>JAJEKV010000039.1:3454744-4900877 GCA_021234155.1 Isoetes taiwanensis
CTTCCTCTTTTTTGCCTCTACTCTCTCTCTCTCTCTCTCTCCTCTCTCTCTCTCTCTCTCCAAAAATCTTTCTCTCTGTCTCTCTCTCTCTCTCTCTCTCTCTCTCTCTCTCTCTCTCTCTCTCTCTCTCTCTCTCTCTCTCTCTCTCTCTCTCTCTCTCTCTCTCTCTCTCTCTCTCTCTCTCTCTCTCTCTCTCTCTCTCTCTCTCTCTCTCTCTCTCTCTCTCTCGACGGGTTTCATGATCTTAGACATTGTCACTTGTGTAGTGGCGGTGTGGTGGAGGATGAGGCTCATATCTTACTTTGTTGCCGTGCTTATTCGGACTTAAGACTCATACATGGGATCGGTGCTACCTCCATTGAGGAGTTCTTTCGGTATCCGGGGCATCCATCGGGATATATTGTTGACATTCTTAAACATAGAGATGCTTGTTTGAAAAATCGGAAGATCACGAGAGATTGAGATAGAGGAGCCCAAGTGTGTTACTCTGGAAGGCGCCTTTGGATGACTTGTTTTATAATTTTGAATGTAACTTGTAAGCGTCTCATAGACACAGTGGTGGTCTCGAATTTCATTTCGAATAATATATTTCATTTCATTTCATTTCATTTCTCTCTCTCTCTCTCTCTCTCTCTCTCTCTCTCTCTCTCTCTCTCTCTCTCTCTCTCTCTCTCTCTCTCTCTCTCTCTCTCTCTCTCTCTCTCTCTCTCTCTCTCTCTCTCTCTCTCTTATTTCTTCTATTATCGTTCCATTTAAAATTTTTTGCGGCCTTTTCTGTCCCATTAAAGTATTTTGCGACATGTTTCCCACCTCTTTATCCTTTGTGGCTAAATTTCTTATATGTATATTATGTCTTTGGTTTTGCACCTATACTTGGATTGGAATATTTGGGGTTGTGTTTCAGTTTTTTCTTCGTTTTTGGTTCCTTTGTTCACTTTATTAGCACAATTATTTTTGTTGCTTCTTTGTTCTTGAACATGGGTGACGGGGGATGTTGTTCGATGTCCCTCTTGCTTCTCTAATCCCGATCCTCTATTTGACACCCTATGTCTCAACCCATTAGATTATTGCATCCATTTCGTTCTTCTGGATTTATTGTGGCATTTTTATCTTTAAAGCATATCTTTATTTTTCCATAGCTTGTGGGTTTGTATCCTCGACCTCACCAATCCAAGATATTTAGGGTTTGCAAATATTCATTTCAACTCTAGTGGTGCTCCTTCAATGTTTTTCTACAGGTATCTCTAGTTGGATGCGCGGGAGGAGTTGACGCACTTCTCCTCATTCTCGACTTGGCGTTCTATCTTGAGCTTGGGATTTCGATTTGACCTTGATTCACCTTCTTTGCGTCTTAGCTCTCTCCACTCTTCCTTCCACACAACTGTCCCGCCCATAACCATCTCCCTCTTTTGTCCACCCGCCCACTTTGATCACTTCCGGGCTCATCTCTACATCGACATCCGGTTTGCCTCCCTCTTCTCTCTCTCTTTCTCTCCAACAACTCTCTCTCTCTCTCTCTCTCTCTCTCTCTCTCTCTCTCCTCTCTCTCCTCTCCTCTCTCTCTCCCTCCCTCCCTCCCCCTCCCTCCCTCTCCCCCTCACTAGGATCTTGGCATCCTAGGACCTTGGGCCTCCCGGTATCCTTGTAGGGGTGGTGCTCCTGAAGAGGGCGTCGTCCTAAAGGATCTTTGGCTTGTGCTCTGACGTAAAATACATCTCTCTCTCTCTCTCTCTCTCTCTCTCTCTCTCTCTCTCTCTCTCTCTCTCTCTCTCTCTCTCTCTCTCTCTCTCTCTCTCTCTCCTGGGCGCCTAAACCCTACCTAAACCCAAGCAGAGCCAAGCATGTCAATCCTCCGATGGGTCCGGTCCGACTCGATGGGTCGGACAAAGAGATGGTCAAGGCTATTTCCGGCTGCTCCAAAATAAAAAAAAAAGGATTTGTTGCTTCGGAACATCGGATATTAGTGGTGGTACTAGCAAAATAGAAACGATTGCTTAACAGGGATTAAAACTCCTGGATGCCGCTGCTGCCAAGAAAGAAGTCTCATTGCGAGTCGGATGACTTAACCGAAAGTACCCCAATTTCAATGAAAATAATATGGCAAGAACTCATACAATTTCGAAGGAGGCAGCTATAAGAGAAACGAAATGGATAGATGCTTGCAGAAGCTTTGACAAATGAGATTCAAGGCTGAATAATGAAAACAAATCAATCGGGGATGATATGGCTCTGCTGAAAACCGAAATGAAAGAAGTGAAAGAGGATATTAAATCGAAATGGAAGAGGATATGGCTCTGCTTGAAAACCGAAATGAAAGAAGTGAAAGAAGATATTAAATCGAAAATGGAGGAGGTAAAAGAAGACATACTAAAGATACAAAGCTACCGTGATACCTCCGGATCATGGCGTTGAAAAACAATTACGGAATACATTGAAGGGCAAGAAAGGAAGCAAATGGCACCAATCTAATTGTGGGTATGCGTAACAAGAAAAAATGAAAACACAAAAGAAGCGGTGACTAAATTATTTGAGGAGAAATTGAGACAATGGATACGAACGTGCTTGATGCTTTTCGGTAGGAAAGAAAGAGGCAGGGACAAGACACGCTGTGGTTCGGTTCCGCACTAGAGATGCTCGTTTTTCTGTACTTAGGAACAGATTCAAATTGAAAAACCAGTTCATTTGGATCAATGAAGATCTGACAAAAGAACAAATGATGGAAAAGAAACAGGAATTAGAGAAAGTGAAGGAAGCTAGAGCCAATAATAAGAAAGTCACTTGGAGAAAGGGAAAGGCTGTGATTGAAACATAGGAAGTGCAGGAGACCTTTAGGATAGGTATATGGAATATTAATAGACTTACAGTAGATAAGATTATCAGTATGGAAGATATTTTATGTGAAGTAGACATGATTTGCTTTGTAGAAACTAAGGAGCACGATATGTTTGGGCTGCCAGAAATTGAAAATTTCAAAAATATTTACTCAGTTAAGAATGTAAGATTTACACAGGGTGATTGTGGTAATGGTGGAGTAGCTTGCTATATTCGGGAAAAATATGCACATACTGTCAAAGGGGTAAGAAAGGACAGGAATAACCAATACATGTGGATAGAGATCATTAGAGGAATAAACATCACATATATGGCAATCTGCTATTTTGCACCGCGCCATAAGCAGGCTTATGCAGCTGCGCTGGATGCTTCAAGTGATGACCCATTCTATAATTTGGAGCAGGATATCATGGTATATCAAGAAAAGGGCCAGGTTATCATAACAGGAGATTTTAATGCACGTACAAAACATAAACAAGCCACTGTTTACATTGATGCTGAAGACCACCTTGTGGGTTTGAGGTCAAGATGAGCATACCGAAATAAGTGGTCGGAGACGACATCGCCAGATCCATTTCTGACCAAAACGGGTAGGCAACTATTGAATTTATGCAAGAGTAGTACTAATATGCGATCATGAATGGCATAAGCAGATACCCGAGATCAGGAGGCTTCACATGTAGACAGCGAAGTGTGGTGGATTACCTTATATGTGGAGAAGATACAGCCCAATATATCCAGGATTTTATTGTTATGGATGATAGGATTGAATCCGATCATGTCCCAATACTCTTGGTTCTACCACCGCACATAAAGCAATGCACACAAAGTACTTTGCCGAGAATAAGATATGATTACAAACAGGCTGAACGCTTTAAAAATGATACTGAGCATGCTATTGCAAACATGTGTTGGCCCGATGATGCGTCTACATTATCTGATGCCATTGCCACGATGTTAGTGGGATCTGCCAGCAGATGTTTTGTCCCACAACGCATTATTAAGGGATTAAAATGCAATGCATGGTATGATGTGAACTGTAAAGAATTGAAAAAGAGGTTTCTAAGAGCAAAAGGAGAGAATAGAAAGAAGCTAAAAAAGGAGTTAGTGAAGCTAATAAGGAAGAAGAAACGTGCATATCTCTTTAAGAGACAAGAGCAACTCGTTCAAGAATACCTCAAGGAGCCAAAAAAAATTCGAATAGAATGAAAAGGAAAAAGCAAATGATGTAGCCATTCTTCAAGGCTAGAGCTATGGCAACATGTACATAATTTGTATCATGTAGCAGGAGTGGATGAAGATATAAGTGGCAAATCAGATCTGCTCATAACCATGGAGGACGTTGAGGATGGAATCAAAAGATTATCAAATGGTAAGGCAAGAGACATACGTGGATCTTGGGGCTGAATTGCTGAAATGGGCAAGCACGCAATTATATGTAGGAGTGGAGAAACTACTCAACTTGGTGCTTAAACAAGGCTTTCCGCTTTCATGGCGCACTAACAGATTGTACCTCTTTGGAAAGGTGGTGACCCCACAATAGCCAACAATTACCGTATCCTTGATGATCGGTAGCCTATTCTCTAAACTATTTGCCACTATTATAGAGAAGAAACTAAGCCAATGGACGGAAGAGAAACATATCAGATCTGAAACTCAGGCAGGATTTCGTGCTCATAGATCCACAACAGATCACCTTGTTACAGTGAAGGCGATCATGGACTCGGTTAAGGGTAAGAAGAAGCCAGTTTACATTCTTTTTGTAGATTTTAAAAAGGCATTTGATAAGATATCCGTGAGATAAATTATGGAGATGGATGGAGCAATTACAGATACCTGTTGATCTTAGGGAAGCAGTAAGAATATTATATGAAAAAGTTCTTGTGCAGTTATCATTTCCCTTTTCATTAGATGCTCCTGAAACAATCTTAAGTAATTATCGGAGTTAAACAGGGATGCCCTTTATCTCCTACGCTGTTCGGACTATTCATTGATAGTCCGGACGAATGGCTTAACCGAGAATGGAGGAGAAGGTATGCAGTTCGCATGATTATGTGATAAGATTGCTAATGTATCTTTGATGATGTGGTCATTTTTGCGCCAGCGTACTCTGAACAAATGCGTAAAACACATAGACGATTAGCCTCCTTTTGTGATCATCTTGATATGCGTGAACCTTGAGAAAACAAAGGTTATGGCGCTTGGGATTCTTAGGCGGACATGCTTTAAGTTTAATGGGGCTGAAATTCAGACTTGTGAATCTTATAAATACCTTGGGCTGGAAATCCATCGAAACCATAGATGGAATGCATGCATAGAAACGTAGGGATCGAAGGTGGGCTTAAAGCCTTGTATACTATGCAAAGCATAAGCGCATCTAATTCATTTATGGTCTTGGGAAATGAAAATTAAGCTTTTCTTTGTGTTAGTGCGCATCAGAGTGCTTTTTATGGTCGCTAAGTATGGGGGCCAAGTCCGCCTAAAGGATTATGGGAGGATATAGAACAAGTATTGAAAAAGTTTTTGAGACAGAGATAGGAGCTAAAATGCAAACTCCATTTCCCATGCCGTTAGTCAATGTGGCTTGATGCCGGATGGAAGGTGAAGCAATGGTCGTGTATCCGATATGTGAGAAAGTTGAAAAAAAAATGAAGATCTGATCGGATTCCATATAATGCCATGATATCTAGTCTTGAGCGAGGGTGGTTTGTCGACATCTTGTCTTGGCTAAAAAGATGGGACATTACATTGGAGGTCGCACTATCGTATGATGGTGATATCGTGCAATGGGTCAAAAAAAAGGTAATAGATAAATTATGGCGTAATCCACCAACCAAGATGTGTTTGTATAGATTGAATATGAATCCTAATCTAATGCAAAGGCTAAGCATCTACAGAGAACATATCTATAGGTAAGAGGCATGCTATCACCTCCGTCTCGCCTCACATAACATAGGTCGTGGTGGAAGCCGGGCGTTGGAGCAACTTACCCAGAGAACCTTGAATGGACCGCAAGGTTTGTGGAGGTGCAGAGGTAGAGGATGAGCATCATGTGTTGCTAGTATGCCCTGCATGTATGAATGAGCTCTTGAGGGGCTCAATACGGCATCAAAGTAGAGAGTCTATTCCAGTTATTTACTTTAGATGCAAATGTAGTGGGTGCTTTCATTATTGATATTTTAAAATGTAGAGAAACATATGTAGAGAGAAATATGTCTTTTGATATTGATAACATTGATGATTATGAGGAGAGAGCGAGGAAGTCCTACATGAGGATTTCTCAGAAGAACTTATGGAATTACACTTTGATCGTCTTATAGACCTATGAGGTCTCCGCAGACGTAATAACATTTCATTTCATTTCATTTCATTCTCTCTCTCTCTCTCTCTCTCTCTCTCTCTCTCTCTCTCTCTCTCTCTCTCTCTCTCTCTCTCTCTCTCTCTCTCTCTCTCTCTCTCTCTCTCTATCTCTCTCTCTCTTCTCTCTATTATCTTCCATTTAAAATTTTTTTCTCTCTTTTATTTCCCATTAAAGTTATTTTTTTTTTGTCCCATTATGTTTCCCACCCACCTCTTTATCCTTTGTGGCTAAATTATGTCTTTGGTTTTGCACCTATACTTGGATTGGAATATTTGGGGTTGTGTTTTTTTTTCTTCGTTTTTGGCATGATCATCCGAAAGCTCTCGTGTTTGTTGGTTCCTTTGTTCACTTTATTAGCACAATTATTTTTGTTGCTTCTTTGTTCTTGAACATGGGTGACGGGGGATGTTGTTCGGTGTCCCTCTTGCTTCTCTAATGTTGATCCTCTATTTGACACCCTATGTCTCAACCCATTAGATTATTGCATCCATTTCGTTCTTCTGGATTTATTGTGGCATTTTTATCTTTAAAGCATATCTTTATTTTTCCATAGCTTGTGGGTTTGTATTCTCGACCTCACCAATCCAAGATATTTAGGGTTTGCAAATATTCATTTCAACTCTAGTGGTGCTCCTTCAATGTTTTTCTACAGGTATCTCTGGTTGGATGCGCGGGAGGAGTTGACGCACTTCTCCTCATTCTCGACTTGGCGTTCTATCTTGAGCTTGGGATTTCGATTTGACCTTGATTCACCTTGCTGCCGTCTTCACTCTCTCCACTCTTCCTTCCACACAACTGTCCTGCCCATAACCATCTCCCATCTTTTGTCCACCTGGCCCACTTTGATCACTTCCAGGCTCATCTCTAGCGACATCCCAGCTTCCTCTTCTCGGGTTTGCCTCCAACAAAATGGATAACTCATTCGGGAGGGGATGGTATGGTCATGAATGGGTATGTGTTGCGTATGCTACTTTATGCAGATGACATTGTTATATTATCCAGATCGGTGGCAGGAATGCAAAAACATTTGGTTTCTCTATCCCTTTTTTGTGATCACAAAGGTATGAAGGTGAATCTAGCTAAGACTAAGCTGATTGTTTTCGGGGCACGTAAGGTAGAACATCTTGAGTTTTTATACAAAGGGGAACGCGTTGACATAGTAGACTCATATAAGTATTTGGGAGTCCAGGTTGATAAAAGTCCCAGTTGGAATCAGGCAGTAGAGCAGAGGGTGAATGGTGGGCTGAAGGCTCTATATAGTATGCAACGCAGGAGTGCGATTGCTGACATTTGGAATTTCGAGTTAAAGCGAATGTTGTTCCACAAGGAGCCCAAAAATGAACTATTACATTAAACTGGCACCAAAATGCTTAAAAACCATGGTATATGTGGTTTTTTATGCATGAATTTATTTGATAGAAGAAAACCACATCCCATAGTGGTTTGTTGAAACTATAGTGATTTATGACATGGTTATCCATGTTGGTTATTGCAACTATAATGGATTCTTAAAGCTAGCTAAGGTTTATGAGATAGTTTCATGCATACAATAATGGTCTATTAAAACTAGTAATAGTTTGTTAAAAGTATCTTGAATATATCGTGCTTTCGATGCTAGTTTTATTATACCCAATATCATGTATATGACATGGATTTAAGCTTTAAGACTAGGCCGGAGTTTGGAAGACCTTTGTAGGTAACATTGGTGTGAAGGTCCAGAGGAATTCATCTTCAAGGTCAAACTTCATAAAAGGTATTATATTTAAGGTTAAACATTTGGTCAAGGCATGTTCTAGAAGACACTGGGTTAAGAAGATTGGAAGATGCTCATTTGAAGTTTCGAAGTTAAAGCTTGAAAGACCCCATGGTACATGCGTCTAAGCCCTATTCATTTTCTCCACTTCTATCCACATTCCATTTTTATTCCACTATGCTCACTTTGCCAAATATTCACCTTTGCATCTTCTTAGCCTAGCCATTTTCCTATTTTCACCTTCATTATGCCCACCTTGCTATATATCCCCCCTTTGAGAATTTTTACCTAGCCCATTTCTCTCTTTATTCCTATATACTACCATAAGCCATCCATTTCCACCATTTCAATTCATACTCCATACCTTTTATGTTAAAAGTTTTACACCTTTGCTATTGTGGTCAAAACCCATGTCACTATCTCTTTCATATCCATTACCCTTCACTCTTTGTGAAACATCTTTAACCATAAAAAAACTCCACCTTTTTATTTTTACATATTCCGTTACCATTACTTCAATATTGTTTTTTGCCCTCACTCCTTGCCCCATTATTTTGTTGCCTCGCTTCCAAATATACCTTGATGATGTCGCCCTCACTTCATTTAAGATATGTACTATGCAAAATCCATAGCCAATGTTCCTAGAGGTCCCATTAATGCGTGCATGGCTACTCCTAATATTGGATCCTTGAAATGACTTAAGCTTTTTTATTTTTAGCCCTCGAAACCTTTAAAACAACCATATATTAAAAGGCTCAAATATCCGTATACGGTCGAAATACATGAAGCAAAAAATGGAAATACTCAGGCCTCCTTCGCGAAATACTCCCCCGAACCCTAGAATCAAGGGAATCAGCTTAAATCATGTTTAAGAAGCTTATATGCTCTTTTGCTCAAATGTTTTGTAGATTGGAGGAGTTCTGCTTCATATCCGGCACGTTCCTAGTAGTCTACAGGAATTCCGCTAGTTTGTTAGGAATTCTGCCAGTCCGTTTGGAAGACCTGGCTGAGCGACTATCTGTTGTCTTTGGTTTCAAAATTCTAGTGACTCAAAATCCTAACGCGGCATGTTTGAGCCACCTTGGCATGTTGAAGCCCATGTTAATTGGAACACGGTTAATTGACGACACGGAGAAAATAACTTTTTTTTTGAGGCGTTTAAAAAAAAAGGAAAATGTTTTATATATGTTGAGATAATAATTATACATTTAGAGTAATAATACAGTGATTGGAAAATATGCAGGCAAGTGATTTTCGAAATTGGGGTTAGGGTTCAGAATGGAAAATGCTTTTCGATCTGGGTTTAGGGTTCAGAACGGCATGGCGCCGGAGATAGGTCCCGAACAGTCTTGATGCAATGGCAGATCCTCACCGACCACTGGTATGTTGCATTTGGTTGGAATGTTCTAATTAGGTTGCTCGTCTTTGGAGCACAGATTCTTTGTGTCTGCATTTCGTTTTTTTTTTCTATGACAGGCCAGATCATTGTAACTTCAGACAGCAATGGAAGTTTCTGCAGGAACATATGCTGGCTACGGCAAAACTCCGCTGTAATTTTTCTTCTCAACATGTTCCATGATTTTGGCAGGTCATTTTATCTTTGCTTGCTCTTAGCTTCTTATATTCACTCCTTTGCAGATTTGAATATCAGACGATCTTCTCTGTGTGCATTTTCCACGTTCTCCTCCCTGCCACTCCAAGCTTTCGAAGCGCTAAATTGCAATGCTTTACCATATGAGAAACTTAAGAGTCTTCATGGTATGAACTTATTCATGGTATTCAAGTTCAAGGTATCATCTTAACTCTGGCCGTCAGACAGAAACATATTCCAGGTACAACAATGGGTATTCTGGCCCTCTGTAAATTCTGTTGTGAAAAGTAATGGTTTCTGGAGCTTATAGATCTTTTTCTATGTGTTCTTCCATCTAACTTGTTAAAAATGTGAGTTGTGTATTAGAATCTAATCATGGCTTTCTGGATGCAAGCAAGTGCAGTCAATCAATGCAGTGTTCTTACGGTTCTTGTGGAAATGGTATTTTGGAGTTCTTTAAATGTTTCAATTTTTTTTATGCTTATTACGGATCTGTGTATGCATGGATGGTTGTAAAATCAGCTTCAGCTTCATGTACGTTTTACAAACAGAGGGATTTGGTCTTCTGAAAGCCATGTTGCCAGTGTGTGCTCACAATTATGATTGCGATTTGATGTATATCATTGCAGTTTCTTATCTACATAGTATGCCCTTTGTGTAATCTTGTAGTTGTTATTAATGGTTGGCAATCAGTGTGCACAAAGTTGTGTACGGCTTATGATATTTTCTTATTATCTTGTTTACACGCAGGGATATCCTCCAGTATATGGCGTAGCGCAATATTCCATGGGTAGGACAAGCTTTCAGAAAATTCTAGGTTTTTGGCACATCTAGAACTTGGGAGTTCTTGCTTTGGTGGCTCTTTCCCCTCTTAAAGCTTGGCATATTCCTATATTGGTGTGAGTTCTGACTATCAGCTCTTTCAGCACACAAAATTGTCCTTCAACAAATAGCTGATATAAAGTTTCTGCGAAAAAAAAGTTTCTTTAGTGGTTATCTCATTTCAAAATGTCAACTTCTCACAAGAATTGGAAAATATGAGGGTTCAAATCCCTAGATCTACATTTATGTATATTTTTAGATTGTTATAATAACAATGGTTTGTTAAATTTTGCATTACTTTTGAACAACATCCTCAATGTTTTAATATAAAAAATTGCATTCTTTTTCGTAAAATGATTTTGTATACATCATTAAGAATCTTTCTACTCTACAATAATAATGGGACGTTCTTAAATATTTGTTATGATGTGTGAACCAATATCAATTGACCTAACAAAGCATCAATAAACTTTCAAGTTGTGTATGTCCTATATTTAACAAACCATTACCAATTGCATTGTCCAAGACACCATTGCTTTTGTTTCAATACAAAATAGGTTTAAGACGTAAGGCTTTACTATCTTGACGACAAAACCACCCATAGTTAGTTAGTATTTTGTAATAAGAAGTAAACATTTTCTTGCATGGTTCATTTGAAAAAGAGTAGATAACTTCATAAGGAAACCACTGTAAGTTGCACGAACAAGTGAAAGCCAAAATTAATAGTGGTTTATGGCTCCCCTACCTAAAACATAGCAATAAACCAAATAAACAAACTACCATAAAGAACTATGATGGTGAACTATAACAATAAACTAGCAAAACAAAACATACACAATAACCACAATGTGTAACTAGTAGTGGTTATTCAACACATTAACCCACTTAGTGATATTTGTTTATTATAGTGGTTTTATGTAAAAACTTTTGTAGAAAACTCTAATGATTCTCTCTCTCTCTCTCTCTCTCTCTCTCTCTCTCTCTCTCTCTCTCTCTCTCTCTCTCTCTCTCTCTCTCTCTCTCTCTCTCTCTCTCTCTCTCTCTCTCTCTCTCTCTCTCTCTCTCTCTCTCTCTCTCTCTCTATTTCTTCTATTATTATCATTTAAAATTTTTTTGGCCTTTTCTCGTCCCATTAAAAGTATTTTTTGACGACATGTTTCCCACCTCTTTATCCTTTGTGGCTAAATTTCTTATATGTATATTATGTCTTTGGTTTTGCACCTATACTTGGATTGGAATATTTGGGGTTGTGTTTCAGTTTTTTTCTTCGTTTTTGGCATGATCATCTGGAGCAAAGGGAATCTGTGCTCAAGGATATTGGTAGTAAAGAGAAGGAGGAAGAGAAGTGGGAGATATCTAATGCATTTCTCTCAGAGGATGCATTGGAGGATATTTTTTATAATGTTGATTGTATGATTTTGAGCGTCTCACAGGGTGGTGCAGACACGGTACATATTTCATTTCATTTCATTTTCATTCTCTCTCTCTCTCTTCTCTCTCTCTCTCTCTCTCTCTCTCTCTCTCTCTCTCTCTCTCTCTCTCTCTCTCTCTCTCTCTCTCTCTCTCTCTCTCTCTCTCTCTCTCTCTCTCTCTCTCTCTCTCTCTCTCTCTCTCTCTCTCTCTCTCTCTCTCTCTCTCTCTCTCTATTATTTCTTCTATTATCGTTCCATTTAAAATTTTTTGCGGCCTTTTCTGTCCCATTAAAGTATTTTGCGACATGTTTCCCACCTCTTTATCCTTTGTGGCTAAATTTCTTATATGTATATTATGTCTTTGGTTTTGCACCTATACTTGGATTGGAATATTTGGGGTTGTGTTTGAGTTTTTTCTTCGCTTTTTGGCATGATCATCCTGAAGCTCGTGTTTGTTGGTTCCTTTGTTCACTTTATTAGCACAATTATTTTTGTTGCTTCTTTGTTCTTGAACATGGGTGACCTGGATGTTGTTGTTGTCCCTCTTGCTTCTCTAATGTTGATCCTCTATTTGACACCCTATGTCTCAACCCATTAGATTATTGCATCCATTTCGTTCTTCTGGATTTATTGTGGCATTTTTATCTTTAAAGCATATCTTTATTTTTCCATAGCTTGTGGGTTTGTATTCTCGACCTCACCAATCCAAGATATTTAGGGTTTGCAAATATTCATTTCAACTCTAGTGGTGCTCCTTCAATGTTTTTCTACAGGTATCTCTGGTTGGATGCGCGGGAGGAGTTGACGCACTTCTCCTCATTCTCGACTTGGCGTTCTATCTTGAGCTTGGGATTTCGATTTGACCTTGATTCACCTTGCTGCCGTCTTCGCTCTCTCCACTCTTCCTTCCACACAATTGTCCTGCCCATAACCATCTCCCCTCTTTTGTCCACCTGGCCCACTTTGATCACTTCCAGGCTCATCTCTAGCGACATCCCAGCTTCCTCTTCTCGGGTTTGCCTCCAACAAAATGGATAACTCATTCGGGAGGGGATGGTATGGTCATGAATGGGTATGTGTTGCGTATGCTACTTTATGCAGATGACATTGTTATATTATCCAGATCGGTGGCAGGAATGCAAAAACATTTGGTTTCTCTATCCCTTTTTTGTGATCACAAAGGTATGAAGGTGAATCTAGCTAAGACTAAGCTGATTGTTTTCGGGGCACGTAAGGTAGAACATCTTGAGTTTTTATACAAAGGGGAACGCATTGACATAGTAGACTCATATAAGTATTTGGGAGTCCAGGTTGATAAAAGTCCCAGTTGGAATCAGGCAGTAGAGCAGAGGGTGAATGGTGGGCTGAAGGCTCTATATAGTATGCAACGCAGGAGTGCGATTGCTGACATTTGGAATTTCGAGTTAAAGCGAATGTTGTTCAAAGTACTTGTGCAATCGGTAGTGTTGTATGGATGTGAGGTATGGGCACCAGGACTGGCAGAAGATACTTGGAAAAAGGTCGAAAAGGTTCAAAAGAAGTTCTTCAGGTCAGAATTAGGGGTTAAGGCACAAACTCCTTATGACATGATGTTGGTGGAATGTGGTATGATGCCGCTCGAGGCAGAAGCCTTGTGCAAGACCCTTGAATATATATGTAAGGTGCATCTGGATATGCCTGAAGAGTGCTTGCCTAGGGTTGCCATGGAGGCAACTATAGACAAGGGGTGGTATGCGGACATAAAGATTTGGATGAGGAAATGGGGATTGGATAGCAATGACCTGCCTGCTCGACGTGGTGACATTAGAACCTGGGTACATGATCATGTGGTTGTACGATCTTGGTGTATCCCCGAGGTGAAGAAAGCATACTATAAGCAGTCCATCAATCCCTGTATGCGGCAGCCAAGGTATCTAGGTGAAGGGTTGTCATTGAAGTACAGACATGCCATTAGTCGATTGAGGCTCAGCTCACACAGACTAGGTGTGGAAGTAGGTAGATGGAGTAATATCCCTTATGAACTCAGGGTATGTAAAGTGTGTAACACAGGGGAGATTGAAGACGAGGCGCATGCGCTTTTGCACTGCCCACGGTATGAGGATCTTCGTAGTAAACACCGGATTAGCTGTAGTGATCTGGTAAGTTTCTTTGATCTGTCAGGAAATATTGTAGGAAAATTTATAATTGAGATGCTGGAGCAAAGGGAATCTGTGCTCAAGGATATTGGTAGTAAAGAGAAGGAGGAAGAGAAGTGGGAGATATCTAATGCATTTCTCTCAGAGGATGCATTGGAGGATATTTTTTATAATGTTGATTGTATGATTTTGAACGTCTCATAGACCTGGTGGTCTGCAGACGTAGTAAATACATATTTCATTTCATTTCATTTCATTTCATTTCTCTATCTCTCTCTCTCTCTCTCTCTCTCTAAGTTAGACGATGGCGCAGAGAGAAGTTAGGTCTAGAAAAAACAAAACTGCTTCCCCGGATCAGGCAGAGGGGATCATTCCAGACCCCGATGCAGCATCTGGTTCCAAAAGAAGTAAAGAGAAAAAGCCCGAACTGCAGTCTGAATCTGAGTCAGAGGATATTACAGGTCACGACAAACAGATGGCGACAGGAAGGTCAGGGCAAGACATGGTTTCTATTCTGCTTACCTTGGTCAATGAGATGGCTGCCACCCGACAGCTGATGGCACAGGAAATGGCTGAATCAAGAAAGATCCTGATGCGAATGATGGATCAAATGGAACAATCACGAACAAGAGAAGCTGAAACTGCCACCTTGATCCAAGGTATGTCTGAAACATTGATTTCCATTAATACATCACTATCAGACCTCCAGGCAGAAAACCAGGACATTAAAATGGAGCTAGACAGTCTGAAAATTAACAATGGAGACCTTGCACCTGGAAGAGATGAACTTGCTATAACTATTCAGCAATTGAATGAGCGAATTGAGCATTTAAGTGATCAACAAGAAATGCAGCAAAAGGCCCTCAATATTAGAATCACAGGTCTGCCTGAGGCAAATAATGAGAACACTTTAGCTGAGGTGAAGTCCTTTTTCTCTGATAAACTGAAGACAGACCCACTGAGGGTAATAGAGGCTTTCAGAGTTGGAAGAAGGGATAATGGAACAAGGAATATATTAGTGAAAATGTTAAACAGGGAGAGCAAATTGCAGGTTATGAAAAACAGAGCACTTTTGAAAGGACAACATATCTGGATAAATGATGACTTAACCAAGCTACAATTCCAACAGAAGAAACAAGAGGTGCAGAAAATGAAAGAGGCCCGACAACAAGGTAAGAAAACATTCTGGAAGGGAAATAAGGTAGTTGTTGAAGATAATGAATAGGGATTGCAGGCCATTCGGGTCTGTTCCTGGAATGTGAATGGACTGGATGCAGTAAAGGTGGGATCTATTACAGCAATGCTTCAACAGTGGGATATAATCTTCTTCTTAGAGACACATGAGCACGAAGAGTACTCTTCACCAGATTTACCAGGTTTTATAGTTGTTAGCAAAACGTGGTTTGTTAAAGGCTGGCGGCACAAAGGTTTTGGAGGGATCGCTTGCTATGCTCGTAAAGAGATAGCGCATTGTGTAAAGTGTACAGGTAAATATACAACAAAGCAAACGGTCTGGATTGAATTCTTAGACGCAGGGCATAAAGTATACATTGGTGGGTGTTATTTCCCACCGAGAGGCTCACCCATTTACAACCAAGAAGATTTAGATGTGGATGACCCTTTTCATCATCTAGAACAACAGGCTCTGGAACTAATGGGAACAGGGAAAGTAATATTAGTTGGAGACTTTAATGGGAGAGTAAGCTCTAAACAGGCAAGTATCTTTGGTATGTCTAAGGATCCTATCTGGCTGGACACATTAGAAGACAATGAGCTGCATGTAGCTGGATGGCATAGAGAAACGGAAGACACTTATGATTATGTAACACCGCAGGGCAGCCACTTGCTTAACCTGTGTGGTGGTCTGGGTTTAGTGATTTACAACGGTGTTCCCAAATATCCCCTCTCTGGGAAGTTCACATCAATTGGACCACAAGGCAGGGGGTCAAGTGTGGTTGATTATTTGTTAGCGTCTGAGCAATTGTCAGACGACATAACAGATTTCTATGTACAGGACTGTCCCGAATCAGACCATATGCCACTTGTATTCCATCTTAAGGTGGATACTTCCAGGCGGAGAGAAGCAAAAACATTGAGTAAAAATGGTATTCCATTTGATTACCACAAGGCTTATGAATATGCTAAGATGTGCGAGGCAGAGATTATGCAGACAAATTGGCTTGTTAAAGCGGCAGATTTAGACACATGGCTCACTTCTCTCTTGGTTAAAAAAGCAAATGAGTGCTTTACATCAGTTCGTAAAGCTAAAGGACTACCATGTAATAAATGGTATGACAATGAATGTAAAGAATGGAGAAACAAACACAAAAATGCAGTTGCAGAAGAGAAAAAGTCCATTCGGGAGATGTACAGAAAAGTTGTCAGACGAAAAAGAAGGATATTTGAGAAAGAGAGACAGATAACCCTAGTTAATAATATGACGGCAGCACCTAGAAAATTCTGGAAGGGATTGAAAAATAGAGAACATCAACACATACAGCTAGATGTCGATACTTTAGTAGAGCAGCTACATCACTTATATCATAAAGATGGGCAAGATGGGAAGATGGCAGGATTGCTGCGTTTTTACTATGGAAGAAGTAGAAGAGGGTATAAGTCATTTAAGCAAATGGAAAAGCTATGGATACCTTTGGATTGTCTGCAGAAATGATTAAATGGGCAGGCCCCCAAACGTTACTGGCGATTGTTCAAATGCTTAATGCTGCATTGAGAGAGGGTTTCCCTCCTACATGGCAAACAAACAGGGTGACGCCTATACACAAAAGTGGAGATATGGCAAATCCAGGTAACTATAGAATGATTATGGTTGGAAGTCTATTTGCTAAACTATTTGCAACTATTCTGGAGAGAAAAATGAGTTCATGGGCAGAAGAGAACAACGCCAGATCCAAAATGCAAGCGGGTTTCAGACCTAACAAGTCTACCATTGATCACTTAGTGACTTTCCGCTCTATTATAGATTCTGTAAAGAAAACCAAGAAGCCTTTATTCACACTTTTTATAGATTTTTCTAAGGCCTTTGACACAGTTAGTCGGGAACATTTATGGACAAGAATGAAAAAACTAAATGTACCAGAGGAGCTCATGAATTCAGTAGCGCTACTCTATCAGAAAGTATTGGTTAAGCTATCCTTTCCGCTCCCACAGAATCACACGGTAGAGAGCAACATAGGAGTGAAACAGGGCTGCCCATTATCTCCTACATTGTTTGGATTGTTTATAGATGAACTGGATGAATGGATAACAGCACAAGGCGGGGAAGGGACACCTTTACATGATTATATTGTGCGTCTTTTGCTGTATGCAGATGACGTGGTGCTTTTCTCACGGAGTGCACGTGGGCTGCAACACCATCTGGATGTGCTCTATAATTTCTGTGAATCCATGGGCATGAAAGTAAACCTGGAGAAAACCAAGATTCTTATTTTTGGCCAGAGGAAAACTGATCAATACCGCTTTGTATATGCGGAAGAAACAGTTGAAATTGCATCCTATTATAAGTATTTGGGGTTAATTGCACATCATGATTACAAATGGAACATGGCAGTGGATAAGAGAGTTGATGGCGGGCTGAAAGCATTATTCGCGATGCAGAGAAAATGTAAGCAAGCGGATATCATCAAATTTAGCCTCAAAAAACAATTATATGGGATCTTGGTACGCCCTGTGGCACTCTATGGTTGTGAAGTTTGGGGTCCAGGTTTGAGCTTAGACAGATGGAAAAAACTAGAGAAAATCCAGAAGAAGTTCATGCTCACAGAACTAGGGGTAAAATTACAAACTCCTATAGTTATGATGCTAGCTGAAACTAGCTTAAAGCCACTTGAGGTTGAGGCGTTGTATCAGACAATCATATATGTTAGAAAAGTGTGGGAAACAAAGAGAGAAGGATTGCCCGGCTTGGCTATAGACCATAGTATACAAAAAGGATGGTACGCAGATTTTCTGAAATGGTTAAGTAAATGGGACATCAGTTTTGACCAAATTCCAACACAGACGAAATATGTCAAGGCTTTTGTGTATCGGAAGGCCTTAGAGAAATTATGGTCTATTCCTGGATCTAAGTCTATGTTTTATAAAGACAAGATGAATCCATTATTACAAGAAATGCCTTATTTGGATCAGACGAGTTCCATATGTAAGCGAAATGCTATTAGTAGGATGAGGCTTACCTCACATCACCTCGGGGTCGAGATAGGAAGATGGGGCAACATCCCGCGAGATTTTAGGATATGCAAGACATGTGATGACGGAGCAATTGAAGATGAAGAACATTTCCTTTTACGTTGTCATGCATATGATGACCTTAGGGTGAAGTATGGAATCACAGACGTCACATTGTCGAATATGTTTTCTGAATTATCTACATCATCCTTAGGCAGCTTCATTATAGAAGCATCTTTGAAAAGAGAGATTTCTGTGGTACACTACAAAAACCTGCTATGTGACTATGAGTTAGGCATGAGAGAGACAGCTAATGATCTCCCAGCTGAGGGGGACATTACATAACAAAGATGATACTTTATAAGATGTTTTTCTGATTTTACGTCTCATAGACCCGATGGTCTAGTAGACGAAATTAATAAAGTCTCTCTCTCTCTCTCTCTCTCTCTCTCTCTCTCTCTCTCTCTCTCTCTCTCTCTCTCTCTCTCTCTCTCTCTCTCTCTCTCTCTCTCTCTCTCTCTCTCTCTCTCTCTCTCTCTCTCTCTCCTTCTAAGCCAAATATGATCGATGGCATCAGATGGTGCCGACCTTTCTGATTCGGAGGGAGAGTCATCCACCAGAAAGGAGGTTTCTCTTGTGACGATCTGGAAAGAGCTTTCTCTACTCAGACAGGAGGCAGCGATAAGAGAGGAGAAATGGCTTCAGACACAGGTACTGTTAACCGAGGAGATAAGAAAGCTGCGGGAGGAAAACCATACTCTAAAAGATGATCTCATGATAGTGAAGACAGAAATGGAAGATTTCAAGGAAGAACTAGGGCAATTGAAAACAAAATCTGTAGATGATAATGAATTGGAAGCCTTGAAGGCAAAGCTTGAATCTTATATGGAAGAACAAGACAGAGGGGCAAATGATCTTTGAATCGAGAATCGTGGAGGGCTTGCCAGAAGCTCCAAACGAAAATACAAAAGTTTTAACTGAGAACTTATTGGCAGAACATTTGAAGATTCAAAATGCTGGGATAACAGATGCCTTCAGAATTGGCAAGAAGGACACAGGATCCAGACATGTTGTGGTTCGCTTTTATAACAGAAATGACAGATTTGAAGTTTTGAAGAACAGAAATAAACTGAAAGATCAACACATCTGGATCAATGAAGATCTAACGAAAGAGCAGCTCATCACAAAGAAACAGGAACTGGCAAAATACAAGGAAGCTAAATTGAACAATCATAAGGCTTACTGGAAACAGGGGAAAGTTGTAATAGAAGATTAGGTAGTGCTGGAGACCTTCAGGATTGCAATATGGAACATCAATAGATTGACCGTAGATAAAGTTTTAGAAATGGAAGATCTTCTAACACAGGTAGATATGATCTGCTTTATTGAAACTAAGGAACATGAATTGTTTCAATTACCCGAGATTGAGAATTTTGAACAAATCTATTCTGTAAAAAACAAAAAGTTTAGAGATGGAGATTGCGGTAACGGTGGAATCGCCTGCTATGTAAGAACAGCATTTAAAAGCCTTGTGCACGGCGTCAAGAAGGATATCAATAACCAATTTATCTGGCTAAGAATACAGAGTAATAAAGCAGAACTATACATGGCGGTCTGCTATTTTGCACCAGGACATAAACAAGCGTATGCTAATAGTCCAGATGCTACCAGTGATGACCCTTTCTTCTATTTAGAGCAGGACATTATGATGTATCAGGAAAAAGGTGAAGTTATTGTGACAGGTGACTTTAATAGCAGGACTGGCAGCAATCAAGCAACAGTATATACTGGAGAAGAAGACATGCTATGGCTGGAATCTCTAGATATGGACGAACTGGATAAATGTGGCTGGGGGTAAAAGCATGAAAGGGTGTCTATAAATGTATCCCTTTTGGTACATGTGGCTATATTACACAAATCACCCAAAGTACCCAAAAAGTACATGCATAGCCAAAACATATCCGAAATTTAGCTTAAATGTATATGCAAAGTACATAAAATCGAAAAGTGTATGTTTATACAAATAAAAAATAACCAAAATGTACGTGAAAAGTATCCATATTTGTACATCAATTCAGTACAATGTACGTACACCCTTTCATGCTTTTACCCCTGGAGAAGATATTCCTGTGATAGCAATATAACAAAAGCTGGCAGACACTTGCTGAACTTGTGCAGCAGTGCTAACATGTTCATATGTAATGGCATCTCAAAATTCCCATCAACTGGCAGATATACATGTAGAGGACGAAGCGTGGTAGACTATCTGATCTGTGGTGATTCAGCAATAGAACATATCAGAGATTTTGTTGTGATGGAGGAGCGGATGGAATCAGACCATGCACCCATGCTCATGCATATACCAATTTCAGATCTGAAAGTTTCAGATAATAAGAAACCAACAGTTGGCATGCGCCTTGATAGCAAAAAGGCCGATATGTACAAAAAGTGGACAGCAGACAAACTGGACAGCATTGTGTGGCCAGAAGATGTCAATGAACTAAACCAGCTTGTCTCCAGGATTGTATTAGAGTCTGCTACACAATGTTTTGTATCACGGAGAGGTATAAAGGGCCTTAAGTGTAACTCTTGGTATGATACTGAATGCAAAGAAATGAAGAAAAAAATACAGTCTGCATGTCAATCACAAAGGGCTGATTTACGAAAAGAATATAGAAAGCTTGTTAGAAGAAAAAAGCGCAAATATATTAAAGTGAGGCAAAAAACGCTACTCAAAGAGTATTTAACAGAGCCCAAAAGATTCTGGAGCAGATTCAAAAACACCAAACCTGCACTAGTTCCACTTTCTGCCCAAGAGTTGTGACAGCATGTTGATCAGCTATATCACATAAAAGAGGTGGCAGCGGGAAAAAAGGGCTTGTCTGATCTGTCTTTCTCTGAAGAAGAAGTGGTGGATGGAATAAAGCAGCTCTCTAATGGAAAAGCCCGAGATGCGCAAGGCTTGTGTGCGGAACTCATAAAATGGGCAGATGAGAATTGCTATGAGGGAATAACAAAATTGCTCAACGTAGCCATAGCTCAAGGGTTTCCGGAGGACTGGCAAATCAACCGAGTGGTCCCTATCTTCAAAGGAGGTGACCCAATGGATGCCAATAACTATCGAACTCTCCTGGTGAGTAGTCTTTTCTCAAAACTATTTGCATCACTCTTAGAGAAAAAGATAAGTTTATGGGCTGAAGGACATAATGTCAGAGCTGAAACCCAGGCTGGATTTAGATGCAAATAGATAGTCTGGAAGAATGGATCAGAATTCATGGGGGAGAAGGTACGAGCATACAGGATTATGCCATCAGGTTATTGATGTATGCAGATGATGTGGTGATGTTTGCTCGCACTCAGGCGCATATGCAGAAGCATCTTGACGCTTTATCCACGTTCTGTGCTCAGACAGGAATGCAAGTAAACCTAGATAAAACAAAAGTCATGGTCCTAGGTGCTCTTAAACAGGATTTCCAGTTCCAATACAATGGAGAATCTGTACAGAAGTGTGACTCCTACAAATATCTAGGGCTGCTTATTCACAGAAATCATAGGTGGAACGCATGTATATCACAAAGGATTGAAGGAGGTCTGAAAGCTTTATATGCACTGCAAAGTCTTTGTAGACGGGTCCACTTATGGTCGTGGCCTATGAAGGTAAAACTCTATTTTGTGTTGGTGCAATCTGTAGTTCTATACGGCAGTGAGGTATGGGGGCCTAGTTTGCCCAAAGGACTATGGGAAGACATTGAACAGGTACTCAAGAAGTTTTTACGGCTGGAACTGGGAGTAAAAGCCCAAGTTCCTTATCCTATGATGCTATCAGAAAGTGGCCTTATGCCGATGGAAGGGGAAGCCATGGTGAGATGCATTAGATATTTGAAAAAGATACAGGAACAAGACATTACTAGACTTCCACATCGTGCTATGCAGGCTAGCATTGATCAAGGGTGGTTCCGAGATGCCAAGGAATGGTTGGGTAGATGGAATATCTCCTTTGAAGATGCAATGACTTGTGACGGAGATATCAGAAATCTAGTCAAACAGAAGGTGACTGAAAAACTATGGCTGAATCCACCTACCAAGATGAACACTTATCGGCAGATGATAAACCCAAAGCTCACACAGGCTATACACTTACAAATGGACATCTCGATTGGAAAAAGGCATGCGATATGTCGGATGCGTCTCAGTTCACATAGACTGGATATTGAAGTAGGAAGGTGGAAGAGAATTCCTCGAGAGCTGCGTACATGTAAGATATGCGGTACTGGAGATGTTGAAGACGAAGATCATGCACTACTACACTGTCCTGCATATGCGATGATAAGAGTCAGATATGGTATTGAAGCGAAAACTCTAACACAATTATTTGCACTAAATGCCAATGTAATTGGTTCTTTTATTATAGAGCTAATGCAATACAGAGAGACATATAAAGACCATTTTCAGAATCTATTAGATGAAGATGAGAGTGGATCTGATTGGAGAGAGGAGTCTGTGGAAGTCAGTGATCTGGACTTCCCAGAATACATGATGTAACTGTTAAGTTAACGTCTACTAGACCTGTGAGGTCTCCATAGACGTAATACCATTTCATTTCATTTCATCTCTCTCTCTCTCTCTCTCTCTCTCTCTCTCTCTCTCTCTCTCTCTCTCTCTCTCTCTCTCTCTCTCTCTCTCTCTCTCTCTCTCTCTCTCTCTCTCTCTCTCTATTATTTCTTCTATTATCGTTCCATTTAAAATTTTTTGCGGCCTTTTCTGTCCCATTAAAGTATTTTGCGACATGTTTCCCACCTCTTTATCCTTTGTGGCTAAATTTCTTATATGTATATTATGTCTTTGTGGATTGGAATATTTGGGGTTGTGTTTCAGTTTTTTTCTTCGTTTTTGGCATGATCATCTGGAAGCTCTCGTGTTTGTTGGTTCCTTTGTTCACTTTATTAGCACAATTATTTTTGTTGCTTCTTTGTTCTTGAACATGGGTGACGGGGGATGTTGTTCGGTGTCCCTCTTGCTTCTCTAATCCCTCTATTTGACACCCTATGTCTCAACCCATTAGATTATTGCATCCATTTCGTTCTTCTGGATTTATTGTGGCATTTTTATCTTTAAAGCATATCTTTATTTTTCCATAGCTTGTGGGTTTGTATCCTCGACCTCACCAATCCAAGATATTTAGGGTTTGCAAATATTCATTTCAACTCTAGTGGTGCTCCTTCAATGTTTTTCTACAGGTATCTCTGGTTGGATGCGCGGGAGGAGTTGACGCACTTCTCCTCATTCTCGACTTGGCGTTCTATCTTGAGCTTGGGATTTCGATTTGACCTTGATTCACCTTGCTGCCGTCTTCGCTCTCTCCACTCTTCCTTCCACACAACTGTCCTGCCCATAACTATCTCCCCTCTTTTGTCCACCTGGCTCACTTTGATCACTTCCAAGCTCATCTCTAGCGACATCCCAGCTTCCTCTTCTCGGGTTTGCCTCCAACAACTCTTTCTCTCGGTGATGGCGCGAAAGGTAACTAGGTCGAAGAAAAAACGTGGGTCTGGTGGGTCGCCCGTGAACATCGTGGATGATGCAGTCAAAACCGATGGATGTGGCACTGAAAAAGGCTTAAAAAAAGATTTGGAAGTGGACAGCAACGGATCAGAACTAGAGTCCGAAAGCTCTGGCTCTGATACAGCAGATCATGGGAACAGGGGC
Source organism: Isoetes taiwanensis (assembly GCA_021234155.1). Taxonomy (NCBI): domain Eukaryota; kingdom Viridiplantae; phylum Streptophyta; class Lycopodiopsida; order Isoetales; family Isoetaceae; genus Isoetes; species Isoetes taiwanensis. The sequence goes on from JAJEKV010000039.1 coordinate 3,478,542, forward strand.
GGCTCTCTGCCTGCAACGACACCTAGGCCTATGATTCCCCAGAACGGAACGACTACTTCCATTCTAGGTTCTGCTACAGGGCCCGTTTGCTCTGCTACGGCAACCTCTACCGGAATGGGGCAAATGAATCCAGCATGGAGCACGGTGATGCCTGGAGTGATACCTGGCCTGCCTGGGCAGCAAATCGAAATGGGTCAACCCAGTTTTGGAATGCGGCAGCAATTTGGTTTGCAGCAGCATGCTCCAGGTACTGCTGATCTTGTGCCTCTGTTATTTCAATTAGTTAGTGAGTTGTCTGCTACAAGAAATACCATGACTAAAATGATGGAGTTTATGGAGCAATCCATGAAAACAATGTGTAGTAGCATCTCAGAACTAAAAGCAGAAAATGTAGCCATGAAACGTGAACTGGAAAACATTAAGGCAGGCAGATACATCGATGCATATGATGGAGATAGGGAAGATGAGAATGGGTCTCTGAAGGAGGTAGTCCAGAAATTAAACCAACGCTTCGATGAGATCAAAGATGAACAGGAAAAAACCCAAAGAGCACTGAATGTCAGAATTGCAGGAATACCGGAAACGGAGGATGAGCGGCCTAAAGAACAGATGATAGAATTCTTTGCACACCATTTGGGGATCAGTCAAAGCGGAGTAGTTGAAGCATACAGGATTGGGAAGCCAAACGGAAAGGACAGAAATATAATAGTGAAATTTGACAATAAAGAGCATAAGATAGCAGTGCTGCAGAAAAGAGCATCCCTTAGGAATGTAAAAGATATGAGGGTGTGGATAAATGAAGACATGACATAGATACAATATGCACAACACAAATTGGAGATTCAAAAACTGAAAGAAGCAAGACAAGCGGGAAAGAAGGCATTCTGGAAGAAGGGGAAAGTAGTTGTACAGGATCAAGGAGACTAGGAATAGGGATTGCAGACCATCAGGATTTGTGCGTGGAACATTAACGGATTGGAGTCTACAAAAATAGCTTCTGCTGGAGATGTTCTCAATCATTGGGATGTTATTTTCTTTGCTGAGACACATGAACATGAGGAATCCGGGTTACCAGATATTGAGGGATACATAGTGCTTCACTCTGAATGGCATAAGAAGGGCTGGAGAAACAAAGGTTTTGGAGGAGTAGCATGTTACGTAAGAGAAGAATTCTCTGGAATGGTAAAGCTTAGAAGGGATAAATGTAAGCAGCAATTCATTGTTATTGAAGTACCAAATCAGCAAAAACCCACTTTTGTGTTCGGATGCTATTTTCCACCTAGGGAGTCCCCTACTTACGACCTGCCAGACATGGATAGGGATGACCCCTTTCATCACCTGGAGCAAGCAGCGCTTGATCTCATGGAAGAGGGCAACATCATTCTGATGGGTGACTTTAATGGTAGAATTGCTGATAAACAAGCCTACATGACTAGCGCATTTGGAGAGCCTATCTGGATGGAGAGAATGGAAGAGGATGAAATTAAACTAGCAGGATGGGACCAGGTGACTGATGATACTTACAAGTATGTATCACCACAAGGCAGTCATTTGCTTAATATGTGCGGTGGGCTAAGCCTATTAGTGCTTAATGGGATACAATTGTTTAATGGGACACAAAAATGCACGTCTCTTGGATCGGGTGGAAGGGGGGCTAGTGTGGTTGATGTAGTACTGGCACATGTGCAAGCACTACATGAGATCGAGGGATTTGAAGTGGGATTGAGCAGGGCAGAATCTGACCATGTTCCCCTAACCATTACGCTGAGGATAAGGGATAATGGGCAAAGAACGAGATGTGACAAGCCCCATTCAGGCATGCGCCTAAACTTTAGAAAAGCAAAGATATATGAGAAGATGTGTGAGGAAGGTGTAGGAGAGATACAATGGCCAGACAGTGCTGCTGAAATCAGCCACATGCTGACAGATTTCTTGCTTGATAAGGCAAAGGCATGTTTCACATCCGCTAGGAGGGCTAAGGGGCTACCATGTCATGCTTGGTTTGATGAGGAGTGTAAGCGCCAAAGAGAGTTATACAAAAGAGCAAAAGGGCCAGATAAGCACGAGGCCAGGAAGGTGTATTTCAAGATGCTAAGATGCAAGAAGAGAGGTTTCTTGAAATTGAAACAAGCAGCAATGGTGCAAGAGCTGGTTAAGGAGCCAAAAAAATTTTGGAACCGCTTGAGAGACTCAAAAGGGCAAACTCACAAGATAGACGCGCATACTTTGGTTGGTCACCTAGACAAGCTATACCATATAGAGGGGGTGGAAGATATCATGATAAGAGATCACGAATCAATGCATATCACAGAAATAGATGTACTGAAGGGTCTTCAGAAGCTCGCAACAGGAAAAGCATTAGATGCAACAGGCTTGGGGGCGGAAATGCTTAAATGGACTGGAAACAATGTTCAAAAGATTCTAGCTAAAATGCTAAATGCTGCACTAAGGGATGGCTTTCCTGCTGAATGGCAAACAAACAGGGCAGTACCGATACATAAAGCTGGCTGCCAAAATGACCCAGGAAATTACCGCATCATAATGGTGAGTAATCTGTTTGCAAAGTTATTCGCTTCAATTGTAGAACAAAGAATAAGTGCATGGGCAGAACGAACAGAGGTGAGGGCAAGGGGACAAGCAGGTTTCCGGCCTGGACGATCTACCATAGATCATCTGGTGACGCTCAGGGCAGCTATGGATGCAGTTAAAAAAACCAAAAAGCCTTTGTTTGCCTTATTTGTGGATCTCACAAAAGCCTTTGATATGGTCAGAAGAGGAAATCTGTGGGATAGAATGGAAAGAGTTGGAATACCAGCTAGCATGAGAGATGCAGTGGCTTGTTTGTATGAAAAAGTGATGGTTCAGTTGTCTGCTCCTTTGATAGAGAAATGTAGTGAAGTAGTGAAAAGTAATATAGGGGTTAAGCAAGGATGCCCATTGTCCCCCACTCTATTCGGCATATTCATAGATGAGCTGGAGACTTGGATAACTCAAAACGGAGGTGAGGGCACTACAATAGGAGGATGCATGCTTCTTCTACTTCTCTATGCTGATGACATTGTCCTACTATCGAGGGATAAGCAAGAATTGCAAAAACATCTGGACGCATTAGCTTCTTTCTGTGACACTATGGAAATGAAGGTAAATCTCCAAAAAACCAAAATTATTGTGTTTGGCACCCGGGCAGACAACTTCACATTCACGTACAAGGGCAGCCAGGTAGAACTTGCTGCACAATACAAATATTTGGGGCTGATTGTAGACCAAAATTACAAATGGAACAAATCAGTTGAACAAAGGGCGGATAGTGGCCTAAAAGCTCTATTCTCCATGCAGAGGAGATGCAGAAAAGCTGAAATTGTCAATTTTGATCTCAAAAAAATGTTATACAAGACACTAGTCCAAGCAGTCATATTATATGGTTGTGAGGTATGGGGGCCAGGCCTATCTCAAGAGATGTGGAAAAAAGTGGAAAAAGTACAAAAAAAATTTCTGATGACAGAACTTGGGGTGAAGATGCAAACGCCCTATGAAATGTTATTGAAGGAGGCAGGTATGATGTCAGTAGAGAGTGAAGCACTATGCCACTTGCTTTGGTACTTTGGTAAGGTTAAACTAATGGAGGAAAGCAGATTCCCGGTGCTAGCTATGAAAGAGAGTGAACAAAAAGGGTGGTTGGCAGACATCAGGAAATGGTTGGGCCGATGGGGGATGACACTGGAGTCCATGCCGCAGGATAAGATTATGATAAGAGAATGGGTTAGGACCAATGTGCAATACATAGTTTGGCAAAGAGGTGGTACAAAAATGAAATATTACCAGGAGACCATGAACCCCGGACTAAGGCCGATGGCATATCTTAGTGAGGAGATCTCAATAAATAAGAGGCATAATATCTGCAGACTAAGGCTTAGCTCACATCACCTGGGAGTAGAGGTAGGAAGATGGGGGAACTACAACAGGGACAAACGGTTATGCAAGATCTGCAATTCAGGTGAAATTGAGAACGAGGAACATTTCATTAGATTTTGTCCTGCTTACCAGAACCTAAGAGATAGTTTAGGGATGAATTCAGCTTCACTTGGGGATTTTTTTGAGCGTCCAGGGCAGCTTGTAGGGAGCTTTTTGATGGAGGCACTAAAACTTAGAGAGGCTTCAATTAAAAGCTATAAACATTTACTACAAGAGTATGAGGAGGATATGAGAGATGAGGGGGCAGTGATGCTCCAATAGGAGCTCACGTGAAAACTGTTAACAGATTATATGATCTATATTGTATTCTGTAACATCTAATAGACCTGATGGTCTCATAGATGGAAAAATAAACAATTTTTATCTTTTATCTTCTCTCTCTCTCTCTCTCTCTCTCTCTCTCTCTCTCTCTCTCTCTCTCTCTCTCTCTCTCTCTCTCTCTCTCTCTCTCTCTCTCTCTCTCTCTCTCTCTCTCTCTCTCTCTCTCTCTCTCTCTCTCTCTCTCTCTCTCTCTCTCTCTCTCTCTCTCTCTCTCTCTCTCTCTCTCTCTCTCTCTCTCTCTCTCTCTCTATTTTCTATTATCGTTCCATTTAAAATTTTTTTTTTTCTGTCCCATTAAAGTATTTTGCGACATGTTTCCCACCTCTTTATCCTTTGTGGCTAAATTTCTTATATGTATATTATGTCTTTGGTTTTGCACCTATACTTGGATTGGAATATTTGGGGTTGTGTTTCAGTTTTTTTCTTCGTTTTTGGCATGATCATCTGGAAGCTCTCGTGTTTGTTGGTTCCTTTGTTCACTTTATTAGCACAATTATTTTTGTTGCTTCTTTGTTCTTGAACATGGGTGACGGGGGATGTTGTTCGGTGTCCCTCTTGCTTCTCTAATCCCTCTATTTGACACCCTATGTCTCAACCCATTAGATTATTGCATCCATTTCGTTCTTCTGGATTTATTGTGGCATTTTTATCTTTAAAGCATATCTTTATTTTTCCATAGCTTGTGGGTTTGTATCCTCGACCTCACCAATCCAAGATATTTAGGGTTTGCAAATATTCATTTCAACTCTAGTGGTGCTCCTTCAATGTTTTTCTACAGGTATCTCTGGTTGGATGCGCGGGAGGAGTTGACGCACTTCTCCTCATTCTCGACTTGGCGTTCTATCTTGAGCTTGGGATTTCGATTTGACCTTGATTCACCTTGCTGCCGTCTTCGCTCTCTCCACTCTTCCTTCCACAACAACCGTCTCCCCTCTTTTTGTCCATAACCATCACTTCCTCATCTCTGTCCACATCCAGGCCCTCTTCTGATTTGCCTCCACTTCCAACTCATCTCTCTCTCTCTCTCTCTCTCTCTCTCTCTCTCTCTCTCTCTCTCTCTCTCTCTCTCTCTCTCTCTCTCTCTCTCTCTCTCTCTCTCTCTCTCTCTCTCTCTCTCTCTCTCTCTCTCTCTCTCTCTCTCTCTCTCTCTCTCTCTCTCTCTCTCTCTCTCTCTATTATTTCTTCTATTATCGTTCCATTTAAAATTTTTTTGGGCCTTTTCTCGTCCCATTAAAGTATTTTTGCGACATGTTTCCCACCTCTTTATCCTTTGTGGCTAAATTTCTTATATGTATATTATGTCTTTGGTTTTGCACCTATACTTGATTGGAATATTTGGGGTTGTGTTTCAGTTTTTTTCTTCGTTTTGGCATGATCATCCTGAAGCTCTCGTGTTTGTTGGTTCCTTTGTTCACTTTATTAGCACAATTATTTTTGTTGCTTCTTTGTTCTTGAACATGGGTGACGGGGGATGTTGTTCGGTGTCCCTCTTGCTTCTCTAATGTTGATCCTCTATTTGACACCCTATGTCTCAACCCATTAGATTATTGCATCCATTTCGCTTTCTTCCGATTTATTGTGGCATTTTTATCTTTAAAGCATATCTTTATTTTTCCATAGCTTGTGGGTTTGTATCCTCGACCTCACCAATCCAAGATATTTAGGGTTTGCAAATATTCATTTCAACTCTAGTGGTGCTCCTTCAATGTTTTTCTACAGGTATCTCTGGTTGGATGCGCGGGAGGAGTTGACGCACTTCTCCTCATTCTCGACTTGGCGTTCTATCTTGAGCTTGGGATTTCGATTTGACCTTGATTCACCTTCTTGGCCTGCCGTCTTCATCTCTCCACTCTTCCTTCCACACAAGCCCCATCACGCCCATAACCATCTCCCCTTTTTGTACACACTTTGATCACTTCGGGGCTCATCTCTAGCGACATCCATCTTCCTCTTCTCGGGTTTGCCTCCAACAACTCTCTCTCTCTCTCTCTCTCTCTCTCTCTCTCTCTCTCTCTCTCTCTCTCTCTCTCTCTCTCTCTCTCTCTCTCTCTCTCTCTCTCTCTCTCTCTCTCTCTCTCTCTCTCTCTCTCTCTCTCTCTCTCTCTCTCTCTCTCTATTATTTCTTCTATTATCGTTCCATTTAAAATTTTTTGCGGCCTTTTCTGTCCCATTAAAGTATTTTGCGACATGTTTCCCACCTCTTTATCCTTTGTGGCTAAATTTCTTATATGTATATTATGTCTTTGGTTTTGCACCTATACTTGGATTGGAATATTTGGGGTTGTGTTTCAGTTTTTTTCTTCGTTTTTGGCATGATCATCTGGAAGCTCTCGTGTTTGTTGGTTCCTTTGTTCACTTTATTAGCACAATTATTTTTGTTGCTTCTTTGTTCTTGAACATGGGTGACGGGGGATGTTGTTCGGTGTCCCTCTTGCTTCTCTAATGTTGATCCTCTATTTGACACCCTATGTCTCAACCCATTAGATTATTGCATCCATTTCGTTCTTCTGGATTTATTGTGGCATTTTTATCTTTAAAGCATATCTTTATTTTTCCATAGCTTGTGGGTTTGTATCCTCGACCTCACCAATCCAAGATATTTAGGGTTTGCAAATATTCATTTCAACTCTAGTGGTGCTCCTTCAATGTTTTTCTCTGGTATCTCTAGTTGGATCTTGGAGGAGTTGACGCACTTCTCCTCATTCTCGACTTGGCGTTCTATCTTGAGCTTGGGATTTCGATTTGACCTTGATTCACCTTGCTGCCGTCTTCGCTCTCTCCACTCTTCCTTCCACACAACTGTCCTGCCCATAACCATCTCCCCTCTTTTGTACACCTGGCCCACTTTGATCACTTCCAGGCTCATCTCTAGCGACATCCCAGCTTCCTCTTCTCGGGTTTGCCTCTCTCTCTCTCTCTCTCTCTCTCTCTCTCTCTCTCTCTCTCTCTCTCTCTCTCTCTCTCTCTCTCTCTCTCTCTCTCTCTCTCTCTCTCTCTCTCTCTCTCTCTCTGAGACATCGCTCATGATCTTAGACATTGTCACTTGTGTAGTGACGGTGTGGTGGAGGATGAGGCTCATATCTTACTTTGTTGCCGTGCTTATTCAGACTTAAGACTCATACATGGGATCGGTGCTACCTCCCTTGAGGAGTTCTTTTCGGTATCGGGGGCATCCATGGGGGATATATTGTTGACATTCTTAAACATAGAGATGCTTGTTTGAAAAATCAGAAGGTACAGAGAGATTGAGATAGAGGCGTCGGCGTCTCTCTCTCTCTCTCTCTCTCTCTCTCTCTCTCTCTCTCTCTCTCTCTCTCTCTCTCTCTCTCTCTCTCTCTCTCTTGCATGACCACATGCTCGTAAAAAATCCATCTCTCGTCACATACGATTCCTCCCGAAAATGTACGTATTGTTTGGGAGGAGAGGAGAGACGATTCTCTCGAGGCTTAACAACCTCATTATTGCGAAAATTTTGCTTTTTGCGGATTTTCGATCGTGCATCAATTCCGGCCCGGCGAGAAAAAATGTGGGATAATTCGATCGTAACGTTCAATTCGGGCCAAATTGTGGGATATTCAAGCCTGTATTTCTTGGTTCCGGGCTATGTGGGATAATTCATTTCTAGTTTTCCCTCCCCATTCTTTTCGATTCCGGCCACTAAACCATGGATCCGGTCATTCTTGGTATGATTGCCATGCTTTTTCGGGCTTTGACACTCGGATTTGCATTACAGAGATACTGTTTGCAGCTATTGGAACTCAACGAGCTCGAAGATCCAATGAATCTGTTCGATGATGATGTTTTAGAAGACAACAATGGTATGTTTTTTTTGCGATCTCTGCGGCGTTAATGGTTCTTGGGTTCCAGCGAGGGTTAGAAGACCACCAAGAAGATTTTGGATTGCTCCAAGGCGAGAACACAATGGGATAATATTGATAACCACGCATGGAATTGTATAGCTTCCTTTGAAGATGATATGTGGCACCAATTTTACAGGATGAAGAGAGCCACATTTGAGAGATTGGTAGGTTTAATTGTGCCCTATCTTGTCGGGCCGGTATTAAAGTAAGGGCCCCCTGTTGATCCGAGGAAAGCGGTTGCTATGGTTCTCAGATTTTCTTGCACATGGGGATATGCCCTTACATGTCGGTCCGAGATTTTATGTTGGGAAGGCAACAAGATGCAAATATACCAAGAAAATCACGCTTGTATTGGCCAAGACAATCTTTGTACAAACGTTTTGTTGCAATGCCTACAGGTGCAAGATTAATTCAGTGCATTAAGGAATTCCATGATGCAACAGGGTTGCCCAATATATATGGTGCAGTTGACGGATCCCATATTTTTTTATGGAGGAAACCGAAAAAAAAACAATGGTGAAGACTATTACAATGGACATAAGAGGCATTCATGTCTCATGCAAGGAATTGTGACACATAGCAGACTTTTTATAAATGTTTGTGTAACAAGAACAGGTTCAGTCCATGATTCCAACCAGTTCAAGAAGAGCTCCATCTATAACAAAATTGCCTCCAAACAAATTTTACAAGAACCAGTGGTGACTCTTAGTGGCAGAAAACTGAAGAAGGGGCAGCCTACTGATCAAGATGTTCAGGTAAATATTCCACCTCTTCTATTAGGTGATTCAGCCTATTCTAGCAGGCCCTTTCTCCTTAAAGTTTTTCCTCAAAATCAGGGTGCTTATGGTAAGTTCAACAAAAGGATTTGTAGGGGCAGAGTGTGTGTGGAGAATGGATTTGGCATTGTGAAGGAAAAATTGAGATTCGAAACACTTGCCCGTGCATGTTGCCAAAGCTTCCAAGATCATACACGCATGTTGTGTTCTATGGAACTTCTGTATAATGGAAGACAAGGGCTGGGACATGCTGCCAATTGAAGATGATCCTCCACCAATTTACTACTATGAAACAGAAGCCATGAACAGGTCATTAAAAAAACAAGGTGATCAAATGAGGCACGTGTTATTTGAAAATCTGGATGGACATGTGATCCTATGATTGTTTTTTTGTAGACAATAAATATTACATTCAAAAGTCAATTCTTATCCATCTCGCTATCTTTACTTATTTGTCAGGCATTTCTTACATTATGATGAATAAGTGATTGAGTTTAGAGCTAAGTTTCCATTTAGAGCCTCAAAACATTTCACTTGGAAATACTGAACAACCTGTTACAGAATTAGTGAGTCCTGTGACTTCACAATGACAGAACTTAGAATACTAGGAAAAATCATTTGTACACAAACAAGTTTGATAAGAGAAGTTTATATTCATAAAAAAAGATTACATGGGCATATGAAGCCCTGTTCAAAATATTTGAGCATTTGAGCTGCCAGAAACATTCTAAGTGAGTCAAATGACTTCACTATACTAAAAAAAAGTCTGCACACCTTCCAATGATACCAGGAAATCTGCATGAATAGACATTGGCATTTGTTTTCAACTGTCAGTTTCCGAGCAATCATATGAGAAAAAAAAATGGCTGCCATGCCATTTAACAGAAACAAAGGCATTTTATAAAAAGAAAATGCATAACAAAAAAAGAAGTGAAGGAGAGTCAGATTCGCATAGAAAGGGGACACAGATCACATGGAAAGGTTGGACTACGAATTTCATGGAGGCACCACATTTCCTGTAGCTTCACATAGACACACTCCATATGCCCTGTCCGGTTGTTTGCAGAATTTGCTGCCCATTCAAAAACCTCCTGATCCACACTAACGCCCATTCCAATAAAAACTGCAATGGTCTCCTTACTGAAGCTGCAATGAATAACCTTGTGAGACATAACTTCGACTTCAGGGTTTGCTGGCTGGATAGTGGGAGATGAAAACTGGCTTTCTTCTTGCTCCACTTCGTCCGAAGAGTCTTCAAGATTCTCCTCAGAATCATGATTTTCCTGAAAAATCGCTTCTAAGCTGACAGGCGGGTCACTAAACTGAAGAGACTCCCCACTGCTGTCGGGAAGAATCTCGTCACTGGAGGTAGGCCAAGTATCATGGTCAGAATAATAGGGTTTCTCGGAGGAAGATGAAGATGTGGTGGGTGGAGTTTGATAGGATGATGATCTCGAAGAAGAGCTCGAAGAGGAACTCGAAGAAGAGGAGCTTCGGCTTGGAGAGCGTTGGCGCTTTCTGTTCACGACTCTCTCCATATTGTCACGGCTTGCGTGCAAGAATTGGGGGGAGCTTAAGTAGCCTTTACGAATTTGGATGACTGTGACTAGAAGGCAATATTTAATGCTAAAATCTGTACAACTTCTTTAATATTTAAGAATACTGGATGATTTTGTGACAGTTCCAAAAAAGAAATTCTAAAAAGCAAATAACTGAAAATGAACCTTTATTCCTTGTTTTTGGCAGCAAGTTTGGCAATTTCGAGCAAGGTCTCCTTTGTCATTTCACATATGCTTTGAGTCATTGCAGCCATTGACTCTGCAATTTTCAGACTGTTTGCAGATCTTATTGTTTCCAATTCCCTGACCAACTCAATTTTTCTTGCACTTTCTTCTTTCAGAAAATCTAATTTCTTCACCTCAGTGTCCCCAAATGTGCTTGCCATCTGTGATATTCCCATTGCAATGTCCTCATCTATTTGCAACCTGGACTTCTTTCTACTTGTAGGTTTTCCACAAACTCCAGGCTGATTACATGTTGCTGATCTGGGACTTGAAGAATCTGTCTGGTTTCCTGTGGGTGTCCTATTAATTGGAATTTCTGGCATCACTGGACTGCTTGGATTTCCCGGGTTCACATCATTGTTTGAATTGGGTGGATCAGCAAATTGGTCTTCAAATGCTGCATCTGTTCCAACAGTTTCAAAAAAACTGTCATTCATGAAAGATTCTGAGTAATTAGTATGCAAGTCTGCAGCCTCGAAAGCTTCATTGCCAAATTCACCATCATCACCAGCACCTGGTATTGGATTATCAGAGGTAACACCATATTTAACTTCTTCCATTCTGTCATACCACTGCCAACTTGATGGTTCAGAACTTGTATGGCTACAAGCCTCCTTCTCATCTTTAAATTTAGCTTGCAGCTTATCCCATTTGTTCTTTAGTTGTCTCAGCTCCACTAAACCCCCAACAAAGGGCTGCAATTTCATCATAATTTCCCTCCACTGTGTGTTGGAGAGGTTGAGGGTGCCTCCGGTTACCAATTTCATCTCGTTCAGGAGATTGAGGAATGTGGAGACACCGTGATCTGTCCATTGCACAGGGGACTTCCTATTCTTTGTGTCTATCACTTTCGAATTTTCCTTCTCATGCACAACAATAGCCAAAGCAGAATCGGTTTCTAAAGATTCACTCACAATATTGGAGGATGCCTGAATTTCGTTGAATACACGCTTGGATCTCTTTTCTTTTGACTGTCTTGAAGAGGGAATTGGCTCAGAATTAGTCTCCAATTGCACATCCATGGAGATCTGGCCTGTCATTTTCCGGGTCCTTCTTGGTGCCATTTTTTCAACCCGAGGAGGCACGAAAGGCTTGCTGGTTGCTGGCAAAGCAGATCGAGAGGCCTTAGACATCTGAATCCAATTAATTGATTGGGAATAAGGACGACATAAAAGGAAATTGACGATCAGAAATTAATGAACGAATGCACAAAAACATAATGCAAATGCTGCGTGATCTCGATGAATACCGGATCGTGTCGGCTAATTGCTTCGAGGAATTGGATACTTGGAGCAAGAATTAGGCGGCCTTGAAGATCAAGAAACGGGGAAATGGCCCCCAGTATTCGATTAGGGAAACATTTGGGCGCTTTTTTTGGGCAAAAAATTTAAGGCTAATTGTTTGGTTAGTGGGCAATGAAAACGCCCTAGCGGCTGTTAGGGGCCGAATCATCTCGAGGTGAGAGTTGGGTTTTCCCACTCTCACCCATCTCTCCCCCTCTCATCTCTCGTATTCTCTCGTATTCTCTCTCGTCATCTCTCGGTCAGCATGTGGCCAAGGCATCTCTCTCTCTCTCTCTCTCTCTCTCTCTCTCTCTCTCTCTCTCTCTCTCTCTCTCTCTCTCTCTCTCTCTCTCTCTCTCTCTCTCTCTCTCTCTCTCTCTCTCTCTCTCTCTGGACATCTCTGGGACAGCTTTGGGGTTTTACTTCTGCTTTGTAACCCGAGGAAATATAGCTCTCACATACGGTGTCAGATTGCAACGAGGTTGGGCTCGTTGGAAAGCTTATTTCGAGCTCTTTCCAACGGTGTATAACATCAATACTTTTGATTTACTTAGAGAAAAAGGAAAGTGAAATGTTTGCAGCTTTAAACAACAAAATGTAGCAGTCTTAGACATTAAGAAACCATTGAAAATAACTAAGAAAGGCTTTAGATCATGGTGACCTACATTTAACACATTTAAATTTACTGCAGCACTAGCCTTACTAGTTTGACGCCCTAAATACTTTATTAATAGTTTAACCATTATAATACCAGTCTACTCATGGGGAGACAAAGATATCTCATTAGGGATTTTTTGAGATCATAAAAGGGCCTTCTAAGAACTGCTGACTAAGCTATATGAACTACCAATCAGAAAACAGAACTGGTAATCCAGTCAGCAAAACAGTTATAACTAACTCACTGGATCATATTTTCTAGCATAAGTGTGGATAGAAAAGTCCAAATGAGCTCTTGTTTGGTGCAATAGATAGATCTCATTGAGAGCTTTCCAACCTTGGGTGGTTTGCATATCTTTTAGCCCCGTAGGATAGTAAAAAATGGTAAAAACCATATTTTTTAGAGTTTTGACAATCACAAGTGGTTAAAATATGTGCAAAGCACCTAAAGTTGGATAGATCTCAATGAGATCTATCTATTGCACTAAACGAGAGCTCATTTGGACTTTTCTATCAATAGTTATGCTAGAAAATGTGATCCAGTGAGTTAGTTATAACAGTTTTGCTGACTGGACCCGTCAGGCTCTGATTTCTGATTGGTAGTTCATTTATCTTCATTTGGCTTAGTTGGCATATTTTGAAGGCCCTTTTTTAATCTCAAAAAAACCCTAATGCTAATTCTAGTGTATTTCACAAATTGCATTAATAGATATATTGGTCGTTAATAATAGGTCCAATTTCATAGGTTTGGAAAGGCAATTACTTTATGTCGTCGCTTCTTAATCACAGATTACTTCCTTCTAGAATACAAGGTGAGAAATCACAAGTCCAAATCATGCATGTTTTTAAACATGTTGACAAGATGAATGAAGAGAAATGTTCGCCGCCGCGATAAATTTCTTGTAGTAATTAAAAAATAGCATACCTTCACACCATCATGCCTCACTATTCATGCTTACATTAGGACATCCCAATCCCTCTCTTACCTCTAACAAATTGCCTCATCAATGAAGTCTTATATGGCTTAAGCCATTTATTTCAATGCAAAGTGATGCCTTCTCAAGCTTAAACTTGTCAAGCTAGCTTGCTAATGTATAATAAAAAATTCAAACAAAAGATGTCTACTACATAGCTCAAGATACAATTCAAGTGCATTAACCTTACCATTGACCAGTTTAGCATATATAAATTTTAGAACTAAGCTCAAATGTTACTGTCTAGTTGTCTCAGTGAGATCTGAGGCAACAAACAAGAATTATAAACCATATATGTCCAAGCCAATGGATCAAATAGAATGCAATTGCATCATGGCGTTAATCTACCCATTTATATTCAGTATACAATGCACTATCAAATACTAAGCCCACCATGGCAAGAGAGATATCCAGCTCGGAGTAGATATGTACTCATATGACACTTTTTGGGTGGCCAAATCGAAAAGTGACGCCCCATTTGTGTATTGTATCGCTATAAAGTCCACACAAATCAATCTAAGAGAGCCTAAAAAGATAGCAAACATATAGCACTGGCTTTGCTTAGGACTTATTTTCACCTCACATAGACACCAGACCAGGTAATGCAAACAGAGTAATTGGTTGAAATTGGTGTATGACATCAGATGGTAAGGATGAAGGTTGAAAATGAGCAGGGGAATGAGAATAAAGCATATCTGCAATGATCGGGGGAAATGAATTTTGATCTCATGCTTTTGATGCATTCTTAAAAGCCATGGAATTCACCACGACATCAACAAAATGGAATTGTAGAATGGAAGAATCGAACTGTAGCTGAATGTGTTAAGGCCATATTGTCTAAGGGCATTTAATGCAAAGTTTGGGTAGAAGCTATAAGCACAACAACGTATATCCTCAATGGTGTACCCACCAAAGCACTAAAAGAGAGAGTTCCTGAAGAAGCTTGGAGCGGCTTGAAGCCAACTGTTAAAATCTGCGGTGTTTGCTTGCATTGCTTATGCCATTTGCTTAAGGGAGAGAGGCCTGAAGGTAAACTGACCATCAAGGTTGTTAGATGAATGTACATGAGATATTATGAAGGGAGTAAGGCTTATAAGTTGTATGATCCAGTTGGAATGATGTTGAACTGACACGGTGTTTTCTTTTTTGGACATACTTTAGTATTGGCAAAGGAGAAAAAGCAGCAGCTTGATTAATCCCTGAATAAAGGTGCAACAATAGATCGCTGGAGTGATGATTCATTAGACGCATCAAATGATGAACAAGAAAAGCATTCAAAACTCACTTAAAAGCAAGTGAACCAAACGATTCTAATTGTGAGTCGATTGTTCAAGAAAGCAAAGATGACGGCATTCAGTCAATATTCTCGCACATGGAAGCCAATAGATCAGATGTTGGATTATTGCCATCCTGGATAAAGAGAAGTTTTGAACACATGTTCAATGATAACAGATAAACCTCAAAAGTTTGCCGAGTCAAGATGCCGCCAAATAGAATGTAATCATGCTTGTAGAATACAACTCTTTGATAGAATCAAACTTGGGATTTGTGCAATCCATCTAAGGGTGATTTTCTACTATAGTCGTAAAATAAGACTGTCACATTGAGATATGACACCGTTTATGACTCCAAATCAAAAAATATGACACATAACATTAAAGTTGTTTTTCCACGATAAGGTGTTATAAAATAAGACACCATCAAAATGCTAGTGGAAAACCCCCCAAAAAATAAGACATGTCCTATTTTAATGATATTTTTAACATATGTGACACTGTCTTATTTTATACGGGGGGAAATCCCCAAGTATAAAATAAGACTCAAAAGGAGGGACCGAACCTATCCAAACCTAAATGGGATATGTCTTATTTGTAAAAGTAGAAAATCATTTCTTTCTTATTTGCTTATGTGGCCCAAGAGAAATGGCTAAAACATGAGACACCGCTCTAGTGGAAAATCACCCTAAAGGATGGAACATCGTGAACTATAAGTGGATTTTTAAGGTCAAATTTAATGAGCAGAAGGAGATTGTGAGGCACAAAGCTCGGGTAGTGACTCCAAGAATCTTTTGCACCAGTGGCAAGGCTAACTTTCCTCCGATATATTTTGGCTTAGAGAATTAGATGAGGAAGTGTAGATGAGGCAGCAAGTAGGTTTCGGCAATTGTTCGGCCAGGAGAAGAAAACGAATTTTATAGGCTTAAAAAAACGATCTACGTCTCAAGCAAGCTTCAAGACAGTAGTACAAGACCATTGCCAGTTTTTAAGACTGAAGGGTTTTCTCCTAGAAATGCAAATTGGATGTGTACATCAAGCAGGAGAAAGGTACTATCATTAGCATTCTTATATATGTTGATCTTATTGTTGCTAGCAGTAATCTTCAAAAGGTCAAACGAACACTAGCTTAAAGGTTTCACATGACTGATTTAGGAGAACTCAAATTCTTCTTGGGTATTCTAGTCACAAGGAACTGCAGAAAAAAGAAAACCAATCCGACACATCATCATCGCATTAAAAGTTTACTATTGAAGTCCGAAATGGAAGAAATGCAAATATTCGGATACTTCTTCAACCATCAAGGCACTTACTTTTGATATGTGTCCTAAAACATCATCGCATTTGAGAGTGATCAAATGGAGGATGTGCCATACAAAAGCTTAGTGGGGTCACTTATGCATCTCATCTCATGGTGTGTACTTGGCCTAATGTTGCAAGAACTTTGGTCAATGTAAGTCAGTCCATGGGTAATCCATGGCCAAATCATTGGACTGCTGTAAAATGAATCCTTTGTTATCTAAGTAAGACCCATTCTCTTGGGATTTCTTGAAGCAAAATGCATGGGGGTTTTGCGCAGCAACCACCAAGGTACTGGCATTGAACAAAAGGACCTACGACCATCTCAAGGACAGTAAGGCAGCTATAGCATTTCCAAAGCATCCAAGCAATTGGTCAAAGACATTGGCACAATAAGGCAGCTATAGCGTTGGTGAAGCATCCAAGTAATTGGTCAAAGGCGAAGCATATACAAATACAGTTTCATTTCAATCAAGAAAAGGGATAAGTGCGATTAGATGAATTTCTGACTGCTGATACATTCACAAAGGCTTTGAAAAAGGCAAGATTTGTTGTGTGGCTGAGCTTGGAATGTGGAAAAACTATTAGATTCTATCTCATGAAGTTGGCTATCTTCAGAGGGAGAATGTTGATATTAGAAGACAGCATCTTGATTGAAGTTAGTTGTATTGTCTATCATTAGATAGCTGTCAAAGTTAGCCGTTTGGCCCGTTGTATATCAGGTGCTTGGAATACGAAATGGAGACTTCCTGTTCTATTCTCCATGTGGTTCTTGGACTTTTATGTGAAACATAGGCAATCTCCCCTTTGCTGAGGCCTGCATTAAAATACATCTTTTGCTGGAGCTAGAAACTGTGCTTGCTTGCAAATTTATGGTACAGGAAGTTGTTACAAGATGCCTTTGCGTGGCTTGGCATTATCATTGTTTTAAAAAAAGAAAAATGAAGGACGACGCTGCTTCTTTAAGTTTTAGACAATACGGTATCTTCTGTTAGCCAGCTTGCACGTCCAGCTGTGACCTTCCTTGGAAAACGAATATATCAGATGATAATGGAGGATCTAGAAGTATCCAAATGAGCAATTCGGCAGGTTCCTAAGAGTACTTCAGGCAGCTCATCTTCAGTATTTCCCTTCACGAAGGAACTTAGTGTTAAAACATAACAATTGACTGCGTACAAAGTGCAGAATGAAAAGAGATACTTACCTGAATAAGGAAAGCCATTTCGATAACGAGCTTACTCAAGTACCCAAAGACAAGACTGACAACACCCTTAGCTATTGATGAGGAACCAACATCGACATCCAACTGTAAAAGTTCTTTCTGAATTATCAACTTGTGCAAACAACTAACATAGAAAAGGTGAAAGTAGTATTATACTTCTATGTAATTTTTGTCTCTGAAATAATTGATTTCAAGAGCTTCACCAATCAGACAAGCAGTCTTCCCGACACTTTGTTTCACAATCCACGAACCCTGGCATGAAAATTAAAGGACCTTCAACCATGTTCCAATAAAAAATCACGGATACCTCTGCCTACCTCTGCAACATATGGAATAAGCTTGAAACGGGAACTACGAAATTTGTCATCCCCATTTGCAAATTTTTCTAAAAGTGGAAACTTATGAAGAGGCTGGTTCATCATATAATAAAGTGACAGAAAATATGAAGTTGCTCCTGGAACCTGACATGAAAAGAAGAAGACGCCCTTTCTATTAACACAGAACTTGACAAATGGTTTGGCAACACAATTGAGAGAACAGCCTACCAGACACAAATGGTTTGGTGCGTAAAATAAAGCATGAATATAGAAGTAAACAAAGCATTCTTTGCAAAGGATGATCCTACGGTAAAAACAGAAGAAATCAACAAGTGATCTTTATTTCTCTATATCATTGTCAACTTAAGCATTCAATAGATGCAAATTTTTGACAAGTGACGCAGAGAAGTACGAGTAATGATATTTATTTGCACTAGGCTGACCATCAACCAGATCTGTGGTTTCATGTAAACACGTGTCTCATATTCTAGTTACTTACTTTGGCTTGACTATTGCAGCAAGATCTTACAGGTACCGATGATACTATTGTAAGATATGCGAACAAAAGTCCATTTCCATTCAGTCTGACTTGACCCCTTGGGTTATTTCATATTTCAGATGCCATTATTTAGACACCTTTAAGCCTCTCCTTGTTGCGAAAGGATGGCATAAACCTGGTACATAACCTGTTGAACAATACTATACATACATCTAGACAGTTTTGGGAGATCTCTTCAAGAAAAAAACACTGAAAAGTACACGCATATCCCTAACTTTATCCATGACAATTTGGAATTTACTAGGATACCATTAGGGCACATGCATTTTGGGGCCTCAAACCATTAGTTAATATGCTAAAGAATGATGCTAAAGCATCAACGTGCATTAACTCCATATTTCAATATAATTAAGGTGAATGTGATATTTCTGCAGACAGTAAGTTCATGTGGGACTAGACACCAAGAACCTTACTTGTAAACTCCTTCAGATTCCTATACTCAGTCGCATACAGACAACCAATGCTCAAGAGCTATTTAAGCAGAAAATATATTTATGTGTATTGGTAACATGCTTTATGATTATGTAATGATCTTTAATCGGTTCGGATGTTTACACGCAGTACAAAATTAGCATCTAAACTTCAGAACAGAAACAAACTTTACTTTCAAGAAAATACATCCAATAATTGCAGACAGCAATCACCTGGAGATTGACAACAAGAAAGAATGAATCATCCAATTTGCTGCACTTCTGTGACGTGAAAAATACAATATCAGGTTTCCATAGAACAGCAAATATAGCATTTTTGGCTTACATTGCATCAACTAACCTGCATGAGATTGCTTGGTCGACTCGCTAAATGATCTTCACGCTTATCTGATTTTAGCCAATCTACCGCAATCAATTGCATCACTGTCTCTTTAGCTTTCACCTGTAGAATAATTTTAGTGACATCTAGGAACAGTATTGCACCTATTGGGACTTCCTCACTTCTCAACATTACCAGCCTGGCTGACAGTTATTTTATTGAGCATGACAGCTAATCGAAATTGACTGGTACCTTGCCAGGATTATTGCCTAACGGGTCTTTCAGCCCTTAAAGAGCATGATGGACTGGGACTGAGATATCTCGAACTGAAGATTAAGTACTACCTATTTGTGGAAACAGGACAGCTTGCCGCTATGTACACTAGATAATTACATCAATGTAGATATGGTTTCAAACAATGGGCCGAGCAAGGTATCCACCATTCCAAGGCACAAAAAATGCCAACAACTCACATGCATCAATGCTGGCATCTCGCTTGATGGATCTGGATGCCCAAGCCAATACAACCCAAAAAAGGCACTGGACATTAACAAGGCAGGTATGGATCACAAGGCCAACTGCACCAGAAGTCTTCATTTGAGATCAGAAAGGTTTATGTCAAGTTTATACTATTTTGCTAGAAACAGAAAGCCAGTGCCATACTTTTTAACCCTAAAGTGAGTTTTGCAATCTCCAAGGCGCATTACATTCCCAATCATTAAAAATGACTTATCCTTGAGTGCAGCCTCAATCTTTACATTTGCCACATGAGCTACTTACATTTGCCATCAGCCATCATGTGCTACTAAACATGACCATGCTGTCAGCATCCTCACTTATCTAACATAAATGCAAACTCAAGACCTTTCTCTTTTGGTACATGACCTCAAATTTGCACGGCTTCTCCATCGTTCAGTTCTTACGATTGTTTAAAACATAGCAATTTTCTACATTTTATTTCTTGTACAGGACCTTAAGATGCAAAACCTTTAATAGAATAAACCGCACAAATTGATTCTTTAGGTTGTTCAAAGTTTTGAGCCCTTTACATTACTCAATACGATTATGAAAGAAAATATCCTCTTTATATCTTCATTTAGATATACCTTCTGATTATCATAAGGGTATCTTTTCCCACGAATAAGAAATGTGGAAGGCTCAGCCATAGTCCAGGAGCAGAGGGATGTTAGCCCAGCGCACTTAGGAAGGTTCCCTTCCTTTTCAAGATGGCTTATAGCATCCCCTTTCTTGACTGAGACATCTGGCGGACCTTTCTTGTGAGCTGCTTCAACAGGAGACAACATGTGAATAGAGAAACTAAAAGATGGGCCCAGATTTATGCTAGAAAGCCTGCAATCAATGCTGTACCTGCATTTGCAATGCGCTTAACAATACTAGCAGTCTTGAAGATATCTGCTGCCTGCAATACAAGAGACAGCAATTCGATTTCAACATGCACCTATAAATATCTAATTTTATAGTAGATCCTATAATACCAACACGAGGTAATGTAAAACATGTCGTAAATCATAACCAATTCACCTCTACAATGTAAATAGCAAGGTTGCTTTTGACTCCTATTTCCTGATCACAAGGAAAAAAATGCTACATACGGTAAAGGGTCTATCTCACATGGGTGCCATCTGCTTTAGGGGTTTCATCCAAAGTGCCTTCTGTCTCAGATTGGGAATGCAAGGTTTCTTCCGGGTAATCCTCCTGGTCAGATTCATCAGAAAAGTCAAAAAACTCATCTGGTGCATCTATCAAGGGCATAAATGACTTTTCATCGTTAACATCATATCGTGCTGTTTTGAATTCTGACTCCTCTGCAGTGGTAAGTCCCTGACTTTTTGAATAGGGACTATTTTCAGGGGCATCTGAGGGATATCCCTCCTTTGATTCGTACCCTGAGGACGAACTGAAATGATAACCAAGGGGCTTTGACTCGAAAAACTCTCTTAAGGCTGCAAATAACATTGAAAATGTATTGCAGGTCAGAAAAACGTTCCAGGTCGAAACCTTGAAAGTTGCATGCTACACCTGCAATGCGTTCAAGAAACTGAAGTGTTGCTTTTTCCATGCGTGCTGGTTCAAAGTAATACGACCATGACTTCCAATCTATTTCTACCATGTGTCTTAGAAGAGAACGTGGTGCAGTCCCCTCAAACTTAAGAGGTGATATGACATATCCACCGCCTGCAGGTGAACATATGATTTATGTTTCTGCAAAAGGTTCATATACTTCTCTTTTGTGCTAAAAGATAATGTTTAAATACTTTTAATCTCAGCACGCACAAATCCTCGCTGATTTGGACACCGATCATCTTCAACCGATCGATAAAGAATAGCTGCAGCATTGCAATCATAAGGATCAGAATATATTACGAAACGAATTTTATTTCAAAGAGGAACCTTAACAAGCTTTCTACAAACTTACTATATGAACCATCATACTCGCGCCTCCAGTAACGGAGAAATAACAAATCTCTTGGTCTCATAGACCTAGATTGCAAAAACTCAAGGCAGTTAAATTAATCGTTTTTAATATCTTCAGTACTACATACACTCACCCAGGTAGCCACCGGTCATGCAATTGCTTGTGCACAATATCTGTGTGTCCATTTACATGCTCGATTATCTTTCCTTGCTTGAAACAAAAATCCCATCTATAATGAACATTACTCATTATTTGAAAGGTGAAAATGTCCATAATGGAAATGGTGGTAGTTGTACTCACTCTGCGCGTGAAGGTCCCAAGGCCATGACGGTATCAAAGATGGTTTCACAGCTTCCCTTCAATATGCCAACTGCCATAATTGCAGGGTGTCTTTGTCCAAACTGTTTGAAAGGTCAAATTTTGTTGAATTAAATTCAATAATCACATGAGCCAATATGAGGCCCAATATTATAAACTTCTTCATAACCCAGTATGTACACAATAGAAAAGTAAAAGCTTGCCTTGCTGCCCCCCTTTCCATTTCCACTTTCAGCATATAGACGTAGTCCTGAATATGTTGCATATAATGACAGAAAGGCAGTTATTTGTCTACGAGTCATAGCATAACCTGCTTCTAAACGGGGGCTCAAACCTTACCATTCCTACACCCAAAAATCTCCCATGGTGAGGTAGAAATTACATCAGGTGAGTCATGAGAGGCTTCCAAAATTAGTGGACCAACCCAATCAAGAGGGTCTGCAAAGCAGGGAAAAAATTGGTAAAATACAATCGAAAAGACATTTACATTTATCTACACATGTGCCTCCCTTGTAAGGTCCATGCAGCCATGCATATCAAAAGAAGCTTAAATCAGTTTATGCAACTGCATGGTCTATTATACCTTTATGACTTGATTTATTTGCTTCCTTATTCTTTAACAGCCATGAAGGCGGGCTGGCAAAACGAACACATTAATCAGATATTTCACATTGCATGCAAAAGGGCCTTTCCCAAAATTCAATGTAGTAATTTAATCAAACATGGATATAAATGGTCAAACATACTTTAAGAAGTCCTCAACTATTGATCGAGAGCAATTATTCAAGAGGCATCCATTCCATTTGAAATGCACTTCCAAGATGCTCATACAAAGCTCCTTTCATTTGACATGCTGGGAAACTTGAAGCATTATGTTGGGAGTTTATTTGCAATCTTGATGCTTTAAAAAGGCTTCCCTCTCTAAAAAGTAAACAGTCTATGCCTCATAATATATTGCTTACTGAATTTAATTCTAAACCCGTACAACCAAATATGATCCTAAGCTTAATACTAAACTTTAACACTTGTTGGAAGAAATGAAAAATGAGTATGGCAAACTTTAACACTTGTTGGAAGAAATGAAAAATGAGTATGGAAAACCTATGGACATTCTATCTGTGCCTACATACTTGGGAGCGGAGTCTTCATGTCCCCTTTTCATATCAAGAAACACTAGCTAAGCCAGAATTGCTAAAGGATTGCCATTTAAATTGCCTTTCAATATGCTCATGCAAAGCTCCTTTTATTTGAGATGCTCATGGAGAGGAGGTTTAGATGGATGACAAATTGGGGAGCTGATCTGCATCATGATCAATGGTCTCAGTTAAGGAGGCTTTAAATATCTCTCCTCTCTAAATTGTCAAGAATAAACAATGTCTCTATGCATCATAATTTATTGTTCACTAAAGCCTTGCAGCTTTCAGTATGCATCCAAGAAGTGTAGTGTGTGCATAAGCTATGCCACTCTGGACACACAAGGCAGCCAGAAGGGACACCTTGGCTGACATATGCGCATTTGATAGACTTTGCTAATGAAGATAAGATATGCTGGTTTTCATCTAAGTTCTTCGCTGCTACGGGCTTTCTAATGGATGGTATTCCACCATTTCAAACAACTTAGTAGCACCTAATCTGAAATTGGGAGCAGCAGGTCAATCAGCTTATATCCTGTAATTTATATCTCAACTGCATTGGGTGCTCTGCCATGAAGCTGTCCATAAAAGGAAGATGTCTAAGGAGGATCTTGGAACATTTCCAGCACTTTGCCCCAGACGTGGCCATCTAGATATTGACCCTCCAAATAATGTTGCATTAAAGGATTAGCAGCATCCCATGATTAGACATCAACAGTCCTCTGTAACCTAACCTAAGCTACCACGTGCCAATGTAAGGAAAGTGTGAGACATACTGCCAAATTGGGTATCAGAAAGCAAAGTTTTTGCTAAATGCAATTTCATTACACATGAATAGAGCCTCTTATATATCTTGCTCAAATAAGTTAAGGAACACTGCTCTCTTCCATTCTTACTCAACTTTTGCAACAACCTAAAGTTTGTAAGAGCAATCTAAAAATGCAATTTTATGTACATTATTACCTGGAAATGAAGTCTGCCCCATTGCGCCGACCCTGGAGCATGGAGACAAGGAAAAAGTTAAATAAAGAGAACTGCAAGAAGTTCATATGATTTAATAAAAACTCATGAAGTGCCAGACTTGAAAGGCCTGTAAAAATTTAAGTGTTTACATAAGCAGGTGACCATGTCCATCAATTTCAGGCTACAAAATCCAGTCCAAAAATGAACTCAACCAACAAGGTGCAGACCTGCATGGTCTACAAAGTTGAGTGTATAAGCAGGTAATCATGCTGCTCAATTGTGGCCCATTTTGCTGTTGTTAAAACATTATAGGAAAACACTTCACATGCGGCCATTGTCTGCATGTCCGATCACTTTGTGACATTCTGTAATATGACAGGGAGATAATCTCCCGTTGTGGGGCATTTGGGTGTTGATTTGCTGCAACCATAGAGACGGAAGCGTGTATGCAGCATAACAATGGACGCCTTTGTGATGTAAGATAACTGTAAATAGGATAAGTGATCCTTTGTAGAGTTAAGATTTGGGGCGAAGAGGAAAGTGGTCTATCACATTTTGGTCAAAACACCAGTTCCATATTCAAATCAAATCAAATGCTCTCCCTGCAGATTCTTAAAGGCCCACTGTTTACTGCAAAAGCTTGCAATGGGCCCTGATCCTCTGCAGAATCTAGCAATTGAGCTTAGTGCTTGTTCATATAGATTGCCGTTGCAATGGTAAGCAGAATACCACTATCGTGCAATTTCTCTCATAACATGGAATCAAACTGTTCCTTCGCTGTACAATGGTTCATTTCGTGCGTCTAGGTTCTCATCACAAATGCTAAATTGTACTATATTGTCAAGCCAGTAAAACTCTGGCCAAAGTTAACCATGTACTTAACTTCCTAAGTTCTGGAAGCTTTCAACCGCTGATAGGATTGCTAAATTTGCATGGAAGAAAGTATTGAAGAACAGATTGCAACTTATTTTGCATTAAATTAGTGTTTGCATATTCACCTTTCATTAAACTAGTAATCTTGCAAATGCACAGTTCAAAATAACCAACTCTAGCAGAAAACTTGCCATTGTATTAATTTCTTTCACAAAAATGGAATGATATTTTAGATATACCTGTGCCTCTTTGAATGCCCGCATCCATTTAGCTGCTTCTTCAGCACTTCTTGCTGCAAGCTACTTGCAGGATTAAAGGGTTAGACGCCTATGGAAAGGGGGAGAATAGAGAAATTTCTTGTGAACTGATTTGCATAAGTGCATATCCATAGGTCCCAAGGTGGTTTAACTCAATATCATATATGAATTTTTCAGTAAAAAGATAACAAATAAGGAGGTTGTGCCAATAGCAAACAAAATCCTCTTCGAAAGAGCATTACTTTATACAGCTGTTCCCTATAAAGAGAATAATCTTATTTCTGATGAAATGACCTGGTAATCTTAGTAATTTGCTCATCTTTAACTGTTCACTAAAGCAAAAAGCTACGGACCATATTGATTTGATCTTGAGTCAGTATAGTGTTTTTTTAAGATCTATCCGTTAATAGCCTAGAATAATTTGCTTGACAAGCATTGGAGAAAACTCACCTTGAGTTTGTTGTTTGGATCGCATAATGTAAAAGCATGGTACACCTACATCATAGAAGTTGATATTTGTAGTTCAGAAGACGCAATTTACAAACACGGCTGAATTAGACTATTAGAGACCTTGCCACGGATATTTTCACGTCCATTGTCAACTACACGAGTATAGGGATGTATGATCCCTCTTCTCACGGTATCCTTCAAATCCGAGTCTACCATTAGTAAAATTACCGAATATTTTCTCCACATGCAGAATTGAACATAAACTTTGCCTGACCTTGTCTTTATCCTCCGGCTTAGATCTGTAGCAATAAGCCTGTGCCCCTTCTATAACAAAGTAATGTTTGCGAGGGGATCGTATGCGTATTCTATGGGGATTAATAACATGAAGCCAGCCCTCAGTTCTAGTCTCCATTGCACTAAATTTTGCAAAAACGAGCCTATAATTTGCAATGGCACCACATTGATCCGGCTACCGAGGCTCAAATCTTGCGCTTATTTACAGTGGATGAGCTGCCTAATTACATGCATTTCTATCAATTGACTATGCAAAACGTTGCCTGAAGCTCATTTGCAAGATTTGTGGCGCATACTCGGCAGCTGCAGAGTAGGCCATGTTTGGGGAAGAGAGGCAGCTTCTGTGGACAAGAGATTTTGGATGTTTCTCTATTATCACCTTTACTCATTCTTCTGTAACCTTGAACATCTACTGCTTTTTTATATGGTTTGATTCTGTTGAAGATTTTTACACCATCAGCTTGGGACACCTGTTCAATTAGGTCAAAAATATTTCCAACCCACTAACGAATAAAAACACGTATTTTCCCCTAGATGCTCTCATTAAACTGCTTATATATCATACGCCACTTTCCCCACATTGTTAGATATATGTGCAGATTTTTACATGTAAAGTACATGAATATGATTGTTTGTTGTAAAGGAGTAATATAAAAGGAAGATGCAGTTAATATTATCCTTCTTCATATAAAACTAAGATGTTGCCAAATATGAAGTTGCTACTATTCAAGTACCTAAAATGGCAACAAAATGTATTTCATCATCCAATGCATTCAAGTAGCACGCAATGATATTATTGATGGTCAGTTCAAACATGCTTTGCATTCTTATAGTTGTGATAGTCATAAGATTATTCAAGTATGAAGAAAATCAAGAGGTATTTTCAAGTTATAAGTGTTCTAAATTGGGAGATTTGCCTAATTCAGAATGTAATTTAAAGGAGCATGTTGAGTTGAGTATCTTCGAAGTACCAAAGGTGGCTTTGCTTAATTGGCATTTGTTTAATTTAAAGAGTTATGCTTCCTTACTACATTACATTACTATACTAACTAGTTATGGTGCCCGGCGTTGCCGGGCTTTAGTAACAATTTGGAGAGGTGGTTGTTTCATTGTTGTCTAGAATAACAATGTGGCCTGAAGGGGGCAAGGTAATATAGAGTTGAATTGAATTGAATGTGTTCTTATCGTCCGCGATCAAGCTTTTAAGAGATAAAGATAAAAAAAAATCATTGCGCCAAAAATTATGGATTTGATCTCAAATGTTGAACTGTAGAGATGTTGTAGTGCATTGTTTTGTTCATAAGATTTTTCTACCACAATGATTTTATGATGAGGCATTGGTAGGCTTTAACAACCTATAGAAATTTGTGTTGCAACGTAATAGCAACAATAGTTATAGTTGAAGTTAGGTATGCTTGTCTTGGGTTCGGAGAGAGGTAGTGGCGTTTAGCATTACTCATGATTTTATTATGATGAGTAGGCCTTCATGGTTGTGAACAAACGGAGTCCCTAATTTTTGAACTACACCATAGGACAAAGAATGCAATGGACAAAAATGTGTGTCAAAGTTTTGCATTTGCCATTATGAAACATGGAAGGTATAATACATGGTCACAGTGGTTTCTGGAAATGTATATGATATGCCTAGAAATGTAGAAGTAAGGAAACATTGCAAAGGAAGACCGTAGCTAGGGATATGGGTGACTACTATCTTGATCGTGCCCCACTTAGGCGTTGGACGTGTTGGATTATTAAATTGAAGAATGCCAATAGTCAAGCTTTAGTGCAAACATAAAGCGTATGGACTTATGATATTGCACATTTTTGGATTACTTTTCATAGATGAACTTATTTCATCTTAATCTTTGTAAAGAACCATGTGCCCAACATAAACAACATATAAGCCCATAGAACCAAACACTTAGGAACGTAAACAACATTTGAGCCCATATAACCAAATTTTCATCGATAGTTTTAATTCATCTTATCTATGCAAGAAACCTTAAGCACTTAATATTTGAACCCATTCAACCAACGTGGCTCCACTTGTTTCACCAAACATAATCAAACATTTGAAATAGTAAGAGAACAAATTTGGGAGCAAGTGAAATAACCTTTGCGATGCACGACTCTCTGTTTTTTACTACATCCAACATTTTGCCATTACATTACATGAAAGTACGTTTTGGAGGACTGCAATTCTTCCCTGAGATTACACACATCATGAATACAATAGAGGGAATTTACTTTACATTTGGTATTGATGGCTTAAGAAATGTTGTCATTGATGGCTTGATAAAATGCTCACGTTGTTTATGAATCATGAATCACAAGCTTTCTTGAGTAGAACATTCTCCCGACTTTGGATTTTCCAAATGAACATGCCTGGGCTCTTCGTTGAACTTTTTTGCATTTGCTAAGGGCATGTGTACTGTGTTTTACACCAAAATTATATGGTCTAAAAAGAAATTGCAAAACAACTACAACGAATGTTTAGATTCATGTTGGTACAAAATATGTTGTCCATACGAATGGGCAATAGGAAATGTTTGCATTTCTTGTTAATTTAGATTCATGTTGGTACAAAATATGTTGTCCATACAAACGTAATTATACATGATTGAACAGGCAAATGGAATGCAGGTCTTAATCTTCTAGAATAGCCGAACCTAAAATAGAAAACTTAACAATACAAATTAGTCTCTTTGGTGAGGAACCATGCAACACGTTTCTAGCCGTTCAAAGATTCCATCATATACATCATATACAGGTAATAAATCAATAAATGTCTAATAGTTCAGCTATTAGATGTTTCAGCATACCTAAGTAAACACTTTTGCAACTACATTGGTATGAGATTATGCGAGCTGCAAAATAAAACAAATTATAAGGAGATTGACGTTGTGCAAGATTGTTGAGAGGTGATAATGAACCATAAAAACGTCCATATCATAGGAACCCTTGTAAAACGAAAGCATCTCTTGCAAGTTTCTTGGATAGCTAACATGAAAGCATAGGTGAAGACTGGCTATGGAAAATTTCAGCAGAACAATTTGATACTTGATTTCACCAAATGAGGTATGAATAGGTCATCTAGATTGGACATATTGAAATTGTAGAAATTCATATCTTTCTTAAAGCTTAGGAGATAACATTAGGAGATAACAGAAATGCTGATACGTCTTGGGCCTGAATGCTTCATTGCCATTGAAGAATCTTCAGATCGTTGAAATGTTGACACATCTTGGGCCTGAAGGCTTCATTGCCATGGAAGAATCTTCAGATCCTCAAACTGCACCAATGTGCTGCATCACCTGGGCATAGAGTTTATTCTCGAAAGCAAAGTCAACAAAAATTATAATTGTAGACATGCAGACATAGAGCGTATGAAATCAATGTTGATTACGAAGAATACAAATAATACTGACAATGTATACAAAGAATATTCGCAATATATTTACAATATCAGTGAGACAGAAATCCATATTCAAAACATACACAAATGTGGATTTCGATGGCGAATGGATAGGAAGCAGTAGCAGCGCAATAGGGAATGGGTAGATCTGGGGCATTGTGTTAGATGAGCTGGAGCAGAGACTTTATTCTCACAAAGAGCGTTGAGGACCTCCATAGCCATCAACTGTAATAACTCATCGCCATTAGACTTAACCTATGATGGGTTCATCTGGAAATTAGATTTGGTAAACATAAAACAAATAGAACCTATAATGCGCTTCACATTAGTAGACTGGCTTAAGGATGAGCAATATCAATTTGCCTAGTGCTGAATAGTTTAATGTGCCTAATGATCCTTTAGATTCGCAAAAAGCTACAGAAATCTAAGCCCATGCATGCTGCTCTTGCTGCCAAATTAGAAGTAACAGACAGAAATTTAAACAATAGATAACCTGCACATACTCACATATTGCGTATATTTATAGCTATAAAATGTAGAATACACCGAAAGCAACAATGAAAGTAACTATATATAACTGTGAGGGACAAACCTAGCTGGCTACCCACGATAAGCATAGCCCAGTGCCGTGGCTTTCTAAGTGCTTGAAGGCCGAATACAAATTCATGTAATAGAGAACTTAATCATTAATCTGATGGATAAGGTGTTCTGTACAACCAAGTCTTACGCACAAATGTGCTGCTACATAAGGTGTTGTAAGAGAGCTACATAAGGTTCTGTGCCACCAATGTGTTGCATTACCTGGGCAGAGAGTTTATTCTTGGAAAGAGTGCTTAGGAAGTCCACAGTGATGCTAATTATAATTATGGGACTGGCAAAGTCAACAAAATTCATAATTGTGGGCATGCAGACATAGAGCACACGAAATCCATGAAAAAATGCTAAGTCCCTAGTAAAAATAAAGTATGGACATTTTTGAAGCAACCAAGTAGGATTTGTTTACTGTTCCTAAGTCTCCCAGTCATTGACCTTTTTTTATGAGCTCGTGAAGGGTAACTCTAAGTGCATGAATAGCATTTCATATGCTCTTGAAGGATAAATGCAACATATAATAGAGAATTAATCATTGATCTAATGGATAAGGAGCAGTGGTGAAGACAACAAAATTGATAATTGTAGACACGAACTTGGAAAGATAGTCTTAGAAAGGGACTCATCGCTTGCTAACTGCGGTGTTCTTTATCAGGAAGTTGTTTGGATTTGTGTAAATGGTGAGAATTCACGGTTTCAAGCTTGCTGGATTGCTATCCTGCATGCATGGAGGAGCCAATAGTAAGTGCTCTCAAGAAATAACAATGGATTTGGATTCCATATATAGAACTATAATATGACAACTCCGGAATCCATACGGTTTATAATCTTATACACAAAAAACGAAATCATGTTGTGTGATAGCAAAAGAGATCCAAATCATAAAAATCATGTGGCCCATCCTAAATCTGTTCTAGAGTTAGAAACCCCGGCATTGTTTTTAAAGAGGACGGAAGAATGTACACTTGGGATCACCATAAGACTTGGTTGTACATAGCCCCTTCCATCGAGATTATGAAAAGCTACTACGATTGACATCGAAAAAGGAGTCCGGTGCCATCAAAACCTTGGGGATGATCACTTACCACTGCAGACTCAAATGAAGATAGAAGTTTTGAAATGTAGATTAGCCAAAACTTGCAAGGAAATATTCTTCGTGGCCTGCCCTGCATGCCGAGATTGGGCCAAAATCCATCTGCATCATAGAGGAACCCAACGTTAGATTTTTGGAGAACCACAATTTTTCTTTGGGGACAAAAGACCTCAAAGTTTAGGAAAATCAACCTAAAAGAAACGATAGACAATAAGCACAACTGAATTCGGATATTCCAAGACCTAGACATTCAAAAAAGCTGAATGTGAGAAAAGCAATGCATGCTTACTTGTAGGTATTTGGGCGTGCCTCTAATGCTCTATGCTCAGCCAATTTCAATTAGAAAGAAACGCAATGAATGAAGTATCTCGCAAGCAAATAATACCTCTTTTTTATTACTCAAATATGGCCCAAAGACACAACCTTTGGTCCTTTTGCTTACGCCAAACAATCTGTTTGTCTCCTGTGCACATTAAACCTCAAATTTGGCTTAGAACAATATGGAATTTATAAAGAAACACTCAATACCACAAATTGGAAGCAATCTCAAAAGATACAATCTCAAGAACTGCAGCCCTCAAGAATTACAATCATTACAACTTTGAAGAACTACGGAACAATTTCACTTTGAGTGAACCAACATCTCGATTTCTCGCTATCATGTGCCGCCTCTACCCTATCTGCTAGTCCCATGGACAAAAAGAACCAAATCAAGTTTTCTTCTAGACACAAAAAAATCTGAGTCTCGAAAGCAATGCGTGACATGCATGGCATGCATGGCAAAGAGAGCGAGCGGCCGAAGCTTGTTCAATTAAACAAAAGAAAAAAGAGACATGGTAATCCAAGAATAAAGCTTTATAACAATGATTGGATCATGCGATGCGGATTTACGTGCCTATTCCGGCCGTCCTAGACAATCTGCTACCATAGCTAATAATAAACAATCCCAATAAGAGCTCTGTAATCCTAATAGAACTTGACTAATACATGATCCGTAGTGTTTTTTGTATTACCCGGTT
This sequence comes from Isoetes taiwanensis, assembly GCA_021234155.1. Classification (NCBI taxonomy): domain Eukaryota; kingdom Viridiplantae; phylum Streptophyta; class Lycopodiopsida; order Isoetales; family Isoetaceae; genus Isoetes; species Isoetes taiwanensis. The sequence continues at coordinate 3,510,433 of JAJEKV010000039.1, forward strand.
ATATTTCTTCACCACATTAAAAAACGCTAGAGATTGAACAATCATGTTGTGCGTAGATGGATGGACAGAACAAAATAAATTTTACCCTTGAATATTTGGAGCCCAAACTTGTTCTAACTTCAAAAAATCAAGTAGAAGACATGAGAATCCAAGAGCAATACCTTACAATAAGGATATAATCCATTGCCTCCAGCCGCAGTGAGGCATCCATCCTCAAATTATAGATATTGTCCATGCAATGCAGCAGTGCCTCACGAACACCAAAGCGGTGCGCTCAGTGTTGCAGAGGGCAACCAATAAGCAAATCCATAGAATCACCTCAGGACATCTGGTGAATGAAGCCGGTGAGCAGGATATTTCTTTGCCATCCCCATTCAAATGCAATCCGGCATCTCCAACATCCATTTGCCCAGAAACAACAATGTGTGTCGATGCATTGGATGTAACACGTGTATTCGGTGACATGCAAACAGATCGGTGAAAAACCCTCTCAAAATCATACAACGAAAAACATTTTAATTTTTGGATAACCGGAAAAAGATTTCAGCCTCAAAAATTCCCACAACCTTAGAAAAGTGGCCTGGAAAAAAATTCTAAAAAGTTTTTGGAACCCCGGAAAAACCAAATTTAAACAATAGGATACAAGCTAATGACTTCAAAGCAAAATAAAATGAACTTTGGCATGATGTACGTAAGGACTTTAATAACTTCATTGTCTTGCAACGAGTTCAAGAGTAGTCCAAAGCAGTTACTTTAATGTTCTTTTTGAGATCCTCGTTGATTACTATAGTGCATATAAGGTGATGAGAGCAAGACTGATACAAAGTAAAGAATAAACCCAATTTTATAGCAAGTAAGGTGAATAAGAGATCAAAATCCAATTGTTAGGATCTCTTGTTCCACCCAACCGGGCTCAATCTCAGCCAGAATTCATTATCTCATTTTATAATGGTTCAGAGGAATCACTATTTCAGAATCTGGCTAAGCAACAGTACAGGCTATGGCAATGCTCAAGAGTTCAGGAATGTATAAAATCTAGAATGAAATTCGAATGCCTCGAAGATGAATAGAATAGAATAGAATAGAATAGAATAGAATCCGTCTCTTTAAATACTGGATAATGATCCCTTTTCTGGGAAGGCCTTTTAGGTTCAAAAGTTATCTATCAGAAAGGAAAATCTGGGTGATTAGGCTATATCTGGATCGTAATACAAAAATTAGGCCTTTTGAGCAGAGATTGTCTATGTTGGATCAATGTCGGACAGATCTGGTCATGACAATTCCTTGGATCTACTGTCGCGGACGAGGCCCCATTATTAGCCAGTTGTTTGATTAAGAATTTAAAATCATAGCTAAGCTACGTTAACTAATAATTCAATCTCTATATAGCATGCCCCGAGTTTGAGTCGCTCCTTTGAGCCTACATGAAGTCGTAACAATCCTTCCCTTCCCTAGATTGAACGACCATGTCAATCTCGAGAAAAAATTGATTCATCTTAATTTTTTTTAAAGTTGTTCATTCTAATTCAATTAAAAATCGCCTCGAGGTCTTTCATTTCAATCCCTTTAGAGACAGCCTTAAGTCAGCATTTACAGTCGTTAATAGAGATTCTAATTCACTCCAAACGTTTCAATCTTTAGATATTTCTTGTTGGTAAGTCATGGCCAGATACTTTTCAATAGTTGCAACTTTTTATATTGAAGATATTCAAGATATCCTAAATGCCAGCTTGGGGGAGCGGCTTAAACTCAACAAGCTCTTATAGGGATTACTTTATATAGGCGACAAGCTATATAGAGTGTATATAAATAAAATAGTATAGCTAACTTAACCTTAGCTAAGATTTCAATAAAATAACTGGTGTGACGTTCCATGTGGTTATACGCCATATGTACAAATACATGACATGTCACTTAATCGTGTATTAATTATTAATGTTATTAATTAACAAGGTAAGGTTAGCTATGTTAGAATTAAATATTAATTAAAAAGCCAAGAATGCTAAATCAATCTTGTTAATTTGGAATTTTCTGGCCTGGTGGAAAATATTTTTGGTTTTTTTTTTATGTGATTTCCTAAGATCGTCAATGTTTTGGTTGCCGAAAAATACTTCTGTTCTTTCAAAAATCGGGACCATTTTCTTTGTATTATTTCGACAAAGGGTTTCTTATTTGTATGGAGTTTTCCCAATCTTTCCTTTTCTGGATGTTCTTATCGGATTGCAAGTGTCGAGTAGATGATGCATGCCAGCTTATGCGCTTCTAACAGATTTGGCAGACTTTAGATGGGCATGGAAAAGGAAACCCTAAAACTAGAGTCTTACAGATTGTTCTAGCCAGGTTGCTATTGTCGGATTTGGTGTGGCCGTAAGTGGCCCGGATATTTGGCCGAAATTGGTCTCAGAAGGAAATTTTCTCGAATACAATATGCACAGTTGTTTTTTGGAATTCTTATAACAGGGTAGTCTGTGCTTTGTTGGAGAACAAAAAGCAGAAGAATGCAGGAGATTTTTCCAAAAGGTAGAGGAGTGTAGGAGGTATAGGATTGGTCTAATCTTTTGGGTTAATCCTAGGCTATGTTATTAACAATGTTTTGCAGCTCTGTTGAGTGATTTCCTTTTTGATGTGAAGAAAACCCCCCTCTAAGAAGTAATTTGTCGTGGCAGTTTTGCAAGGAATGATTCGATTGCAAGATGCAGATTGGATCAGGTATTTATTAATTCCCTACAGTTTTGCATCATTATTTGTGTGATTTGACACTTTTTCTATTCTTTGCTCAAGCAAACAGACTTGACACTACTTGGAGATGCACCACATCCTACCGGGTCTTCAAAGATTGCACGCCAAAGAATTCATCCAAATTGCATTCTAAAGATTATGAGGTATGACTATTTCCTTTAAAATTCGTTTGATGGGTTAATATTGAATGGTCTATCTACGTTTTTACTGTTATTCCATTGTTATGTTATTGCACAGAAGGGATTTGAAGGGCATGGTGAAGTAGATCTGAAAAGCTCATACGCCTTATTCTTAAATGGTAAGAGAAGGAAAAGCTTTAATTTATTTGGAGATGTATGAGGTAGCAGAAGCAAAAAAAGTATATGGATATGGAAGTACAAGAATTAGAGTATATTTCATTGAGAAGGTTGCTCCCATTCACTTCATATGTCTGTTTTTTGTTGCTGTTCATGTTGTTTTTCAGATGCCCCAAATGCTTAACATATCGTAACGATCTGCCACTGTTTAAGATGTTAACCCATCTTTGCAATTCCATTGTTTCCTATATGTACATATTGCATTTCTAAAATTAGGCTTAGCAGCTTACCAAATTGTGAAGTTAAGCTTGGCGGCGCCTGTTTTCCATGGAAGTAAAATGCTCAAAAAGCAGACGATCTTAAGCCTCTCCGGCAACATGCATAAATCTTCCTAGTCTAGCAAACTCTTTCGACTTTCCTCTCTCTTTAATTGGAGGCTCAATAAACTCCTGATAAAACTAGAGCTCACTCAGGAAATCCTTCAACAAACTCTCCACCTCTGAAGCTTTGGTGCTGTGAATTAACTTCTCCGCAGCAATTGTCTCGTCCTCAAGCATATTATCGTCCAGAATATTCATCTCAGGTCCCAAATCCAAGGTAAAAGAAGGACTGATACTTACAGCAACATAAGCAAGGGCTAATCCAAAATAATAACAAATTAACAAGCACCTTGCTTCCTCCATTGCCACTAGCTCATGTTATAACAAATTAAATGTATTAATCTACTGCATGCAAAAGCTTACAAAACATACATGCATTAAACATAAATGTATTAATCTACATGCATGCAAAAACATACAAAACTTACTTTGTAGAAATGCACGGGTTGTTTACTGTAGCTGCAACACCTAAGAAACGTCCAACCTAGGGAACCTCTAGCTTAAACTTTAGACCACAAGGATTTATAACAAAATCAATAACTGCAACCTACTGCAGCCTGATAACCAATATACCTCTGCAACAGAGCCAGAAATTCGAGGAATGAAGCAAGAAAGTCGAGAAATGAAGCTAGAAAGTCGAGGACCAAACTAATACTTCAGGATCACCTACAAGAAAGATAAACATTTGTTGGAAACAAACAAACATGAAGGCAAGAACGTAACGAGGCAAACACAGCCGAAAACTTACCTGCAGCAAACAAAACAAGCCTTGATCTAAAGAAAAGCTCCCTAACGCAAAAAAAAAAAAAAAAACTCGATACAAAGCAAGATGACATATTCAACAAAATTTGGACTTATTCAAATTTAATAGATAGCACTTCAAAGATGCCTTAATTAATTCTTGATTGTTAAATTTTTTATAATTTTAATTATATAAGTTTATCCTTAAATTAAAACCTTAATGGTTATCAAAGCATAAAATTGCTTTTCAAACTAATTTTCATATGAATCTATTTAGAATTACACATTTCAAGAATATTAAATTTCATTTTTTTGTGATGTAACAAGTTTAATATTTGGCAACTCTGATAATTTATAAATGAAATCTGATGGTTTGATAAGCGACGACTTAAAATTATTATGCGAATTTCATAATTTACAAACTTTTAACACTTTTAAAATTAGTTTAAGAAAAGTTTTAATTTGAAATTAATTAAATGATAAAGTTAATGTTTTAATTATAACTACGAATAATTTATTAATGACGAAATAATATATATTGAAAATTAATCAATAATAAACTATTCAATTTTTATTATTAGAACATAAACGTAATCAATTGGCAGAATCAAGGACCACAGAGCCTATGGCATTCCGATACACTGCAAATATATATTGATTAATACCTTCAACAAGCACGTACGACCAAGAACAGTCAGACAATGCAGGTGGACGAAAGCGCAGGTGAAGTGGCCGCGCTCATGGCTGTGCCTGGGTTAGACCCAGGTGATTTCAACGGGGCCACAGGGCCTCCGATTCACCCTGCTACCGCAGTTCAGGACTGGACAACAACTAGTCGTCAGGCCATTGGGGCTCCCTGTAAACCATCCCCAGTTAACACTAGAGTTGTATGAGAGACCCTTTTGAGTTGATAAACCCATATGGGTTCCTCAAATATGTACACTTTAAGGAATAAGTCTACGTGACAATCTTAAAATTTTAGAAGTTGAGAGTTGGATTGTAAAGTTAACTCGAACTTCTACCACCATATTCAATGGCTAGGTCAAATTCCTCAAGGTTTTAATATGGTAGCACCTTGAAGTACTCTTATTTTTTGTATTCTATGATCTCATAAAACTTGAATATCCAACAAAGAATATAACAGTAATGTCAATTTTACATGAAAATAGACATTAAGTATTACTCGTCTCTCAATTTTCATATGGTTTGTTAAAAAACTAAAGTAGCTATGGATTATCAAAATTAGGAACCCAGTTGGGTCCTTTACAGAATTTCCTAAAGTAGGCTTCTGATCATCATTTCTTATATGATATTTGAAATTGAATAGAAATTTCAAGTTAGCATTATTTTTTATTGAAACTTAATGTTAGGTTTAATTCAGTTTTCAAGTTTTGTATAATTTCTTCAAAAGATGAAGCAGCTATGAATATTCGAAATTTTAGCCCTTGCAGAACCCAATTGGGTCCTTATAGTATTAATAGAACCCAGACTTCAAGGAATTATTTCTCAATAATCACACCATAATTTTTTCTGGGAATGCTTATAAGATATCTGTAGTCTCATGTTCTATAATATGTAAGAATTATAATTCCTAAGAAAATTCTTATTTGCAAACTAATGAGAGAAATGATAAGTAGTTCGAGAGAAACTCCGACCCCTTATATTTGACTCGATTATACTCCTTGGTATTGGAGGCTCTATGTATTTTCATAAATTATTTCTTGTACATACACATATAGACAATGACATAGTCAAAGGTTGTGGTCAAATTCTTTACCTTAATGTAATTATAGGATTCTAAAAAAAGTATGCTGAAGTCTTTTAACCTACAACTCTGGGGGCTTCCAATGAATCACATCCAAAAATTGGGGCTTCTGCCCTGCAAGCATAGTTACGGAAAACGAAAATGAAACTAAAACGGCTAGTCATTTTTTGAAAACGGAAAACGAAAATGGCAAAAAAACGACAAAGTACTCAGAAGATACAAAATAGGGTCATTTTACTAGAAAATGCTATTAATTACTCAAAAACAACATAATAAGGGAAGAATTCAAACAACACTCAACAAGTTAAATTAATAAACTTGTTAGTATATTCAAGCAAGCAATAGACAAGATAAATTACAAGTTATCTTCGAACTATTGCATTTGCATCCTCATCATACAAATAAGATATGAAATTGATTTGTAACACTTCGACAGCCCAAGCCCGGATCATATCATGTCCTCCGGCTACTGCTCTATTCCCTCTTCACAATGATAATACAATGTAATTCTTCTTTTTTTGTTTATAACCTTCAGTCCGGCCGCTATGCCGGACCGAACGAGCAGCTTGCTATCACCTTTCTTCATTCGGAACTTTGAATCATATTTCCCCCTTTAGGATATGCAAGGTGTCGTTCTTATAATGACCTGCTATGTATATTCAGTGGTTTATTAACCATTGCCGTATTTGCAAATCCCAATCGTGCTTCAAGTGCTTCTAGTGCTTCAAGTGCTTCAAGCACTACCTAAGTGCAATTACAACATGACATATATTCAACATTCCCCCTTCATGTTGTAATCCACACATTTAATCATGCACTTCAACTCTGTAAATCTTGTCACTGCCAAAGGTTTTGTGAGCAAGTCTGCTAGCTGCTTGGCTGTGTTAACATATACCAACTTTACTATATCCTTTGCAACTATTTCCCTGATAAAATGAAGTTCAAGTTCTATGTGTTTAGATCTTTCATGAAAGACAGGATCTTTCGTCATTGCAATGCAGCTTGTACTGTCACAGTACAATTCAGTGGCCTTGTTTTGATCGAAACCAAGTTCTATTAGCAGCCTTCTTTCCCATATTACTTCTTTGGTAGCTAATACAGCTGAGGCATATTCAGCCTCAGCACTTGACATGGCTGTAGCATTTTGCTTTTTACATTTCCAACTAACAGGAGCTCCTCCTAAGAATGTTAAATATCCTGAAGTGGATTTTCTTGTATCTAGATCTCCTCCCCAATCAGCATCACAATAAGCATGCAATTGTAAGTTTTCTGTATCATAGCTAACTCCATGATTCATTGTACCTTTTAAGTATCTCAGCACACGTTTAGCTTACCATCCAATGCTCCTTTCCTGGGTCATTGTTGTATCTGCTCAGCATATTCACCACATAAGCAATGGCTAGCCTAGTACAATTGGCAACATAGGACAAACAACCAATCAATGACATATAAGGTACATTACTCATTTCCTCTCGTTCTGCATCTGTCTTTGGACACATTTTTGCTGAGAGCTTGCAGCCTGGAACTATTGGAGTAGTGCTGATATTACATTCAGTCATTTTGAACTTTTTAAGCATTCCCTCAATCTGTCCTCTTTGAGTCAATGTCAGGATTTTGTTCTCCCTATTTCTATGAACTTCTATGCCCAAAAATTTCTTCAACTCACCAAGATCTGACATTTTAAATTTGCTTTTCAGAATGTTCTTGCAATGTTCCAAAATATCAATGCCATTAGCTACCATTATATTGTCATCTACATAGAGAGCTATTATGCACCACTCAGCTCCTCTATGAAATTTGTAAACATTGCCATCATTTTGCAATTTTCCAAAGCCCTGCTCTCTAAGAAAAGCATCTATACACCTGTACCATTCCCTTGGGGATTGTTTAAGGCCATAAACTGCCTTTTTTAATTTCCATACTTTTCCATTTTCTTTTTCAAAACCTGGAGGTATTTTCATATAGATTTCTTCTTCTAAGTCTGCATTCAAGAAAGCAGTAGTTACATCCATATGATGTACTTCCAAGTCTGCTGCATTTGCAATTGACAGTAGCATTCTTATGCTATTCATTTTTACCAGAGGAGAAAAAGTTTCTTCATAATCTTGTCCATACCTCTGGGTAAATCCCTGAGCAACCAGCCTTGCTTTGAATTTTGGTGTTACTCCATCTGCTTGAGTCTTTATCTTGTACAACCATTTGTTACCAACAATATTCTTGTCACTAGGAGTATCTACAACCTCATAAGTGTTTGTTCTCTCAAATGATTGCATTTCTTCCTGCATAGCCTTCAGCCAGTTTTTGCAATCATGTGAGGTTACAGCTTCATCATACGTTTTAGGTACAGCTACATCCAAATGCATTAGAATTTCAAAGAGTCCAAGAATCTCACCTTCTTTTTCTTTCAATCTTCTGCTCCTACCTGAGGCATCACGTCCAAGTAGATCATGTTGTGTAGCAGCTTCCCCCTTAAGCATTTCTGCTTCTGTCCTCCTTTTCTTTTTAACAACATTATTTTGTACCTCATCTTGTTGATCTTCTGAACCTGCTGCCTGCACATTGTCATCAGCAATAACATTATGGTCAGTTGACAATTGTTCATCTTCCTCATCCCAGTCAACTGTAGTTGTTGGCTCAGCCTTTTCTTCTGGAATATTTGGTACTTCCTCAATCCTGTGGTTATCTGTTTGACCCTGATTGTTGATCCCTGGTAATACCTTGTAGTATTGTTCTTCATCAAATACAACATCCCTGCTAATTAGAATTTTCCTTTTGCTTGGATCATAAACCCTGTATGCCTTCGATTCTTGGTCATATCCAACCAGGTATGTAATATAAGCTTTGTCATCAAGCTTCTTCCTCAACTCATCTGGCACATGAACAAATGCCAGACATCCATAGGCCTTAAGCCTTTCATAGTCTGGTGTTTTGTTAGCCCATAATGTAAATGGAATTTCTTCTTTGATGCTTAAGGATGGTAACTGGTTTTGCACATGCACTGCTGCCTTAACAGCTTCTTCCCAAAGGAAATTTGGCAAGCCAGAGTATTTTAGCATACTCCTTACGGCATTGAGAATGGTTCTATTCTTCCTTTCAGCAATCCCATTTTGCTGAGGTGAGAACCTGCATGTCAGTTGCCTCTTAATGCCATGTATATTGCAATATTGCTTGAATTCATTAGACATGAACTCTCCTCCCCTATCTGACCTTAAGCATTTGATTTTCCTCCCTGTTTCAACTTGCACCTCATTTGCAAATTTTTTAAATGCTTCCAATGCTAGATCTTTTGTGCTCAAGCAGTAAACTCTGGTCATTCTACTATAGTCATCAATAAAGGTCATAAAATACCTTTTTCCAGAAATGCTAGTAACATTTAAAGGCCAACACAAATCTGTGTGTATCAGGTCCAGATTATTCCTTGCCCTTTTTCTGATTTCTTAAAGGGAAGTCTACTATGCTTGCCTAAAATGCAGCCCACACATTTAAGCTTCTCATTATCATCAGTTGTGCCCTTGATCAGCCCTTTCTTAATCATAAGTTTGACAGTTTTAGAGTTTACATGACACATTCTCTCATGCCTTGTACTTGCACATGTTACAAGGTTAACACTTGGAACATAATGATTTAAGTTTAAACCAAATAAATTGCCAATTCTTTTACCAAGAAATTTGAGTTTATTGTTGAGAAACACTTTACATTCCAATCTATCAAAGAGAACTTTATACCCAAGATCAACTAACTGGCAAACTGAAATCAGGTTTCTAACTAAACCTGGAACACAAAGCACATTTTCTAACTTGACAGCCTTCCCTTCAAGATCATACAGTTCAAGCATTCCTGTATCTTTGATTTCTTGCAAATCACCATTTCCTAGTTGCACACGTCCACTTTTTACTTTCTTGCAATCTTTAAGCAACTTCGCGGATGATGTTACTGTCCTCTCAGCTCCTGAATCTACAATTATCATATTGTGATCATTCTCATGCATCAAATGACATAATTTAGCATAACTAACCTCATCATCTTCATTTTGCTCGTCCTCCTCACTTGAGTCTCACGTGTTAAATTTAATCTTTGGATTATCTTTAGAACTTCCCTTTCCTTTTTGTACAAATGTCCTCGCCTCGCCTCTCTGGTTTTGCCTTTAGCATTCTCGCCCTTTGGGTCGGGGCAATTTGGAAGCAAAGTGGCCTTTACCATCACAATTGTAACATATAACTTCCTTTCCTGTTTTTGGACAATCAGCCCTTAAATGACCATATGCATTGCAATTATAACAAGGTCCAACTTTGTCCCTGCCAGCCTTGCCAAAACCTCTCTAAGCACTTCTGCAGCTTGTTCGTCTTCATCTTGGCCAAACTGCCTCTGTTCAAATTCAGTTCGTATCATTTGTATTGCATGATCTTTGGTTCTTGCAATATTCCTTAGAAGAGTAGCCAAGTAAGCATTGTGAGAAACAGCCCTGGAAATAGCCAGCAATTGATATTGCTCATTTAATATAACACCTGCACCTTCTAGGTCTGCTACAATGGAATCAAATTTTTCACAAAATTCAGTTATATTATCTTTCTCATGTAGCTTTAGTTTCCTCAACTGCTTCTCTAAAACATCAATCTGGGATGATGTTTTAACTTCATAATTTGTGACCATGTAGGTCCACATTTCACTAGGGCTTAGCCCTCTAAGCTTGAGCTTAATAGCTGTTCCAACCTTACAGCAAATGATAGCTTGAGCCTCTTTAATCTTAATTACCTCATTAGTTGACACACTTGAGGTGACTGTTGGACCTGCACATTCTGCAGCAGCTATACTAGCTTCATCACTTCCACCAGCTGTGGAATCACCTGTGCTTGAGCTTGAACTGGCTCCCCTAGTTGATCCTGCACCAGCATTAGCACTAGATCTCCTGCTTGCTTTAGGATCAACTAAATACCACGTTTTCAAACTCGAAACTTCACGGATACTTTGTTTCCGGACTTGGAAACCACTTTCCCCTTGAACACCTCAATGGCATTGAGCGTTTGCTCCAAATCGCTGGACATGATGAATTTTATAGGATCTCGTAGCTCGATACCAATGAAGAATTCAAACAACACTCAACAAGTTAAATTAATAAACTTGTTAGTATATTCAAGCAAGCAATAGACAAGATAAATTACAAGTTATCTTCGAACTATTGCATTTGCATCCTCATCATACAAATAAGATATGAAATTGATTTGTAACACTTCGACAGCCCAAGCCCGGATCATATCATGTCCTCCGGCTACTGCTCTATTCCCTCTTCACAATGATAATACAATGTAATTCTTCTTTTTTTGTTTATAACCTTCAGTCCGGCCGCTATGCCGGACCGAACGAGCAGCTTGCTATCACCTTTCTTCATTCGGAACTTTGAATCATATTTCCCCCTTTAGGATATGCAAGGTGTCGTTCTTATAATGACCTGCTATGTATATTCAATGGTTTATTAACCATTGCCGTATTTGCAAATCCCAATCGTGCTTCAAGTGCTTCTAGTGCTTCAAGTGCTTCAAGCACTACCTAAGTGCAATTACAACATGACATATATTCAACAATAAGAACTCTTGTAGTTATAATAAGAACAACTAACATAATTGAAAGTGTTTATATATGGTAGTCGATATCTTATACTCAAAGACCAACAATACTTCAAAGACCAACAATACTTCAAAGATTGAACATTACATCTCTGGAAAAGGAGTCCTGTAACATGGAATTAATGGTGAATAGCTACCATCACCAAGTAAAATTGTTTTTCTGCCTAAGCTACTCAGTCTGATCGAGCAGAAATTTAAACTGAAATGTTGTAAATATGATATTTATAATTATTTGCCTCCGTTCGTAGGATGTGAGAGGTTTACAGCCATGGCGCATGCTCCTGATGGCAGTTATGATCCAGATGTGTGCAATCCAGAACAGGGCCTGCATAATCATTGTAGCATGCGCTCATAAATGAGCCTAATAATCCATATCCTCCCATTCTCACAGGTAAGGATCACTTTAGTTTTCACTGAAAAACCTGACCCAAATACTATGCAGAGATCCAAAGCATAAATGAATATACAACAGGGAAGAAAGGGAGATTGAAAATAATCCCACATTTTGATCTGTTTTGTGAGATACAAAGGCAAATGCAGGTATTTGAGGAGGAAGGAAAGGAGGATTCAAATCCGCTCAGAAGTGGGGGACAAAATGGGTCGAAAAAAATAGGGATGCGAAGAGAAAAACTGGGAGAATAACAGGAATAAAAAAATAGGAGGAGGCCAAATAAAAATGGAGCAGAGATTGGAATTGGGCAGAGGTCAAGGTTTCAGTCAGAGCTTCTATAGTTTAATACCAGAGCTTCCGGAATACTTGAGCCTATATGAGACTGTTGCGAGACTATATCCAGCGAAGAATCTGAAAGGATAGATGAAGAAAAGGAAAAGGCATGCACAGCACAGCAGACCCCTGATAGAAATAAATGCCCACGACCCCTAAAACTGAAGAAATAATTCTGAAACATACCTTTTGTTAAATAGAATGCTAAATCCGGATTCCATGCAAAAGCACCATAGATTGAGCACCACAGTATGTCTACTTTCTGTTTTCTTAGGTTTAACGTTGAAAAAGTAAGAACAGAAGGGGTTTTGCTACCAAGTATACTAAAAATGGCCGTTTTCTGAGCCGCTTTTCGAGAAAAAAAAACGAGTTTCTTCTTTGTTTTCAGCATCGTCGTTTTCGTTGGCGTCGTTTTCCACTTCCAAAACGGCAAGTCAAAAAAATCCGTTTTTTTTTTTTTAAATGGTCAAAATGGCCGTTTTCCGTAACTATGCCTGCAAGAGGTAAATCAATCCACTAGCTTGTTTGATAAGAGTTCTAGCCTAACTACAAGAGTCTCTGTCTTACATAGCATAGACCACTCCCCAAAAGGGGCAAACGAAAATCGAGCAGGGAAGATAAAAGGAAGGAAAGATCAGGCTCCCAGTGCATGTGTGAGTGCTTTTGGGGCTATCTATAAATTGAAAAACTCAATGTTAGGAGCAGAGGTAGGAGTTAGTGTGAATGGGCAAAAATAATCCACTCAGGCAGAAATATCAGACAACCATGAAAGATGTAGCAACAAGAGTGAGTGAGAATGGGCAGAAAAAATCCATTCAATCAAGTATATCAGACTCAACCATGAAAGATGTTGTAACCGATGCAGACGAGAAAGCAATGGAAGCAAATAATAAATTAGCAAGATGAAGTGCAGATCTGCAATATTGGCAGAAGCCTTTCAAGAAGAGAAACATAACGCAGAGATACTCGCAAAAGGGGATTTACTTCATTATAATCCAGGGAGAAGTGCAAAAGGGGGTCTATTTCATCAAAGCACATGCGCTAAAATACTATCTCCACACAAGGCACCGTCACTACAAAAGACGTGACTGAAGAAGGGCATAACAATATTGCAAATCTAGACTCAATTAGTGGCGGTGCAAGGAGTAATGTAAGGGAGGCTTGGAAAAACAACGACACAATAGCAAGAGTTAACAAGCCTAGGTTCTCAGAGTGGATAAAGAACAATGTGCCAATAGAAACAGCCAGGAGTTTGAGAGTAGATGCAACACTTAAAATAGTAGAAGCAAGTGTTGCCCAAGATCTGGGCAAATTAAATAAAGGCCAGCCGAAAAAAAAAAGGAACTGAATGCATTGGAAATATGGAAGTAGATGAGGAGTCTAACTTTCCAATAGCAGAGATAGATATATAGCCCGGGCGATGAGCAAAACGAGGCGATGAGCAAAACGAGGATGCTCCTAATCTGACCATTGGCGAGCACGTGGTTCTTGTGGGCAGCATAGGCAAGCTGGAAAGCAGTTCTTGTGGGCAGCATAGGCAAGCTGGAATCAGATTCCATGCAATTCAGAGGTTTGCTGGCGTAGTATGGGTGGACGGAGCATCATATGGTTTTGGCCAGCTACAGGGCATATTTAGCAAGGAGAGCCACCTTAGCTTCAACCGGAAAAAAGTGATCTACACAGCCATTTCGGCAGGCGTAGATAATTCCATAAATTAGTAATCATATATATAGTAAGATAATGTGTATAAAATTAGAAATTTTTAAAATGACTACATTATTTTTTGCATTTCAGTTTGGGTGACATTTTTTTTATGTTGCCGTTCTTTTGCATAACTATAAAATGAAGTGTCATTCTCTGCATAGCTGGAGGGCTTCAGAATGATACTGCAATGTTGAAATTTAACCCTTGGTCTTACAACAACAACCCGGCAGGGTCGTCTAGAAGGGTGGCGCCCCCTTCTGGAAGCCCAGGCGAGAGGTCTCCAGAATGATACTGCAACGTTCAAATTTAACCCTTGGTCTCACGGCAACAGCCTGGCCAGGGTCGCCCAAAAGGATAGTGCCCCCTTCTAGAAGCCCAAGCGATTCCTGGGCCAGGTAGGCACCAAGATTGGGTCAGGCACAACATGGGAACGGGTTTAGGTGCGCCCTAGCTTGCTCAGCGACCCAGTTCCAGGCTGCCACAACATGGTAGCCTAACTGGGTTGCAGACGATTTGCCTTTTGATTACCTGCTGAGTGGAATCATCATGCCGTTTTCCATTCCGGAGGTAGAACTAGCGAGCTAGCTTCCATGTTGTGTGGATTCATGGGCAACCTAAAACTGCAGCAATTATGCAATTGTTTGTAGGGAGGTTAGGCCTAGGCAAGCCTTCTAAACAAACGTAAATGTAAGCTGGTATTTTTTCTGACCTCTAAGCCTATATATGGCGTCTTGCCATTGGCACACATTCTTTTAGGGAATGTTGGGCTGGATTGGCGTTCTTTATTTTTACCTTATATTCTTACATTTTTGCCCTACATTCTATGTTTTATCCTGCATTCCAAAAATTTGATTCTACATTCTAAGTTTTCTACCCTACATTCACATATTTCAACTTACATTCTTGCTCAAATCAATGCAAACAAGTATAAAACACTGAAATTTACAGAGTCAAAGAGTAACGTAAACCACCAGGGAGCAAAATTCTTGGATTTTGGCTTAATTATTTAAATCAGGTATTTTTTGGGTTGTAGGTTTCTGGCGGCGTTGCTTACAGCACTGCCACATGTACATTAAAATTTTGTTCAAGTCAAGAACAATTTATTCAAGTCGAGAACTAAACTTTCAATGCACTTTAATGCCTCAAAAACAATTTACTTCAAAACAATGCCTCAAAATCGATCACTGATTGTGATCAAATACTTTGTTTCCAAAAATGGACCATTGAGTGATCAAATAACACATTCAGATCAAAAATCACATTCAGATCATTGTTATCATTCAGACAATGTGATCAAATAGTACATTCAAATCTTGTTATCTTGTGCTACTTCATTTTTCCATGTAGCTCGCTGCGCCACTTGAATCTATTAAGATAATAGAGATTATAAACTGAATTAAGATGAGGTACCTTCGCAGAACGAATTTGAAAACCTTAATCATCTATTAACTTAGCCAGCCCAAGCATCAAATCAATTGGCTATCCTTGTCTTTACCGTGAAGCACTTCACCCTGTTCACCTGTGCACCGTCATCCTCTGCCAGCTCAGATCACCTTATGCATAATGCTGCCGCTGCTTTTGCCCTAAGCCGCCACCTAGTCACCAGCCTTCGCTCACATCTCCTTTTGTTGCCCTGTTACATATATTATGAACAGAAATAATACTCTAACATCCCTCTTCAGAATATATGTGATAGACTAGCAGACTTGTAGCCATATTAGACTTGTTATTGCCACTCTGTTGATTGCACTTTAGCCTTTTGCTTTAGAAAATTAAACCTTGCTGAGCTAAACACTTTTGTCAGCAGATCTACAATTTGCTCTTCTATCACTATGTGCTTTACTTGCACTAAGCCTTTTTATACAATATCTCTTACGAAATGCATCTGTAGCTCTATATGTTTAGTCCTTTCATGTATGACTGGATTTTTGGTCATTGCTACACAGCTTGTACTATCTGAGTATAGATTTGTAGGCCCATTCAATTCCATATTCAGCTCCTGCATTAACCTTCTAATCCAAACAATTTCTCTTGTGACTAGAGAAATTGCAATGTACTCAGCATCAGCAGTTGACAAAGCTACAGAGTTTTGCTTTTTGCATTCAAACAGTACATTCAAATCTATACATTTATACCATTGCTTTCCTTAGGCCATATACAGCTCGCTTAAGCTTCTATACAAGATTGTTTCCTTCTTCAAAGCTAGGTGGTTGCTTCACATATATTTCTTCCTCAAGCTCAGCATTAAGAAATGATGTACTAATGTCCATATGATGCAGTTCTAGATTCATGGCATTAGCATATGATAGCAACAATCTTATACTCTGCATTTTAACTATAGGTGAGAAGGTTTCCTGAAAATCAATACCCTGGTTTTACGAAAACCCATGTGCGACCAGTCTTGCTTTATATTTCTTAGATACTCCATCAGCGCCTATTTTAATCTTAAAAATCCATCTGTTAGATATAATATTTTTACCTTTTGGCTTTGGCACTAATTCATACATGTTGGTTCGTTTGAAAGAGTTGAGCTCATCCATCATTGCATCTTTCCAGCACTTTGCATCCTTTGCTTTAACCGCCTTATCGGGAACATTTGGTTCCAAAATAGCCATTAGTGAGATTATACTATGCTCTTGTTCAATTTCTCTTTCTGCTATTCTTTTACTCCTTCCTGATTCCAATCTTCCATATTGCGAGCTGTCCATACCATGTTAGATAGATAGATAGATAGATAGATAGATAGATAGATAGATAGATAGATAGATAGATAGATAGATAGATAGATAGATAGATAGATAGATAGATAGATAGATAGATAGATAGATAGATAGATAGATAGATAGATAGATAGTAGTTTTAACGTCACGCCACTAGGCAGCATCCAACTGGACATGTGACCACACACCACACTACATTGCTCAGTTGGGCCCTGCCCCCAACCACCTTACATTGCGTCTGCTTGCAACCTTTCTGCTTCACTCCTTCTTTTTCTGATGGCTTCTATTGGCTGCTCATGATACTCTGCTACTTGATCATGTGTATCACGATCTTGACTTTGTACTTCAGAAAAATCAGCAGATGCTTTGCTATCATTTATAACATCATCGTCTTCTATTATATCTGATTTTATTGTCTCTTCTTTACCCTCTGTCACAATAACTAATCCCTTACACTAATTCTGTCACAATACAATGTAGATTCATCAAATCGTACATCCCTGCTCACAACAATTTTGTTAGTTTCTGGAATAAATAGTCGGTAACCTTTCGGCTCTTCATCATACCCAATCAAATAACCTTCAATAGCCCTGTCATCAAGCTTCTTTCTCTGTTCAACATGAATATGTGCATATGACAAGCAACCAAAGACCTTGAACTTGCCATAGTCCTGTGACCTGCCACTCCATAGTCCATACTTCATCCGACACTTTTCCATCAAGATTTGTTGTTGGTAATTTATTGTGAATATAGACAACAGTTTTTAGAGCTTCATCCCATAATTTATTGGGCAGACATGTATGTTTTAACATAGCTCTTGCAGAATTGAGAATCGTTCTATTGAACTGCTCAGCAACTCCATTCTGTTGTGGCATAAAACCGCATGTTAATTGTCTCCTAATTTCTCTTTCTTTACAAAAGTGTTTGAACTTTCTTGACAGATACTCGCCTCCTCTATCAGACCTCAAACATTTTACCTTATGGCCTGTATCTCTTTCCACTTCAGAT
This sequence comes from Isoetes taiwanensis, assembly GCA_021234155.1. Classification (NCBI taxonomy): domain Eukaryota; kingdom Viridiplantae; phylum Streptophyta; class Lycopodiopsida; order Isoetales; family Isoetaceae; genus Isoetes; species Isoetes taiwanensis. The sequence goes on from JAJEKV010000039.1 coordinate 3,528,131, forward strand.
ACAAAGTTCTTGAAGGCATCCAATATGCAGAAGGTAGCATTTTGCTCTCCTGGTGTAATCGTCCACAAAGGACACATAAATATCTTTTGCCAAACCTAGATTGCACATTCAAAGGATCACACAGGTCACTATGAATCAATTCCAAAACCTCTCAAGCTCTTTTATTAGCACATTTAAGAAATGGCAACCTGCTATGCTTTCCTAGCATACATCCCCTGCATATAAATTCTCCTTTATTTTTCCATTTTTTTCCTTTTATCAGCCTATCTTTCATCATTTTATTAAGATTGGCATGACCCAACCTTTCATGCCAAAGTTCTGGCGATAGCTGCACAACCATATTAACCTCACTAACAGGCAACAGCTCAAATAAACCAGAAACACGTCTTGCAAGGAACTTGAGTTTATTATTTTTGAACACTTTACACATGGACTTATCAAACAACAACTGGTAGTCCATGTCTACCAGTTGTGCAACAGAAATCAGATTTCTCACAACTCCTTCAACACACCACACATTTTTCAAATTTACAGGTTCACTATTGAGATCGAAAATCTCAAGCATTCCACTCTTATCAACCTTCTTCAGCCTTCCATCTCCTAGTTGCACACGTCCTATTTTGCTAGCACAAGTTTCTTTTAACAACTTCGAATCTCCTATCACCGTGTGCTCGGCTCCACTATCTATAAAAAAAGAGTTAGATTTAGTCCCTTTCTTATAAGCCACGTTTGCAATCACATCAGTATTATTTACCTCATCTTCAGAGCTTACTCCATGTTCTTGCTCTTCCAAATCACCCACACTGTATGCTGCCACATGCCTTTCTTTGCCTTTAGGCGCACTTCTCCCTCTTGTTTCTGTTCTACTGCCTGCACTTCTATCTCTATCTCTCCCTCTCCCTCTATTGACACCTTTTGGAGAAGGACATTCAGAGGCATAGTGACCTACTCCTCCACATATGAAGCATGCATTTGCCCTAGTTTCAGATTGCTTAAACATCGGACAATTGTACTTAATGTGCCCGAGCTGACCACATTTGTAGCACCTAACTTGCTTACTTTTATCTTTCTCTACAGCTCTTTCATTCTTTGTTATCAATATCTCTGATGTCCCTTCTTCCTCATCTAGTATAATTTTCATTTGTTCAAGTTCTGTCCTCGCCATTCTTTCTGCTTCTTCGTGAGATTTTGCAACATCTCTAATAAGCGTGGACAAATTTTCATGTGCTGCAAACATTCTAGAAATTGCATTGACTTGAGCTTCAGTTGATAATGGATTGCCTGCTGCATCCAGATCTGCCATTATAAGATCAAATTTCTGAAAGAGATCAACAAGCTCAATTGTTTCATTATGTCTGAGCTTCCATAGCTTCTTTTCTAGTATATCTATCTGAGAGGAGGATTTAACTTCATAAGTTTTTTTCCGTACAATCCCACATCTGCTTGGGATTCATTCCTCTCATGTAGAGCATGATACTTGGCCCTACTTTGCTTGAAATAATTATCTTGGCCTCACTAATTTTTGCATCCTTGCTACCTGATGCTTCACCTTTTTCACTACAAGGGACAGTCGACCTTCAACGACGTCCAAACGTTGAACAACGATGTCACATCGTCGAAGAACGACGCCAACGTCGTTGAACAACCTCAACGTCGTTCAACGGCGTCGCCACGTCGTTTATCGACGAAGTACAGATCTGACGTGTCGCGTCGGCCGGTGTGGCATGGTCCTGTTGCCAAGCTGGCACGCTTGCATGTCGAGACACGTCAGCGGGACGTCGTTTATCGACGTCGAGCAAAGCTGAGCTGTCCACCATGCCTGCGTGGCACGGTGCTGTGGACAAGCTGGCACGCCGGCGTGTCTGGACACGTCCGCGTGTCGTCGATAAACGACGACGTGCAGAGCTGACGTGACGCGTCGGCCAGCGTGGCATGGTGCTGTTGCCAAGCTGGCACGCTTTCGTGTCAAGACACGTCAGAGGGACGTCGTTTATCGACTTCGAGCAAAGCTGAGCTGTCCACCATGCCTGCGTGGCACGTCGCATACGAAATTTTAACGCGTCAGCTTGACGTGTCCTCGACGTGGCATACGAAAATTTAAACATAAAAACAGTATCCGATCTATCTATCCTCAAGAAAAAAGTAGGGCAGATCCGATGGCGATAACCCAAAGCAAGTGTCGAATCCTTCGGATGTTGAAGGATTTGGCTGCTTGTGCAGGAGGTAGGCCTGCTAGTTCAAGGCGCAGGCCATCATCGCGAAGTCAGCACCGATAAAGGGAAAGAGATGCAAGGGAAAGCAGAAACTCAGATCATCAAAATCAGTGAAAAAACTTTCCACTGATCAATCCAGCACCAGCAGAGAGCCCGAAAAAAAGAGGTTAAAGATTGTTCACGTTGTGTCTGACGTGTCCTCGGATGATGACTCAGAAGACTCCGCAGGATACATTGGCTATGCATTTCCCAGGCATACCATCATAGGTTGACCAAGATGTTTTTTGTAAGCCAATAAAAATATCAATAAAAATGTTCATGTATACATTTGCTTTGAATATATTTTAGATTTAATATATTACACTTCTGTTACAAAAATTCTCTCTTTTTTTTTTAAGTGTCAGCATGACTTATGTTTAAACTGTTATATTCAATGGTTGGCGAGCTCAATGGTTGTCTACATTATTTATTTATTTTTCTTATACCACGCTTAGCAAAATAACAGGCCTTCGTAAGTCATGCCTGAAAACGATTTCCTCACAAAAATATATACAAAACTTCTCTTAGGAGCTGAAACAAAAAATCCAACGCAGAATCAGTTATCAAATCAAGCTGCCCACTTGGGTGCACAAGCACGAAATGAAATGCCAGTCTCAAGGACTTTCTTATCTAACCAATCTACACTATCTTGAGAGCCAACTACATCCACCACAGAAATATCTGGTAGAGTGTCTAGCATAATATCCTCTAGGCTGAACTTTTGTGGCACGCATGGCTCAGTATCAAACGTGAATCCAAGCTCTCTGAAAAGATGACGCGCATTATTTTCTATACTCCTTGCCAACCCCCCATCAGGAAAACTACGAATATCTTCGTCACACTGGAGATTATTTGCAGGGTCAGAACTTGATAAGAATGCATTCGCCGCAGCTGCAAGCTGAGACTCATTTGTGCACAGTCCCATATTAGCCATTTCTTGTGAGTCAAATGGTATAGCTTGATCTTGGGAATTCACATTGAATGGCTCAAAGTTATTAGTGCCTCCACCACCATCTGCAAGTGCCTTTTGTTCAGCAGAGAATGCATTAGTTTGTTTCAGTGCAAGGTCTGTCGGTTCATTTAACTGATCACATCTGGCTTCTGATAATGGCAGCTGACATAACAGAAACTTGTGCTTGTTTAACATAACAGAAACAACATACAATACAAATAACACAAATAAATAAAAAAAACTGATTGTTTCCATTCATAAAAAAAGCTTATACATTACTTATGTCCATCCTCAGGACGTGACAGTTTGATGCAACCATTTGCATCATTATCTGCACCATTAACGTCTTTTTCTCTTTGTTTGGCTCGGTGAGCCATTCTACCAGTCGTTCCCCGCAGGGAACGCCAGATGTTAATGCAATCAGAAGCTCCTTTTCACTCATCTTTGCCACGATGGTGAAGGGAGGGTTCTCAGCGGGAGAAGCAGGGGGGTTGCTGGAGGTGTCTTCCCTTGGAGGAGGAGGAGGAGGAGGAGGAGGAGGATTACTGCTAGAAGGAACATATCGCGCGAAGGTGGTCTTTAACTGCTGGACCATTATAGCAAGATAGGCAAGAACACTCAAAAGATAAGAATAACAGCAGCTACTGATGGATCCACTTATAACGTGGATGTAGGGTTAGGGTTAGGGTTAGGGTTAGTGTTAGGGTTCGTATTTGGCACCAGCACCATGCCACGACATGCATGTTGGACACACAAGCACAGTTCGTCGTTTAACGATGTTATGATCATTTGACGTCGTTGAACGACGTCTTGATCATCTGACGTGGCATCCGATGGGGCATCTGACGCCCCCTATCTGACGTGGCATGCCTGGGTGTCAAGCCACATCAGTTACACGTCGTTCAACGACGTCCGAGCTGGTAACTGACGTGGCATATGAGGCGGCATCCGACGCCCCGAGCTGACGTGGCATGCCTGGGTGTCAAGCCACGTCGGCTTGGTGTCGTTGAACGACGTTACGCAGACGTCTATAAACGACGTTAAATATGGCGGGAACCCGCCCGGGTTATTTTTTCCATTCCATTGTTATTTTGTCTCATTTGTTTCGGATTTTTTTGTGCCCGTGGGTCTTCATAAGGTAAGATCTCTGCTAGTTTGTTAATCTTTGTGGTTTTAGAGTTAAACACCTCCAAATGCTAATAGATTAGAAGATTGAATCTTGAAAGTATGTTAAAAACTTGAGGGATGCATGATCAAGGTACTGGTCGGCTCCATCCCGAATGGAGAAGACTAGATGTATCGGGTTTATGCACCTTAGAACAGAAGTTTCAATCTTCATAGATTACAAAAGATTTGAAAGGTTGCGTGAATAAGGTACTGGTCGACTCCATTTCAAATGGAGAGGACTAGATGTATCGGGTTCAGGCACCCTTCAATCAAATGCTTTCTAAATATCATAAACGTTGTATGAATCTAAATCTTAAGAAGAAACATTTGATAAAATCTAAAAAAAACATGGATATTTATATTTATTATATTATTACATGGTTTTTTATTAATATTTTTATTGTTTACTCGTAAAAACAACATGGACGAACGTCAGAAGGAATTTGAACGTAAAGTGAGACAGAAAGCTTTGAGAATGTTACATGGCGACTTGCGCAAGAATGTTACCCCAACAATTGCCACAAATAGTCCAATTAGACCCAGTGGACCGAGTCTTCCTAGAGGCTTTGGTGGTGTGCATGAAATGAATGCCGCCGATGTATATACCATAAACATGTTTCGAATGATTAGTTAACTTTATATCTTGATGTTACTTTTTTTTTTGCAGTTGTACTTGACAGAGCGGTTATATTGCAATTGTTCGATGTGCAAAGGACAAATAAAACGGATGAGAAAGACTGTCCTCGACCATGTTGACAAATATGGTGAATGCGACAAATCCAAAGGTTTCTGGCGCACATGTGTGGGGTATTCCAACGAGGTATAATACATGAATCTCATGAACTCGAATCAACTACTCTCATGTACTTGAATCGACGTCTTAACTTAGTTTGCTTGTATTTTGTTAGGAAGAAATTGAGAATGAAGTGAGCTCGAAGCAGTATATAGATTTTGGGGTTATGTTGTCATTGGAAGTAGATGATGTTGATACTATGAATGCGTTCATAGAAAACCCTACAAAAAGAAAGCCATCAACTTCCTCAAAGAGTATCCCATTACGTGATAGAACTCGTCGTGCAATGGCCGTTGCCAAGATTGGAGGGAATGACAATGTTCATCAAAATTGGAATGTACTAGATCATGTAGAAGAAAATAATCTTCCACCTTCACTAGTCCATTTGGTTCAGCCCGAAATTCAATGCATGGCCTAGAGGCAAGCCAATTATTTATGGGGAGCAATTTACATATTGGGGTAGGCAGTACATGATTAAAAACAGTCGGGTCCCCGGTGCTGGCCTGGGATTATATATTATGACGAATATAAAAGTCAAAGATGGTGAGGAATCTGATGGAGGACGCTGGCGCCTGCAGTTAGGGTTCTGACGGCGAAACTTTGATCGGCGATATCTCTCTTATCTGGTGTCAGATTTTGGCATGCTTGGGCTCGTTGGAAAGCTTGCTCCGAGCTCTTTCCGGAGGTGTATAGCATCAGCTGTTTTGCATGTGGATTGTTGCCACAAACAGCTGATTTCCGGACTGGTTCGGATGTCATGGCTCCTGCCAGACAGGCTGATGGGGGACCGATTGAGCCTCATGGCTTGGGGCTGAAGCCAAGGGAGATGGCGAGGAGGAAGAATCCTCCAGTAAAGGGGAAGGGCGCGGGTCTCGGCATGCATGAAGAGGCGCGGGCTGTAGGAAGTGGCATGCAATTGGTGGCAGAGATGAGGGAGCTCTTGGAATCCCCTTTGGTTGAGAGGTATGTGGATTGCTCTTCCTCTCAATATAATTCTGAGACCCAAGTAGATTGTGTTTTGGAGACTCCGGTCTTGATTCCATCAAGCATGCCCCCTTTGGAAACTGGATCTGTGATGCCCTCTTCCCCTGTGCTTGGGAAGGGATCACTTGATGGTGATGCGCCCTCTTCTAGGGTGCATGTAGCTGATGTGCCTCCTGGGGTGCCCCTGGATACCTCTCAGGATGCCAGGGCGGCAGCCCCAACTCCTGTGCGCCCGGCCTGGCGGAGCAATGACACTGTTGCTCGCATCACTCGGCCGGGGTTTTCAGATTGGATCAAGCGCAAGGCTCCAGAGTGTAGGACTGCCCGTGTTCAAGAGGCTTTGAAATTTGTGGAGGATCATCACTCTGTTGACATGCAGGTAGCTCTTCTAGAGACTCCATGGATAGATATTGATCATACCAGGCATGTTCAGACCATTGAGAATCTAGTTTCATTTGCGGTATTGGGCTACTTCACGGGTTACATATTGGACACGAGGAGGTTTAGCTCTTGGCTTGCCGGACATCTGAGGCGGATTGGTTTGCCCAGGTATCAGTCTCTGAAATTCCTACCAAATAATTTCTTCATAATCATGTTTGAGGCTGAGTCTTCTGTGCGGCAATTGGTTAGTCGGGGGGTGGATACTTTGGGTGAATCATATGTGTTGTATCAGTATTATACTCCGGCAATGTCCACCAGTTCTTTGACAGCAGTTAAAATCCCGTGTTGGTTCCAGATTCAGGATCTTCCTCCTGATCTGATGGTGCCTGATTTCTTGGTTTCTATGGCTAATGGCCTGGGTGTGTATTTGGCTCATTCTATTGTGCAGGTCCCCAAGATCTGTGTTGCTCTGCCTGCTTTGGCTTTGTGCCCGCTCTTCCAAAGGCGTAGTGGTCCCCGGCACTTTCTTTTTTAAGCTTGAAGCTTTTGAATGGCTCTGCGAGATCCGGCGGATGTTTCCATCTATTGTGCTACCATCTGACCCTGTTGATGATCCTGCTGGTCCTGCTGGTGATTGTGATGTGGTAGGGGTTGCGGGTGCTTATGCAGGGGCCTGGGATTCCTCTGTTCCTGAGGTAACAGACAGAGGACTCCGTGGTGCAGTGAGTGGAGTTGGACGAGGTGGTGTGGTTGGGAGAGGTGGTGTGGGGCGAGGCGGGCGAGGCAGGCTGCTTCTGGGCCGCCCATTGGATGGCGGGGCTAGGGGACGTGGTGGCTCAGGGGAGGGCTCAGATGATTTGGTTGTGGCTAGGTCTGAGGACAGGGCTGTGGGATGGGGATGTCCCGGTAGCGGCATGTGCTGAGCATGAGGTGGCTGGAGCAGCCCGGTTGGAGGTAGAGACTAGTGTGGCCCATGACTCTATGGAGGCGCCTGGGGGACTTCCAACACGTGTTGGAAGTGGAATGTCACGTGGAGCAGCTATGGATCACATTGCTGTGATTAATCCTCTGGCTCTGGAAGATGACTCTGTGGAGTGGGCTGATGGCCTGGTGGGTAGGCATGTGGGGCTGGACACTTCTCCTCCGGGATGAATAGGTCGATCCTCAGTTGGAATGTGCGGGGGGTGCGGTCCTCTAGTAGTAAGAGGGCCCGTGTTTCTTTGGCACTTCGGCAGTTGCGTCCTGATATTGTTTGCATTCAGGAGCATAAGTGTCACAGGGGTGATATGTCTAGGCTCATGAATATGGTTGGTGGGCAGTTTGGCTCTATTGCTTCTTCTTCTGGACGGACTAGTGGGGGCACTCTTATTGCTTGGAGAATGGATGTGCAGGTCACATACTCTGCAGCAGACAGGTTTGGTCGGTGGGCAATAATTAAGTGGTTGGAGGGAGGGCAAGAGTGGGGGATTGTTAATGTTTATGCCCCTAATCAGCCTTCTCAGCGGGGTGCTTTATGGGCCACAGTCCGGAATAAGTTGCGAGCCCTTGGTGGGTTGCAGGTTGCTTGGTTGCTGTTAGGGGACTTCAATATGGTAGAGCGAGTAGAAGATCGCTCTTGTTCTGGAACCCAGGTTGTGCATGGGTTTGAGAGGGAACAATGGTCTCGTTTGTTGCAGGATTTGGCCTTGGTTGAGGTCCCTGGGGACTTATCTTTCACCTATTGTAATAGGCAGATTGGTGTGGGCCGGGCGTATGCTAGGCATGATCGGTGCTATGCTTCTCCATGTGCGTTGGATGGTGTGCCCTCTTTGCACCGGAGTAACATTCTGTCTACCTCCATTTCTGATCATTACCCTCAGGTTTTGTCCAGTCAGGGTGTGGTTGCCTCTCGGCCCTCTCGGACGGTGTTCCGTTTGAACACCCGGCTTCTGGCTGATGCGGATTTCTCTGCCCAGTGCAAGGAGTTGTGGATTGATACCTTTTCATCTCTGAATGGTATGTCTGGTATGGTGACTACGTTAGCCAGGGTGAAGCGTTTTGCCAAGGTCTTTGGTAGGCAGCATGTGCAGCAGGAGCGGCAGGAGTTGCATAGTCTCTATCAGGAGTTGGAGAAGATTCGGGCGCAGCCTTCTGATGGCATTAGGGAGAATGCAGTGTTGCAGCGTATTGTTGCTCTGGAGCGGGTTAAAGTGCGGGGCTGCGCGTGTGAAGGCGGCCCTTACTTGGTTGGACGGGGACACAAGTTCGTCGGTGTTCTTGAGCGGCTAGACAAATGGCGATATCAAGGCATCTATGGCGTCCCTTGCTTTGCATGATGGCCGGACTTTGGAGGATCCCGCTGATTTGCAGAGGTATGTACATGCTCATTTCTCAGGGTTTTTCACGCGCGCACTCTTCCCTATGAGCGGGGAGATCACGGGGAGCTTGTTTTGGGGGTTGTTAAGCCATCTATTACGCCTCACCACGTGAGAGCTTGGAGCGAGGAGCTCTCGAGAGGATTTAGCGGAGGCATGTATGTGCATGGCCAAGGACAAATGTCCCGGGCTGGATGGCATCCCCTGTGGAGTTCTTTCCGGACTTATTGGGAGTGGGCTGGTGAGTCCATTGTACCGGGTATATCTTGAGTTGTCTTTGCCTCTTCTCAAATGGATAGGATCTTGAATACCGCATGCATTTCCTTGATTCCTAAGGTTAAGCAGCCTTCTACTATTAATGATTGGAGGCCTATATCCTTGTTGTCCTCTCTCGTGTATAAGATTATTCGCAAAGCCCTAGCGAGAGAGGTTGAAGCCGGTGTTGACTTCTTCCATTAGTAAGGTGCGATGCGGGTTTGTTCTGGGAGGAACATTTTGACTAATGTTGCCGCAGCCTTATGAGGGCCTTTATTGGGCCGGGAAAAAAAGTCAAGGCATTGCCTATCTTAAGCTTGACTTTGCCAAAGCTTACGATAGTGTCCGTTGGGGAGTTCTTATGCGCCATGATGTTAGCATTGGGTTGTGGTCCACGCTTTCTGAGAGACGATCATGAAACCGCATAGGTCAGCACGCGGACTCTGATGGTGTGCGGGGTGAACCCTCCGCCTTTTTCTCCTTAGGCAGAGAGGTGCGTCGGGGGTGCCCTTTGGCCCGCTTTTTGTTTTACGATTGTGGCGAGGCATTGTCTCGATTGTTTTTGGCTGCAGCGGGAGGAGGGGGGGTGGTGGATGGGCTTGGATGCGGGATGATAGTCAACAGATTATTAACCGGTTCGCCGATGACACTTTCCTCTTCTTGGTGGCGAAGAGAGGAATTTGCGAGAATGTGAAGGGTTTGTTTGGATACTTTCTCCTTGGCCTCGGGCATTCTTCCTCCGATTGGGGTAAATGCTCCGCATTATGGGCCCAGTTGACTCCGCCTCCCCCTTGTTTGGCTCTATTCCCTTGGAAGGTGCTTCCGGGTAATGTGTGTACTAAGTCATTTGGGTATTCCCTTTGGAGGGATGTTTACATGGGGAGGGTGTGGGATGAGATTTTGCGGGGGTTGCGTAAAACACCTCAATTGGTGGAAGGGTAGCAAGTTGTCCATGGCGTGTAGGATCACCGTTGCCAAGTCAATACTTTGTAGCACTCATGTGTATACAAAGATCTCTGCGATGTTAGCTCCTCGAGGGTAAGATACGTGGCTTTGGATAAGATTGTTCAAATTTTGTGTGGGGCGGGATGATGAAGGGCGGTTGTTAAAGTGGCTTGGTGGAAGTGTCTCCGCCCCGGGAGGATGGGGGCTTGGCCATTCCGGATTTGGCACTACATAGTAAGGTGTTGGTCTCCAAGTTTGTTTGGAGCATTACTCGCAGGATGGAGCATCTTCTCACAGTGCGCACCTTTGTTGTTGCGCCTCTTAAGCCATTGTGTGGCATTTGGGAAGCCGTGCATGCATGTGGAGTTGCCACGGGCACTATTGGCCTTTCCCACATGCATCCCCTTTTCTCACGGGGGTGTTGCGAGCTTGGGATCATGTCGTGTGCTCTTCCAAATAGATTATGCCTCGGTTTATCACCACTCTTCTCCTTTCTTGTGGGTTCCTCTACCCCCAAGCAAGACTTGCCCTTGGTCACCATCTTTGTGCATGCTCTGACGGGCCTTGGAGCCCGTTGGGCTGAAAGCTTTGTGCTCACCTTTGGAGGATTGGTATTGGGGTGGTCAGCTAGCCGTGGGAGTTCTTTTCGAGCTCGCTTTAAGGGAGGGCGTGACCGAAACTATCACGGGAACAAGTGGCGAGAAGTATTCCGCTACACATACCTATAGTCCCTCAGGATGATGTGGTGGTGCAGGTTTGGAAGGTTCATCCGGATGTTGTGTCTTCTTGTTTTGTGCGGTCTTGTTACCGGGTGTTGGCTATTCATGACACTCTGCCCCCTTCAGGCAAGTGGTCTCTGCAGCTTCCGGGTTCTCGATGGCGCTCGGTTTGGACGTGGACATGGAGCTCACTTCCCCCACTGAAGGTTAAGGTGCTTCTGTGGCAGGTGGTGCACCGCTGTATCAGGGTGAATGTCCTTGTGAGTCAGTTTAGGCTGGGTGTGAGCCCTCTTTGCCCTTGTTGTGGCCTTCATCGTGAGACTGTAGAGCATTGTCTGGTTTTATGCCCTCACTTGCAGGCTGCCTGGGATTGGGTCAGGGCTCTATTTCAGGCGAGATTGACTAGCCAGCAGTTGCTGCTTCACGTGTATCCTGGTGCTTGGCCGCTCTTGCGGCAGCAAGCCTTGCATCTGTGCGTGGCTTGGTTGGTGTGGTTGATTTGGAAGCGGCGACGGTTATGGATCTTTCAGGGGATTCAGCAGCCTGCAGCCTCTTTGATTCCTCGACTCAGGTACAAGCTATTTCAAAGCTTTCTGGCGTTCCCGGGATTAGTAGAGCGGAAGTTTGCCATTTGGCGGGACTTCTTGGGTGTTGTAGATGGTGATGGTCGGTTTGTACAGCAGTAGAGTTGCAGTTTGTTTGTGAGTTTGTTGTGGAGTGTCGAGGTATCGCTGTCTCTTTGGGGCAGTTCTTCTTCCTCCTCACTTGCTTTGTAACATTACCATTCTTTTAATATATTGATGACACAGTTCTTCAAAAAAAAAAGTCAAAGATAGTACGACTGTTCCTTTAATGCCATATGTAGGTCCTGAATATAACTCAGACACTTGGCATAAATTGAGTAAGCATCAGTGGCGCATGCTCATCTATGGCCTAAATTCAAATGCACGAACAATATCCAAGCCCAGTGACTACGCAAGCTTCACATATATTGATGGCCGTCCTCAGTTGCATGGAAACCTTGCTGCTTTTATTAATAGCTCTATCGAGAATCCTGAAGCTACCAATTGTGAATTTGTCGAGGCAAACAAAGACCAAGAAGTTTTTTTTAGGCGTAAAATTGACGGGAGATATATCATGGTTTATGCTATAAAAACTTTGTGTATTGGTGATGAATTGTTCATTGAATATGAATACGGTAGACCAATACCGGAGGTCCTTTGATGATGTACTCAAATTACTCATATAATTTTCGTCGGAATGCACCCTTCTTCTTCTTCTTCTTCTTCTTCTTCGAATTCTTCTTCTTCTTCGAATTCTTCGAATTCTTCTTCTCTTGGAATGAGATTGCACATATTGAAGATAAATGTGTATTATATCTTCAATATATGCTTTGATTATGACATAAAATTTTATATTTCGTTCGTTATTAGATGCTTAAAATTTAACAAACACGGGCTCTCAATGCATGTATCAATCACGTATATATTTCGTTTAATCTGACGTGCAGGGTAGGCAAGTGGATATGAGACCACATCCAAGCGTACTGAATTGGCGACATCAAAAGTCATTGCGGATAGCAGAATTAGAATACATTGAGCAGTATGGTACAAACATGGGCGCAACGTATAATGAAGAGTACAATGATGAAGATGAACAGGAATACGATGATGAAGATGACGACAATGCCCCTGTGGACGACTTCATGGAAGTTGAGGAACCTATAGCCGACATGTTAGATGCATTTGGCCCAATCTTCGACAATGACCTAGATGACGATATAAATACTCCTAATGATGGTCATGAAGATCACGTTTTATTGGAGGAGGCGCATAAAGCATTATATCCAGGTGCAAGCATATCTAGATTGGCGACATCTTTATTGATATTAAACCTTCAAGCCAAATTCAAATGGAGCAATGCCAGTGTTACGGCTTTGTTAGAGTAAGTACAATTGCAATCACTTGACTTATTGAATTTGTAGTTGAATGTATATGTAAAGGTCCTGCTTTTAAGCGTGGTTATTGCAAGAGAAAATACTCCCACAAGGGAACACTATGCCCAAAAGTCGCAATGAAATAAAAAATATATTGGCAACTCTTTGGTTTAGGCTACCATAAGATTCACACGTGTCCAAATGATTGCATGGTATATTATCCAAATGACATCTACAAGAACACGTAAACATGCCCTAAATGTGGTGCCTCTAGGTGCAAATAAGCAGATGCCAAGGGAAAGACCGCCTCGATGAAGGTGGTTCGCTACTTTCCATTGATCCCTCGCATAAGGCTATTGTTTCGATGTGAATCTCTAGCTTCGCTCATGGGTTGGTGTGCCGCTAATGCGCCGAAAGTGACAATGTACTCAGCGTGGTTAGTGACTGCAAGCAATGGAAGCATATTGATGAAACATGGCCGGAATTTGGAAGAGAGCCACAAAATCTCAGATTAGGGTTGGCAACGGATGGTGTTAATCCTTATGGACGTCAATCGGCCGCGTGGTCAACTTGGCCAGTAGTGTTGATCAACTATAATTTACCACCGTGGTTACTCATGAAGACTAGCCATTTAATGGTAGTATTATTAGTTCCAGGACCGAAGAAGCCGGAAAGTCTAGATCCATATCTGAAAATAGTTATTGATGAGCTTTTGACATTGTGGAGTGAAGGTATTGAAGTTTACGATGTCTCAAGAGAACTTCGTGCGGAACGAAGATTTACCTTGAGAGTAATCTTAATGTGGACAACGAGCGATTGGCCTGGTTTGTATGAACTCTCTGGACTCCAAGTGTCTGGATATGCGGCATGTCACTTGTGTGGGTTTGAACAGTTGAACTCTCGCCGGTCAACGACATTGCACAAAAATGTCTATGCAAACTTCAAGAGATATCTGCCAATGGAAAATCGACTTCGATACGTAGGTCCAAGAGAAAAACATTGCACTGAAGAGCCTCCCAAAAGGTTGACAATGAGAGAGGGTAACATGTGGGATGCCGCTGAAGGAAATAAGGTTAAGGGAATGAAGTGGAAAGCATCCTTCTTCCTTCTATCCTATTGGACAGAATTGAAGATCCATCATCTTCTTGATCCCATGCACATCTTTAAAAACGTTTCGGCGTCTATTTGGAGGCATGTCACCGGACGTAAGGACACAGATGCAGCAGAGAAGATCTACAAGAAGCTAGATCAAAATCTAAAGCATGGCTAAATGTCGAAGAAGGAACAAGGCCACAAGTGGATTGGATCGTGCCTAGAAAATGTATGAAACCCGTTCGAGAAGCGATCAAGGCAATAAAGAGTCCATATATGCATTCGTTGCGTAATTGTTTCTCTAACAAAGGGGAGTTAACTGGGTTGAAATCTCATGATTGGCATAAGATGTTGCAGTTTGTTATGCCTATTGTTCTGAGGGGTCATCTCGCCGACGGTCCACTACGTGCAATATGTCTCCTATCAGAGTTTTCCAGGTTCGTACGGATTTAGAAAACACTCGATGCTGAACTCTCACTTAACTTTTTTTCTTTCTTAAATGATATTTAGATGGATTACAAGGAAGGAGATACCGACAAATGAAATTGCGGACATGCGAACTAAGGTCGTTGAGGCATGTTGTATGCTGGAGAAAGAATTCCCAACAAGTTTTCTGGACATACAAACTCACTTACTAGTGCATTTAGTGGACGAAGTAGAGCTTGCAGGCACAACAAATCCTAGATGGATGTTTTTTATAGAACGCTTTCTGAAGGTCCTCAAGGACTTCGTACGTCAGAAGGCAATGCCAGAGGGTTGCATGGCCGAGGGTTGGTTAGCACGAGAGTCATTATTCTATGTCACCGAGTACTTGGCCGATCTACACCCCAATGCTCCACGATTATGGACCGATGAAGACACTCCAACTATGATTGGAGAAGTTCCCGAAGGAAGACCACAGAAGAAATTGTTCACACTAGAAGAATAGAAATGGATAAAAAAATACGAGGAAGAAAAAATAAAGAGAGATGATGAGAGAAGATGCTATCGACAAAAGAATCGCAAACAACCACTTCCAGATCATCTAGGGGTCATGCCAAGTGAGATAAACAATAAATGGCTGCTCGAACAACTAGAGATGGCAAGGCAACGTGGCGAACATGTTTCTAGCGAAGAATTTGCATATGCTAAAGGCGTGTCACTATTTGTAAGTGCAACTTAATAGCATATAATTCACGAGTTTCGTTTTTGTTCCTTTACTTTGTAGTATAATTCATATGCATCAATATGGTCTTCTGGTGCTCACTTTCGACGACAAAGTGTGGATCATGGCAAACGCACTTATGATTGTGGTATATCAGCAAAGTTTAGTACAGTTTGCCGTGACCGGTAGTGCGCACTCCAAACCCAATCGAGGCAATGTTGGAATGGATTGGTACTATAAAGACTATCATGGAGGTTGATGTCGGTAGTGCATTCAAAACAATGTTGTTTGATGCCGAATGGTTTGATCTTGTGTGTATCTTGGTGCTCATGCCACGATACGCAAAAGATCCGAAAGTGGCCTGATTCACTAGATTCAACTCGTTCAGGTATCGTGGTCAAGACACACTTTCGTGAGGGTTGAGCAATGTGAACAAGTATGTTTACTTGGATGCAATAAAATTTATATATGTCATTAATAAAGGAACTAATGTAATAGAGGTTTTGTAGGTCACCTTCGTTCCAGATCCTTTGCAAGATCAGTGGTGGTTCGTAGTTCCATGTAAGGCTCGCCTCCCCGCATATTTGAAGGTGAAGAAGAGATGGCGGTCGAATAGGGAGGTTGGGGGCTAGACTATTGTCATGATAGAAGACTACCATCGATTGAACCTTCATTACTTTATTGTGATTATATTTTCTTCCCATATATGAATAAGAAAATACTTTGGCATGCGAATTTGTGTATACTACAAACCATATTAGGCAACATTAGTATTGCAACTTCGAAGTTATCATAGACATTTATGCCAAGTTAATTGGCAGCCTAGTATAGACCTATGGCTTGCAAGCGCCGATCAGGGCAGTCCTACATACAATTGAGTACACGCTTTATGTTTAATTAATCATAAAATGTGAAGATTCCCTTCAAAATGCAAGATTCATATACAAAAATCATATATGTATTCCCTTCAAAATACAAAATTCATATAAAAAAACCCATACACAATTCAAATACACAAAACAAAGTGGATGCCAGTGCACATCTAGCAGTATATATCAGCATCCAGTGTGATCCACTCGCAGGCTCGAAGGTGCTCGACGGTGATTTCCTCCACCCCGTCAGAACAAGCCTCCCGAAGCATGGAATCCAAGCTCTCCGGCGTGGTGTCTGTTTCCCCAAGGAATTCATGTATGAGCACTTCCCGCATGCCCTGGTTGGTCTGGTGCAACTTTTGAAAGTAGGGCTTCAGCAAATGTTTCCCTTCCCAAAGGCCCCTATCCTCTAGCATACGAGCTCACCATGCATTTCTTCAGGCATTCGAGCCTGTATTGAGGGAAGGTCCCGGCCTCCCAGTAATGCGAGCGAGGTCTTTCTTGCCCCCTATCACGTAGCTTTGTCATGGCTTGCTTGAACTCTGGCCTTTCTTGGGTTAGGTTCGTCTCTAGCCACTCAGACTGGAGGCAGTTCAGGTGCTCCAGCAGCGCCTGCACGGCCTCTGGTGCGGCATCAAGCGGGCATGCATCAGGAGAAGTGGCCATGGCAGATGTAGGTGAGAAGCTCTGACGAAGGAGGAGGAGGAGGAGGAAGCTGGAGGGCGGAGGAGCAGAGGACGGAGGGCGGCGGAGAAGCTGGAGGACTAATAGGGCAATATATATGGCATTTCAGCATACGAAAACAAAACAAATTTCGTACGACGTCGCAATAACCGAGAACGTCGTTATTGACGTCGTTAAACGACGTCTTGACGTCGTTAAACGACGTGTCAACGTCGTTTAATGACGTTTATACGTCTTAAAACGACGTCTCTGTTCCTTTAAATATCGGCCGGCTCTCATTTTTTTTCATTTCTTTTATGATTTGAGTATTGCGCTACTCGCTTTGAACGATCCTCAGATCCTAGTTTTTCATTGCAGTTATTGTGAGAGTTTTTTCTTTATTGCTTTTGGGATACATGGCCATGGAAGGTATGCTTCGACGCTTGAACCAGATTCAGGAGGAGATGAGGATTCAAGAGCAGAGAAATATAGAACCTGTCTTCACAAGTAAGGCTACACACTCTGTAGTTTATACACTTTATTGTATTTTCTCTATTTTCTAATCTATAGCTTGGTGTAGGAGCCGTCGAGGGCATGAGAAGGAAGGGAATCCTCCGTGAACCCCCTCCTCCACTCGAAGATGAGGACTATGAAACAACGATCCATCGGATGAAGGTGTTAAAGAAGTATGTGATTGGTGAGAAGGCACTGACCAAATTGCTAGGGACCAGTGAGCTGCCTAGCATGATGAGGGTGCTTCTTGAAGAGATGGTCAGGGTTTGGAAGCACCACAGGAAAAACAACATTAACATGATACTAGCGTCGACATGGCTGACGCCAGAATAACTTGACATGGAGCTATGGTTCAAAGGGGATGGACAAGTGGAGGACTTCACGATGGAAACCATAAACCAAGCTCGTGAGGAGTATGCTGAATTGTTCAAGTGATCTTTTGTTCAATAAACCTCTGTTTTGTACATTGTTATATTTTCTCTTGAGTACAATCTAGCATTGATACATGCATGAACATGATCTGAAGGATTCTTGAAGATATTTTGCATTCTTCTGTTGGATCCCGCCTTCTTCAGTTCGATTTGCCATTTCGAAGCCTGCGGTTTCTGCGACATTTTGACTTGGACTGGTAGAACCAGCTTCTGAGATTATTTGTGGTTTGGACTCTCCTGTAGCTCTTACAAATGGGACACTTCCATGTTCTAAATCTTTCAAATGCACATTCTTAGAAGTTTGTGATGGACAGTCAGCTTGGATTTTTTCTGCAACCTGACTGATAGAAGCAGCTACTAAATTTATGTTTCTTTGTGGCTTAAAGTCAACTGCATCTTCCAAATCTTCCAAATCAGCTCGGTTGCCTCGCAACGGGCTGCCCCGACGGTTCTAATGCTAACCCTTTGACATAGACCTTCTCCAAAAATTCCGAAAATTGGGCCGTGTGCTGGAGATGAATTAGGGATCCAGCTGGCAAAAAATCAGAATTTATTTTCGTGCAATGCATTAATTACGAATTTATGAGTGTCTTGCCACTGCAAAAGCGCCCCCCAACTTCTAATTGCCACATCGGGAGGAGGACAGGCCCAAACTCCATTCCGTCAGTTCCCCTTGCTCCGTGTTCTCGGCGCGGCCGCCCCGCCCCCCAATCGCAGCAGACCGGGACTCGGCCCCAAAAACGTAAACCCTTCTAGAGCACGGCAACCCACGGGGTTTACGTTTGAGGCCCTCTCCTTATCGATTCGGCGGGACCTTTGCTTGTGTGTCTTGAAATAAAGTTGGGGTGTTGGCGCCCGAGGCGGGACCCTAAAATCCCTCCGGAAGCTGCTTGCCCCAAATTTCCTCTCCCCAAGGCCCTGGGGAAGGACGGGCAACCTCCCCTCACCGAAACATGCGATTTGGCTCTTCCAATGGACTCGAGCGTCGGCGTTGCCACGGGGACCAAGTTAAGTGGCGGAAGACCAGGACTTCGGCCCCAAAGCGTAAACCCTTCTAGAGCACGGCAACCCACGGGGTTTACGTTTGGAGGCCCTCTCCTGTCCGGTCGGTAGGGACCTTGCTTGGCCGTGTCTTGAAGTGGAGTTGGGGTGTTGGCCTTGGGCGCGGACCCTAAAATCCCCGGAAGGCTGCTTGCCCCAATTTCCTCTCCCCAAGGCCACGGGGCCGGGCCAGGCGACCTCCCCTCTCAGGAATCGCGATTTGGCTTGGACTCGAAGCGTCGACATTGCCACAGGGACCAAGTTCCGTGGCCAGAAGACCACCCGACCTCCAAGAAGCGCCAAAGTAGCTCACTTCCATCACACTCGTAGTCAATTGGCCTAGGATGTGGATGCAGGACACTCTCGTGGAGGGCGTGAGTGTTTCTTTCTTTTGCAAAACCGACCTTGTAACTTGCTCCCTAGGGTAATTTCACCATTCCGGACGATTTGGCAAGGTCGGTTTGCCATTTCGGAGCCTTCCCGGTGCACGAACGACAAAACACTGCGGTTTCTACAAGGCTGACCTCAGGACGCCCCGCGGTTTGACAAGTTCTCCTGGACCGATCTGGAATCTTTTGGGCCTTCTCGAAGAGGGGCCCCTGAACGGAGGATCCAACGGCCGGATAGGGGAACTGGACTCCGGGAGGGTGGTCATTAGCGTGTAGCCCCCCGGGGGAGCGCTGCCAGGAAGGGCTGCCTCGGGAACTTTTTTGGATCCCGCCTCTTGGGGTCCGGACTCTCCCCTCTTGTGAGGGATCCCTGCAAGGTCCTGGCCTCGTTTGACTTGGGGAAGGGTGCCAGCTCGGTTGCCCTGCAATGGGCTGCCCCGACAGTTCTAATGCTAACCCTTTGAACTAGACCTTCTCCGAAAAATCCGAAAATTGGGCTGTGTGCTGGAGATGAACTAGGGATCCAGCTGGCAAAAAATTAGAATTTATTTTCGTACAATGCATTAATTGCGAATTTATGAATGTCTTGCCACTGCAAAAGCGCCCCCGACTTCTACTTGCCACATCGGGAGGAGGACAAGTCCAAACTCCGCTCCGTCAGTTCCCCTTGCTCCGTATTCTCGGCTGCAGCTTCTCGGCCAGGTCCCAAGTGCAACAGACCAAGTCTCGGCCTCCAAAACGCAAACCCTTCTAGAACCTAGCAACCCACAGGGTTTACGTTTTGGAGGCCCTCTCCTTGTCAGATTCGGCCGGGACCTTGCATTATGACTTGATGTGGAGTGGGGGTGTTGATGCCAGAGCACGGACCCTAAAATCTCCCTGGAAGCTGCTTGCCCCGAATTTCCTCTCCCCAAGGCCCTGGGGACGGACGGGCAACCTCCCCTCTCCGGAATCGCGATTTGGCTCTGCCAATGGACTCAGAACGTCGACATTGCCCTGGGGACCAAGTTCCGTGGCCAGAAGACCACCTGACCTCCAAGAAGCGCCAAAGTAGCTCACTTCCATCACACTTGTATCAATTGACCTAGGATGTGGATGCGGGATACTGTCGTGGAGGGCGCGAGTGTTTCCTTATTGTGCAAAACCGATCTTGTAACTTGCTCCCTAGGGTAATTTCGCCATTCTGGACAATTTGGCAGGGTCGATTTGCCATTCCGGAGCTCCCCGGTGCCCGAACGACAAAACACTGCGGTTTCTACAAGGCCGACCTCAGGACGCCCCGCGGTTTGACAAGTTCTCCCGGACCGATCTGGAATCTTTTGGGCCTTCCCGAAGAGGGGCCCCTGAACGGAGGATCCAAGGGTCGGATAGGGGAACCGGGCTCCGGGAGGGTGGTCATTAGCGTGCAGCCCCCCGGGGAAGCACTGCCAGGAAGGGCTGCCTCGGGAACTTTTTTGGATCCCGCCTCTTGGGGTCCGGACTCTCCCCTCTTGTGAGGGATCCATGCAAGGTCCTGGCCTCGTTTGACTTGGGGAAGGGTGCCAGGCTTCGGTTGCCACGCAATCCGCAGCCCGGCCCGTTCTAATGCTAACCCTTTGACCTAGACCTTCTCCGAAAAATTCAAAAATTGGGTCATGTCTTTGGAGATGAATTAGGGATCCAGCTGGCAAAAAATCAGAATTTATTTTCGTGCAATGCATTAATTACGAATTTATGAATGTCTTGCCATTTGCCAAAAGCGCCCCCCCGACTTCTACTTGCCACATCGGGAGGAGGACAAGGCCCAAACTCCGCTCCGTCGGTTCCCCTTGCTCCATATTCTCGGCTGCAGCTTCTCGGCTAGGTCCCAAGTGCAACAGACCAAGTCTCGGCCCCCAAAACGCAAACCCTTCTAGAACCTGGCAACCCACAGGGTTTACGTTTTGGAGGCCCTCTCCTTGTCAGATTCGGCCGGGACCTTTGCGCCAAGACTTGGCGAGGAGTGGGAGTGTTGACCTTGAGCACGGACCCTAAAATCCCCCGGAAGCTGCTTGCCCCAATTTCCTCTCCCCAAGGCCACGGGGGCCGGGGCGAGGCGACCTCCCCTCTCCGGAATGCGAGTTGGCTCTCCCAATGGACTCGAACGTCGACATTGCCACGGGGACCAAGTTCCGTGGCCAGAAGACCACCCGACCTCCAAGAAGCGCCAAAGTAGCTCACTTCCATCACACTCGTAGTCAATTGGCCTAGGATGTGGATGCGGGATACTGTCGTGGAGGGCGTGAGTGTTTCTTTCTTTTGAAAAACCGACCTTGTAACTTGCTCCCTAGGGTAATTTCACCATTCCGGACAATTTGGCAGGGTCGATTTGCCATTCGGAGCCTCCCGTTGCGACGACAAAACACTACGGTTTCTACAAGGCCGACCTCGGGGCGCCCGGTTTTGACAAGTTCTCCCGGACCGATCTGGAATCTTTTGGGCCTTCCCCGAAGAGGGGCCCCGAGCGGAGGATCCAACGGTCCGGATAGGGGAACCGGGACTCGGGAGGGTGGTCATTAGCGTCAGACCCCGGGGCGCTGCCGGGGAAGGGCTGCCTCGGGAACTTTTTTGGATCCCGCCTCTTGGGGTCTGGACTCTCCCCTCTTGTGAGGGATCCCTGCAACGTCCTGGCCTCGTTTGACTTGGGGAAGGGTGCCAGCAACGTCCTGCAACGGGCTGCCCCGACCGTTCTAATGCTAACCCTTCCTAGACCTTCTCCGAAAATTCCGAAAATTGGGCCGTGTGCTGGAGATGAATTAGGGATCCAGCTGGCAAAAAATCAGAATTTATTTTCGTGCAATGCATTAATTACGAATTTCCGTAGCATAAACACAAAGAAAAGCACAGATAAAAATTCGAGTCTCGGAAAAAGGTGAAATCTTGGCAGGATGTGCAGCATGACGCTGCATACGCAAGAGAAAATGCACCAGCATATATACCTTTCGGAGACTCCCCTTCACAAGAAAGGGGCCCTTTGTCGAAGTGCACGCCCCTGTTTTGCGGCACTTCCAACCGTCGGATCTGCCCCAAACTCTGCGGGTATGTTTCTCTCCACGAATATTGATTGTTTAACGGTGGATCGAGAAAACGGCTCATCGAGCACCAGACCGCGCACAAGCCTCTTTCGGTGAAGAGGAGTTTGGATCGACATCTTTGCTTTGGGATTCGACCCCATCTCCGTGCATGGTCCCTAGAGCATACCACGAGAGAACTCCATGCAAAGTTTCAGATGTGTTAGTCTCCGTCTTGGCCTTTCGAGATGTAAACCCTACCAAACCCTAGGGTTTTGTAGGGTTTACATTCTGAGGATGCTCCCACGATCAAGAGGGCCGTGGAACTTGTCCTCGATCAATTTAAGCCCTTCCCGGACGACGTGGCGGTGGTCGGATCGCCAATCCGGGGCCTCCATGCCCCAAAATCAAAAACGTGGTCTAAACCACAATCGGGGGCCAACGATGGCCATCCCAATAAAAATCGAGGGTCTAAAGCTCATTCGAAATACCGGGATTTTCACAGACGCTCGGGGCCACTTGGCAAGCCACCGTGGAAAACCGGGATTTTTCCCGCCCATGCATTAATTATGAATAAAGTGCCAACAAATATTGGTAATGAGTATACTTGTTCATTCTGTTATAAACTTGCGGATCTTATATGAAGCCGAGACTCGAAGGTCGTGTCCAAAACCCTTAGCAAGAATCTATGAAGAGGTCAGCGACAATATATGAAGTTGTATGTGATCATGCACGAGAGAATATGGCAAATCAAAGAAGCTCTTCTTGCAGCTTTGCATGGATTTGTGGTGGGCATGCCTTGTGTAGATTATATGCGAGGAGCAACTGGTGAGCCATATGTTTGCAATTCTCATACTCATGATCAAGTGGTGGCAAGCTTGATTTAGTATGAAAGTATGCAAGTGAAGCTCAATGGTGCACAAGTCTGGTTTATTAAAGTGGATAGATAAACAAGGATGGAGAGAAATCTAAGTGGATAGATAAACAAGGATAGATAAAATACATAAGTAATGAAACAAATCTAAGTTGCTAATAATATTAACTTAAAAAAAAAAAAGACACGTCGCTTTGAACCGAAACGTCGTTATAAACGTCGTTCAACGAAAATTACAGACGTCGTATAAAAAAAAGATTGCTAATAATAATAACTTAATTAAAAAAAAAGGACACGTCGTTATAAACCAAAACGTCGTCAAATGAAAGGATAGGGTGGGCTCTAGAATAGGTATAGCTTAACTGTCCAAATCCGGTACTGACAACAAATTAATTGCCGTGGCAGTCACATTCGTATGGACTCATTATGGAACGAAATTGAATATCTCGAACTCGAAATTCAAGGTGAGTAGGATATGTTATATTAGGGTGATTTATTTCTTTGAAGGATCTATATTGTGCCAGGTTTAGGGTTTAGGGTTTTAACCACAATATAGATAAAAAACATAAGTAATAAAACAAATAGATCTAAGTTGCTAACTTAATTAAAAAAAAAAAAAGACACGTCGGTATACACATTGACGTCGTTATGGACGTCGTTTAACGACTATTACAGACGTCGTTCAACGACGTATCGACGTCGTTCAACGACGTCTGTAACTTTTTACAGAAAACAGGGCCGGCTTTTCCGCCGCCTAGTTTTTTTTGGTTCTAAGCGGCTGGAGGAGCGTTTTTCGTGGCGATTTTTGGCGCGGATCATCCTTGCGGTCCTTCCCAAGCTTCAAGCAAGCATCCAAAGGTATTTGAATGGATCAATCAACTCTATTTTTGAATTAGGCTTGTTGTTTGATAGATTTAGGGCTTCTTGTTTTTTCTTGTTTGTTTTCAATCCATCCCATTTCTATCCTCCTCTTCTTTCCATCCTTGTTTTTTTTCAATCCATTTCGCCTCTTCTTAGTATGAATCGAATCCTCCTCCTTCTTCTTCCAATCTTCTTCCAATCATTGGTTTTTTCTTTCTAATCTTCCGTTCTTCCAATCTTCTATTCATTTTCTTCTTCTTCTTCTTCATCACTTTCTCCTTCTATTCAATCTTTCTTTCCTATCTCCCCTTTCTTCTTCTTCTTCTTCTATTTCTTCTTCTTCTTCCTCTTCTATTTTTTTTTCCATGGAAGAAGAGGGACGTCGTTGAAAGACGAGGCCCATTCTTCCTCTATTTTTTATTACAAGAAGGGGACGTCGTTGAAAGACGAGGCCCCTTCTTTTTATGTTCTTCCTTTTTTTTATTTTTTTATTTTTTTTGTTTTTACATGTCAATATATAGTTCTTTTTAATTAACAATGTAAATAGTTTTAATGTCAATGATCTTTTTAATGTGAATGGTCTTTTTGTTTTTTTATTTATTTATTTATTTATGTAAGTTTTCTAATTATTGAATGCCTTTATTTTTTTGCATGTACACTAATAACCTAATAACAAAATGCGTCGCTCTTGGAAATCGATTTTCGCAGCTCATAGACATTCTAGGTAAGAATTTGAGTTTGAGTAGGAGAATAAAATTTTAATGTTTTATTTAGGTTAAAAAAAACTTGGGGAGACTTGGACAAGGGCATGGTCGACTCCACCTTGAGTGGAGGGGACTAGGTGTTCCGGGTCCAAGCTCACCGTTTACTCTTGTAATTTTATTGATTAATGTATTTAGTTTAGAAAAAATTGGGGAGACTTGGACAAGGGCATGGTCGGCTCCGCCTTGAGTGGAGAAGACTAGGTGTTCTGGGTCCAAGCTCACCGCCTACTCTTGTTTATTTTTTTATTAATATATCAATAAATAGAAATCTTTACGGGATTGGACAAGGGCATGGTCGGCTCCACCTTGAGTGGAGAGGACTTGGTGTACCGGGTCCATTCTCTATTTAATTTATTACCTTCACCAACGGCATGGACAAGGGCATGGTTGGCTCCACCTTATTTGGAGAAGACCGGGTCTCACGGGTCCATAGCACTGCTTTTTTTTATATCTTGTTTGTTTCTTCAAATTTTAAACAAAAAAGAAAAATAAAAGGCTGAGTCAGTTAGGGTTTTGAAAAAAATTGCATTATTGATTTTCGGGTTTCTAGTTAAGAATGTTGTTTTTTAAAAATGTTAGGGATGTCAAAGAAACACTGATGTGGAGTGGTTAAGAGCAAGAAAAAATTTCAATAGTTGGTTTTTAAAAAAAAATTAAAAGGGAAACTAACTCTTAAGAAAGTAGGTAAAGATTCATAATGAAGGTTTGAAAAAAGTCACAAAGCAAGATTAATGAATCTAAATTGGTTTGTAGGTATGGCCCCGAGTGTGAAGACACAAATGGTTAGTGAGATTAGACCAAGGGGGGTTCACATAGTTATAGCCGTACAATTCATGTGAGTGACCCAAAAGGGTTTATTTTGGACTTGAACCATGGGTGAAAGCATGTTGTAGTGGAACACCCTGGGTGTCTCCCCTGTCCTCCTAAAAATGTGGTGGGAGATATCAAATTTGTGGTGCGATTTTAAATGTTTGTTTGGCGCCTAGTGCATGTACTGCCCGGATTCAATCATTTCCTGAACTGCAACAACCCGATTCCTACGCCACCCGTCCCATTCCAATTTCCTACGCCACCCGTCCCATTCCAATCTCCACCGAACCGATTTCTAAACCCACGACCCACCCGCGCCTTTCCTGAAGCACACGGCTATGGCGCTTAATCCCATTGTGGATCAATCCGGTTCATACCTTCAATCATTTAATTTGGAAGCAAATCTGCCACAGGTAAGAGAAAGAGAACTCCAGAACAAGAACGGGATCATAAAAGACGCCAAAGGAAAAGACAAAGGGAAGCTAAAGAAGAATTAGCAAAAATTGCAACAGCAGAGGGAGGATCCACCAGAACGGCCTCTACCAGGCGTCGGATGGTATTAAAATTGTTGTCTTCATTTCATAGCACCACTAAAGGCTTGTCTAACAGCGATAAGAAAGAGGTTTTACTAGATTATCTGCAGGATGACACAATGGACAGCGTACTTGGCGAAGAGCTGAAAGATTTGCAAGCCAAGAGCACCTCAGGGCTTCCATTCAACTTGTGAAGAAGTCTAACAGCAATGACAGTTTAGCAGCCAAGAGTAGTTGCCTTGCTATGGCCGTAAGAGGAAGCATTAATACCGAAAGTGCTAATCCTGTCAGTGCTTGGGGTTTTGGTAAACTGCTGGGTGTTCATCCTAGGAATCTTACCAAAGCAAAATTGAAGAGGGAAGAGATAGATTGCAAAGGGGGGAAATGGATTTTGTACAAAAGAGTTAGAAGAGCAGATGCAATAGAACTTGTGCAGCAATTTTGGACCGAAAACAGTAGGGTCTCTCCAAATGCAAAGGATGTTAAGTTCAGAAGATTGGAACGAAATGTAAGAGAGGATCATGCCACTCACTATCTGGAAGAATCACAGGTTATTTCATTTCTTCATCTTCACCACATTTTTTATTGTTAATGTGGTATGTGGTTAGTGATTGCTTGTGATATGTGGAGTGATTGCTTGTGGTGTGTGGTGCCTATTAATGCTGTGATATATGATATGTGCTGCCTAGTGTGGTGAGGCACGTGGTGTGAAATAAATGCTGTCAATATATGCTTTGTGGTGCCTAGTGTGGTGAATAACATGGTGTAAAATACATGCTGTAATATATGCTATGTGGTGCCTAGTGTGGTGAAAAATATGGTGTAAAATAAATGCTCTAAATATACGCTTTGTGGTGCCTAGTGTGGTGAATAACATGGTGTAAAATAAATGTTGTAATATATGCTATGTGGTCCCTAGTGTGGTGAATAACATGGTGTGGTGTCTAGTGTGGTGCCTAGTGTGGTGCAAGTGTGGTGCCTAGTGTGGTTAAAAATATGGTGTGAAATAAATGCTGTAATATATTCTATGTGGTGCCTAGTGTGGTGAATAACGAGGTGTAAGATGAATGTCCGTGTAATATGCTATGTTTAATAGAAATCTCAATTTGTTTAATTGACAGGGTGAAAGTGACACACAGAAAAATTACATTAAGGATGGACAGAATGGGACAGAGAATCATTGGAAATCTGTCACATCAAATGCAAGGTCAATCATTCAAAAGTTGGCTGTGCAGGAAGCATTGGGGGAAAACCATAAATCTAGTTTTGCATGCAGACATTGGCTTATCACAATCCAGCTATGGCGGAAGAAAACAGAAGGAGAACACGAGCACAAACAATTTCACCAGTTCAAATGCAATGGCATCTGGTAGGACCTATACTTTGGAGCAAATAAACCAGGAACAGAGGCGGATATTAGAGGAGCGGAGGACCCATGAATTCCGAGGTATTCTAGGCTTAAAACATAGGTTAATTCCTGATGGGCTTAAAGAATTAGAAGCCAAGGTAGTGATAGGCGGTTGCCTTTCTTTGTAGTAGATGTTGTTTTACACAGATGATGTTGTTTACACAGATGCAGTCAGGAGACTTAACAGAGCTGGTGCAGCCGACATGGTTCTGGGGGTGGTGTATGATTCTGAGGATGAGTTCTCAGCTCTCCCCAGGCTTGAGGAAGAGGATATGTTCATCCAACTAAAGCAGGAAATGATCCATGCTTCAGCCATTAAAAAGGTGCTCGACAGGCCAGATGCATGGAGACACAACAACCTGAGACAATACTTTATGAATCTGTATCATAAGTGGGAGCAGAAACGAGAAGCTCATGTTTTAGTGTTGCTGGATTACACCAACTATTCAGCAGAAACACTTGATGAAGTCTTGTTAGTTTGAGTTCTTGGCATACACCCTGCAGCAGCAGTCCATGACTGTCGGATGCTACAAAGCTGCCATGCTCATGATCACAAAACAAGAACAAGACAAGAAAATATGTACAAAGAATGAAGGGGAACGTGGCCAAATGAGGCTCTCCAAATATGAGATCAAACCTAAGTACATCTGAAGAGGCTCCGGTCTAATATAGTGTAGACCGCAAATCTGAGCCGTACACTAACTAAATCTAATCCCTACACTTATGTTAACCTAATCATGCCAAGTGTCAGTCTGCCACCACTGACACCTAACATGTGCATGCACCTAACATGTGCATGCACAATGTTAACCACTAGGTGGTTAACACTGCCTCCCCCTAAAAGTTTTTTAGCACAAAAATATGTACAGACTTTTATAAGACAAGTCCGACAATTACAACATGGTGCCAAAAAATTTTAGGGGCAGAAAAGATGGTACTGGTAATGGTTTGTTGTGTCGCCGAAAGATGAGCGTGAGCGCGTGATGTCGAAATTGAGTGCCCAAATAATGTCGATGTGGATGGGCCATAAGTAAGTGGGCTAAGAAGATATATAACTTACCCTCATACCATGGGTAAGTCAAGCAATACCAAAAAATCCCACTTTAAAACAATAGAAAGGGGGCCTTGAAAATGATCGGAAAATGCAGACCCCGTGATCAGCCATAGACCAGCAAATGCGTGAGCCGTGCGTGAGCATGAGCGTGGCTCTTCCGATAGTAGCGTGGTCGTGGCCCATGGAAAGAAGCGTGAGCGTGGACCAAAGGAGCATGAAGAGCATGGCATTGGCCATGGAGATGGGCCGTGGCCGTGGCCGTGGGTTGTTATCAGCCAGCAATATTGGCGTGGGCAAAAAATGACGGCGTGGGCAAAAATGACGGCGTGGGTCCATGAGCGTGGGCGGGCGTGGCTTGGCGTGGCGTTGACCGTGAAGTGTGGCGTGACTGCATCTGAACCATAAAATTAGGGGCGGCCAGATCTGAGCCGTTGGGTCCAAAAAACCCTAGCGTGGATCAAAAAACCCTAGCGTGAGGCAGAGGCGTCTTGAAGAAAACAGAGGTATTGCAGCCGGATTTGCAGGTATGGCGGCCAAAGGGGCGGATTTCTTCTGATAGAAAGGCAGGATCCGGATAGATAGAATAGCATGGAAAAACTGTGATGTTGTCCTGATGTTGCTGGATGGGCGACCGGATTGAGAGGCAAATGCTGCTTGGAACAAATAGATAGCAATGGGAAGGATGATTCGATTGCGTTTCATGCAGGTTCCGGTTGTATCTTGGCCTTATAGTGTGCAAATCTGATTGATGTGCTTGTTGCTAACTGTGTACAAAGGATTGCAGATGCCAAAAAATGCGCTGTACTGCCGACGTAAGAGTGTGCTGGGAATGGCAACTGGATTGCGAGGCGAAATTTCTGCTGCTTGCTTAACACAATGCAAACAAAGGCAAACACTGGAATTTACTAATTTTGCAGGGCGGATATGATGTCGAGATATGAGCTGCTGTGAATAGGAACTGGCCGGTGGTGCACAGGAATGCTCAAATCTTCGGAAATGCTGGCCAGAAATTGTTGCAACAGTGAAAACTTGATGGATTCAGACCAAAAATCGGTGGTAAGGCAGGGGCCGATGGGGTAACCCCTCTTTACTGGATTCTGCTTTGAACTGGATTGATTCCTTCTTGATGTAATATGCAGATACTTGGGTTGGAAAAACTTCGATAGAGATATATATATCTGCGCTGTTGAGTTGGTTCAGAAACTTTCAGAAGACCGAATCTGAATGACTGTGCGTAACTGCTTCTAAATTGTTTATCAAAATTGCTGACTGCTCTGTGATTTGCAGATGCCTCATATTGGTAAGGAAGAACCCAAGGGATCAATAGGGACAGTTGCTTCTGAAAATATGTTTTCTGCTCCACTCACATATGGAAGTCTGATGTGCTAATGGTGCTTGTGTGCAGATGATGGAGACTGGAGAGCTTTAAGAAATCTGCCGTAATGCGTTGTGTACAGATGTGCTTGCTAGAATACTGCTCTGCAGCCTGTATGCCGAATGAATGGGGGCTAGCCACAGTGCTGGCCCTCTTGAAAAAGTCAATAAGAATTGCATCTTGATACTATACTGAAGATATGCAGGTGCCGGGAGAATTCTGGCAACATAACCACGAAAGTTGGGGGCTAGCCACAGTGCTGGCCCTCTTAAAAAATGAACAAGAAAGCTTCATACAGAAAGCTTCTGAAGTACTGCCTTTGTCTTGGAAACGAAATATTTTTGGTTGTGCAGAAGCACGATTTTGTAAGAAAACTGAGATAAAAACAGAGGATAATGAAGAAATCAGGATATTTTGACAAGTTTTCAGCAAAGAAAAGAGAAAAGAAGATCAAACTTTGGATTTTTCTGAAGATCTTGCAGAGAGGAGTGCTGTCACCACTCCAGAAATCCCCGATCAAAAACTACTTCTTTGTCGCAAAAAAAAACAGAGTTTTTGAAAACGATTTTCATAACAAACTAAGGGCTAAGGAATTGATTGACAAAGGGGCCTCCAGCCGGACCATTTCAACAACTGGTTGGGCCAAATAAAGGGATTGAAGGGTTGAGAGTAGTGTACAAGAAGTATTCAAGAACTGATGATGATGAGAGCAAAGAAGAACAACAAAGAAAAAAAGCAAGGTTGAAGCAAGTGATCACGAGCGAAACCCGCATAATCTGGGCGCCCGATGTTAGTTTGAGTTCTTGGCATACACCCTGCAGCAGCAGTCCATGACTGCCGGATGCTACAAAGCTGCCATGCTCATGATCACAAAACAAGAACAAGACAAGAAAATATGTACAAAGAATGAAGGGGAACGTGGCCAAATGAGGCTCTCCAAATATGAGATCAAACCTAAGTACTTCTGAAGAGGCTCCGGTCTAATATAGTGTAGACCGCAAATCTGAGCCGTACACTAACTAAATCTAATCCCTACACTTATGTTAACCTAATCATGCCAAGTGTCAGTCTGCCACCACTGACACCTAACATGTGCATGCACCTAACATGTGCATGCACAATGTTAACCACTAGGTGGTTAACAAGTCTTGAACGTACTTGGAAGAATAAGAGTTACAGATCTCACAATGCAGGATCTGATTGAGGCCCAGTAACTGTATGTCATCTCTAATGCATTTTGATAATACTAGAAGCTCAGGGTTATAGTTTTCCCTGATTTTTCTGCATTAAGAAGTATGAACTATTCTACCGGGTATGGTAGATTTCCATATGTATTTTTCTCTCTTTGAAATATAAAAACAACGTTTGCATCACCACAGCTTCACCACAGTTTTCACCACGGCTTTCACCACAGATTTCACCATAATCAGCCAGGGGCATTGACCATTTTTTGACCCGGTCAGAAAATAGAATGGCTCTCAGATTCCTGATGGTATCTTGACTGATTTTGGTGACAGCAATATATGGATCCCAAATTAGGTCCCTGAATTGATATGAAAGTATTAGGAAAATCCACTTACTGTGGCAATTGTGTAAAGGGTACTGTATAGAAACTTTTATGAATATAAAGAAGTTTTTGTTTTGCATTCTCATTTTTTATGCTTCAGTTACAGAAATTTGTACTTGAATGTTGAATGAATTCCAAGGTATAACTGGATTAAACTGAATTAAACTGAATTAAACTTGCACAAGGCCTGTTAGACATATGGGTGAGATCAAAGAAAGGCACTAAGGCCTGTGGTATCTGTTTTTAGAAACAGGCCTGTGGTAAAACAGAATTAGAAATTTACACAAGGCACAAATTTACACAAGACACAAAGCCATTACAAACTATTTTCTGGATTAAATAAAAGGCACAAGGTCTGGATTACAGTCGGCACAAGGCCATCATATGTTAAAACAGAAGATACCAGAATACTTCAGAATTAGAAATTTACACAAGGTTCAAAAAGGCACAAGACCATCATATATTCAAAAAGGCACTAAGGCCATCATATATTACAAAGAGGCACTAAGGTCTGTATCACAAGGGGTGAGTTCACAAGGGGGTGAGATCAACAAGGGGTTGAGATCAAATGAAGGCACTAAGGCCTATATACCATTTGTTTTTTTCAAAAAATACAAAGGCACAAAAGGCCTGTAGACGAACTTGATCAAAAGAAAAAAAAAAAGAAAAAAAAGGTGGCTTCCCGGGACTTCAAGCTTCATCTGTAAGAAAAGTGAAGAAAATTAGTTTAGAATGTAAAAAGAACGCAAAAATTGAATGCATGCATGCTACTTACTCTGGATCAAATTTTGGAGTTCCAAAAAAATTTTCTGTTCTTCGTCTTCTTCTTCTTCTTCTTCTTCTTCTTCTTCGGTCTCGTGTTCACTCCATTCATTATCAGAATCTTCAGAATCAATTTGCTCATCAGAAGAAGCTGCATCAGATGAGTCGAAATTGGAGGAGGATTCCTCCTCTTCTGAAAGCTCTGAAAGATCTTCAGAGCTTTCAGAAGAGGTGGAATCAGAGGAAGGGCTCTCGGGCTCAGGGCTCTCATGTTCAGGGCTCTCAGGCTCGGGCTCCTGCAAATGAAAATTTGTCCAAGATCCTATGCCATAACTGGCAAGGAAAAAGGAACTGAAAGCAGTTTCCGGCGCTTAGAAGGGCCAGGGGAGGCAGAGCGAGAGGGAGAGGCAGAGCTGGAGGGAGAGCGGCAGCGCTTCGACATTCTGTTGGAAGGAATTGGACGATGCTTCTCCTTCACGACCATAGCCTATAAAGGCTGGCGTGAAATTAATTTCGTAGGCTACGATTTTAGGATTTCGTACCATTAGCATCTTTATTCCTAAAGATTGAATGTTTATTCCTAAAGATTTAGTAGGCAACTAATAATAACCTCGAAAGGACCATTATTTTATTTTCTAAAAAACATAAAAAAAATATATCTGTTATATATATAAAATTATTTAAGCTATATATCTATCCTGAATTGGCCATTCATGAATAGCTCCAACATGCCACCTACGATGCACCACATGATTCACCACATGATTCACCAAATGCACCTCATGATTCACCACATGCACCATTTGCATCACCAAACATGTTGGTCAATGAAAGTCAAACATGTAACAAAGGTCATGTAAAGGCTCAAGCATGCCAAGGTGGCTCAAATATGCCACCTAGGCTCCAACATGCCAAGGTGGCTCAAACATGCCACGTAAGCTCCAACATGCCACCTACGATGCACCACATGATTCACCACATGATTCACCAAATGCACCTCATGATTCACCACATGCACCATTTGCATCACCAAACATGTTGGTCAATGAAAGTCAAACATGCCACGTAAGCTCCAACATGCCACCTACGATTCACCACATGATTCACCACATGGTTCACCAAATGCACCACATGATTCACCACATGCACCATTTGCATCACCACATCTATCACGACATGTAACACCACATTGTCATGAATCTTTGAATACATCAATTTCTTCGGAGATTTGAACTCCACCACCGGTGTTGCTCTCGTCACCCGAGAAAAAAGTCTATTGTATACAATAGTATACAACAATGTACATTAGAGTGTCAATGGAAGAATAGGTTACAAGAATAACCTCTTTGGTTACAATAATACAAACATGTGATTACAAGTAAAGATCTATTGATCCACAACCTCAAACTTCATTACTACAAAGAATCGTGCTTCACAACATCAATCATCATTCTCGGCGTGTCCAATAGCTCGCAACTAGAAATTGGTACACCACTGCAACAAACATATCAGGGCCTCACATTGGATGAGTAATACCTTCAAATTCTACGAACTCACCTTGCATTGGGATAGTATGTCCAAGTCTCGCATTACTGCAGCCACAACTTTCTTTACAAAGACACATATAGCAGGACCACACGACCAGCGCAATACTAAGTTGGGGGAACTTGTAATTTTCTTGTGGCGCAGCCTTTATGGTGCTTGGGAATTTTGTGTTTGCATCCTCAACAAAACTCATGACAAAGCTCGGAGCCCTTGTACATTTCTAGGTCATTAAAATGGTACACACCGGGTCGACATTTAACCGGGTGACCTCCAAGACATACAATGACATACACCGTCCAAAGGTCTTCGCCGATAACATCTTTGTCGAGAATGGTACATTCCGAAATTGCAAGTTGAGGGTGCAACAGTTTGTCCTTTGAAGCAAGCTTGTTCGACAGTAATGTGTAAATGAGCGGATCCATGAAATGGAACCTCTGTTCCATGTCATGCTTGATGCGTAATTGGTGCATACACCGCCAAAGTCCAAGGTCCGGTAAAACAAGATGATTTAAGAAACAAATGTAAGACTTCAAATGAAGTTGTTTATATTAAATTACTAACCTCATGAAGAAATGGACTATCCCATCCACCAACCAATCCCTACTTTTCTCCAATATTCTCGATTGCCTCTTGATCAAGCACAAGAGGCTCCTCACCGTCCTTTAAACACTTCAAGTGGCAAGTGTTCTCGGCCGGATGTACGCTCTTAACACCTGCAGTCCTCGTGGCCGGTGGTTGTAAGTTTACATTCAAAGAAATGGAAGATCATTGAAAACCTTGAGGAACATTGAAATAGCCAAGAAATGAACAATTGAAGTAAAACTTTGTTTATATTAAAAAGTCAAGAGAGGTTACATCATATACACAATAATACTATTTCTAGGCTTTAGTTCTATGTTTTTCATCATATTAATACAAATTTGACTCTCGATGTCAAACATATTCACATTTTGTTGCTTTCGACATAACTTTGCACATTCCCCGCCCGGCAAAGAACCCCACGAAGCCAAACCTTTAGATCATTCATGAGGAAATTGCCATCTACTCTCCGCCGGGGCTCCAAATTGTTTGGACAGATCATGGTGTTTAGGCGATTGAGGTACCCTTTTTGTATCTGCTTTGTCATCAATGAGAAGCACGTTCTCTTTTGTGAAACACGGAAATTCGTCGTAGACCTTTTTCGTGTGCTTCAAAAAATTGGCTTTTATTTGTTAAATAAATTTGTGTTGGTACAAAGATCCCGACTCCATATGAACTTGAATTTGTCCTTGTGTTTCATCAATGCTCCCTTAACTATGACTCTCAAGTTTTGAGCCCGCAGGCTGGACCAAAGTGCTATATGAAAATTCTGATTTGCACCAATCTATGAACTCGACCCACTGGTCTAGTTACTACCCACTTGGTTCCGTTAAGTGTGATCAACTTAACATCATCTTCTTTGGCAAAGGGTATGGACTCACTCTTGTCATAGCTTCTACCCGTAACTCCATTGTAGTAAAAAAAAAGCAGGATTGGGCTTAACCTTGTAGTCTTCTCGATGGACAGAGTTGGTCGCGGGCTGGAAACTTCGCTTCAAGATTTCTTGGTGCGTGGCTGGAAACTTCGCTTCAAAGATCTATTCGTGCAAGGATGGAAACTTCGCTTCGAATGTCTTGGAGGTGTCTTTTGCTTGGAATTCTGCTCTTGCTTTTTCTCCGAGAGACACTTCCAGTGCAAAAATTTAATGATTCGGTAACTATATGGGTCAAATTAAAAAGAAGACATGCACAAAAGGTTGGAAGTTACCTTGTGACTTACATTCACGCAAACGATTTGTTCGGATCATAACTGATGCATCCGGCGATTTGGCGATTGGTGTGGAGCATGACTTAATGCATCTGTTGATCTGGCAGATTCTTGTCCAGTTGGAGCACCTACTGGAGCTTGACTTGATGCACCTACTGATTTGTTGACATCTACTGATTTGTCCGACTTCCTCAGAACCTGATGCATCTTCCGATTTGCCCGAAGTTTCTATCTCGTGTCTAATGCTTTCAAGGGGTGTGAGTGTCTTGTCCCCCTAACTGACCACATTGTACATCTATATCTACAAAGTAGGGATGAAGAAGTAAGCTACATATCCCAATTGCATCAAACAAGACTTGGTTACCTTTGAGGGTAGAAAATAATTCCCTTTTTGGTGTGCTAGATAGACTCACATAGTCATTGCCACCAAGATGAACAGCTTAGACTGAATTAGTAAACGGCACCATGCTCTGCAAACCTGGAATTGAATCACAATTGATTGTAACTATGCTTTGGTTTTTTTAACTAAGCTCCAGACTTTTTTACTCTCTTTACGATGTTCCTGTTTTTATATATCTAAAGTGTCCCCTAAAATGAGCGAGCGATCTCATCCCAGGGGGCACTTTAGATACACAAAACAGAGAAGCAAAAAAAGAGACTAAGCCAGCCAGATCTTGTTTTATGTCGGGCTTACTCCCTTTTCGAAGCTCTCCTTGAGGTATCTAATTAACCACCGAGTGAGCCGGCGTCATCCTAGGGGGCAAATTAGATACGATAAACGAAACGGAAGGAGACTAAGCCAGCTTACTCTCTTTTTCGAGCTACCTATAAGTGCTCACCAGTAAGTGCCTCAAAGAGCTTGAAGTTGCTTTTGATCCTCCCTACTCACACCTAAGGCTTGTACCCATGTTTGTAGAAAATTCATGACAAAGAATTCTCAATGCAATGATTACAAATCCCCGCAAAGTGAACGCAAATTTGTCAATGAGAATACAATTATACTAAGCACTTCAGAATTTTGTTATGAAGTACCTCAAGAGGCCGAAAGGCACATGGAAGATGGTATTGGTGATCGATTCAAAGAATCAAAGTTGGTAGTGGTTTCCCCATCCACCGGGAGGATCTTGCCACGAATGGACAGCCACTACCATAATCTTCAGCCTTATCAAGGTCCGGAAGTAGTGGATCCAAGACAAATAAAGGAAGACGGTCCTTGCAAGACGTAAACCTCTCTAACCTTGGTTCCAAAGACTTTCAATCTTTGTTGGTTCCGCTTCCCTCGGCCGACAGCCAGATTAAGCTCCTCGATTTTTGTCCGCTCAAGTTCTCGTAATAGTTCCTTCCATTTCGGCCTCTGATCTTGGCATATAGCCCGAATACCGCCCGCAGACGACTTGGTTTATCCTTAATCATTCCTTCCCATTTTTTTTTAAATCTTTATTCATCTTCTCGATGCGAACTCAAGTTCTTTGAACCTTCATTTGTAGCATCTGCTGCTTTTTGATCACAAGTTTGCAACCTTGCCTTACACTTGAATCACTTCGATCTTGTAGAGTTGATCCATTCTCCCAAAGTTTTTGTTGAATTCATCCGGAAAGTAATCCAAGGTTAGTACCACATGACACAACAGCACCACTTTACACACCACAAATTCCATCATGACAAACTTTGCACCACAAATGGCGTCATATTCACCACATGTGGTGTGGCATGTGGCACCAAACCGTGCCACATGCCACACCACATATGGCACCACAATGCACCCAAGGCACCACATATGGCAATCCATTACCAAGACCACAAATGGCGTCAAAGACCCCACATGTGGTGCAAAATGTGGATCCATAGTGGTGCCACATTAGACACCACATGTGGCACCACAATGCCTGATGTAAGGCACCACATCCGGCGGGCATCCACCACCCCATATGTGGCGAGATAGCGTGGTGCAATATTTAGCGCAGTTAGCTTGGCACCACATATGGCGCACAATCCACCATTCACAAGTATCACCATATCTAACATCACATATGTATGACACTAAGTATAGAAACATATGGAAGCCAATTCACTATTCAGAAAAGGTACCACGTTTGGTACTATATGTGACACTACATATGCTACAAACTACATTATTAACATATAATTGGCACCATATGACTGTCCTGTAACACATTTGGAGCTACATACTACTGTGAACTGAAATTATCCACCACAACTCGAAACTAGCAGCACAAATTTCCTACACATAACTTACAACACACCCAAATGAAGAAGTAAGTGGTGTACCTGATTGTTCAAGCTTGCTAGACCTTGCTGGAAAATAACAGTTCCAATATTAAATTGCATCATATGGTGGTTCCAGAAGAAGAGGGTTGAAAAGTACCTATTTTTTCAGTGATTTTCCCCGAGATTCTTCTTACAGCTTTAGGAGGCTTGAATTGTGGCCTAGTCATTTCAAGAGAGGAAGCATCATCTGTGGCATGTTGCTCTGCTTCCTCACTATTTGAAATGCTTGCATTCTTCCTCTTACGTTGGGACGGAGAGGCTTCAGACTCTTTTTCTCTTAACTGTTGCCAGAAACTCAACCAGTTTATTTCTTTTCCTTTTGTGTGAAGGTAATACGCAACAGCCATAGTCTGTGAGGCCATGCCTTTTTTGTATAGGCACATATATTCATTATACCTCTCCTTGCTCAGATTCTTCAACCTGCATGATGAAACAAAACAATATTCTAAACAACAGAGAATCATGGGCATCCCCGAATCTAGAATGCAACCCACCTGTAAGTGGATTTTCCTAATACTTTCGGTCCCCAAACAGACTCGATTTCTTCTTGTGTGGCGTAATGCTTTTCTTGCCTGTACATTTCCTTGTAGGTGTATCCCGTGGCATTCAAGTCCGGTATGATCAGAGCCATTTCGTGATCGATCTTCTTGCCAGAAATCAGAAATGGTCTTGCCGGATTAAGGGAGCGTGATCAGAGTTTTTGAGGGAAAATGAAAATTCAGAATCAGAAATGGTCTTGCCGGATTAAGGGAGCGTGATCAGAGTTTTTGAGGGAAAATGATCGTGTATGTTGCTGAATAAGCCTGAATAAGACTGAAAGGACAAAATTTTGAATAAGTAATCATGTGTATTTTTGAAAAAATAACTCCCTCTCCCACTACAAATTCGGTAGTTCCCACCACACTTAGCACCCAAAAATGTGGTGCTAAAATGCACGTTTTTGTTCCACTACAACATGCTTTCACCCCCATACATATACTCTTACCGAGGGGGCTTTTTTTAGGTGACTCTGGTTCAATATGTGGCTGAAATGGGGGTTTTTGGAAGATTTCTAAGGCGTATACAAGGGGGTTTTCGGCGACCCCTTGCACGCACATGTGGTACCCCCTATATGATAGGTGCACCCCCCGAGGATTAGACGTGTGGTCATAAATGAGATATGTGCTAACGAAAGTCCCGACCGAGAGATGCAAATTGTCGACCATTTTGTCAGACATGTGAAAAGGAAGTGCCAATTTGAGTTAGCACAAAAATGGCCAGGTCAAGAAGAAATATTGACTTCTCTCCTTGACAACATGTAAAGTCAATGATTGGAAACCCCATGGATGAACTGAAAACAGGTTTGAAGCATTCAGTGCAGCTTAAAAGTTCCAATGCCGAGGCTCGTGTCAAGGAATGGGTAGCTTCATGGAATTCCTCAAAGAAGCGACGTGCAGATCACAAGAACATCATTGCGGATCTCAATGCACGTCAGTTGGAGGTAATTAAAAATGCTTTGCATCAGGGGGGAAGCTCTAGTGGAGCAGGGCCTAGCAAGGCCCACTTTTCTTTGGAGAATCGCATGAACATATCAATCTTTGTTGATCCCATACCCGTAGAGGCCGTGGATGCGATACGCCTTATTGAGGAGAAACCAACACATCGCACGTATCAAATCAAGATCAACGGAACACAACACTTCCAAGATGATGAGCTATATAGTGGATGGGTTTTCAAGGGCAAAGATAGGGCAGAGACGTATGAGATGGCTCAAAGATACATATGCTTCAAGAGCCCGCATCCTGCTTTGGCTACATCCATTGGACTTGCATATGAAGTTGCTAGCTCTAGTGGGGATACCATAGGGCCAATGGTGATTCTACCTTTCATGAATGGAGAGACACTTGCACACTTGTTTGACTATTTACCTAATAACTTGTCACGTTTTAGAAGATGGTCAAATGCAATTGCTAGAGCGCCAAGAAGAACTGACAAACACATAGGCTGAACTTAGGAGCAAAATGCGAGTTGTATATCGGTATGTTCCGTAGATAGCTCTTGCCCTAGCGAGAAGGTGTCGTTGAGATCCACAAAGGCCACTTCACTCACACAAAAGCTTAATTGCAAGAGAGTCAAATTACATTTTGATGATGAGTACCAAAATGTGTGGGTGGCCATTGGTGATTGGGACAATGCAATTCATTTTACGCCAAAGAGCCGTCCCCTTGTTGAAGTGTCGGTACTTGCTTTCGGATGGACAAGCAAAATATCCATGGTTAGAGGAAAAACGTGTTTGAGAAATCAAAGGATGATGATCGTGTATGGGGACACGAAATTCATGATGTCTATGCATTGGGATATATTTATGAGATGCTTCCGGATTTCGTTACAAGCTATCACGACGAATGGAGTGGTTTAATAATAACAACAATGCCCAATGGATTAATCCAACCCATATGTACCAACGACGTCTTGACAAGTTGGAGGAGCAAAAAACAAGAATGATGTGCCTACGTGAAGACGTATTCTCATCACGACCCAAAGCTTCTGAAGTTGTTGAAGCCTTACAAAGTGTTGGAATATCTTCTACCATGGTTGTGAGACAAAGACGACACATGAAGTGCATGGATGCCTTGGAGATGTCAAAATTGTTGTTATCACAACTCAAAGAATGAATACAATATTGTATATCTTGCCATGTTTAAGAGTAGTAAATTTTTTTAATTGTCTAATAACCAAATATATAAAGACACTTTTAATTATTCAAATCCCAATGTTTTGTAATGAACTTCCCATGTTGCTAACATTTGTTGCTTTCCTACTATGTTATTCATCGCACTCCATATAAATAACTTGCAAGTTTTTGCACATGTCCAACAACCATGGGATACGGCACGATGGCATATCTATTGTTCACAACTTTACTTCTCGCGTGGCTT
Source organism: Isoetes taiwanensis (assembly GCA_021234155.1). Classification (NCBI taxonomy): domain Eukaryota; kingdom Viridiplantae; phylum Streptophyta; class Lycopodiopsida; order Isoetales; family Isoetaceae; genus Isoetes; species Isoetes taiwanensis. The sequence continues at coordinate 3,568,588 of JAJEKV010000039.1, forward strand.
GGTGGCCTTATTGACAGCCCTAAACCTGCAAAGGCCTTTAAGAGGCGAGGTTGGTCGTTCAGGTTTAGCTCGCCACCACCGCCACCTCCACCATTGTGCGGATTTGGTATGGATTATTTTCTAGGATAAAATGTAAGTTAACCATTTATTTTTAACGTTCTAATGTTTTTAAATGTAGCGTGTACGGTTGCGTCCTTCTTTTCCTATGCATAATGTTCGTCATCGTGGTTATGGGCGGATCTTCTTCTCATGAAAGATGAAGAGTCGGAAAAGGGCCTCGCGTCGAGGAGCAAGACGAAGAGCAGGCAACTCCCAGATATCAACGAGGCGGTAACTCTGAAGATAGGTGGAATAACTTGCAAATGGCGATGACGCCCGCAGAAAGGGAGATTGCGCGAGCGGCTGTTGAACAAAGTAGGCGGAGGTCTAGCTATGAGCCTCCACGTCATAGCTCATACACTCCTTCAGAATTCAATCTTGGGTCCCTTCCCGAGAACGAGGAGATTCACCCCGCACGAATGAGCACCGACCGTCGTTCACGTCGGAGTGGACTTCAAGCTCTATTAAAGATCGTGCACCACCTCCACGTCGGCATGTATTTGAATATGAGTGAGTTCATATTGAATTATGCCTTTTTTTGTTCACTAACACATATTCATATGTTAGTCGTATGTTGAGTGTAGTAACAAGAAGGTGCCGCGCCACAGCACTGCAGATAGCGACATGTTTTAGAAGACGGCTAATAGTGTCACAAATAGCATTTGCCAAAATGTCCACAAGGGTGAATGGAACTCGGGAGCCTATGATGAGGAAAAAGAGAGGATCAAGGAGATTTTAGAAGCAGAATATCCCGAGCTCAAGTCAGGAGAGATCTCATGGAGGGAGGTTTGTTCAAGACAGGGTAAACATGTTAAAGCCACCAGGTATTAGACTCTTTCGTTCTTCATTATAATCTCATTGTACTCATATTTTATTTATATTTTGTAGAGGTAATCAGAAGAAGCAGCTGAAAGAACTTGCCAAAGCTACAGGAGTCTCGATAGAGGAAGTGGCACAGCCTATCTGGTTGACTCATGAGGCATTTGAAGTACATCATCTCACCCATGAGTCGTATAATTAGATGACGCCATGTGGACTAAGTCCTTGTAAATTGTAGTGTTTGAAGGCCAACATATCATCAAAGAAAGGGGAAGCTAGAACAATGGCATCTTTGGACGCGAGGTACGACGAAGCCAGTGGCAGCTATAGTTCCAATAAGACTGGGTCTGGCGGTTATGGCTACATGGATAAGCTATTTGTAAGTATAAATTTGGTTTATAATGTAGGTTCTCGAGTTGAATACTAACATTAGTTTTGGTGCTCATTCTCAATAGAAGTCAGTATTCCACAGAAATCCAGTACGCCGCTGCGCGTGAACGGGGGGAAGTGTGTATCATTCATTAGATAATTATTTGTGACTACAATGAACGATATAATATAATGCAGGGTAAATGAAGATGAAGGCGCCAATGAAGAAGAAGAAGAAGAGAGCAACAACTAAAGACTCAATATATTTTGTAATGTGCAAATTACATTGTGAAATATATTAATTGAATTCAATCTAAATTTTTTATGCTTTGTTCTTATTATTTGTGATTTTTTTTTTATGTTAATTTTATGCTCGATTCTATTTTTTTATTCTTAGATTTATTAAACATTTAATTACATATTAAATAATAATGCTTATCTACTATGATACTGAATATTAATATTTAATCAATATTTGTTTTTATTTTTCGAATTTTTAAATTTTTATTCTCGATTTATTTTGTTCATATTTAGTATTTATTAATACTATTAATATTATTGTTAATAAAATAAATAATATTAAATAAATATTTATTTATTTTTTCAAAATTCCGTCATCGTCGTTTAACGACGTGTCTGCGTGGCTGCCACGTGTATTGGTGGCCACGTGTAGCTACGTCGTTCAACGATGTTTGCCACGTGGTCGCCCGCCATCATCATGCGCCCGAGAGGCGGGCCGCGCCCAGCCAGGCAGTGGTAAGCCACGCCGGCGGCGTCGTTTAACGGCTTGATGCGTGGCGTGCGCCTCTGTGACAGTGGCCGCCGCGCCCGGCGGCGTCGTTGAGCGGCGTCGGTGGCATGTGACCACGCCAGCGAGCAGTGGTACCCGCCCGGCTGACGTCATTTAACCGGCGTTCAATGCGATAGTATCCGTCGGCTTCGGCCTTGTTGGCGGCCCGCGCAACTGGATGCCCGAAACTTCGGCGTCGGCGTGTATTTTTCGTCGTTCAACGGCGTCGCCCGACTCATCAAACCACATCGGCCACATTTGGCGTGGCTCAGCGTTGGCTGCGCCGCGTGGGCGACCCGCGTCGCGTCTCGGCGTTTAACGACGTCGCGTCGATAAACTTTAAAACGGCAGGTTTCGGCAGCGCGCGGCGCGCAAACGTCGTAAAAAGCGGCGTTCCCGGGCGTTAAATAGGCATCGTTTATCGACGATTTCGCGTCGTTCATCGACGCTCAAACGACGTTCAGACGTCGTAATAGACGTCGTAACATGGCTTCGATTTTGTAGTGTTTCCTTTTTTTCTTTTATTTCTGATTTAACTTCCCCTGCAGAAGACGGTGGCTCTATTAATTCCCAGAGGCCCTCTGCAACCAATACTTCCTTAACCTTCTGTTTCCATACCTGAAAACCAGCCCCTCCTTTATAAATCTCAATAATATGACTTAACAAAGTTGCTCCAAAGCGGGATGTCATGTTTAATAGAGCTTTGATGGCTCTGATACCAATATTAAGATAATAGAGATTATAAACTGAATTAAGATGAGGTACCTTCATAGAACGAATTTGAAAACCTGAATCATCAGCAGAAACATCTTTCTTCTATTATCTTGGCCAGCCCAAGCATCAAATCAATTGTCTATCCTTGTCTTTACCGTGAAGCACTCCACCCTGTTCACCTGTGCACCGTCATCCTCTGCCAGCTCAGATCACCTTATGCATAATGCTGCTGCTGCTTTTGCCCTAAGCTGCCACCTAGCCTCCGCTCACATCTCCTTTTGTTTTTTTTTTTTTTGTTTTCTTTTATTTTTCAATTCATACATAAGCCCTGTTACATATATTATGAACATCAATTAATACTCTAACAGAATCGGGTAGAACAAAGGCACAGTTGTTAGACATCGTTTCCACAAAGAAATGACCAGCTAAAACAATCAAGTAATCAAAGGATCAAAATCTACAACTGAAAACTTAAACTAAAATAGAAATAAAAAAAAAATCTAAAATACATATCAACATTCTCGACAGAGATATTTCGCGGAAACTATTTTTAGAGATTTGGATTGGTCTTCAGTTTTTTTTTTTTTTTTTTTTTTTTGAAGGAACGAGAATTTTTGTATTATATAGATAAAAAAGTACAATGTTTCATGCTCATAGAGAATTACTACAGGAGTAATCTCAACATCTTCATTCTCTATTTTGCAGAAACTTATTAGATGCTCTACAGTAGATATACATGAAGCACATGAATTGCTCTGATAGCTGATATGCTTGACGTGCTCGGATTACTCTTCCCACCTGGTACTAGTAGATGAAAGACAATACAAAGGCTAACCATGCTGGCTCCTGAATGATGTAATCTTCTTAGAGGAATCAGTTGAATACTCCAAAATTTCTTAGGAGAGGAATAGGAATATCTAACCTTACTCAGTGCAAGACATAGCTGTATATCTGTATGACACAACAACAGACTAGAAAGATGCCCAAGCATCAGTACCTGAGCGAGCGCTTACTCAAACATATGTCTTCAGAACGCCCAATAATCCAGAAGATCTTTATCATCTTCATCAGAAACTCCAATAGTAGACCTCGGATTAATCAAACTAGTATTACTTGCTGCCATAACATCACTGCTCGCTGCCACAACATTATTAGCTAATACAACAACACTGCTATCAGGTTTAACATTGCTTGCTACGTCCAATCTGTTATCAACTCTGCAGGTTCACTCGGAGGTGGTTTATCATCCAGATGATGTCCACCAACCTGCTCAGAACCACCTACAAATACTTTAAGTTCTTACAAAGAAGATAGAGAAAAAACGAAACGACGCAACAATAAAAGGAGAACATACCTGGACCAAATAGAGCCTTTGACGAATGACTAGGCAGCATATTGTTTTTCCTTGCCTTGATCATTTCACTAAGTACGTTTGGATAAAGTCTGAGATTACCATCATCGTCATACAGTTTTGCGCTGATACTCATAGCAGCGTTAACTTGAATGTCTTTGCTATGATTATACCTGCCAAATAACTAAGTTAGCAAATGAAATAAGTTCAATAAACAATAGAAGAAATAAAATAAAATAAAACAAACTTACTTTTCATACAACTCGGTTTTCCTATGACACGTGATAAGTTTCCCTATTTCTAGGGGAACACCCGCCATAGCCATGCATGTGACAGAAGATGCTCGGCCACTCTTGTTGCAGATATCAACAGAAATAAACTATCCCATAGCTTTTATCCATTCTGAAATATTATTCTGGCCAACACAGCCTCTTGAAAACCATGACTGTAAATAAATAAGCAAATGAGGAAAGAAACAATACAAAAACAAACTAAAAATAAAATACTTACATCGGGCCGATAATTTGCAATAGCCTGCAAGAACAGTGGCCTTAGCGCAGCATTCTCTTTTCGTGGCAGATGACGAACAAGCTGTTTGTATATCAAAACGAAATCATCTTCATAACTCCAAATCGCAGGTCGAAAGTGACTTGGATCATACTTTGTCACTGAAGTTCCCCAAGTCTTGCTTGTCCTCTCGTTATAAAGCAGGTATTCATTCTTCCCATCAGACTCTAGGGACAAGTCTACATCTTTCACTTCATATAACTCACCAGCACCCTTGATAGCAAACCTAAAGCAAAGGTAAAAGCAGAGCTTTATTTGTACACATTTAGGTGTACTAATGCAATAATCTAGGTCAGCAAGAAGATCCTTCTCTGAGTTATAAGAGATTGCAAGTGCCTTCTTGCATGAAACTCCAATACCAGCCTTTCTAGATTGATTGGATGCAGCAACAAATGCCAACCTAGCAATAATAAACAAAGGATTCCTCATGATATTAAATGCCTCTACTCTAACACCAGTGGTGGCCATTTTTTATTCCTTTCGCTTACAAACAATCCTACCAATGGCTTTTAGAAGACAATTTAAACTGCAGGACACATAAACTATGCATAAATTTCAATACAAAGAAATAAAATAAAACAAAAGTATAAATTAACAATGATTTACCTGCCAGAAGGAAAAGAGCGATCTGTCTTTCTTCCTCACCTGCAACAGAAACCTAACCACCATCTCGTTCAGTTCTAGATGTGGTATTTCTTCAATCGGTATAGATGGGTGTACAGTAATATTAGGATCATCCTTCACAAAGGATCTCCATGCATCGAACTTCCTCCTAGCTCAATTGGTTTGCTTCTGTGACCTGTCTTTCCCACCCTTATCCACTTCCCCCAAGATCTGCTCATCTAAGTCAGCGAACTCTTTCGGCTTTCCTTTCCCTTCAACTGGAGGCTCAATAAACTCTTGATAAAACTAGGACTCACTTTGCAAATCCTTCAACAAACTCTCCACCTCTGAAGCTTTGGTGCTCTGAATTAACTTCTCCACAGCAACCGTCTCGTCCTCAAGCATATTATCGTCCAGAATGTTCATCTCAGGACCCAAATCCAAGGTAAAAGAAGGACTGATACTTACAGCAGCATAAGCAAGGGCTAATCCAAAATAATAACAAATTAACAAGCACCTTGCTTGCTCCATTGCCATTAGCTCATGTCATAACAAATTAAATGTATTAATCTACTGCATGCAAAAGCTTACAAAACATACATGCATTAAACATTAATGTATTAATCCACATGCATGCAAAAACATACAAAACTTACCTTATAGAATTGCACCGGTTTACTGTAGTTGCAACACCTAAGAAACCCCCAACCTAGGAAATCTCCAGCTTAAACTTTAGACCACGAGGATCCATAACAGAATCAATAACTGCAACCTACTGTAACCTGATAACCACTACACCCCCGCAACAGAGCCAGAAATTCGAGGAATGAAGCAAGAAAGTCGAGGAATGAAGCCAGAAAGTCGAGGATTAAACTAATACTTCAGGATCACCTACAAGAAAAATAAACATTTGTTAGAAACAAGCAAACATGAAGGCAAGAACATAAAGGAGGCAAGCATAGCCGAAAACTTGCCTGCAGCAAATAAAAAAGGCCTTGATCTTCAAAGAAAAGCTCCCTAATGCGGAAAAACTCGATACAAAGCAAGCGCCAGATACAACGAGCTCGAAAAACTCATCCAATGATCAAGCGCCTCAAGGGAATGATGTAGCCGAAGCTTTGGAGCTCCGCCATAGCCGAGCAAGAAAGAAGGAAAAAAAAGTGTTGGAAAAAAAAATTAATGTTTTGCTAGGTGTCCAGAATTTTGGTTCCCTGGTGGGTTTACGTTTAGAAGCCTGCCGGCCGAGAGCTTTCTGGCCGTAAACCGGCAGGCAGCGCCGCCGCGAGCGGGGTTAGCCATAAGGGGCGCCGTCGCCTGCCGGTTTACGGCCGGAAACCTCGACGGGCGATGAGCAAAACGAGGATTCTCCTAATCTGAGCATAGGCAAGCACGTGGTTCTTGTGGACAGCATAGGCAAGCTGCAAAGCTGTTCTTGTGGGCAGCATAGGCAAGCTAGAATCAGATTCCATTCTCTTCGGAGGTTCGTTGGTGTAGTATGGGCGGATGGAGCAACATATGGTTTTGGCCAGCTACAGGGCCTATTTAGGGAGGAGAGACACGTTAGGTTCAACCAAAAAAAGTGGTCTAGAAAGCCATTCCAGCAGGCGTAGATAATTCCATAAACTAGTAATCATATATATAGGAAGATAATGTGCATAAAATTAGAAATCTCTAAAATGGTTACATTATTTTCTGCATTTCAGTTTGAACGACATTTTTTTATGTTGCCATCTTTTGCATGGCTATAAAATAAAGTGCCGTTCTTTGCATAGCTGGAGGGCTCCAGAATGATACTGCAATGTTGAAATTTAACCCTTGGTCTCACAGCAACAGCTTGGCCAGGGTCGCCCAAAAGGGTGGCGCCCCCTTCTGGAAGCCCAGGCAAGAGGGCTCCAGAATGATACTGCAACGTTCAAAAATTTAGCCCTTGCTCTCACGGCAGTAGCCTGGCCAGGATCGCCCAAAAGGATAGTGCCCCCTTCTAGAAGCCCAAGCAATTCCTGGGCCAGGTAGGTAGGCACCAAGATGGGGTCAACCACAGCATGGGAACGGGTTTAGGTGCGCTCTAGCTTCCTCAGCGACCCAGTTCCAGGCCGCCACAACATGGTAGCCTAACTGGATTGCAGACAATTTGCCTTCTGATTTACCTTTGGATTACCTGCTGAGCGGAATCAGCATGCCGTTTTCCATTTCGGAGGCGGAACTAGCGAGCTAGCTTCCATGTTGTGGTGGATTCGTGGGCAACCTAAAACTGCAGCAATTGTTGTAGGGAGGTTAGGCCTAGGCAAGCCTTCTAAACAAAAGTAAATGTAAGCAGGTATTTTTTCTGACCTCAGAGCCTATGGTGTCTTGCCATGTGGCACACATTCTTTTAGAGAATGCTGGGCTGGATTGGTGTTCTTTATTTTTATCTTATATTCTTCCATTTTTACCCTACATTCTATGTTTTACCCTGCATTCCAAAAATTTCATCTTACATTCTAAGTTTTCTACCCTACATTCACATATTCAACTTACAATATGGTATTTTGGTCGCAAAATTTGGTTTAGGCTTATTGTGGTGCTCCCACGTGGCAAACAATTCCATTGCAGAATGGTAGTTGAGTCTACCATTCTGCATCTCCGGTTTTAGCCAGTTAACACAATACTCTGTTTTCTGCTCTGTCACAATACTCTATTTTCTGCTCTGTCTCAAGAGCTCTATTTCTACAATACTCTGCTTAGAATTCAAGAGCTCGGTTTCTACAATACTTTGTTTCTGCTCAGTTAGTTTGACGTCGCCCTACCAACAACACCCTTGATCCATCTGAAATCCATGAATCGACCCTTTGATGTTTCGAAACGCCATTTTCATATGAGGCAAAAACCTGGTTTGGCTGGATTTGGTGGAGGCGGAGATCTGCTCTGGTGTAAACCCGTTTTCTATAAAAGGCAGAAGCTAAAGAAAGCTAAGGTCATATATGGATGCATTTGCAAGGCCGTTACTATATCTACAAATTTGCAAGCACGGTTATGGCCGCATGCATGGATCTTGAATCCGGCGGTCATAGCTTCAAACCTGGCGATGCCTTGCAAGAATCTCTGCAAATACATGAGACTTCGACGATAAAAACAAATAGAAGCTGCCGAAAACAGAACAAACAACTGCATCTTGTCTAGAAAGAGAGGTGTTGCTTGCCACCATCGCCCCAGGACCTCCGAAATGCTCTGCACCTCAAAAGAATGCTCTGTCGCACAAGGGGACACAAATTTTGCTTCCCAAATACCATATTGTGGGTTCACGATATTTGGTCTGCCATTCTGGCAGTACCGGTGACCTGCTCCCGGGCCATTCTGGCAGTACCGATGACCCGCTCCCGGCTAACGCCGGTCGCGGGACCCCACCAGTACATGCCAGAATGGCATCTCAAATACCATGAACCCATACATTCTTACTCAAATCAATGCAAACAAGTACAAAACACTGAAATTTACAGAGTAAAACAAGGTGCTGCGCACGAAGGGTTGCCCTCCATAGCCGAATGGTGAAGTGGCCTAAGTAGCCACAAGTAGTCGTCATATGAGTAAGACAACTGCAAACTGGCATCCCCAGTCAACTTAAACTTCTGAGCAAAAACAGAGACCTCTAGTATTTCCTATTTCCTTTCCACAAGCTTATTTTTCCACGACCCAAACAAATTCGTTTTGGATTGCTACTTAAGTTCTTCAAGGATAACTTCACACTTCCTTAGTGCTGCAGCTTGCTCCAATCATGGGGCTGCTGGCCCGCTTCTTTATTCATCTCGCCAACACACTCTTCTCTGTTTCTACAATTCACATCTCAACGTACATTTTTTTTTCCATTCTACTGCAACATTTATACACGCTTCATACTCCCATTTTTTTGTCATGCTACTGTTCTCCTGGATCGATGGAGTAAGACATAGATATTTCACATAAGATCTCTTATGTGAATCGAATGAATCGATAAACATTTTTTGAGAGGCATTGGCGCATACCTCTATAGGGAATGCTAACCTAAGGAAGGCAGAAACGGTTCGAGTACCAGCTACTAATATCACTAGAAACATTGGAAGAATTCCTTACCTGGGGAGTTTCCCCCAACTTTTCCTGCGTTAACGGGGGGTTAAAGAAACTTTACTTTATTAGAACAAGTTAAGGTCAGATAGCAATAATTCCAAGCACTGATTCTTCTTTCAGTATTTGTGATGATCCTCGAATAATCATGTTCCTTCTTTTTCCTAGACGGGCTGGGGAACTAGGAAGGAATAAAAAGAATAATATATATGTGTCATTATTAATAATGACACATACATATACATATAATATCAAATAGAATCTGCTTTTGTTTTTTAGAGATCTAAGTTCCGAAGAGGTTAAATTTTTGAAATGTATGGTGTTCAAATGTAAATTCACATCTTTGTCTTTCAATCAAACTCATAACCTTGTTTTTCAACGTTGTAACCTGTCTCTTTGGCATACGGTTTTCAAATGTATTCACATCTTTGTCTTCCCCCAATAGCGTAAGCCCTTTTTTTTCCAACATTGTAACTTATCCCTTTGGCATAAGGTTTTCAATGTAAATTCACATCTTTGTCTTCCAATAAGCCTTTTTTTAATGCCCATAACTTGTCTTTCTGCTAGAACATTAGGCAAATATTATAGTTCTAGCTGTCTTGCAGGATTGCCTATAAGGGAGCTCGAGAAGCCTCACCATTTGTAAGTAAACATAAGCTTAATCCATGAAAATGAGCAGTACAAGCCAAACACATGACTTAATCAAACGATGCCACAAGTTATGAAGATGAGTTTCAGTTACCTTCTGCGAATGCAATACAATTACCAGGTCCATGCTGAGCAATCATATATAGACATAACATAACTACCCACAACATTGCTTCTAGAGCTTGCCAAGAGTTTAAAATTCAAGTATAGTTACAGCAATATAGCACAATAAAGCACACAGAAAAATTGTTCTCCATTGAGGAAGAAGCTCTTTGACAACCATTTGCTAGCAACATCATAGTTTTGGCACCACCAAATATCTGTTTAAATTGGAATTTGGTATATGACAGGCCACACATAGTTGTAATTTCATGCAGTTATCTACCCTCCTTGCTACATACTTTCTTTTTGTTTGCCTTAGTTCTCACGTGGAATTTTGAAATGGAAGAGTCACAATGCTCAAATATGCAAATTCGAAGGCTAGATAGACTACAGATTCATACACCTTGTTTCATGTAGAGAAATCATGCCTCAGCACAATGCAATGAAACATCATCAAAGTGATCTCTAGAAGAGTAACTTGCAACCTTTAGTTCTTGCAAACATTGTTGTTGCCACTAGGTTCATGTGGGAACTGTTGCATGTGCAATCAGAGCAGAGCAGAAGAACCACAACTACCGTCACAAAGGTTAGAGAATAAAGTACAGTCCACTGTGACTCCCATAGTATGCCCCCAAGAATAAGGGCATTTCCAGGAATATCATAAATAACGTGTAAGTTTACATAGTTTAGTAACAAGGGTACCTTCCTGGTGAGGACTTCGTCTCAGGTACCTTCACCACAAGGATTCCTTTTCAGAGTCTCCTTTACTAGTGCTTGCAAACATTGCAACTTCTTTCTGTCTTCCTTGATAGTCATTTGCCCTATTTTGTTCTGAATTTACTCTATCAATAATCTTTGTATATCAGGTTTCCTCACTATATTTTCCACAGAACATTGCAGACAATTTACAGGACTATTTAAAGTTGGATTTAAACCCACCTGCAACCATTGATTGGAATCGTACTATACCAGGCTTTAACAACGAAATAAGCTTTCCACGTGCATTTGAATGGATATGTTCGACAAGCTGGTTTGGGAAAAAAATGAGATTAACAAAATCGTGCAGCATTGTACCTGCTTAGTAATGGTTTAGCAAGAAGCCTACCTGCTAGAACATATGAAGAAACAAATGAATCCAGAATGTTGGAATACAAAAGAAGGATACCAAATGCTCTGCTTTAAAATATGTGGGAGGTTTTTTCTTAAATCCGCAATAATATAGTTGCATATGCCAAATCCACTGCCTTCTATCATGTTTGATTGAGGAGATCAAGATGCATCTGCCCCAACTCCTTCTCTGCAACAATGAAATAGGCTTTCCAGAATCATCAAGAACTACTATTAAAGTGGTTTGTGCATAATAGCTTCCTCTTCTACTGATGGATCTGCCACTATATATTGCTTTATACAAAGTGCATGTGAGAAAATAGGGCACTGGATCTCGTGTGCGTTTGAATGGCTTTGCTGGATAAGCTGGTTTGGAAAAAGAAATGAATAACCAAATCATGCAGCATTGTACCTCCTTAGCTATGATTTTGCAAAGAAAAAGGAAATTTAAAGGAAATTTGATCACCAAGAAGCTTACCTGCCAGAACCGTGAAGAAACAAAGGAATCCGGAATGCCAGATTGCAGAAGAGGGATACGAAAATGCTCTGCTCCAAATTTTGTGAAAAGCTTTCCCTTAAATCTGCAAGAACAGAGTTGCATATGCCAAATCCGCTGCCTTCTATCACCAGACTCATCTGCCCCAGCTCCTGCTCTGGTATACATAACCCTGGCCTTCTTAACTATTGCCGTTACCATGGTGTAGCGGTTCAAAGTTTTTCACTCTAGGAGGTCCCAGAATTATGAAAATTCATGTTGATGCCTTTTTAGTCTGTAGATACTGGTATAATACTTCTGCATTTTGTATGATGGTTTTAAAGGAGCAATGTACTTCTTGTAAGATACAAAATATCGTCCAGAGAATCCATGGCCTTCATGTAAGAGCTAATGCGATGCCAAATCTGGGTAATCAGGGTCTGTAAATCTGTATCTTCAGGCACACCCTACAAAGGATCAGGCGTGTAATATGGAAAAAATAGTATTATTTATTAAATAGTCAGGTCCAGAAATTAAGAGGAGAAGTGATCCTAACCTCTTGTCAAGCTTAAGCAGTGTTCGAATTTAGTGTGAAACAAACTTGGTGTTAGAAGCTTCTCCAATAGGTTGGCTAAGGTAGTTTGAGAATAAAGTCTTTGGCTGCTATGTCTCAACCTTGATTGATACATTTATATTTTATCTGCTCTTGTAGAATATATGAACTGCCCTTTATTTTTACCCAGTTTGAGCTGCAGGAATTTAAGCTACAGAAATTCATCTGTGCCTATGGATGCAGACCAAAAGTGAAGATAAAATTAAGAAAGAAGCACCATAATGAATGTTTTGGGTTGAAGCATACCTAAATTAACACTAAACTAATAGTCCATTGGTTGAAGCTTTTGTGAAAAAAAGCAATTTTCTAGCTATTGGATGCTGCCAAAAGATTTGATTTAATCATCACTCTTCACTCCGACATTCAACTCTTAGCAATGTATTAGAACGTAGCTACCATGCATCTTCTAAGCATTGTTAACAGTGCTACTCTGATGCCTATGTAAGCTCCATCTAATAGGGGTTGCTTCAACAATAGCAAGTGCCATTGGCCCAGTGAGAGGCAAAGTGTCTAAGATAAGATCTTGCAGAAAAGAAAGGGATCCAACAGTGGTAGGAATCTTGCGAACTTAGCACCTGGATTATGGTTAAGATCAAGCAAAGTAAGCTTGGATATCTAAAATTGGCATGATACATTCAGTAACATCATTATCAGAAAGAGACAGATACTGAAGAATAGAAAGACGGAAAAGTGTAGAATGGATAAAACCTGTGAATTCATTGCTAAAAAGATGCAGAATCTTAAGCTAAGAAAACCTTTTATTTCTCTGCCTACAGCTAATGCAAAGACAAACACCAGACTTTCAGAAGAGTTTTTACCTAGCATTTGTTCTGCACCAAGGAATCTACACCAATGGATCTTGCACCAACTGAGAATGTGGTGATTCTAAGAATGGGTGATTCTTGGACAATGAATCTTGGCCTTAGCCCTTCACTGCAAATTGGAAGAGGCCAAGAATGCTAACATGATCCAGGGGCTAAACCTCCCTACTAATGAAGAGGGAATGGATCAAATTTTGAATGGGCATTTTGCAGATGACACCTTCATTCTAGTCTCTATGGATAATCAATCGATCATCAACACTCAAGCAATTCTGGAGAGGTTTGGCAATGTATCTGGATGCAAAATTAATCCCATTAAATCGAAGGTTATGACCAGGGATCAGGTAAAAGGAGAACAAACTGCTGATCTCCTTGGCTGTAAGTATATTCTCCCAACCAATTCTTCCAAGATTTTAGGTATCCCTTGTGCTCTTAAAGGTAGCCCCTCTGATATTTGGGCAGAGATTATCGAGAAGTTCCAGAAAAAGGTAGACAATCTAAACTCTAAATATATCTCCAAACAGGGCAGAGCGATCATTGCTAACTCTGTCATTTCTTCATCCCATATTTATCAATCCTCTGTCATTCTGGCCCCCAAGAAGGTGTCCAATAAGTTGCAGAGCATTATTGGAAGATTCATTTCCTGCGGCCAAAACAGGAGATGCTGGGTTCCGGTAGCCATGTCGGAATGCTGTAAAAAGAAGATAGATGGCGGCCTTGGAGTTATTAATATTGAGAAACAGGGCCTAGCTCTGGCAGCCAAGTATCTGTTCAAAGCTGCTCATAATCTGATCAAGCACCCTATTTCCATCATCATCAGGCATTACCTTAGGAGATGCTGGTCCTTTGGCTGGAGGCAGCTAAGAGTAATTCTTCCTCACTCGATTTATTTTCCTTTTACAGCTCCCGGTTCCACTTCTAGCCTTATCAAAAGGTGGATCAGGGCTTGGAATCTGGTTAGAGGGGTGTTTGATTGGAAGGAAGGTCTTTCCATGGACCAGTCCATCTTTTGGAATCCAGCCATTCTTACTAACAATCCTACTCTTTGTTTAGCTTATCACTTCCCAGACCAGGCCAAGCTATGGGGTTCCAAGGGTGTTATTCTGATCAGGGACATGTACAGGGAGGATGGGATCATCCCTTTCAGGGAGTCTGCCCTGGCTACAGAAGGGGAGGCGTGCGAGAATCTCTACAATAACGTCTGCACTACCTTACTCCAAGGATCCTGGTCCAATAGTGGGGACAACTAGAACTACCATGGAAAGACAGTGTTATCAGTCAAAATGGCTTACAGATTTCTCACTAGGGATCTCTCTATGTCTATCCATGATAAATGGCAAGTTGATGCAGATAGGTGTGCGAGGAATCTCAAATTCATGTGGTCTAGCCCAATTTACCCCAAAATTAAGTCCTTTATGTGGCAATTGTGGCACAAGGCCCTGGCGACAAACAGCAAGAGATACAGAATGCAAATGGCTGATTCGGATGTCTGCCCGAGGTGTTTGGGTCAAAAAGAGGACGAGAACCACCTTTTTAGGGAGTGTTTGTGGTCAGAATGGGTGCTGGAATTAGCATCCAATTTTCTTGGCTATAACATCACGACCACTAACTCTCTGGATTTCTTCTTACCTGACAATCCTAATGATTGGAGAGTCTATATTTTGCTATGGAGGATATGGAAAGGGCGTAACTCACTCATTTTCAACCAGGAGATTATTCACCCAGAAGCGGTCATCAAACAAATCATATATGACATTAACTGGATTTATGATGCCACTTAATTTATACTTACAGCTCTTTGTTCGATTTCAGGAATCATCTATGTACTGGTGCGAAAAATCAAATGGAGAAGGACCGACCCTTTTACCAACATGGAATGGCTTAAGGTCTTCGGACCTCCAAATCTGTTCGGGCATGAAGAACCATGCTTATGTAATTGCTGTTGTGACCAAAACTATGATGTCAAAAGAATCCTATTGTGCGAAGCCAAGGATAATACAGGAAGATTCAATATGGCCAAGGCGGGATCTTGCCTATGCAGATATTGCGTTCTTTCCATTATGGTCAAAGGGAGGGGTCGGAAAATCAGCAATTTCCATCTCAGATCCCCATTCTAGCAAACTGAAGTTCACCCTCTTTGATAGTTTCAGTAACTCTCAGGGGAAAATCATATTCCAGGACTTAATTGTTTTTATCTTTAAAACTCTACTCCTTTTTATGTGACATGGGTTATACTTCCCTGTAAAAAGTAAAATTTTGTAACCTTTTACACTTATAAATATACATATCGGCCTTCAATCAAAAAAAAGAATCTTGGCCTTCATCTGATTTGCGACCTTGCAAAAGTGGCCTACCCTGCACCAAAAAAGCCAAATGAAAATACGATTTTAGCTGCAAGCCCCAAAGATCTTTTATCTGTAGAGATCAGCAATAACCCAAACCCCGAAAAATATTGACGCGCAGTAGTAGGAGAAAGAGTCGGTTCCTCTTGTAGACGCATTTACCCAACTTCTGGCTTAGATCCATCAGTATTGTGATAGCCGGAGCATTAGAAAAATGGTTTTCACAACATACATTTAGTCCACAGCACATATTGTTTATTATTTGCCTGCACTTGCATCAGATTGAAGCGAGTTGCATTAGATCGGAGCTTCTCTGCTTTGCCTGTTACCCGGTTGAAACATCCCCTATCCATAACCCAGGTGACCGACAATTTATAGGAAACAATAGGTTTAGAGCAGTTACCAGTGTATCCTAGGTATATTCTAGCATATACCTAGGATATTCCAGAAACCCACATAAACAAGGGTTTGCCCCCCTAGGGGCAACCCAAAACAAGGTGCTGCGCACAGAGGGTTGCCTCCAGTTTCCTGTGGTTAAATTGGCTTAAATCAAATTGTATAGCATAAAAATTCTACTTCAAACCATACTGTCTTAGATTCCTGAACCCAACATGTGAACCATACTTATGATCATCAAATCCACCTTTAACGTTTTCTTGGAGGTGTCTCAATACTTCTGCATCGATACTTGCAATTTGGTTACACAACTGCTCATTTGAGACAAGTCCTCTTTCTTTGGGGAGAGCAACAAAAAAGGACAAACATTTTCCCCGAGATATCCTGGGGCACTCAGGTACCGGTCTACTTCTCACCTCTTTGCAAATTCATGCAACCAACAATTGCCCACTTAGACTTTATAGAATATAATGCACACAATCAAATTTGGAAAGAACTATAATTGTCCTATGAAGTGAAGGATCAATAGAATGTATATCATCCAGCCATAATGATGAGCACTATGCTACACTGCTCTGCTGAAGAAATAGCAGCTTGTTTGGTGGAGCTATTAATGTTCGAACCATGGGAATTATGTCATCGAGTGTACTTTCTGGTTCACCTTTTTTTGCCTGGAATACCAAACAAAGGCATTGTGCTGTGACATATATCATCAAAGATTACAAGGTTATGCCTATGACATATACTATGTGTAAAAGCAGTGATATATAAAAGTTAAAATACTTTTATCATCTAAATAGGAGCTTAGGTGCAACCATTTGAACACATTGTGTGGATTAAAATTAGAGATGCGATTAATAGAGATGCTTTGAAAGTGCAGTCTGTGTTCTGAATATGTTTATGTATGAGCAAAGTTCTTTTTTCAGTGACTAGTGAACAATTTTGCAGCTTCAAAACTCTAGCCTAATAAACTTTAATCCTCTATGGTATAATGTTGTCTTAATAAATGGTATTGTTTAAAATGCGTTTCCTTCCTATCCTTGATCTACATGTAGTGGTAGGATTTATACTAAATTTAACCATTCTGCTTGTGACTTATAAATCATGGCCATTTTACATAAATGACACCTATAATCAAAGCACTCAAAAGATGCAGCATCTTGCATACCAAAAATTGCAAATGCAAATTGCTATTCATTGGAGCTAGACCTAGTAACTCTAAATTTATAGCTTGGAATAGGTTGGCTTTTAAAGCCACCCTTAAAACCGTCAACGTAAACAAATTCCTGTGAAATTTCCAGTTCCCTTGTCCACAACAATGCTTTAACATCAAAAAAGACTGTCACATAGTTTGATAATCTGTGAGTGCCATTCATATACAGACCAACAAATAATAACTCAATTCTAACACAGTGAAATGAAAACCAATAAACAAGAACAGCAACATTAATCTCTTGCTAGTTATAAAGAGTGCAAAAAGTGTGTCTTTCACTTGAGTACGAATCAATCTGTTGGAGATTAGGAAGAGCAGATATAAGCTTGTCCTTGTAGGTTGGCTCAGATGCCTGCATCCAGATATACAAATTAAACAAATAGAAGGGTGCATCCTTCAGATAGAGATTAATGTATAATACATACACAAGGATTTCGCTCCAGATAAATGGTTAAAAGTGACTCCTTACAACCACATAGTACTTGGTTCTTCTATGTCTAGATAATTTTAGAAGCATAAATTTACCACTAGCATTAGCATTATCTTATCTTATTCTTGGTAGCCTTTTAATCTTTGGTTATTGTACTTGGTGATGGGGCCTAGTCCCCAGGTTTTAGATGGGCTGTTGCCCTTGCATGTGCCGTCCCATAACCCGTTGGGTTCCCGTGGACGTAAAAATTCATCTTATCTTATCTTATCTTATCTTATCTTATCTTATCTTATCTTATCTTATCTTATCTTATCTTATCTTATCTTATCTAAAGTAGGTATCAAATTGTCATTTAGCCAAAGATCTTTGAGTTTGAACATTGAACCCAAACAAATTTAATGCTTCAATAAGGTAATAAAACTACTGGAAGTGAAAGTTGATTAGATGGACTAGATGATTAGATTGCCACGGTTCTATTGCGATAGCAATAGAACCGACATTCCTTGGATGGGGACGCCCTTCCTCGTATCTCCTATTTATTTCGCCTCTTTTTTGTTTTAGTTTATCGGCGTTCTCTTGAGCTCCATTCATTTTTCCTTTTTGGCTCCACAAGTTTTCCTATCACGAACAAAATCTATTCTTCTAGCGGGTAAGAGATTAGCTTTGCTTGGATGAGAATGATGGTGTGTGCGCCTTTGTGGATCGTCCTTTCCTTCGGTACTATTGCATCTACTTCCCGTTCTTTGATTTTAGTTTATATTGTCATGCATCGGTTTTCCCCTTTTCTCTGATTTGATTTGGTGAATCTACGATGGATTTCCTCTTTCTCTGTTTTTTATTCGTGCTTACAAGCATCCTTTCTCCTTTCTCTGCTTGGTGGGTTTCATGGATCGTTTTCTATGTCGTTCCTTCTATGCCCACAGCTTCTTTTTCGTTCCCCTGTTGACAAGATCTCTAAGGTTTTTCCCCGTCCTTGGTTGGATCGGTTCTGTGGATTTGTGTTGCACTCCCTCTATCTTTCTGATGTGTATTTCGGTGGCTGTGTTTTTTCGTGTTTCTATATGCCTTTAGTTTCGGATTATCCAGGCTCAGCTTTGCCCTCTGTGCTTTGGTCGAATCTTGCCAAGCATATTTATTTCTGATTTTTGTTCTATAACATATCGATTAGATTAGCTTACAGTTGTTTCGTGTGTTTGGATGGAATCGGCCCTATTGGGCATGGACGAGATGCTGGACGGAGGCTTTATCCTACTTATTGGGATTTATAGCATTTTCCATTCTTCTTCTGATGATTCGGGCAGTACCAGGTCGTGGATACTAGGCGTGAGTCATTCATCTCTGGTTCCTCGTCCTTCTAAAGCTAAGGTATTTCTCAAACTATCCTTTATCTTCAGATGGTTTTTGTATAAGGAAATACAGGTTTCGAGAAGCTCTGCAGCCTACGGATGTGAAGTCTTCTGGCTCCCAAGACAGAGGCCGCCTCATGTTCAGAGTGTTCCTTGCACCTTTCTTTACTGCTTGACGGCCTTTAGGATATACATATTTGCTCGATTCTGCAAATGACCGCTGACTGTGAACATTTGTACTTTCCTGTAGCATTCCGACTAAATTTCTAAGATCACTGTTATTCCTGATTGTGGTGATTCCGACTAAATTTCTAAAATCACTGTTATTCCTGATTGTGGTGATTTGCACCTGATCTGTATCCAGTTGGGCCGATCCTGTATGTTCTTGTTCCATTTTCACAGAGTCCTCTGCTTGGCATCAACTCTGCCAAATCAAGCTTGTCCCCCGCACCTGATCATAGCCGCTGCAGTTGTGCTTAAGGCCTTCACATTCCTTAAAGCACCTTTCATGCCTCAATGGTTGGGCCATAGAAATCTTACCATGCAACCGCTTCCGCTTCCGCTTCCGCTTCCGCCTCTGTAAAAACTTCCACTTCCGCTTCCGAATCTGTCGCTGCCTCTTGTCTTGGGGATACCAGGTGCCTCCTTTTTTGCTGCCTCTTGACTTGGGGATACCAGGACCTCTTCTTGTTATCTCCTTTTTCTTGATTCACAAATAAATGTTAAAGGTTGTAATGTTTAAAGGGCTCTTTTTTGCGTTATCTGGTCCTGAGAGCTAAACACGGAACATCCCACTGTGTTCTAATTTGTCTAGTTTCTTTCATATATATATCGATAATTGATTTTCATGGCATTTGTGTTACTAATATTTGTATGTTACGTTAGATGAGTTTCGTTATGATCGACCGGACACTCTCAGTACCACTACAATTCACTATTATTGTTAAGTACCTTTGTAATTTTGTTTTTTCATGATTAGTCTTAATGCACCTATGAGCGTAGTTCGATTTGGACTTACACCGATGACGCTGCACCTAGTTGGGCACATGGGCCCGTCGACTCCATACATGCAAACCGACTCTTGAAACGATAGCCGTCTAGTTCCAGGTGACTCACTTAATTATTGTTCTACTGGTGGTCTTACATTCAGTATTCCCCCTTTTTTGCTGCCCGTATTCTCTCGGGCTTGTTCCCCTCTAGTCCAAATTTAGCCTTGCAAAGGCGGTTTCTCCTCTTCGACATCTAATAGCTCCGGGGAAGTTTCATGGGTACGTGCCTTGAGCTTTATATGTATGTGTATACACTAGGTATCTTAAAATTCATTATTGTTAGTAGGATGCTCTTTAGCCGCAATTTATCTGTGTTGTGCTTTCTTGTTATGTATGTTGGCTAGAGTAAGCCGGTCCTTATGTATGTCTCCCTTAGTTCTCATTATTATCTCTGTAAAAGCTATATTCTGCACCCTCTGTTGTTTTGATGTATCCATTTGTAATGTGGGCACCCTCTAGCTCAAGGAATTGGGAATATTGTGCATTGCATGATTCCAAGTTTCTAGGTTGTTGGTTCTTGCAATTATTTCGTTTCTTTCTGGCATGCTTTTTCATTATTCTCATATCCGTGATTGCATCATTATGTCAATTTGCTCTAACCATGGCAGTCATTCATTTTCTCCATCCCTCTTTACTTTTGAGGCTCGTCGTTTATCTACATATTCTTGCACTTCGCCCCTTGTTGAGTTTTAAGGTGGTTACCCTTTATAACATTGGTCATGGGTTTGGCATTCCTTATCTCCAATTTTGACAATTTTTTGTAAAGATTCTTCTGTTGGAAAGTTGGTCCTGGGTTGATCTGGCATATGGTCGAAATTCTTTGGCAATTTTTATTCTTCTTTGTGTAAATTTTTCCTTTCTCATCGCTTTTCTTCTTATTTGCCATTAGTTCTCCCTTTATTCATGCTTTTGGATGATCCTACGCATCTCGTTAATAGCCTGATTTTGCTTGTTGCTTCAGGATGGCATCGTTTCAGCTGTTGGTATTCATATTGCTCAACGTCTTTTTTGGTCCTTGATCTGGTTATCATGTCCCCTTATATGCTTCGTTTTTTCCCTTCGTGTTTATCTTGTTTATTTTTTGCTATCTTAGTTTTGGTTGTTAGGTTTGTTCAATTCTCGGACTTCGATTGACTTTTTTCATTTTTGTTGAGGCCCTCTTTTCTTTCGTATTTCTTGTATAAAATTGGTTTGCCCTCTTTTCTCTATCTTCGGTTCTCACTTAGTTTGTTGTCCATCCTTGTTACTCTCTTGTGTGACTCCCACGCACTTTGTTCTTTCATTGGTCCATATGGCTTTATACGTCTTGTTTGCACCCATTGTCCATCTATTTTAGCTCCATTCGTTTCTTTTAATTCCTTTTGGACCAATTTGTTCGCTTGATCCATTGATCCTATTAGCCTCTATTGTCTTTGTTATTTTTCATGGTAGTTCTTTTATCCTGGTTCGTCAGGTTTGCCCCCTTTTTTCTTGCTTTTGTTTTATTTGTTTTCCTTCATCCTGTTGTGATGCACACTACTGCGCATAGTTGAACTAGTTGACATTTGTTCACTTGGCACGCCATCTGTTTGGTATCTTTGCTTAATATGCAGTATCCTTGTGCAGTTCGTTTTTGTTCCTTTTGCTATATTTCATCTTGTTCATGGTGTTTGATCCCCCTTTTTCATGCTGCACGCTTGCACGGCTTGATCGTGGTACCCACCCTTTACGTCTTGGTGCATTGCATGGGTTGCTCATGGTACTTACTTACAGGGCTCCTTTGATTCGTTGTATATATTTTTTGTTGCATATATTTTAGTCGATTCAAGCTTAGTACTTTGGCATCATAATTCATTTACAAAGCCCCTCTTCGTTGCATTCACTTTTTTCTCGTGTTTGCATCTCTCTCCTCCATTCAGATCCCATTATTCTTTAGGGCTCCTTGTTTCTATGGTTGGTTACTAGATATGCTTCGTAGTTTTTTGGTTTTTTGTGGTCTTATCTCATGGAAATTGGCTCCTATGGGCTTATACTCAGTCAACTTTGTCATTATTCATTCAATTTATTTGCGACGTTTTGTCTCACTGTCCGTGTCACTCCTTAGCTTTCTTGCTCAATTTGATTTGTCTGCCTATGTTTGGTTTAAGTTCTTCTTGTCGCTTTCTATGTTCTTTTATACGTCCTCTTTGGTGTTTCCTTTGTCAGTTAGTCTCATATTCTCGTTTAGTTCCTTTGGTTCTTTCCAGTCTGTTAATTATTCTTTTGTCCATGGTTTCTGGTGTTGCATTTGTTCAGTCCCCTTTTGCGTCCTTTTAACTCTTAGCCTTTCACACATGTGTTTGGTGCATGGGTTTTTAGTTCTCCTTAAACTTTGTTGCTCTATTCCATACTTGCATATTACAACTTGACCTTCTCTCTTGCCACAGTTCCTTATCTTTATTACTTTGCCCAGCCATCATCAATTTCTTATCATTCCTGATTGTCCTATTTTGTTTCCTTCTTCCAATTGGCTTTTTGCCCCCCTTTCCTTTGTTCCATGTTGTCCCAATCAACCATGTAGCCTATTCATTTCATTAGCTTCATTGGTTTCCAAACGAGTTTTCATCCATGTGTCTCACTGTACCAAAATGTTTTTTGCCTTAGTTTCTCATTGTTCCCTCATTCCTCTTGCCTTGACAATCCTCTTTCACCCCATTAATCCCATTGCGCTTTTTCTTTCCTCAAACTATTCATGTTACTTCCTTCAATTTCATTTTTGCTTTAGTATCTCATTGTTCCATCACTCCTTGTGCCTCGGCTCTCCTCTTTGACCCAATTAATTTCTTTGTGCCATTTCTTTCCTTGGGTGTCTAAATTAGTTCCATCCTTAGTATGTCATGGTTCCATCACTTATCTGGCTTCACCTATCCTCTTTGACCCCATTAACTCCTTTGTGTAGTGCCTCTTATGCCACTGCTTCTATTTACCCTTTTTTTTTTTTTTTTTCCATTTTTTGCTTTACCCCCTTGATCCCATTGACTCCCTTGGTTCACTCGGCCCATCATGTTTGCGTGAATTTAGCCCCTCTGATCCTATTATCCATGACTTTATTTGCATCTTTGTATTACGCCGGCCCTTCTGAACCATATATCCTTCTTTTTTGTCTTTACCATATTTTATGTGCTCTGTTTATTCTTTTTGTTGGCCCTTGTTGGGTCAATTTTCTTTGTTTTTTCACATATTTTCATTTTCCCTATTCTATGTTGTTTTCTTATGGGTCCTTTTTGGGGTTTCCTTTGTCAGTTGATCTTAGATTCTCGTTAGTTTTTTATTTAGTCCATTTTTTGTTCGTTCTAGTTGTACTTTTACATTATGGAATTTCGTGTCAGTTTCTCGTCTAGTTCATGTTTTGGTTCATTTTTTCATTTGTCCTTTTGCTCCATATTTTCTCAGTTGTTTCTTTGTTCTTTCTCCTTCGTCATTATCCTTTTCCATCCCATGGTTCCTTTCTCCTATTTATCATTTTGCTCCAGTTTCTTGTTTGTCCTTTCTTTTCCATCCCTTGCATCACCTTAATCCGTATGTTCCTTTTTTATCATGTCTCCATTTGTTCAACTCCCCTCTTTCTTCGCCTTAGTTCTTTTGGCCCTGTTAGTGTCTATGATTACCCCAATTGCTATGTTTTTGCCTTGCTTAGCGTTTATTCTGTTGTCTTGTTCTATTTTGCCCTTTCCTCCGGTTGGTTCACTTTTTCTCATATTTTTCCTAGTCAGTCTAGTTTGCTCCTTTCTGGTTGAGATAGGTTCCTCTTCTATCGGCCACTTGATTGTGTCATAGGACCCATCCTAGGAATGCCACGGTTCTATTGCGATAGCAATAGAACCGACATTCCTTGGATGGGGACGCCCTTCCTCGTATCTCCTATTTATTTCGCCTCTTTTTTGTTTTAGTTTATCGGCGTTCCCTTGAGCTCCATTCATTTTTCCTTTTTGGCTCCACAAGTTTCCCGCCCCCCTCTCCCTTCTTTACAATCAAGGGATAGTCTGTTTTCGGATAGTCTGTTGCAGGGTTTTGGTTCATTCTATGATGAGGGACAGTGACTTTCTATTGCATGTATAGTTTCATTTCTTCTCGGCATGGCGCTGTAGCCTCCGAGGCATACTTATTACTTCTTTCTTTCTCGGCATGGCACTGTAGCCTCCGAGGCATTCTTCTTTTTCATTCTCTCTCGGCGTGGCGCTGTAGCCTCCGAGGCAGCACCAATCGGATGTTTTTTCCTGCGATGGTCATTCCGCAGACGGTTCTCGATTGGTCGGCTGTTGTCACTTCCTCGGCGTGGCCCTGGAGCCTCCGAGTGCTATTATATTCTTTCTATATGATTACAGTTTGGCACTTGCCAGGCTTAAAGCTCCTAACTTTCTAACGGGTCATTCTCATTTTCAGACTTTCCGTTGCAGGTTCTGTTTTTGCAGTTTTCTCAGTTGGCGGCGCCATCACGTTTGCATCAACTCATTTTTGGCGAATGTTGCTCATTAGGGCGGGATTTGTCATCCCGATGAGAAGTGGTTGCCAGTTTTTTCACGTTTGCATATACCAAGTGGTGGAACAATCATCTTTTATCTAGCACTCTTCAATTTTTATCATGCTCTCGATAAATTGTCTAGTTTCGGAGCATGTTCAATTTTCAAGCTTTTCATATTTTCTACCCCCTAGTAGGGGAACAATATGTACTCAAAGATTTTACAAAAGCTCAATGAGAACACCACTTCATGGCCACTTGATTGTGTCATAGGACCCATCCTAGGATTAATAAAACTATTTGATGTAAGTCTATTAGATGATACACGCAGATTCACAAGCTCTGAAAGTTCCTCCATGTGCGAGATTGCATTATGACTTACATAAAGCTCCTCAAGCTTCACAAATTCCTAAAGTAAACAAGATGACAGCTTGTAAGCGTCTTACATACCTACAATGCTGCAACTATTTGTTTACCTGCAATGCTGAAACTATTTGTTTACCTGAAAACCAAGCATTGATGTTAGATGATTGCTTTGTAAACTGATCTTCAACAGATTACACAATCCATGGACGTTCACAGCTTTTATGCGATTGCGGCCAAGCCATAACTTTTGCAATTTTGTAAGATCTTCTAAGCCTTCCATCATTTAACCTTGGCAACCTGTCATCCATCAGGTCATTGTACAACCAACGAACACGAATATTTCTTTAAATTTAATGCTCATGTAAGCATGTAGAAACATATAACTGAGACCATCTTTAAGTAAGAAACTCACTTGGATTTTATTTGAAACAAACTCGTTCTTTGACACATGCAATTGCCGTAATTTGGGTGATACCTTATGCATGCCAAGCAACAATGTGATCTCGTGAAGGACACATCAAATACAACAAGATTTGTAAAACCACCAACGTTAAGTATTCTAATAAGCTTCCCGCAGCACTACTTCCTGCATATAATAATAGCACTAACAAGTTGGCTTAACACCCCCCCCTACAAATGCATCACCTGCACCAGTTGTGTCAACAACTTGAACTTTTATTCCTTCCAGGTTTCCATGAAATTCCTGCAGAAACAGAATGCTGTATTATTATTGCATGCTCTCACATAATTTTTGAATTTCCACATCATACCGTGGTATAGTATCTGCACCCTTGTGCGCCCTCTGTAACTAAAAGCAATTTCAGTCCTGGATGGAAGAGTTTGAGTGTTGTTTCGTCACTGTATGGATCTTCCCCACCAGTGAGAAATTCAAGCTCCTCTTCGCTCACCTGCATAAAGCAAAACCCAGTTAACTACCTTGTCCAAACTATGCGCTTTAAGCTGCATAGAAGTGATTGAATGCAGACCTTGAACAAATCAGCTTCATTCCAGATTCTCAAAATTTCTTTTCGAGCTTCCTCTGGAGATGGCCACAGAGGCAATCTCAAATTAGGATCATAGGAAATTAGAGAGCCTGCTACTTTGGCAATCCCACCTTTTGAATAAGTTCGGTATCAAGTTCAGAAGCCTGGAGCGCAAATGACATAAAAACAGCATTCTGTGGCAGTTAAAGAACACCTTTGTTGTACTCTGTGATTAAATAATCTGCCAATGAAGCTCAAGATGGAAAAGAAATGCCAACTTAATTTGACAATAGACGAAGAACTTTTGTTTATAGAAGAGAGACTTAACAAGTTGCCACTAAACGAAATAGAGTAAGGACTATAATTACCTGCTGCCAGGCATCCTGTTGGCCTAACGTAGAAGGGGTTGCAAAGAATTCCTGAGCTCAAAAACCCTCTTGCCTTTCTAATAACTGGATCCAAATGCAGTATGGGATATTACATCTGCACTCAAGCAAGTGAACTGCTCCATTACTTCAATTTCAGTCTGTATACCTTGCTTATCAACCCCCCATTTATCCACCATCTTTCGGGTGCATTTTGCCATAGTTCTTAGCATATTCTCCGCACAAAAGAAAAGTATATAATACTGATTTAGCATATTATAACATACAATCAGGAAAAAAAATGGAATGGTATGACAGAAGATAAGATTCATACCTTAAGCTTCTCCACATGGAACACAGGAGAAACTATTTGCCTATTGTGAGCTCATTCCTCTCCGTTTGCAGCTACTAAATCATTTCCAATAACATCTGCTAAGAATCTTCAGGTTAAAGGGGTTCTTCCAAAATGCCCTGCGTTCTTATACATAATATCATTTGCCATATCCAAATCTTCCATACTCAATCTGGGATCATCAGTGAACTATATCAAATAGAGCTTGCCACATTTTTGGGAGTAAAATGGAAGATCGGGTAGAACACGATCAACAATATCATGAGTAATTTCACTGAGATCATAGTTACGAGCTTATCGTCTCAATTTGAAGGGCTGCAACATATTCCTGACCATAGGAAGGGCTGGAGGTCGGGTCAGATTGGAGCTTCGGTCTGCCCGGCCAGTTATCCGGTTGGAACATCCGCAATCCAAAACGCTCGAGACCGCCAATTTACAGGCAACAATCGATTTTTAGCAGTCACCAGCATATCCTAAGTATATTCTAGTATATACCTAGGATATGCCACAAACCCAAATAAACAAGGGTTTGGGCAACCCAAACTGGGTTGGAGACATTTGCCTTCGGATTACCTGCTGAGCGGAATCAGCATGCCGTTTTCCATTCTGGAGGCGGAACGAGCGAGCCAGTTTCCATGTTGTGGTGGATTCGTGGACAACCTAAAACTGCAGCAATTGTTGTAAGGGGGTTAGGCCTAGGCAATCCTTCTAAACAAACTAAAGTATTGAATGCTTTTAACCATTTGATCCTACATTCCGCAAACGGTCTATGTCCACATGTCTTGCACACGATCTTCTTAATATCTGCTACAAAGGAGAAATTCACTCTCATGTTGCCAGCCATGGACTCTATTCAAATTCTTTTCTTTGCTCCCATCTCATTCGATTCCTTGCCACTTCTGGCAGGTTATTTGAAGCCAATCAAAATTTTGATTCAGTTTGCAGGCCTAGTATCTACACTTGGACTTCGATGATTTCAGGAAATGCGAAGAACCGTAATGGTTATCTAGCTTTAGAAATTTATAAGCAAATGGGTCTTGCAGGTTTGGAGAGTGACAAACAAGTATACCTTGCTTGCCTTAAAGCATGTGCGACGAGCTCAGAGCTTGAGAAAGGAAGGCTTATTCACGATGAAGTCATAAGAAGTGGTCACCAATTTAACCTCGTTTTAGGTAATACTGTTGTTGACATGTATGCTAAATGTGGGAGTTTAAGAGAGGCTCGTCAGGTTTTTGATAGATTTCAAGTTAAAGATTTAGTTTCATGGAATGCCATGATTGCAGGATACGTTTTCCATGCTGAAGGATTCTCCGCTTTAGAGCTTTTCAGTAAGATGCAAAAAAATGACATAAAGCCTAATAAATTCACACTTTCAAGTGTCATAAAAGCATGTGGAAGTATAGGAGCAATTCAACAGGGTAGGGCCATTCATTATCTGATAATTAGGGATCAACTTGCATCAGACATTTTTGTTGGGAGTACACTTATTGATATGTATGCTAAATGTGCTAGTTTAGGTGAGGCTCGTAAGGTCTTTGATGCTCTGCCAAACCCAAGTCTAGTTGCATGGAATTCGATGATGGCAGGGTATGCTCAAGAGGCTGAAGGAATTGCTGCACTGCAGCTGTTTGGGAAGATGCAACGAGAGGGCATAAAGCCAGACCAATTGACCTTTTTAAGCATCATGAAAGCATGTGGAAATATAGGTGCAGTTGTGTATGGTAGGATTGTTCACAACAAGGCTATCGAACAAGGATCAGCATCAGATGTGATGGTATCAAATGCATTGGTTGACATGTACACCAAATGCGGAGCAATGGAAGAGGCCATCCAAGTTTTTATCAGGCTTCCGCGCAAAACTGTGGTGTCATGGAGTTCCATCATTGGTGGATATGCATATAGTGGTAATATTCAACAGGCAATGAAATATTTACAAGAGATGCAAGTCAAAGGCATTGTTCCAAATGCAGTGACATTTGGCTGTGTTCTTATTGCGTGCAGTAATGTAGGTTTTGTGGATGAAGGCCTTTATTTTATGTTTATGAAGAATCACTATGGTATTAAGTCAGACACTTTACATCTTAATTGTATGGTCGATCTTCTTGGCCATGCAGCATACTGGAGTGAGGCAGAGAATCTACTTCAAGCCATCGATGGACCAAATTTTACAGGCTGGATTTCTCTGCTAAGTGCTTGTCAAATGCAGGGTAATTTAAGACTAGGGCAAAGATGTTTTGACAAGGTTACGGGCATAGACCCTTGTGCCACGGCTGGATATGTGCTGATGGCAAACATGTATGCAGGCAATGGTATGATGGCAATGGTATGATGGCTAACTAGAACCGAGGAGCAACTTAATTGCTGGATCTAACAAAGGTATGTGCTATACCATGTTGAAAATATTAAAGGACAAAATGACATGACAAGAATGTCAAAGCTTATATTTTCTTAAGTTCTTGCAAATATTCCATTGTTGAAGAGCAAGAAAAGATTGAATCAGACAATGATGCCATATGGCAGGCATGGAAATGCTTTAGGATAGTGTGGAAGCCCGCAGCTTTTCAGCCAGCTCTATGAACTGGTATATGAACGAAAGGATTTATTTTGTGAGTGAAGAACTAAAATAATCTTAAGAACAGTATTAAGCAAGCTGCAAACGCACGTTGAGAATCTTGGCTGGCAAAGCAGAACAGGATGAATTGAAGACTGTAAAAAGTTCAAAAGGTGTTGTCGACTTAACACTCTAGCAGGTATTGCATTCCAGTAAATAGATCTTAGGATTAAAGAGCAGGAAGGATTGACAATGATGGATTGGGCCTGGGGCATTCTAGTACTGGAAGTCTCATTAAACATCCTAATGACTTGGTAGCTTTCAATGCATAAAGCTCCATGAACTGTGTCAGAATGCAAATTTTTTAGATAACATAGGTTGTCTTTTATCAGGGAACATCTCTGAAAGTCAACATCCTATGGCCAATTGCTTTTAAGCTCCCCTTTGTTTCTTGGTTTTCTTTTTTTTTTAATTACAACAGTTTCATTGTAGATCTTGCTGAAAGTTCTCATAAATATCTAATATTTCCCTGCTTTTGGACTTTTTAGCCATTCTAGTTCTTTGTTTGAAGTGTAATTGATTTCCTTTTTAAACATAATGTTCTTCATAGTAATTGAAAACCTATTAAAAATTGCATGTACGTACTTGGGGCTTGTAATCTTCCTATAAATCAATGTCATTATTTTTTTCTATCTGCTGCTCCAAGCAGCATAATAAAGTTCTCTTGCCTCCTTGGCATTATGAATGCTTCTTGTTCCCCCAATGCATCCTTTAGTTTCTTCACGTTATTATATGCACGCTATAGTGGCAGGTTCTTTAGATTCTATTGTAATTATGCCTACAGATTACCAGAAAAGACAGTGCAAACACTTTGGTTATACGAGATTTCGTATTTTAACTGCTACTGTGATGAAAACCAACTCAACTCTTATCCATTGGCTTCATGTGGAAACAAGAAGATTGTACACAAATAGAAGTATATTGTCTCTATTAATACTTTATTTTGTTTATTATATGTAACCTAATAGGTTTATACTACTACAACAACAGATTTGGCTGGAATTAACCAAAACAGCCACTGCTAAGTCCAAGTAATCTTGACCTCACCGAGGTCTTGGTCGAGCCCAAGTGCGTTCCAAACAGCAGGAGAACCATCGACTACATTGTTCCTGCAGGGATATTGATAACCATGTGCTTTGTCACATCCTGCAGTAGAATCACACTCATCCACCACAGTAGCAGTGGTGGAACGCCCATTGCTAGCAGTAATTTTGATAGTTTTGTGGCATCTGTTACCATTGTCATACCAACCAGTAGAAAGGGCAACTACTCTGGTACTGTCAGAATGGTACTGGTTATCACATTCAGAGGGGTCACCTCCTTCTCCACCCTTTTCAAAGTGGTTGAGGGTGAGGATAGCAGAGGTGCCAGAGTTGGAGATGGCAGGAGAACACTGATAGAGGGTGTATTTTGTATTGGCCTCGCAGCAGCCATCACAGTTGTAGGATTTTGAATTGTAGAGGGTGCCACTAGATTGGCAGCCTGAACCTCCAGGCGGAGGAGATGGTGTAGCTTTGCAGATATGGGTGCCCACATCTGGATCATCGTTGCATTTTCCGCTTATGCAAATTAATTGGCCGTCGCAGTCGTTGAGGCTGCTGCAGGATTGGCCACAGCCCTTTGCCTTTGCAAACCTTGCACTTCCCATCAACAGTAGAGTGCAGATTATGAAATGGCAGGTTGCCATTGCTCAAAATCTTGCGTTTTGGTTGTGGAGTGCCTGATCATTTTATGTTGAAGTGCCGTGTCAATCCTTCACTTGCTTTCCTTGCTTCTTCTTAGCAGGAGAAAATCTCCAGGAACGTGTGGACTTTTCTTCTTCTGTAGGCCTACTAAGTCTACACTACTTTTTGAATGTTTTGAAGCTATTATTAGAAGGTTATTTGCTATAGGAGCATTATTTGCTATATGGAGCATCGTAAAATGGAGCAAGAAAAGCTTACGCATGTCCATGGCAAATCCGGTTGAAATTGAGATATCCGCAAAAATTTTCCAGGAAATTTTCTGGTCAAAATATCGGTGGCTGAAATAATTTTGATAGCAAAATTTAACAGAAATATACTTGTTAGCTTTTTATAGACGAGCTCTCTTTGCCTTTAATGGAAATCCATGTTCATCTTTTTTCAACCAAGGGCTCAATGAATACAAATTTTCTCGCCCAATCATCTTGAAATTCTCTTCCACTAATTCACTGATTGAATTCCTTTGACTTCCTTTTTTTTCGTTTATGACCAGAACTATTTCCATTATTATTTGAAGCCCCCGATCGATTTGCATTTGCGCCAAAGTGGCCATTGATTACTACTTTGCCCATCCCCTGCTACGTAAACCTCATCCAAAAGTATGACATGTGGTTGTCCCGCTCAAAGAAGGATCATTTTGTTGCTCATTGATGCTGAACCCGACCACATCTTTAAAATCTTTAAAGGAAGGCTTAAAAAATGACAAAATCCCTTGCCTTGTCATATTGGAATGTCTAGAACATGGAATTCTGCAAGAAAAATCTTAACTTAGAATTGCAAAGAACGTGGCTTTAGATCTGCAAAAAGAACAAGTATTTATCAGGCCATTGTATGCATGGATTCTTAGTGGAGAAATCTCTTTCACATGCTAGCTAGAGCAAGGTTTATGATAAAAAAAAAAAATAGAAAAAATACATAGCTAAAATAAGGTACAGTTTCTCTAAAATGTAAGAAATCAATTGCCTCATAAACAAATCAAGAGGACAACCACAGTATTCTGATAACATGAATAAGCAAACTAAGTATAACTACTCTACACCATACCTCATAGCCTTAATCCGACTGTAAATCTCAATAGCTCCATGCTAAGGGATAAATAACACGAAGCAACACATTATGGTAGGCAAGCACAAACCGATTTGATTTCAAGCATCTTTTTAAGATTTATTGATGGAGAGCTATATGTCGGGGTTATTACTGATATTATTGATGTGGAAATGATTCAAGCGAACCAGAAGGAGAACAGGCGAAAATGGTTCAAGCCTCTGTACCGTGGAAGAAATCAAACAGTGTGACTACATCCTTCCGATTTTTTTGGAAGTCGATGCCACGCATGTCTTAATAGATGTGAGTCAACCATATATGTATCCACAACAAGTTCAACAAGTATTTTTCCAATACCATCCTTGAGAAAGAAGGGGAGGAGCATGAGGAAGATACAGAGCATGAGCAACAATTGGAATTTGTGGAGCCACAAAATGTAGGAGATTATGAAGCTCAAGGGGAAACGTCTAATGAAGCATTGAAATCACCAATGCACTTCCCATAAATGGCATTTGAAGATTATATTGAAGAGGAGGAAGATGTCGAGCTTCAAATGCCAATATGCGGCGAAGGTTGCTAACTAGATGATGATGAGTGGAATGACATTCAACATGATTTCTTGGATGAGGATTTCATGTCAAATGGATAGAAATCATATTTCAATTTGTTGTGTTCAGTATAATTTTTTTATATTTATACATCTTGTTTGAAGCATGTATTTTCTTGTGCTCGTATGATGTATACTATTGATTGCTTTCGAGTTTGAAGTTACATGATATGAGAAACAATTTGTAGTAAACAAAATCTAAACAAATACAAACTTTACCACCAACCCTTTTTCCGCTTTGCAATGGAGGGCCTCGAATGTATTGGTGAAACATGACTTCCCAATTATAAAACATTTGACATCAATTTATAGGGGTATGCTATTGGATAAACGAAAACTTATAGATGCTTAATAGATCATTTACGTAGACTCTTGAATGACCAATGCTATAGCAACTACAATATATATCATGCATGACGATTCTATTGAGGAATACAGGAATAGACAGATCACTAGTCAGCTTATTAGTCATACCTTTAGTCAGAGTATTAGTCAGAGCATGTGTCAACCAATTAGTCAGAAGCATAGTCAGAGTATTAGTCAACTTATTAGTCACATTATTAGTCAAAAAAATCGCAAGATGTAATTAGTCAGACTTATCGACAGATTAATAGTCACGTCATTAGTCAAGTTTTTAGTCAAATGACACGTCCCACAAACGCCGATGTAACATCATAGACTTAATCGTCGGTTTTTTAGTCAAAATTTTTGTCAAATGGAAATGTCAGTTTTGTTGGTCAGGCCTAGGCGCCATCGTCAAATATACATTTGGCAACTTGGTTGGACCCTCTGACGGTTTCGCTAATGTCTAATAGTCATCCTCTTGTACTAACACTACTGTCTTGTAGTTAATTAATTTGACAACAAATGGCCACTTGGAATCTAGTGGTACAATGGTGACAATTTAGCATAGTTAACAAAATCCCATTTTTATTATCTCAAGATCTAGTACATTTTAAAATCGTCATTATATGGCTAATTGAGATCCAAAATATGTAAAATATGCTTAGCATCTTCAAATACCAATTTCTTTCTTGAAAACCCTACTATCAAAATATGAACAATACAAAAATGCACTAAAAACCTAAGAAAAGTCATGAATACATAAAGATCTAAGTTGCTTCCAAACCATTAAACAAACCATACTTCCTAAAATCCCCTTCATATTCCCCTCAGATCCCCCTTTTGTCTGGATGAATATTCAAACTAGAGGTGTCTTCGGGCATTGAGAGTTGTTAGACGGGTATATAAGAAAATTGTGCCTCTTACTAGACCTTAGATAGCGATCCTCATTTGTGGGGTAAGGTCCCACAAAATAGAGTATACCTATAACAAAGTAGGTGAAATACTATAAGGTTTGAGACAAATATATTTAACGATATATATTTTTACATGTAGTATACAATTGAAGGAAAAGCCTCTTGATGCCTTACGTCGCCCCGTGTTTGATTATTCACCAAAGGTAGTTTTCGACGAAATTTAATGAGATAAGATAAGATAGATATTGTCCCGTCCATGAGAACCCAATCGGGTTATGGGACCCAATATGAACGAAGGGCATAGCCCGAACTAGAGCGAGGGACAAAGCCCCCTCACATGTACAAAATAAACAAAAAAAGATCATGAATATAAACATACTAAATATAGCCCAACCAAGGGTTCAAGGGCCAAGTGTCTCGAATGATCGCACTGCCACCCCTATAAACTGCATATTTTTGCTGTAACCGTGCCTCCCTGACTTTACAGAGCTCTTCGTGTCGTCTAGACAATTGCACTGGGGAAAGATCCTCTTGTACTGAATGGGGAGTACCCCTTAGGTGGCTACCATGTTGCAGGATGTGCAATCTGTCCTGTGCTGCACAAAATTGGACCAGGATATGACAAGGTCGATCAGGCCTGTGAGCTCTTACCCAGGTAGCTGTAATTATGCCAGTACTACGGGCCTGCATTACATCGGTGAAGAAGTGCTCAACTTCCTCAAGCGACGAGCAATCCTTGTTTTCAGGTACACCTGCTATTCGTAAATTCAGGGCCCTATCTGCATTTTCCTTATGTATCTATTCTATCCCACGTTGCTGTATGGGTTCTGATAGAACTAGTGCAAAATCAGCACAAACCCCGCAAGATCGACTCAAGAGATAGAATAGAAGAACAAGAATAACTCTATTGAGAAAAGCAATAGGAAATACAATCTCTACTTCTGAGCATTGCATAGTACATAACATACAATCAATATATACAACCAGTGAGACTAAGAATAGTAGTCTACCGTTTAACCACCGTCCATTTATTACGGCACTGATTTAGGGTTGGTGGTCAGTGCTGACAAAGTGCTGCCTTCTGTAAATTTCAGCACCTTCTCAGCACCAGTTTGCTAAGTGCCGAACCACTGCTGTTTCAGCACATTATGCTTAGTCAGCATATTTATATTCCAACACTCTCTCTTAAATGTTGCTGACTAAGCAGAAGAAAATCAGCTCAAACTAAGGTAATCCTCTCTCTTCAGCAGCAATTTCTTCATGCCCAAGCTCTCCTTCACATTGACGAACTTAGATCCAACTAATGGTTTGGTAAAGCCATCAGCAAACTGATCCTGTGAGGAGCAATGAACAAGTTGAGAAGATCCCATTTGGATCTGCTCATGGACAAAACACAAATGGGTGTCAAGGTGTTTTGCCTTTGGGTGGTACTTAGCATTCTTGGCAAGATGGATGGTACTTGTGTTGTTACACAACATAACAGCTGAGGATGGAGGTACCTGCAGATCTGTCCACAAATGTTTAAGCCACAACAATTCCTGCATCCCAACACTGAATGCTTTGAATTCTGCCTTCGTGGTGCTGACTGACACTGTAGACTGTCTTTTGGACAACCATGTCAGCACGTTAGGCCCTATGAACATGACCATCCCTGTTGTGGACCTCCTCCTATCATGACAGTTAGTATGATCTGCATCAACAAAGACTTTCAGCTATAAATCAGAGGACCTCTGATAAAAGAGACCTTCCTGTGAAGTCCCC
Organism: Isoetes taiwanensis; assembly: GCA_021234155.1. Taxonomy (NCBI): domain Eukaryota; kingdom Viridiplantae; phylum Streptophyta; class Lycopodiopsida; order Isoetales; family Isoetaceae; genus Isoetes; species Isoetes taiwanensis. The sequence goes on from JAJEKV010000039.1 coordinate 3,604,086, forward strand.
TTCAGATATGCTAGCAGTCTTTTAGCAGCCTTCCAGTGTGACTGCCTGGGATTGTTCATAATTCTGCTCAGGACTCCCACAGCAAAAGAGATACCAGGTCTAGTGACTGTGAGATATATCAACGCCCCTACCAAGCTTTGATAGAGTGTGGGATCACACTCCTCACCATCGAAATCAAGCTCAAGCCTTGTGCCTGGATCAAAAGGACTTGCCACAGCCTTGCAATCTTGCATGCGATACTGCTGTAACATTTCTTTGATATATTTCTGCTGAGAAAGATAGATGCCATCTGAGTGCTGCCACACTTCTACACTTAAACAGGAATGCATAAGGCCAAGGTCAGTCATCTCGAAGGACGAAGATAACTTCAACTTCAATGTAGAAATCAGCACATCAGCATCTCCTTGATGATCAAATCATCAACATACAAAACCACAATGCACATTCGGCATTCATGTGATTTGTAATAAAGATTGGGGTCTGCTGCACTTTTGCTGAACCCTTGCTCAAGAAAGAAAGCATTATTTTTCGCATGCCAACATGTTGGAGCCTGCTTCAAGCTATAAATGCTTTTCTTCAAATGACAAACCAACTGCTCCTTCCCTTGAACAACAAATCCTGGAGGTTGATTCATATAGACCTCTTCCTCCAAATCACCATTCAAAAAAGCAGACTTAATGTCCATTTGAAACATTAACCAATCTTTCATTGCAACAAGAGCTATAACTGATCTGATAGTGGACATTCTGGCTACAGGAGCAAAGACTTCATCATAATCTAAGCCTTTTTTTTGTGCAAAACCCTTGGCTACAAGTCTAGCTTTGTGCTTTGACACTGTCCCATCAGCATGAAATTTGGTTTTAAACACCCACTTATAGCCAGTAACTTGCTTATCAGCTGGAAGTTTAACCAATTTCCATGTGCCTTGCTTCAGCGATTGAAAGTATTCTTCTTCCATTGCATGTTGCCACTGCGGATCACTAGCTGCTTCATGAAAGGTGTGTGGATCAACATGATCCTGGACCTTTGCCATTAAGGCAAGGTTACATGATCTATTAGACTTCTCCTGTTTCTCCATCATACGTGCTGATCTCCTAAGTTCAACAACAGGTACAACAGGTGTTGCATCCTTGAGACGTGCTGATCTCCTAGGTTCAACAATAGGAGGTATAGCAGGTGCTACAATAGGTGCTATAACAGGTGCTGGATCAGGTGCTACAGTACCTTCATGTGTCCTGGACTCCCTCTGAAAGCAAACAACTTGCTCATGGACCATTGGACGAGTGGGATTGGGATCATCCCGTGCCACTACTTCAGGCAAATGTGAGTTCACTGGAGAAACCACTAGAGAGGTAGAGAAAGGTCTACCAGCAGCTGCTATCAGATCTCCAACATCCAAGCTGCTGTCATTGTAAACTGCAGGAGAATCACTGGAAAATATACCATCATACACAGCATCTTTAACGAACTGAACTGACCTGCTTACAATAACCTGCTTCTTGGAAGGATCATACAACTTGTAACCTTTCTAATTTTCTGGATACCCAATGAAGATGGCTTTGACAGCTCTGTCATGCAACTTCTCATACTTTCTCAGCTTCTCAGCAGGTATGGAAGCATAAGCCAAGCATCCAAACATCCTCAAATGAGACACATCTAGTTTCATTCTCCAAAATGCTTCATAAGGAGTCACATCCTGGAATGCCTTAGTAGGCGACCTAATTGCCAAATATGCTGTTGTCACTACTGCCTCTCCCCAAAAAGATTCAGGCAGTTGCTTGTGACTCATCATAGATCTTGCCAAATCAAGCAAAGATCTATTCCTTCTTTCAGCTACACCATTTTGTGGATGAGCATAAGGAATGATTAACTGTCTTTCAATACCTTCTTCCAGAAATATATTCACCTCCATTGTCACTTCTCAACTTTTCTATTACTAACCCTGTCTGCTTTTCGACTGCTGCTTTGAAGGCCTTGAACTTGCCAATCACCTCAGATTTGCAGTGCAAAGTATACATCCAAGTGTACCTACTGAAATCATCAATCAGGGTCAAGAAATACCTCTTTCCACCTAGTGAAACATCAGGCATATAGCACAAATCAGAATGCAGCAGCTCAAGAGGTTGAGTTGCTCGATGAATAGCCTGCTGTGGAAAAGGCTGTTGAGGTTGCTTTCAGAGATGGCATGCAGCACACTCAAGCTTGACACATTTCAGAGAGGGAATACATGTAACCATCTTGTTTTTGTACAAAGCATGTACAGCAGTGCCTCCAACATGAACAAAATGAGCATGCCACAGATGCTCAGCAGTCAAACCAGCACATACAAGACCATGTTCGGTCTTATGAACTGAACCATCAAAGACATACAAGCCATTCTGCAGCGTCCACTGTGCCATGGACTGCAAACTTTTCAAGTCAATTCCTTCAAGTGGATTCCTGCCCAGTAGATAGGCTTTGCCATTTTCGAGAACAATGTGATGGTCTGCTTTATCAAATTCAGCAGCAGACATGATATTAGACTGTAATCTGGGAGCAAACATGACATTCCTCACCTTACTAACTACATCATGTCCATGCAATTGAAAAGCTACAATCCCCTTTCCTGTGATAGGAAGAGAATATCCATCACCCATCTTCACATCACCTCCAGATCGAGGTTCAAGTTCAGAAAACACATCTGAATCTCTAGTAAGATGAACCGTGGCCCCTGAGTCCAAAATCCAGTCCTTATGTAAGGTGCTGGCCGCTGCTGCAAGATTCAGATATTCAGCATCAAAAGTGGCACACACAGTAGCACTTGTCTCTTCCTTAGAGTTGACTGTTATGCTTCTTATGTCATTATCCTTTGAGCTTTTCTTCTCCTTCTTACAATTCGAACTGTAGTGACCCTTTTCACCACAATTCCAGCACTTGAACTCCTTGGATTTCTTACCATCAGACTTCACATTTTTTGACTTCCTAGAGTCTTTGCTATCAGCAAACATCTTCTTGGTGTCAGTCCGAGAAGTAGACACAAAATTAGCATGGTCTACTCTCCCATCCCTTTGCTTCTGGTCCAACTCCTCTTGTTGCAGTAGAATGATTACTTTGGCTATATCAATCTTCTCCTTGTATCTGATCTTTGAGGAGATAATATCATAGGAAGCAGGAAGACCAACCAAGATATCTTGAATCAGCTATTTTTCAGACAGCATCCACCAGCAGCCATGTAATCCAAGCGCCATTGCTTCATCTGAGTAAGGTATGCTGTGACAGATTTGAAATCACCTAATTGGGCATGTCTCATTTTGTTCTGGATCAGCATTTGAGTAGCCATACTCTTGCTATCAAGAGACTTCTCCAAATGAGACCCAATAGTTAAATTAGTATTACGTAGTTAAGGGCTGTTAACTTTTTGTTAATGAAATGACTAACTAAATATTCTCTTCACATCCAAACTGATGGTTGACATATTATTAACTGAATTTTAACAGGAAGTGGAAAATAGCCTAAAGCTTAAAGCGGCCTCTACGAGGTCACAATAGCCGCAGTTAGCGATCGCGATGCATCGATGGGCCAATATAGGGCTGAGAAGCCGTGGACGCAGCCGTGGATGACGAGGGTGAGGGCATGGAAACGAAGATGCGGAAGATTACCAAGTAGAAATTGTTGTGTTCTTGTGTTTTTTTTTCCTCCCCTTTCTGTGTTTAGTATGTCTTTGATGAATTTGGATCTGAACCTGGTAGCAAATTTCGTGGGACCTGGGCCCCTCTCCCAACATCCCACACCATCTTTTGACTTTCTAGCTTTCTACATAGATCTTTCTTTATGTGTTTGGCTTTAAGCACATAAGCAAACAAACACTTGTAGTCTGATCTTTCAAAGCCATTTCTAGTTGATGATGTTTTTAGTTCAGTACTAAAATCAATTGGCAACAAGCTTGTTCTTTTTTGCAAGTTTAAAATGTTAAAATTAACTGTCTTGGCCATTAATTGTTCCTTACGTAAGAAAATGCAGTTCCTTATATGCGATGTTTGTCAATTTTGAGTTCCAGGCTGTGATGCAAATTAAACAACTAGATTGGACTCATCCAGCTTATGCTTAAAAATTGCACTTGGTTGAATGCTTCATCTGGCTCCAACGGATATACACAAAAGGAATAAAGACTGTCAAAATGGAGTTCATGAATTGATCTAGCCTATTCTTGGCCATAACTGATTGCAAAGCACGTGGTCTAAAGGCCCATTTAGCAGAATCCAGTAATTTTATTTCTAAACAACCATTTGTTCAATGATTTCCAAACCCCCAATTGATTCCTAACATCCTTCCTTGTAGGGTTTTTGTTTATGTATTTAAAAGTTTTAAGGACAACGCCAGTGTTAAGCTAGGAAGGGACAACAATAGGGGGGAGCAAGTCTTCAAAAACATACCAAAATCTAGCATTTGATCACTCTATTATGTGCAAATAATAAGCATTCAGATTAATCAGAAGTTTCCCTTTTGTTTAATTCTACGATGGAAGAATGTAGTGTCTATCTATAATGTTATAAGTAAAATTGAATGGCATTCCATCCAAATGGCAGCTTATCATCTAAACATAGAAATGAAAAAGGTCTTGTATAAGTACTCTAGAGTTGTGCTAAACCTTTCTATTACATGTCTTATTTATGTGGAGCATCACTTAAATACCCCAATGCTCATCAATGGGTTTTTAGCCATTTCCATTTCTTTTGATTATCTTTCTGAGCTGGTACAAGTGATGTCATTATTGTTAATGCTATCATTACAATAGCAGCTACTTTCTCTGGTGCATCAAAATAAGCATTTGCTACAACAATGCATCCCCTTAATGGCTACTGACCACCTTACCCATAACGGTCCGAGTTTTTGACCATTCTAGGATGTGAAATATTTAAGTCTCCTCCATTACTCTATGTGATGATTTTATATGTTCTATAACATGTTCTTGCGCTTTGATGACAACATGATTCTCCAATTCCAGATCTGTTTCTGAGCTGCACAAGCAGTGCTTTATATTTTTGTTCAATTGCATCTGCAAATGATTATTTATATAGATAATCATGTATGTTGGACCACTTTTCAATTTCTATATATTTTGATGGGAAATGCTTCATGGTTGGTGAACAAGTGAAATTACTATGATACTGTCATATACTGGCTTCTAAGTTAATCATGAATTAATGATATGTTCATTATCTTTTGCATTCAACAAAATTTGTTCTTGACAGAATTTGTCCTTGGCATACGGGCGCATATTGGCGACGTGTTGATGGTATTAAAGAGTACATTTTGAATGTCCAAACTGTGAAATATGTGGTTCAAAATGTCATGAGTGTGGAGATCAGCTTAGTGCTACCAGGCAACAAATAGAAAGTGTTGGGAGAGGGAGTGCTAGTTTACTTGGATGGCAAGAAGGAAGAGGCATTGGGCAAGAAGGGAGACGCATTGGGAAAAGGAAACTTCATCCTACAAGAAGGGAGAGGCATTAGGATAAAAAAAAATCATCCTACTATGTGCTCATAGCATACTTGCAGATGCAGCAATGTGGTTTGATGCACTAGCAATGTGCTTTGATGCACATACAATTCAGGACCTGAGAAAACATGCAGGAGCAAAGAAAAGGTCAGCAAGGCGTTTGATAGAGAGGTTCTTTTAAGCAGAGCCTTTAAATATTTCTAAATATGGCTTTAAATATTTTTAAATATGGCTTTAAAGATGGCTGTAATTATCTGCCACGTTGTAGACTTTTTTATCTATATAATATCCTTTTTGAGCATAGAAAGCTCATATAATGATCATTTTATGCTATTGTAATTTTATGCTTAAAAGTGTTTGGTTTTTTTTTGGATGTGGTATACGACTATAAATTTATGGCTTAAGAGAACAGGCCCTTGTAAGTAGGTAGTTAAGTTGGAAATAAGTAGATAACTTAACTGAAAAAATGTGTTTTGGCTAGTCAAGTGAGATTGACTAACCAGCAGTTGCTACTTCATGTGTATCCTGGTCCAGGATACACATGAAGTAGCAACTGCTGGTTCCTGGTGCTTGGCCGCTCTTGTGGCAGCAAGCCTTGCATCTGTGCGTGGCTTGGTTGGTGTGGCTGATTTGGAAGCAGCGGCGTGGATCTTTCAGGGGATTCAGCAGCCTGTAGCCTCTCTGATTCCTCGACTCAGGTACAATATTCAAAGCTTTCTGGTTTTCCCGGGATTAGTAGAGCGGAAGTTTGCCATTTGATGGGACTTCTTGGGTGTTGTAGATGGTGATGGTCGATTTGTACAGCAGTAGAGTTGCAGTTTTTCTGTGAGTTTGTTGTGGAGTGTCGAGGTATCGCTGTCTCTTTGGGGCAGTTCTCCTTCCTCCTCACTTGCTTTATAACATTATCATTCTTTTAATATATTGATGACACAGTTCTTCAAAAAAAAAAGGGTGTTTTGATTAAGTTAATAACAATAAACTTAATTAGATTCGTGTGAATGTATTTTGGTTAAGTTAAAATTAACTAAAAGCATGTCTGAAGGGATTTTGGTTAACCACTAACTTAACAAGACAATATATGAACAACACGTAGTTAGGTTAAAATTTTCTAACTTAACTATGTTTGGTGTGAAGAAATTTAACTTCTTCTAGACGGAAACATAACTATTTCTAGTGTGAATGCAAATGCTCTAGTTAAGTTTAACTAGGTAGTTAATTTTTTTAACTTAGCCTAACTTAACTAAGCAGTGCAAATGGACCCTAAGTTGTCCACGCCCCCTAGGAAAATTGCTTCTACAGTTATAAAAGAAGAAAAGAAAAGCTTTTATATGGAAGGGATATAATTTGCATGTTAGAAACTCATGTGTACCAATGGATGGGTGCAGCAATGTAGAGTTATGAGGCTATATATAAAGGGTTCTCATGTGGACGATAAAAACATTCATTCATTCTTACAAGATAGATCGATAGACGATTACAAAGAAATACATATCAAAGGTGTTTAGTCTAAGTAGCACACAGATGGTATATATCCCTTATGCATTCCCCAGGGCATACAAGTCCTAGCTAGTACGTATTAACTAGCACCATTTTGAATATTACATCTCGATATTCCAAGTTGATATTATCTCAATGCAAGCAGAATCATCTAAAATGGAGGTATCAAAGGAGATGTAGCCGTAGTTGTATTTCTTAGCCACAGAGTACCGACCTGATAAGAGGTATTTGAGATTGGACAGAAATTTAATAAGCCCTCCATCATGAGTGGAATTTGCCATCATTTGATGAATCAAGCACCTGAACTTATGTTCTTCTTCCTTGGCCATTTTAGACATTTCGTTTAGAGCCTCGGTAAGTCCACTGCCTTTCTTCCACATTATGAACGAGGGCACATTCATGTAATCACGACTTTCTCTCTTTTTGAAAGGCGTGAAAAAGTTATTCACAATACTCATATAGAAGTATAGATAGGCAAGCGTCTCTAGAAATGCAAGAGTGGATAAGAAAAGAAACCTTCAAATATTGTAAGAAGGAAGGTAACGTATTGTACTTCAAAGGCAAGCTATGTGTCCCAGAGTCATTAGAAGGAACGAGTTTGCTCCTTCATGATACATATAATAGCCCAATTGTCGGCCACGTAGGGTTTACGAAAACCTACTTTAAAATTAGGAGGAGTATCTATCATTGGCCGGCATGAAGAAGAAAATAGTGAAGTACATCCGTGAATGTCAACTATGTCAAGAGCAAAAAATGAAACAACTCCTAATTTCAGGCCAACCGAACCATTGGGTATTCTCGATGCAAATTGGAAGGTCATAGCTACGCATTTCATAACTGGTCTCCGATGACAACAAGGGTTCTCGACACCTTAATGCTAGTGGTCGACAAACTATCTAAAATGATACATTTCTTGCCATGTCAACTATAGACACAACCTTAAATACGGCCTTGCTATTCACCACATATATTTTTAGATTGCATGGAATGTCCAGAGCTTTGAAATTCATCAGCGCTTGCTGGATTCTTCAACAACATCAGCACGAAATTGTGGATAAGTTCTTCTTATCACCCACAAACTAATGGTCGACGAGCTTAACAACGGAATCTTGGAGGACATGTTGAGAAACTACCTTTGAAATATGCAATCCAAATGGGCGATTACATCCACTTAGTGGAGTTTGCATACCATAGTAATAAGCAATATACATTGAGGATGTCTCCCTTTAGGATTAATTATGGCTATCAATGCCTAACTCTTGATGCATGGCACACAATGTCCAAAGAAGAGGTCTCTAAAGCATAGCTACAGGAACAGGAACGAGAACTTGGAACCAAAATTCTGAACGAGAACTGGAAAGGAATGTCCAACATTTGAATTGTTGAAATTTGAAAATGGTTTTTGGAGTTCCCTTTATATATAAAATCATCATAGAATACTTAGAACACTTGGAATCACCAACTCTTTGAAATTGAAGATGCAATTTCTTCTAAAAATCACTTCTTAATGATCATCAAGTCTTTGAATTGAAAATTCACTTTGTTCTAACTCCTTATTTCCCGACTCATAGTCCCATCATGAGTTTGAGAATCCATGTTCTCCTGGAGGATACATTGATAATATAAAATACATTTCTTATTAGAAAATTCATAACTGAAAATGCCTAAATGATATGAAATTATTGAAAATGATATGAAATCTCCACCTTCATTTTTTTTTTTTTCTCAAGTTTGATGGTCATGATATTGGATCACATATCTTCCTCACTAGTTGTACTTGGTTAAGGCCTTCATGATGGGATGCAACCATAGTGGCCGTGGGTCCGCTACTAAGCTCTGTGCTCTTTGAAGCCATAATCATTGCAAAGGAGGACTTAGAAACGTATGCCAAAAAAAAAAAAAAAGACATTTAGGGTTAGGGCGGTCCGTTGAAAAAAGGAAAGTGCCAAATAGATATGGGAAAAGTGTCAAAACTTGATTTTTTTGCTAGATTTTGACATGGGAAAAAACTTACCTGGGTTGTTGGCAACTAAAAAATGTCCTCTCCCACCCCAAACTTCTTAAAATAAGTAGGTGGAAATATGCATGATGTCTCGTAATAGTGAATGAGAAGAGAGGTGTATACGCAGAAGCATATAACATTTTTATCATGGTAGTCATTGCCTTGCCTTTCCCAAAAGATAAGTAAAAAAACTTGCAACTCGTATGTCACGAATCATTGCAATTGGATTTTGTCACGAAGAAACAATGTAGGAGAAAGATCTAGTTAGTATTGACATGATGTTGAGAACAAATTTGTCCATAACGAATTCCAACAAAGTGGGCATGGTTGACATCTCTTATGCTTCCCACCTCAATTTAAAATAGCCCAACCCCTTGCCCCAATCCTGCCCTACTGCTAGTTCGTAACTATTTGTCTCGAGCTTCAAATTTTCAACTATTTTTTCTTGGTTTTTGCTCATCAACTAGATAAATAATGATGTCATAAATAAGTAAATAAATTTAATAAAAATAAAAATAAAAATAAATAAAGGTGCATTGAACGACGTCCATATCCGCATGTCTGCATCATGCAACGCTGCGCAGACGTCGGTGTGGCAGCCAAGACATGGAGGTCTTGTTTATGGAAGGTTAAGAGGAACAACAACGAGCCAACAACATCCTTAACGGCATCTGGACGCCATTCATCGTCGAGACAAGTCTTCTACAAATTAATAGAATAGAATAGAATATAAAGTAATTGTTGCAAGTTCATAATAATAGTGCCAAAGTGTTATAGTAGCCAACAAGGCCACGTTGAATTGAGGACCCACGCATGTATCATCTAAAAGTGCTTGTGAGGGATGTATTGAATTGGCCCTATGTTCATACCAACTAGCATATCATTATCTTATCATTACATGATGTAGTGAATCTTTTTTTCTTACGTAGAATAATGGAATTTCTACCTACACCGTACCCCACAAAACCCTCTTCCACATGAGACAAGTCAATACACTCTTAGTAATGCCATAAGGTCATGTAATTTACATCTTGATTTCAAAACCATCTAGCCTAATATATGCAAAGTGGACGTGGACGTTACTTGCCTTAATGATGTCAATTTTGCTTGGTAAGATTGTCATGAAAATCACTGAATTATGGAAGTGTCTTCGCACTGCAAGTTCCATAAGCAGTGTCTATGTCAACTTTGCTTGCTTGATATGAATTATGAGTTGGCTATGTAATGCGTAATGTCTTGTACAAGTTCCACAAGTTACCTGCCTTGTCTATGTTAAATTTACTTGCTTGATATGAACTATGAGTTGGGCTATGGGATGTGTAATGTTCGATACACGTCACGCTACATCATTCCAACAACTAAGTGTGATTTGGGATACGCTCTGAATGCGTGAAATGCATTGGAAGTACTAAAAGTGAAATAGTATGAAGATTTTGCATATCCATTTCATTATGTTACACGCTTTGTTGATTCATTCAAGGTGAAGATTCGTCAAACATAAGTAGAGTTTGCCAATGGTTCAAATTGTGTGGCCATCCATTGTAGGGCCTAAGCATTGGTAATGACTTGACACGGTCTTCTTCAAAATTATCAATGAGACAAAAAGCATGGAAAGAGAGGGGGAGGAAACTTGCGCATCACGACATTGTCTATGTTTGTGGGTACATGAAGGGGCACAGAGGCGAGAGGGTACTGTAGGTTCTCCCTTGAGGCATGGGAGCCTGTGGGAAGGTATGTGGGATCCCAGAGGGAACTGTAAGTTCTTCTCGAGGTATGGGAGCCTCTGGGGAGGTGGGGTATCAAGAGGGATGTGGGAGCCTCTAGGAAGGTGGGGGTATCAGGAGGGGTGGGCCTGGTAGATGCACGTAAGTGGTTGGGGGGCAACGACTTGGAGTCGGTCTAGAAGGTTCAATCGTGCTTACAAGGTGCATATGCCAAAATGCGCAGAGCAACATAGAAGGCAAGGGGCACTGATAATATTACCATGAGGGGTGTGGATTCGGGAGGATCGAGGAATATACTTATAGAATAGATAGATAGTAGTTTTAACGTCACACCACTAGGGCAATATACTTGTAGAATGCAAAGTCTTAAATGATGGGGGAAGATCTTAGCCATCTAATATTATCACAAAAAGCGTGATTCGGGAGTATCACGGAATATACTTAGAGATGCAAAGTCCTAGATGATGGGAGGAGATCGTAGCCATTTAAAAATTTTAGCGGGTAAATTAATTGGGAACTTTAAAGGTTGATTTTAAACCTACCATTGGGGTAAAGGAGGGGAGGAGCGCCCACCTCGCCGCTAGGGCCTCCCTCCTCATAATCCCTCCTGCGCTATTCTTCACTCGTTTTCAGGCTTTTACTTAGCCTTAGTTAGAGGGTTCGCCCATCGCCGCCTTGCGGGGGCTGGGCTGGGCTGGGCTTCTGTCGACAGACCCATTTCTCAAGTTTTGGCCCTCTTCTCCTGGATCTTCATAGATTTCCTCAGTCTTCAGATTTATCTATTCTCGCCCATCAATTGGGCGTCAGATTTATCTATTCTTGCCCATCAATTGGGCGGCAGATGCGAGATTGATACACGATTGTTTCTAGCTTTTAGTCAACGGGCATTGATTTGTGGCGGGTGTAAAATTGGAGGATTTGAAGGAAAATTGGAGGATTTGGAGGAATATTTGTAGTTGTTTGAAGGATTTGAAGACGTGAATCGGTACTGGAGTTTTGTGGGAATGAAGGAGGAGATTGAATCGGCAGAATTAGAAGGAGTTAGTGGGAGATTATCGGAGGAAAAAAAGAGGCGGAGAAAGGATTTCTGAGAGGCGAATGTGTGAAGCTGGATGAATTGCCGAAGCCTTTTCTGCGTTTGGGTCATACAGGCAGAGAGGCATGGCGACATGGAAGAGCAAAGCAGCAGGGCAGCCGAGGCTCCGGCAAAACTCCGGGCTGAAACCGGACCCCGTTATCATCCCTCCGGCGCCGGGCTCCCCCCAGCATTTTCCAGCCCAGAAAGAAACCCCTCGCCCCAAACACAAGACCCAATCGGAGCTGGAAGCTGCCTGGGAACGGAAAAAGGAACTCCTCGACCGTAACGAGGCTGAGCACAGGGCGATCGTCCGTTGTAAATCTGACATGGCCGATCGGCCGACCAGGACGGTGCCACGTAGCCGATACTCTCTCAGCTTGACCGAGGATGACATGGACGAGTTGCGTGGTTCCTTGGACCTTGGCTTTGGGTTTGGTTTCAGTAACCAAGGTGATCGTGAGCTTTGGAACACCCTTCCAGCTCTTGAGCTCTGTCACCAACTTCAACAAGTTAAGCTTCTCTGGTAGATCTTCTCCCAGTCTCATCTCATGATGGTGAAGATAGTCCTCTCTCAATCTCTAGCCCAGGTACAACCTTTTTTTAATTCAATTCAATTTATCTCCTTTCTTTGTTTCTTTTGTTTGTTTATTTATTTATTTATTTTCTTAGAATAGAATAGAATAGAGTTTTTGCCGTTTTCCTATTAGTTGTAATAAACCATACATATACAACATGGCAACCTTGGGTCAACGATTCCGCCTCCGGAATGGAAAGTGGCACAGCAATTCCGGCCAAGCGGTCACCTGCAGGTAAGAATCAAGCAAAACTCCTGTTGCCATGTTGTGGCGTGTTCGAAGTGGGTCGCGGATTCCGGCACTGCCTCCTCACGGGTCGCCCTTGGAATCCGCTTCCCACATTCCATGCCGCCATACATAATAATATTAGTCGTAAATAGAAGATACGTACATAAGCTAAGCTTAGATGGAGATTACTACAGGGCTCACACCCTCACAAGTTAAACCCTACAACTCCTTTGTTTTACAATAATTGTCAATGGACCCTAGAATTTTGTTTGCATTAAGGCAATGAGTCTAGCTTGATGATGTATCCATGGAGCCCTTCTATGTTAGACTATTCAAGCCGAATGCCATGCCCTTTTCCTGCCTTATGAAGAAGCATTGTAGTGCATTGTTGAAATGCCCTAGCTTGGAAATACAATTTCATGAAAATTATATAGCAATGCATAAAATACCATATCATATCAAATTAGAGTATCCTAAATCATTAGCATTGCCAAAGATTATATTAATGATATGGTAATTTAACCACGTGTTTGTTTTCTAGGTGATGAACCCTCAGATTGTGAAGTCTAATATTAAGCTGTTGGGCTCAAAGCAGTAGCATGCACTGTTAAAAATAGTTTATAGTGTGAATACATTAGAGATGTTGACATGTTGACAAGAGTTAATGCCATACTTAGGGACTTTGGTGGTTAATGTCATACTTATAAACTCTAAACTTTGGTATTAACCACCATTCACCACATTGAATTTAAAAGAAAATCAATAAAAGTCCACTTTATCGTGGATTTGGATCTTTCGTTTTGTTTATAATTTTGTGATGGTCGTACTTTAATCGTTTTTCAATTTTTTATAAATCTCTACAAGAGAATTGTTGTCATAAGGCCCTTTCATAGGCAACTAACTACCTTCATCGTTTTTCAATTTTTTATAAATCTCTACAAGAGAATTGTTGTCATAAGGCCCTTTCATAGGCAACTAACTACCTTCGAAATGTATGGGGTTCCTAGGTTTATAGCAACTGCACAATTTGCGCAATTGGGCGGGCGGTAGAAGGGTTCAAAACAGCATCATTTTAACCAAAAATTGATTTGATATAGCAACCAAAGAGACAACCTAGATAAGATTTCTTTGATTGTCTCCATGGCTATTAGGATGATTGGGACAATGCAACAGGGTCGTAGTAGGCAAAAAGCCATTATGATCCAAAGCAAGGTTTGCTTATAGTCATTTCAAAAGGGGAAGTTCTAAATTCAATCTTACAATTAGATAGTTGCTAAGTTACGTTCTAATAAATTCAATAATTGTGACCTGTCTAGCATGCAATGAGGGCTTTCTGAATAAATAATGAGTATCACATTTGAATATGCTCTATCTATCTTTTCGTTTTTCTTATTTCCATACATGTGTGCTTCATAAAATAAATGCACAAATATATTTAGAGCGAGCCCATACAAGTGGGATGAACCACGTGGAAGGGAAGGATGTGTGGCCATCGATCGTTGCAATATTCAAAGAAGCACACATAAGTTAGAGGGTAAACCATCTTGCCTTGTATGCTAATGCCATGCCCTAGTTTACAAGTTAGATACTATCTAAGAAGGATCTCGAGTACTCATCTCGGGGCCTTTCCTAAGACAAGAGTATTTTACTTACTGGTTGTCATGTTATATTCAAATAGGTTAAGCCTGCCCCTCTCTCAAACCCTGTGTGTGTAGGACCAACCATAGATGCCAGAGGTGAGATCTTAACCTTGGAGACCACAACTCATACAGAGCCCCTATTACTCAAATAGTCCAGGGACATGCCACTTGAGGTCCCAACTAAGCATAGATCTAGGAGCCCACTAGAGAACAAAGGATCAATAACAATAGACCCTACGAAAGTCCAATTTCCAATGGAAGGAGGCGAGAACCGTCCTTCAATAACTCCTCATCAGGGGGATTCTGACCTCCCTGCCATCTCTGGCATCCCCAACTAGCAATAGTTGTGTCTCGTCAAGTGCTTATTTGAACTAGACTCCTGCGCTTGCTTACTGCTAAAGATGTGGCAATCCTCTGCTGGTCTATGAAGATCTAGGCAGTGTTGAGAAATCTACAAGATAATATTATCAACATTACTTATACCTTTTGCTTGTTTAAAAAATGTAGTAACTTCAAAGACAACATTCAAATAGCGTATACAACCCGTTCTTGTATTCATTTGTGTAGTAAAAAAGCGAATTGCTACCGTGACACCTTATTTTGAAACAGCCCAATCTGGATCTTAAGTTTTCATCTTCCTCGCATCTAACTACAATAAATTAGTTCCATCCTTAGTATGTCATGGTTCCATCACTTATCTGGCTTCACCTATCCCTTTGACCCCATTAACTCCTTTGTGTAGTGCCTCTCTTATGCCACTGTTTATTTACCCTTTTTTTTTTTTTTTTCCATTTTTGCCTTTACCCCTTGATCCCATTGATTCTCGTCTACCTTCACGCATCATGTTTGCGCAGTCTCAGCCCCTCCTCAACTGGCTATCCATGACTTATTTGCATCTTTGTATTACGCCACTCTTCCTAACCATATATCCTTCTTTTGTCTTTACCATATTTTTGTGCTCTGCTTATTCTTTTGTTGGCCCCCTTGTTGGGTCAATTTTCTTTGTTTTTTCACATATTTTCATTTTCCTATTCTATGTTGTTTTCTTATGGGTCCTTTTTGGGGTTTCCTTTGTCTTGATCTTAGATTCTCGTTAGTTTTTATTTAGTCCATTTTTGTTCGTTCTAGTTGTACTTTTACATTATGGAATTTCGCACGGTTCTGCCTAGTTCATGTTTTGTCATTTTTTCATTTGTCCTTTTGCTCCATATTTTCCTCGCTTGTTTCTTTGTTTTTCTCCTTCGTCATTATCCTTTTCCATCCCATGGTTCCTTTCTTCCTATTTATCATTTTGCTCCGGGGCCACTTGTCCTTTTCTTTTCCATCCCTTGCATCACCTTAATCCATGTTCCTTTTTTATCATGTCTCCATTTGTTCAACTCCTTTCTTTCTTAGTTCTTTTGGCCCTCAAGTAGTGTCTATGATTACCCCAATTGCTATGTTTTGCCTCATGAAGGCTTATTCCGTTGTCTTGTTCTATTTTGCCCTTTTCCTCCTGGTTCACTTTTTTCATATTTTCCTAGTCACCTAGTTTGCTCCTTTCCTTGGGTCGATGGAGGTAGTCTTCCATCTGGCCACTTGATTGTAAAATAGGATTCCATCCTTAGACGTTACTGCCCATTGATAGCAATAGAACTGACATTCCTGGATGGGGACGCCCTCAGATTCCTATTTATTTTCATTTTTGCTTAGCTTATCTGCCTTGAGCTCCATTCATTTTTCCTTTTTGGCTCCACAAGTTTCCCGCCCTCTCCCTTCTTTACAATCAAGGGATAGTCTGCTTTCTGACAGTCTCAAGGTGGTGGTTTTGGTTCATTCTATGATGAGGGACAAAGATCTTCTATTGTATTGCATAGTTTCATTTCTTCCTAAGATGGCGTCAGAGGCCTCCGAGGCATATTTCTATTACTTCTTTCTTTCTCAAGATGGCAATCAGAGCCTCCTCCGCGAGGCATTCTTCCTTTTTCATTCTCTCTCCTGCTGTGGCGCCTGTAGTTCTCCGTAGGCAGCACCAATTTGGATAGTTTTTTCCTCGGGCGATGGTTGGTCTGCATTTTGCCTTCTCATTGGTCGGTCATGTCACTTCCTGCCATGGGCCCTCGAGCCTCCGAGGCTATTATATTCTTTCTATATGACAGCTTGGCACCTGCCGTGCTTAAAGTCCTAACTTTAAAACAGGGTCATTCTCATTTTCAGACTTTCAGGTTCGGTGTTCCTTTTTTGCGCTTTCTCGCTTGGCGGCGCCATCACGCTTGCATCAACTCATTTTGGCTAATGTTGTTTCATTAGGGCGGGATTTGTCATCCCGGCGAGAAGTGGTTGCCGCTTTTTTCACGCTTTGCATATACCAAGTGGTGGAACAATCATCTTTTATCTAGCACTCTTCAATTTTATCATGTTCTCGATAAATTGTCTAGTTTCGAGCATGTTCAATTTTCAAGCTTTTCATATTTTCTACCCCCTAGTAGGGGAACAATATGTACTCAAAGATTTTACAAAAGCTCAATGAGAACACCACTTCATGGCCACTTGATTGTGTCATAGGACCCATCCTAGGATTAATAAACTATTTGATGTAAGTCTATTAGATGATACACGCAGATTCACAAGCTCGAAGTTCCTCCATGTGCTAGATTGCATTATGACTTACATAAAGCTCCTCAAGCTTCACAAATTCCTTAAAGTAAACAAGATGATGTACTTGCCGCTCTTACATACCTACAACGTCAAGAACTATTTGTTTATTCGTAATGTGAAACTATTTGTTTACCCGAAACCAAGCATTGATGTTAGATGATTGCTTTGTAAACCCGATCTTCAACAGACATTATAATCCATGGACGCTCACGTTTTTTGCTGAATAAGGCCAAGCCATAACTTTTGCAATTTTGTAAGATCTTCTAAGCCTTCCATCATTTAACCTTTGGCAACCGTCATCCATCGTGTCATTGTACAACCAATCTAACACGAATATTTCTTTTTTAAATTTAATGCTCATGTAAGCATGTAGAAACATATAAGAGACCATCTTTAAGTAAGAAACTCACTTGGATTTTATTTGAAACAAACTCGCTCTTTTGACACATGCAATTGCCGTAATTTGGTGATACCTCTTATGCATGCCAAGCAACAATGTGATCTCGTGAAGGACACATCAAATACAACAAGATTTGTAAAACCACCAACGCAAGTATTCTATTAAGCTTCCTAAAGACTACTTCCCAAGATATAATAATGTTCAACAAGTTGGCTTAACACCCCCTACAAATGCATCACACCGCACCCGGTTATTGTCAACAACTTGAACTTTTATTCCTTCCGTGTTTCCATGAAATTCTGCAGAAACAGAATGTCAGATTATTATTGCATGCTCACATAATTTTTGAATTTCCACATCATACCGTGGTATAGTATTCACGCACCCTTGTGCGCCCTCGTAACTAAAAGCAATTTCAGTCCCGGATGGAAAGAGTTTGAGTGTTGTTTTCACATCGCATGGATCTTCCCACCCGGTGAGAAATTCAAGCTCCCTTCGCTCACCGCATAAAAGCAAAACCCGCTTAACTACCTTGTCCAAACTATGCTTTTGTCGAGCAGAAGTGATTGAATGCGTATTTTGAACAACCGGCTTCATTCCAGATTCTCAAAATTTCTTTTTCGAGCTTCCTCCGAGATGGCCACGAGGCAATCTCAAATTAGGATCATAGGAAATTAGAGAGCCCGCTACTTTTGGCAATCCCACCTTTTGAATAAGTTCAGATCAAGTTCTTGCTTCGAGCTAAAATGACATAAAAACAAAGATTCTCGCGTGGCGCTTAAAGAACACCTTTGTTGTACTGTGGATTAAATAATCGCCCAATGAAGCTCAAGATGGAAAAGAAATGCCAACTTAATTTGACAATAGACGGAAGAACTTTTGTTTTATAGAAGAGAGACTTTAACAAGTTGCCACTAAACGAAATAGAGTAAGGACTATAATTACTGGCCGCCAGCATCCCTTGGGTCTAACGTAGAAGGGGTTGCAAAAGAATTTCCAGCTCAAAACCCTCTTGCCTTTCTAATAACCGGATCCAAATGCGGTATGGGATATTACATCCGCACTCAAGCAAGTGAACTCCGCTCCATTACTTCAATTTCAACAGATACCTTGCTTATCAACCCCCATTTATCCACCATCTTTTAAGTTGCATTTTGCCATAGTTCTTAGCATATTCTCCGCACAAAAGAAAAGTATATATCTGATTTAGCATATTATAACATACAATCGAAAAAAAATGGAATGGTATGACAAGATAAGATTCATACCTTAAAGCTTCTCCACATGGAACAGGGAGAAACTATTTGCCTATTGTGAGCTCATTTCTCCGTTTGCAGTTTACTAAATCATTTCCAATAACATCGCTACAAGAATCTTGTGTTAAAGGGTTCTTCCAAAATGCCCTGGAACGTTCTTATACATAATATCATTTGCCATATCCAAATCTTCCATACTCAACTGGGATCATCGTTGAACTATATCAAATAGAGCTTGCCACATTTTTGGGAGTAAAATGGAAGATCGGGTAGAACACGATCAACAATATCATGAGTAATTTCACTGAGATCATAGTTACGAGCTTATCGTCTCAATTTGAAGGGCTGCAACATATTCCTGACCATAGGAAGGGCTGGAGGTCGGGTCAGATTGGAGCTTCGGTCTGCCCGGCCAGTTATCCGGTTGGAACATCCGCAATCCAAAACGCTCGAGACCGCCAATTTACAGGCAACAATCGATTTTTAGCAGTCACCAGCATATCCTAAGTATATTCTAGTATATACCTAGGATATGCCACAAACCCAAATAAACAAGGGTTTGGGCAACCCAAACTGGGTTGGAGACATTTGCCTTCGGATTACCTGCTGAGCGGAATCAGCATGCCGTTTTCCATTCTGGAGGCGGAACGAGCGAGCCAGTTTCCATGTTGTGGTGGATTCGTGGACAACCTAAAACTGCAGCAATTGTTGTAAGGGGGTTAGGCCTAGGCAATCCTTCTAAACAAACTAAAGTATTGAATGCTTTTAACCATTTGATCCTACATTCCGCAAACGGTCTATGTCCACATGTCTTGCACACGATCTTCTTAATATCTGCTACAAAGGAGAAATTCACTCTCATGTTGCCAGCCATGGACTCTATTCAAATTCTTTTCTTTGCTCCCATCTCATTCGATTCCTTGCCACTTCTGGCAGGTTATTTGAAGCCAATCAAAATTTTGATTCAGTTTGCAGGCCTAGTATCTACACTTGGACTTCGATGATTTCAGGAAATGCGAAGAACCGTAATGGTTATCTAGCTTTAGAAATTTATAAGCAAATGGGTCTTGCAGGTTTGGAGAGTGACAAACAAGTATACCTTGCTTGCCTTAAAGCATGTGCGACGAGCTCAGAGCTTGAGAAAGGAAGGCTTATTCACGATGAAGTCATAAGAAGTGGTCACCAATTTAACCTCGTTTTAGGTAATACTGTTGTTGACATGTATGCTAAATGTGGGAGTTTAAGAGAGGCTCGTCAGGTTTTTGATAGATTTCAAGTTAAAGATTTAGTTTCATGGAATGCCATGATTGCAGGATACGTTTTCCATGCTGAAGGATTCTCCGCTTTAGAGCTTTTCAGTAAGATGCAAAAAAATGACATAAAGCCTAATAAATTCACACTTTCAAGTGTCATAAAAGCATGTGGAAGTATAGGAGCAATTCAACAGGGTAGGGCCATTCATTATCTGATAATTAGGGATCAACTTGCATCAGACATTTTTGTTGGGAGTACACTTATTGATATGTATGCTAAATGTGCTAGTTTAGGTGAGGCTCGTAAGGTCTTTGATGCTCTGCCAAACCCAAGTCTAGTTGCATGGAATTCGATGATGGCAGGGTATGCTCAAGAGGCTGAAGGAATTGCTGCACTGCAGCTGTTTGGGAAGATGCAACGAGAGGGCATAAAGCCAGACCAATTGACCTTTTTAAGCATCATGAAAGCATGTGGAAATATAGGTGCAGTTGTGTATGGTAGGATTGTTCACAACAAGGCTATCGAACAAGGATCAGCATCAGATGTGATGGTATCAAATGCATTGGTTGACATGTACACCAAATGCGGAGCAATGGAAGAGGCCATCAAGTTTTTTATCAGGCTTCAGCGCAAAACTGTGGTGTCATGGAGTTCCATCATTGGTGGATATGCATATAGTGGTAATATTCAACAGGCAATGAAATATTTACAAGAGATGCAAGTCAAAGGCATTGTTCCAAATGCAGTGACATTTGGCTGTGTTCTTATTGCGTGCAGTAATGTAGGTTTTGTGGATGAAGGCCTTTATTTTATGTTTATGAAGAATCACTATGGTATTAAGTCAGACACTTTACATCTTAATTGTATGGTCGATCTTCTTGGCCATGCAGCATACTGGAGTGAGGCAGAGAATCTACTTCAAGCCATCGATGGACCAAATTTTACAGGCTGGATTTCTCTGCTAAGTGCTTGTCAAATGCAGGGTAATTTAAGACTAGGGCAAAGATGTTTTGACAAGGTTACGGGCATAGACCCTTGTGCCACGGCTGGATATGTGCTGATGGCAAACATGTATGCAGGCAATGGTATGATGGCAATGGTATGATGGCTAACTAGAACCGAGGAGCAACTTAATTGCTGGATCTAACAAAGGTATGTGCTATACCATGTTGAAAATATTAAAGGACAAAATGACATGACAAGAATGTCAAAGCTTATATTTTCTTAAGTTCTTGCAAATATTCCATTGTTGAAGAGCAAGAAAAGATTGAATCAGACAATGATGCCATATGGCAGGCATGGAAATGCTTTAGGATAGTGTGGAAGCCCGCAGCTTTTCAGCCAGCTCTATGAACTGGTATATGAACGAAAGGATTTATTTTGTGAGTGAAGAACTAAAATAATCTTAAGAACAGTATTAAGCAAGCTGCAAACGCACGTTGAGAATCTTGGCTGGCAAAGCAGAACAGGATGAATTGAAGACTGTAAAAAGTTCAAAAGGTGTTGTCGACTTAACACTCTAGCAGGTATTGCATTCCAGTAAATAGATCTTAGGATTAAAGAGCAGGAAGGATTGACAATGATGGATTGGGCCTGGGGCATTCTAGTACTGGAAGTCTCATTAAACATCCTAATGACTTGGTAGCTTTCAATGCATAAAGCTCCATGAACTGTGTCAGAATGCAAATTTTTAGATAACATAGGTTGTCTTTTATCAGGGAACATCTCTGAAAGTCAACATCCTATGGCCAATTGCTTTTAAGCTCCCCTTTGTTTCTTGGTTTTCTTTTTTTTTTAATTACAACAGTTTCATTGTAGATCTTGCTGAAAGTTCTCATAAATATCTAATATTTCCCTGCTTTTGGACTTTTTAGCCATTCTAGTTCTTTGTTTGAAGTGTAATTGATTTCCTTTTATAACATAATGTTCTTCATAGTAATTGAAAACCTATTAAAAATTGCATGTACGTACTTGGGGCTTGTAATCTTCCTATAAATCAATGTCATTATTTTTCTATCTGCTGCTCCGCAGCATAATAAAGTTCTCTTGCCTCCTTGGCATTATGAATGCTTCTTGTTCCCCCAATGCATCCTTTAGTTTCTTCACGTTATTATATGCACGCTATAGTGGCAGGTTCTTTAGATTCTATTGTAATTATGCCTACAGATTACCAGAAAAGACAGTGCAAACACTTTGGTTATACGAGATTTCGTATTTTAACTGCTACTGTGATGAAAACCAACTCAACTCTTATCCATTGGCTTCATGTGGAAACAAGAAGATTGTACACAAATAGAAGTATATTGTCTCTATTAATACTTTATTTTGTTTATTATATGTAACCTAATAGGTTTATACTACTACAACAACAGATTTGGCTGGAATTAACCAAAACAGCCACTGCTAAGTCCAAGTAATCTTGACCTCACCGAGGTCTTGGTCGAGCCCAAGTGCGTTCCAAACAGCAGGAGAACCATCGACTACATTGTTCCTGCAGGGATATTGATAACCATGTGCTTTGTCACATCCTGCAGTAGAATCACACTCATCCACCACAGTAGCAGTGGTGGAACGCCCGTGCTAGCAGTAATTTTGATAGTTTTGTGGCATCTGTTACCATTGTCATACCAACCAGTAGAAAGGGCAACTACTCTGGTACTGTCAGAATGGTACTGGTTATCACATTCAGAGGGGGCACCTCCTTCTCCACCCTTTTCAAAGTGGTTGAGGGTGAGGATAGCAGAGGTGCCAGAGTTGGAGATGGCAGGAGAACACTGATAGAGGGTGTATTTTGTATTGGCCTCGCAGCAGCCATCACAGTTGTAGGATTTTGAATTGTAGAGGGTGCCACTAGATTGGCAGCCTGAACCTCAGGCGGAGGAGATGGTGTAGCTTTGCAGATATGGGTGCCCACATCTGGATCATCGTTGCATTTTCCGCTTATGCAAATTAATTGGCCGTCGCAGTCGTTGAGGCTGCTGCAGGATTGGCCACAGCCCTTTGCCTTTGCAAACCTTGCACTTCCCATCAACAGTAGAGTGCAGATTATGAAATGGCAGGTTGCCATTGCTCAAAATCTTGCGTTTTGGTTGTGGAGTGCCTGATCATTTTATGTTGAAGTGCCGTGTCAATCCTTCACTTGCTTTCCTTGCTTCTTCTTAGCAGGAGAAAATCTCCAGGAACGTGTGGACTTTTCTTCTTCTGTAGGCCTACTAAGTCTACACTACTTTTTGAATGTTTTGAAGCTATTATTAGAAGGTTATTTGCTATAGGAGCATCGTAAATCTTGGCATGTCCATGGCAAATCCTTAGCATATCCGCAGTATATCGGTGGCTGATAATGGAGCAAGAAAAGCTCTACGACGAGCTCTCTTTGCCTTTAATGGAAATCCATGTTCATCTTTTTCAACCAAGGGCTCAATGAATACAAATTTTCTCGCCCAATCATCTTGAAATTCTCTTCCACTAATTCACTGATTGAATTCCTTTGACTTCCTTTTTCGTTTATGACCAGAACTATTTCCATTATTATTTGGAAGCCCTGATCGATTTGCATTTGCGCCCAAAGTGGCCGCTGCATTACTACTTTGCCCATCCCCTGCTACAGAAACCTCATCCAAAAGTATGACATGTGGTTGTCCCGTTCAAAGAAGGATCATTTTGTTGCTCATTGATGCTGGAACTGACCACATCTTTAAAATCTTTAAAGGAAGGCTTAAAAAATGACAAAATCCCTTGCCTTGTCATATTGGAATGTCTAGAACATGGAATTCTGCAAGAAAAATCTTAACTTAGAATTGCAAAGAACGTGGCTTTAGATCTGCAAAAAGAACAAGTATTTATCAGGCCATTGTATGCATGGATTCTTAGTGGAGAAATCTCTTTCACATGCTAGCTAGAGCAAGGTTTATGATAAAAAAAAAAAATAGAAAAAATACATAGCTAAAATAAGGTACAGTTTCTCTAAAATGTAAGAAATCAATTGCCTCATAAACAAATCAAGAGGACAACCACAGTATTCTGATAACATGAATAAGCAAACTAAGTATAACTACTCTACACCATACCTCATAGCCTTAATCCGACTGTAAATCTCAATAGCTCCATGCTAAGGGATAAATAACACGAAGCAACACATTATGGTAGGCAAGCACAAACCGATTTGATTTCAAGCATCTTTTTAAGATTTATTGATGGAGAGCTATATGTCGGGGTTATTACTGATATTATTGATGTGGAAATGATTCAAAGCGAACGAAGGAGAAACGGCGAAAATGGTTCAAGCCTACATGCAGGTGGAAGAAATCAAACAGTGTGACTACATCCTTCCGATTTTTTTGGAAGTCGATGCCACGCATGTCTTAATAGATGTGAGTCAACCATATATGTATCCACAACAAGTTCAACAAGTATTTTTCCAATACCATCCTTGAGAAAGAAGGGGAGGAGCATGAGGAAGATCTGAGCATGAGCAACAATTGGAATTTGTGGAGCCACAAAATGTAGGAGATTATGAAGCTCAAGGGGAAACGTCTAATGAAGCATTGAAATCACCAATGCACTTCCATAAATGGCATTTGAAGATTATATTGAAGAGGAGGAAGATGTCGAGCTTCAAATGCCAATATCTTGGCGAAGGTTGCTAACTAGATGATGATGAGTGGAATGACATTCAACATGATTTCTTGGATGAGGATTTCATGTCAAATGGATAGAAATCATATTTCAATTTGTTGTGTTCAGTATAATTTTTTTATATTTATACATCTTGTTTGAAGCATGTATTTTCTTGTGCTCGTATGATGTATACTATTGATTGCTTTCGAGTTTGAAGTTACATGATATGAGAAACAATTTGTAGTAAACAAAATCTAAACAAATACAAACTTTACCACCAACCCTTTTTCCGCTTTGCAATGGAGGGCCTCGAATGTATTGGTGAAACATGACTTCCCAATTATAAAACATTTGACATCAATTTATAGGGGTATGCTATTGGATAAACGAAAACTTATAGATGCTTAATAGATCATTTACGTAGACTCTTGAATGACCAATGCTATAGCAACTACAATATATATCATGCATGACGATTCTATTGAGGAATACAGGAATAGACAGATCACTAGTCAGCTTATTAGTCATACCTTTAGTCAGAGTATTAGTCAGAGCATGTGTCAACCAATTAGTCAGAAGCATAGTCAGAGTATTAGTCAACTTATTAGTCACATTATTAGTCAAAAAAATCGCAAGATGTAATTAGTCAGACTTATCGACAGATTAATAGTCACGTCATTAGTCAAGTTTTTAGTCAAATGACACGTCCGGACAAACGTCAGATGTAACATCATAGACTTAATCGTCAGTTTTTTAGTCAAAATTTTTGTCAAATGGAAATGTCAGTTTGTTGGTCAGTCTAGGCGTCATCGTCAAATATACATTTGGCAACTTGGTTTGGACCCTCTGACGGTTTCGCTAATGTCTAATAGTCATCCTCTTGTACTAACACTACTGTCTTGTAGTTAATTAATTTGACAACAAATGGCCACTTGGAATCTAGTGGTACAATGGTGACAATTTAGCATAGTTAACAAAATCCCATTTTTATTATCTCAAGATCTAGTACATTTTAAAATCGTCATTATATGGCTAATTGAGATCCAAAATATGTAAAATATGCTTAGCATCTTCAAATACCAATTTCTTTCTTGAAAACCCTACTATCAAAATATGAACAATACAAAAATGCACTAAAAACCTAAGAAAAGTCATGAATACATAAAGATCTAAGTTGCTTCCAAACCATTAAACAAACCATACTTCCTAAAATCCCCTTCATATTCCCCTCAGATCCCCCTTTTGTCTGGATGAATATTCAAACTAGAGGTGTCTTCGGGCATTGAGAGTTGTTAGACGGGTATATAAGAAAATTGTGCCTCTTACTAGACCTTAGATAGCGATCCTCATTTGTGGGGTAAGGTCCACAAAATAGAGTATACCTATAACAAAGTAGGTGAAATACTATAAGGTTTTGAGACAAATATATTTAACGATATATATTTTTACATGTAGTATACAATTGAAGGAAAAGCCTCTTGATGCCTTACGTCGCCCCGTGTTTGATTATTCACCAAAGGTAGTTTTCGACGAAATTTAATGAGATAAGATAAGATAGATATTGTCCGTCCATGAGAACCCAATCGGGTTATGGGACCCAATATGAACGAAGGGCATAGCCGAACTAAGCGAGGACAAAGCCCCCCTCACATGTACAAAATAAACAAAAAAGATCATGAATATAAACATACTAAATATAGCCCAACCAAGGGTTCAAGGGCCAAGTGTCTCGAATGATGTACCTTTGCCCCCTATAAAGCGCATATTTTTTTTTTGCTTAGGTGCCTCCACGACTTTCTGAGCTCTTAGGTGTCGTCGTCTAGACAATTACCTTTGGGGAAAGATCCTCTTGTACTGAATGGGGAGTACCCCTTAGGTGGCTACCATGTTGCGGGATGTGCAATGCAATCGTCTTTGCACAAAATTGGACGAGGATATGACAAGGTCGATCGGGGCACTGTGAGCTCTTACCGGGTGTTTTAATTGTATGCGATTACTACGGGCTGCGCATTACATCGGTGAAGAAGTGCTCAACTTCCTCAAGCGACGAGCAATCCTTGTTTTCGGTACACACGCTATTAAGTAAATTGTGGGGCCCTATATCGCATTTTCCTTATGTATCTATTCTATCCCACGTTCTTTGTATGGGTTACGATAGAACTAGTGCAAAATCGGCACAAAACCCCGCAAGATCGACTCAAGAGATAGAATAGAAGAACAAGAATAACTCTATTGAGAAAAGCAATAGGAAATACAATCTCTACTTCTGAGCATTGCATAGTACATAACATACAATCAATATATACAACCAGTGAGACTAAGAATAGTAGTCTACCGTTTAACCACCGTCCATTTATTACGGCGATTTAGGGTTGGTGGTGGAGTCTCGACAAAGTCTTTGCCTTACGTAAATTTCAGCACCTTCGGCACCGGTTTGCTAAGTCTTAGAACCACTTCTTTGTTTTGACACATTATGCTTAGTCAGCATATTTATATTCCAACACTCTCTCTTAAATGTTGCTGACTAAGCAGAAGAAAATCAGCTCAAACTAAGGTAATCCTCTCTCTTTGACAATTTCTTCATGCCCAAGCTCTCCTTCACATTGGCGAACTTAGATCCAACTAATGGTTTGGTAAAGCCATCGACAAGCCGATCTGTGAGGAGCAATGAACAAGTTGAAGATCCCATTTGGATCTGCTCATGGACAAAACACAAATGGGTGTCAAGGTGTTTTGCCTTTGGGTGGTACTTAGCATTCTTGGCAAGATGGATGGTACTTGTGTTGTTACACAACATAACAGCTGAGGATGGAGGTACCTGCAGATCTGTCCACAAATGTTTAAGCCACAACAATTCACGCATCCCAACGAATGCTTTGAATTACGCCCCGTGGTCTTGGCCGACCTTTGTAAGAAGCTGTCTTTTTGGACAACCATGTCGTACGTTAGGCCCTATGAACATGACCATCCTGTTGTGTGGACCTCCTCCTATCATGGCAGTTAGTATGATGCATCAACAAAGACTTTCAGCTATAAATCGAGAGGACCTCGATAAAAGAGACCTTCTGTGAAGTCCCTTCGGATATGCTAGCGGATCTTTTAGCGACCTTCGGTGTATTTGCACTGGGATTGTTCATAATTACGCTTTCAGGGACTCCCCACGGCAAAAGAGATACCAGGTCTAGTGGCGTGAGATATATCAAGCGCCCTACCAAGCTTTGATAGAGTGTGGGATCACACTCCTCACCATCGAAATCAAGCTCAAGCCTTGTGCACGGATCAAAGGACTTGCCACAGCCTTGCAATCTTGCATGCGATACTCTTTGTAACATTTCTTTGATATATTTCTGGCGAGAAAGATAGATGCCATCCCGAGTCTTTGCCACACTTCTACACTTAAGCGCGGGGAATGCATAAGGCCAAGGTCAGTCATCTCGAAGGACGAAGATAACTTCAACTTCAATGTAGAAATCAGCACATCAGCATCTCCTTGATGATCAAATCATCAACATACAAAACCACAATGCACATTCGGCATTCATGTGATTTGTAATAAAGATTGGGTCCTTTGCACTTTTCTTTGAACCCTTGCTCAAGAAAAAAGCATTATTTTTCGCATGCCAACATGTTGGAGCCTGCTTCAAGCTATAAATGCTTTTCTTCAAATGACAAACCAACTGCTCCTTCCCTTGAACAACAAATCCTGGAGGTTGATTCATATAGACCTCTTCCTCCAAATCACCATTCAAAAAAGCAGACTTAATGTCCATTTGAAACATTAACCAATCTTTCATTGCAACAAGAGCTATAAGCGATCGATAGTGGACATTAGCTCTGAGGAGCAAAGACTTCATCATAATCTAAGCCTTTTTTTTGTGCAAAACCCTTGGCTACAAGTCTAGCTTTGTGCTTTGACACTGTCCCATCAGCATGAAATTTGGTTTTAAACACCCACTTATAGCCAGTAACTTGCTTATCAGCTGGAAGTTTAACCAATTTCCATGTGCCTTGCTTCAGCGATTGAAAGTATTCTTCTTCCATTGCATGTTGCCACTGCGGATCACTAGCTGCTTCATGAAAGGTGTGTGGATCAACATGATCCTGGACCTTTGCCATTAAGGCAAGGTTACATGATCTATTAGACTTCTCCTGTTTCTCCATCATACGTGCTGATCTCCTAAGTTCAACAACAGGTACAACAGGTGTTGCATCCTTGAGACGTGCTGATCTCCTAGGTTCAACAATAGGAGGTATAGCAGGTGCTACAATAGGTGCTATAACTTGGTCTTTGGATCGGGTGCTCTGATACCTTCATGTGTCTGGACTCCCCTCGAAAGCAAACAACTTGCTCATGGACCATTGGGCCGAGTGGGATTGGGATCATCCCGTGCCACTACCAGGCAAATGTGAGTTCCTTTGGAGAAACCACTAGAGAGGTAGAGAAAGGTCTACCGTTTTGCTATCGGATCTCCAACATCAAGCTGCTTTGTCATTGTAAAGCTGGGGAGAATCTTTGGAAAATATACCATCATACCACGGCATCTTTAGAGCCGAGGCCGACTGCTTACAATAACTTTGCTTCTTGGAAGGATCATACAACTTGTAACCTTTCTAATTTTCTGGATACCCAATGAAGATGGCTTTGACAGCTCTGTCATGCAACTTCTCATACTTTCTCAGCTTCTCAGCAGGTATGGAAGCATAAGCCAAGCATCCAAACATCCTCAAATGAGACACATCTAGTTTCATTCTCCAAAATGCTTCATAAGGAGTCACATCCTGGAATGCCTTAGTAGGCGACCTAATTGCCAAATATCTTTGTTGTCTCTCGCCTCTCCCCAAAAGATTGAGGCGGGTTTGCTTGTGACTCATCATAGATCTTGCCAAATCAAGCAAAGATCTATTCCTTCTTTCAGCTACACCATTTTGTGGATGAGCATAAGGAATGATTAACTGTCTTTCAATACCTTCTTCCAGAAATATATTCACCTCCATTGTCACTTCTCAACTTTTCTATTACTAACCCTGTCTGCTTTTCGACTGCTGCTTTGAAGGCCTTGAACTTGCCAATCACCTCAGATTTGCGATTGCAAAGTATACATCAAGTGTACCTCTTTGAAATCATCAATCGGGGTCAAGAAATACCTCTTTCCACCTAGTGAAACATCGGGCATATAGCACAAATCGAGAATCGCAGCTCAAGAGGTTGAGTTGCTTTCGATGAATAACTTCTTTGTGGAAAATTTTACATTGAGGTTGCTTTCGAGGAGATGGCATGCAACGACACACTCAAGCTTGACACATTTGAGAGGGAATACATGTAACCATCTTGTTTTGTACAAAGCATGTCTGGGCGATTGCCTCCAACATGAACAAAATGAGCATGCCACGGATGCTTTCGGTGATCAAACCGACACATACAAGACCATGTTTGGTCTTATGCCCCGAACCATCAAAGACATACAAGCCATGCGGCGGCGTCCTTTGTGCCATGGGCGCAAACTTTTCAAGTCAATTCCTTCAAGTGGATTCTGCCCGATGAGATAGGCTTTGCCATTTTTAGAGAACAATGTGATGGTGCGCTTTATCAAATTCGTGGACATGATATTTTTGTAATCGGGAGCAAACATGACATTCCTCACCTTACTAACTACATCATGTCCATGCAATTGAAAAGCTACAATCCCTTTCTGTGATAGGAAGAGAATATCCATCACCCATCTTCACATCACCTCGGATCGAGGTTCAAGTTCGAGAAAACACATCGAATCTCTAGTAAGATGAGCAGTGGTTTTGAGTCCAAAATCCGGTCCTTATGTAAAAGGTGCTGGCGGCTGCTACAAGATTCGAGATATTCAGCATCAAAAGTGGCACCACGGTAGCACTTGTCTCTTCCTTAGAGTTGACTGTTATGCTTCTTATGTCATTATCCTTTGAGCTTTTCTTCTCCTTCTTACAATTCGAACTGTAGTGACCCTTTTCACCACAATTCCAGCACTTGAACTCCTTGGATTTCTTACCATCAGACTTCACATTTTTTGACTTCCTAGAGTCTTTGCTATCGACAAACATCTTCTTGGTGTCGGTCAGAAGTAGACACAAAATTAGCATGGTCTACTCTCCCATCCCTTTTATACGGTCCAACTCCTCTTGTTGCAGTAGAATGATTACTTTGGCTATATCAATCTTCTCCTTGTATCTGATCTTTGAGGAGATAATATCATAGGAAGCAGGAAGACCAACCAAGATATCTTGAATCGGCTATTTTGGACAACATCCACCGGTGACCATGTAATCCAAAGCGCCATTGCTTCATCGAGTAAGGTATCTTTGTGTGATTTGAAATCACCTAATTGGGCATGTCTCATTTTGTTACGGATCAGCATTTGAGTAGCCATACTCTTGCTATCAAGAGACTTCTCCAAATGAGACCCAATAGTTAAATTAGTATTACGTAGTTAAGGGCTGTTAACTTTTTGTTAATGAAATGACTAACTAAATATTCTCTTCACATCCAAACTGATGGTTGACATATTATTAACTGAATTTTAACAGGAAGTGGAAAATAGCCTAAAGCTTAAAGCGGCCTCTACGAGGTCACAATAGCCGCAGTTAGCGATCGCGATGCATCGATGGGCCAATATAGGGCTGAGAAGCCGTGGACGCAGCCGTGGATGACGAGGGTGAGGGCATGGAAACGAAGATGCGGAAGATTACCAAGTAGAAATTGTTGTGTTCTTGTGTTTTTTTTTCCTCCCCTTTCTGTGTTTAGTATGTCTTTGATGAATTTGGATCTGAACCTGGTAGCAAATTTCGTGGGACCTGGGCCCCTCTCCCAACATCCCACACCATCTTTTGACTTTCTAGCTTTCTACATAGATCTTTCTTTATGTGTTTGGCTTTAAGCACATAAGCAAACAAACACTTGTAGCTGCATCTTTCAAAGCCATTTCTAGTTGATGATGTTTTTAGTTCAGTACTAAAATCAATTGGCAACAAGCTTGTTCTTTTTGCAAGTTTAAAATGTTAAAATTAACTGTCTTGGCCATTAATTGTTCCTTACGTAAGAAAATGCAGTTCCTTATATGCGATGTTTGTCAATTTTGAGTTCCAGGCTGTGATGCAAATTAAACAACTAGATTGGACTCATCCAGCTTATGCTTAAAAATTGCACTTGGTTGAATGCTTCATCTGGCTCCAACGGATATACACAAAAGGAATAAAGACTGTCAAAATGGAGTTCATGAATTGATCTAGCCTATTCTTGGCCATAACTGATTGCAAAGCACGTGGTCTAAAGGCCCATTTAGCAGAATCCAGTAATTTTATTTCTAAACAACCATTTGTTCAATGATTTCCAAACCCCCAATTGATTCCTAACATCCTTCCTTGTAGGGTTTTTGTTTATGTATTTAAAAGTTTTAAGGACAACGCCAGTGTTAAGCTAGGAAGGGACAACAATAGGGGGAGCAAGTCTTCAAAAACATACCAAAATCTAGCATTTGATCACTCTATTATGTGCAAATAATAAGCATTCAGATTAATCAGAAGTTTCCCTTTTGTTTAATTCTACGATGGAAGAATGTAGTGTCTATCTATAATGTTATAAGTAAAATTGAATGGCATTCCATCCAAATGGCAGCTTATCATCTAAACATAGAAATGAAAAAGGTCTTGTATAAGTACTCTAGAGTTGTGCTAAACCTTTCTATTACATGTCTTATTTATGTGGAGCATCACTTAAATACCCCAATGCTCATCAATGGGTTTTTAGCCATTTCCATTTCTTTTGATTATCTTTCTGAGCTGGTACAAGTGATGTCATTATTGTTAATGCTATCATTACAATAGCAGCTACTTTCTCTGGTGCATCAAAATAAGCATTTGCTACAACAATGCATCCTGCAGAATGGCTACCAGCCACCTTACCCATAACGGTCCGAGTTTTTGACCATTCTAGGATGTGAAATATTTAAGTCTCCTCCATTACTCTATGTGATGATTTTATATGTTCTATAACATGTTCTTGCGCTTTGATGACAACATGATTCTCCAATTCCAGATCTGTTTCTGAGCTGCACAAGCAGTGCTTTATATTTTTGTTCAATTGCATCTGCAAATGATTATTTATATAGATAATCATGTATGTTGGACCACTTTTCAATTTCTATATATTTTGATGGGAAATGCTTCATGGTTGGTGAACAAGTGAAATTACTATGATACTGTCATATACTGGCTTCTAAGTTAATCATGAATTAATGATATGTTCATTATCTTTTGCATTCAACAAAATTTGTTCTTGACAGAATTTGTCCTTGGCATACCAAGCATATTGGCGACGTGTTGATGGTATTAAAGAGTACATTTTGAATGTCCAAACTGTGAAATATGTGGTTCAAAATGTCATGAGTGTGGAGATCAGCTTAGTGCTACCAGGCAACAAATAGAAAGTGTTGGGAGAGGGAGTGCTAGTTTACTTGGATGGCAAGAAGGAAGAGGCATTGGGCAAGAAGGGAGACGCATTGGGAAAAGGAAACTTCATCCTACAAGAAGGGAGAGGCATTAGGATAAAAAAAAATCATCCTACTATGTGCTCATAGCATACTTGCAGATGCAGCAATGTGGTTTGATGCACTAGCAATGTGCTTTGATGCACATACAATTCAGGACCTGAGAAAACATGCAGGAGCAAAGAAAAGGTCAGCAAGGCGTTTGATAGAGAGGTTCTTTTAAGCAGAGCCTTTAAATATTTCTAAATATGGCTTTAAATATTTTTAAATATGGCTTTAAAGATGGCTGTAATTATCTGCCACGTTGTAGACTTTTTTATCTATATAATATCCTTTTTGAGCATAGAAAGCTCATATAATGATCATTTTATGCTATTGTAATTTTATGCTTAAAAGTGTTTGGTTTTTTTTTGGATGTGGTATACGACTATAAATTTATGGCTTAAGAGAACAGGCCCTTGTAAGTAGGTAGTTAAGTTGGAAATAAGTAGATAACTTAACTGAAAAAATGTGTTTTGGCTAGTCAAGTGAGATTGACTAACCAGCAGTTGCTACTTCATGTGTATCCTGGTCCAGGATACACATGAAGTAGCAACTGCTGGTTCCTGGTGCTTGGCCGCTCTTGTGGCAGCAAAGCCTGGCACTGTGCGTGGCTTGGTTGGTGTGGCTGATTTGGGCGTGGCGTGGATCTTCGGGGATTTGACTGTAGCCTCTCTGATTCCTCGACTCAGGTACAATATTCAAAGCTTTCTGGTTTTCCCGGGATTAGTAGAGCGGAAGTTTGCCATTTGATGGGACTTCTTGGGTGTTGTAGATGGTGATGGTCGATTTGTGCAATGATGGAGATTTGCGCTTTTTTACGTGAGTTTGTTGTGGAGTGTCGAGGTATCGCTGTCTCTTTGGGGCAGTTCTCCTTCCTCCTCACTTGCTTTATAACATTATCATTCTTTTAATATATTGATGACACAGTTCTTCAAAAAAAAAAGGGTGTTTTGATTAAGTTAATAACAATAAACTTAATTAGATTCGTGTGAATGTATTTTGGTTAAGTTAAAATTAACTAAAAGCATGTCTGAAGGGATTTTGGTTAACCACTAACTTAACAAGACAATATATGAACAACACGTAGTTAGGTTAAAATTTTCTAACTTAACTATGTTTGGTGTGAAGAAATTTAACTTCTTCTAGACGGAAACATAACTATTTCTAGTGTGAATGCAGTCGTTCTAGTTAAGTTTAACTAGGTAGTTAATTTTTTTTAACTTAGCCTAACTTAACGGCAGGTGCAAATGGACCCTAAGTTGTCCACGTTCCCCTAGGAAAATTGCTTCTACAGTTATAAAAGAAGAAAAGAAAAGCTTTTATATGGAAGGGATATAATTTGCATGTTAGAAACTCATGTGTACCAATGGATGGGTGCAGCAATGTAGAGTTATGAGGCTATATATAAAGGGTTCTCATGTGGACGATAAAAACATTCATTCATTCTTACAAGATAGATCGATAGACGATTACAAAGAAATACATATCAAAGGTGTTTAGTCTAAGTAGCACACAGATGGTATATATCCCTTATGCATTCCCCAGGGCATACAAGTCCTAGCTAGTACGTATTAACTAGCACCATTTTGAATATTACATCTCGATATTCCAAGTTGATATTATCTCAATGCAAGCAGAATCATCTAAAATGGAGGTATCAAAGGAGATGTAGCCGTAGTTGTATTTCTTAGCCACAGAGTACCGACCTGATAAGAGGTATTTGAGATTGGACAGAAATTTAATAAGCCCTCCATCATGAGTGGAATTTGCCATCATTTGATGAATCAAGCACCTGAACTTATGTTCTTCTTCCTTGGCCATTTTAGACATTTCGTTTAGAGCCTCGGTAAGTCCACTGCCTTTCTTCCACATTATGAACGAGGGCACATTCATGTAATCACGACTTTCTCTCTTTTTGAAAGGCGTGAAAAAGTTATTCACAATACTCATATAGAAGTATAGATAGGCAAGCGTCTCTAGAAATGCAAGAGTGGATAAGAAAAGAAACCTTCAAATATTGTAAGAAGGAAGGTAACGTATTGTACTTCAAAGGCAAGCTATGTGTCCCAGAGTCATTAGAAGGAACGAGTTTGCTCCTTCATGATACATATAATAGCCCAATTGTCGGCCACGTAGGGTTTACGAAAACCTACTTTAAAATTAGGAGTATCTATCATTGGCCGGGCATGAAGAAGAAAATAGTGAAGTACATCCGTGAATGTCAACTATGTCAGCAGGCAAAAATGAAACAACTCCGAATTTCAGGCCAACTGGAACCATTGGGTATTCTCGATGCAAATTGGAAGGTCATAGCTACGTACTTCATAACTGGTCTCCCGATGACAACAAGGGTTCTGACACCTTAATGCTAGTGGTCGACAAACTATCTAAAATGATACATTTCTTGCCATGCCGAACTATAGACACAACCTTAAATACGGCTTTGCTATTCACCACATATATTTTTAGATTGCATGGAATGTCCAGAGCTTTGAAATTCATCAGCGCTTGCTGGATTCTTCAACAACATCAGCACGAAATTGTGGATAAGTTCTTCTTATCACCCACAAACTAATGGTCAGACGGAGCGCAACAACGGAATCTTGGAGGACATGTTGAGAAACTACCTTTGAAATATGCAATCCAAATGGGCAGATTACATCCACTTAGTGGAGTTTGCATACCATAGTACGAAGCAATATACATTGAGGATGTCTCCCTTTAGGATTAATTATGGCTATCAATGCCTAACTCTTGATGCATGGCACACAATGTCCAAAGAAGAGGTCTCTAAAGCATAGCTACAGGAACAGGAACGAGAACTTGGAACCAAAATTCGGAACGAGAACTGGAAAGGAATGTCCAACATTTGAATTGTTGAAATTTGAAAATGGTTTTTGGAGTTCCCTTTATATATAAATCATCATAGAATACTTAGAACACTTGGAATCACCAACTCTTTGAAATTGAAGATGCAATTTCTTCTAAAATCACTTCTTAATGATCATCAAGTCCTTGGAATTGAAAATTCACTTTGTTCTAACTCCTTATTTCCTGACTCATAGTCCCATCATGAGTTTGAGAATCCATGTTCTCCTGGAGGATACATTGATAATATAAAATACATTTCTTATTAGAAAATTCATAATCTGAAAATGCCTAAATGATATGAAATTATTGAAAATGATATGAAATCTCCACCTTCATTTTTTTTTTTCTGAAGTTTGGATGGCTGATGATATTGGATCACATATCTTCCTCACTAGTTGTACTGGTTGCGGGCCTTCATGATGGGATGCAACCATAGTGGCCAGGGGTCTGTTACCAAGCTCGTGCTCTTTGAAGCCATAATCATTGCAGTGAGGACTTAGAAACGTATGCCAAAAAAAGACATTTAGGGTTAGGCGGTCCGTTGAAAAAAGGAAAGTGCCAAATAGATATGGGAAAAGTGTCAAAAACTTGATTTTTTGCTAGATTTTGACATGGGAAAAAAACTTACCTGGGTTGTTGGCAACTAAAAAAATGTCCTCTCCCACCCCAAACTTCTTAAAATAAGTAGGTGGAAATATGCATGATGTCTCGCAATAGTGAATGAGAAGAGAGGTGTCTACGCAGAAGCATATAACATTTTTATCATGGTAGTCATTGCCTTGCCTTTCCCAAAAGATAAGTAAAAAAACTTGCAACTCGTATGTCACGAATCATTGCAATTGGATTTTTGTCACGAAGAAACAATGTAGGAGAAAGATCTAGTTAGTATTGACATGATGTTGAGAACAAATTTGTCCATAACGAATTCCAACAAAGTGGGCATGGTTGACATCTCTTATGCTTCCCACCTCAATTTAAAATAGACCAACCCCTTGCCCCAAGCCTGCCCTACTGCTAGTTCATAACTATTTGTCTCGAGCTTCAAATTTTCAACTATTTTTTTCTTGGTTTTTGCTCATCAACTAGATGAATAGTGATGTCATAAATAAGTAAATAAATTTAATAAAAATAAAAATAAATAAAGGTGCATTGAACGACGTCCATATCCGCATGTCTGCATCATGCAACGCTGCGCAGACGTCGGTGTGGCAGCCAAGACGTGGAGGTCTTGTTTGTGGAAGGTTAAGAGGAACGACAACGAGATAACAACATCCTTAACGGCATCTGGACGTCATTCATCGTCGAGACAAGTCTTCTACAAATTAATAGAATAGAATAGAATATAAAGTAATTGTTGCAAGTTCATAATAATAGTGCCAAAGTGTTATAGTAGCCAACAAGGCCACGTTGAATTGAGGACCCACGCATGTATCATCTAAAAGTGCTTGTGAGGGATGTATTGAATTGGCCCTATGTTCATACCAACTAGCATATCATTATCTTATCATTACATGATGTAGTGAATCTTTTTCTTACGTAGAATAATGGAATTTCTACCTACACCGTACCCCACAAAACCCTCTTCCACATGAGACAAGTCAATACACTCTTAGTAATGCCATAAGGTCATGTAATTTACATCTTGATTTCAAAACCATCTAGCCTAATATACAAAGTGGACGTGGACGTTACTTGCCTTAATGATGTCAATTTTGCTTGGTAAGATTGTCATGAAAATCACTGAATTATGGGAAGTGTCTTCGCACTGCAAGTTCCATAAGCAGTGTCTATGTCAACTTTGCTTGCTTGATATGAATTATGAGTTGGCTATGTAATGCGTAATGTCTTGTACAAGTTCCACAAGTTACCTGCCTTGTCTGTGTTAAATTTACTTGCTTGATATGAACTATGAGTTGGGCTATGGGATGTGTAATGTTCGATACACGTCACGCTACATCATTCCAACAACTAAGTGTGATTTGGGATACGCTCTGAATGCGTGAAATGCATTGGAAGTACTAAAAGTGAAATAGTATGAAGATTTTTGCATATCCATTTCATTATGTTACACGCTTTGTTGATTCATTCAAGGTGAAGATTCGTCAAACATAAGTAGAGTTTGCCAATGGTTCAAATTGTGTGGCCATCCATTGTAGGGCCTAAGATGTGGACATATTAAGCATTGGTAATGACTTGACACGGTCTTCTTCAAAATTATCAATGAGACAAAAGCATGGAAAGAGAGGGGGAGGAAACTTGCGCATCACGACATTGTCTATGTTTGTGGGTACATGAAGGGGCACAGAGGCGAGAGGGTACTGTAGGTTCTCCTTGAGGCATGGGAGCCTGTGGGAAGGTATGTGGGATCCCAGAGGGAACTGTAAGTTCTTCTCGAGGTATGGGAGCCTCTGGGGAGGTGGGGTATCAGGAGGGATGTGGGAGCCTCTAGGAAGGTGGGGTATCAGGAGGGTATGTGGGCCTGGTAGATGCACGTAAGTGGTTGGGGGGCAACGACTTGGAGTCGGTCTAGAAGGTTCAATCGTGCTTACAAGGTGCATATGCCAAATGCGCAGAGCAACATAGAAGGCAAGGGGCACTGATAATATTACCATGAGGGGTGTGATTCGGGAGGATCGAGGAATATACTTATAGAATAGATAGATAGTAGTTTTAACGTCACACCACTAGGGCAATATACTTGTAGAATGCAAAGTCTTAAATGATTGGGGAAGATCTTAGCCATCTAATATTATCACAAAAAGCGTGATTCGGGAGTATCACGGAATATACTTAGAGATGCAACGTCCTAGATGATGGGAGGAGATCGTAGCCATCTAAAATTCTTAGCGGGTAAATTAATTGGGAACTTTAAAGGTTGATTTTAAACCTACCATTGGGGTAAAGGAGGGGAGGAGCGCCCAATTCGCCGCTAGGGCCTCCTCCTCATAATCCCCTCCTGCGCTATTCTTCACTCGTTTTTCAGGCTTTACTTAGCCTTAGTTAGAGGGTTCGCCCATCGCCGCCTTGCGGGGGGCTGGGCTGGGCTGGGCTTCTGTCGACAGACCCATTTCTCAAGTTTTTGGCCCTCTTCTCCTGGATCTTCATAGATTTCCTCATCAGTCTTCAGATTTATCTATTCTCGCCCATCAATTGGGCGTCAGATTTATCTATTCTTGCCCATCAATTGGGCGGCAGATGCGAGATTGATACACGATTGTTTCTAGCTTTTTAGTCAACGGGCATTGATTTGTGGCGGGGTGTAAAATTGGAGGATTTGAAGGAAAATTGGAGGATTTGGAGGAATATTTGTAGTTGTTTGAAGGATTTGAAGACGTGAATCGGTACTGGAGTTTTGTGTGGAATGAAGGAGGAGATTGAATCGGCAGAATTAGAAGGAGTTAGTGGGAGATTATCGGAGGAAAAAGAGGCGGAGAAAGGATTTCTGAGAGGCGAATGTGTGAAGCTGGATGAATTGCCGAAGCCTTTTTCTGCGTTTGGGTCATACAGGCAGAGGCATGGCGACATGGAAGAGCAAAGCAGCAGGGCAGCCGAGGCTCCGGCAAAACTCGGGCTGAAACCGGACCCCGTTATCATCCCTCCGGCGCCGGGCTCCCCCAGCATTTTCCAGCCCAGAAAGAAACCCCCTCGCCCCAAACACAAGACCCAATCGGAGCTGGAAGCTGCCTGGGAACGGAAAAAGGAACTCCTCGACCGTAACGAGGCTGAGCACAGGGCGATCGTCCGTTGTAAATCTGACATGGCCGATCGGCCGACCAGGACGGTGCCACGTAGCCGATACTCTCTCAGCTTGACCGAGGATGACATGGACGAGTTGCGTGGTTCCTTGGACCTTGGCTTTGGGTTTGGTTTCAGTAACCAAGGTGATCGTGAGCTTTGGAACACCCTTCCAGCTCTTGAGCTCTGTCACCAACTTCAACAAGTTAAGCTCTCTGGTAGATCTTCTCCAGTCTCATCTCATGATGGTGAAGATAGTCCTCTCTCAATCTCTAGCCCAGGTACAACCTTTTTTTTAATTCAATTCAATTTATCTCCTTTCTTTGTTTCTTTGTTTGTTTATATTTATTTATTTATTTTCTTAGAATAGAATAGAATAGAGTTTTTGCCGTTTTCCTATTAGTTGTAATAAACCATACATATACAACATGGCAACTGGGTCAGCGATTCCGCCTCCGGAATGGAAAGTGGCACAGCAATTCCGCTCAAGCGGTCACCTGCAGGTAAGAATCAAGCAAAACACCCAGTTGCCATGTTGTGGCGGCCTGGAAGTGGGTCGCGGATTCCAGACCCGCTCCCGCCGGTCGCGGGGCCCTTGGAATCCGCTTCCCACATTCCATGCCGCCATACATAATAATATTAGTCGTAAATAGAAGATACATACATAAGCTAAGCTTAGATGGGAGATTACTACAGGGGCTCACACCTCACAAGTTAAACCCTACAACTCCTTTGTTTTTACAATAATTGTCAATGGACCCTAGAATTTTGTTTGCATTAAGGCAATGAGTCTAGCTTGGATGATGTATCCATGGAGCCCTTCTATGTTAGACTATTCAAGCCGAATGCCATGCCCTTTCCTGCCTTATGAAAGAAGCATTGTAGTGCATTGTTGAAATGCCCTAGCTTGGAAATACAATTTCATGAAAATTATATAGCAATGCATAAAATACCATATCATATCAAATTAGAGTATCCTAAATCATTAGCATTGCCAAAGATTATATTAATGATATGGTAATTCTAACCACGTGTTTGTTTTCTAGGTGATGAACCTCAGATTGTGAAGTCTAATATTAAGCGTTGGGCTCAAGCAGTAGCATGCACTGTTAAAAATAGTTTATAGTGTGAATACATTAGAGATGTTGACATGTTGACAAGAGTTAATGCCATACTTAGGGACTTTGGTGGTTAATGTCATACTTATAAACTCTAAACTTTGGTATTAACCACCATTCACCACATTGAATTTAAAAGAAAATCAATAAAAAGTCCACTTTATCGTGGATTTGGATCTTTCGTTTTGTCTATAATTTTGTGATGGTCGTACTTTAATCGTTTTTCAATTTTTTATAAATCTCTACAAGAGAATTGTTGTCATAAGGCCCTTTCATAGGCAACTAACTACCTTCGAAATGTATGGGGTTCCTAGGTTTATAGCAACTGCACAATTTGCGCAATTGGGCGGGCGGTAGAAGGTTTAAGGGTTCAAAACAGCATCATTTTAACCAAAAATTGATTTGATATAGCAACCAAAGAGACAACCTAGATAAGATTTCTTTGATTGTCTCCATGGCTATTAGGATGATTGGGACAATGCAACAGGGTCGTAGTAGGCAAAAAGCCATTATGATCCAAAGCAAGGTTCTGCTTATAGTCATTTCAAAAGGGGAAGTTCTAAATTCAATCTTACAATTAGATAGTTGCTAAGTTACGTTCTAATAAATTCAATAATTGTGACCTGTCTAGCATGCAATGAGGGCTTTCTGAATAAATAATGAGTATCACATTTGAATATGCTCTATCTATCTTTTCGTTTTTCTTATTTCCATACATGTGTGCTTCATAAAATAAATGCACAAATATATTTAGAGCGAGCCCATACAAGTGGGATGAACCACGTGGAAGGGAAGGATGTGTGGCCATCGATCGTTGCAATATTCAAAGAAGCACACATAAGTTAGAGGGTAAACCATCTTGCCTTGTATGCTAATGCCATGCCCTAGTTTACAAGTTAGATACTATCTAAGAAGGATCTCGAGTACTCATCTCGGGGCCTTTCCTAAGACAAGAGTATTTTACTTACTGGTTGTCATGTTATATTCAAATAGGTTAAGCCTGCCCCTCTCTCAAACCCTGTGTGTGTAGGATCAACCATAGATGCCAGAGGTGAGATCTTAACCTTGGAGACCACAACTCATACAGAGCCCCTATTACTCAAATAGTCCAGGGACATGCCACTTGAGGTCCCAACTAAGCATAGATCTAGGAGCCCACTAGAGAACAAAGGATCAATAACAATAGACCCTACGAAAGTCCAATTTCCAATGGAAGGAGGCGAGAACCGTCCAATAACTCCTCATCAGGGGGATTCTGACCTCCCTGCCATCTCTGGCATCCCCAACTAGCAATAGTTGTGTCTCGTTGGCGCTATTTGAACTAGACCTCGCTTGCGCTGCTACTCAGCATGTGGCAATCCCTCGGTTGGTCTATGAAGATCGGGGCGGTGTTGAGAAATCTACAAGATAATATTATCAACATTACTTATACCTTTTGCTTGTTTAAAAAATGTAGTAACTTCAAAGACAACATTCAAATAGCAGATACAACCTGTTCTTGTATTCATTTGTGTAGCAAAAACGAATTGCTACTGTACACCTTATTTTGAACAGCCCAATCGGATCTTAAGTTTTCATCTTCTGCATCTAACTACAACACTCATCTATCTGTGCTACATATTCTAAACGAGATAGATAGGCTTGTCATTCATCACAGCAGCAGTATACAATGTGTGGGAAAATCTGAATGGGGAGCTGACTATAGGAACAATGTCTAGCTACCCCATAAATGAAATAAGAAAATATGCAAAGGCAAGAGAGAGGACAATGGCGACAACTTCTCATCGGGATAAAAAACCCCGCTCTTTAGGGTTTTCAAGGAAAACCCTAATGAGAAATAGTTGCCAACGGCCCCGGGATGCCCTGAAGAGCAAGGTAGGAAATTGGTGAAGCTAGCCAAAATGCGCATCAACGCCATGGAATGTGTGAAACCTGAAAAGAAGGAGAAATGCCTAGAGAGTACCCGTTAAACTTTAATAAAATACGTACAACCATGGCAGCTACGCACCCCCTAAGAAAATAGTCCCCAGAAAGCAAAAATACCCATTAGACATTAGGGGCCGTAAACAAATATATATAGAAAATAGAAAACATCACCGAGAGATGGAAAAACAAATAGCATCACCAACAGGTGGAAATCATCTAGCATAACCCAAAGGGTGGAAAAATATAGATAGCATCACCCAGTGGATGGAAAATAATTTGCATCAGCCGTCGGGTGGAAAAAAGCATCACCCAACGGGTCGTCAGTACTGAACATAAATATATAAATAATAAACGACAATAATCACCACAACACCCAATGAGTGGAGGATAATGGAGTTAGTATTGAAAAGGAAATAAACATGAACATGAAACAAACTCAAAACTATATAAAAGAGCGGGTAGGGAGGGAAGCAATGAACAAGGAAGAGACGCTGATATGAGAAGACGCCAATAACCAACCATAAGAATGAATAGTGTATATATAGCTGCCCGTTCCTTTCCAGAATGCCGATCCGATGGCCCAGATCGATGCCTATTCTAAACGAGATGCACTCAGGAGTATCATGGTCATTGGATATGTCGATCCTATGGCCCAGATCGTCTGTTGGAGCCTCTGGGCACCTCTCGTTTCCCTTATGGTCATTTATGATTGGGGGCGCCCATAATTTGAAATATGAAATACGCATTCGCTTATGGTTTTGATGGAATATCGAGCCTCTATATGGCTTCGTCCAAGATTTTAGAATATGAAATACAGAGGCTCGAACCTCTACCAAAATAATTGAAAATCCTAATAAGACTACATGGACCAATATAACCAGTGAGCTAACATTATTATTTTCTATCTTAAGTCTATGTTTTCTTTTTATAACAACTCATTCAATTGTTTTAGGATATGGTCTAT
The DNA here is from genome assembly GCA_021234155.1 of Isoetes taiwanensis. Lineage (NCBI taxonomy): Eukaryota > Viridiplantae > Streptophyta > Lycopodiopsida > Isoetales > Isoetaceae > Isoetes > Isoetes taiwanensis. The sequence goes on from JAJEKV010000039.1 coordinate 3,647,641, forward strand.
GGCTTCAGGAATTGTCATTTTTACATCCATATCAAATTCCTCTGGAACCCCCTGTCATTGTGCTACATATTTAAGTGCCGATGTGCCTGCTCAGTTCGATTTCCATGTCTTCATCGATTCAATTCAAACAAAGGGGCCTAACAATTTTGGGCTTAGGCAAACAACCATTATCCATTTCAAACCCTAGGTCTGGTCTATTATTTCTCTGAAAATAAATGACATGATCATTACAATGTCAAGTTATCAATCCCATGCATTCATATTGCCCTTAATGTCATTTTTCTTTACACTGGAATGTACACCAATCAATTCTGAAAACTTTTCCCTTGTGGCAATGCTTTAATTAGGACATTAGTAGCCTGATCTTCTATCTAGATATACTCAACATAAATGAAAACTTTTGATACCATGTCTCAAATGAGATGCATATGCAACTCTATATGTTTTGTCCTTTCATGAAGAGCCGAATTCTTAGTTATTGCAATGCAACTAGAATTGTCTGACCATAAGACTATTGGTGACGTCTAAGTAGCTCCTAGCTCACTGAAAAAGCCTTCTGAGTCTTAGCAACTGGCGTGGTTGCATAATTCGGCCTCGGTGTGGACATTGCAATGGAAGATTGTTTCTTGCTCTTCCAAGTAATGGCAGATCCCTTAAGCATCATAAGAAACCCTAAGGTGGATTTTCTTAAATCAGTAACACCTCCCCCGTCAGCATCGGACTACGCTTTCAGAACTAGATCATTATTATTGAATAAGATTCCATGATCTGATGTACCCTTTAAATATTTGAGCACTCTCTTAATAGCTACCCAGTGTGGTCTACCTGGATTGTAACAAAGTCTGCTTAGTAAGCCTACAACGTAGGCAATATTGGGTCTTCTATAGTTGGATACATACAATAAGCATCCAACCAATTCCCTACAAGGTACTCTTTCCATTTTCATCCTTTCTTTTTCATGTTTAGGTGACATATCAGAGGAAAATTTGTGGCCATGTACTATTGGAGTATTCATAGGGTTGCATTCCATCATCTTGAATCTTTTTAAAATTCCCTGAATGTTGCTTACCTATATGAGTTTAAGTTGTTTCTCTTCCTCTGTTCCTATTGACTTCCATTCCAAAGAATTATTTTAGCTCACCTAAATCTGACATATCAAACTTTTCCTGTCAAAAATATATAGACATTTCTACCAGTTTGAAATCTTATAAACTCTTGTTCTTTGAGATAGGTGTCCATGCAATTGTATCATAGTCTCGGTGACTATTTTAACGCATAGATTGTACACCTCAATTTCCAGACCTTGTTCTCTTCTAGTTCAAATCCTGTTGCTGCTTTCATGTATATTTCATCCTCAATTTTGGCATTAGAAAGGCCATGCTGACATTCACGTGATGAAGATCAAGATCATGTGCATTTGCAAATGCTAGAAGAGTTCTAATGCTGGCCATTTTGAGTATAGGCGTGAAGGTCTCCTCCAAGTCTATTCCCCATTGCTGAGAAAATCCTTGGGCAAATAGTCTTGCCTTATACCTCTATGTGGTGCCATCAAAACCAGTTTCAATTTAAATATCCACTTATTGCCAATTATATTTTTATTAACCGATTTCTCTACAATATCATATGTGCCTTTCCTATGGAATGAGTTCATCTCTTCAGTCATTGCATGTCTCTATTTTTTAGCATCAGGAGCATTTATAGCCTCAGAGTAATCGTTAAGTACATTAGATTCAATATAGCCATGAGATCCAAAATTACCAGCTCATTTTGCAGTCTCCCTCTTCTTCTTTTTCAGGTTCTATCCTTCTACTTTTTCCACTTTCTTTTCTTCCAAATTTGTATGTATTTACCTTGAAATCTTTGGTCAACTTTTCAACTTTTGTAATTCTCTTCTTCCTTTGTCGAATGATTGGATGCTCAATGGAAAGCTCTTGCATTATGTTTTGCTGTAATTCAGTAATGTCAGGGACAGTGTCAAGTACATCATTATCATTGACTTCATCATGTTGTGGCTCCATAGTGATTTCATGATCATCTTCATCATTTAAGTCAATATTATGCTTATCGTCATTATTATTTACCTCTCCTTGATTGTTCTTGACTTTATGTACTGCCTTATCATTCAAGTACTTTGTGGTATCTGCATCATGAGTTTTATATAGCATTGTTTCCACAAAATTTACATCTCTGCTGATAGTTGTTATTCTATTTTTAGGGTTATACATCTGATATCCCATTGACTACTCGTCATAACCAACAAAAAAAAAGCTGAAAATGATCTATCATCTAATTTTGCCTTCGATTCTTCTTGTATATGAATAAAACCAAGACATCCATATACCTATAGATTTTCAAATGTTGGAACATGATTGTTCCAAAGCTCTTCAGGTGTTGTACCCTTTGTGCTTAGAGATGACAGCTTCAACTAAATATAGATGGCTGTTTTTACAGCCTCTTCGCATAGGAAATTGGGCAGACTTAATTGTTTTAGCATCGATGACCAGGGATAGGTTCTATACGTACAAAATTAAAATTCCTGACGTATAAAGTCAAAAAATACGTATTTTTTAATAAAATACGTATTTAACGTATAAAAACCTCGCCGGCCGGAAAAAAAAAATGGCAGACGCTGAATTTTTTTCACATCTGTAAAGATAAAACAGCATTATGCGAATTTTTTTTTTTTTTTGGGGGTTGGCGTCGCGCAAACCTTCATTTAGCGTCTGTGAAAAAACTTTCAGCGTCTGTGACGCTGAAAGAAGTTTCAGCGTCGTAAATTTGAATTTAAAAAATATATATATATATATATATTATCAGTTATCTAAACATATATAAAGCAGTTGGGTTTTTGTTTGAACCTAATATTTTTTCGCCAGCAAAATATTTGGGGGCGACACGTGTTTTTGAGAAAGAAAAAATGAAAATAAGAAAGAAAATTTGAGGGCTACGGATTTCTTGCTCGAAGCAATCCTCTCCTCTCTTTTCTTTTGTTTCGTGCTTTGCTCTGCTTTGCTCGCTCTGCTCGCATGCCATAGCGGATCCATTGATAAGTGCGGCGGGCAAGTGAGGAGGCGTGATCCGCATAGCAATGAGGCCATAGCAAGTGAGGAACTGTGATCCGCCATAGCAAGCGAATTATTTTTTGTGGGAGAGGTCCGCTTGGTGCAGCCTTTTGAGAGGCATTGTCATGCATGAGCTTCGATTATACGGATCGCGAGCTCTATTTGGATCCAAGCGGGGGGCTAGGCTGGCGGCGATATTTTCACGGCTTTAAAAAAGGTAACAGGGCGCAACAAAATGATCCCTTCCTCGATTGGTTGATCCTTCCATGACTTCGGCGAAAGCGGTGCGGATCTCGGAAGGATGGTCTCCAACGTACCCTTATTTTCATCTCTAGTAAGGAGAAGATGCATTTTCATATTTTGGGCGGCCCCTGTTTTGCTCTTATTTGGATATCGAGTAATTATTCGGCTATGAGAGGCTTAAATCGATGGAGTATGGTCGAAAACGACTTCCTATTCCTCGATTAAGACCGGTGTTTTCAATCGGCCGGATTTTGGAGCCGTGGGTGATGGAAAAACACTCAATCTTGGCGTTTGAGAGAGCTGCGGCTTATATAGCGACTTTGGGTGATGGAGGAGGAGGCAGCTCAATGTAGCTCGGGTTTGTGAACACCATTTAATCTCACCAGTCATATGACCCTTTTCCTTCTTTGAAAGAGTGAAGAATCTTCCAACAATGAGTGATAATCATTCATACTATATATATTTCTTGCATAATAAGGTTTGGGGCCAACGCCAAACAAAAAATTCATGTCTTGTTGTAAAACCCCAACACGCGCTATCGACGTGAGCATTGCCTCCGAGCACATCTTCTTGGATAAAATTTTAATTACATACAAATTCCATATGGTGCATTGGGCTCATTGGCGATTCTTACGTGGACAATCCACACGTTTTATTTTTACGGTTCTTGACCATTGGAATAGGCGTAGGGGCTTGGTTTGCCTTGTGACAAAATAATTCGAGCCAATAGTATCTAATGAACCCTGCTTTGGGGCACCGAACCGGACCGAGAAGTAACAAGCGGGTTGCGTATTTTTTGCTGAGGGGGCGAGGCCAAGGCTAGTTTTCCTTCCCCGTGGCAAAATCTTGTAGGCGTAAATCCATAGTCACAAATCGACATAAAAACTTTCGAAACTGCCATATTAATTCTAATAGCAATGGAAAATGACTATTTATAAAAGCCTCCACAATTAGTGTTTTGTGGCCTCCACAAACACTAGAAAGGTGAAAGACAAGTTTCAAACCATAGTATACAAGTCTAGTCTAATGAGCTAGTTTTCCTCTCATGTCATAAACTGTGGAGCTCAAAATTCATTGTAAAGTTCTTATCTAAATTTCAGCAAAATCATTTATCTGAATAAATACGAGAGTTTAGAATTGTCCAAATCTTAGACACAGTTAGTTCAACTTTTGCAGGTTCAAAACTAAAATTCTTTCGACTTTATACAAAATGTCTTTTGCAGCATATGGGACAAAAGAAATGTTCGCGGCGGCCTTGGCCGCCGCGATAAATTTCTTGTATATATAAAGGTATATCATAAAACTTTGGTATATAATGTGTCTGATTCTTACATGCCTGGATGCCGTTCGTTTAAGGTGGGGCCAGTGAGGTGGCAGCATCAGAGCCATCCATTTCTTTTGGGCATGCATGGAGGCATGCATGGGTCATGCATGGGGGCATGCACCACATCCCGGGACCGTTGGATCGAAAGGGGAGGATAAATCCTAGCCCTTGATTTTTTGTAAGGAAGGTGCAAGGAAGGTCCCTTAAAGTAGATTTGGTGTAGCAGATCTTAGCCGTTAGATCAAAAGGTGAGCTTTAATCCTAGCCATTCACTTTTAAATATTAAATTGATTTTTTTTTTTAAAGGAGGTGAGGTGTCACCCTCATTAATAAAAAGGTAATGAGGTGGCAAAACATTTATGAGTGGACTTTCTAGGAAGCTTCCTTTTATTTAATCACCTTCAAAGGCACGTAGCTTGCATTAGAGGGGTCGGATGGAGGTGGGACCCACGCCGTTGGATTCCTCTCGTTGAGAGCTTTTCAATGAGTGGTGCTTTGACACTATTTCGTCGCAGCTGCAGCCAACGTGATCGCACTCTAAGAATCTTCTTGGAACCTTAGAATTTTATGGAATTCATGGTAATTTATAGGAATCTAGGGAATCTTCAGAGATCTTAGAGAATCTAGAGGAATTCCAAGAGAATCTTAGGGAATCTAAAGGGAATCCATGGGAATCTCAGGGAATCTAAAGGAATCTTCATAATACGTGGAGAATCTAGAGGAATCTTGAAGCAATCTTGGAGAATCTAGAGGAATCTTTATAGAATCTATGGGAATCTCAACAGAATCTTTGGGAATCACAAGGAATCTCAAGAGAATCTTTGGAAAATCAAAGGGAATCTTTCTAAAATCTTTGAGTAACTAGGGTAATCTTGATGGAATTCTGAAGAATCTTTGTAAAATCATAAGAATGTAGGGGAATCTTTGTAGAATCTTAAAGAATCTAAGGGAAGGCGAAGGGGATCTAGACTTCATAGAAAATTGATTTTTTTTTTTAAAGGAGGTGAGGTGTCACCCTCATTAATAAAAATCTAGCAGATCTATATAGAATCTTGAGGAATCTAGAGAATCTTGGGGAAGTAAGAGAATGTTCATAAAATCTTTAAGAATCTAGAAGAATCTTGATAGAATCTTGGTGAATCTAAGGAAATCTTCATAGAATCTAGGGGAATCTTAGGGAATCTATAGGAATCACGAGAGAATCTTTTGAGAATTTAAGGGAATCCAAGGGAATCTTTATAGAATCTTTAAGAATCTAGAGGAATCTTGATGGAATCATGTAAAGTCTAAGGGAATCTTCATAGGATCTTAGAGAATCTAGAGGAATCTTAAGAGAATCTTTGGGAATTTAAGGGAATCTTTGGAAATTTAAGGGAATCTTCTGAAAGCTTTGAGAATCTAGTGAAATCATGATGGAATCTTGAAGAATCATGGAGAATCTTCCGATAATCTAAAGGAATCTAGGAGAATCTTCATCAAATCTTGGAGAATTCAATAGAATCTTTGTACAATCTGAAGGAATCTCAAGAGAATCTTAAGGAATCTATGACAATATCAAGAGAACTTCTCTGAATCTAGGGAAATATAAGGAAATTTAGAGGAATCTTCATACAATCTTGGAGAATCTAGGAGAATCTACATAGAATCTTGAGGAATCTTGGGATAATCTTTGGAAATCTAGCAGAATCTATGTGAACATAGGAGATCTAAGGGAATCTTCGTAAAATCTTTGAGAATCTAGGAGAATCTTGATAGAATCATAAAGAATTGAGGGGAATGCTTATAGAATCTTCATTGAATGATGCTGCATTGGCTTTCGGTCGAATTTGTACACTCCCTCATAGTATAAATACTTGTATATATATATATATATATTATATATTATATATATATATATATATATTTTTTTTTGGCGGGTACAGACGCTAAACCTTCATTTTCGCGACGTGAAAAACTTCAAGCGTCTGGCAGCGAAGGTTCAGCGTCTGTAAATTTGAATTTCAAAAAATATATATATATTTTCGCGTCGCGATTTTCAATTGTTTACAGACTGTGAAAAACTTTCAGCGTCTGTGAATTAAAAGGTTTCACAGACGACGGCGAAAATCTTCCGCACCGGATTTTTTTTGCCAGTATTTTTTACGTTTTATACGGCAAATATGTGCCGTATCATACAATTCATACGTATTCCGTATAAAACGTACAGCGTATTGAACCTATCCCTGTCGATGACCGCATTTAAGAATATTCCTGTTCTTGCATTCAACTACTCCATTCTGTTGCAGTGTAGAATTGCATGTGATTTGTCTCCTTATTTCATGATCAGGGCAGTATGTCTTAAACTCCTTAGCTCTTAGGCAATAGCATTTTTTTTTTCTAGAATGGTCAACAATAAATGTGATAAAATATCACCTTCCAGTTATATTTACCACATTTAATAGTCCACAAAGATATGTATGAATAAGATCTAATATTCTAGTAGTTGTTTTTGCTCACTTGGGAAATGGGAGTCCTGTATGCTTTCCCGCCATACAATCTGAGCATACAAATGCTTTGTTTTCTCTTTCCTCGTCATTTCCCTTTTGTGCAAGGATTAACCCCTTCTTTATTATGTATGTAATGTTGTTCATACTTGTATGAGCTAGTCTTTCGTGCTAGATTGTCTTTGGAGTTAATGAAATGGTGTTTATATTGTCAGTCCTATTCTTATTATAAAACACCAAACAGACTGCCAACTCGATGTGTCAAAAACTTGATTTTATTATGATAAAGCACTTTACATGGCGTTTGTTGAAACAAACTTCAAAGCCCATGTCTACAAGCTGAGTTACAGAAATGAAATTTTTGACTTGTGACGGAACACATAAAACATCATGTTAGTCCTGTACGTGCTGGTACAGGACTATTCATGCACACGACGGACCAGGTCAAGGCTAAGGATCTGCAGTCAGGCACGGGTCAGTCGTCAAAGGCCCCGCAGAAGACCAAGCAGTCAAAGACCGTGCCTGTTACCAAGAGGAGGCGCTCAGATAAGTGACGATCCGTCACCGCCAGCATCAGCGTCAGCGTGATTTCAGGCACTTCAAGAGGCACCGCCAACATTCCTACAAATCAGGCCTCTTCCCATGAGTCGGCACCGAAATCAGTCAAGTGTCTATATTGGGCCAAAGGCCATTGTACTATATATATGACTAGAGCTAGCACTCGAGTTTTTAGATGAGTTTTGAGTCTTGTCTCACTTCAGTTTTCTCTCGATTGCGAGAGTTCATGTATCTTCATTGACATCAAGGAAGTTGTTCTCATTATTGTCTCAATTGTTCTCTTTTGCTTTCTTTCCTCTTTTCACTTGTTCCTCTTGCAAATCCCGCGTGACATAGCTCCCGGATTCTCCTGTTAGATCCAAGGGTCCTCACAGAGGGCTGTCTTGCAGGAGTTCCCGAACCCAGACCCCAAACACTGTCGCCGCTGCCGGGTCTGATCTTTCTTTTTCCTTTCTTTCCATCATGTCGGCTAGAGGTTTCACTCCTGACGAACTTCTTTGCCAAACGGCAGCTCGACTGGAGCGCCATCAACGACGCGAGGCTGTTCGGGATATGTATGATTCTACCTATGACATTGACGGTGGTCGTGTCCGCTCCAGAGCTCAGTCGGCACCGCCTACCCCTCGTGCTCATTCTCGACCAGGGTCTCCCCCTGTGTGCAGGCATTGCTCTCAACCTCAGTCCCCACAACATACACCTGTTCAGCCCACGCCTCACTATTTCCAGACTCCAGACAGCACCTACATTCATATACCTTCCGGTCACACCCCTCAGCCGTCACAACCTTCTTCACCTCCTGCTGGGATCGGCTACCATCACGTGTCCTTTGGCCCTCCCCACGTTCACGAATTTCAGTCTTCATCTTTTCAGCACGCTCTTCCTGTTTACCAAACCACTGATCTCAAGCCTAATGAGGAGGGCTCTCATGATCCTTCCCCACCTGATGCTACTTTCTATGGACCACCGGGTTTTTCAGTCCCACCCCCTTGCTCTCAGTCCCAGGCTGTTCCACCTCTCCATGCTTCTGCATATCCTCCACCAAATCCACCTGTCTATGCGCAAGTTCTGCCTTCATCTCCCACTCATAATTTGAAGCTGACTTACCCAACTTTTGGCAACACTAAAGGCAAACCTCTGGATCAGAGTGCTCAAGCCCACATGGAGGAATTTGAAGCCTTGGCCATTCTGAATGGTCATGCGCAGCCACAACTCAAATTTCATACCTTTTCGACCACGCTCAGAGGCGCCCCTCATCAGTGGTTAATGGCCAACAAAAGTCCTTTGAAAGCGAGTTGGCATAAAATGAAAGCGGCATTCCTTTTCTCATTATGGCACCACGGATGATGATCAACTTCTTCTCAAGCAACTCAATGACCTTGGCCAAGAGCCCGCGGAGTGGCCGGGGATTTTTGCGGACCGTCTACACATTTCGTCGGTAAACTCGGGAGTACCCCCACGCAATTTCTTTATGCGGTTTCTGCAGGGCCTTCCTCCTGCCATTCGACTCATGACAGAATACCTGCGTCCAAAGTCTCTGGAGCAGGCCATTGAATTGGTCAATCACTCGGTCAATGTTTCTTCTCGAGGTGTTGCTCTCACGGAACTCCCTTTCATGCCGCCCGTCATGGTTCCACAAAATTCTGTTCAGCCTCAGCAAACAAATCCCTGGCGCTCATAGATGCGGTGTCATATTTGTAAATATCAAGGCCATCGACAAATGAATGCAACTCCTCCAATGGACCTCCCTCTTTGTAAAAGGTGCAATATGTGCAACCCATAGCGGAAGAATGCACTCGTTCTCATCCTATACCCGCCGGGAACAAAATGGTTTTTCAAGTCGGACCACGCCTCAACAACACGATCATATCAGCCTCGGCAATATCAAACTCCACAACCGCAGCAGTATCAACAAACGCAGCCATCTCGGCAGACCCACGGGGGATAAGGCAACCGTCCTCCCTTTGATCCTTCAAAGGCTCAATGTTGGGGTCACACCACCACGGCGTGTCCTCACCTTCCTCAAGTTCAAGTCCAACTTCGGGTTCAAATCAACCGGCTTGATGCGTCTCACGGCTTATCAACTCACGGGTGGCCAGCGGTAAATAGGGCCCTCGTCTGTTTTGAGGAAGCCCCTCGGCCGCCTCAACAACGGCGACCTCAGCGGCGACATCTACCTCCAATCCTATGGATCAACAAGCCCAAGAGAAGATTTATCGGGCGAACCCTCAGTCCAGCCGGTCCAATTGGGTTGGTCTCGTCACCACGTCACACACGGGCTTCCGCCCTTTGACCATCATCCCTCGACGACCGCAACCCGCCTTTCTTTGTGGAAGCGATCCCTCATGGCGATGATAAAAAGTTCGCCGCGCTGATCTTGACAAACTCATGCCTCACGTCATGCCTAAAGTGAGACAAAGTATTCTGAAACTCATGCAGGCTGCGGAAGGTCGCACACTGGCAAATGTTCACGCCACCACTAGAGCTCAGCAGCGTCAGGCAGCGCCGTCATCATCTGGGCACTGCGCTCTCAACCGTATCCAAATATTTGCTGCTGAGGTAGAGCTTCTCAAAAAGTCGCTTCTTTATTACGGAACTCGGCTCCTTTGGACCTGCGGACCCCTTTTCACATGTTCCTTTGGAACTTCGGGGAAGAACTTCGCCAAGATCAAGATTCCTTTGAGCACGGCCACCATTTTGAAACTCGTCCGGCTCTCAAAGATGGGTTACCTCTTCCCACGGTTACGGTTGGGTTATTTGCGACCTCAACACCCACGGTGCACGCCACGGTGGGCAATCAGCACATCACTCATGTCCAAATTGATGGTGGTAGTGCCGTCAATCTTATTACTGATAAACTTAGGAAGCAATTGGGCATCAAACAATTATACCGTGCTCCTTATGACATCAAGTTGGCAAATGGCCATATCACACGCCCTCAAGGTGTCACTCCTCTTCTCCATATCAGCATTGGTGATCTCAAATTCCCATTGGAATTTGGTGTTTGGAAAGCTGGAGAAGATCTTGGTGATTATGAAATACTGGTTGGACGACCTTTTCTCTGCCAGGCTAAGAGTATTCATTACTGGGCCATGGACCAACTTGTTATCACTGATGGACATCCCAATGCCACAATGGATCTAGAAACTGGCAAATTGATCTCTGTCGAGAATGCAGAACCTTCAATCTCAGACACTGACTCTGAAGAAGCACAAAATATTTATCATGTTCAAGCTCCACCCCTTGCGGAGTGCCTCTTTCCTCCCTACCGAATGCTGTGATCCTTGGGGAGATGGCCTTAGATCGAGGGACGGTGTGGCAGCTCTCTTGGACCCGTACCTGGCTTCCTGCAATCACATTCAACGTCTTGATCATTTTTCAGACAACACCCCTTCTTGGCTTGTTGATGTTAATGCCGTCATGAAGCAACCCTTGCTTGATGACTTTTCGGCCGATGACCTTTTTTCTTCACTACTCAAAATCTTTGCTCCTCCGTCATACTTCAACCTCCTGCTCATCGGGTTAAGGACCGCGGAGGTCGTTCCTCATATTCAAACTCGAAGTGGAAATCGTGGACATTGGTAACAATCAACCGGTCCGATTATTTTGCTCATCTTCCATCCACCTATATAAAGCACGCAGCGGTGGCGTTGTTCAAGAAGTTCAAACATATTTTTGCTTGGAGTTACAAAGACCTTCGAGGTATCAAAAAGAGTTGGGGAACTCACCATTCCTACCAAAACGATGCGCCCAATCTAGCAGCGCGATGCAGGCTCAACCCAAATTACGTGGCCAGGTGTCAAGGCGAAATTGACAAACTCTTTCTTTGCTGGCCTGATTTATGAGGTCAAACACTCTGAATGGGTGAGCCCCATCGTCATTGCTCTCAAACACAATGGTAAGATCCGCGTTTGCATGGACTACAGAAAACTCAATCAAGCTACGGAGCGTGATCACTTTCCGCTTCCCTTCACAGACCAGGTTCTTGAAGAAGTTCTTTGGTCATGAGATGTACTCTTTCATGGATGGTTTCTCACGGGTACAATCAAATTTCTATCAAGAAAGAAGATCAACTAAAACTACCTTCACCACCCAGGTAGGCATTTTTTCGCCTACAAGGTGGTCCCTTTTGGTCTATCAAACTCTCCTTCAACCTTTCAGCGCATCATGCTCTCTGTCTTTCAAGACTATATGAAGGAAAAACCTTTTCTCCAGATCATTCAAAATGATTTTTCAGCCTACATCTCCATGGATGATCACTTGGAGAAGTTAGAGCTTGTCTTTCAAAAATGTGATGAATCTGGCATTAGTCTCAACCCTGAGAAGTGCACTTTCTGCGTCACCTCAGGCGTTCTTTTGGGTCATGTGGTAAGTAAAGATGGCATCACCACGGATCCTGCTAAAATAAGTTGTGTACTGAAGGCTCAAGCACCCTCAAATATCAAAGAGACACGTTCCTTCCTGGGTAAGGTTAATTACTATTCCACCTTTATACCTGGACTTGCAGCTATAGCTGATCCCATTCATAAACTCATGGGTGATGAATCCACTTGGGCTTGGAATCCCCAAGCGGAAGCTGCTTTTCAGAAGTTGAAGCTGTTACTTACTCAGGCCCCGGTACTTGTTCCTCCTCAATGGGACAAGCCCTTCCATGTTCATGTTGATGTCTCTGCTTTTGCCATTGGTGCTGTTCTTTCTCAGGCCTATGATGAGCGCACGGATAAACCCATCCGCTATGCCGGTAGGAAACTCAATCTGCTTTGTGGCGCGCAACTACTTTGCCGCGGGCGGAAGCCTTGGGCTTAGTCTTACGTGTCCAGCGTTTTGTCATTATTTGTTGGGAAGCGGATCAAGTTCTTTGTTGATCATCAAGCTCTTCTTTATTTAATCAACAAAGCCGCCACGGATAGAATTGCTTTCGTTGGGTCCTTCTTACGCAAAATTAAAGCTCCTTTTGAAATTGTTCATAAAGGCGAGGCAAGTCTCATGTGGTGCCTGATTATCTTTCGCGCATCCCACGGATGATCCCTCCACGGGTGTTTTACGATGCATTTCGGACACTTTCGGTTGTTCTGGTCGCGACCCGCCCCATTGGTTTCACAACTTTCGGCAATATCTTCTCTTTGGTGCTCTTCCTCCGGGCGATCCGATGCTCTCTCGGAAAAGCTTGGCTCATGCGCCCGTCGGTTTATCACGAGAGGTAAAGTGATTACACCGCGGTTGCGGGCCATCTATACAAGCGGTAAAGACATGGTCCTCCGTCGTTGTGTCCTCCCTTATGAGGTGCCGATATTGTTCGACAAGCTCATGATAGGCTTGGTGGTGGTCATTTTAGTGGTGGCGCCCGACGACGCGCCAAAATTCTTTTGGCGGGATACGCCCGCCCACGCTCTTCAAAGATGCCCGCTTATGCTGCGCCGCGTGTGGCGTCTGTCGGCGTGTGGGGAAGCCACGGCCCGTGGCGGCTCTTCCATTGGCGCCGTTAAGCCCGCCACTTCCCCCCGACAAATGGGGAATGGACTTTGTGGGGCCCATGGACCCACCGGCGGCGACACACCGTGCGCTACATTCTGGTCATCACGGATTATGCTACCAAATGGGCGGAAGCTTGTGCATTTCGGACAACTTGCTTTGCCGATCTGACCAAGGTTCTTTTGCGCACATCATCCGCAGCGTTTTGGTTGTCCCACGGAACTTGTTAGTGATCGTGGCGTGCATTTTGTCAATCATACCATCAAGGAGCTGACGGACTATCTTCACATCCAATACCGGAAGAGTACACCTTACTATCCTCAAGGAAATGGCTTGGCTGAAAGCACCAACAAAACTCTCATCACTGTTCTTAAGAAAATTTGTGATGCTTCTCGTACAGATTGGCAAGACACGTTGCCTACTGTTCTTTGGGCTTACAACACGAGTTTTAAAATTGCCTGGCCACACTCCTTTCAAATTGGTTTATGGTCAAGAAGCTCTTATGCCCTTCGAATATATTCTTCCGACTCTCCGTTTCCAACTTGCTACAGCACATAATCCACCTGCTGCACTCAAGGAACGGGTTTACCAATTGGAACAGTTGGATGAACTTAGGCGAGACGCTTACATTCATGTTCTTCATGGACAACAGTTGCGGGTAAAAGCATGCTACGGTGTACCACTTTTGGAACCCTCAAAAGTACCTACACTGGGTACTTTTAAAACTGGTACTTTCTGTTTATTCTTTCCATTAAAATCAATCAAAAAATTTTGAATTGTGGGTCAATAACATGACAATCTATAGTACTAGAGGATAACAATACTATTAGAGACTAAAATAAAGAAATTAACTCTCAAACTTATTGTTAATTGTGGCATTTATGCAAGTTCCTAGTACCCAGTGCTGGGTACTTTTCTGGGTAGTTTCGCACTCCCTAAAAAGTACTTTAGATGGTACACCCTAGCATGCTTTTACCCTTGCAGAAATCGTTACATGACAAACGTCTTAAGACAAAAACATTCAAAGAAGGTGATTTGGTTCTTCTTTATGATTCTCGTTACAAAAATTTTCCGGGCAAGTTAAAGTTCAGATGGCTTGGTCCTTATCAAATTATTCAAGTTGTTCAACCCAGTGTTTTCAAGCTGGCCGAATTAGATGGCAGTGCATTACCTACTCTGGTTAATGGCTTTCGCCTTAAGCAATTTCATACAGAAGCTACAGACAGTTCTACAAATGATGCACCACAAAGTCCTGAAACAACAGATAGTGACTAAAAGCGGCATATTTATATTACTAGAGGCAAATTACAAAATGTGAGCATTGCCCACTTACTTCCGCTATGAGCAGAGCTCTATGGGCAGTGCCCTATTTACAAAATCCTAAGATTAAAACCCCTCTTCTCCGGGTTGGGAGCAGAGGTGATGCGGAGGATGTGGTAGTAGTTCTGCTCCGGATCCCATCGCAGATGCACCACCACCTCCATCAGATTGGTCAGCGGGTCGGGATGCTCAGCCATCCCACTGCACCAGCCATCCATAGGGATGCCACGGTTGTGGCACTTCCAGAGATCCAGACAGTTCATCTTGCAGGTGATCCATTCCAGGCAATTGCTAGGCATTGTGCAGTTCTCGTTCAGACTAGCCGCTGCCATACTCATCGTCGCCAAGGGTGTCTCAGCTTCGCCCACTGCTCGTCTTATATAGCCCAACCGACGGGAATCCTGTCGACGTGGACCAATCAGCAAACTCGCCGACGTGGTTGCAATGCAAGGCTGTTTCTAAATTGGAATCTTTTCTCCCGCCGCATATCTAGCAATGGTACCTTTTAACACCTTCGTTTTAATGATATCCCACTTCGAGTTGCCCGCATTAAATGATATTCCTTCTTTTCACGCCCGTCGAACATTAATATGTGTACCTTCGTCAGCTGTCGCATCCGATCGTTCATTTACGTCACATCTCCACCGTTCATTGTTTCTCCCTTAACAGCTTGGGGACTTAGCCAAATTTTTGCCTCTCAATCGACTCCTTCGCATCTCTTGCCACCTGGCATCATCAACGGTCGTCGTTTCATTCTCGTCATGCCCCTTCGCACAACACTTGTGCGCCCTAAAAACCTTTTCGTCCATCTTCGTTTTCGTCTTCCGCTCTCCGCCCTCCGGCTTCTCCACACAGTTCTTCTTGTTCCTCTCCGACGCTCTTCGCCATGGCTGCTTTACCAAAATTTCCTCAACTTCAAGCTTCGGCTCAACGGGATCCGGCTCTTTTTGAGTCCGTGACCTTCTCGACACCCACCTTTCGCGAGGCCCTAGTTGGTCCGAGTCGCGAAGTGGCGGAACGCCAGGAGCTTTACGAATTCTCACAAACGGACCTCCCTGCCCCCAATCCAGAGCAATTGAAGCATTCGTCGCTCATATAGTCAACAGCCTGGAAGGATACGCTACCACGGTCGATGGCACCACCATTTTGCTTACTCAGGCTCTGATTTCTGAGGTATTCCACATTCCTCTTAAAAGACCTTCTTTATCTTGGGCTGCCTTATAGGACCTGGATGTCACTCAGTTTGGCGTTGTTCCATATCAAGCCAACATGCATCGCCTGACCAATATTGCCAAGACCCATGATACTTTTGTAAAGTTTCTGTGGCGAAAATTGCTTGGGTATTCTATCAAGAACACCCATATCAATAAACAGTTCTACAATGTTGTTATCACGGCCATCCGCTCCACTCACCATATTGATTGGCCACAAATGCTGTTCTTCTGACTCCTTCATGAAGTGGATCGCATTCGGGCTGCCCCCTCTTCTGTCTTTGAAGCCTCAGTGGGTGTCCATCTTTAAGCCCTCATCCGTCATTACATTCCTCTTCCTGGGTCCCCTTCCATTTCTCATACCTCCACTCATCAATCTTTTCATTCCCTTCCTCAAAACCAATCGGTTGGTACTTCACGCCCTTCTTCTCCTGGTCATGTCCAACACAACGCCACGCATGTCACTGTCTCCTCTTCCTCCACAGAATCCATGCCCTCCTCTTCTCATCATGTCTCTCAGACGTCACAAACACGGCAACACCAGGACCCTGCACCTCCACATCCTCGCCAGCTCCTGTATCAATACCAACAGGATGTTCAAGCCGTTGTCCTCAAGTTACAAGAATCCCAAGAAGTTCTCATGAATGGAGTTCAAGCGTCTCTGGAGGCATCGGAAGCTGTTCACAGGGATCTTCAAGCTGCCACCCGCGGGGTTCGGACCACGGAAGACAAACTTCAAGAAAAAGCAGCTCTCTTACGGGCGAGTGAGGATCTCAAAATTGCACAAGATCGAGAACAGCACGCTGGCGATCAAGCGAGGCTCGATTTGCGGTCCACCATTCAAGAATTGTTGGAGCACGCGTCAAAGCTAAGGATACCCTCACGAGGCGACAAAGATAAAGACCTTGCCAAACTTAACACCCGTATCACGAGCTTTCTCAAAGTTACGACACTCAAGTCCATGACCTTACGAGAGCGAGATGCTTTCGAATCACCTCCTTAGAAGATCAGCTTTCCCGCGGTGACCCGGTCGGCTCATGCCTCTCGGGATCAACTTACGAGGCTCGAAGCGAAGATCATTGATGGCGGGAGAGATTGCCCGCGACTTCATACTGCAGGGGGCAATCCTCTTGACACGCTTCCTCATAAGCGGTTCGAGATCAATCCCGTCTCCTCCTTGAAAAAGAAAATCAGCTCGCGACCTCGAACATCAACCCGGTACATTCGATCGGTGAAGAAGCCCGAACTAAACAAGAGGGCTACATTAATATAGCTCTTCACATGCGTGGATTTTGCTACTCCTTCCGATTACGGATTATGTGGTTGCCCGCCACCTCTTTCTTTTTGAAGTGGTGCGGATGGATGGTCGAGTTGATGCCAGAATCGTGGTGAGGATTTACCGGGGATTTGGCCGGACCTTTGGGTTGAAGACAAAGGTTTTACTCATTGCCCTCTTAGTCTTTAACCTCATCCCTTTGTGAAGACCACGATTTGATCACCTTGAGTTGTTGGATGGCGTGCATCTTTCATGACTTCTATCCGGGCGATACGCAAGAAAAATTCGAGATGGGCCACATCAAAACTTTGGGGGCAACCCACGGGCTCCTTTGGTTGTTGTTGGATACCAACCCGTATTTAAAAGATCATGATCGAGAATCACACTCTTAATCGGGTACATGCGAGCTTTCGTCAATTACCTCTATGGCAAGCGAAATCTTTGGAGCAGTGCGGAAGAATCTAGCCCATCCAGAGGATCTTCCGTTTGCCCAAATTTATATGCAGCACTTAGCAGGCTATAATCAATTATATGCCCTTCTGGATAGCAAGACCATACCCACGGGATGGGATAGTCCTCTGTCTATACTCAAGCTCTGCGCCGATTGGGACCCGGTGGTGTAGGAGCTCTTGATCGGACCTTGTGCAGCGGGGTGGGGGCGGGCGGGCAGCCGCCCACGGGCATGGCTCCCTCCATATGCTTCACTGGGTGTCCCTCCACGCCCAAGGTTTCTCACCTCCGACTGGCGTCTTCCCTTTTGGACAAAGGTCCTGGAAGGCCACGCTGGTTGGACTCCTCCTCGAGATCTCGGCGGATCTCCATTTGGGATCCACATTTTGTCCGGCGCTCCATTTGGGAGGATGGTGCCACTTTGGACCAAAGCGAAGTGGATATATATTGCAAATGTGTGTGGTTGGCACACGCCACTCATGCAGTCCATGGCCTTGATACCTTTTTGAAGAATGCTGCCACCTCACCGGATCCTTCAGTCCACCGTCAAGCAGGCTTTTGTGCTGCTCTTAAGTGCCTCCTGCTCAGCTCGCTCAATCAACAGCGTCCTATCTTTTATTGCAACTCGAATGCCAGCGTCAGTGCCTTTGGACTCCGGACACTGTCTTCTCATGGAATGCCGGTTTGTCCCGGCGCCTTCATCGCCCTTGAAGACATGGTACACTCCGGCTTTCTCATTGATGCTCATCCTGCACTTGGGCTCACCACTTCTGAAGCTCTTCAAGTATGCCAAGATCTCATTGGCAATTACCACAATGGCGCCCGTCCTCATTCCCATGAGGATGACTTTCAAACTGCTGGTTTCCCGCATCAGAAACACTTCCTCCTTTTTTTCATCACGAGTGTCATTTGGTGGGGAGTGTTAGTCATGCGTCTTTGATGCGGGACTATTCATACACCACGACCCGGACCAGGTCAAGGCTAAGGATCTGCCGGTCGGGCATGGATTCGGTCGTCAAAGGCCCCGAGAAGACCAAGCGGCGGACCCGCGGTCAAAGGCCGTACATTACCAAGAGGGCTTCGGATAAGTGGCGACCCGTCACGCCCGACATCGGCGTCGGCGTGATTCGAGCACTTCAAGAGGCGCCCGGCATTCCTGCAAATCGGGCCTCTTCGAGTCGGCACGAAATCGGTCAGTGTCTATATTGGGCCAAAGGCCATTGTACTATATATATGACTTAGAGCTAGCACTCGAGTTTTTAGATGAGTTTTGAGTCTTGTCTCACTTCAGTTTTCTCTCGATTGCGAGAGTTCATGTATCTTCATTGACATCAAGGAAGTTGTTCTCATTATTGTCTCAATTGTTCTCTTTTGCTTTCTTTCCTCTTTTCAATTGTTCCTCTTGCAAATCCCGCGTGACATAGCTCCCGGATTCTCTGTTAGATCAAGGGTCCTCCTGCAGGAGGCTGTCTTGCGGAGTTCGAACCGGATCCCAAACACATCATTCAAACATATTGGTTTACCATCTAAATCAAATAATTCCAAGAGGCCATATTTTTCAACTTTCTTGATGCCCATTTTCCATTGGGACAAACTTTGCCCCTGTCGGATCCGGCCAGGACCTTGCACCATGTCATCACGTAGAGGAAGGATGTTGACGCCAGAAGACAGAATCTTAAAACCACTAGAAAACAAGTTTTTTCTAAGGCCCCGATGATGGACGAGCAAATCCCCACTTTAGAATTGCGAACCGACAGTTCCAATGGACTCAAAATGTCGGCATTAGCCAGGAGGCAAGTTTTGTGGGCAGATCTCCAAGAAGCTCCAAAGTAGCTCATATGCAACACTCTTGTAGTCAATTAGCCTAGGAGGTGGCTGCAAAGTACTGCCATGTGGGGTTCCTTTCTCTAGAGAAATTGGCTGTATAACCTGGTCACTAAGGTAATGTCACATTCCAAACAACATGGCAAAGTCGAATTGCCATTTCGGAGATCCCTCGCTGTCCAAACAACAAGAAACTTGGGTTTCCACATAGTCGTCCAAAGAACGCTTCGCGGTTTGACAAGCTCTCCCAAACGGATCTTGGATTTTCTTGGACCTTCTCAAAGCAGGGTCATTGAACAAATGATTCAATGGCCGGATGGTTGAACTAAGCTTCAACAGGGTGGGCATTTGCATACACCACCTGAAGAAGCAATGCAAGGAAAGGCTGCCTCGGGAACGTTTTTGGTGTCTGTCACTTGGGGTATGGCCTCTACCCTCCCTTCAGGCATCCACGCAAAGGCTTGGCCTTGTTCAAAGGGTGCCACCCGGCAAACAGCAGCCAGTTTTTTTGGTGGGGGTGGGGGGGGGGGGTGTCACGGCACCCTTGCCCTTGTCGAGAGGTCGGCCAGGCCTTTGTGTCATCATGTAGAGGGGGGTATTGGCCTTGGGGCGGCGAGAACCTTAAAACCACTCGGAAGCAGCTTGCCCCAAACGTCCTCTCCCTAAGACCCCAACGACGGACGGGCAAATCCCCCACTCCAGAACCGCGAACTAGATGTTCCAATGGACTCAGATGTTAGCATTAGCGAGGGGACCAAACTTCGCGGGCAGAAGATGCTTCAAAATAGCTCATATCCAACATTCTTGTAGTCAATTGGCCTAGGAGGTGGCTGCAAAGTAATACTGAAGAAATTGAGCGTGTAACCTGGTCATTAGGGTAACATCGCTATTACGGACGACATGGCAAAGTTGAATCACCATTTCGAAGACCCCTCACTGCCCGAATGACAAGACACTTGGGTTTCCACATAGTCGTCCAAAGGACGCTTCGCGGTTTGACAAGCTCTCCCGGACGGATCTTGGATTTTTTTGGACTGGCTCGAAGCAGGATCATTGAACAGAGGATTCAATGGCCAAATAGATGAACTGAGCTCCGGGAGGGTGGGGATTTATGTATGCCCATCCAGAGGAGCGATGCCAGGAAATGCTGCCTCGGGAACTTTTTTGAGATCCGTCTCTTGAGGTATGGCCGCTACTGTGATGTTCCAGCATAATATATGGTATGAATACATACATTATACTGCCACATCACTAATACATGTCGACCTTGACGACATGTACATGGCGATCGTAAAGGGTTGTACCCTAGGGTACAACTTGTTATGTTGCACATGCCCAATTAGCATGTGCATATAATCCCCCTATTGTACAAGATCTAAAGTTTTAAGTTGAATAAATTAAATTAGTAAAAAGTATAGTCTTAGTTAACACATGCCTTGAACTCCAAGGAAAAGGCCCCTAATTTCCTCGGGAGGCCTCCACGAAACTTGGATGAGGCCATTCCCAGGGCAAACTGGGCGGGCGCCCAAGAAGAAATTGATTTCCTGAAATTGTAGGTTATGCTGATTGGTTCAGGGTAGGATGCACATTTTCCGCCAGCCTGCTACTGCTGCAGACCCCGCAGCCCCAACCGAAGCTGAACGTGGCCCTGCTTCTGCTTCTCCTACCACAGTCCCCCCTTCTCCTGCTCCTACTCCTGCTCCCTCATGACCCACGCCCTCTCAGCCACATGCTGCCTCCGCTCCATCTACTTCTCACTCAGCCTCTGCGTCCCGTCCTCCCCCCGCAACTCAGGCTATGCATACCACGGCTGCTGACAAATAGGAATTGTGCCTCCGGGTGGTCTCATGGAATTGTCGAGGCTTCCCTTGGCAGAAGGGGGATAGTCTCAACTCCGTGGCAGCCGATATGGATCTCATCTTTCTCATGGAGACATGGGAGCATGCTGGGCATAGGCTACCTGATCTGCCGGGTTACCAACATTTCTCGGTCTTCAATACGCATGCGGGGCGGAGAGGGGTCATGGTGGGGTTGCTTGCTACTCTGGGACAACCTTGGCACATTCGGTTACCCTCTAGAAGGCAGGCGGACCTACCCGGTACTTGTGGGTTCGTAGGCATAATACCGGTGGCAACCCTCTTTTTACGGCGCTTTGTTATTTCCCGCTTGCGAGAGAGCACCTTCTATCGCGAGCCACTCCGATCGCGGATAGGATGGACCCTTATGTCGATCTATATGATGACATCTGGACGGCCTAGCGGTTGGGTAGGGTCGTCCTTCTTGGGGATTTCAATGCATGGGCGGGGAGTAGAGCGACCTATGAGACTTGACCCCCTCACTAGCGATGTCCTGCGGCCTTCGTCCCTTGAGGCAGACGCAGCCACGAGGATCGGATGGCGGCTAGGTCACTTTCGCTTTGGCGAGCCAGTTGCTCTGCTATGTGGTATTTTGACTTGATAATTTGCAATGGGCATCGCGGTGGCTTCTGCCATAAGTGCACTGCCGGACGGGACAATCGAGGGGAGGATCTAGTGTGGTGGACTATGTGCTACCGGTGCGCAAGATATGCATCTCATCGGTCGTTTAGGGTGGGCGCGAACGGTCGGGATGAGGAGGTCGACTCAGATCACCTCCCACTTTATTTGGACATGGTTTGGCAAGCCGCGAGAACCCGCCATCCTCGATTCGCGACTAGATTATG
This sequence comes from Isoetes taiwanensis, assembly GCA_021234155.1. Taxonomy (NCBI): domain Eukaryota; kingdom Viridiplantae; phylum Streptophyta; class Lycopodiopsida; order Isoetales; family Isoetaceae; genus Isoetes; species Isoetes taiwanensis. Next base: position 3,669,562 of record JAJEKV010000039.1, read on the forward strand.
GCAGGCGAGAGGACTACACCAAGATGCTCATGGGCGCCTGCCCGGCAATTGCGCGGACCCCCACACTAGAAGCGGCCAGATGACCGGTTGACTTGGCTATTACGGGATGCGGTGAGCGGGTGCTTTGGCAGACCCCCCTGCGTCGCCGTTCGGGGACATCAACATTTCAGCGTAGCGGTGGTTTGATGCGGAGTGTAAAGCATAGCGCCCGGCTTCCGTCACATCACGGATCCGGTGTACCAGCTTGCGAGCCACCACCGCGATGGCGTCCATCGAAGGAGACAAAGGCGGTACCTTGCCGGGCATCAGGGGGAGATGCTTGGCTGCTGGACACTAATCCTCGAACCTTTTGGCCGGAGAGTGCTTGAAGGCCAGCCCGACCCCTCGAGGGGACATCACACGAGGCGGTGGGACAAAAGTACTTGCGGCGGCTCTATGACCCACGAGGGGCCAGCGTGCGCCCCATACCCCACAGGATGGCCCCCATTGGTTCTGTGCGGAGGAGGATGTTGTGGAGGGCACGCAGCGGGTGGCTAATGGGAAGGCGGTGACCTCGATGGTATCGCGGGCGAGTTATTCAAATGGGCGGGGGTAGCGGTGGTGCGATCCTCACTACCACGATTTCAACGAGCATTGCGAGGGAAGGTTTTCCCGACAATGGACCACAAGCGGGGATTGTCCCCATTCACTGGCGAGGCGACCTACCTTTGTCGGCCAATTCACCCAGGACGATCATGGTCGATTCGGTGTTTGCCAAACTGTTATCGGCATTCTCGAGCAGCAGTTGACCCCTTGGGTAGAGGCAAAGACGCAGGGTGAAACCTTGATCCCCTATCGATTCTGTTGCAAGAAACTGGATTCTTCGCTGGCGGGCACCCTTGATAGACACATCGTCTATTTTCAAAAAGTGGTTAATATGGGTGATGCTCGGCTCCTTTTTGGCTTACGATGTGGCAATGGGCCCCCTTGGCTCGGGGAACTGTTGGAGGGTAAGAGAGATCGGTGGTTTGCCGGATGGAGCGTGTAGGAGCACAAGTGCGTGCAGGTGGACACAGAGGCCGATCGTGGCGACTGCGAGGAGTACACGGGCGCTTGCTTCCTTGGCAAGCTCACGGGGCCCCCGGCGCTCTAGAGCAGGTCAAAACAGCCCATTACAAGGATCACATCAACCCCGTGTTAGCCCGGGGCCCGCAGTCAGCTACTGTGTTCCCGGCCCCTGAAAAGCGCGGAGACTCATTGCCTCCATTCGCACAGGTGCCCACCATCTTCGCATCGAGGCAGGCGGGGTGGATTGGGGAACCCCGCCGAGGGCAGGCTCTGTCGGTCAGCGTCAAGCGGGTGCCATTGAGGATGAGTCTCACACTTTCCGAGCTGCCCGGCATTCGGTCGGATCGGGTGGATACACTCCCTTAATGCGGCGGACTTGCCCCTACATTTCTTTGATGAACACGCCGTCGATGCGTGCTGCTCACGGGGTCGTACATTCGGGAGGTCTTGGATCTGCGAGCTCACCTTTGCCCCCGCATGGCTGCCCGCTGATCAGGCACTACGGGTGCGGTGCATGAGTGTGTATATTTGTGTGTTTTTGCATTTTGTATATTGGAACAGTTTGTCAGCAGGCTGATTGCTGCCACGATTTTTCCCTCGAAAACCCTTCGGGGCGGGGGTTTTTTAATTCGGGTAGTAATCCACTTGCTGCGCTTTTGTATTGGGTCCCATAGACCGATTGGTCTCCGTGGACGATAAAAATACCTTCCTTCCTTTATGGACATAGACAGATACCGTTCTATTCATATAGAAAAGTACATAGATGTTGATGATAAAACCAAGAAAACATTAAGCCTGGACACAACTAATTCAACACAAACATAATAGACTGAAGTTTTAGTCAATGACCAATTCAACCTGAATAAGATCCCTATCAATGTAACTTCGGCTATACATATCCAGCCAGTCATCCAAGTCTTGGACAGAGTGAGTAGTGTTGACGATGAGCTTGGTTACCAAAGCTTCATGCTACCTTTTTTGCTTCTTATAAAGCTTCTTAAATAGCGGTCTGAACGTGTTATGCATCCAAACGTCCTCCATTTTCAGCAGCCTCTTCAGTGCCTCTGCCCTGTAAATATGGCGTTTCAATGATATAAGGCAGGCCTCCAACTCCACCCTACTGAGCTGATCTTCGTCAGAGTTTACCCGTGCCAACCCTTCCCCATGGAGGAGCTTCATGACTTGGGCACTGATTTCTTCCGTTCCATTTGGGTTTATCTCATTTTGCACCTCCATCTGCAACTGATTCGCATGGGCTAAGATTGACTCACTAATATGGGACTGCATTTCGGTCATTGTGAATCCATATCTGCGCCTCGTTCTGACCATTCTGAGTGTTCCGATATGAATCTAGGAGGCTGAAGATTGGCAACACCCAGCTTGACTAGCAACACCTCCTATAATAAAGGCGCTTTTCCAGAACACCGCTTTGGATGACTCTTCCATGTCTTAATGGACACAATGCCTGCCATCTCACCTACCTGCACGATTCCCAAAATTTTGCATCGTTCTAATAAAAAAATGTATATTCTAAAAATTCGCATATGGACTTAGAGAAAGTCCATATATAATGAAATTGTGCTTATGACATGGCGAAGTCGAATTGCCATTTCAGAGATCCCTCAATGCCCGAACGACAAGACACTTGGGTTTCCACATAGTCCAAAAGATGCTTTACGGTTTGACAAGCTCTACCAGATGGATCTTGGATTTTTTTGGACCTGCTCGAACGAGGGTCATTTAAAGGAGGATTCAACGACTGGATAGTTAAACGGAGCTCCAGGAGAGTGAGCATTCGCATATCCCCACCCGAAGGAGCGATGCCAGGAAAGGCTGCCTCATGAACTTTTTGGGGTCTGTCTCTTGGGGTATTGTCTCTACCCGCCCTTGAGGCATCCACGCAAAGTCCTGGCCTTATTCGAATTGGAAAAGGGTGCCACCCAACAATGGACGCGTGGAGGGCGGGGAGTCCTGGCACCCTTGCACTTGTCGGATCCGGCTAGGACCATGCACTGTGACATCACTTAAAGGAAGGGTGTTGACACCAGAAGACGGAACCTTAAAACAATCCGGATGCATCTTGCCCTAAACATCCTTTCCCTAGAACCCTGACGACGGATGGCAAATCCCCCACTCCAAAATTGCAAACCGACTGTTCCAATGGACTTAGAATATCGACATTAGCCAGGGGCTAAATTTCGAAGGCAGAAGACCACCCCATCTCCGTGAAGCTCCAAAGTAGCTCATATCCAACACTCTTGTAGTCAATTGGTCTAGGAGATGGATGCAGAGTACTGCCATATGGGACGTTCATGTTCCTTTCTTTGAAGAAATTGATCATGTTACCTTAGCATAATGTCACCATTCCGGATGACATGACGAAGTTGAATCGCCATTCCGAAGACCCCTCACAGCCCAACGACAAGATACTTGGGTTTCCACAGAGTCATCCAAAGGACGCTTCACAGTTTGACAAGCTCTCCTGGACAGACCTTAGATTTTTTACTTGCTCGAAGCAGGATCATTGAACGGAGGATTCAACGGCCGGATAGGTGAACTGTTGAATCAAATCTCCAGCTTTGTTGGGCCAACCAACATGAGCTAAGAGGTCAACCATGAATGCGTAGGTTCTAATCCTACAGTGATGCCATTGCCGGTGGCCATAGAAACAAAGAAATGATGGCCCTCATCTTGCTCTTCAGCATGATTGCATGCTGAAAGGAGGTTTATAAATGTCGTTGCATTTGGCTTCACACCATTAAATTGCATCTGACTAAAAATTTTTATTGCCTGCATGCCATAGCCATATTGACAATATACAGCCAACATGGTTGTCCACGAAACCAGATTCCGATCATTCATTACAGCAAAGTTCTGTTGCATGTTTAAACTGAATTTAGTTTAATGTATGCTTGTGCCTTGTCATTTATATGGAACCAGACCTAAAATACAAATTATGCTTGTGATCCGTCAATCAAGTCCATTCGCATGCACGTAAAAGTCCACCAAACTATAAATATGCCCTTGACACTCTCCACATTCCATAGTAGCAACAACAATCTTATATTATAAAGTTTTACCGTAAGTGTTGGACCACGCCCTAATTTAAATGGCCCAGATTATCAGATTGCATCCAAAGGCCAAAATTCATCGCATGACTTCTCACCACAGTGATTGGTTATCGCTTTGATCTCTTAAAAGAAAAAGGAAAAGGAGGACGAAAGGGGAAAATGAAGGGTAAAAAGGCACGAGAAAAAGGGAAAGAAGGAAAGGGGAAAAGGGAGGCGAAAAAAGGCATGGGAAAAGGGGAAAGAGGAAAAGGATGAGGAAAGGGAAAAGTAGCATGGGAAAAAGGAAAAAATAAGGGAAAAGAAAAAGGGGAAGAAGGAAAAGGATGGGCAAAAGGGCAACGGGAAAAGCAGAAGAGGGAAATGGTGAGGAAAGAAGGAAAGGGAAAAGGGGAAGAGGGAAAGGGTGAGGAAAGGAGGAAAAGGGAAGGGAAAAAAGGGGAAGAGAAAAATGGTGGGATAAAAAAAGGCATGGAAAAATAAAAAGGGAAAGGAAAAACGAAAAAAGAGGCAAAAAGAGGAAAAGGGAAAGGAAAAAACGCACGAGGAAGAGGAAACGAGAGAGGAAAATAGAAAAGAGGAAGAGGAAGGAAGGAAGGAAGGTACTTTTATCGTCCACGGAGACCAATCGGTCTATGGGACCCAGGGGAAGGGCCTGGGAAAATTTTGAAGAGGAGAAGGGTGAGAAAAAGAAAAAAGGGAAGGGAAAAAGAGCATGGGAAAGGAAAAAGAAAAAAGGGGGATAAGGAAATGGGCAAAGGGAAAAGGAAAAGAGGGTGGGAAAGAAGGAAAAGAAGCACATAAAAAGGGTGAGGAAAAAGGAATGGGAAAAGGTATGGGAAAATAAGAATGGAAAGAGAAATAAAAAAGGAAGGGGGAAAGGAAAGGGAAAAAGGGCACATGAAAAAGGAGAGGGGATGAAATAGGAAGGCAAAGGAAAAGGGAGAGGGGGAGGGCGAGAAAAAGGGAGAGGAAAATGGGAAAAAGGAAGAGGAAAAGGGCACAAGAAAAATGGAAGAGGCAGAGGGCGAGGAAAGGGAAAGAAAGCAAGGGAAAAAGAGCATAGAAAATGGAAAGAGGGAAAAAAAAGGAGAATAGGGAAAGGGAAAAATGGAAAAGGGGAAGAGGGTGAGGAAAAGGGGACGTAAAAAAGGTGCGAAAAAAGGAATGAAAAAATGGGAAAAGAGAAAAGAAAAGGGAAAGGTAAAGGGAAAGGGAAAGGGAAAAGAAAAAGAAAGGGGGAAGGGAAAGGGGAAAAAGGGCGGAGAAAAAATGAAAAAGGAAGGAAAAGGAAAAGAGAGATGGAAAAGGGAAAAAGGAAGGAAAAGGAAAAAAGATACAAGAAAAAGGGGAGAGAGAAATGGAAAAACGGAGGGCATGGGATAAAGAGGAAGAGGGTGGGGAAATGAAGAAAATAAGCCTATGAAAAAGACGGGAAAAAGGAAACAAAAAAAGGGCATGGGAAAAGGGAAAAGAAAGAGGAAGAGGAAAGGGAAGGGAAAAATGGCACAGAAAAATTAGGAAGAAAGCGGAAAGACTGAAAAGGGAAGGGAAAGGGAAAAAGGAAAAGAGAAAGGGAAAAAGGAAAAGGGAAGGGAAGGGGAGGGGAGGGAAAAGGGGGTTAAAAAAAGAAAAAAAAGGAGAAGGGAAAAAGAAGATGTATAGGGAAAATAGGAAAGCGGGAAAAAAAAAAGTACGTAAGAGAATGATAAAAAAACGTGGGATAGAGCACAAGACAAAGGAAAAGGGAAGGGTGTCGAATACACGAAAACCTATTATATCCCAGCAATGCTGGACTTGGTTTCTATTATACTAGATTTATGAAAAGGAGTCTGAGGTCAACAGGTTTCCGTCCACGTAAAAACCAGTTAAGAGCTATTCTGCCCTCACGTCCAATAATATCTTGCCACGCGGTACTTTTTCGTATTGTTTCAAAGCCAGGAAGTTCCAGAGAAAGAAATCTCCTGTGCGCGTTGGCAGGTTTCCATGCCAAGAAAGGCATAGCCAAGCTCCATCGAGCTCCTGCCCCTGTGGTGATGGTGTTTTCCTAAGCTCCAAAGGATCCGGCAAGCCCTAAGCTTTGATCCGAGCATGGTCTTGCTTAGATTTCATGGAGTTTAGCTTTTTTTGGTATGGCAGCGATCCAACTGGGGTTTTTGCCGCATACCTGTAATTATTCATGAATCCTGGATTTGATCCCCTTTTGAAGCTAGCAGTGTGAAAGGAAAGTGGAAAAAGAGAATGAATTAGCACATGTGGAGGGAGATTAAAAACAACACCAGAATTAAACTTCCCCGTTCCCATACGGTAACATTGCACAAGTTCTTGGCCATGTATAACAGAAAATAGAGATTTTGTGCAACTGCAGTCCCCTTTATGAAAATAGACGAGGATTACCTTGAGCATAGAAATGTCATGGTTGAACTTGGAAGAATTGGATTAGGAGTTCGATTTGCCCTGCTCTGCTCTACCCGAACATGCCAAAGAACATTTGTTTTACATTTCTCTTTCTTTTTCTTCTCTTCCGGTGAGCAATGGAGATGGTGCGGCAAGCTTGTTGCTTGCGGTGCACAACATGATGTTTTCCTGTCTATTTCATGTCAAATTTAGTGGCATCAAACCACAAGCTTTCTATTGATCCATTTTTTGTTGCAAAACCCGACAATGGCGAATTTTCTTGCTTCTGTGGGATGCCAAGGTCTTGCAATATGCTTTAGGTTATCTTTTTGTAGATTTAGCGCGGCAGTCTTTGGAATTTTGTGTCCACCGAAACCTAAAATAGAACCCTTTAAGGGTTTGAATGAAAATAGAACCCTTTAAAGTTTTGAATGAAAACTGTTGAAGTCCTGTCCAAAAGTTTGTAACTTGCTGGCTCCAATTCTTCTGTGTTTGGGGCAGCAAGAATGGCTTACCCAGGCGCGATCAGATTCTTCGGTCACGGGCAACAAGAATGGCTGACCCCATTCCATTCTCCCTTATGACCAAACAATAAGGAGAGGAATGCTGGCCAACTTGGAGCACGTAATCAACACTAGGCTCAAATTACGCCTATTTTAGGTTGAAATTATAAGGTGAAAACTTATTCCGGTTTTGGCGGAGCGGCGCCGCTTCGCTTCCCCCTTCTTTCTTCGGAGATCTTTGTTCCATTCAAGCTTAGAATCTCGCTTAGGGGGTTTTAGGCGAGGCGACAAGCGATCCGTTGCTTCAAGCGGGCCGATCGATGAAAGATCACGGTGCTTATTTCTTAGATCCTTGTTTTAAAGGCCTCTTCTTTCTTCCTCTGTAGATCCGATGCAATCCCGACCTAGCCCTTGCACTTGTAGCCCTTGCAGGTGCTTTAGGGCTTCTGAGCGGAAAAAAGAAAAGAAGCTACGGAATGACAGATTGGTTTTGGCAAATCCATTTGCAGATCGATTTCTTTCTAGAAGTAGATGCTTCATTCACAAGAACATGCTTATTTTTGCTCAGTTTTCTTGCTTATTTGATGCTCTGAGTATTTTTTGCAGAGATTGCTTGCTTGTTTGTAGATTTTGACCTTCAAATCCATTCAAATCTTGTATAAGAACCGATTTAGAGCCGATTCATCGCTAAAACAGAGCATTTTCTACCTGGAAATTTGAGCCTAGTGTTGATTACGTCCCATAATCCACGGGGCCATTCGCCCTTGTAGGATCTCGGCGAGCAAGACAGCCTCGGCGGCACTCGCGGCTTCGCCGCTCGTGCACCGCCTCGGCTGGTGGCGCCGCCTCGAGACCCTACTGGGCGGAATGGCTCCCCTCCCGTGGATTACGTAGTACTTGAAGGCAATGTTGCTTAACATAAACAATTGCTTACATGTCAAGTATTCCAAAGTAGAAACACGAGTGCCACTGTTGCATAAAAACGGAAGGTAGAGGTGAAGCGAAGCCGCTGTTTCTTGACGTAGTGTAAAGGGGGAGGGAGGGCATTCTTCCCATCCCTTATCAGCATATAGACATAAATATAATAATGCGCCTCTAATCCAAAACTGTTTTCCTGCGTTTGTGTTGTTCTATGCAGCATTTAGGCATATGCGCATCTTCATTATGTGCTATGGTTAGTAACGTAGGTGCCTCTCCTTAATAACAAATTCATAGCATTCTTGCTTGGAAACAGAATAGATCTTTCATTTTGACAACTTAGAAAAATGAGCACCAATCTTTTGGACCAAAGAGGTCATGCACTGAATACACAAGCCCATCATAAATACATTTCTACTACTAGAAGGTGTTTTTTATTAATCTTAATTTAGTGCAAAACAATGGGCTATTTCCTCATAGTTTCATGCACACGGACAACTTCAACACCATTCGGATTCCCATCCTGCAAGGAAAAATAAATCAGAGTCAGATGCTATTGTTCAGTTCTTACCAGAGCACAAAGATCTCACCTTTGCACGAATGACAGTAGTTCCAAAGTAGCCTCTCCGTTCATCTGCATAAACAGGCAAGCCTGATAAGCTACAAGCAAAATATGATACTCGTTATATGTGAGTTGAATAATTCCAGTGCAACTATGCAATGTTATAAAGTATTCAACTTCCATTCCTATGAAAGAATGTTCATTTACTTAACTGGATCCTATACAAGAAGATGTCTGTCCTGACAGACTATAACCAGCATCACTACTTAAAGATAAAGAAAAGCTATAAGACTTACTAGAAAGTTGCTCCCATGACTGCCATGTAACACAATAAACTCCTTCTGCTAATTTATGCTCATGAACACAGTCCACCCAAGTTAAGTAGTTTTGATCTTCAAGAATTCCATATTTTGATCTGGCTATCTCTAAAGCTTCTGACATATCTCGCTCAACTCCCCAGGGATAAATCATGGTTGCATTCTTGCCCTGAAATGGAAGGCCAAACAATATAGAATAAGAAAGATACTATTTGACTTCCACTCAAACAAGGCAAATATATCTGCAGTAAGTTAGATACTGTGGTATGAAATTAATTATGATTTCAATTGACATAACATTTTCACGAAATTGGAGGGCAGAAACGATGTGTCTATGGTATGAGCGTTTTGGACAAAGGTCCCTGTGTGTTTGCTTTTCGTCTGAAGCAAATAGAGAGAGTTCTCCCAATGGGACAAATGATTTTAAACCTCAAATTGCCCGGCAAATCATCAAATAGCAAGGGCCTCTGTTCTAGTAACTTGAATGACATCAAGGCTGAAGCATGGAAAGGTGGTTAATATTAAACACCTACACAGTATGCTTGACATGTTACAGTTTGTATGCCTTACTATCACAGAAGTTAGGCGTTCAAAACTGGCATCTGTATCAGGCACGTCACCGGTGAGCCACATCCCAAACAAAACTGAGAACTCAATTATTTCTTTTGTAGCCGATCCATCTTGCGCCGTTACAAGTTCTTCGGAACGTTCGACATCATTTTTCAATCTCTTTCTTGGAGAGATGTGAGGCCCTATTCCAAAATGCTTCAAAGCTTCTATAATACCTCCAGCAGAGTTACGGCTGGAAACAAAAGCATTTCCTTTGGCTTGATTCTCTTTGTGCCATTCCAAAAGTTCTTCTTGTGCATTGGCAACCTGTTTGAATGGAAGTCATCATTTCGCAAGAATTAGTACCGTTTCAAGTAACTATTTATGAATATATGAGTGTTTATTTACTTAAAATTGCCTTGATATGTAGAATGAGAAATTGGCACAAAAACTGCATATTTAAACGCACTTTCAACAAAAAGACAAATACAAGTTTACTTACAATGACACCTTTGACATTTGGAACAGTAAGGAGGTCTATATCATTTCCAGAGTCTCCACATACAAGAACATCCTTAGGCACCTGTTTTCCTTCCTTTGCTTTCCTCAAGACGTATGAAAGTGCTTGACCCTTTCCTGCTCGCCGTGGGAGAATATCTAGGTCAACACCCCCACTGTAAATGATCTTGGCATCAAGCTGTTTAGCACAACTGCAAAAATCAGAACAGAAAGTGGTTTATTATTATGAAATATACACGACAGTTGACATTGACCAACAAGTTTTCACCTTATGCTCCTTGAACTTTGTTTTAAGACATTTTATAATGTCTAGTGCTTGTTCTTTCACCACCTTGAAGCTAATTTTATGCGGCCGTTGCTCTGTATCCTCCTGTATGTAGTCAATATACTCAGAAGAGTTTGAGAAAAGCCAGCATGAAACTATATGCACATGCTGATGCACAACCAAAGAAATGAGAACCCTATGTTTACACAAGATTGGACCCCACATTTTGAGCTCTAAAACAAGAAGAAAAGTCCATATAATGTTCAACAATTGTAACTGTATATGTCCCCATATGCAGACTTATCAACACATAGATAGCATCCAGATTCTATTCTAGAAGTACCTGAAAGGTCAAGGCTGGAATCTTCTTTGCTTCTTTGATAATGATATTGGCATCCCAATGCTCATCCAGATAACCAGCCCATCCTCGGTCCGGCTGCAGGGTCGGTCCATAGAAGATTTCTGTCCCAACAGAAAGGATAGCTATGTCTGGTGTCAGCAATGGAGCCTCCTTGCGAAGTTCCTGATACTTCTCTGGAGATCGACCTGAGTTATAAACCAATGTGGATGACCTGGAATACTCAGATACCCACAATGCATCAAAATCCAGCAACGACTGATGGGAAGGGTCATTGAGATCAACCTACACAGCATAATCCAAAAAAGAAGAAATTAAGTAAAACCATCACGCCATTACAATTCCAAACGGAAGTTTTGCACTGATCCATACCAATGTATTGTCCAATTCTGTAACAAGCATTAAATCTGTGTCTGGTTGATCCACAGATTGTCTCGAGTTTTCAAATGCGCTTGGAATCCCAAATTTAGAATAGGATCGTATACGGAAGCCTTGCCGGGTTCTACAAAAGGGTTGTGAGGATTCGAATTGGGCAGATGATAACGGAAGTGAAGTTTTACTTGGGGCGAAATGGGCTGTGATGGAAGGGACGGAGGGCGCCGGAATGGGTATGAAAGATGAAGAGGGCCTCGTGGTTAAAATGGAAGAAAGCTTTGATGCCATAGCCATCGCCATCAGCCACAAGCTTGGGCAGTTGGGTAGAAAGGAAAACGAAGTGCCCCTCGTTCAAGGTGGCAGTACAGTTGTGGTAACTTTCCAAGTCATTACACGGCCCAAATATCTTTCTCATAAAATATTTCCCCAAAAAAATATACTAACAAACTGTCATCTTCTGCTTTGCGCATCAATGGGCAAGCGCAGTAAATGTCGGACGCTGACATGTTATACCCACGGGCATATCCGTGGTATATCCGTGTGTTTGACATGTTATAGCCACGCCCAAAAAAAATTACACGGCGTTTTTGTGGACACAGCGGATTTTTTGCCATTTAAGGCTGGGTATAACATGTCAGCGTCCGACATTTACCGCGATGATCAATGGGTTGCGCGTTAGAAGACTCATTATGCATCAATGGGTTCACAAAGAGCGCATGTGCAACATGTCAATGATGGCTAATGGGTTCACAAAGAGCGCATGTGCAACATGTCAATGATGGCTTTTATTCACCTATCGTCATGGTTCGAAAATAAAAATAGGGGAGTTCCTCCCCTAAAAATCCGCCCACTCGTGTTAAATTCCGGTCATCTTGAAAAAATTCCGGCAATTTTTCGGCAAGAAAATAATAAATTTCCGGCATATTACACTAGAAAATGTACTATCATATATTTTTTCCGGAAGCCTCGAATACCTAGCGGCATTTTTACTGGCTAGATACATTGCTATTTTCGAGCCCTGCCTATCGTTAGCATATGCAATGTTGCTATAAATTTGTGAGGATTCCAAAATCATGTGCTATTTGAAACTAATCCATTCTGCTTGATATGAGAGCTTGGGACAACCATTATGTATTAAGCAACTTTTTTTTTCCTTGCAAGAGATGATTTTTTTTCTTTGCAAAAGACGATCGTGTGCTTATCCCAGGAGCTCTCAAGATCATATCCACCAAAGGCCTACATGAACGTCATCACTCAAAGATCTGCCTAACAAAAACATTCTTATCTAATTCTGTGGGTGGCATATATTAGCTCAAGTTTATACAATATTGACTCACCAGCATCCTCTTAAGCAAAGAAACAATGGATGACACTCAAAATTATCTTCCCCCCGGAGCGAAAGGGAGGAGATAAATGTTAGGCGCCTTAGACGTACCACCGCCTGGATCCAGGGAGAGCTTCCCAACCCCAATGGATGAGGCTTTGCTTGAAGCTGTTCTCCAGGGGTTGGGAATTACTCATATCTCCGAGGAATTCCAGGGCTCCATCAACCTAGTGGAAAATTTGATTAGATTAGCTACTGTTTCTAACTCTAGGATTGGTTTTTGTAGGATTGGGTTCAATTTCTTCTTTCTGTGTATTCTTTGTTTTGACAGGCCGGGATCTCTAAGGGTTGCTGTTCATAACTCCCAACCATTTCTTGGAGGCAGATTTGAAAGAAATCTTTTCACTATGAGTGCCCCCATTGAATTTGGTTAACCGATATATCACTGGACAACCTTCTTTGATCTTCAGCCTGCCCAATATATCAGTGATATTGAGGTGGTAGTTTGGAGATTCCTAGCAGCAAATTAGGTCTCTGTCAACATTTCTAGGATTTTGTGCCAGCACTGGATCCCCTGCTTGGCAGGCTATTAGTGTCCTTAGATTTGCTTCTCTGCAGAGGGTACAGGTTATCTTTTACTCGATTTTCAAGCTCTTGGAAGGAGTGCTTCAGTTATAGTTTGGGGGCAAAGGGAAAGACAGTTTTCTCTCTTGGTATCTGTCTCTGTCTCTCCGGCTCCTTCCGTCCGCCCACTGGTTTGTGCTGTTTGTTTCGGTGGAGGCTTCCTTGTGAGCAAGATGAGGACTCAAATTTTCTGGTTAGAAGACCGGAAAGATTTCGGCTGGAAACTGCTTAAAGAGATTCATACGGGGCTTGAAATCATCAAAGATCAACAGAAAGCTGCCGCATGGGGATTCAAGGGGCAGTAGCGGTTAGGGCATGCAAGATAAGATGGACATGATTGACAGGGATTACTGGGAGGGCAGAGCTAACGATCAGGACTGGATATGGAACATGCTGGGGTTCGCGCAAGAAATGGACACTTCCCTCTACAAATTGATCCCAGTGAAACAAGGTCACACGTAATCCGACTGCTGCAACCTCAAGAATGGTATCTTCCGGGCTTCTATGGACGAGCTGCTTGCCAAGGTAAAGGACCTAATTATTCAGTGGGATGGCTTAAAAGGGGCCACCAAGGCAAGTATCAGAGTTTATCAGAAGATGGGAAGCAGCCGAAGATCATGTGATTGAAAGACACAGGAGAGCTTTCAGGGCGAGCCTAATAATGAAGAAATCCCGAAGATTATTGCGACATCCCTGGAAGTTTATCAGATGAGGTTAAAGAAGAATGCCAAGAAATGCAGTATCAAGGATAGCAACAGCTTCTTTAACCCTGTGGAGGTTGATACCTTTGAATGCGAGAATTACAATGATGTGAAACTCTCTGGGCTCAACATTATAAAAACAAAGATTGGAGAGGACAAGATCAGCAACGCAATTCCGGTCATGGGCAAAAGTGACAGGGCGAAAGGTCACATGTCTTATAAGGATGTTCTTCTGAAAAATGATGCTTTGAAATTCTCTCCAAATGTTTCTGGATTAAATAATGTTGGTAACAGTAATAGCGACTTCATTGACCTTTATGAGATTCAGGATTCCTCTGCCACTGACATTTTTTCCAGAAAGGCCATTCTCATCCACTTCCCGTTTAAGTGCCCTTCCCAGAGCGAGGTCAAGATGTGGATTACTAAGAATTAGCATATCCCAATTCTTTCCATTTTGAAACTCGACAGCAGAACTTTTCAGGTGGTGTGCAGAGACGAGATTAGTGTCCACTCTATTCTTAGGAGGAAGCTTGACTTCATATCCAATTCGCCTTTCTATATAATGAGATGGACTGCCGACTTCATTCCTGGGAAGGAAGACAACATTTGTACCTCCACATGGATTACTTTTCCTAATCTCCCCCCGGCTTTCTGGACCCGATCTCATTTAATTACTATATCTAGTTCTTTGGGCGAAGTCCTTGAGGTCAGCTTGCCTCAAACCAACTACCCGTCAGTCTGCATATCCAAACCCATTTTCTCTGATTGGCATAAGAATTTTAAAATCAGGGTCACATCTAATGGTTTTATGGACCTCAAGATCTTCTACTCCAAGACCCCTGTTCTTAATCATAACTTTAAAAGTAAGAGCCCTGTGAACCAGGATGAGATTAAGCAGGTTTGGGTTCCTAAAAAGAACAAGGAGGCGAAGATCGATGGTTGCTCCAGATCAGGTAATCAGAATCCCACCGGGACTATCATTACTGATTCGAAATCCGGGGCCCATGCTAATAATCTCGAGTATCAATCTCACCAAGTAAAGGTTAATTTTGACAATGACATGGTGGTCACGATTGAGAATGTCAACCTTTCTGTTAAAATTGACACAGGGGATATTATTCTTTCTTTACCCAAATTCCCAGACTTCCCTCAGCAGTGGAAGACCACCAATCTTGAACAAAAAATTGAAGATTTATTGGATATAGAGGAAAGGGGTTGGAGATTGGTTGATAAGAAAAAAGGAAGAGGAAAGAAGAAATTATATTATGGCCCTAGTAGAGCTAGTCCAAGAAAATCCACCATCCAGGCTGCTATAAGTGCTAATGGATAGAAGAATTAACTGTGTAACCTGGAACCTCCAGGGTATTAATAGTAGCATCAAAAGGGATAGGTTAAAAGTTTGTATCTCTTCCCTAAACCCTTATATTCTTTTTATTCAAGAACACAAAATTCATGATTCGAATCACCAGGCTATGATTGGTAAAACTCTTCCTCCTGGGTATAACCTTTGGTCTATCCCTGCTAACGATTCTTCTGCAGGAATTGTGGTGGCATGGAAGAATAATCTTAATATGTCTGATCTGTATATGGTCAATGGCAGGGATGGTAGATGGCAGATTCTTTTGTGCACTCTGTTTAGTACCAGAATAGCCTTAGTCAACATTTATGCCTATAATAATCCAGGTGACAGAGTAGGAATTTGGAATACGGTGGAGAATAGTTTAGATAATTTAGACTTTGATGAGTGTATTCTAGGAGGTGATCTTAATATGGTTACTAATGAGTTCATGAAGAATAAGAATTCAGGCCTCTGGGGGCTCGGGAGAGGAATGCGTGGAGGAATCTTATCAGTGGCCACAACCTGCTGTTAGCTAGAACGAAGCCTAATTCTTACAGTTGGATGGATAAGAGAAGTGACCTCACTCTTTGTCTCCATGACAGGTTCTATTTTTCTGAGAATCTCTGGAATTTTAGTAATAGAGTTTGTAACTTGGAGGGTTATACTCTCTCTGATCACTACCCCCAGCAGATGATGATTTTAGATAGGAATGTGGTTAAGAAAAAAAGTACGTATTTCAAGCTTAATACTAATCTGTTGGACCAGGATGATTTTATGGACAGGTTACAACAGGTTATCTCAAGGTTTCCTAAGCCTGTGGGATCATTTGGATGGATGTTCTGGTGGATATCAGTCTCCAAGGCCATTAACAATTGGCTCAAGGAGTGGGGCAAGGGAATCCATGAGCAGAAAATGGCCTTGCTCCAGAGACATGCACCCGAGACAATGAAGGATAACATTAGGGTTGATATTGAGAGAGAAGAAATCAGAATTTCCCAAGGATAGAGGCTCAAAGCCAAAATCAGAGAGATAAGGGATGATGAAAGATGTAGTTTGAAGTTGTTCTTTGCCAAAGCTAAGGGGAGGATCAAGAGAAATCATATCTTTGATATTAAGGTTGGGGATGAAGTGATTATGGAGGAAGGCCAAATAAAAAAAGCTGCCACGGAGCACTTCACCAACATTATGGGAACCAATCATGACTGCCAATTTAACAGTATGGACGATTTCATAAATATTCAGGCTAAGGTCACCAACGAGGACAATGATTCTATTGACAGGCTCTTCACTAATGCAAGGGTTAAGCAAGGGTGTCCTCTAGCCCCTTTCCTCTTCTTTATCATCATGGAAGCTCTTCATGGAAAAATGGAGGAAGCTAAAAACTCTAAACTGATCCAAGGTTTAAACCTACCGGATAACGGTGAAGTGGATCAGATTTTGAATAGCCACTTTGCAGATGATACTTTCCTTCTGGTCTCTATGGATCATCAATCTATCATTAATACTCAATTTATTCTGGAGGATTTTGGAACTGCATCGGGCTGTAAGGTTAATCCTATCAAATCGAAGGTCTTGGCCAAAGATCAGGTAAAAGGAGAGCAAACAGCTGATCTCCTAGGCTGTAAGTATATCACTCCTACTGATTCCTCCAAAATTCTTGGTATTCCTTATGCTTTAAAAGATAGTCCCTCGGACATATGGACTGACATCATTGAGAAATTTCAAAGGAAGGTGGACAATCTTAATTCGAAATACATATCTAAGCAGGGTCGGGTTATTATTGCTAGTTCTATTATATCCTCTTCTCATGTCTATCAATCTTCAGTAATTCTGGCCCCCAAAAAAGTTTCTAATAGGTTGCAGAGCATTATTGGCAGAATTTATATCCCTGTGGACAGGACAGAAGGTGTTGGACTCCAGTTGCTATGACAGAGTGCTGTAAGAAGAAGAAGGAGGGGGGCCTTGGTGTTATAGACATTGAGAAACAGGGCTTAGCACTTGCTGCCAAGTACTTTTTTAAGGCAGTCCATAATTTGATTAAGCACCCAATTTCAATTATTATTAGACATTACTTGAGCAAGTGTCAGTCTTTTGGCTGGAGGTAGCTCAAGGTAGCTCTACCTCATTCTATTTACTTTCCTTTCACTGTCCCTAGATCTACCCCAGCTTTGATCAAGAAATGGATTAAGGCGTGGAACTCGGTCAGGGGAGTGTTCACCTGGAAAAAAGGGCTATCTATGGATCAATCTATTTTTTGGAACCCTGCTATTCTTACTAACACTAGAGTTGTCCCGGGGACTATTTCTGGACCAGAAATGGTCCACCATACCCCCTGCCATTTAAACCGATATATCTCACAAGATAAATTTTAATTTTAAAATATACCACCACTATTTGAGTCTTCACTTGATTCTTAACGACCTGTGAGAATTTCATGACCATTGGATACACCTTTATATTGGTATGATTGTTCAAACTTTGAAGAATTTGGCAGTTTTTACAGCACTCTAAAACTGCATTCTTCAATTTTCTAGCATAAAAGTGTCTAAACCTTGCTAAATATGAAAATGAAATTAATTGATGTATTATGATAAAACATATCAATTTGCATGTTTCCATGTTTTGCCACTATCATTTGATTTTAATTGAAGTCGCCAAACCCTATTTTGCTTAAAAATGCTACATGCGGTTCAAGAATTATTTCTCTCTTATTATTATAAGTTTTGACTTAGTTTTTGTGACAATGAGTCCTTAACTAGGTAACCTATAGTTCAAAGAATTTTTTTTATGTTTATATGTTTTATTAGTATCGTTATTAATTTAAGAAATTATTGTACAGAATTCAAAATAAAAATATGGGTTAAAGTGCTTCAATAAATCCCATCCATAAGTCTCATAAGGATAGTAAATGATGCATTCTAATCAACTCTATGTAGGAATTTACTTTATCAACATAAATATAGTGTAACTAGGGTATAACCATGCATTATCTAGATCTAAACGAGCTCTAATATAACAGGATGAACACAAAGAAAGGTTCCAAAGTGCATTGATTATACCTTTATAGGTCTAAAACTCAACAATAATGTAGGTAGTGATAGTTATTGATGAATAGAGGACAATATCACGAAGTTTAGCCATGACTATAAATAAATAGATCAAAAGACTTTCCGTACCTGTTTTTCTAGTTCATCTCAAAAATTAACTTATTGCACTATAATTCTTCCATAAGCCTTTTAAATGGCGCAATGTATGATAAAAAGGGATATTGAGATCCTTGTTGTGGTCTTATTAGGAAAAAAAAATGAAGAAACCTGCTTACTTTCCAATATTATAAAGTTAGACAATGTGTGGCTGCTCCAAAATGTTGTAGTCTAAGTAGGACCATAGTACATGTAGATCAACTTTTATGATAGGCTATAAATTTTGTAAATTTGAACCTTTGTTGGCAATATATATCTCAAATTTCATGTTAGGATAATATATTATATACAAGATTTGAATATAAATAAGCATGGACTATGTATAGGTCCAGGATTAAACCAAATGGATTGAGAAAATTTCTCTATTTATTTGCATTGGCTCTATTCATTTTGTTCCCTACAATAATATTATGATTTCTCATCGTCTGTAAGATAATCTTTGAAAGGTGTAAGTGGACTTTCTCATACATTCAAAGTAGCCCTTAACTACTTAATTTTTGTGCTCCGATATCACCTTTTAGATAGACAATCCTCCCTAATCAACAAATGTTATCATATATAATGTGATATAAACTATATTCTAAAGAATTGATTAAGATGATGATGTTCTTAACTTTTAACTGAGAGGTCATGTGGACCAATAATTGGCATCGGCATAGCAGTCTAGCTTGATCTTCTTTAGGCATATCTTTTCATATTTTTCCTTGGTTCATCTTGCATTGCTATCTTAACTTTGGGAAGCTTTGAAATATGGTGTTTGACGTTCATTTTCAAGGCACAAATCTAGAGATCAAATATAGAAAATATTTGATGATAACTTGGAACTAATACTAAAAGTTTTAGCCCAAACCTAGCAATAGATATTTTTTATTGATAGAGGATCTCATAAAATATTAATATCCTCAAATTCGGCTTGAGATCCAATAAGGTAAAGAAGTTATTGATTTAAAATGAACCTGTGGACCAGTAATGGTCTTATGTACAGAAACCTTTATTGATTTATCATGATCGTGCCTTTTGCTCTTTTTCTTTACTTGTTTTTTCATTGGTTTCATATCCATGTAAGCATTCATATATTATTTTTTCAATGACATACTATTTCAATAAATTTCTTTCAAATATAACAAAATAGACATCAATTAAAAGTTACTTAAAAGTGTTATTATAAGTTAAAGCTGAAGCTTCAAATTACAGCCCAACAAATATTTTTTATGCATGGACCAATTAGTCAAGTACTTATATACCAAATTTGAAGTAAAAAATCATTTTCATGCAAAAGTTATAGAATTTTAATTGAAACAGCCTTCTGGGAACCATTATTGGTCCACAGAAGACAGAAAACTGTTTTGACCCTATCATGTTTGACTGGCTATATCTTCCTTTCTAGACTTCGAATTGGAACAAGGTTTTTTGTGTATTAATCCTTATCTCGTATAGAAAAATACCATTATAATGAAAAAAATAAAAAAAAAATCCTTTTATTGAGACAGTTTTACATTATGTAAACATGAAGCAAACTGGACTTGACCCCACTTGATTCACCTAAACATAACTTTCAATTTTGGGGGTATATGCATTTTTAACTATTTTTCCTGTGCAACATGACTGCCATATATTAACATGTAGAAAGGGTTTAACTGAATTTTATGTCATTGATTTTATATGAATTTTAAAGCGAACTGTACAAGTGAACCATTTATGGTCCATCAAGGGACAACTCTAGTGCTAATGACCCTTCTTTATGTTTAGCATGTCATTTTCCAGATCAAGCCAAGCTCTGGAGCACCAAGGGATTTATTCAATGAGGATGGTATCATTCCATTCAGGGAATCAACCTTGGCTGAAGAAGGAGAGATTAGCAAGAACCTCTATAATAATATATGTACCACGTTACTTCACGGAGAATGGTCCAACGAGGAATGTTGAAATTACCATGGTAAAACTCTGCTGACGGTCAGAAAGGTCTACAGATTCCTTATGAGGGAGCACACTATATCTCTTCACGACAAATGGCAAACAGAGGCTGATAGATGTACGAAGAATCTGAAGTTGATGTGGACTAGCCCAATCTATCCCAAGATCAAATCCTTTATGTGGCAATTATGGCACAAGGCTTTGGCAACGAACCATAAAAGATATAGGATGCAAGTGACCAACTCTGATGCTTGCCCTAGGTGTTTGGGACAAAAAGAGGATGAGGATCATCTTTTCAGGACTTGCATTTGGTCGGAATGGGTGCTGGATTTGGCTTCCAACCTTTTTTGGCTACGACCTCTCCTCTATGAATTCTCTAGACTTCTTTATGCCTGACAATCCGAATGACTGGAGGATTTATATTCTGCTATGGAGAATTTGGAAAGGGCGTAATACTTTCATTTTCAATTATGAAATTACGCATCCTGAAGCTGTGATCAAACAGATAATTTATGATATTAACTGGATTAATGCTGCTACTTAAATTTTACTCATGGTTTCTAGAGGAAGATCAATCCTAGCGCCAATTAGGAATGGCTCAAGGTGTTCGGACCCCCGAACATATATGGGCATGAAGAACCCTGCTTCTGCAATTGCTGCTGTGATCAAAACCCAGATGTCAGGAGAACCCTACTATGCGAGGCCAAAGACAGCAAAGGAAGATTCAATATGGCCAAATCCGAATCATGCTTATGTGTCTTCTATGTCCTTATGGTTATGGTTAGGGGGAGAGGCCAGAAAACCAGTAACTTCTATCTCAGATCCCCCTTCTAATCTGTCTATTCTATGGTTCCCAAATCAGGACTTGTCTACCATCAAGAACAGTTTCTATCCCATGATTATACCGTTTTATTTTTCTAAACTCTTTTTACTAATGGGTTATACTTCCCTGTAAAAAGTACTTTTTGTAATAATATTCATACATAAATATGCTTATCGGCTTTCAATAAAAAAAAAATAAAAAAAAAATAATTATCTTCCCCCCATACGAAATCAACCTGATAAGACCATCCTACCTGTAGATATCATTGCTCTATATAATTGCTCCTACAGAAATGCATTGGCGCGTTTCTTTAGCTTGGAAAATGAAGCAAGCCCATAAAATACAGATTGGAGGTTGTCATTCTCATCATGTATAGGGCCACTAGATCGTTGAAGTTCTTCTATCCTTCCCCCAATTGATCCGATTCAATTTATAGTTCTTTCTTGCACAAAAAAGAGAGCAATTAGATGATATGGGAGAAAACGCATTCCTCGAGTAAACCATGTGAAAGAAGTGATTCTGTACCTAGGAATGTGAGTAATGTTAAAAGTAGGAGTGCAACCTATTATCCCACTGACATATGATATGACTGGATCTATATAAAACTTCAACAGTTTACTACCACCAACTTCAGTAGACCAAACTTGGACAGCAATTTGCTAGAATAACTGCACCAAGTTCACATGAAAAACATGATTTTATACCTGGTGGAAAAGAAATGTCAGTAATATTAAAAGTAGCAGTGCAGCCTATTATCCTACTGATGTATAATATGATTGGATATATACAAAACTTCAATAGAACACCAACACCAGCTTTAGCAGACCAAACCTGGAGAGCAATTCCCTACAATAACTGCATCAATGTTGTAAAAATTAGAAGCAATCAAATATTAACTTCATAATTCAAATAATGTGGTATCTTCGATCCACATGGTCAACTCTAGATGTGTATTTGACTTTCTAGTTCTTTAAGGGAAGTTATAATGCTTATTATATCGAATTGCCCAAAAAAAACCAACATAACAAATTACCTTGGAAGATACGAATCTGGATTAATGAGAATATGCAATCCATGGTATTATCCTTTCTTGAACTCCAAAGAACTAAAATGCCTTCTCTGCAAACAGATAAACTGTTAGCCAAGATCATATAATATCGATCAAATGAAGAAGATGGTTGAGAACCGTTGAAACGGAGGATACAACTCTAGAACTTGAAGTGAAGAGGCCGACAAAACAAAGTCTTTAGCGGGAGTATATTGTTTTGAAGACGGCATTCTAGAAAGTCAAAGGAACTTTTATTCTGTTTGATGTTTCAATTGAACCTGCAAGTTACAGAGGCTTTTATTCCCAACCTTGCAAATTTGATGCTTTTCATTGCTAGTTTGATCGCCTAGTTAACATTCTCTAAAGCAAAAAAGCCATGCAATTAGGTAGAAGGAAGGAAGGAAGGAAGGAAGGAAGGAAGGTACTTTTATCGTCCACGGAGACCAATCGGTCTATGGGACCCAATACAAAAAAGCGACAAGCGGATTCTTGCCGGATTAAAAAACCCATTGAGAAGGGTTTCGAGAGGAAAAACCGTGGCGACAATCGACCTATTTGACAAACTAATCCTAACATATAAAATGCAGAAACACCCAAATATATATGAGCAAAACGGATTTGCAAAATGATGTGTTCCATCCTTAATCTATTCTACAGATATAAATCCTGAAATGATGAAAATCCTAGCAGTATTCTCTTAGTCCATCTTTTCTAGATTTCTTGTCGGAAGCTTGCTCTACATACAAAATGCTCCAGTGGTTAAAATTTTGTATATAGGTCTGCTCTAGAAAGTGCATCACAACTTAAATATCACAAAGATGAATGCAAGGACAAGAAACAACTTGCATGTATGGATATATCCAAGAAAGTTTATTATCTGCTAGCAGCCTCTTGCAGATAATAATGAGCAATAAAGAACCACATAATGTTTGCAATCAAGGCACCATTATTAGAAGTACCATTTGGGAAAGATGATTTCTAATGAATCTTGGTAATACAAGTCTGAACAATTGAATATTAGCATAGAAACTGAATGCAAAAGCACAAAAACAAACCCCAATGTAGTTCAGTCCAAACTGCAAACAACAGCTAATGTGATTCTTGAATAGCTCCAAACGACACAGACATAACATGTTGACGCATCAACAACAAGGATAGACGTTAACTGACCGTCATTAATTTGCACACTAGTTCATATAATGGTACGTATCACATCAACAACCATGGCATGAGTTTCTCAACACTAATATTTCTGAGTTTATGTTATACGCTCTATCTGTAACAAAGACAATTTTAGAAACCAATGCATTTTGCAATCTTCCTCTCATAAAATCTGCAGAGTATATTAAGATCATCAAGTACAATAAATGGATATAATAGCATGTTAATTACATACTTGTTATGGATATTCTTTGCTTATTTCCATCGTCGTTGAATGCACATGGATCCCTATTCACATATAAAAAGTGTTACTCTCTTGTTGGCACCAGTACCTCTTACTCACAAGACTTATATAAACCTTATAGTATTTGTTCTCATCTATGCAAGGGTTGTCACTCCATTACAATCTTCCAGAGTTCCCTGAATGAATTATATCTAACACAATCACATCTCTTATTCAAGTTTGAAAGGACTTGAATCATTAACGTAATAATCTTCTAGAGATGTCTTCGTTCTTGATTACCTACCTCCTCTAAGCCTTTAATGTTAGATTATATTGCAGCTTACTTATTGCAGCCATGCAAAAAGCAGCCTTGCATATGTTATAGATTATTAGAATAGAGCAGATGCTTCCAAGCTATAAAACAACATTGAATATCTCTTGCACGAAGAACACAATCATAAAGTTAATGTGGTCGTCAGCAGTAAATACACAAAGATCTTGAATCAATAAGTGATGTAATGGATATTATATGTAGTGCAAGCTAACATGGGGCAAGAGCATATCCATTTACTAAACAATGATGTCTGCAGATGGAGAGAAAACTGCAGCCATATATATGCAAAGCAGTCGTGCATATGTTATAGATTAAAATCAATATACAGCAGATGCTTC
This sequence comes from Isoetes taiwanensis, assembly GCA_021234155.1. Classification (NCBI taxonomy): domain Eukaryota; kingdom Viridiplantae; phylum Streptophyta; class Lycopodiopsida; order Isoetales; family Isoetaceae; genus Isoetes; species Isoetes taiwanensis. The sequence continues at coordinate 3,693,472 of JAJEKV010000039.1, forward strand.
TAAACTATAAAACAATAATGAATATGTCCTGCATGAAGCACATAATGATAAAGTTAAAATGGTCACCATTAAATACACAAACGGCTTGAATCAATAAGTGATGCAACGAATATTTTACAAAACCAGAGTAGCACGTGTAACGATAAAACTGCATGCATTATGCTAGCCTGCTAAATTTGCAATCCCAACTTGAGGAGTTCCTCAGCTACAACCATGCATGGACTACATTGTCTATATCCTTAAAAATGGTACATGTATGAAATAAAGATACTTGTGAAAGCACCAACATGAGAGCCTCTTCCCCTTTATGCCAATCCAATCCATTATACTAAATTTGTACTAGAGCAAAAGATTCAACCGTGCAAGCCTTGAAATTGCAAAAAGCTTACCTCTAACACACTAAAAAGCCAAAGGGAAATAACAGCCACGAAGAGAAATTTATATACCTAAAAGTGGCCCAGATATGATTAACAACTAAGTAGTTGAAGAAAAGTAGAAGCATAGCATAAACTTGAAGCAAAAGGGATGAAATAGTTGGGGAATATAGGGCATAGAGGGCGCTCTATGGATATGAGCAGCATCCTGTGCATTTATGGCATGCAGAGACAGATCCATGATTGTTCCAATGCAATTTAGCTAATATGGAGCAAATAAAGCAGATTATGCAAGAATTATATAATATGGCATCCATGCTAGTTTTGTAGCTATGGGTTTAACAAAAGCCTAATGGCAGAGGAAAAATGTGAATATGGCCTGAATCTAGCAGATAATGGCAAATGTCTGAAAAGGAGAATATGCAGATTCACAGGTTCTGCATGGATCAGTCAAAGACTAAAATAATGTAGTCTTATGCAGCTACTAATAATACCTCAGATATGAGCATACCTTTTCACACAACGAATTCATAGAAGGACTACTTATTCATGAAGAATAAGTGCAACTCAAATTTTAATAGATAGTGCCACAGGGCAATCAGAGAATTTAATACGATTGGGAAAACTTCTGTTAGATCCTTGGCCTTTATTCAGATAAGTGTGGCTTTAAGAACATAATTGTTGATGCAGGTTATCAAGAGTTGCATAAGTCCTTACCTAAAGTCAAGCAAAATGCAAAGCTACCAGATCTAATTAACTCTTGCCAACTTGGTGCAGTCCAGATAAAGGTGAGAACTCTGATCTAAATGAGGCAGCGCATGTGAATTTACCTGATGCAAGAAATTTCAATGGGGTAAAGACCAAACTGAAAATCAAAAGCCTAAAACTATGAATACTTACACTTCCTGCACATAGTATTGCCAATATTAATCTTGAATGTTTCATTGATCAGAGTGAAAAAATCAAGCGTCATAAGACAACTTGCCTGCATACACCATCAGCAGAGAATATATATCTTGCCTTTGTTCAATGGACATTAAATACAAACACATAGACATACATTCTTCTGTGCATAATAGAGTAAAAGCCAATGTACTTGTGGGTGTTAGGAACTCACCAATAGAAGGAAATAGAAGAATAGAAGCATTTGGGGTCTTGGAGGCAAAATGTACGCGCTGATTTGATGCAGCAATCCTGATGCAAACGGTCCAGCCAATTATTATTTGAAGCAAACCCTTTTTTTTGTGGGCAAATGAAAAAACAGATTTACCTTCTAAACAAACTGGAGGTAGAGAGAGCCTCTCATTAGATCAACCATTTGACTCCATCAAAATCTTTGGGGAACTTCATAAATAGATGCTTGATGAGTATTTTGCTTCGTTTATGGTACCGGAATAGAGTTTGTGGCTATGGCAATGCCCATTTTGGAGCTGCGGCTTTGAATGTACGCATATCCGACATCAAATTTAACCTAAAAACATACCCTGTTGTGCATGCTAATGCAGCGATGCACCATGCATCTTCGCCAACATGCAGGCTCACCCCAAATCTGCATCATACAGAAGAGCAGTTTTCTATTTTAGAAACGACAAATTTTGAAATCATGGAAAAACCCACAGGCCTGATTTTTAGAGTACCAATTTTTTTTTTCAGGCTGCTAAAAGCTTTAAAACCATAGAAAATAAACCTGTAAAAAAAACCCAAAAAGTTTTTGGATAGTCGGGAAAACCAAATTTTAACAATAGATAGCCTCCTGATTAATTGTCTCCTCAATATTCTTGACTTGTCCCTTGCATGCTTGATACTTTAGAAACTAGAAAAGATGAGCCCAAATCATGTACGTTAAATGCAAATTTTGGGTGACAAGCAAAAAGAAAAACAACACTATCACTTTATGATATAAGGGCTAGAAAATTTGTTCTAGCTTCTCTCACAGCCCTGGGATGCAGCCCCATAAATCTGCTACGTTGAGATGCAGCCCTGTAAATCTACTACATTACAATGTGTAGAATTTCTCAGCAAAGATGCTCAGGACTTCAACAAACCTGTGGAAACCAAGACAGTGCAAGAACAGAATCCCAATCTACTAGGTGCAACAGTGATATATGCAGATTCATACAACTACATAGAAGCATCAGTCAAAAACCCCAAAGCATATAGTAAGAAAGCTCTACAGTTCCATAATTCAAACCTTAACTCTTGATACAATTATAAAATTTTAATTCAATCTGAGAAAAAAGTTTTTAGCACCTTTTAGGTTTCTGAAGTCGCATTGAATTGAACGCTGGAACTTAAATACACCAGCAAAGTCTGTCTTATATGCAGCTCACATATCCAACCTAATTAATGTAACTGTTACTTCAATGATTTCTAATACAGAGACATATGCTTATTTCTTGAATTGTTCTGCAGCATGATGCTTCATAACTCTCTAGGGCTTGAACTTATGTTAATGGGGTAGCAACACTCCATGCCAGTTACTCTCTTCAGCTAATCCACAATGATTATATATCCTACTAATCTGCTCAACCTGGAAGTGATCGTGTAAAATAACATAACATAGACTTAATTAAGTGAACAAAGGCAGGTCAATAGATTAAGAAACAATATAAGTTACACAACCTACATCATTTTTTCTAGTTAAGATAGGCTTTCACTAAAGAAGCTCAGAAAAAAATACATCCTATAGACCACATGCCAACAGCACGCCCATACTTCATTGAACCCAGAAGCAATTCAGGAGGTCAATAGAAAATAATCTTACAATTAACTTATTCTTCAGTACCACAATGACTCGTACCACAATTGATCACCCGACCACAATATAATAATGTTATCAGTCAAAACAACATCCTGATCGCCTGAGAAAGATCTTGCAAGTCTAAAACCAGCAAGCTTCAAACCTCCATTGTTGTCAATCAAGAACCTGGATCCTGGAAAAACAGTAGTGGTGTCTCCAAATATAGAAGTTTTTGGACATTAAGTGTCTCCAATGTTAACATGTATTTAAACTACTAAATATTGAATACATATTGATGCTCCTATTGTCATCTTCATCCAGAAGATGCCTCAAATTAACAAAACATCACTTTCAAAATTAGGGCAAACTGTGAAGCAAAAAGACCAAACTACCTGGCTTTGGTGGATTCTAGGCATTGTTTTGTTTTGCTTGATCATGCAAATTACTTTGCTTTGCTAGATCTTGTAATGTTGCTTGTTGTCTTTCTCATCTTTGTTAAAAAAATCAAACACAATAAAAATCTTCTTTACCAGTATGTTCCTCACCTTTAGACGTCACAATCTCCTTCAAAGTGATATTGTTATTATGATGCAACTTCTCCAAAATTTGTATTGCATCACTAAAATCTGGCCTTATGTTGAAGCTACTTAATTCAAATATTTTATTTGGAAGAAAACCTCCACCATCGTGACGTTTGCAATTCTTGCCAGAGCATCTGAAATAATGCTTTATGCAAATTTAAGCACTTCCCATAACACAAAGCATCAACTGTCAACTACTTCTGCATCAGTTCCATATAAAATCAAAGTATGCTGCCTAGCCAAATCCTAGCTTCAGAGAATCGGCGCTTCCAGCATCTATATTTGCTTCTAGATTCAGCTTAGCTTCTATATCCAAAATCTACTTGTTTTTGTCATGTTTTTGCCATGTTTAGCAAGAGCCCTTTCTGCAGTATCGACCTATGACTACTAGACCTTCATACTTTTGCAAAGGTCCAAAATCACCAGTAAGCTTTCCTTAAACATCTTCTATTCCGCTTTTTGCTAACTAGAGCATGATCTTCAGCCAAAACATGATATTCAGCAGATTTCGGTTCTTCTGTAGACCTTATCCTTTGTAGACTTGAACTTCTTAGACACAAGCAACAATTCAGAAGTTTTCCTGCATAAAAAGATATTAGATGGAATAGAAAACAAAGAAAGAAAAAAAAATAAAAAAACTTAGCTTATCTCAGAAGGACGACGCCTCAAATCTGGATGAGGTTTAGTTGATAATATGGTCCACTCTTCCAAGACGGTGCCAAGAAGGACGCGGTTGCTTGTTGTTCACCATGCCGTCATGGCTTTCCCCTTCGATAACCAAAACAGGCTTTTTGATTGTGAACCGTCGGATCTGGTCAGGTCGATCCTAGCCAACCGATCTAGGGCGTGATTCAAGACACACCGGATAATAATATATATAAGAAGATAACTAGCTAGGCAATTAGTTATTAATTAGCTTAATTAGCTGTCATTTTACGTACCTAAAACCCTTTTAATTTAATCCATAATGGCCCTAAAATACCCATGGTGACATATCATGGTATTTGTATATATATCATATAAATACGTACAACATCACACCTGCTTGCCTTCAGGCCATTGTATTCTTTGTTTCTTCGTCATATATCAAATTGCTTACCGATCTTGCGTATTTCTTGCATATTTCTTGCATGTTCTCCACGTATTTTTCTTGTTTTCGAGTAGGTTCACAACAGTTTGAACCAGAATCTCTTACCGGTTCTTGTTGTGGTATGAGCCTAAGTATTTCCTTATCCATATTTGGAGTTTTGTCCCATGGAGGATATTTCATCCTTGTTACAATAAGTCCAGCAGCTTGTGCAAGTGTATCAGAAGTTGCAGTTGGATAACAAGGAGCTCTAGGAATGGGTAGCTTCTCATGAGTTAGCCTCAAGCTTCAGGAGGAGGTCAACAGAGCTTAAGATTAGTTTGCCAGACAAATTTGATGGCATTAGATTCAGGCTCCGGGGTTTTTCGAATCAGATTCAACTTGTTATTTGGCTCCATCCTCATAGGTATCCCATTGATCGGGAACAGGTTGGACTGGTTGGCTCCCTCCTTTTTGGATCAGCTTTGAGTTGGTTCGCTCCCTTACTAGAGAAAGGGGCTGTCGAGATGCAAAATTTTGCCGTGTTTACTGCTGAATTTGAGGCTTGTTTTGGAGACATCGATCAGTAGCGCTCAATAGTGATCAAGCTTGGCAACCTCAGGCAAGGTTCTCGTCCGGCTTCGGTTTATGCTTCTAAGTTTCGACAGATTGCCATAGACACTGCCTAGGAAGATGCGGCTCTTCGAGATTGTTTTCAAAGAGGGCTTTGCGAGGATGTGAAGGATATGTTGCTGACTATCCTAGAACCTTGGATGAAGCTATAAAGTTCATAGTTCGTGGTGATAACCGTCTTTTTGAGTGTAGGCAAGAAAGATGAAATTAGGCTGCTCCTATTTTTGCAAGCTCCGGTGATCACAACAGCTTCTTCAAAGCCCACGTCCCCTGAATTAGGAGGCCCAATAACTATGCAAATTGATCGTGTAATTCGAGGACGCTTGTCTGCGGCAGAGAGAAAATACTGAAGAGAGGCTATTCTCTGCCTCTATTGTGGAGGGGTCATACCGCTTGTGGATGTCTTGTTAAGCGATCAAATCTGCCCAGTCTAGTCCAAGTAGTAAAAGTCTCTTGACATTTCTCAAACTCCTTCCACATGTGACAAAGGTTTTATTCCCTCGGATAAGGTCAGTAAAGAATGTCAATTCAATTCAATTCAATTCAATTCCTAAGTAAATACCTTATGCGATCATTTTAAGAACTAATTTATAAATTGAACTATCCTACAAAATTAATGCTGTCACAAGTGGTAGCATTTTTTCTTGCAGGGAAATAAAGTTTTATCATCTTTACATCCCATCTGCACATAGAAGTTAGAAGCAAATATGAAAGGTAGAAAAGGAGCAAGTATAGCTAGAACACTATGACATTCAACTATATCAGTTATACGTTGGATATGTGTAATTGATACCCAATTTTCCAGACGCTGTAAGTTTCTCCTAGGCAGGGGCAACCTTACAAAGGTATAGGGGCGAACTCTCGCATGCGCACATTTCCTTTGAGCAAGTCATGACATCTGAAAATGCAACCTTCACCAAATATAATGACTAAGAAGGGTCACTTGTAAGCAAGTTCAAATCTTTGAAATCAAAATAGTGACTAACATGGGTGGCTTGCTTCCAGTCCAAGTTGGGTAACTAGTAACTATCAAAGCAATTTTAACATGTGCTACATGCATTTGGTGGGTTTAATTATATGTTGCATAACAAATATATTGCAGAATATAACATAACATTAACAACTTGCTTATATACAGAATGTGACGTCCTGTTCCAAGACTTTTACTTACATTCGTTGAAAACTTCATGTCACAAACAGTAAAGCAGTCTGTATTCCTCTTTTGTGGGTAATGATGAAAACTCGGCTAACATTAGCCTAGCTAGGAAACATAGTACTTCTAAAAGGAAGGCAAAGATGAGTTGAGATGTCTGGACAATGTATATAGTATAATGAACAAGCTTGGGTTGGCATATATATTAGGATACTTCGCAAGAGAAGATTGTGATAGTGGGGTCAGTTGGGAGCCCGAAGGTGTTAGGAATGGCATGATACTATTCTTTGGTTCGGGGTTAGGCATGGGGGGGTGTTTGAAAATGAATGTGGAGGGAGACGGGAGACAAATGCAGCATCTGGAAATTGAAGAGACTGGGAGGTACAATGGGAGATATAGGGGAGCTACAGGGAGGCAAGAAGGGCAAGGAAAGTAAATAAGGGGTTCAATATGTGTGAGAGAGCAATGTGAAGGGCAAATGGTGGGGCACTAGGCTTGACGAGCAGGAGTTAGGGTTAGAAAAAGCAAGGGAGACCACATTGATTGTCAATGAACGATAAAGACATTTGGGTCGAAAATTGTTGGGGACCACAATGGGTACATGGGGTCTCGTAATACGTGGCCGATGCTAACGTGCGCTCCACTGTAGTTTAGTAGCAAATGTACGTTCTTTTGGTATAAGGGCATCTATCGTGTTGTTTGGATATATGGTGGAGTGCCTGTGTTTCTTCCATTCCCTAATTCCCTATGTTTGTCTGTCTGTTTGTTTGTTTTTTTCCTCCTTCCTTATCAGAATCTGGTTCCAACTCAACTTGCAAGTTGGTTTTTCTCTTGTTTCCAAGTTCCAACTCAACTTGCTTGAGAATCTGAATTGAACTTGGAATTGCTGCAATGGTGCTTTCCAAACAGAAGCAAGGCCTCCGCACCGGCCTCTGGTCGCCCGAGGAGGACGAGAAGCTCGTTCAATGTATCGAGCTCCATGGCAATATTTGCTGGAGCCTTGTTCCCAATAAAGCTGGTGCGCAATTCTTTCCTTCTGCGTTTCCAATGCATATGTTTTGAGGCCTCAACTAATTTGCAGAAGCTAAAAAAGAGTGCAGGCACTGTTGAGCAAAAACAACCTGGGATGGTTGATATGTTGCATAATCATCCTGCCCAAGATATCATCTTGGGCTATCTTTGATATCCAGGGATGATATCTTGCATAATCATCTTGCTCAACTGTGTTCAAACACAGTGCTTAAAGTTTGACCACAGAAGGGGCTTGGTGTGATACCTTGCATATCATCCCTGCTCGCAATTTACTCAGTCTTAGCCTGTGTCCAAAAAGTGTTCAACTAGATAGGAAGGCTTCAAAGAATAAGACAGAAATACCTTGAATTCCATCCCCCTCAACCAATTTAGTTTAGCCTTGTAGGTTGCATATATATCTTCTTTATGATATCTTGCCAATAATTGCAGCACAGATTATCTAATTCTTAGTTACTGTATAATGTATAGCACGTATCCATTGATCTTGCAAGTTGTTCTAGTCTGAGTTCATCCTGTATGTTAATCTAGTATGCTCATTGCATGTTGCATATCCATCTATGTTGGCAGCTGTGTTATATCTTTGTTGATAATGTAATGTATGCTTACCGCAGACAGCGCCAGGTTTTCGAATCAATGTCTGGACATGTCTCATTCTACATGGTTTTAACAAATTAAGACTGTGCGCATGTAATTTACCTGTTTTTACCAAATTAAGACTGTGCATGTAACTTACTGTATGTTTGAACAACTTGAATGCTGATCTTCTATTCCAGACTGTGCATATAGTTTGACCTGCTTTCCAAATTAAGGCTGTATGTATTCATGTAACTTACTGTATGTTTAAACAACTTGAGTGTCTGATTCTGAATTCTGTTATTTGTCGCGGCCGACACGGTTATGCCACTGCCAGGACTGCGAAGATGCGGAAAGAGCTGTCGCTTGAGATGGGTGAATTATCTCAGACCAGAACTGAAGCGGGGGAAATTCTCGCCAGAAGAGGAGAGGCTTGTGCTCAACCTACACAGTGTGCTGGGAAACAGGTTCGTTTGTTAGACACTCTATTTCAAGCTGATCTAACATTTATTACAGTCCACAGAGAACCATCCATAAAAAGCTTTTTCCATTTTTGGCATTAGATGGTCCCAGATTTCAAAACACTTGCCAGGCCGTACAGATAACGAGATCAAGAACTTCTGGAACACGGTGATCAGGCGAAAGAGGAAATCAAGCATGGAGAGAGACACAGAAGATCGGGAGCATGAGCAAAATGGTGATGCCAAGTTGGTGATGAATATGAATATGAATATGAATATGGATATGGATATGAATGTGAATGTGAACATGAACATGAACATGAACATGAACATGAACTCAGGTTGTGAATTGGATGGCTGGATCTCAAAGGCCATGATCAGCATGACAATGGCAGAGGGTTCTAACCTCTTTGCAGTCCATAAAAACAGCCTGCCTCCAATCTGGTCCTCCCTCAACCAAGGTCCCCCCTCCAATGTTCAGGAGTTCTTCTCGGAGCCCCATACGGGCTCATGGCTGTCCCCGTACCCCGGCGCGGGCACGGTTAAGCCTGATCCACTGGATCAATGTACAGGTTCATCAAGTTGTGAGTTAGGATCGGGTTCGGGATCCGCATCCGGCGCGAACTCAGACATGGCAGGTGGTTCATGTTGTGATTATGGCATGATAGCAACACAGCAACACCCCAGAGACTGGGAGTTACAAGGGCCCTTTGACAACTTCCCAGCTGATTTTTTGGTAGGTGAAGGCAATCTAGAGGTTGCAAGCTTGGATTCCATCATAGGTTCTTCCTTTGAGTGGGGCCAAAGGCCTGCACTAGACCTGGTCTTCTCTCAGACCAGGCATTGGCACCAACTTCATGACCTCGTCAACGTCAACGTCTCCTCTCCTGACAGACTTACAGGTCCTTGCCTTCCTATTCTTAAATAATGGCTTCATTTTACAAAGTGCAGCCCCCTTGAGCAGATACGATACTATATGAAAGTATCCAATTTATGATCATGTTGTACTCCCCTTCTTGGGAAAATGGAAAATAATGGTGTACATTTAGAAAATAGTGGTTTTTGTGCTTTAGGGGTACATTTGACTTATCATGGATTATTTAGCTTATTATACAATGATGCTTTTCATCCCCTATAAAGGCTATCACTTAGCTATGCTCGTGTCATGGAATCCTGGCCGTGTCGTGGAACATGGTCCCATGTAATACGCCAATCTAGCTCACCACGTTTACTTGAGTTAGTACTTCATGCATTGTGCACTAAGTACCATTTTCGACATATTATATAACAATGGTACATCTCAATATAGTTCAAAGATCTACACGTACATCATTTATCACAATGGTCCACGAAGAGTTTCTCTTGCATTTTTTATTTATTCTACAACTAAACGTTTTCTATAAAATCTTATTATATATGTTGGTTGTATGTTCATATTTTACACATGATGCCTCTCAACATCATAAATAGCATGCCTTTAACATGATTTCAAACGTATGTAAACTATGATGTGATTTGGCAACCTAAGTAAGGCATCCGCTTCAGCCATTTACTGTGGTGGGGACAGGACCTATCTCTGTGTGTTGTAAATTGTCCCATAAACTACAACTTCCTGTGGACGTTAAAATACTATCTATCTATCTATCCATCTTGTCACAGTCTATCTATCTGTCTATCTTGTCACGGTCATTATTTTGGGAGAAAGGCAAGAGATTTAAAAGTATACAAGATGATTGCATCATTCAAGGATCTCCTCATCTTCTTCCATTTCAGTCATTGTAACAGTTTGAACATCAGAGCATCATGGTTTGAGTCAGTCTATTAATAACAATGCACCCATATACACCTCATTATATATAAATATCTTATTAATAACAACGTATTAACATGACACATTAAACCATTGAAAGTGACATTTCACATATTAAGAAATTGGACCATTGAATCCCCAAAAAAAAAAAAAAAAAAAAAAAAGACTCCCACTTGGTTTTGTAGATATTCGTACAGGGTGTCCAACAGTAGGCCCGGACCGTAGGATATCAATTTCGGGCGATCTTGGCCATCATTAAATGCAATTCATTTTTTGAAAAGTCTTAGTTAATTGTTACTCAAGAATATGGGGAGGGGGTGATGTATTCGAGCATATGCTCGCCTTCCATTGGACGCCCTCTACGAGTATCAACAAAAACAAGTGGGGGGGTTTAATTCAACGGTTCTCTTATACTTCCTTCCTTCCTTCCTTCCTTCCTTAATATGTGAAATACCACTTTCAATGGTTTAATGTGCCATATTAATTCATTATTATTAACAAGATAATTATATATAATGAGGTGTGTATGGGTCAAAAAAACTTTTGGCCCCCTTCAGGGCTGAGGGTTAAGGGTTTGTTAACTGATAAACAAATGCCAAACAATGAGGCATTCAAGATCTATAATCAAGTCTTTTATTATTTACATTTGTTTGATAGAGACATTCATTATTGTGAAGCATTTAGATACCATATATGTGAAGCATTTAGATACCATATAACTATTACTTCATAGGGGGTTTAAGTCACTCCACTCTATTGGATATGGAATTCGGATCCTAAGTAGCATAAAATATGTGTAGTGTACTAAGAATGTTAATACAAGGAAATGATAGAAATGGTTCTTGACTTGTTACAGGAAAAATGAAGCTTCTCATCCCCACAATTCATGCATTATTATCTGGGCAGATTATATTGTGCATTTACCAAGAGGCAGATTTCACAAAGTTGGCCGTGCAGCAATGAAGCTTAGACATGTCTATATGCCCCACTAATTGTTAAAAGGTGGGCATAAGGCCATATAATCGCACAATGAAAAGAACAAGAAAGCGTTCGAAAATGGATATCTTCTTCTTTATCTTCATGTGCTACTGTTGAGAGCAGCAAAACTAGAGGATTAAGATTAAAGGAAACCATCATAATGAATTAGTTCTAATTCAGTTACAAGCTCTATCAAATACTTGGACGAAAGCAATAAGCAGAACAAGTTCTGGAAGGCCCACATCCACACATTTCCCAACCTAAAAGCATGAATTAACAAATTAACACTATAATTAGCTAGAGTAAAACTTAAGTGATGCAAAGTTGCGTACCCCAGGAAAATCGCATCCATACAATCCAAGTCCAACTAGAACTATGATCGAAGCAATAGAAATGGGAGCTACATGCCTGTAACTGAAACAACAAATCATGTGCAACTTTTGCCTTTCCATGCAGAAAGATGGACATAAGTAGTACAAAGTGCTTTATTGGTGAATACAACTTAATGCAGCAAAATACCCCAAAGTTTCACTAAAACCAAGGATAATTTATATGGTATAAGTGGCAATAAGTGTCTTGAATAGCTATATGGACAAGTGGAGACCATTTCAGTAATAGATTCTTATTGGAAAAAACCTAATAAGAGTGGTCGATTATAGTTATTCTGCGAAAAGTATGGTTTCTACATGTTTAGGGGCTGGTACAGTTAGGAGATCATTGAAGATGATGGTGAGATGAGTGTTGTGCTAGATTCAATGTAGAATGAGAAGCTTTATGCTATTATATGGGAGCTTTTAGAACAGAATAAGCACCACACTTTGTATACCAAAGCAAAACAAAGGCTCAGGCCTTTGCTCATCTGCAAGGAACCTTTTCTCCAAAGCAACTTGCCTGTCATGTTCTCCTTTTCCGTGGCCTGAGCCAAAATCATTCCACTGCGTCCTAATTCTATACCTGTTATAATACTGGGCCACATTCAAATAAAAGGCTCGAGAACACTTAAACTGAGCAGCACACCCATCAGACCACATGACATGGTATTTGATGTGGCCGAAACCTTTTTGCATCATCCAAGTATGGTGTTTCTTGAGTGCAACCTAAACAAAGAAAGCATCATGCTTCATAACATCAGAAACATACAAATGAACAGTTTTTTTCAGCTCGCCATTGACTTTCATCATGGTTATGTGCACCAAAATAGTTATCTGGTCATTGTTTCAATGCTCGAACTGAACCTACCTGAGTGGCTGCAAAGTATAGTTCTCTGCAAAGTCCATTATTGACAAAACAGAATCATCCCTCAAACTTTGCACTGATTTCTTGAATTATTTGCTCTACCAACTTGCTGAAAAGTTGTGAATAGTGAACTTTGTAAGGTGATGAAACATCTTATCAAGCAATGTATTTGGACTCCCGCTTTCAGTAACAAGCTTCAGCCTCCTTGAAGTGCCAGCTTTGGAAGGTTCATTCACGTACTTGTAAACTTGTCATTCAATGTTCTCATTCTGCGACTCTTTCTCCTTAGGACATATTTGAATATTTTCAGTGCCACAGCTCTGGCACTCTCCCTTGACACAGTCCAAACTATGTCACTCTTCAACTTCCTTGTCACAGACCGTAGCTCTCCACATAGCGCTAACATTTTGAAATGTTTTAGAAGGAGCTTGGCAGATGCCATTGTTCTCATCTGCTGCACAAATACTGCAAGAACATGTACAATTGGCATGAAATTTGCTCCTTAGGACATTAAATGCTTTTCTGTATAGCTCAGCTTGTTCATGCTTCACACAACAGCATGTGTTTATTTCTTTCAACCTTCTCACACACGTAGGCTTAAGCAGCTCGAACATTCTAATGCTAATCTTCACTTCAGGATGTTCATCTTTGGACATCTCATATAATTCACTCTGCAAGGAAAAAAGCAGCATGTATAAGTAAAATATAAATTAAAACTACTTACGAATTCAAAGATGTTGTAGACATTGCATTAGTTCTATGGTAGTCAGGCCATGATTTGATCTACATTCAACTACTATAACACAACATCGTATATATTATGTACATGATATGTATAAATATGTAGAAAATGTACTCAAACGCATTCCAGATGTACATACAAAACTCAATATGTAACCAAGTCACACACAGTGTCATTGTGTTACAGATGTATGTGTTCAATACTTTTCTTATGGAGGGAAGTACATTTAAATACTTTTATGTATTACCCTATCTTTCAACAGTATCTTGAGTTCAGGAAAGCTCAGACACGTATTTAGGAACTACAAAAACCGAGACTATAGAAATACAGACCGACTTTTAACACATTTTTTGCCTTCTGCCACATTGGACGTAATGGGAAGTACATCCAAGTACTTTTCATGTTAAAAATAGCTCAGTCAGTGCCTCTAAGTATAAAAATATGATTGTTGTAGTTGGATGTACTTCAATGTATATCAGATACATCCCTTGCATGGAATGCAAATAGGATTACTAAACTTATCCAGGGTACTCAGAAGCTAGCTTCTATCGAGCTTGCAACAAAGAGAATTATAAAGCTTAAAACTGACCTGGCGCATGTCCAGAAAGTGGATTGGAAGTGTCCTTTTCTTCCTGACATCCCTGTACTTTGGAGAAGTTTTGGTGTGGGTTAACCAAAAATCATTTACCAAGTGTTTGGTTGATTCCGGAAGCATGTCTGCCCTGGATTGCCTTCCTGTCAGTGCCCACATGTTAGCACCTGATAATGACATGTGTTTTCTTCTAATTGCAGCTTTTGTAAGGTTTCTTGCTTGCACTTGAAGAATTCTGGAGGCTACTCCTTTTTGCTTGAGTTTTCCATTCTCACCAACAATCATTGATAACAGGGAATGCTTAGCTGCTAATTTATCATTGCTATTTGCTTGTTTCACTTCCTGCAGACCTTCCCAGATATTTTGTAGCATGGTATCCTTCACAATTGCTTGTGCTGGATTTCCAATGGCAGGTTCAAAAAAGAAGTGCATCCTTTCATCCCGAACAGTTCTCACTGCTAAAGCCCTCCTTTGCAGAGGACGTAAATCTTTGAACCTGATCATATATAAATTTAACAATTTCATGACGTAAATCTTGAACCTGATCATATATAAATTTACAATTTCATCAATCTTACGCTTCATTTTCTTTGTCACATTCCCGGTATTCCAATCTTCTTGCGCCATTTCTGTTCCTTCGTTGTTCATCATGGTTCTTGCGTGGTTTAAGGTTAGCTGAAGGAATTCTGGCAAGAAGGAGGGAAATCCTGGATCTGGACGACTCCTAATGTTCAGGCGTTTCTTGGAGTGGTTAGAGCGGTGGGAATGAAATCTGCTTCATGATTGCGTTTTAATTGATGTGGCAAGTAATTCCAAAAAAAAAAGCTTCCTTACCTACACCCAGCTTTCTTTTACCCGGAGCTGTGGAAGATGAATGCCACACCTTTCAGAGTTGTCCGGCATATGATGACATTCGGATACGCCATGCTGAGCTGGTACGTTCTGGCCAGCCCCTGCATGAGATGCTGCGCACGAGCTCGGTACAAAGGTTGGGCACAAACATTCAAGAGATCATGGATCGCTGAGATCAGCTCAGTCCTCGGGAACTTACCTGATACATGTACATATGTTTGTCCCCCATGATATATATTTGTATTTGTATTTGTACAGTTTGACAGCAAACCTATTCCTGTCACAGTTTTTCCCCCAAACAACCCTTTAGGGCGGGGAGGGGGTGGGTTTAACCGGACAAGAATACGCTTGTCTGCGCTTTTCTGTTTGGGTCCCATAGGCCAATTGGTCTCCATGGACGATAAAAACTCTATTATATTCTATTTTATTCTATTCTATTAGTTTGAAAATTACTCTTGCTTATGATTATATCACATTTTGCCTATGAGCATCTCACGTATATAAATCTTTTTAGTATGAATGAGAATATTCAACTTCCTCGTGTATTTTGCTGAACATTGAGTACTTGTAACTAAAGAATCATTTATTACACAAATTATAATAGAAATTCTAAAGGGTTACAATGGTTGACACAATTAACAAACTATATGGGTTTGCGGAATGGTTCTTTTCTTGTATAAAACTTGTTGATCCTTTTGTCGCTAGTTTTGAATTGCTTTGATAAAAGGCATGAGGCATTAGTTGATGCAATCTTTGGAGCAGTCACAAACTTTGATGCTAAAAGTTTTGATGCTAGTTAATTTACAATTGATAAAATACATAGTCTATATTTGTTATTAGCTCGTCACAACTGTGATGGAATTTTGCACCTATATGTACAATTATTTATTGCAATTGAGTTATAATGTTGTTATTTGCAGATTGCATTCCAGTTTAAGACTTTTGATATCTACTAAGCATTCAATATTTATGCAGGGTCCAAAAAGCCATAGCTATACATTCATTTTACAGGGTGGTTGGCTGCAGGATTTTATTGCCAGTATGTCTATTGAAGCTGATATTGTAGCATAGACTTCTCTACTTGAAGTATGTGGAGTTTACAGGGAAATAGGGCTCAAGGCAAGGGAGACATGCTGCTGTATTTATCACATGAGAGCCGAATTTGTAAGGCAAGCTTTGAGCAAGATGAAGCGAAACTCTAAGTTGCATGGTTCTAATTGTACATGTAAGTGTGATGTTTGTGGATATGGACCAACTTGTGAAGCCTATAAGCATATATGTTCAATAGTGTTAGTGAAATGTGGAGGTCCATGGTATGCCCAAAGAAAGATACAACAACATGGTATAAAGCGAGTTGTTTGCAACTGGAACGTAGTGCTTGTGGACTGAAATCTTTCAAGAAATGTCCAAAGGAGAGGAGCAAACGTGTGAAGATGAATTGAAAGAATTTAAAAGGTATTTATTTTAGTTACTTGAATTAACTGTTTCAGATCTTAGTTTTTGCTTATGTTTATTTAATGTACCATTTTCTTCTTATATTTTCATGCTGATCGAACGTGCACTATGTTTCTTTTAAAGAAACATATGCAAAAGATGTTGGAAAAGGTGGAAAACCAGTTGTTAAGACTAAGGATGTCATGAAATTGGTTTACAAGAATACATCATGCTTTGATTTTTTATAGCATGCTGATGTTGTATTTAAGCAATTCATTCCACATAACTATACAGCCAGATGGCAGGCAGAGCAGTTCAAAAAATGCTTACAGACATTTCCACAAGATATAGTCATCTCAGTTATTGATTTCGCAGAGAATTATAGTTTCAAAATCCAGCAAGAAATTCAAACACTACATTGGAGGAATGACCAATGTTCAATACTTGTTCATATCACGTATAGGATTGCAAGAAGAGATGAAAGTCCAAATATCCAGATTGGTGACCATAAGCTAGTGAAGGAGACTCATTTTTACATGTCAGACGGTCGCGAACATGATACTAACTTCGTGCAACATTGTCTCCAAAAACATGCAGACTACTTGGCATCTAAAGGTATAAATTACTCAAGCCATGTTTTTTGGTCTGATGGATGTGCTGCACAGTTCAAGTCCTCTAGGTCATTCTATTATTTGGGAAGATTTTATAAGAGGACTGGAATAAAAATGGAATGGAATTTCTTTGCATCTTCTCATGGCAAAGGCGAGCATGATGGCGCCGGGGCTGTCATAAAGAGGACACCAGCGAGATGTTAAAACGGTTCAACACTCCACTAAGGAATGCAGAAGATGCTGTGAATTTCTTGATATGGTATTTTACTATAAAAAGAGGAATGAAAGATAGCAACATTATCAGGTATGGGTCTAAATCTTACATTTATAGTGGTCTAAATCCCACACAGATTTTTTTTGTTGTTTTGTGTAGACACTTTTGGCTAATAGGAGTAAGTGAAGTATGTAGGAAGATAAGGTATGATTGTGGTACCTTGAAGGGGACCACAAGGATACATACAATTCGACCAATATGCCAAAGTAGGCCTATCATGGTTGCCCATAAAGCTTTGTCATGCTTTTGTAATGCTTGTTGTAAGGGTTTGTGGAAAAAGTGTCAACATATTAGAAGGTTGGGACGCTACGCATATTCTGAGCTGAAACCTAAAATCATGGGGGATTAGCACCTGTCATTCATGTCCAATATGAAGGTGATAATCAGTGGAAGGTAGAACTTGTAGAAGTGGGTGACAACTTTGTAATGAATGCAGAGGCTAACAACGAAGAGAATGTGGAGTTTTGGATTGTGAAGTGCACTGAGCCCAAGCATGTAGTAGAAAGATCTTTCACAGATGAATGGAGTTTAAAATTTAACAGACAAGAGGTTATTCTTACAGGTAAGTACTTTAAGTATATTGATGGCGATAGGTATGAGTTATGTCATTCAATGCCTAATGTGAGTTGTTATTCACATCTTGTCATATGTGCAAAGGTAGAATTGTTAGCTATTCCAGGTGAAGAATCCATGTACCAGCTACCTTTAGAAATACATGAGTACATAGTAGATTGCTTATCTCCACCAGATTCAGAGACATTGGCAAATGGTAAGTCCAAGGTCGAGAAGCAATCTAGAAAACAGAAGAAAATATTAGCTGTTGTTAGAAAGATAGTTTTGGCCAGAAAAAAGAGAGCAAATGGTGGCTATAGAAAAGAACGGACAGCCAAAAGTGCTCCCGGAAGACGTGCAACAAAACGCTCAAAAAAAGCATAAACATTATGCATGCTTTGCATTTCCGGTGTTAACTTATAAGGCATTCAGCTTAGTTGCAGAAATTGATGCTTGGGTGACTTCATATTACAGAACTTGATTACAGATTTTCATATTACAGATTTTGGAAGATCCTTGGTTTAAACAGAGTTATGTTCCTTCTAAAGTTTTCTGTCAGCAAGAATCCTTCCATATTCAAGATGTGGAGGATGTTTTCAATCAAGAACATCTTGTGACAGAATACAGGCCTGTTGTTAAGATTAATGCATTCGAATTTCTGTCCATGTCTCCAGGATTAGATCTTTCTGGTCTGTTTGAGGAACCCAGCAAATAGGAGGCCATGTTTACATCCTCTTCTCCAGATCCAGACATTATAACTATAATTGAAGAAACTGTGAAGCCCCTTGGATTTACAGTCTACAAGCAGAAACTTAAGCTCAGGCTGCTTGGATCTAAGGCAGGAAAAAAGGGGCAGCTTTCTTTAGCAACATATTTTTGAAGTAGCACCATCTTTGTTAAGTTGGAGGAGATAATGTGGACTACACAGCTTTCTTCAAGAGCTTATCTTTAGGTCTTAAAGATATTGTCTAGAATTGGGAAGCCTGAACAAACGAATCGAAATTGAAGTGTTGCTGACTCTGTAACTTAAGTTACAGAGTCTCAAATAATGTATACAATAAGAATATGGCACCCTATGATTTGTTGTATGGTTGCTCAAATTGAAAAACTTTGCTAGTTAAAGGAAATATATAATAGTTAAAGGAAAACGTTCACAAGTCTTATTACTTAAGAAATAAAGGAAATTGAAGTGTTGCTCACTCTGTAACTTAAGTAAATTGAAGTGTTGCTGACTTTGTAACTTAAGTTACAGAGTAATGTTATACAATTCAAATGGTTATAATGTTGTATGGTTGCCCAAATTGAGAAACTTTGCTAGTTAAAGGAAATATATAATAGTTAAAGGAATAAACGTTCACAATAGTCTTATTTCATCAATCCATCAAATAATAAGCAATGTTTCTTATAAATGCCAGAATAATCATTCCATCAATCTATCTTTTGGCAATGTGCTCAACAAATGAATATTTCATTTTTATGGCTGGTAAGCATTGCTGGTAGAACAAATCATCTCAGCAATGCTTTTCATGGTTGCCATTTTATGGCACACGTGTTCAATATTCATTATGTTAAACACTTCAATTTAACACACGCCATACAATCTGCTATTTCACAAGTCTGAGAATCTTAAGTTATAGAGTCAGGAGTACCAAATAATATTATATTCCCTGAATTATATAACTGTAATATGAAGTCACCCAAGCATCTTGAGTACAAAATTTGAAGATGCTACAAAATTTGCGTACAAAACTTTACTCCCTCCTATCAGCAAAATTTACATCAATCAGATGTTTTAAATACATGTTAAGTTTGCCCATTTATACAACAACTGGGACATATGTACAACTCAAAACTAAACCGTGTCAACTGCTACTTCTTTAGAACTAGACCAGCAGCCGTCGTATATTGACCCAAGGTCATGTCTTCGTCCTCCGAGTCCGTGTCGCAGTCAGCTGCTCCAACTTCCAGCTTGCTACCTGCTATTGGTGATTGAACTTCATCGTCAGCTTCTGTAGGCATAGATGGTGGAGAATGAGAGGAACCTGGTACTTGAGCATTATGGAGGGAACTGGCGTTTGGAACAACAGGATCTTCACATGGTTTGGGATGGAGTTCAGATGTTGTTTGATGTGTCGGACCATGAAACAAATTTGCTAAATCATATGACTGTGTATATTCATAGGGATCATATTTGTCTCCTGAAAACCAAATGCCTTGGATTCTACTCGAATCATAAGAGTCTGTAGCTTGGCCACCTGTACATTCAGCAAACAATTAGTCACAAACTATCAAGAGTTAGCAAGAGGAGAAAAAATAGCAATTTTACTACATAATTTATCTGAATTCTTCAAATTGCTATCTCGAGGTGTTTGAGCAGAGATGTTTTCTCCAACAAGTGCATCTTCTTGCACCTCTTGAGGACCTGTTGCTGCCACCACTTTGGCTTTCTTCATTTCTTTAGTCGCGTCTCTTCTATTGCTTGGTATGTTTTTGGAAGCCGCCGGTTTTGGTGCTCTCTTCCTTGGCTTCTTAGCAGCCTTCCCAATTGCAAGCTCTTCCAGCTCAATATTATCTACGTCTTGTGCTACAAAAGGCATTAGTTAGGTCTAAATTCATAAACTGAAACACAAAATATGGATGACTAACCTGATACTTATCTTTGTTTCTCGAATTCCTCGACATCATCTACTTGCCTTTTTCTGCAACTTTTATTTGATGCATCTGCTGCATGGCAGTCAGAACAGCTACTAAACTACTAACTTATTGCTATAAAAATACTAACTTAAACTCATATCAAACGAGAGCACAATTTAGATTATAACAAGAACGAGATGTGACGTACCTTTTTGTGGACTGGTCAAAGAGCTTGTTTGAGGTCTTCTTTTTACTTGTAATTTCTTAGCAGGTGTTCCAATTTCCTCATCATCAGCATCCAATGACTCATTCAATTCATTGCTGGACTCATGATCATTTTTGTTTGCTGGCCTAAAATCCAGATAGCCTAACTTTTGATATAGATCTTCGGGGAGTTCAATATGACAAGCCCTGTGAATTGTTACCCAATTTCGCAGATGGCCTAATGATTGTAGTGTTCACAAATTTATCTTTCAATGAAGCCATGTTGGCAATCTTAGAATCTATTTCCTGTTCTACAGTCCTAATAGAAGCAAGTCTTTCATTAATAACACGTACCTCTTTATTAAGCATTTCACTATTATCTGATGCTCTCTTCTGCTTCAAAAGATTGAGCAATGTTAGCCCTTGAACTGTTTCTCGATCAGCTAATTGTTGCATTGCAAAGCAACTGTTTCATTGGGACTTATTTCCTTTAATGCTATAATTTTTTTAGTCTCTTGTATGTCAGCTGAAACTGAGGCAAGCAATTTATCAAGGCCTTCGAGCAGACCATTCAATCCAACAAGAGCCTTCTCCTTTGCCTTCAGCTCTTGTTCCAAATTCTGCACTTCAACTTTAATGCACTTCTGCTCATCTTCCATTAATGTGATACTTCTTGCAATGCTAGTCACAACAGCCTCTTCTCTACTCGTTCTTTTCCTTGTGTTTCTTTTAGAGGTTTTGTAACAAACCCAGGGACTTAGATTGTGTCCGTATTAATTTGTATAGAGCACAGTGGTATGCGTCCATTTAAATCTAAATAAAAACTTTAGCTAAGGTAACTTAAAACCTTAATATATTGAATGTTAAAAGTGTAAGCACCTTAAAAATAGGGGAGAAAGAATCGTGGCTGCCATAACGGGAGGATTCCGCTTACAGATGCATGCCAAATCACCATCTGGCCTGATCCTGGGATGGATCCTGCCAAGTGTTCTTAAGGCAAGAGTATATAAGAAATAGAAGAGTTGGCCGGATGGGCAAAAAGGAGGAAGAAGAGAATCGGTTGGGCTGATCAAATTGGAAGCAAAGCAAGGAAAACAAGAGTCCAAAGGTAAATTTAGATGGGGATTTGATCTTTATATTGATTTTCGGCCTGATTGGGGACGGATTATGTAGAGCTGAGTCTCTGAAGCATGCCGCCACCTGCCTGTAAGCCAAACTCCAGTTCATAATAAAAATCTGTCATGACCCTTTGTTCTGTGCTTCCAAATCCGGCAGACCCTGCTTGAATTCGGCCATCAAATCCAGTGAACCTAAGCTTGCTTTGATCTGCTGTGAAATATTCCTTCTGTCTGCCTGTCTCCACTGCCATGGATAAATTTATAGTGTCGTCTTCTTCCTCTGATTCTTATGCTAGAGATCGCCTTTGCACTCTGAATGTGTTTGGGAATGACCTCCTGCCTTGGGCGAGCTTGTAGAGCCAGTCGGCCAGCCAAAAAGGGGCCGCTGTTGGGCGCCCACGAACCTGTCACAGTTACTTTCTGATTTCTATTAAAGGGGGATACCAGAGTCTGGTATCCTCAGACCATTAAAAACTTATTTTAAAGTTAAACCTTAACACTTTTAAGTTGTTTATAAGTTGAAGCTTAAAACCCTTAAGTTGTCTACAAATAGCTAGTATATGACGTGGGATGTCTAGGTGTGCATTTAAGATTGCTCTATAAATATGAATGGGGTATGGGGGCACCTTACGGAATTGTATTATGTATCTGAGATGGTATTATGGATGTAGTGCACTTGTATCAAGAATGTTGTGCATTTGCATTCAATGGCCCACCTTCGGAGGGGTGGGGTGGCCGTGTAACTCCGCATCCGTGCCAGATGGCCTGACGGATGAGTTGAGCCCTGTACGTACAAATGGAGAGAGTGGTCTCCTTGGGGTTGCCACCCAAGGATTACGCTTGGCATATAGTATGCATGGAAAATGGTAGTCATAGAATGTACTAACCTTGCAGGGGAGTATCAACGTACCAGGTAAATCACGTATTATTGTTATTTTTATTGTTATGCATGAATTTGATGATCCCAATGTCCCTCCCCACTTAGTCCTTGTGGACTAATCCCCGATGTTTGCTGTGTTGTAAGATGGCACGTCCTGAAGCCACGATTGTGTTGGATCTAGACTCTTTTGTTACTTGGTGGTTCAACGAGACGGAGACTGAGTCGGCTTTAATGTCTAAGGAGCGAGTTTACGAGATCCTAATATCATTGTTTAGGGAGTTGTATTATGCGCAAAGGCAACCCCAGATTGAGGCCCAAGACCCGGAGACAGATGGAGAGTCTTCCGAGGGTAGCTCTGGCGACTCCTCCTCGGTCACTTCAGAGGAGGGGGAAGATCAAAGGGCCAATTAGGCATGAGTGAGGGGGTGGCCTTGGGGTTTTTATATATTATGGGTGTGTATTGTGATATGGGAGTAATGTGAGTTTTTTTCAAGCATGTGTGGCCTTGGGCCTATATATGTAAACAATTGACAAGCATGTGTGGCCTTGAGCAATGTGAGTTTTTTCAAGTTCACGATTTGATTGTCTCTATTTGCATTATTTAGTGTGACGGCTTAGGCCAAGGCGCTAGGTCCGTTTCAGTTGGTATCAGAGCCCAAAGTTCTGACAACCTTCGGGCTGTGGGAATTAAGGGTTAGAAACTTAAGAAGTCTCCTGGAAAGTAGAGTTGTTTTATGGAAAATAACCGTTGCCGTCATTTTCCAGGTGGTTAGCAGGATGTCAGGAAACGATGATAATAGTTCAGGAGCTGGGGGAAGTGGCACTGCTCCTACGATAACTGAGCAAATTCTGGCAGCCATGCAGCAACAGCTTGCCACCATGCAACAGCAACTTCCGCCAAGGATGCTGACCTTGATGAGGTCAACAAGGTTCTAAAGCAACTGAAGATGGAGACCTTTAGTGGTAAAGATACCACAGGCGAGGATGCTGATGCTTAGTTGAAAGGGATCGAGTTTTATTTTCGAGTTAAGAAAACTTCCGACCTATTAAAGGCAACCATTGATGACATGCTATTAACTGGACCCGCCAAGATCTGGTGGGAAGAGTATAAGAAGGCTAACCATCTTCTTCTGAGCCAGATCACGTGTACCTTCAAGGTAGCATTTAAACTCCATTATTTACCTGTTAGGTTTGAGCTAGAGCAGATGAAAAAGTTTCAAAATTTGGTTCAAGAGGATACAGTAGAAGTATACGCCAATGCATTTAGGGCATTGCAACCATACGAACCCACTATGACGGTGGCGCAATTAGCTGACAAATTTATTCGGGGGCTCAAGACGAAGTTGACTTTGTTGGTTGGAGGGGTAACCTATCCCAGTTTGGAAGAAGCTATCCGGGTCTCCAAGTCCAAAGAACAAGTCCAGAGTCGGATCACCAAAAGCCGAGAGGAAACCACCCAAAAGGAGTACCCTCATAAGTAGAGAGACAGATCTTTTGCGACTTCTGGAGATACTCGGGGAAATACACGTCCTACTCAAGAGAGGCGGTCAAATGGACCAAACCGGATGAGTTCTGAGGAGCAGGAATGTTGCCGCCGAGAAAGATTATGTTATTATTGTAAAGAAGCTGGGCATATTTCAGCTCGTTGTCCTAGAAAGTGGCAAAATAGGGGCAATGCAGGACCGCAAGCTAGTAGTGGGAACCCGGGAGACTGAAATAGGCCAATAACGAGTACGCCAAGTGTTAGTGGACCTCGGAATACTCGTACGGAGGAGAGGCCTGCACGAGCTAAAGCAGTCACATTGGAGGAAGCAGGAGCAGCACCAGATATGCGTGCATACGCCATTGGTGGAGATCCTGCTGAGTATATTGCTACTGACGTTATCCATCTACCAGGTAGCATTCGAACGCAACCTTTCCATTTTCTGATTGACAGTGGTAGCACACACAATTTTATTTCGCCTAGATTGGTTGCTCAGATGGGTTTAAATGTCATTGCACGGAATCCTAGATCTGTAGCGTTAGCAGATGGTGTGATTAAGACGTCGGATGGATTTGTGTCTCGCTTGGACTTTAAACTTTGTGGGCTAAAGTTTCATACTAACTTTGAAGTCCTTGATCTGGGTAAGTACGATTTAATTCTCGGAATGTCGTGGTTGGAGGCCGTAGGGGCCTACATCGATTGTAAAGGCAAGGCTGTCCTTTGCACCTTGTCAAATGGTTCTATCAAGAGATTGGGTAGTCGCCCTATGCTCTCTGGGCCTTCCGTGTTGACCTGCAAGCAGGCAAAGCGCTATTTGCGCAAGGGAGGAATCATGTATGTTGGAATGATAAGTAAAGCTGCAGAAATGCCAGAAACTATTGTTCCAAAAGCTATTCAGGAGTGTTACAAGAATTCAGGGACGTGTTTCCTGACAAGTTAACAGAACTGCCTCCCTTTCGTGGGAATTCAATAGAATAGACCATTAAGTCCAACAGATAAATGCAAAATAGATGGCCTGGTAATTGAACCTGAGCAAGGCAATATGCCACTAAGCCCATCTAAAGACATTCTGGCTGAAATCAATGGAAATGTGCACACTAAGGATCTAATGTACATCTAATGTACATCAGTACATCTAATGTACAGCCAACAGTTCCACTGATCTGTTACTGTACATCCAATGTACATCCAGTGTACATCTACTTAATGTTCCAATATTAGTACATCACATTAATGTTACAATATTAGTACAACTAATGTACATATGTCAGATTTGTTTGGCTTCATTACCTGGAAGTACACTAAACTGTAAAATGATGTAATTTTGATATTCAAGTACATGTAAATGCAGCTGCATGGACATGTAAGTGTTAATGGATGTACATCTAAAAAGTACCTAATAGCACATCACTGCAAGATTTTACGCTCTTTGTGTAAACAATGTATAAATGTAAACAATGTAAAATGCAATACATTTCATGAAAACCATGTGTATTCATTAACAGGTCACTTTCGAATGTAACTAGAATGTACGTAAGAAAGTCATGAAAGAATTTTGGAAGAAAACATAATCTCCAAAACTGAATTGATTCAATTACAAGAGCAAACCTGTGAGATATCAAGGTATTGTATTGCTTGTGTTCTCCTCTTCATGACATCTCTAACCTTTGGTGAAACTTTGGTATTGTCAAGCCAAAATTCACTTAACGACATTTGATTGAATCATCGATTCTATTTGATCTTGGCATCCTTCCCCGCCAAAGCCCATACATTTGCTCCACTTAATGACATTATCTTCCTTCTTCTTTGCAGCTTTGGATAAATTTCTTTGGGTATCTTTAGCAATTTTGAAGAAACATTCTTGTTTATATCTCTTTTTTTTCCAACAATCATTGATAACAGTGAATGTTTTGCAGCCAATTTATCTTTGCTATTAGCAGACTTTACTTCTTGAAGCCCATCTTTCAAGTTTCGATCATTGATTTCATAACAATAACCGGAAGGATTTCCAATTCTGAGGTTCGAAAAGGAAAAAGCCTGTCATCTTGCAACAAACGATCACAAAAAACTAATCTTTGATCTGGACGAAGCGTTTGCCAGCAACTGAGGATGCAATCTACCGATCTGTCAACACGCCGCTTTATTTGTTTTGTGGCATAACACTGGCCAATGTCGGCATACTTACGCTTAGAACCATCACTTCCATTGGAATTCTCACCCTCCATGAACAGATTGAAATTGATTTGTATTTCTTGTAGATTCAATTGGCATGTGTTTGCTACGAATTCGATTCGGTGTTAGATCCCGTGAAAGGGGAATTTCGGAAAGGGAGGGACGGATCCATTCGAATTGGTTCGGTGGTTAACCAAGAATTTCGGGGGGAATGTCAGGGATGATCTTGCAATCATTGCATATCTGACACAAAACGACAAACCATAGTATCTTGATGTACATCTAAAATGTACCCCAAAAAAACACAAATTCGTCCTTCAATTCAGTACGATGTACGTACACCCTTTCGTGCTTTTACCCTCTTCATTTTTTGCACAAATGAGTTCATGGATTCTGTGAGGGAAACTTTTGGGAGCTGTTTATAGAATTCAAGAAATTCCACACAAAATTTTTTGTTATGTAACAATCCTGTGTTAAACTTGAATGAAGTATTCATTCCCCATTTCTGAGATGATAGTGGTCCGAGATTGAATTCCCCACATCACATGAGATGAAGAGATTATCTCAATCCTGCAGGTCATTGTTGCACAAATAGAATCTGTCCAGAAGACAGTATGTCCTTTGATCTCCCTTCCTTTTATTGCTTCAAGAATATTGGTAAGAGGAAGAGGGGGGGATATAGATAAAATTGGTCATCAGCTTGTCCCATGTCAGTCTTTCTCCCTTGGACATATTAATCCGTTTCCCTAGTTTTTGATCCCAAACAGGGGTATTGTTGAAGTCACCTGCCATGAGCCAATTCTTGATGTGGTGAGCTTGAATCCATGTGTTTATTTACTTCCATTGTTCCTCTCTTTCTGCAGGGTCTGTGGAAGCATAGACATTGATTATTCCAAAGGTATTCATCCCTTTTTTCAACACTGCCATAGTCCATCTTCCACTGCTGTGTTTATATCTTTCCAAGCAATCGAACCCTTTCCAAACTGTGCAAATCCCTCCTTTTGTGCCATCTGCTTTGGCCCAAATCGAATCCCCATCTGGTATGATCCATTTCCCCAAATTTGATGCTTCAAATTCAGGTAATCTGTGTTCTTGTAACAGTATAATATCTGCTTTCATATCTCTAAGAGCAATTAAAGCCCTTTTTCTTTTTAGAGGACCTTTGATTCCTCTTAAGTTCCATGTAGTGATCCTCATTGGGCAAAGAGTTTCTTTCTGCCTTGGCTCCTTAGATTCAGAGCTGGACTATTCTCTGTGAAGTGTACAACTTTGGAACCTTTCTTCTTGGTGTGAGGGGTATAGAACTTCTCACCATCTATCTCTAGTTCCTTAGTGTGCTACAGTAACAGATCAGTGGAACTGTTGGATGGACATTTTATGTACATAGACCATATATTAATTGTACAATAGTATAGTTCAATACTCTTTTGGCATCTGGTTGCCGACATCATTTTGCTAACATGGTCTTTAATGGTTTTGTTATTGCAGTCTGAGCTTTATCAACAGTTTGTATATCAGAATCCTGATACCAAAATTCGCCTTCGACAGTTCGAGTATCTGAAACCTGATTGCATAAGGAAATTGAAGGAGAGAAACACATGTTGTTGTGTCAAACATGAACAAGCAGATCCATGCATGAAAGGCCTTCAATGATATGAGGAGATCCCAACATGTTAATTGCACTTTGCTGCTGCGCAGTTGTCTCGTGCATCCCAAAGAAAACAATGGAGTATGTCAAGCAAACAAGAAGACTTTTGATAATGTTAGTATCTTGTGGAGGTAAACGGTTTTTGCGAGAAATTTGTGACGGATGAATGGCATAAACTAAAATGCATCAAAGGCTTAATGTGATGAATGTGGAGTGAAGAAATTTGACATCCGTCCAAACGAGGAAGATGGAATTGAGAATGTGGACCTGGCAAGTATATGCATATGTCAATGAGCCATCCAAAAAGGTACATCCGTAAGGCTTAGATTAGTTGATCGGAATGACAAAGCATCCTGTTTTGTTAAAGAACATGAAAAATCAGCTTGCTAAGTTCTGAGATCATAACTTTCTGACACCGGCAGAGCAAACAGTTTAAAAGATGTGTTGAGAAACTCCCGGATAATAGTGTGTTGTCTGCGTTGTTGACTTTTTTGAGAGAACTACACATTGAAACCAGGGACGAAGTGCAATCCGAGCATTGGAATCTCGATCAAATTAGTATTTTGGTCCATATTTCAATGATGAAAATAGAAGGTAAGCTTAAAAAAAAAAAGTGCATTTCTATGTTTCGGATGATGAGAAAGCATGACACTCATTTTGTGCAACATGGTTTTAAATTACATTTGGTGTGGCTTAAGAATAATGGAGGTGGACACATAAACCTTCATTATGTGTGGTCGGATGGTTGTGCATCTCAATTCAAATCAAGACGGACATGGTATGGAATCTGTAGATACCATGTTGAAAATTACGAGTGATATGGAATTTCTTTGGATCCGCCATGGGAAAGGCACACATGATGGCGAGGCTGGTATAGCAAAGTTGTGGCTTGAGAGCGGCGAGAGAAAACAAAATGGCATGCCGGTGTGAAAAAGTGTAAACGGCTTGTGCGTTTTAAGGGCCAAGGAATCGGATTGTGAAAGGGTGTTTTGGGAGGTTGGAAAACAGATGTGAACAGGTAGCAAGCATTCAATTGCAAGACTTTACCGGTACTCGCCAGATACATTATGTGTCAACTATAAACCCAAAGAGATCCAACAAAGTTGCTATGCAGACCACTCGTGCTTTTGTGATGCTTGCATTAACTTCAATTGGTTGAATTGTGAGAACATTAAACATTGTGGAGAATGGTCTCTAAAAGTTTGGAGCCCTGAGATCATATTGCCTCTTGTGGTGAAGCTGAAAATGATGTGGATGTTTTGTATGCGTAAGACGAGGCTGGTTTAGATGACAACCTTTGTAGGAGTTTCGAGATGTATTTGTGTCTTTTGCAAAGACCGGACAATGTGGAAGGTGTTTCATACTATGTTATCATGTGCACGAGGGAAAAGCATGCATTGGAAGAAGATTCAATTGATGACTATGGAAATGATTACTCTGCTGGCACTAGTGTCATTGAAGGACAATATTATGAACTAATCCCAGTCGCCACAATAAGTATAGACTCGCTTCCTACTAAGAATGTTTTGGTACCCCAGAAACCGTGATTGGGGTTGAATCCCATTCAAGAAAGTAAAACACAAAGCTGAAGGGGCAAGCACAAAGATTTCACTTGCCGGATGAAGTCCATGAGACATTGTTATCACAACTTCCAAAGAATTGTAGATGACTTGGACTAAGTCAGATCTGTGGTACTTTCGAAATATTGTAATACTTTGTTTATATAAGAGATAAGAACCTGAACAAATTTTCATTGTACATGACAAGGACTACTTCAATAGTGCATTAGGTACATCAATGTACATAATATGTACATCCTATGTACATCTTATGTACATCTGTTTGTACATTCCGTAGATATTTGTTAAATGTAAGTTGATTAGAATTGAACATAAGAAAGTTGAATTACATAAACATTAAAAATAGTTTCAGTCATGGCAAAGATAAGAAATGGACAGGTTTTCATGTACAAATGGTTCATATATTTATATTGTGGACATAAATACAACACACCTGAAAGTGAGCATGGCTCATAATTCATGGCCTAGCTTCAAAATGTCAGTAGGAGCCTGATATCTTATGACTATTGCATCATGTCTTCCAGCCCGCCTAGAGGCTGTAGAGATATCCTCTAACGCAGTAGTCCATGCGGTTTCTATAGCTCGTGCCACCGGCAAACCTTTCCATCCTACATGGCCTTCATCTTTCCGGACATGTGCCTTCCCCCAAGGGTTGTGCAACAAGTGAGTTGCTGCCAATATACATTTTGTGGTTGCTTGTTCCTCATAGTTTTCAATTTGGTCAACCTTTTCCCACAGTCCAGGAACAGCAGTATAGAGGCGATAATCGGTCCCCAACCCTATGTGCTTGCTGTGACGCTCCCTGAATATATACGACCCCCGGCCGTATACATACGGGGACTTTCCCCTCCCATGGCGACCATCTCGCCATGAGCAGGGCCCTCCGTCTATTCCGGGCCATCCATAATGGGATGCCCGAAAGAAGGACACGAAGGGGTCATTCGGCCCACGCCTTCAATGGGGCTCCTACGTCGCGGAAGCGTGAATACAAGGGTTAGCACACAGCATAAATCACATATAAGTAACCACCACGAAGGGTGGTACATCCATCCAAATACCAACGGCAAAGAATATGCATCTAAACCTAGGAAAACACCCCAAACCCATGGTTCTATCCCGGTTCAGACTCCAGTGAGGATCGACTAACGGCTAGGCCTCAAGAGATCAGCAGACCGAATCTTGACATGGCGTTGGCTGGCATAGAACACTGGCTAGGGTTGTCCACTCCATCCGCCCCTCCTGTGCACACTTTGCAGATGGGTCAATTCACGCTATGGCGCCGCTATAGCCTTCAGGAGATCTGGTGCTCGAGGCATCACCCTGCTGAGAGCCTACTCCGGGGGTTCATGAAGTCCCGGTCCGATGAGGCAGGTCGGGGAAGCGTCCCCTTCCGTAATCACGGTGGCTCCATGGGCGAAGCTAGAGAATACGTGCCGCGCATCGGCCGACCCCCGATCCCGTGCAGGCTTACTGCGCCCTAAATCTACTCAAAGTGCAAGGTGCTCCATACGGATCACATCTCTACACCCTGGGAGTGTCGGACCCATACCCGCCCCTCGTGCGGACCGGCCATCGAGGTCTAGCTCGCTATAGGAGTCCTGTGAGCCTTTTATGTTAGGTGCAAGACCCCACCTCCACTTCACCTTTGTGTTCCTTGTCTGGTGCTAAGCCAGTACCATAGCACCTATGACCCGGTGGGCTCTTGTGCACAGGCCGCATTTAACGGGATAATACAGGGCTCTATCTAGGAGCATACTACAATAAATAGCCTCGAGAGGTCTCTACCCCCTTACTTCCCCATTTCGAGTAACACTAGGCTAACAACCATCAATCCATCCATTACAAGGAAAACCTGAATCGTAAATATAAAGAGAACTTACCTTTACAACCAAGGGTTAGTTCCTACGAAAGTAAACACAGAGAGAACGGACCAACAACCCAAACGGGTGCCCAACAGGGGCGCTATCCTAGAATTCACAACTACACTAGCCACCCACCTTGGTTTCGGCTCGACCCGTTGTCATTGGGGATCTCCATCTTCTTGATCTTGGTGTTCAACTTGTGTAAGAAGGGTGGCGTCCAATTGCTCAAGGTGGCGCTCAGCTCTGGTCACAAGGGTGGCGCTCCACTGCTCAAGGTGAGTTGTGGCTGATATGGGGGTGGTGATCCACCCTATTGATCCCAATTAGCATTATCATGCTAACCAATCGAGGGTGGCCACGTGGCGCCTTCCCAAACCATAATTAGCTTAATTATGGTTTTTAAATATTAGTTCCTTAATTATAGGTTATTGTTGTTAATAATTAAATTAGCATAGCTAATTTAATCCCTTTTAAGTGAACCACCTAGGTTCCCATACCCCATGTGGCGTATGTATCCCTGGTGACGTGTCAACATATTTGTACTTATACCGTATAAATACTTGGAACGTCACATTCTCCCCTCCTTAGAAATAATTCTGTCCTCAGCATTGGGGTTAAATACAATTATAGTAAATTTTCTTATTGCAGAAGGTAATATATTAAAACTTTCAAGTTTACAATGGTTTAATCACCAAAGTGCAGTTCACCTACTTATCATAATGAAAAAGTGCAAAGACCAAAGTCCAAGATCAACAACAAACAGAACATGTAGATAACATAAAGCGAAGACATCGGGTCATCAGCAACCCCCTAGCATGGACAGGTCACGTACTGCTCACTGGCCTGCACATGTTACTATGTCAGTTCGTACAATAAAATAATTAGGTTGTGGTTGAAGGGTCCACCCCCTATAAAGAAAATAAAAGAAAATTTATCTACAAGGAACCTATCATGCCTATGGTTCGCAGTTCATCGCGGCGTAAGGAATGGTCAGGTTCCTATTATAGCCAAGATGAATGCGGCTATGAACTACATGCTTTACAAGCAGTTCGCGGTCATGTCCACATTGACAGTACACCACGTCCTAAGGAACACAAAGGTGATCCCATCATCGGTAACCGTTGTTAACTACGATGCATCTACCCCTCTACTGATTCTCGGCGAATCAAGTCTTCAAGCTTACCGCCGGGAGCGGGGTTGATAGCATCGTTGATGGTGCGGCCTTGAGATTCGCGCATAAAATCTGGATAGTGCTTCTCAAGGTCTGTTTCCATCACCCACGTAGCATCCTCCACCGGCAAGTGCTTCCACTTGACCAGGTATTGCAACTTTTTAGTCCTCCGGGTCTGTTTATAAGCCCGGTCAAGGAGAGCTTCAGGCACTATCTCGAGCTGCTCCTCTGTCATTTCGAGGAGGGTTGGGGTTTCCAAAACCTCCTCTCGATCAGGGGTGTGTTGTTTCAGAAGACTCACGTGAAAGACCTTGTGGATCTTCAAGCGGGGCGGCAGATCCAAGCGATATGCCTGTTCTCCAATGCGCTCGGTGATTTTGAATGGGCCCGCCCATCTGGGTGCTAACTTCTTGCAGTTACCAATTTTAAGCTTGGCTTGTTTTACTTTGATCTTAAGCCAAACTGACTCACCCACCTGGAAGACTCGTGGGGTCCTGTGCTTATCGGCTACACTCTTCTGGCGACTGCGTCAGCCAATAGGTAACCACGAACTTCCTCGACCAGAGCTTGCATTTCCAAGAGGAGTTGCTGAGAAACCTCCACTTTAGAAACGGGGTTATGCCACGTGTCTGGAGTAAGGCATTGATAACCATAATTTATCATGAAGGGAGACATTCTGGAAGATTCCTGTTTCATACTGTTATAGGCAAATTCAACCAGATAAATATAGTCAGCCCATTGGGATTGCTTACTCCACACATAACTTCGTAGCATATCCTCTATAATACGATTGGTACGTTCTGTCTGACCGTCCGTCGAGGATGATAAGCTGTACTCATAGCAAGCTTGGTCTGGATGGTGGTGAAGAAATCTTTCCAAAATGCACTTACAAATTTGGGATCTCTGTCAGATACAATGACCCGTGGCATTCCGCGGCAACCCTGAAGATCTCCCAAAAAAAGAGAAAGATCGAAGGTCGTGGTCCGCGGGTACGACATGGCAAGAAATGAGCCATTTTCGACAATTTGTCGACCACTACCATTAACGCATCATATCCACGGAGAGTACGTGGAAGGCCCACAATGAAATCCATAGTTATCACTTCCCACTTAGCGTTGGGCACATCCAAAGGTTGCAACTCTCCTGGAGTCCTTAGTTGTTCCGCCTTGGTCTACTGGCATACTTGGACCGCTTAATGTATTCGGCAATGTCCTTCTTCATCGAAGGCCAAAAATAACCGGAGCGGATCTTAAAGTAGGTCTTCATAAAACCGCATGTCAGCTATAGGGCTGTTAGCGTGTCATGGAGGATTAACTTACGCACCCCGGAAGTATGAGGTACACACAACTTGTCCTTGTGATACAACAAATTGTCCTCTTTCTTATATGAACGGAAAGCGTCGCGTTCTTTATCTGTGCGTGCCTCCTTATTCAGACTACTCCAAATTTCACAGAACTCAGGATCGGTGGCCAAAGTCTGTTCTATCTGTTTGCCAAACTCACTTGTGAGTGTCGAAATTGCATTACAATGGGTTCGGGTTACCAAGGGATGGCGTGATAATGCATCCGCAACCACATTGTGCTTTCCAGGCCTATACATGATCTCAAAATCATATTCTTCAAGAAATTCCATCCATCTCCTCTGCCGGAGGTTGAGATTGGGTTGGGTGGTTAAATATCGGAGACTTTGGTGATCCGTGTCCAACTGGAATCTTCTACCAAGGAGGTAGTGTCTCCATATTCGCAAAGCGCGAACAACAGCTAGCAATTCCTGGTCATGGGTAGGATATCGCTGTTCTGTCTCATTCATCTTCTTTGAATCATAAGCAATAACCCTCCCCTCCTGCATTAGAACCCCACCAGTGGCAATTTTACTGGCATCTGTGGCCACTAGTTTATCCTTGTCAGGATCGGGCAACGTGAGAACGGGTGCTGATGTTAAGGCATCTTTAAGCTGCTGGAAACTTTCCTGAACCTTAGTCTTCCAGTGCTCCATCCAATCCTTCACCTTTTCATGCTTGGTAAGATTTGTAAGAGGGGCTGCAATCCTTGCAAAATCCTTTACAAATTTTCGGTAGTATCCTGCTAATCCCAAGAAACTGCGGACTTCGGAGACATTTCCTGGAATAGGCCATTCCCTTACAGCCTCTATCTTTGCCGCATCTGTAGCAATTCCCTCCGCTGAAATAATATGACCCAAATACTCAACCTTTGGAGTGGCAAACTTGCACTTAGAGAACTTGGCAAAAAGCTGATGACGTCTTAATTTTTGTAGTGCCAATTTAAGATGTTTCTCATGCTCCTGTAGGGTCTTACTGTAGATGAGAATGTCGTCAAAGAAAATAACAACAAAATCATCCAAGTATTGTCGGAAAACATCATTCATCAACCGCATAAATGTTGCGGGGGCATTAGTTAATCCGAAAGGCATAACGGTAAACTCATAATGGCCATATCTGGTGCGAAAAGTAGATTTATGGATGTCTTCCTCTTTAATCCTTATCTGATGGTATCCTGAGCGAAGATCAATCTTTGAGAAATACTTGGCCCCTTGTAACTGATCCATTAAATCATCTGCCCTTGGCAAAGCATAGCGATTTTTGATGGTATGCTTGTTGAGTTGGCGATAATCAATACACATTCTCAAGGAGCCGTCCTTTTTCTTTACAAAAAGAATAGGGGCGCCAAAGGGCGAAACGCTAGGTCGAATAAAACCTAGGTTTAGCAGCTCTTGAAGTTGTTTCTTAAGCTCTGCCAACTCTGGGAGACTCATACGGTACGGGGCCTTGCTGGTAGGCTTAGTACCTGGCTCTAAAGCTATCTCACATTCTACCCCTCTAAAAGGAGGAAGCTTCTGGATTTCGTCCGGGAAGAGATCGCTAAATTCGTGGAGAATACTGGCAATCCCTCGTGGCAAGGTGTTGATTACTTGGTTTCGCTTAGCATCTGACTCAATGGAAGCAAGTTGGATAACGCAGAGGAGCTTTTGCTTGCGTATAGCTTTATGTAACTGTCGGATGGACATAGACTGCAGGATAGGGTTGAATGGTTCACCTTTTATAGTTACGCGGGCTCCATTTGCCGCGTTGAAGGTAACTTCTCTCTTCTCGCAGTCTATGTTGGCTTTTGCAGATGCCAAGAACTCCATTCCCACAATGAGGTCGTATTTGCCAATATCCATTAACTCGGCACCCATAGCAACTGGTGCGCCTGGCAACTGCATCCTAAGATTGATGCGACGACCATGAGTATGTCTAATTTTACCACTGGCTAAAGTGACAGGCCTTGGTCGTGACCTCAGGGTTTCTAGCTGTAGGACCTGGGCCATTCTAGGAGAAGCAAAATTATGGGTACTCCCCGTATCCATAAGAATTACGAAAGGCTTACTGTCTACTTGGCCTATGGTGGAAATGACAGCAGGCTGACTTTCAGCATTGCCAGTTTCTATAGCTGCAAGGATATGAGACGCACCGTGAATGTACTCGGGAGCGTCCTCGTCAGCAGGTAGTGTTGCCTCAAGCTCGTCCCAATCGAGGTCGGCCATGGCCAGCTGGGCAGTCTGGGTAACATATGGGCAATTCTGCATGAAGTGTCCAGGCCTCATACATCTGTAGCATGCCTTATCGCGGCGGAGCTGTTCTCTGGCCTCTTTAGGAATGGACTGTAAGAGGTTTCGAACGTCCTTGCCAGCATTGCTCTGCTTTTCTGGCGTGCTAAAAACGACTTTCTTCTCCTGGCGACCGTAAGTGCTCTGCTGAGAGGGGCCCGGACTTGGAGAGCGGGGTTTGTACGGTGTCACTACCACCCCAAAACTGGGTCCACATGTTGTTTTTCAGTGTCTTTTTTGCAAAAAAACAACACCAAAAAACTACGTGTTGTTTTTTGTCCGGATTTGCTAGAAATGACGTGTAGTTTTTAGCAAAATTTTTATACATGTAGTTTTTTTTGTTAAAAGTCTACACGTAGAGTTTTGTCAAAATTATCTACACGTAGGAATTACATGTGTTTCAACATGTTGTTTTTTAAAAGTAGTCGTAGTTTTCAAGTGTTGCTTTCGTGAAAAAAAGACATGTGGTTCTTAATAAAACTTAAAAGGTCCACATGTTGTTTTTAACTGTTGTTTTGCAAAAAAAACAAAAAAATTACACTGAAAAACTACATAGAGAATTTTGTCCGACTTTGCTAGAAACTACACGTAGTTGTCTACACCTTTTTTTTAACTATATTGTTTTTAGTTGTTGGTTTTCCAAAAAAATGATATGTGGTTTTAAGAAAACAATGTGGTTAATCAAAACTAGGTGCTATTTTTTAGTATTGTTTTACATAAAATCCACATGTGGCTTTTTTAAAATAAGCATTTTCAAGTGTAGTTAGTAAAAAATTAACACGTCATTTCTTAAGGGTAGCGATTGTTTTGACTGTTGTTTTTGGGAAAAAATAAAAAAACCACCCACACACAGTTTTAAAATTTACAAAAACAACGCATGCTTTTTACCAAAAATACATTTAAAGATAATATTGAGAAAAAAAAGCACTATGTTGTTATGCTAATTTATTTATAAACCCTGGTACAAACTATTGTTAATTTCTTGCCTTTTGGGAATCGAACCCAAATAATTCCATTAGGCATGGTAGTTCTTAAAGCATATTGTGACTTCCAATTATGTATGTTTGTTCTTATATGTAGTTATTAAACCATAGAGTTCCAGCTTTCAATGTTTCTGAACTTTTTGTGATTCTAGACATAATAATCATGATAGTAACAGTTACTACCTAAACAATGTATTTTCAATGCATGTATTTCCAATGCATGTATTTTCAAGTATGGGAAGCTGATTCCAGAATCCATATTCCAATTACTTAAACCTTGTTCTTTACATACTCCTGCTTTTCATATCCTCACTTTGTCTGCCAATTCCATGGGATTTCAAAATCCCTGCAAAAGCTCCATTGCAGCTGGAGCTGCGGCCCAGCAGACCTTTGTTTCACAGTGCATGCCTTTATTTCTGTTGTTTCCCTAACTAAACTTTGTCAACCTGTGAACAAATGCAAAATGCCAAACCTGTGAAAATGCAAAAAAATGGAAAACATATCTTATTCTCTACTTACAATATTTTGCCAGGGCAGACCTTTGTTTTTGCTGTACCTTAGCTAAACCTTCTGGAACCTGCCAAATTAATGCGAAAGAATGTTACAAGAATGGTGTCACATGAATGCAGATAAAGAAATAATGGTGTCAAGTAAATGCAGGTGAATTTTTTTACATAAGACTGGAAGGACGCCATCTTTATCCGTAACTTTCTAATGCAGGTTGGGTTTTAATAGACAACAAAACCCAGACCTCCTCTTCATCCTTCCAGCTTTGAACAAATTGAGAAGAAAAATAGCATCAGACCATAATATACAAACTCACCTCCTTTGAGCAGATCACTTTGAGCAGATTAAGTTGAAGATTTGAGCAGGCAGATTAAGCTAAAGAGTTGAGCAAATTACCTAGAGCACCAAATCACTGCCTATTTGACATTCCAAGCCTCACAGGAGAAAACTTTTATCTGCTAGTGTGTTGCATGAGGCCGCTGGCTATCTAGCTATGGTGCCGCTGCAGCAAATTTCTCAGAGCTTAGTTCTACGTCTATTAAATTGGCAGCGACACACTCCAATCTGGCCAAAAATTTAAGCTGCATGTATTCAATCTGGCGATATATCATTTCCTTCCAGCCATAACCTATTCACATGATGGAAAAAGCACCATATGTTCCCATTTCGGGATGGGATAATCGGCCCAGGTGATATCTTTTCAGCAAATAAGATCATAAAACTGAAGCGCTGATGCACCCCGGTGGATTCCGCCTAGAAAAAAAGGGTGCATGTGAACCCTACATACGTCTGTGCTACTGCATTGCTCCAGAGATCTGGCCAAATGGGCTCCACTGCAAGATCAGCCAATCCTAAGATCTAAGATCTGTAAGACTACAAGATGCGCACAGCTCCAAGAAACAAGGCGGCAAAGCAATAGAGTGCAAATCGGCAAGAAACAAGGCAGGGCGGCAAGAAGGAAGGCGCCAAAATCGACCTGCCTGCCAATAAAGAGAAAATTTAACCTAGACCAATAGGAAGTTAGGACCAAGATCACGATCTTGGCCATTCATCTATGTGTCATCTCTGCCGTTGAAATGATGCACAATAGGATGTGAGGACCAAGATCACGATCTTGGCCATTCATCTCTGCCTCATCCCTGCCGTTGAAATGATGCACTAGGATGATTCATTTTCGTTAATTGTTTTCTAACGTTCTTGTTACCTTAAGGCCAGGCCAAATGGAAAATCAAATTTGTGCCTTGTGGACTTTTTGGGCATTTAATATGTATCACACCTAGGGTGCCAAACATCCAGTCAGCGTATTGGCACCCTAATATTTTTGGACAGGGGATTTCGCTTGTCCCAACTTTCGGCAGGCAACATGTGAGACAAAATCCGGGAAGAGTGGCCCCTTTTGCAATCCGGGGAGAGCTCCAAATTTTTGCAAATTCGCAAAAAATCGCTACCGCATTGATCATTTTGCTTAAATCCGGTGGCTCCATAACTCATTCAAACAATAATTTGGATTTATCGAACTCGATCTTTCCTTTGAACATATGGAGCTTCAAAACTCATTCAAAGTCAAGTATCGCGATAAATATAATCGGACGGAGTGCTTGGGCTCATATAAATAGGAAGGAAGATTGATACCTCAAGAAGAGATATCGCAACATGCAAAACACCGTTTCTTGCAAACTACATGTCGGCTTTTTATTTTTAAAGACTTGGGCACTGTGGTGATATGAACTGTGGCAAAACGAATTTCAAATTAGTCTAGAGGGTGCCCAAATTTGCCAATGATTTAAGTTTGGGCAACCGATAGTGTAATTTCACCCTAAGTTATTTAAGTTATTGTTCTATATTTTATAAATAAAAGCTCGTTAAAAAAGTTTTGTGCTCTTTTTACCGCAATAATAATGGTGATACACTTTTTTAATTAGCATCGAGGAATGGCATTTGGGATGCCATTTTGGCATACGGAAGGGGCCTCGCAACTTGCGACAGTGGGGAACAAGTCTCCTTCTTGTGCCAGAATGGTAGACCAAATGTCATTCCCCTACAAGATAGAAGTTGGAGAGCAGTTTGTATTCCATATTTTCAAGCCGTGGAACTCAGAGAGATCGTTAGACAATCTAATAGGAGCCGCTTTTGCATAGATTCATCATAAATCTTGATAATTTTCAGGATCAAGTATATATCCAGAACAATTATAGAAATTTTGTTGTGCTTTGAGATATAGCGGCAAAAATCCTTAGCAAAAATCTTTCTTTACCTTGCTTCAACAGTAACTTTTACTATTAATCACCAGATGAGCAGAATGAGCTTCCCAACGTCCATTCCATGATGGATTGAGTAGACAGATGGTGCCACATAACTACACCACATCCTAAAACTGCGATCCAACTTCTCGTGTTAATTTTGTTGTTTAGCTTTAACACAAGAATGACAAGTGACAACATCAATGAGATTGAATATATAAGAGAAAAAACTCTTTTCAATTCTAGAATGTTAGATAGATTGAGTTCTTGCTTTAAAAGCATTAGGCTCTAATAAATAGAGTACGTTTTTAGGAATTGTTAAATCAAGCACGAGGCCTTGTTTGCATATTGTTGTTATTGGTTGTAGTTTAAAGGGTTGGTTTTTAATGGGCTTTTTAAATGATCATCTTCTTCTACTTCTTTGCAATGTATATATGCATTGCCAAATAAGTTTAGCCTATGTAAAGTGCATGCCCTCTTGGACTTTACAACTATTGGAACTTTTGTTAGCGTCAGCAGGTTCTATTAGAACTCGTCCACCAGTGCATGAGACAAGCATGTCTACGCAGAATACTGTGGACCAAATAGCATGTCCAAACATACCATCAACGAGAAATTATTGCACACTGGGCTTGCAGAGACTTCGACCTCTGAGGCGGATTTGTTGCCAGATTACACTTAGCAGACATAGGTCCTCAACCTTCGCATTGTCGGCATCGCAGAGATGAGGGATTGCCTAGCTACAGAGGCGATTTTACACATGTGATGCACATATAGGCGGATGGCATTATCTCAGCACATTAGGTTGGAGCAGCATGACTCGATAGTCCTTGACACCTCTTGATGGGATGTCATTTTCAACCTTCATGCATTGTGCCATGGCAATCACCTAAAAGGCACCATCTTTTCTGTTCAGAAGGATCTTACCCCCAGTACAGCTTTGCGGACGAAAAGAGGAATTGTGTCGAGTTTGGAAAGCTCACCGAAAAAGAAATGGGCAGTATAAAGTGGAGGTCGAACTATCTATCTACACGGTGTTTGACTATCATTATACAAATTGTGTTAAAAATTAAGTTTCATCTTTCTTTTTGTAGTATTATTTTGCCATGATAAAGAAAAAGTAGAATCATTTTTTTATAAGCAATAAGATAAGATAAGATAAGATAAGATAAGATAAGATAGATAGATAGGTAGGTAGGTAGGTAGGTAGGTAGGTAGGTAGGTAGGTAGGTAGGTAGGTAGGTAGGTAGGTAGGTAGGTAGGTAGGTAAGTAGGTAGGTAGATAGAATTTTAACGGGAGGGAACAATACAAAAGGGCAGAAGCCCGCACTGAACAAGGGGCTAAGGCCCAAACCTGGGGTCGAAGCCCCATCACAAGACTAACAATAAAATATTAAGATTTACATACAAAACACAACCAAAGAGATCATCCAAACGTGGAGAAGCAGTTAGAAGTATCCCAACCAGGGGTTTGCCGGCCAT
Organism: Isoetes taiwanensis; assembly: GCA_021234155.1. Lineage (NCBI taxonomy): Eukaryota > Viridiplantae > Streptophyta > Lycopodiopsida > Isoetales > Isoetaceae > Isoetes > Isoetes taiwanensis. The sequence goes on from JAJEKV010000039.1 coordinate 3,734,736, forward strand.
TGATCAAGAACAATTGCTGAGCCTTTCCGATATACTGCCCATTTGTTCTGGAGCCTGGCTTGTCTGACCTTGCATAGCACGTCTCATCGCCGAGTGAGCTGAAGTGGTGAGAGGTCCTCTTGTATAGAGAAGTGAGTGCTTTGGAGGTGCCTGCCATGTTGCAGAACATAAAGTATATCCCCGGGTGCAAGAAAATGCACTAAAAGATGGTATGGCTGGTCACGGAGTGAGCTCTCACTCACTTTTTACCAGAAAAGATCATGGGCTTCGAATGTGCATGATGTTTATAAAAAAGTGCTCAGTTGCATTGGTATCAGAACCAAAAGATATTCCCTGGACCCTCGCGAGGCGCAGGTTTAGGAGACATAGAGAGAGGGAGGGAGGGAGGGAGGGAGGGGGGAGAGAGAGCATGTTGGAGCCTAGGTGGCATGTTTGAGCCCACTTGAGCATAGTTTCAAGTTGGCCCAGTGTGCCATCCCGAATGATCCCAAACAATCTTGCTACTGCAAAAGGCGCTCTTGACTTCTAATTGCCACACTGGGAGGAGGATAAATCCAAATCCCTTTCTGTCAGTTCCAATTGCTTCACATCTTCAACTGCAGCCTCTCGACCATGTCCCAAGTGCAAACGACCAAAACTCGCAATCCATAACGTAAACTCTACAATAACCTAGCAACACACAGGGTTTACATTTCGGATGCTGAAACGTGGTTGTTTTTATGGATAACTAGGTGCACCATTTCTGAACATGCATGCAGAGCTATGGCAACTGAAATAACAGAGTTTGGATCTATCGGCTATCCCGAACGATCCCAAACAATCTTGCTACTGCAAAAGGCGCTCTTGACTTCTAATTGCCACACTGGGAGGAGGATAAATCCAAAACCCATTCTGGCATGTCGGTTCCTATTGCTTCACATCTTCAACTTCAACTTCTCGACCATGTTCCAAGTGCAAACGACATGGACCATCTTCTTAGTCAAAAAATTTTGTGACATGGATATGACATGGTGATGATGTGGAGGTGATATGTGTGACATCCAGTGTGATGTTGATGATGTGTGATGATGTGGAGGTGATATAATGGAAACTATGATATGTATGCACAATGGTGCTTGATTTTTGAAAATTTTAAGCCAACTTTTTGCCTTTTCTAGAAATGTCATGTCAAAGGTGTGCTTTCTCTTTCTACCTTTGTTTTTTAGAGAGAGAAGATGGTTTTGGATCTTAGAAATGGCCAAATTGGATGAAACTTTAGCGATTTTTGATGAGTGTGATGATGTAGAGGTGATATAATGGAAACTTTGACATGTATACACGATGGTGCTTGATTTTGAGATTTTTAGACCAACTTTTTGCCTTTTTTAGAAATGTCATATCAAAGGTGTACTTACTCTCTCTATCTTGTTTTTTAGAGAGAGAAGATGGTTTTGGACCATAGGAAGGGCCAAATTGGATGGAACTTTAGCAATTTTTCATTGGATGAATGGTGTAATATTGGCTAGGAAAAATATTGGCCAAAGAAATAATATGAAAGATTGAAGAAACTGCAAACCCCTTGGTTTTAGTACTCAAAAGCAAATTCTAAGGTGAGGAATAGACTTATTTATGACTCAGGTTATTAACACGTATTGACTTATGTGTATGGTTTTTAGATGAGGTTGCTAGGGGCAAAAACTGGCAGGAGGTGCCATCTTTCGATCTGTACAGAGGTATTACATTTTGTATGTCAATGTAAACCTGATTGGGTATCTTAAAAATTGCTAAATTTGATTGGGTATCTTAAAACTGCATGCTTAATTTGAATTCAGGTGTTCGAAGTTGGGCCATTTTCTTTTATGGTCGAGCTGCGAAAGACATAAGGTGACACCATTGAGTTTTTGCAGTAAGTTTCTGTTTAATTTGGTTGGGAGAGTTTTCTAATGGTTTCGTTAAACAGAGTTTTCCAATGCATTTATCTTAGCAGAGTTTTCCAATGTAGCTGCAACGTTTTGATGCTTTGCAAAGGCCTACCCTTACATAAAGGTTGAACATTTGTGTTATGCAGATCTGGTAAAGGTTTCCTGCAGGTGGCCAAGATGGCAGCAATGGCTTTATCATCATAAGAAGATGCAATGGACTTGCTCTCAAGTATAGGAAGTTTTAGAATCCTAATCCCCCTGTTTTATTATTTGTTGTTATTGCGATGAGGCTGCCTTCCACCAACGATGCTTAGCTCATGTATCTTAGATGCATTGTGGTTTGCTATTTTGAAGGACAAAAGTTAGAAACATGCAAAATGTTGTCGATTATAGTTAAGGTTATCATTAAGTGTGACCTGCATCTGCAAATACAAACAGATGATGGGGGCTTTTCGCCATGACTGGGGCTTTTGCATGCTATTCCCTAATATGTACATTCAATTTTAGTTTTTTTTTTATTGAATAACAGATGCATGACCATGTGCTTGAGATTCAGATTGACATGTGTCGCTCTTCCTGTGTTTAAGTTTGCAAAAATCCCAGGCTATATTTTATGATGAAGTATGCCCGCACCTTGCTGCTATAGAGCAAGTTCACCATTGCTAACAAAGAAGCACATCTGGTCATCTTCTTCGTGTGGGGGAGAAACATTCAGATATGCATTTGGAATTTTGAAGCAAAGGCAAATGTTGGTGCTTGCAACTCGAGCCTAGGTGGCATGTTGGAACCCGCGTGGCATGTTTGAGCCACCTTGGCATGTTTGAGCCTAGGTGGCATGTTTGAGCCACCTTGGCATGTTGGACCCTAGGTGGCATGTAGGAGCCCGCGTGGCATGTTTGAGCCACTTTGGCATGTTGGAGCTTAGGTGGCATGTAGGAGCCTGCATGGCATGTTTGAGCCACCTTGGCATGTTGGAACTGCGTGGCATATTTGATACACCTTGGCATGTCTGAGCCTAGCTGGCATATTGGAGCCTAGGTGGTATGTTTGAGCCACCTTGGCATGTTGGAGCCTAGGTGGCATGTTGGGAGCCCCCGTGGCATGTATGAGCCACCTTGGCATGTTGGAGCCTAGGTGGCATGTTGGGAGCCCACGTGGCATGTATGAGCCACCTTGGCATGTTGCAGCCTAGGTGGCATGTTGGAGCCCAAATGGCATGTTTGAGCCACCTTGGCATGTTTGAGCCTTGGTGGCATGTTGGTGCCTAGGCGGCATGCTTGAGCCACCTTGGCAGGTTGGAGCCTAGGTGGCATGTTGGAGCCCACATGGCATGTTTTTGACCCACCTTGATATGTTGGAGCCTAGGTGGCATGAAGCCCATGTGGCATGTTTCAGCCACCTTGGCATGTTTGAGCCTAGGTGTCATGTTGAAGCCTAGGTGGCATGTTTGAGGCACGTTGGCATGTTGGAGCCTAGGTCGCATGTTGGAGCCCATGTGGCATGTTGGAGCCTATAGGTGGCATGTAGGAGCCCGCGTGGCATGTTTGAGCCACCTTGGCATGTTTGAGCCTAGGTGACATGTTGGTGCCTAGGTGGCATGCTTGAGCCACCTTGGCATGTTGGAGCCTAGGTGGCATGTTTGAGCCACCTTGGATCTAACCTTTGAAGGTATTTTTCATGAATGTAAAACAATACGATACATTTCCAAATTTGAGCACACAAACAATATTCCAGGTGGTGGTGCTTTGCTTAAGAAATAGCCTCAAGAAAACCTAAAAAAAAAAACATACTTCCTTAAGAAATAGCTGCGTAAAAACTATACCTAGTTATAAACCACACCACTTCAGAAAACCACACTTCTTTAAAAAACAGCCACTTAAAAACTACACCAACTTAAAAAAAACCACACCTAAAAAAAAACTAAAAAAAAACAACTACTTAAAAAACTACACCTAGTTATATAAACCACACCTAGTTATATAAACCACACCACTTAGGTAAAAACCATACTTTATTAAAAACAACCACTTAAAAACTACACCCACTTATAAACCACACCTCAAAAACCATACTTCTTTTAAAAAAAAAACCTACTTAAAAAAACTACACCCACTTATAAACCACACCTCAAAACAACACCTCAACTTAAAAAATCACACCACTTCAGAAAACCATACTTCCATAAAAAACAGCCACTTAAGAACTACACCCACTTATAAACCACACCTCAAAAAACCATACTTCTTTCAAAAACAGCTACTTAAAAACTACACCCACTTATAAACCACACCTCAAAAAACAACACCTCAACTTAAAAAAAATCACACCACTTGAGTAAAACCATACTTCCATAAAAAACAGCCACTTAAGAACTACACCCACTTATAAACCACACCTCAAAAACCCATACTTCTTTCCAAAACATCTGCTTAAAAACTACACTCACTTATAAACCACACCTCAAAAAACAACACCTAGACTTAAAAAATCATACCACTTCAGAAAACTATACTTCCTTAGAAAACAACTACTTAAAAACTACACCTACTTATAAACGACACCTTAAAAAACCATATTTCCTTAAAAAATAGATACTTAAAAACAACACCTTATTATAAACCACACCTCAGAAAACAACATCCTCCTAAAAACAATTCATCTTTAAAAAAAAAACTACACTTCCGCAAAATGAAACCACACCTAAAAAAAAAACCACACCTTAAAAAAAAAAAAAAAGCTATAGCTCCTTAAAAAAAACCTACACCGTCTTCTTAATAAACCACACCTCCACATAACCACATGTAGAGTTTTTTGAACAACAACATGTGGTTTTTCTTTTACTGTTGTTTTTAAGTGTGGACCCAGAATTGGGGTGGTAGTGTGTGGATCAGGGAAAATTTTAAGGGACCTATAATTTTGTATAAGTATAATGAATTGGCCATTCCTTATAAAATATGCCCCTAAAAGTGTAGCCTGAACTGGCCATTTTTCCTATTTTTTTCTAATGTGACAGCAACCCAATTGGCGATTTTTGAACCAAATATGTGTAGCTCAAATGGCGATTTTTAGCTAGATTCTTATTAAATATAGTGCTCGTTGCCCAAACATAAAGAAGTTGCTATTCTATATAAATGTGTTTAAGTTACATATTGTATGAGTTTGAATTCATACTCCATGTATTTCATAATGCACAGATTGCTGGTAGGGAGAATCGGAAATCGGATGTCGGAGTCTTCGTAACGAGGATTGAAAAGTGCCTCGACATTTGATCTTCCAAAAGAGCGAGATTATTCTTAGTTGGTAGATATATTTAGAAATAAAAATTTCTAATAATGTTGGCCCCCCATAAGTGATGAATTTATAAGGGTGCCTCTGAATGAGTTAAGATTTGGCGAACTTAAGGCATTATAGGGTTTGGCCAAGTGGTATAAATGGCCATTCCATAAGCATATCTAGTTCTCACTTGGGACTAAATTGGCCCCAAAGTCGATACCACTCTAATTAGCAAACGTCTAATTGGCCATTTTAATGTCATAATAGGCAATAAAGTGCCGCAAATTGGCGAATCTGCAGGTAGTCCAAGGGTAAGGGATCCTACTCAAGCCGGCCGTCGCATTTTGTCCGAACCTGTAATTTGTGGCCAAATGGCCCGCCGGGGCCACTAAAATTTTCGCTGGTGTGGATGGCCGTGGCTGCGAGTAAGTAGCAGGACGCGAATACTGAGGCCTGGGTGTATCCTCCTCGAGGCTCAACGCTTTATCCTCGGCCTCTGCAACTGATTTCGGATCTATGGCCTTAACCATCCGTTTGATCGAGGGTGCCAATCCCTCAATATAACCCTCCACTGCCCTTTTCTCATTCATACCGGGTACATACAGCCTTAGGCGCATAAACTCATCTGTGTAAGCCTGTACGGACATACTCTTCTGCTCCAACCTGTAGAAAGTTTGGATCTGTTGGCATTTGTGTGCACGGGGCACATAATGCGACTTGAAGGCCTTGGCAAACTTTCTGAATTTGCATCTGCTCCTGTCCAGGTGTTTGGCTCTGGCATAGCCCTTCCACCATATACGGGCAGCTCCGGTAAGGTTTGTGGTGGCAACCTTTCCGGTATCCCTTTCTGTCATGCCATAAGACCTTCCGAACTCCTTCATTTCATCTAACCAGGATTCGGCATTTAATCCGCCTCTAGACTTCCCATCAAACTGGGCCAACTTCCGATTCTTCCATATGCTAGTTATGGCCGTATCAATCGTCTTGCGGTACTCCTTATCTCGGCGTTTTGTATGGTCGCCAGACGATGCAGATGATTCAGTTGATACTGAAGTGGCAGATTTTGAAGAGGTGGCACTGTCTCTGGAGGAGCTGCGTCGACGTTTAGAGTGGGACCTCTTTCGCACCGGTACAGGACTGGTTCGTGGTGGGGACGGCTGCTGTGTAGGTGGACTAGGCGGCAACGGAGGTAACTCCGGTGCGTCCTCTTGTACATGCTGTGGTGGGTTAGCATGCAAGACGTAGGCCTGTAATTCGCCTAGCTGTCTTTTCATCAGCATCAATTCTTGTTCGGGTGTTAACCGACTTGCATTTGAGGCTGGCTGCCAACGGCGTTGCGTGCCCCGTCTATATTAAACATAAGATGATATAAGAAAATTTACAGTGACAATAAGTGTCATACAAGATCATTTTTAGGTCGTATCGAGAAACAAAGTGAACACGCAAAATCACGGAAAATTTTAATTACAAGTGAAGTAACGGTTACATCCAAGAGCTTGATACTGAAAGTAATTATGACTTATAGTTATATAGTACATACATGGACCTGATACAGGCCATTTTCCTAGTCATAGTGAAGCATAGGAACACTCAAAACTGGAAGATGCGGCTTAAGGGTTTGCATAGGGATACATGACGGCATAGCGCACACTCTCACGCACAGCTCTGACGAGCTTGTAACGTGCCCAAGCCTGTATAATAACTGGCTGATAATCCCAAGTGGGGCTAATAATAAGAAGGTTGAAAAGCCTTCGTAGTGCATAGAAGATTTGCCAGAGATGGTCATTGGCATCCTCAAAAGCTTCATGTGGGGTCATACTCCAATAATCCCAAGTGCGGCAAAGGGTCCATTTCAGATCGTCGTAAGCGCGTTCTCGGAGGAGGGTAACTATCTCCATCCCCTTGTCAGGATCATAAGGTTCTTCCGGCACCCCAAGTTCCGCTATCTCATCGTCAACTTCCCGTTCAGGATACTCGTTGTATCTTTCCCCATAGTCCTGTTCAGGAGGTCCCTGTTCATCTCTCACTATCTGGGATGTTATCCTATCTTCGTACTCCGCCAGCGTTTCTTCTGCAAAAGGGCGGAATGAGTATATAGTACTAACAATTCCAGTAGGCTTAATAACTTGTCATGGAAGAGACTTATTCAAAAATTGTATTGACATTATGTATTGGACTGATACAATAAAGAGTAATCACATCACGAGTGGTAACCATATTTTAAACAACAGTGATTCCAAAGGCAAAATACATAACACAATAATTTAGGAGCTGGATCCCTCGTCTTCATCCATTGGCTGAGGAGGTGGACGATAACGCATCAAAGTGGCGCTGGGGCTAGCAGAGAGTGTAGTCCTGCCCAGCTTCATTTAACTTGAGGAGGAACCGCTCGTTGAAGTGGAAGATAGGGTAGGGGACTCTCCGGCCCTTGACAAAGTGCTGGACAAAAAGATTGAGGATGGTATCTATCATTGGGTCCTCGTCCCCTAGATGCTCGACTAAGGCAGCAAACAACTGAAATACATTCAGTTTCTTCAGATCTACGGTCAGCTTGAAGCGCGGCATGTCGTACTTAGCAGGGAACAACAAGGGAGAAGGGAAAAGGAGGCGCTCAAGCAAGGCGGGGCGACGCTAAGGGGTAAGTAAAGGCACCGGGGTGTAGGGCAAGTGCAAGGGAGGCGTGGAGGTCGGCTATGGCGGATTTGGAGCTTAGGTCCGGCGGCTATGGCGGAAAAGGGTGCTCAGAGAAAACACACGCCCAAAAAGATATTTCAAAATTCAAACTTTAACTTTTGACTTTTTATTAAAATTTTAAAAAAAATATTTTAAAAAAAAAAAAAAAAAAAATTAAACAGGCGCGTATAAAATATGCGCGACCGTATGGGGCGCTGCGTTGCTTATACGCATTTTATTTTCAAAAAGAAACACCTTCGGGTAAGGCAGCGCCCCTTTTCATTTTTCGGCGGCCTATTGTCCTTTTTGCCTCGGGAGACATGCCCCCTAGGGTATTTGAGAGGTGCCCGATCCATTGGAGCCGTTTTGGCCTTCATCCGAGCTACCTACAAAAAGTTATGGCTCCTCGAAACTTGGGTCCTCCAGGCGGCCTAGACTTCCTTAGAAATTACAGTCTATTACATTAACCTAGCACTAAATCAAACATGAAAGACTTAAACAATCACTCTTGCTTAAATTCTCTCTCCTAACTACCGAACTAGCGAGTTAGGGTTTGGTCAAATGATTATGATTAAATGCAAATCACGGCTCGATACCCTTTGCGGACGCTCCAACGAACATATACGACCCCCGGCCGTATACATACGGGGACTTTCCCCTCCCATGGCGACCATCTCGCCATGAGCAGGGCCCTCCGTCTATTCCGGGCCATCCATAATGGGATGCCCGAAAGAAGGACACGAAGGGGTCATTCGGCCCACGCCTTCAATGGGGCTCCTACGTCGCGGAAGCGTGAATACAAGGGTTAGCACACAGCATAAATCACATATAAGTAACCACCACGAAGGGTGGTACATCCATCCAAATACCAACGGCAAAGAATATGCATCTAAACTTAGGAAAACACCCCAAACCCATGGTTCTACCCCGGTTCAGACTCCAGTGAGGATCGACTGACGGCTAGGCCTCCAGAGATCAGCAGACCGAATCTTGACATGGCGTTATCGGCATAGAACACCGGCTAGGGTTGTCCACTCCATCCGCCCCTCCGTGCACACTTTGCGGATGGGTCAATTCACGCTATGGCGCCGCTATAGCCAGGAGACGCAGGCTCGAGGCATCACCCCGCTGAGCCTACTCAGGGGTTCATGAAGTCCCGGTCCGATGAGGCGGTCGTGGAAGCGCCCCTTCCGGAATCACGGTGGCTCCATGGGCGAAGCTAGAGAATACGTGCCGCATCACCCCCCCCGCATCCGTGCAGACTTACTGCCCTAAATCTACTCAAAGTGCAAGGTGCTCCATACGGATCACACCTCTACACCCAGGGAGTGTCAGACCCATACCCGGCCCTCTACGTGACCGGCTATCAGGTCTAGCTCGCTATAGGAGTCCCAGGAGTCTTTTATGTTCGTGCAAGACCCCACCTCCACTTCACCACTGTGTTCCTTGTCTGGTGCTAAGCCAGTACCATAGCACCTATGACCCGGTGGGCTCTTGTGCACAGGCCGCATTTAACGGGATAATACAGGGCTCTATCTAGGAGCATACTACAATAAATAGCCTCAGAGGTCTCTACCCCCCTTACTTCCCCCATTTCCAGAGTAACACTAGGCTAACAACCATCAATCCATCCATTACAAGGAAAACCTGAATCAGAATATAAAGAGAACTTACCTTTACAACCAAGGGTTAGTTCCTACGAGTAAACACAGAGAGAACAGACCAACAACCCAAACAGGTGCCCAACAGGGGCGCTATCCTAGAATTCACAACTACACTAGCCACCCACCTGTGTTTCGGCTCGACCCGTTGTCATTGGGGATCTCCATCTTCTTGATCTTGGTGTTCAACTTGTGTAAGAAGGGTGGCGTCCAATTGCTCAAGGTGGCGCTCAGCTCTGGTCACAAGGGTGGCGCTCCACTGCTCAAGGTGAGTTGTGGCTGATATGGGGGTGGTGATCCACCCTATTGATCCCAACTAGCATTATCATGCTAACCAATCGAGGGTGGCCACGTGGCGCCTTCCCAAACCATAATTAGCTTAATTATGGTTTTTAAATATTAGTTCCTTAATTATAGGTTATTATTGTTAATAATTAAATTAGCATAGCTAATTTAATCCCTTTTAAGTGAACCACCTAGGTTCCCATACCCCATGTGGCGTATGTATCCCTGGTGACGTGTCAACATATTTGTACTTATACCGTATAAATACTTGGAACGTCACACTTGCAGCTTGTGTTGGTTTCTATTACCTCTGGGTGCAGCAGAAGCCAAGCTCTTTGCCTTTGCTTCCTCTATCTGTTTAACTTTAATTTCCAGCTCTGATTCCTTATCCTGCCAGGTCTGATTGTCTTTGTCTTGGAACAGCTGCCTCCTGATTTCCCTCATGGCCTCATACACTTCCTGTTTCTCTTTCTTCCTCTTTAGGTTCCACTGTTTTCCCCACTCCTTAATCCAGCATTTAATCTTCTTGGGTAAAAGCATGAAAGGGTGTCTATAAATGTAGCCCTTTTTGTACATATACATATGTACAAAATGCACATTTTTGGAATAACTGTCATCATGATCCGCTAGTAACTGCCATGATTAATGGCTATCCACTACTCTGAACCCGCAATTATCGGATTTTGAAATTCTTTCCCAAATTCTTTCTTGGTTTGCCTCTCGTTCACTATCCCGCCCCTACCTTCTCTGCTTGAATTCTGATCACGAATTCTTCATCTAGCTATGGCCCCAAAACTCCCCCAGATGAGTGCTTGCTCATCACCACAGCCCAAGCAAGAAGCTAGTGCTTCCGGCAGTGGATTTTTACCTCCAAGGAGTTTACGTTTGGGTTCTGAGGTGATCCAAGCCAAAGACCTCCGTGATAAACATGCAGAGGACCACATACCCAACCTAGAGATGGTTATGAACGAGGTATGGGGTGAAGCTCCAAAAAACAGACGAGGATTCAAGGAAGGGAGAATCCAGAACGCATGGAAAGATGTTTTTTTTTAAATATTATGAATTGGTTTATGGCAAGAAACAGGTTACAAACCATTATATTTCTACCTATTTTGCCAGAGCATTTGCTCTTCACTTGAAGGGACGGCTTGTTGATTGGATGGACGTGGCTAGGACCGCCAAAGATCTTGCCAAAACCCTCATTTTAGACGTTGCAGAGGACCCTACAACAGGTAAATCCTCAACTATCAAACAAGACATCGTATTGCAGCAGAATATTAGAGCCCTGGGTTATTCTAGATCAGATGTTGACACAATAAAGCAGTTACTTAAGCATGGGTTGGAGGAGAAAACTAACCTATTGAATGAAGTAGAAGCATTGGAAGAAAGAAGGAGGGATGCATTGAAGGTCATCAGCCGGATTGAGGGTAGAAAGGATATGCTATCTGAAGATCTGCAGCAGATCTGCCAGAAAATAGATGAGACAAAACAGGAATTTGACAAATTGTCCCAGGATCCTGCTGGAAATCAAGTTATGTTCGGAGTGTTGAAGTACAAGTTGGAAGACTTGGTTATGAGTAGACATGATAAAGAGCAGCACTCTTCTAAGCTAGACATTGGTTTGCAGGAAGCAACTAAAGAAATTGAAAGGCATGAAATCTCAATTGAACAAGCAAAGGAAAAACTTAATTGCATTGAATTGGTTCAGCAAAGGCATTCACAGATTTTGGATTTCATGGGGAGAGCAGGACCTATTGTTCTGCACCCGAGGCCCTACCCTCTAGGAGCTACTTCTATAGAGAGTTCATCACATTCGGTTCATGTACTGTTGTGGCCAAGGCTTTGGCAAAAGCGGGTTTGTTCTTTGCTAGCTCCATGCGAGAGATGCTTATTGCCTCTTACGCTTGTGTTATCCGGTCCATGAAAGGCGTAATTGCATAAAAGGTTGCATCCGGGATGAGGGCATTCAATTCAGCTTGGTTTCCCTGCTTTGTGAAAGGTATGCATTGCTCTCAACTAATTTAAACTTCTTATATTTCACTTAATTCATATTTGTTATTGTAATCTGCATAGTTCTACATGTATGGCTTCGATTGCATTGCTATTCCTTGTACATGTATAACTTTTTAGTGTACATCAGAAGCGAGAGGTACATAGGCATATATTTGCTTGTTTATTGATGCTTTTATTTTTGAGCTTTGGACTGCAGTTGTATCGTTGTACATGTCTCTAATGAGTCTACATCGCAAATAGATGTACATGCATTTATTTTTAGAGTGCATCCGTAGATGGATTCATAAGTATGTGCATTTTTACATATATGTGCTATTTTTGGGCATAGATCTACATTCCCTAACTAGATACCTGGGTATATCTGGGTACATCAGTGTACATCTGGGTACACCGATGTACCTTTTATGTATATTGAGGAACATGTACATGTACATTTGGCTATAGTTAAATGTAGTTACTTACATTTGGTACATTTTATGTACATGAAATGTACATGCTTGGCGAGAATGTACCGGATATTTCTCATTAGTTCTGTTTTTCATGTTCTTTTATGTCTATTGAAATTTAGATCATTTATTTGTTTGCGGATGAGGTTTGTTCCTATCCCAGAAGCAACTTTAATGGCTGATGTTCTTGAGCCATCTGCATCGACTCTCTTTACAGATTTGAGTGAGCATAATAAGCAGACCGAATCTGTAGACCCTCTACCTTCCAGCTCGGATCACCAATGACATTTACAATTGCGGTAATAGAACAATGCAGCATGTGCCTCCTCGAACATGGCAAAGTGAAGTTGAGGAAATTGAGAGGATGGCACTTGAGAAAGCTAAAAGCGATTTGCAAAAGTGCGAGACCCTTCAATGCTGGCCGCAATGTAAAACTCCTTCATCACCAAGTGTTAAATTAGTAATTGGAGAAGCTAAGAAAGATTCAGCTTCTGTCTCAGCATCATCTGCAGGTCCCAGTTCTGGACCTGTTACAGAAGAAGCTACAAAGGAATCAGATCCAGATTTTATCCCAGGAGATACCAGGGAAGAGGAAGCTGAGTTCGTAGTTGAGTCCACTCCAAAGAAGAGGCAAAAGAATGCTGGTGATGGCACTCCAAGAGGAAAAAAACAGGCAAAATCTCCAGCAGCAAAAAAATGTCCTCCGAAAAGAAAATCTCCAGGCAAAAAAGTGCCACCACCACCTAGAAAGAGGTATGTCCAAGATGAACTAATTTTGTTAAACATCTCAGATTTATGATAATTAACCACATTTTTTTTGTACATAGGACACGATCACAGGCCGTGAAGGAAGCTGATCCTGATCCTTCTGAGTCGGAACCGGAAGAGGAAGAGGATGAGGATCTACAAGCAAATATTGATGTGATAACAAATAAGGTGCAGCAGTCCACAGAAGATGCTGAAGCAGGTGATGAATTTACAAGGTGAGTAATATACAATTGATTACAATAGATATATTCTTTTGCTAATGCTGTTGTTTCCTTGTACAGTTTAGTGAACCGACTGAAAAGGTTGGTTCCATTCACTCCTTATAGGGACTGTCCTCCTAAGCCTGCACCCTCTATCTTTCAAAGTGATGTTGACGAGTTCTGCTGGAAGCTGGACTTGACCTCTAAGATGGTAGATGTCTATGGGAGGTAGGCTAGCATTTCAACATATTTATGTTATTTCATTCCCTAAGTCACTCATCTTATGTATTAATATGTATTCTGGATTTGTGTGCAGGTACCTTTGTAGCAGTCTTCCATCTGATTGGAAACACAAGTTTTTTACGGTTCGCTAGGACACCTTCAGAATTTTGTGAATTCCCTCAAGAACGGGGGGGATGCACGAGAACACTAACATAAAGGAAGAATTTTGGATGGCATTTTGATTGCAAGATGCCAATACATATTTGTTCCAATTACGCAAGGCCCAAATGTGGCATTGGCAATACTTGTGCTTGCTGGTCCGGTGAAAAGCTCTTGTCCATCTATAGCTAGCCCAAGTATCTGAGATCCTCTCTCTGTCCAAAGGCTATGTACCCGATGCTAAAGTGGTCCGGAAGTAAGTATGAGTTTACGTTTTTAGTTTTATGATTTGATTATTCTCATATTGCAATTTCTTATGCTTGATTTATTCTCACATTGCAATTTTGCAGGTTTCATAAGCTTGTGATCAATAACATGATGCTCGGATCCAACGGCTTAAACCATGGTAGGAAGAACTTTGATGCTCCTCGTGTTACGTCCTACAATGCGAGAAACTAGTACCAGCAATCCTTGCATGTAAATTGTGGCTTACATGCACAAATTCATAGATGCCGTGGTTGATGCACAGCCAAGCTCCATTTTTGTAAGTAGAACATGTTATTTTCCTATTAGTTATTTGTTGGTATAGTCCTCTAATACTTGTGCACCATGCAGATGACACCCAGTTGGTTCACTGATGCCTATGCCAAGTCACGGAGGGATCATCTAATGGAGGCATTAATTGTAGAAGGCGAGATGAATATACAAGCAGCTTGTTCCTACCGGGGTAGATAGTCCCTTTGACTTGTTTGTGAATTACATTTTTGTATGAGCCATGCTCCGAGCTTCTTTGTACTCAATAAGTAATGAAAACATTAATTTATTTGGCTCACTTACACCTGTGCAAATAAGAATTGTGTAATTATCAATGTGTTTTCTCAATTGTGTAATCTGAAATGTAATTATAAATTGTGAATAAACTCTCAAGTGTTTTGTTCTTGTGGTGAATCATCTAATTCAGGGAGAAAGCTCATTATCTTTGACTTAAATTCTGTGTTGGGCAAGAGTGTGCACAAGGATGAAAATATTAACTCAAGATACCAAAAGATCCAGAAAGATGAGCTTCAATTCAATATAGGAAACAGGTTTTTTTACTGCAGGCCAGGGTTAGCATCACTGTTTGCATTTGTAAGAGAAGGGTTTGATGTTGTCATCTGGTCTTCACTCACTTCTAAAAATCTTCTATCAATTGTGGATCAAATTTGTGATGCTTTTTCCATAAAGCTGAAGTTTGTTTCTGACCGGGGAGCGAGTGTTGGACTCGCCACACAAACACCCTCTTGAACCTCAAAGGGGTTGTTTGTGAAGCCATTAGCTGTGGTATGGAAAGAGTACCCAGAGTACTATGGAAATACAGTTTTGATCGATGACGAGAGATACAAATCCACTCTGAATCCCGTAGGAAGCTACATATGTCCTTTCTCTTGGACACCAATATTAGCTGGCGACAGTTTGCTTGTCATGGAACTCATTCCATGGCTTAATGGATTGAAAATGGCTGAAGATGGTATAGTGTATGTAAAAGAGCATCCAATGACTAATGCAGCAGATAGCATATCAGAGCAGGTGGAAAATATTTTGCTGGCAAACTATGGCAGCAACTTGGGTGCTCTGCTGCCTAAATTTAGTCAATATATGGAGCAAGCAATGGAGAAACTGCCGTCATGTTATTGGCCTCTCGAGTGGCCCATTGTTGGTACAGACTAAAACTGATGTACAAATTCAAATGTTATGAATATATGTATGAAAGTTTTTGTTCATTGCACTTGAGTACTCTGTTTTTACTGCCTTTCTTATTGGTACAATTATGAGTGTGTATACATAATTAAGTCAATCTTCATTTGCTTTGTAGATGAATGGACTGAAACACAAAAGACAAAAAACTATTATGAAACTAAGAGATATATTAATGAAATGGATGATGCAGGGTCTGCTTTTTTCTATAGGACAGCAAAGAACAGAATTCTGAATAATGGTATAGTACAAGTTAAAGATGTGAAGGGGAATCTTTTAACCACACAGCAGGAGATAAAGGAGTTCTTCCATAAGGAGTATAGGGATATGTTCTCCAAGTATGAGGTGGATGATAAGGTGATGGATGAGTTCTTTGCAACAATTCCTAAAGGGCCAGAAATTGAGGATGAAGATCTGTTGGTAATCCCTGGGGAAAAGGAAATCAAGGAGACACTTCAAGCCATGGCACATGGGAAAAGTCCAGGTCCAGATGGATTTCAGCCTGAATTTCATCTGGAATTCTGGAAAAGCATGAAAGATGACATTATAACTTTCATACAGGGTGCTTGGCAAGCCAAATATCTACATCCTGCAATTAATGCTGGACAAATCACCCTCATACCAAAAGTCAGTAGTCCAGTCAATTTAGGGGATTGGAGGCCAATTTCACTTACTAACACCACATATAAGGTGTTAGCTAAGATACTAGCAAATAGACTGAAGCCGAGCTTGATCAGAGTAATCAACCCTTGTCATTCAGCTTTCTTGCCCCAAAGAAATATTCTGGATAACTACATTGGAGCTATTGAAGGATTACACTGGAACAAGTTATCCAAGCAGGAGTGTATGCTGCTCAAACTGGATTTTAGAAGAGCATATGATACAATAAGTTGGCAATTCTTAGAGAGAGCAATGGCACACCTTGGGTTCTCTCCAATGGTTTATCAAAAGATATTTGGTTTTAACACAACAGCAACTTCTGCTCTAATAATTAATGGATCTCCCTCGAATCATTTTTCCTATAGCAGAGGAATAAGGCAAGGATGCCCACTTGCCCCTTACTTATTTCTCATTGTAGCTGAAGTGTTAACTAAATTGGTGATGCACATGCAAGAAGAAGGGGATATCCAAGGATTACAATTACCAGGAGGAGAGGGTTGCTTCTCTATCATGCAATATGCAGATGATACTTTTGTGTTCCTGAAAAGGGATAAGAAGAGCCTGTTAAATTTCTTGGCTGCCATGGAGAAGTTTGGGAAGATATCAGGGGTAACTTTGAATAAAGGTGAATGTGCCATAATCTTGGACTCTCATGAAAGTTCTCTACAAGGTATTCAAGTTCTGAATAAGGAGGCTGCAACAGTGATTTTAGGAATTCCCCTTAACCATCATTCAAAAAAATTGAGAATATGTCTTAATTTTGGTACTTTTTTCCGTCCGCGTTTTTTTTTGTTTTTTATTCCCCGTCCGCCATTTTTTTTGTTTTTTCTCTCCATCCGCCTTTCTTGTTTTCGTTTTCAATTTTCAATTTTCAGATTCCCGCCCGTCCGTTTTCCCCCCTTTTTTTCGTCTCCTATTCTTTTGCTCCCTCTCCTTATTTTTTTCCCTCCTCTAAATTCCCGCCCGTCCCTTTTCTTTTACTCCCTCTTCGCTTTTAGTTGCTCCGCCTTTTTATTTTGTGTTTCTTCGTTTCTCAACAAAGAGGTCCACGCCTCAGGTTTTCCACAGGCTTTCCACATCGAGCTTTTCCACAGGGTTTTCCATCGAGCTTTTCCACATCGAACTGTAACAGGTGGAGCGCTTGGAGCACTGGCGGATGGAACACTGGTGGATGAAGCACTTGGAGCACAGCCCATACGCAACAATACAATACTCTGTTATCTCTTCTGGATACTGCTAGGTATACTACCAATATCTCATCTGTTATCTCTTCTAGATATTACTCTGTTATTGCTAGGTAGACTTCGGCGGGATGGTAATAGTCCGATTCTTTGGAGAGAAGCCCTTGTAATTTTGACTTGATTCACGGTTGCTTGGCGCAATACAAATTTCGATGTTGAATCAGCCCAAAAATGCTCAAAATCACAATTATTGAAGGGGCTTTGGGGTTGGGCATGATCTAAGCTGTCAAATCCGACCTACTTTGAAGTGTTACATTTTGCTAATTTCAAGATCAAAGCGAGGAAGTTTGCTCAATTTCGTGATGTTGCAGGATTAAAATTTGCTCAATTTCGTGATGTTGCAGGGTTTTGTGAAGAGCCCATAGTTGAAATCGCGCCTGGCGCGATTTGAGGTGAGTGCCAGACTGGGAAAAAAAAAAAAAAAAAAAAAAAAAAAAAAAAAAAAAAAAAAAAAAAAAAAAAAAAAAAGTGAAAATGAAAACGCGCTGGCGATTTGAGGTTAGCCTATTCCTTATTTTTTGTCATTTTGGACATTTTAAGGACATTTGAGAGTGATTGTCCTTGTTAAATCGCGCCCCAGCGCGATTTTGTATTTACTTTTTCCATAAAAGTTGTTCTTTTTAACTGTTTTTTGTAGGATGTTTTGTTATTATTTTTTCTCTAAAACTTTTTTTTAACTATTTTGTAGGACATTTTAAGTATTTTGGGCAGGATAAAATCGCATCAGGAGCATTATAAAGACTCTTCACATTTGTAAAATCGTCTGTTTTGACCATTTTGTAGGACATAAATTTTATTGTTTGTATAAATATTTGAGTTGAATCTGCATAAATGTAGTATGTTTATGTCCACAAAATCGCGCCAGGCGCGATTTTCATTTCGAAAATAAGGACTTGCTTGCAGTTAGTTATTCAAATATACTTGTTATTTTACTCTACAAATTTCGCGGTTGCGGATAATTGTGTTTAAAATATGCAATTTTTTAGGTTTTTATGTTGCCAAAACATAAATTTTTTAGGTTAAATTCCATCGTATTTTACAAGTTTCATCAAATTCAACACATGATTATATAGCTAAAATGGCCTATAATAAGCCTATTCGGCGCGATTTTGGACCAGACATAATCCCAATTTAATTGAATGATGGTTCCTTGCCTTGAATTCTTCACTCAAAGGCATGTGGGAACCTATTGTTGGAAGGATTAAAAAGAAACTAGGTGCATACTCCTCATCTTTGTCCTTGGCTGGCAGGGTCCAAATAGCTAATGCAGTAATAGGGAGTACCCATGTATATTTCTCGTCAGCAATTATAGCAGATAGAGACTCATATGCCAAGATTGAAGCAGCAATTAGGAAGTTTATCTGGCAGGGCACACACAAGGTAGCATGGGGGGATCTGATCAAATCAAAAAAGGAAGGGGGGCTAGGTTGCAAGGACCTATTTGTTCAAGCACTAGGCACTAGTAGCAAAGATGATTTGGAGAGCTATCCACAATAATTCACCTTCACCAGCTCAAAAGCTGATTAGATATTGGATTCAGCAATCCTACCCGGTTGGAAGCCAAAGTCTTAGACACCAATTACCTGACTCTGCCTTTTTTCAATTCACTCCTTGTCCAAATACTTTCAATATCCTTAGACGTATGTTTGAGGCATGGAACTTGGCCTCTCTTTTCTATAGACCTCCATGTATTGATGCTAAATCCAGGGAGGTAAATTTCTTTTGGCATCCAGGGATACTGGACAGTGATAATGAATGCCTAGCATGTAGACATCCTCAGAAATACATGCAGTGGAATCAGGCAGGGATTAAGCAGATTGGGGACCTTAAAGATGAAGCAGATGTGTGGAAATCTTGGACTGAGGTAGCTAAAATAACTAAAGGATCAAATCTGGATAGGAAAATATACAAGGCTGTGATGGATAAGGTCAAAAATTGTGGAGAACTGGCCAGTAGTGACAGTCAATGGACATTGAAAGGAAAGGGTATCTATTCAGTAAAAGAAATATACAAGGCCCTACTTAAACATAGAGAATCAAGAGCATCTCAATTATGGAACTGCAGTGAGGCAGACTTAGCTACAGTATGTAAAAAAGGATGGAGGAACTATACTGCAAACAAGGTAAAAATTTTCAGCTGGCTCATTATACACCAGGGATTAGTGACAAATTGGAGAAGATCTAAATTTGATCCAAACATCTCACAGGAATGCCCATTGGGATGTGGGGAAGCAGAAACTTCTAATCATGTCTTCCAGTGCAAAATCATAGCAGAATTTTGAAACTGGGCTGCCCAGGTCAATAAAGGATCAATTGGGGAGGGTGATCTTATGGAATTTTTTAACACAGATAACAGATTATTGAATTCCACAAGGTCACTGAGTTGTTGGGCAGTTTGGAAGCACAGGAATAGAGTTGCCATGCAAGACAAAAATACTAACCTGATTTGGCTTAAACAAACCTTCCTATCAGAGCTAAATGAACACACCAGTGGCACATAAATCCCTGAAAGGGAAGGGCTATGATACAGGATGGAATGCCTTTGGTAGATTTCGTGGATTTCATGAATTTTTTGCTTTAAATCTAACCATGGGTGATGATATTTTACACAGATGCAATGAGGAGGTTGAATAGATATGGAGCTTCAGACAGGGGAATGGGAGTTGCTGAGGACTCAGACAGTGAAGACTCGAACTTGCCAAGGGTGGAAGAAGAAGACATCTTCATACAGCTCAAACAGGAGATGATTCATGCTGCTGCACTCAAGAAGATCCTCAAAAGACTAGAGGCATAGACTCACAATAACCTGAGACTTTTTTTCATGAATCTCTACCACAAGTGGCAGCAAAAGAGGGAAGCCCATGTTCTTCTGCTGCTAGACTTCACCAACTACCCTGTTGGGAAACTTGACTTGCTGCTGAACATATTGGGCAGGAATACAGTTCTGGATTTAACCATACAAGATATGATCGATGCACAGTAGCAGGGAATTATCAAAGACTCTGAACTACCCCATAGGAAGATCTAAGTATCGGACTGTTATTATCTTTTTCTGTTTATCTTTTGTTCACTTCTCCTTCTATGGAGAATGTGAGTAGGATATTATGCTAGATAGTATACTACTGATGGTATACACCAAGACTATATAAGTTTTATCTATGAATACAACAACACCTTACCTCCAAAAAAAATAAAATAAAATAAAAAATCACGATATTGAGTTGCTTCCAGGATCTGCACCACCTTCGCGACCTCCTTATCGCTTTAATATGGTAGAGATGGCAGAACTTAAAAAGCAGCTTGAAGAATTGGTAGAGCAAGGCTTTATTAGGCCTAGCACATCTCCATTTGGAGCTCCTGTCTTATTTGTAAAGAAGAAGGATGGAAGTCTGCGTTTGTGTGTAGACTTTAGGCTGTTAAATCAGGTAACCATCAAGAATGGTTACGCTTTGCCACGAGTGGATGATCTATTTGATCAATTAAGTGGCAGCAAGTTCTTTTCAAATATTGACTTGCGATCTGGCTACCACCAGATCCGGATTAAAGAAGAGGATATCCCTAAAACTGCTTTTCGCACCAGATATGGCCATTATGAATTTGTGGTAATGCCATTTGGGCTTACCAATGCACCAGCCACTTTTATGAGGCTTATGAATGATGTTTTTCGAGCTCATCTTGACCAATTTGTGCTTGTGTTTTTCGACGATATTCTGATTTATTCGAGAACACTTTAAGAGCATGTTGAACATTTGCGCTCAGTTTTGAAGCTTTTAAGGCAACATAAGCTTTATGGTAAGCTTTTCAAATGCAGTTTTGCTCAAGAGCAGCTGATTTATTTAGGCCATGTTGTCTCCAACAAGGGAATTGAGCCGGATCCTGAAAAGGTAAAAGCTATACAAGAATGGACACAACCTCAATCTGTAAAGGAGATCCGGGCATTCATAGGATTAGCTGGATATTATCGCAAGTTTGTAAAGCATTTTTCCAGGAAAGCAGCTCCATTGACCACCCTACTTCAAAAAGATTTAGCATTCCAATGGTCAGAGGTATGTGACCAAAGCTTTTAAATTTTAAAAGATGCCTTGACGCATGCACCAATCTTAAAGATTCCATCTATGGGGGACTTTTGTGTGGTAATTGATGCCTCTGGCACTGGGATTGGATGTGCTTTATTACAAGATGGCCATGTGTGTGCGTATGCATCAAAGGAACTTAATCCAGCTGAACGCGATTACCCAACCCATGATTTGGAAATGCTTGCAATTGTGCACGCTTTAAAGTTATAGAAGCATTATCTTTTGGGTAGAAAATTTCTCCTCAAGACTGGTCATCAGAGTCTTAAGTATTTCCTGACGCAGCCTCAGCTAAATAATCGCCAGAAACGATGGATGCAACTGCTGCAGGAGTATGATCTCACCATAATGTATCAGCCTGGGAAAGATAACGTAATTGCAGATGCGTTGTCCCGATGATCATACTGTGCCGCCATTATTGTTGCTAATACGCAATGGGACAGCAATCTTACGCAGTTGATCCGGGAGGATCCGTATTTTCAGCCTATAGTAACAGCACTTGAGCAAGGGGAAAACAAGAATTCCTATAAGATTGAAGCATCCAAGTTATTCTACCACAATCGATTGTGTATACCGGATAATGCCGACCTTAAACAGCAGATTATGAAAGAAGCTCATGATAGTCCAGTATCAGGTCATCCAGGAGTTCAGAAAACTCTTCGCAAGGTCCGCAAGCAGTTCTTTTAGCCTAGCATGAAGAAGGAAATCTTAAGCTATGTGGCCAGATGTTTACCATGCCAAAAGGTGAAAGCCTCTCACCAAAAGGTCCCAGGGGAATTGCAGCCGTTAGATATTCCTGATACAAAATGGGAGAGTATAGGTATGGATTTTATTGTGGGATTGCCTAAGACACGAGCAGGATATGATTCCATCTATGTAGTAATGGATCGTCTCACCAAGCAAGCCCACTTTATGCCAACCAAAATCACGGCTACTGCTGCAGATATTGCTAAGATTTTCACCAAGGATATATTCCGTCTGCATGGTATGCCTAAGGTTATTGTGTCAGACCAAGACACGCGCTTTGTTGGTCAGTTTTGGCAAGCATTGTTCCACGGGGTTGGAACCCAATTAAGGATGAGTACAGCCTATCATCCTCAAACCGATGGTCAAGTTGAAAGAGTTAATCAGGTTGTCGAAGACATGCTCCGAATGTATGTTCCCGAACATCCGCACACTTGGGAATCTTATCTGTACTTAGTTGAGTTTGCCTACAACAATACATATCAAGATTCCATAAAAATGAGCCCCTTTGAAGCAGTATATGGGCAAGAATGCCGATATCCCTTGACTTGGTGTAGTCCGCAGTGTAAAGTTGATTTGGTCCAGACCATGGGAGAGGATATTGGGACACAGCTCCGCATTATTCGACAAAATATTGCCAAAGCACAGAACCGACAAAAGCAGTATGCAGATAAACGGAGACGACCTTTAGAATTCCAGGAGAATGATATGGTGTTCCTAAAGATTAACCCTAAGCAGGGTACTTTGAAGTTTAAGAAAGCTGGCAAACTAGCACCTAGATATGCGGGTCCTTTTAAAATCATACAGAGGATCGGCAAGGCCGCATATCGTTTGGAATTGCCTATTGACGTCAAGGTCCATAACGTATTCCATGTTAGCAACTTACGCAAGTATCTCAGTGATCCATCACATATACTGCCACAGGATCACTTGGTTGCAGTAGAAGAGACACTCGCAGTAAAGCCCCAAACAATTTTGCGAGTTGATACTAGGGTACTAAGGAATCGCACTATCGAGAAATACCTAGTGCAATGGGCAGGATATCCGCAAGAAGACGCGACATGGGAAGACGCTGACAAGTTCAAGAAGTTATATCCGACATTTCCCATAACTCATGAGGACATGAGTTAATTTTTACAAGGTGAGAATGTAACAAACCCAGGGACTTAGATTGTGTCCGTATTAATTTGTATAGAGCACAGTGGTATGCGTCCATGGGTGTGTTGGGGGCGCCATTTAAATCTAAATAAAAACTTTAGCTAAGGTAACTTAAAACCTTAATATATTGAATGTTAAAAGTGTAAGCACCTTAAAAATAGGGGAGAAAGAATCGTGGCTGCCATAGCGGGAGGATTCCGCTTACAGATGCATGCCAAATCACCATCTGGCCTGATCCTGGGATGGATCCTGCCAAGTATTCTTAAGGAAGAGTATATAAGAAATAGAAGAGTTGGCCGGATGAGCAAAAAGGAGGAAGAAGAGAATCGGTTGGGCTGATCAAATTGGAAGCAGAGCAAGGAAAACAAGAGTCCAAAGCTAAATTCAGGTGAGGATTTGATATTTGTATTGATTTCGGCCTGATTGGGGACGGATTATGTAGAGCTGAGTCTCTGAAGCATGCCGCCACCTGCCTGTAAGCCAAACTCCAGTTCATAATAAAAATCTGTCATGACCCTTTGTTCTGTGCTTCCAAATCCAGTAGACCCTGCTTGAATTCAGCCATCAAATCCAGTGAACCTAAGCTTGCTTTGATCTGCCGTGAAATATTCCTTCTGTCTGCCTGTCTCCACTGCCATGGATAAATTTATAGTGCCGTCTTCTTCCTTTGATTCTTATGCTAGAGATCGCCTTTGCACTCTGAATGTGTTTGAGAATGAACTCCTGCCTTGGGCGAGCTTGTAGAGCCAGTCGGCCAGCCAAAAAGGGGCCGTTGTTGGGCGCCCACGAACCTGTCACAGTTACTTTCTGATTTCTATTAAAGGGGGATACCAGGGTCCGGTATCCCCAGACCATTAAAAACTTATTTTTTAAAGTTAAAACTTAACACTTTTAAGTTGTTTATAAGTTGAAGCTTAAAATCCTTAAGTTGTCTACAAATTGTAGTACTCTACCAAACCGCTAGGCAAATAAACCCCATAAGACCAAGATGCCATTGCATGTTGTTGCCAGTTTAGGATTAGGGAAAAGAAAGCTAGTATATGACGTGGGATGTCTATATGTGCATTTAAGATTGCTCTATAAATATGAATGGGGTATGGGGGCACCTTACGGAATTGTATTATGTATCTGAGATGGTATTATGGATGTAGTGCACTTGTATCAAGAATGTTGTGCATTTGCATTCAACGGCCCACCTTCGGAGGGGTGGGGTGGCCGTGTAACTCCGCATCCGTGCCAGATGGCCTGACGGATGAGTTGAGCCCTATACGTACAGATGAAGAGAGTGGTCTCCTTGGGGTCGCCACCCAAGGATTACGCTTGGCATATAGTATGCATGGAAAATGGTAGTCATAGAATGTACTAACCTTGCAGGGGAGTATCAACGTACCAGGTAAATCACGTATTATTGTTATTTTTATTGTTATGCATGAATTTGATGATCCCAATGTCCCTCCCCACTTAGTCCTTGTGGACTAACCCCCGATGTTTGCTGTGTTGTAAGATGGCACGTCCTGAAGCCACGATTGTGTTGGACCTAGACTCTTTTGTTACTTGGTGGTTCAACGAGACGGAGACTGAGCCGGCTTTAATGTCTAAGGAGCGAGTTTACGAGATCCTAATATCTTTGTTTAGGGAGTTGTATTATGCGCAAAGGCAACCCCAGATTGAGGCCCAAGACCCGGAGACGGATGGAGAGTCTTCCGAGGGTAGCTCTGGCGACTCCTCCTTGGTCACTTCTGAGGAGGGGGAAGATCAAAGGGCCAATCAGGCATGGGTGACGGGGTGGCCTTGGGGTTTTTGTATATTATGGGTGTGTATTGTGATATGGGAGCAATGTGAGTTTTTTTCAAGCATGTGTGGCCTTGGGCCTATATGTAAACGATTTGATTGTAACCAAACTTGATCAATGAAAGTTCACGATTTGATTGTCTCTATTCGCGTTATTTAGTGTGACGGCCTAGGCCAAGGGGCTAGGTCCGTTTCAGGTTTGCAGAGTCTGCCATTCGAAAAGGGCCCAGTTAAGCTTATGCTTGGCAGGGTTAGCTAAAGCACGTCTAGTATTCTGGTAGGCAAAGGCCCTGGCAAAAATAGTTCTGGCTTCTTTGTTTTTTAAGCCAAACTGGTAAACCTTATAAACCAAATCCTCCAGGTCATCAGCAAATTCAGGCCTAACTTGTGAATGCAAATTAAGAAATCGTCAATGCTGCAATCATCCCAGCTTAAAGATTTTAGATCCCTTCCTTCATTTGGCAGTCTCCTGTATTCATGAAACTCCTGAACTGTTGTGGCAAACCTCATCTCCTAAGCAAGACAAAACGCCCTTTAGATCTAGAGATAGAAAGGGGGAGGAAAATAGGGCAAAAAAAGACTTACTGATTGTTTCTCTTCCAGATAGTGCCAGCATGAGAGATCCTCATCATATGATTCCATGTAACTCATTCTTAAAAGGACGGCTCCAGAATTATCTGCTCCAAAATTATTTGCTTCGAAATGATGGTTTGTTCCACTCTGATCGTCCTTTCACAAAGGATGGGCGCCATCTTCGAACCTCGGGCGCGGGAGAAAGGTGAAGTGTAAAGAAATTAAAATGAAGGGCAAAAGATTCCATAAAACTTCATTAAAAAAAAGTCATGGTGCTGTGCTGATGGGGTGCTTGGATTTCGAAAATGCCCCTGACTACGTGCGTTTACCCTTAATTGGATGTTAACTACGACGTCTTGTAAATGATATGCTAGTCAGAGTTTCCGTTTAAAAATTATTTAACAGCCATTAACCAAATACATTAACAGAATAATAACTTAACTTGCAATGTGAAAGTAGAATCAGTTAAATTTACTAATTTAACCTAACCTAACCGGTGGTGTGAATAGACCCTTAGTAAAAAAAATTTGTGATTTAAGGGTGCTTTCCCATGGACCCCTCTGACCTGGATTTGAGTGCTTACATGGCAAGATCGTGGCAAAGCCGACCTGGACCCTAAATTGCCACTTTCTCATGGAGGCACAAACCTAGAGACCGATAGCTTCAGGATCCGGCTGCTCCAGCATGAACTTTGAATCTGACGAAGGGTCAGATGCAAGTATTCTAAGGTCCAGGTATTCTGATATCCAGAATCTAAACCGGCTAGACCGGTTGTTACCCTACCCAGGTCTTGACCTGGGCAAAAAGAATTGTCGACATGTTACTTTTTAATCAAGGTCAAAAACCTGAGCCGAGCAAGGTGAGGTCTTCATGAGAACATGGCATGCGTAATCCGGGTCTGAAGCAATCCCAAGGTTTTGGGCCCATGGGAAAGTACCCTAAGGGGTAGATAACGTCCTCCCTCGAGGCGTTATGGCCCAGGAAAATGGCTGAGTGGCCATGTGGCTAGGAAATTCCGAGGCCGTACGGCAGTACGGCCGAGGAATTTCCTGGCCACATGGCCACGAGGCCATTTTCATGGGCCATAACGCCGAGGGGAGGACGTTATCGACCTTAACGTCCTTGGCCGAGGCATTTGGCAGAGCGCCATAGCCAAGCTTGGCAGCCTGCACGCACTCCGGCAAGAAAAATGCACCTGCTGCAAATTTTTGTCCTCTGTAATGTTTCTTCAGGGCATTTTGGGTCTCAAATCCTGCTGAAGATGCCTTTTGGATTTTCAGTAGGAGGCCTATAGTCCAAAAGGGGGCAATATCTCATTTTCTTCAGGCATTTGATGCTCTTCAGATTTTCATTAGGAGGCCCGTAGTCCAAACAGGGCAAAATCTCATTTTCTTCAAGCATCTGTAAGATTTCACTCCGGTTTTCTCACGAAGCTTTTTTCTGCTCTGTTCTTGTCGTCAAAATTAGTGCTTTGTGCCTAACGGACAAGGCAACAAGTTTACTCTGTTCAGCTTCTATGCTCTGCCTTAAGCTGTATATGCAAAAATAAAGCTTAATCTCTTCGTTCAAACTAAAAGCAGGGCTCAGCATTCTTCCAGAAGCTTTTTTCTTCGACCAACAGCGAGAAACAGAGGCCCATGGTTGCGAGCTCTTGTTTAAAAATGCATGCAACAAACACGTCTTACATCAAAAGCACTGATTTCGCAGCACATCTGCTATCTTAAGGTATCTGCCCTGTTTCTGTTCTTCTACAGTAAGCTTTGTAAATGCAGAGTTCTGAGTTACACCATTGTAGACCATTTGCTTCCTTCAAAAATCACCTGCTCCCTTTGGGTCGGCAAGCATACATGCAAATCTGTATAAAAAACAGGCAGAAGCACAATTAGCACATTATCAAAATTCAGTCACATGAGAAGCCGGCTGCCTGGAGGTCTGGCTATGGCTTGGAGGCCTGGCTATGGCGGCCGTATGCGAAGGATCGACCACGGGCGGAGTGCCCAGAAAAAATATTTCGTGGCAGCAGAGGATGTTATGGACATAACATTCTTGTTATGGTCATAACAGTTTTGGCCCAAATTGTTACTGGATATAACCTCTTAGAATAGACGGCTGGGATTTAATCCTAGGACTAAATGCAGAGGCCAAGGACGTTAAGGTTGCGTTAAACATGATCATCATGACCTTATGGAGTGCCACGTGCCTTATATTTGCACTCGACAACTCTAATTTAGGTAAGCTGTTTGATCCTTTTAAAATTTTACAAGATCTGCCACAAGCATGGTTCAGGAGGAAATGGCCATCAGACTGATGAAATCGCCTTGGCCACCCTTGCGAACACTCCGACATCATATGCCTATCATCCCTATCATCCCACGCTCTGGTTCTAGAAGTTTTTCTTCGGACAAATCTGAGTACTGGGGATCTGTTTCTACCAGTGGGTCTGATGCCGGATGGCGTTGGAATTTCTTCAAGGTAATTCCATTCCATATCTCTGCCTTTTGTATTAAGCTTTTGAGTCTCTATGCCAGTTCTTCAAGGTAATCCCATGTCCCTGCCTTTTGTATTACGTTTTGGCCTATTTTCTTAATCTATATGCCACTGAATGCAGCCATTTTGTTTGTGTTCTTGGTTCACAAGTTACTGTCTTTTTATGCTAACTGTTAATAGTGATTTGCAGCCCTCTGACACCAGCACGCCAGATCTGAACATTGATTTGGGAAAACACCACCCCTCGATATCTGTAATTGACAAATTCGCATATTGGATTGTCAAATTCCTTAGAGTCCCCACAGATTTGTTTTTCCAGGTAAATCAAACTTCGGTGTTAATTCAGTTCATTATGTTGACCTTGAATGCTAATCTTGTTTTTATGTCAGAGATGCAGAGAAGGTATAAAAACAGAGCAGTTATGTTAGAGACCATTGCAGGTGTTCCAGGTATGGTAGGAGGCATGTTGCTGCATTTAAGATCATTGAGACTAATGGAGCATAGTGGTGGATGGATCAAAGCTCTTTTGGAGGAGGCGGAAAATGAAAGGATGCATCTTATGACATTCATGGATGTCATCCAACCAGCTTGGTATGAGAGGGCAATTGTTGTTATGGTGCAAGGTGTTTTTTTCAGTGTCTACTTGTTATGTTATGTACTTTCTCCAGCACTTGCTCATCGAATTGTCGGTTATTTGGAAGAGGAAGCTGTATACTCTTATACAAAGTTTCTTGAAGAAATTGATAAAGGTCATATAGATAATATTCCAGCTCCTCCCATTCCAGATAATATTCCAGATATTATCTGATTCCAGATAAAGGTCATATAGATAATATTCCAGCTCCTCCCATTGCTATAGATTATTGGCGCCTTCCAAAAGATGCAACACTTCGTGATGTAGTTATAGTCATTCGGGCAGATGAAGCACACCATCGTGATGTAAACCATCATGCATCGGTAGGGAATTCTTGTTTCTTTTGTTTGTTGCTCACAGTGTTGATGGGGAAAATATGAGTTTTTGTTGCAGGATATTCGCATGCCTGGCAAGCAGTTAAAAGAGTCCCCTGCACCAGTTAACTATGATGCTGAGGTTATAGGTGCATCAAAGACAAGAGATGAAGCAATCAAGTTATGAGTGATATAAGGTGGTGAAGTGTCTTAGTGAGTAACTGCCATCTTTTTATTTGCATGAAAGAGAGGATGGAGATCTCTGTGTCCAAGCTGTCTTGAAGGCCTTAAAACATGAGTCATGGCGATAAAACACACCACTTGTTAATGTTTTGCCAGTATACTTGTATGATTGAAGTAAAAGTTTCATGAAGTTTTCTTCATGACTTCCTGTATCTGATATCTTGCTTATACTCATTTTTGATGTGGAAGTATATGTCTAAATTGAATGCTCTTATGTTTTATGCTCTCCTATTCTCTCCTCGCTGTTATCTTATCTGTTTTTGGTGTTGAGATATTATGTTCTCATAATCATGTTTGTTAAATCTGTAAGGATTACATGCACATGGTTAGGCAAGGTATAAGAAATAAGAAACTTTATGTGAGGCCTCCAGGTTCCCTAAGACATACCGGGCAGGAAACCTGCCCTCGGCCATTACAAAGAGTGCATCTTCCCTCTGGGACTTGTTTTGCTTGTACAAAGTTATTCCAAAAACCAGGGCTGGTTTGCCCCTGACCGCGACACTGAGAACATGGAAGTTTTTTCAGGCCCCCGCATTGGTTGCAAAGATTCAGCATCCTACATTCAAAATGGAGTATCAGGCTAAGGGTGTAGAAATTTCTGTCAAGAGACTAGGTTTTTGTTTTCAAGTAATGATCACCTTCTTTGGGACTGAGCTACAAACGAATCAACTTTAGGTGCAGCAAAGGCAGCAGCAAGAAGAAAAGCACCAACAGCCATCCCTGCAGCTTCACTAGCAGTAACGTTTTCCATCTCTTCAAAATTTTGACACTGCATGGTAGCGGGGAGTCAGCTCACATGCTCTAACAAATTATGACACTCTAGTTAGCTAACATTTTGATTTTGCAAATTGTGTATGAGTTGTGTCATTGCATTGGACATTCTTTCAACGCTTGCCTTCTCAATTCTGTTAAATTTCACGCATCTCACTTAAAACTGTGATGACCTATACAACTGCAGGAGCATATCTTTTTCGGTCTTGGGATATGGCTATGGCTACAAATATGAAAACAGAAAAACTAGACGAAGACCCACTTACAGATTCACTAGTTCGATAGATGAACGAGCTCTAGCTTTCCAGATCTGACGCCGAAAGGAAGCTGCAGGGCGGAGAGGACAGACTCTTGCGGATAAGATAACAACAAAGCGCGGCGGGCGTGCTTTCAAAATTTTCTCCCCAATTATTTTTTTCCTTGCTATTTTTTTTCCACTCTAATCGAATCTTACCAAATTCAATTATACGTTACAAAAACAATTATTGCGGCCGTCAAGATTTCTTTAGTTCCAACAGAGTTTATCGTAAGAAGGTTTGCTGTAGATCTTTTTTTGTAAGATTTGATGTAGGCCTAGATCCTTTTGTAAGATTTTGGGCAAAGGTTGTATTGGGTGATTGTCTTTTTTTTAGTGGCTTTTATTGCAATGGTTCGTCGTCTTCTTCATATTTTTCTTATTTTGTTACTTTCGTTTCTACGTTCTCGCGGGACAGGGGCCGGATTCATGCATGTGGCCCCTGTTCTAATCTGGAAGTTCCTGGGCTGCGGGATGTGGCTGCAGGGGATTGATCTGTGGCTGGGAGAGCAGTGATAGTTCACATGGCCATCCTTCCAGAAGATTTTCGAGTAGTATAAGATCTATAGCAGTCCATTGTTTTGCAACCTTCTCTCAGTTATGGCAGTGGAATCAGTCTCTCCTGCAGGTATCTGAGTGTGCTTGAGTCTTCTAGTCGTCATGTTTTTGAGGAGGTTGGCCAGGGAGGTGTCGGGCAGGGGCAGGGGCAGTCTGGATGCTGAGGGGCGTCCTACTGAGAGTAGCGCCGTTGCAGAATGCAGGGCTTTGTGGGAAGGGTTTAAACTCTCTGAGAATTCTAATTTTCATGGGAGCACATTTGTAGAGCAGCCGGAGCCCCTTGTGGCAAATACAGGCCAGAGGAAGCAGTTGGAGGCAGGTGGGAAGGATGCGAGAGTTGGCAGTTTGTGGAGTGTCTTCGCTTGTTTGAAGACAAGGGGCCAGGCAGACAGAATTTTGGAGGAAAGAAACCTGTGTTGGCAAAGAAGGTGGTGGTCAGGGGAGGAAGAAATAAGAAGCCGAGAATGAGTTGTGGTGAGGCTAGGGATGAACCTTCTTCTATTGACGTCAGTGTAACAGTGAGTGTGGGCGGTGTTGATGTATGGGAAGCACTGTACGTTTCAGTTTGTAGCTTCTTGGACAAGGAATGCATATCCGGGGTGGTCAGCCAAGAACGAGGGTCTGAGTTAGACCATCTTCATATCCACTGCGTTCTTCGAGTTGCAGCAAACCATCTTAGCACCCCGGCTATGGTGAATGTGAGATTGAAGAAATATCTTGGCTGGGACACTCACAAGCCAGCCGGAGGAGTGATTCTATGCAAAGCCCTCAAAGATACAAAACTGCACTGCTACGAAGGTATGATTGGGTATTGCTTGGTAAAATGCATTTCAGGCATCATGTGAAAAACGTTAGCGCGAAGCAGATGGCCAGGGGAAAAGATCTGTATGCACTCTATGGTGCAGGTGAGATCAAATCATGTGTCACTTTGGACAACCGAAATCTTTTAGCTAGGGCATGCCATTTCGTTTTATATCATGGCAAAAGGCAACTTACTGCGTCATTGGAGCAGGCCGTGACTGCAATGTTGAGGACCCATAAATTTGTTTTGAGCAGTGCATGGGTGCTGCCCATGAACTGTGCATTCATATCATAGCAGCGAGTTGAGGCAGCGTGGAGGCTCACGTTAAACCCAGGGTGTGCTTCCATTAAGGATGTCCATTCAGTGATCTTTGGTACGCCACCTGGAGTTGTGCCTATGGAGCGCGTTGGGAAGAGGAGGAAACGGATTTGGGATGATGTTGGCAATGATGCTGACAGTAATGATGACGAGGCCGTCTTAGCAGCCTTCAGGGATGACAATGTGCCCATAGATGCCCCTGCTCCTGCCCTTTATGATCCTTGGCCAGAGTTTATCCCTGTGGATTCGGGCGATAGGACTGTTGATGTAGAGTAGGTACTGCCTCTGGGTTTGTGTCTCACATGTTAATATGTAAATGTTGTTGTTCCGTAGGTGTGGTAGTGAATGAGGTTGCTGTAGGTGGTGTTGGTGACAATGGTTTGCCTCGGGAGATCTTAAACATAGACAGTGATTCGGATGGAGAATCGGCAGCAGATTTGCAGAGTTGCAATGTAAATAGTGCTTCCATCTTCATGTGGACGTGGAATTGCTGTCAAAGGAAGTGCTTAATGGAATTAGAGATGTGAAGGATAGTGTGTGCAATGGTTTGCAGCGGATTCAGGATGCTCTGGAGTGTTTAGAGATGGAGGATCTCAAGATTTCATTGAGGCAGCGACGATCTTTTCGGGGACATGTCAATCTGCTCAAGGGAATTCTTGTGCCCCATCTGAATGCATTGGATCGTGTGGCGGCCAGGCATCCTGGGACTATGCAGGCCTGAAGATCTCTGGTGGCTTCGGCATGAATGGAGTTGTGTTGCAGTCTTGCTCTGTTGTTGGTTTTAAACTTCTGTCTGTAAATATTGTCTTGTGAACAGATTTGCTGTGGTCGGCATGCTGTCAGCGGTAGCATGATGTTTTGTTCTTGCTTATAATATAAAGGTTGTCATGGTTGTGTTGTGAACAGACTTGCTGTGCTCGCCATGCTGTCAGCGGCAGCATGATGCTTTGTTTTTGCTTATAATATAAAGGCTGTCATAGTTGTTCTTCGTTGTAATATGAAAGTTGTTGTCTGTACATGGTGTGAAAAATTGCTGCCGTTGTATTTGAATCATGTTTTCCATGTATTCATTTTTAATTCAATGGTTGGGGGATTATTCAATGGTTTTGAGGATTATTTTTGCAATGGTTGGGAGTGGAAAATATTAGAAAAGGTTACAACCTCCCGTTTATCGTAATAAACGGGAGGTTGAAATTATTGTCAGATTCTGTTTGTTTTATAACCCATAAAACGTCTCCGGCATTTGAGGAGCGATGCCGCTAAACTGACAACTGACCCCTGTTTTATCACAAAACATTGGGGCGCCATAGCTGCGGCTCCTGGCTGTGGTGATTTGTGGCCTCTTCCGTCCGTCTTGTTTGCATATCTTTGCAATTTTTTTTCTATTTATTCGAGCTTGCGTTTTGCCATTCTTCTGTTTGCCTGGACCGATTTGCATCTCGCTTGCGGGCTCTTCTAAGCCTCCTATCTGGGACAGACCTTCTGCTCCTACCATCTATTTTAAGGGGATTTGGAGCTCCGATTCTGAAGCTCCCTCTGCTAAAGTTTTTTGCCTTTGAAGTCGGAGTAAACTCTTAGTCTTATAGATTCAAGCTCAAGCAACCCCACCGGAGTTGCCTATGCAATCCAAAACAGGGGGCATTCATGTTGTGGGGCAGAGACGCAGATCCAAGAGAATTTTTTTTTTGTCTCGGTTTGGTTTTGACGCAGATCCAAGAGTTTTGTCGTTTCCTTCATATAAAGGGCTTTACAACCGGGTTTCTGTGCCTTAAATCCGGGAAACATTCTATGGCCATATATATCTAAATTTCAAGCTGACATGCAAACATTCAAAGAAAAGAATGTTCGTAGCCACATCCCGCAAGGAAGCTCTCTCTGCCATAGCTGCTTCAAGAATGTAATTTCATCCTCCCGTTTATTACGTAAGGAAATCAATTTTTCTCGTATTCTCCACCTCAGAATATTCTTCGGCAGCGCCGCCAGCCTCAGTGGTGCACTCGCGGCTCCGCCGCTCGTGCGCTGCTTCAGCTGGCAGCCCTGCCTTAGTGGTGCACTCGCGGCTCCACCGCTCCTGCACTGCTTCAGCTGGCAGCCCTGCCTCAGAATTTTCTCGGCAGAAAATCCTCGAACCATTGATTCCCTAATACATAAATTCCAAGCCATATTAGTTATCCTTATGTAATATGCACCTGGCCCTGATTACTGTTATTTTACTCTAAAACTATAGCAAGCAATCCTTTCATCGCTTCCATTATTTCCTCTGCCCATTTCTTTCCGCTTCCAGCTTCCATTCTTTCTCGCTTCTGCAGATGGGTGACTTGCAGAGGGGCTCCGCTTCTAAGGCCGCTTCAAGGACCTGCTTCGACTGCAAATGGGCGATCGCCTGAAGGACAAAAATCGTGCTTCTCATCTGGCCAAAAAATCTTGCTCAAGGCAACATCCTGCTTCTATTCTAGCCAAAAAATCACTCTAAAACAAGCTATCTGCACCGATTTTGCCTTAAATAATTTTCCTTCCTTCGACCTTCAATGATTTATGAAAAAACGCAGCAAAGAAACTTTCTTCCTTCTGCTTACCACCGGATTGAAAGAATAAAACCCGTGAATCGGGGGGCCGTGGTGTGAATTCGTCTCAGTAATTCATGGGAGCGGCAGTCATGCTGGTAGGGCTTCTGTTGGCGGGCCGCCGAAGCCCTATGGCGTAATGCCCCTGCTCCCATGAATTACGTAGTCTATGGTATCATTATTCATTATTTTATGCATCTCACGATCTTTGGATATGCCATTGACTTCATTTTATTGTATGGCTTATGTGATTTCCACAACATCAAAGACACTGTCAAAATTCCAATACCCAGAAGTCTGTGGATTTTTCTATTCTAATGTTGATTCGGAAGGGGAAGAGAGAAAGAAATGAAAAGCTAGCTATGGTGAGCTGTCTTTGATATTTATAGTAATATTGGCTTCAATGTAAAAGTATAAAATCAATGGTTCTGATCTTGCAGACATAAGGTGGAAGGCATCCGAATTAGGATTGAAGTCATGGAATGATCTTCATAACCTGTGATACATGTTGTATAAGGAGAGAAACATGGTTCTTTCTCAGCAACATGCTTCTTTCTCAGCAGCTAATCTCAGATCAACTAATTCTACGATGCCTCATCCAGAACACATTATGAAGGCTTGGGACTATGCATTGTTTAGAATGTCTAAGTTAAATTCAAGACCACATTATGTTAGCTTAGGAATGCACATGAAGAGAGATCACACCGTCAGTTTTGGCGTTGCTTCAATCTCAGATACCTCTCACCTCCAGTATCCGTTTTGAGCGAATTCTGGTGCGTTGGAAAGCCCTTGCAGTAAGCTTTACGATGTTGTATGGCTCAGGTGGTTTTCTTTGTAATTCAGTCCCGTAATTGGGATCATGCATTTCGGCCTCCATGGTTACCACCGCCGACATGCAATCTTGCTCTCAGTTTCCTGCTTCTATGGCTTCTTCAGCACTGCCTCCTAATTGTCATCTCAATTTTCTTGTTCATGCCCTTACTTCCATGGGTTTGTAGCGAACTATATTATTACAATATTTATTTTATTAGATGCTTTGTGTACATCTCAGTGCTTTGTAGTTTCTAACCAAGAATGAAGGATTATAAAATATATGCAGGTCGATGGCATGATATTTGAAGCAGCCTTCAATTCTCACCCCTTCATTATAAGCTCTACAGATTCTGTAAGTCCATCTAAGATGCTTGTCGCATCCAAATGTCTCAGAGTGATCAGGTTTAGCATGTGTAGTGCTGAATAAAGCTTGTTGGTTTAAAACTATTTTCTTTGTTAAAATTTTACAATTTATTTGACGAAAATCAATGGTTGCCTTCTACATGACACGTGGTACTCCTTCTCATCATCCTTGCAGTTTGCAAGGGCTTAGTATACAAAGGAGATTTTTGCAATGGGAAGCTTAATTGGTCAATGATGTCTCTTGTATCAAGCTTGTAAACTATGGTGGTTTTTAATCCCAATAGTTCTCTTAAATGTTATATTTTGATATTGATATTCAAATGTTATATTTTTTAATTTGGAAACCACGTGTGGACCTATTATGATTTAAGCCATAAATACAGGTCGTGTAAAACTTCAATGTCAAACTTGCAAAACTATTTCTTATTGCTCGGGATATCTTTCTTATTGTTTCTTTCTTGTATTTCATAGGTTATATTGTTTCTTTGCTTATTCTAGTCTTTTCATGGCTATATATCTAATTTATACACCACCTTTTCCTAAGCCCCGAAGGGGCCAAATTTTTTTTTGAATTAATACAAACCATTACATCCAACATTTCAAAATTAAATTCCCCCAGAAACCCTCTTTGGTTTGGGTGCATATTCACATGGGGATGACATAGGGCAGCAAGAGCCCCTAAAATCATATAATACATGTAAAATCAACACCATTTAGTACATTGCCTCAAACCTTATATTATCTCGCAAACCTCGTTATATAGGATATCAAAATTGTACAAGAATACCCCACAAACGAGGATCGCTATCTACGGTCTACATCAAGGAATATTGAGTAAATATGGCCATCTGACAGTTCTCGATGCCCGAGTCATCTAAAAAAAAAAAAAAAAAAAAAAACACCCATGTGAATAGGGGGTTTCAGGGGGAATTTAATTTTAAAGTATTGGATATAATGGTTTGTGTTGGTTTGTAATGGTTTAAATAATATTATATAAGGACACAAAGTTCCTACCCTTTCTGAGTAATCAAATTCAACCTTGATGGTCAGAAGATGATCTTAAATCCTTTAAATAGTGAGATTGATGTAAGGAATATAGAATCCAACATTCAATCAATACAATGCAGACAATAGGATACTTGTGAAACAGTATACTTCAATCTAGTTGCTTGTGGCGTGCTGGTGCTGGTGCTTCCCTTTGTAATAGAATAGAATCAAGACACCTTGTCAAATAAGTGGTACTAGAAATGTATGCCCGACGATGCCATGCATTAGCCATGGATGTGTAGAATGGGTAGGTGCAATGCCTAGGTGGAATGGAATAGATGTTGATAGAATGTAATAGGTAGGATAGAAGGGAATGGGAGGAATGTAATGGATAGGTGGGATGGAATATATAGATCTCATGGAGTGTGTAGATGTGAAAATGATGGTAGTAGCTTCTTATCTACTTGAGGTTTTGGCTTTGTTAAAAATGGTAGATGTAAGTAACGTGCAATATTGACATGCATTATGGGGAGTTGGAATGTGACAAAGATGCAAGAATGTGGCCCTGCCCTGCCTTGCCCTGCCCTGCAGACCTAATATTTCCTGGTTGCAAGCCTAATATTCTTGATGCCAATCCTTTTTGTTTGAGGCCATCATACTTTTCTACAACCATAGAGAGCAGAGCATGTTTAACTGTTAATTTGTCTTTGCTATTAGAGCTTTTCACTTCTTGAAGCCCTTCTCTCAACTTTTG
Organism: Isoetes taiwanensis; assembly: GCA_021234155.1. Classification (NCBI taxonomy): domain Eukaryota; kingdom Viridiplantae; phylum Streptophyta; class Lycopodiopsida; order Isoetales; family Isoetaceae; genus Isoetes; species Isoetes taiwanensis. The sequence continues at coordinate 3,772,213 of JAJEKV010000039.1, forward strand.
CAGAGCAGATCCCTGACAAATGCCTTTTTTGGATTTCCAAGTATTGGTTCAAAGAACGATTGAAGCCCTGATACTACTACCATTTTTGCAATCTTACTCTGAAAAAAAAAATACAATTGAGATTACAAAAAGAAGTATAATCTAAAATTTGTTGATGCCTTCAAAACTGCAGGGAAGAGAGCTGCACAGATTTTCGTTCGAAGTAAAGCTGCACCGCATTCTGTGAAAGATTTTGTTGCACGAAATTCCGTGAGAGGGGAAAAAACATAATTATAATTTCCCTCCTTGATTCGAGTTTACCATAATTCAAATGCTAACTAATTCTTGGTGACGTGGCAATTCAAAGTTTACAATTCGTTCATAAATTAGGAAGAAATTTTGCTACAATCTTTTGTGCTTCTACTCATCATTCCCCAACCAACACCAAGGTGCATATACCCTATGAAACCCGTGTGCAGATAAAGCATATTCTTGAATATCCAACCAACACCAGAGTGTACATACCTCAACACATTCCCTTTTTTTTTTTTTTTTTTTTGGGGGGGAAGAGAGGGATGTTTTTGTATTTACCATAATATGTGGTTACATAAATAAAATAAAAAACAAGGTGCTCAGGCACTATGGATCGCCCCATCACCATATGTTGTTGCTTGTTCTTAATGTATATAGATGATTAAGTAAGCTTGAATATATGGAGGAGGTTTGAACACATGAATCCCCTAACATTCGAGTCTCCGTATCTCAAAATCTAAAAGCTTAGGCAAACTCGTATAGAGTTCAAGTATTTCATATTCCAAAACCTTAGGCAAACCTGTATTCTATATTTTAAAATCATAGGCGCCCCTAGTCATAAATGACCATAATTGAAACAAGAGGCACCCAGAGGCCCCAACATACGATCTAGGCTGTAGGATGGATAGATCCGACAATTGAGGTAGTCCAAGGTGCACCTCATTTAGAATATGTAGCACAATAATAGGGGTTACAGTGGGGTTTAATATTAGATGCATAAATCATTATCCCTAAGACCATAGACTATACCCTTAACAATTTAATAGGTTGTTATTAAAAGAAAAAAAAGGATATATGCACAATAAAGCATTCATATTAGGATATATTGAATTATTTTGGTAGAGGTTCGAGTGTCCGTATCTCAAAATCTAAAACCTTGGGCGAACTTGTATAGAGATGAGTCCAAATATTTCATATTCCAAAACCTTAGGCGAACTTGTATTCTATATTTCAAACTCATAGGCGCCCCAGTCATAAATGACCATAATCGAAATAAGAGGCACCCAGAGGCCCCAACATACGATCTAGGCCGTAGGATGGACAGATCTGACGACTGAGGTAGTCTAAGGTGCACCTCGTTTAGAACAAAAAAATGGCCCCAATCATGACCTAGTTTTTGAATTTCTTATCTATCTTCAACTTGATCTTCTTATGTCAAGACAACAGCCCCAATCATGACCTTATACTAGTTCCTGGATTTCATGCTCACATATGCTCATGTATCTGGCAGTTAATGAAAAAATCAAAATACACTCATGTCAAAACACATAGTTAATTAGAGCTAATAGTTTTACATTGGAGAATATAAAGTGAAGCCTAACCCACTATCACCTCTTAACTGCTAACCTCTTAACTGATATCCTGCTAATCTCTTGGATGTATAAGCTAGAAAGGGCATATGTTAATTTGCTAGAAAGGGCATGGACCTCCATCAAAATAAGGCTTCATAAAATAGAAAAGTACCTTGTTTAGACTTTTGTCGGTTCCTAAAAGCCATGTTTGTCCATATGCCAAATGCTGCTTGCAACAATAGCAAGACATCTGTAACAAAGCACTATAGCCCCCTCCATAGTTGACAAAATGGCAAGTAAAATTTGAAAATGTACATTGCTTCTAGTCTGGGCTTGTGATAAAAGGCATTGGTCCTTTTAATATAGCAGTTTAATAATAATAATAATACAGATTCAAGTTTTGGCCCAATAGTTTTAATATAACCAATCAAATATGTTACAGTAGAGTAGAAGTAGGATATGGCTATGGAAAATCTTGCTCATGGTTGGAGATAACATTTTAGAACATGTATCCTTCAAATTTCTGACAGGGATCTGAGATCATTCTCAATTGAAAGATAATAAGCGAAGAATAGCTTGCAAACTATGGAAAAAGGGCCAGAATGTCTGAAATCATAAGAGCATCATAACAATAAGAGAAAAAAAATCTAACCTCTGTAAAGCTCTTAGTCTTGTGGATTCCTCAACAAGCGAAGAATAGCATGCAAACTAAGAAAAAGCTGGCCAGAATTTGTGAAAAAGTCATTGAGTGCCTAATTAAACAATCACATCATAAGAACAATGGCATAACAGTAAGAGAAAAAATTCTAACCTCTATATAAAGCTCTCATAGTCCTGCGAATTCCTTAGTGCCCATGGCAAAATCCTTGCATCACAACCATAGCGGCAGTAGTAGAGCTCTATAGCCGCTTCTCTGTGGCCACTTCTTGGAGTCGCCACCGTCCACTAAGCAGCCCTAGTGAAAACCCTAAACAACTATGAATGACTTTTCTAGGGACCGGCGTCTTTCGTGCAGGGTAGCCCTTAAGCCGATTCTCTCCAGAGGCTATTGGATACTGGTGGCCATCTCCATAATATCTTATGAGGTTGTATTATACCCCTCTGATTTCCTACTCAAACTATACCCTATCTTTGGACCATGGTGTCCAGTCTTTCGAATTGTGACCAGATCTGTGACGGGCCTGGCCAGTTAACCTTTATGGTAACTGGAGATCCCGTCAATCTCGACCATTGGATCTACTTAAGCTTAAAAACTTAAGAAAGTCATGCATCCACAACAATAACACTTAGGTAAAGAATCTAATCTTTGTACATATTCTAAGGTTCCAAACATGTACTTGCCCATTACTCAGCAATATCCCTGCACACTATGAATGAGCTTAATAATTGTAACTTCAAGCCCATATATAATAATAATAATAGTAATAATAATCAAGTTTATTGAATAGCAATCCACACACTTCTACTCTCGCCTCTCCGAAGCTTGGCTACTTTCCGGAGCATCTCACACCTCTGCTTACACCATCAACCACGGGGTTAGTCACACGGACTAAGTGGGGATCGGGGATCTAGGATATCTAGCATCAACAATACAAAGCATTAACCTAGAACAACAGCCTAACCTTACCGTAGCCTCGCCCCTGCAATCCAAGTAACTAGTCCAACAAGCATGACCAATGTAACTTAATTCCAACAAAGACGACCACATATATAATAACCAAGCAATCATAGCATCAACATTGCAACCAATATTCCTCGAAGTCCGAGCAAGGTCAACTTTCGGTGATCGGGCCGATGACATAGAGGCGGGGTAACCTCGTGTGTACACACCCATCCATGCTGCGTCCAGCATTGGAGGACCACTTAACTGTGCATGACGTTGTACCATACGGTACCAACGCCCGATGTTCAAATAATACCATTACATAGCACTGTGCAATAACCGCGAGTCTAGACCATCGCACCTAGACTCCGGCCCCAGAGGTCTATATCAAAGAATTATACTACACATAGATCACAATACTATGAATTCCACCCAATATCAACTAGGCACATTTCCATATCAAATTTACCTTAGAAATTCCATAATTTACACCTCATGCAACAAAGGAAATCCGGTTATGCTCGCTCATATAAACATTACTATCTCTACCATGCAACATGCAATGCCGGTGCTTAAGCAAAATACAACCTTCACTAATATCTTATTACTTTTAACTAGATCAACTTCCTTCAAATTACTACCTATAACCTTAATGACGGTGGCTTCCATAACCCTGCTAACTAGTTTATTAAATTGGTTAATATGCTCGCCATCCATTAACCATGCATGCCTATTCATGACCATGCTCATATGATTTAACTCCAAGTTTATACTATGTTCAAAGCAATCATTATTAAATCAACACGACTATACAAACACTAGAAAACCCGGTGTAAGGCTTGATCCCCACGGAAATCCCGCTTTGCTTCTTACGCACTCCTAGCAACGCCCCGGATCTCTGCATGCAACTTCGCTCCTTCAGCAATCCATTTGCAATCTATCTCCTTCCGAATGCTTCACTATCACATAAAAGACTTCTTTTCCATGGAAAACTCCTTCCCCAAGAAATCAAGAATAATATTGTTGCGCTTATATAACCTAGCAATGCCCTTGCATGCATGCATGCACACACTGCATGCATGGACACATTGCATGCATGTATTCCTAGCACATAATCATCTATTTTACCTTTGAAAATGCACTCTTATATAATGGCAACGTTACTTACATCTTAATGTTGGTGCTAAATTGCTAGGTCCGATTCTGATCTCTCCTCCAAAAATTCAACCCATGTCCTCATGGGTGCATCTTAGAGCACTCATGAAAAATCTAGTTTGTATCTCCCTTTGTGACATCTTCCTTGGAACAAACCCAACCATTGATCTAATTTTTTTTTTTTTTTTTTATAGTCTGCCTCCTCAATTCCTCGGGTCTCTTCCCTTTATGCCTTCACATCTTAATCCTCAATTCAACATACTCCCAAATGAATACAATTTTGTCCCTTAGAACTGACCCATCCTTGTCAAACACAATTGCTTAGCCTTCCAATCCAAGATGATGCCTCTCCAAACTTGAAAGTTCAAAGCTAGCTTCATACAAGTAATTTAAGCTAAAGGAAAGATATATATTAGATAGCTCCAATGCGGGGACCCTTCTAAGATTCAATTTAACATACCGCCGAGTCTAGAACTAACTCAAATATTATGAGTATACTACATATCCAATTCAATATAATAAATGTAATGCAGTTATTGCAACTTTTCATAAAGAAGGTACGTGCCATAGAAAAAAAACCCACCATTCCAAAGAGATACTCAGGTCAACTAGATATGTAATCTCTCGAGACTTCTTGGGTGGCCAAATCCAAAAAGTAACAAGCAAAATACATAATCAAGTCCCCCCAGTCTAGCTAGGTAACATACTTTAGTTGATACAAGGGATCCCATAAGAATTATAACCCATGGTACAGAGAATTCCTCTACGAGTTCATCCAATGACATTGAAGTATTGCTATACACTTGGCCTCTATATTTAGCCTACTTCCATACATATTACCCCATCACACTGGTTAGTCTTTCAACAAGATTTTATAGGCATCAATTGCCGTTAATTTCAATGAAGCTCTTACTTCATGTATTTCGTTCACAATTTCAATCCTTTGACTGTATCCTTAATCAAGTAATGCAATCACCATCCCTCCATTAATTTACAATCACTTCTAGCATGCCAAATAATTACAATACATGGAAGCACCATTACTAGATGTGCTTACAACTCTTTTGTTACATTCCAAGATTTTCAAAAATGGCACTTCCCCATATCTATACATTCCCCTCTGCCTTTATCTCATGTCTGGGCTTTATCTGACAACTCTTTCGTTCAACTTCATGGTTTACCTACTACCACGATTAAATATGTTATTCCTCTATTCATCATCTTCTTCTTCCTTATCCATAAGATAGATAACATTGTTCAATCTTGGCCAATCAATTCTTCAAATGCCATAATTTAAGTGGATATCATTCTCTAAATATAAATCGTAACGACCACTTTGTTCCATTAAGTGCTTTCTTATACTTCAAGAATTTTTTTGCAAGGCCAAGAACTTTTTCAAGGCTATCACCGACTATTCTAGCCATAACCCTAAGGCCAACAACTTTATAGATCTCAAGTAGGACCATGATGTAATCATGACATTTCCTTCTATGTCACACATCCGCTATTTACACATGAGCTTCAATCGACTATCATGCCAATCTTATTTTATAACCATATCTAAGCTTTCTCAAAACTTGTCTTACAACCCAGGTGTTGTAACCTTATCCAACCATAGCCTGAATGCTATCAACTTAGCAACTTATTGTTATTTTACCACTAGATAGCAATATATAGATGTTTGGTTTTCTCAATTTTTAGCTTCAAAAGGATGCACCTAACATCACATCAAGAATCTTATTCATCCGATATGGTGAGATGAACCTTCCCTGAATATCATAGGCATTATATATCATGCCTTTGCTTATTCCAAATTTTCTTGCCACAGAGTATACTACTATGAGATCACATCTACACTATAAGGAGTGGTTACCAAAGTGAAACCTTAATATATCGTAGCTTAGTCTCCCTCAAGCATCACTTCCATGCTATCGCACATTGGGAACCCTAAATCAAAGTTAGCCCCTTGATAGCATTACATTTTCTAGCTTATCTGCTTTGCAAGATAGAAAATCAACCAAGATTATAGAAATATCATGTAATCAATTTCACATACCTTTATAAAACAATTTGTCACGCCTCCTCTGAGGCCATCATCTCCACATAATACTATTAGCATAATCCAACAACCTCAACTTGAATCTAGACTTCGCCATCATACATCCAAGGATCCAACTATGCTCTCGATACCAAGCTGTGGCCGGGCACGGCGGTTAACCTTTATGGTAAGCGGAGATCCCATCAATCTCATTTCATTGGATCTACTTAAGCTTAAAAACTTAAGAAAGTCATGCATCCACAACAATAACACTTAGGTAAAGAATCTAATCTTTGTACATATTCTAAGGTTCCAAACATGTACTTGCCCATTACTCAGCAATATCCCTGCACACTATGAATGAGCTTAATAATTGTAACTTCAAGCCCATATATAATAATAATAATAGTAATAATAATCAAGTTTATTGAATAGCAATCCACACACTCTCTACTCTCGCCTCTCAGAAGCTTGGCTACTTTAGGAGCATCTCACACCTCTGCTTACACCATCAACCCACGGGGTTAGTCACACACGGACTAAGTGGGGATCGGGGATCTAGGATATCGGCATCAACAATACAAAGCATTAACCTAGAACAACAGACCTAACCTTTACAGTAGCCTAAGCCCCCCGCAATCCAAGTAACTAGTCCAACAAGCATGACCAATGTAACTTAATTCCAACAAAGGCGACCACATATATAATAACCAAGCAATCATAGCATCAACATTGCAACCAATATTCCTCGGGTGCGAGCAAGGTCAACTTCGGTGATCGGGCCCGGTGACATAGAGGCGGGGTAACCTCGTGTGTACACACCCATCCATCTTTGCGTCCGGCATTGGAGGACCACTTAAGCGTGCATGGCGTTGTACCATACGGTACCAAGCCCGATGTTCAAATAATACCATTACATAGCAGCGTGCAATAATAACCGCGAGTCTAGACCATCGCACCTAGACTCCGCCCCAGAGGTCTATATCAAAGAATTATACTACACATAGATCACAATACTATGAATTCCACCCAATATCAACTAGGCACATTTCCATATCAAATTTACCTTAGAAATTCCATAATTTACACCTCATGCAACAAAGGAAATCCGGTTATCGCTCATATAAACATTACTATCTCTACCATGCAACATGCAATGCCCGGTGCTTAAGCAAAATACAACCTTCACTAATATCTTATTACTTTTAACTAGATCAACTTCCTTCAAATTACTACCTATAACCTTAATGACGGTGGCTTCCATAACCATGCTAACTAGTTTATTAAATTGGTTAATATGCTCGCCATCCATTAACCATGCATGCCTATTCATGACCATGCTCATATGATTTAACTCCAAGTTTATACTATGTTCAAAGCAATCATTATTAAATCAACACAGCTATACAAACACTAGAAAACCCCAGGTGTAAGGCTTGATCCCCACCTGGAAATCCCGCTTGCTTCTTCTGCACTCCTAGCAACGCTCCCAGATCTCTGCATGCAACTCGCTCCTTCAGCAATCCATTTGCAATATATCTCCTTCCGAATGCTCCACTATCACATAAAAGACTTCTTTTCCATGGAAAACTCCTTCCCCCAAGAAATCAAGAATAATATTGTTACGCTTATATAACCTAGCAATGCCCTTGCATGCATGCATGCACACACTGCATGCATGGACACATTGCATGCATGTATTCCTAGCACATAATCATTTATTTTACCTTGAAAATGCACTCTTATATAATGGCAACATTACTTACATCTTAATGTTGGTGCTAAATTGCTAGGGTTCTGATCTCTCTCCTCAAAAATTCAACCCATGTCCTCATGGGTGCATCTTAAAGTACTCATGAAAAATCTAGTTTGTATCTCCCTTTGTGACATCTTCCTTGGAACAAACCCAACCATTGATCTAATTTTTTTTTTTTTTTTTTTTTATAGTGCGCCTCCTTAATTCCTCGGGTCTCTTCCCTTTATGCCTCCACATCTTAATCCTCAATTCAACATACTCCCAAATGAATACAATTTTGTTTCTTAGAACTGACCCATCCTTGTCAAACACAATTGCTTAGCCTTCCAATCCAAGATGATGCCTCTCCAAACTTGAAAGTTCAAAGCTAGCTTCATACAAGTAATTTAAGCTAAAGGAAAGATATATATTAGATAGCTCCAATGCGGGACCCTTCTAAGATTCAATTTAACATACCTAGGAGTCTAGAACTAACTCAAATATTATGAGTATACTACATATCCAATTCAATATAATAAATGTAATGCAGTTATTGCAACTTTTCATAAAGAAGGTACGTGCCATAGAAAAAAAACCCACCATTCCAAAGAGATACTCAGGTCAACTAGATATGTAATCTCTCGAGACTTCTTGGGTGGCCAAATCCAAAAAGTAACAAGCAAAATACATAATCAAGTCCCCCCAGTCTAGCTAGGTAACATACTTTAGTTGATACAAGGGATCCCATAAGAATTATAACCCATGGTACAGAGAATTCCTCTACGAGTTCATCCAATGACATTGAAGTATTGCTATACACTTGGCCTCTATATTTAGCCTACTTCCATACATATTACCCCATCACACTGGTTAGTCTTTCAACAAGATTTTATAGGCATCAATTGCCGTTAATTTCAATGAAGCTCTTACTTCATGTATTTCGTTCACAACTTCAATCCTTTGACTGTATCCTTAATCAAGTAATGCAATCACCATCCCTCCATTAATTTACAATCACTTCTAGCATGCCAAATAATTACAATACATGGAAGCACCATTACTAGATGTGCTTACAACTCTTTGTTACATTCCAAGATTTTCAAAAATGGCACTTCCCCATATCTATACATTCCCCTCTGCCTTTATCTCATGTCTGGGCTTTATCTGACAACTCTTTCGTTCAACTTCATGGTTTACCTACTACCACGATTAAATATGTTATTCCTCTATTCATCATCTTCTTCTTCCTTATCCATAAGATAGATAACATTGTTCAATCTTGGCCAATCAATTCTTCAATCTGCCATAATTTAAGTGGATATCATTCTCTAAATATAAATGCGTAACCTGACCACTTTGTTCCATTAAGTGCTTTCTTATACTTCAAGAATTTTTTTGCAAGGCCAAGAACTTTTTCAAGGCTATCACCGACTATTCTAGCCATAACCCTAAGGCCAACAACTTTATAGATCTCAAGTAGGACCATGATGTAATCATGACATTTCCTTCTATGTCACACATCTGCTATTTACACATGAGCTTCAATCTGACTATCATGCCAATCTTATTTTATAACCATATCTAAGCTTTCTCAAAACTTGTCTTACAACCACCGTGTTGTAACCTTATCCAACCATAGCTTTGAATGCTATCAACTTAGCAACTTATTGTTATTTTACCACTAGATAGCAATATATAGATGCTGCCTGGTTTTCTCAATTTTTAGCTTCAAAAGGATGCACCTAACATCACATCAAGAATCTTATTCATCCGATATGGTGAGATGAACCTTCCCCTGAATATCATAGGCATTATATATCATGCACCTTTGCTTATTCCAAATTTTCTTGCCACCGAGTATACTACTATGAGATCACATCTACACTATAAGGAGTGGTTACCAAAGTGAAACGCAATATCGTAGCTTAGTCTCCCTCAAGCATCACTTCCATGCTATCGCACATTGGGAACCCTAAATCAAAGTTAGCCCCTTGATAATTACACATTTTCTAGCTTATCCGCTTTGCAAGATAGAAAATCAACCAAGATTATAGAAATATCATGTAATCAATTTCACATACCTTTATAAAACAATTTGTCACGCCTCCTCACGAGGCCATCATCTCCACATAATACTATTAGCATAATCCAACAACCTCAACTTGAATCTAGACTTAGCCATCATACATCCAAGGATCCAACTATGCTCGATACCAACCTGTGGCCGGGCTGGCCGATTAACCTTTATGGTAAGCGGAGATCCGATCAATCTCGATTCATTGGATCTACTTAAGCTTAAAACTTAAGAAAGTCATGCATCCACAACAATAACACTTAGGTAAAGAATCTAATCTTTGTACATATTCTAAGGTTCCAAACATGTACTTGCCCATTACTCAGCAATATCCCTGCACACTATGAATGAGCTTAATAATTGTAACTTCAAGCCCATATATAATAATAATAATAGTAATAATAATCAAGTTTATTGAATAGCAATCCACACACTTCTACTCTCGCCTCTCAGGAAGCTTGGCTACTTTAGGAGCATCTCACACCCTCTGCTTACACCATCAACCACGGGGTTAGTCACACGGACTAAGTGGGGATCGGGGATCTAGGATATCTAGCATCAACAATACAAAGCATTAACCTAGAACAACAGCCTAACCTTACCGTAGCCTCGCCCCTGCAATCCAAGTAACTAGTCCAACAAGCATGACCAATGTAACTTAATTCCAACAAAGACGACCACATATATAATAACCAAGCAATCATAGCATCAACATTGCAACCAATATTCCTCTGGTGCGAGCAAGGTCAACTCGGCTGATCAGGCCAGTGACATAGAGGCGGGGTAACCTCGTGTGTACACACCCATCCATGCTGCGTCCAGCATTGGAGGACCACTTAACTGTGCATGACGTTGTACCATATGGTACCAACGCCCGATGTTCAAATAATACCATTACATAGCACTGTGCAATAACCGCGAGTCTAGACCATCGCACCTAGACTCCGGCCCCAGAGGTCTATATCAAAGAATTATACTACACATAGATCACAATACTATGAATTCCACCCAATATCAACTAGGCACATTTCCATATCAAATTTACCTTAGAAATTCCATAATTTACACCTCATGCAACAAAGGAAATCCAGTTATACGCTCATATAAACATTACTATCTCTACCATGCAACATGCAATGCCCGGTGCTTAAGCAAAATACAACCTTCACTAATATCTTATTACTTTTAACTAGATCAACTTCCTTCAAATTACTACCTATAACCTTAATGACGGTGGCTTCCATAACCATGCTAACTAGTTTATTAAATTGGTTAATATGCTCGCCATCCATTAACCATGCATGCCTATTCATGACCATGCTCATATGATTTAACTCCAAGTTTATACTATGTTCAAAGCAATCATTATTAAATCAACACACGACTATACAAACACTAGAAAACCCGGTGTAAGGCTTGATCCCCACACGGAAATCCCGCTTTGCTAGCTTCTTCGCACTCCTAGCAGCGCTCCCGGATCTCGCATGCAACTTCGCTCCTTCAGCAATCCATTTGCAATATATCTCCTTCGAATGCTCCACTATCACATAAAAGACTTCTTTTCCATGGAAAACTCCTTCCCCAAGAAATCAAGAATAATATTGTTACGCTTTATATAACCTAGCAATGCCCTTGCATGCATGCATGCACACACTTGCATGCATGGACACATTGCATGCATGTATTCCTAGCACATAATCATTTATTTTACCTTGAAAATGCACTCTTATATAATGGCAACATTACTTACATCTTAATGTTGGTGCTAAATTGCTAGGTCCGTTCTGAGTCTCTCCTCCAAAAATTCAACCCATGTCCTCATGGGTGCATCTTAGAGTACTCATGAAAAATCTAGTTTGTATCTCCCTTTGTGACATCTTCCTTGGAACAAACCCAACCATTGATCTAATTTTTTTTTTTTTTCTTTTTTATAGTCTGCGCCTCCTTAATTCCTCGGGTCTCTTCCTTTATGCCTCCACATCTTAATCCTCAATTCAACATACTCCCAAATGAATACAATTTTGTTTCTTAGAACTGACCCATCCTTGTCAAACACAATTGCTTAGCCTTCCAATCCAAGATGATGCCTCTCCAAACTTGAAAGTTCAAAGCTAGCTTCATACAAGTAATTTAAGCTAAAGGAAAGATATATATTAGATAGCTCCAATGCGGGACCCTTCTAAGATTCAATTTAACATCTGTAGAGTCTAGAACTAACTCAAATATTATGAGTATACTACATATCCAATTCAATATAATAAATGTAATGCAGTTATTGCAACTTTTCATAAAGAAGGTACGTGCCATAGAAAAAAAACCCACCATTCCAAAGAGATACTTTCTGGTCAACTAGATATGTAATCTCGAGACTTCTTGGGTGGCCAAATCCAAAAAGTAACAAGCAAAATACATAATCAAGTCCCCCCAGTCTAGCTAGGTAACATACTTTAGTTGATACAAGGGATCCCATAAGAATTATAACCCATGGTACAGAGAATTCCTCTACGAGTTCATCCAATGACATTGAAGTATTGCTATACACTTGGCCTCTATATTTAGCCTACTTCCATACATATTACCCCATCACACTGGTTAGTCTTTCAACAAGATTTTATAGGCATCAATTGCCGTTAATTTCAATGAAGCTCTTACTTCATGTATTTCGTTCACAACTTCAATCCTTTGACTGTATCCTTAATCAAGTAATGCAATCACCATCCCTCCATTAATTTACAATCACTTCTAGCATGCCAAATAATTACAATACATGGAAGCACCATTACTAGATGTGCTTACAACTCTTTTGTTACATTCCAAGATTTTCAAAAATGGCACTTCCCCATATCTATACATTCCCCTCTGCCTTTATCTCATGTCTGGGCTTTTATCGACAACTCTTTCGTTCAACTTCATGGTTTACCTACTACCACGATTAAATATGTTATTCCTCTATTCATCATCTTCTTCTTCCTTATCCATAAGATAGATAACATTGTTCAATCTTGGCCAATCAATTCTTCAATCTGCCATAATTTAAGTGGATATCATTCTCTAAATATAAATGCGTAACCTGACCACTTTGTTCCATTAAGTGCTTTCTTATACTTCAAGAATTTTTTTGCAAGGCCAAGAACTTTTTCAAGGCTATCACCGACTATTCTAGCCATAACCCTAAGGCCAACAACTTTATAGATCTCAAGTAGGACCATGATGTAATCATGACATTTCCTTCTATGTCACACATCTGCTATTTACACATGAGCTTCAATCTGACTATCATGCCAATCTTATTTTATAACCATATCTAAGCTTTCTCAAAACTTGTCTTACAACCACCGTGTTGTAACCTTATCCAACCATAGCCTGAATGCTATCAACTTAGCAACTTATTGTTATTTTACCACTAGATAGCAATATATAGATGCTGCCTGGTTTTCTCAATTTTTAGCTTCAAAAGGATGCACCTAACATCACATCAAGAATCTTATTCATCCGATATGGTGAGATGAACCTTCCCTGAATATCATAGGCATTATATATCATGCACTGCTTATTCCAAATTTTCTTGCCACCAGAGTATACTACTATGAGATCACATCTACACTATAAGGAGTGGTTACCAAAGTGAAACGCAATATCTGTAGCTTAGTCTCCCTCAAGCATCACTTCCATGCTATGCGCACATTGGGAACCCTAAATCAAAGTTAGCCCCTTGATAACGTACATTTTCTAGCTTATCTGCTTTGCAAGATAGAAAATCAACCAAGATTATAGAAATATCATGTAATCAATTTCACATACCTTTATAAAACAATTTGTCACGCCTCCTCTGAGGCCATCATCTCCACATAATACTATTAGCATAATCCAACAACCTCAACTTGAATCTAGACTTCGCCATCATACATCCAAGGATCCAACTATGCTCTGATACCAACTGTGACGGGCCTGGCCAGTTAACCTTTATGGTAACTGGAGATCCCGTCAATCTCGACCATTGGATCTACTTAAGCTTAAAAACTTAAGAAAGTCATGCATCCACAACAATAACACTTAGGTAAAGAATCTAATCTTTGTACATATTCTAAGGTTCCAAACATGTACTTGCCCATTACTCAGCAATATCCCTGCACACTATGAATGAGCTTAATAATTGTAACTTCAAGCCCATATATAATAATAATAATAGTAATAATAATCAAGTTTATTGAATAGCAATCCACACACTTCTACTCTCGCCTCTCCGAAGCTTGGCTACTTTCCGGAGCATCTCACACCTCTGCTTACACCATCAACCACGGGGTTAGTCACACGGACTAAGTGGGGATCGGGGATCTAGGATATCTAGCATCAACAATACAAAGCATTAACCTAGAACAACAGCCTAACCTTACCGTAGCCTCGCCCCTGCAATCCAAGTAACTAGTCCAACAAGCATGACCAATGTAACTTAATTCCAACAAAGACGACCACATATATAATAACCAAGCAATCATAGCATCAACATTGCAACCAATATTCCTCTGGGTCTGAGCAAGGTCAACTCGGCTGATCAGGCCAGTGACATAGAGGCGGGGTAACCTCGTGTGTACACACCCATCCATCTTTGCGTCCCCAAATTGGAGGACCACTTAGCGTGCATGACGTTGTACCATATGGTACCAACGCCCGATGTTCAAATAATACCATTACATAGCACTGTGCAATAACCGCGAGTCTAGACCATCGCACCTAGACTCCGGCCCCAGAGGTCTATATCAAAGAATTATACTACACATAGATCACAATACTATGAATTCCACCCAATATCAACTAGGCACATTTCCATATCAAATTTACCTTAGAAATTCCATAATTTACACCTCATGCAACAAAGGAAATCCAGTTATACGCTCATATAAACATTACTATCTCTACCATGCAACATGCAATGCCCGGTGCTTAAGCAAAATACAACCTTCACTAATATCTTATTACTTTTAACTAGATCAACTTCCTTCAAATTACTACCTATAACCTTAATGACGGTGGCTTCCATAACCATGCTAACTAGTTTATTAAATTGGTTAATATGCTCGCCATCCATTAACCATGCATGCCTATTCATGACCATGCTCATATGATTTAACTCCAAGTTTATACTATGTTCAAAGCAATCATTATTAAATCAACACAGCTATACAAACACTAGAAAACCCTGTGTGTAAGGCTTGATCCCCACTGAAATCCCGCTTTTGCTTCTTCTCGAGACTCCTAGCAACGCCCCGGATCTCGTGATGCAACTCGCTCCTTCAGCAATCCATTTGCAATATATCTCCTTCCGAATGCTCCACTATCACATAAAAGACTTCTTTTCCATGGAAAACTCCTTCCCCCAAGAAATCAAGAATAATATTGTTACGCTTATATAACCTAGCAATGCCCTTGCATGCATGCATGCACACACTGCATGCATGGACACATTGCATGCATGTATTCCTAGCACATAATCATTTATTTTACCTTGAAAATGCACTCTTATATAATGGCAACATTACTTACATCTTAATGTTGGTGCTAAATTGCTAGGTCCATACATGGTCTCTCCTCCAAAAATTCAACCCATGTCCTCATGGGTGCATCTTAGAGTACTCATGAAAAATCTAGTTTGTATCTCCCTTTGTGACATCTTCCTTGGAACAAACCCAACCATTGATCTAATTTTTTTTTTCTTTTTATAGTCTGCCTCCTTAATTCCTCGGGTCTCTTCCCTTTATGCCTCCACATCTTAATCCTCAATTCAACATACTCCCAAATGAATACAATTTTGTTTCTTAGAACTGACCCATCCTTGTCAAACACAATTGCTTAGCCTTCCAATCCAAGATGATGCCTCTCCAAACTTGAAAGTTCAAAGCTAGCTTCATACAAGTAATTTAAGCTAAAGGAAAGATATATATTAGATAGCTCCAATGCAGGACCCTTCTAAGATTCAATTTAACATACCGCCGAGTCTAGAACTAACTCAAATATTATGAGTATACTACATATCCAATTCAATATAATAAATGTAATGCAGTTATTGCAACTTTTCATAAAGAAGGTACGTGCCATAGAAAAAAAAACCCACCATTCCAAAGAGATACTCAGGTCGAACTAGATATGTAATCTCGAGACTTCTTGGGTGGCCAAATCCAAAAAGTAACAAGCAAAATACATAATCAAGTCCCCCGGTCTAGCTAGGTAACATACTTTAGTTGATACAAGGGATCCCATAAGAATTATAACCCATGGTACGGAGAATTCTCTACGAAGTTCATCCAATGACATTGAAGTATTGCTATACACTTGGCCTCTATATTTAGCCTACTTCCATACATATTACCCCATCACACTGGTTAGTCTTTCAACAAGATTTTATAGGCATCAATTGCCGTTAATTTCAATGAAGCTCTTACTTCATGTATTTCGTTCACAACTTCAATCCTTTGACTGTATCCTTAATCAAGTAATGCAATCACCATCCCTCCATTAATTTACAATCACTTCTAGCATGCCAAATAATTACAATACATGGAAGCACCATTACTAGATGTGCTTACAACTCTTTTGTTACATTCCAAGATTTTCAAAAATGGCACTTCCCCATATCTATACATCCCCTCGCCTTTATCTCATGTCTGGGCTTTATCTGACAACTCTTTCGTTCAACTTCATGGTTTACCTACTACCACGATTAAATATGTTATTCCTCTATTCATCATCTTCTTCTTCCTTATCCATAAGATAGATAACATTGTTCAATCTTGGCCAATCAATTCTTCAATCTGCCATAATTTAAGTGGATATCATTCTCTAAATATAAATGCGTAACCTGACCACTTTGTTCCATTAAGTGCTTTCTTATACTTCAAGAATTTTTTTGCAAGGCCAAGAACTTTTTCAAGGCTATCACCGACTATTCTAGCCATAACCCTAAGGCCAACAACTTTATAGATCTCAAGTAGGACCATGATGTAATCATGACATTTCCTTCTATGTCACACATCTGCTATTTACACATGAGCTTCAATCTGACTATCATGCCAATCTTATTTTATAACCATATCTAAGCTTTCTCAAAACTTGTCTTACAACCACCGTGTTGTAACCTTATCCAACCATAGCCTGAATGCTATCAACTTAGCAACTTATTGTTATTTTACCACTAGATAGCAATATATAGATGTTGCTGGTTTTCTCAATTTTTAGCTTCAAAAGGATGCACCTAACATCACATCAAGAATCTTATTCATCCGATATGGTGAGATGAACCTTCCCTGAATATCATAGGCATTATATATCATGCACTGCTTATTCCAAATTTTCTTGCCACCAGAGTATACTACTATGAGATCACATCTACACTATAAGGAGTGGTTACCAAAGTGAAACGCAATATCTGTAGCTTAGTCTCCCTCAAGCATCACTTCCATGCTATGCGCACATTGGGAACCCTAAATCAAAGTTAGCCCCTTGATAACGTACATTTTCTAGCTTATCTGCTTTGCAAGATAGAAAATCAACCAAGATTATAGAAATATCATGTAATCAATTTCACATACCTTTATAAAACAATTTGTCACGCCTCCCGAGGCCATCATCTCCACATAATACTATTAGCATAATCCAACAACCTCAACTTGAATCTAGACTTCGCCATCATACATCCAAGGATCCAACTATGCTCTGATACCAACTGTGACGGGCCTGGCCAGTTAACCTTTATGGTAACTGGAGATCCCATCAATCTCGACCATTGGATCTACTTAAGCTTAAAAACTTAAGAAAGTCATGCATCCACAACAATAACACTTAGGTAAAGAATCTAATCTTTGTACATATTCTAAGGTTCCAAACATGTACTTGCCCATTACTCAAAGAATATCCCCAAGACACTATGAATGAGCTTAATAATTGTAACTTCAAGCCCATATATAATAATAATAATAGTAATAATAATCAAGTTTATTGAATAGCAATCCACACACTTCTACTCTCGCCTCTCCGAAGCTTGGCTACTTTCCGGAGCATCTCACACCTCTGCTTACACCATCAACCACGGGGTTAGTCACACGGACTAAGTGGGGATCGGGGATCTAGGATATCTAGCATCAACAATACAAAGCATTAACCTAGAACAACAGCCTAACCTTACCGTAGCCTAAGCCCACGCAATCCAAGTAACTAGTCCAACAAGCATGACCAATGTAACTTAATTCCAACAAAGACGACCACATATATAATAACCAAGCAATCATAGCATCAACATTGCAACCAATATTCCTCACGGGGTGCGAGCAAGGTCAACTTTCCTACCGATCGGGCCGGTGACATAGAGGTGGGGTAACCTCGCAGGTGTGTACACACCCATCCATCTTTGCGTCCAAAGATTGGAGGACCACTTAACTGTGCATGACGTTGTACCATACGGTACCAACGCCCGATGTTCAAATAATACCATTACATAGCACTGTGCAATAACCGCGAGTCTAGACCATCGCACCTAGACTCCGGCCCCAGAGGTCTATATCAAAGAATTATACTACACATAGATCACAATACTATGAATTCCACCCAATATCAACTAGGCACATTTCCATATCAAATTTACCTTAGAAATTCCATAATTTACACCTCATGCAACAAAGGAAATCCAGTTATACGCTCATATAAACATTACTATCTCTACCATGCAACATGCAATGCCCGGTGCTTAAGCAAAATACAACCTTCACTAATATCTTATTACTTTTAACTAGATCAACTTCCTTCAAATTACTACCTATAACCTTAATGACGGTGGCTTCCATAACCCTGCTAACTAGTTTATTAAATTGGTTAATATGCTCGCCATCCATTAACCATGCATGCCTATTCATGACCATGCTCATATGATTTAACTCCAAGTTTATACTATGTTCAAAGCAATCATTATTAAATCAACACAGCTATACAAACACTAGAAAACCCCAGGTGTAAGGCTTGATCCCCACCTGGAAATCCCGCTTGCTTCTTCTGCACTCCTAGCAACGCTCCCAGATCTCTGCATGCAACTCGCTCCTTCAGCAATCCATTTGCAATCTATCTCCTTCCGAATGCTCCACTATCACATAAAAGACTTCTTTTCCATGGAAAACTCCTTCCCCAAGAAATCAAGAATAATATTGTTACGCTTATATAACCTAGCAATGCCCTTGCATGCATGCATGCACACACTGCATGCATGGACACATTGCATGCATGTATTCCTAGCACATAATCATTTATTTTACCTTGAAAATGCACTCTTATATAATGGCAACATTACTTACATCTTAATGTTGGTGCTAAATTGCTAGGTCCGTTACAGTCTCTCCTCCAAAAATTCAACCCATGTCCTCATGGGTGCATCTTAGAGTACTCATGAAAAATCTAGTTTGTATCTCCCTTTGTGACATCTTCCTTGGAACAAACCCAACCATTGATCTAATTTTTTTTTTCTTTTTATAGTCTGCCTCCTTAATTCCTCGGGTCTCTTCCCTTTATGCCTCCACATCTTAATCCTCAATTCAACATACTCCCAAATGAATACAATTTTGTTTCTTAGAACTGACCCATCCTTGTCAAACACAATTGCTTAGCCTTCCAATCCAAGATGATGCCTCTCCAAACTTGAAAGTTCAAAGCTAGCTTCATACAAGTAATTTAAGCTAAAGGAAAGATATATATTAGATAGCTCCAATGCAGGACCCTTCTAAGATTCAATTTAACATACCGCCGAGTCTAGAACTAACTCAAATATTATGAGTATACTACATATCCAATTCAATATAATAAATGTAATGCAGTTAATGCAACTTTTCATAAAGAAGGTACGTGCCATAGAAAAAAAAAACCCACCATTCCAAAGAGATACTCAGGTCAAACTAGATATGTAATCTCTCGAGACTTCTTGGGTGGCCAAATCCAAAAAGTAACAAGCAAAATACATAATCAAGTCCCCCCAGTCTAGCTAGGTAACATACTTTAGTTGATACAAGGGATCCCATAAGAATTATAACCCATGGTACAGAGAATTCCTCTACGAGTTCATCCAATGACATTGAAGTATTGCTATACACTTGGCCTCTATATTTAGCCTACTTCCATACATATTACCCCATCACACTGGTTAGTCTTTCAACAAGATTTTATAGGCATCAATTGCCATGAATCTCTTACTTCATGTATTTCGTTCACAACTTCAATCCTTTGACTGCATCTTTAATCAAGTAATGCAATCACCATCCCTCCATTAATTTACAATCACTTCTAGCATGCCAAATAATTACAATACATGGAAGCACCATTACTAGATGTGCTTACAACTCTTTTATTACATTCCAAGATTTTCAAAAATGGCACTTCCCCATATCTATATATTCCCCTCTGCCTTTATCTCATGTCTGGCTTTATCTGACAACTCTTTCGTTCAACTTCATGGTTTACCTACTACCACGATTAAATATGTTATTCCTCTATTCATCGTCATAAGATAGATAACATTGTTCAATCTTGGCCAATCAATTTTTCAATCTGCCACAATTTAAGTGGATATCATTCTCTAAATATAAATGCGTAACCTGACCACTTTGTTCCATTAAGTGCTTTCTTATACTTCAAGAATTTTTTCAAGGCCAAGAACGTTTTCAAGGCTATCACCGACTATTCTAGCCATAACCCTAAGGCCATCAACTTTATAGATCTCAAGTAGGACCATGATGTAATCACGACATTTCCTTCTATGTCACACATCTGCTATTTACACATGAGCTTCAATCTGACTATCATGCCAATCTTATTTTATAACCATATCTAAGCTTTCTCAAAACTTGTCTTACAACCACCGTGTTGTAACCTTATCCAACCATAGCCTGAATGCTATCAACTTAGCAACTTATTGTTATTTTACCACTAGATAGCAATATATAGATGCTGCCTGGTTTTCTCAATTTTTAGCTTCAAAAGGATGCACCTAACATCACATCAAGAATCTTATTCATTCGATATGGTGAGATGAACCTTCCCTGAATATCATAGGCATTATATATCATGCACTGCTTATTCCAAATTTTCTTGCCACCAGAGTATACTACTATGAGATCACATCTACACTATAAGGAGTGGTTACCAAAGTGAAACGCAATATCTGTAGCTTAGTCTCCCTCAAGCATCACTTCCATGCTATGCGCACATTGGGAACCCTAAATCAAAGTTAGCCCCTTGATAACGTACATTTTCTAGCTTATCTGCTTTGCAAGATAGAAAATCAACCAAGATTATAGAAATATCATGTAATCAATTTCACATACCTTTATAAAACAATTTGTCACGCCTCCTCTGAGGCCATCATCTCCACATAATACTATTAGCATAATCCAACAACCTCAACTTGAATCTAGACTTCGCCATCATACATCCAAGGATCCAACTATGCTCTGATACCAACTGTGACGGGCCTGGCCAGTTAACCTTTATGGTAACTGGAGATCCCGTCAATCTCGACCATTGGATCTACTTAAGCTTAAAAACTTAAGAAAGTCATGCATCCACAACAATAACACTTAGGTAAAGAATCTAATCTTTGTACATATTCTAAGGTTCCAAACATGTACTTGCCCATTACTCAGCAATATCCCTGCACACTATGAATGAGCTTAATAATTGTAACTTCAAGCCCATATATAATAATAATAATAGTAATAATAATCAAGTTTATTGAATAGCAATCCACACACTTCTACTCGCCTCTCCGGAAGCTTGGCTACTTTCCGGAGCATCTCACACCTCGCTTACACCATCAACCAGGGGTTAGTCACACGGACTAAGTGGGGATCGGGGATCTAGGATATCTAGCATCAACAATACAAAGCATTAACCTAGAACAACAGCCTAACCTTACCGTAGCCTCGCCCCTGCAATCCAAGTAACTAGTCCAACAAGCATGACCAATGTAACTTAATTCCAACAAAGACGACCACATATATAATAACCAAGCAATCATAGCATCAACATTGCAACCAATATTCCTCTGGTGCGAGCAAGGTCAACTCTACTGATCGGGGCCGCTGACATAGAGTGGGGTAACCTCGTGTGTACACACCCATCCATCTTTGCGCCCAAAGATTGGAGGACCACTTAAGCGTGCATGACGTTGTACCATACGGTACCAACGCCCGATGTTCAAATAATACCATTACATAGCATGCGGTAATAACCGCTGAAGTCTAGACCATCGCACCTAGACTCCGCCCCAGAGGTCTATATCAAAGAATTATACTACACATAGATCACAATACTATGAATTCCACCCAATATCAACTAGGCACATTTCCATATCAAATTTACCTTAGAAATTCCATAATTTACACCTCATGCAACAAAGGAAATCCAGTTATACGCTCATATAAACATTACTATCTCTACCATGCAACATGCAATGCCCGGTGCTTAAGCAAAATACAACCTTCACTAATATCTTATTACTTTTAACTAGATCAACTTCCTTCAAATTACTACCTATAACCTTAATGACGGTGGCTTCCATAACCCTGCTAACTAGTTTATTAAATTGGTTAATATGCTCGCCATCCATTAACCATGCATGCCTATTCATGACCATGCTCATATGATTTAACTCCAAGTTTATACTATGTTCAAAGCAATCATTATTAAATCAACACAACCATACAAACACTAGAAAACCCTGTGTGTAAGGCTTGATCCCCACTGAAATCCCGCTTTTTGCTTTTCTCGCACTCCTAGCGCTCCCGGATCTCTGCATGCAACTCGCTCCTTCAAGCAATCCATTTGCAATCTATCTCCTTCCGAATGCTCCACTATCACATAAAAGACTTCTTTTCCATGGAAAACTCCTTCCCCAAGAAATCAAGAATAATATTGTTACGCTTATATAACCTAGCAATGCCCTTGCATGCATGCATGCACACACTGCATGCATGGACACATTGCATGCATGTATTCCTAGCACATAATCATTTATTTTACCTTGAAAATGCACTCTTATATAATGGCAACATTACTTACATCTTAATGTTGGTGCTAAATTGCTAGGTCCATTATGAGTCTCTCCTCCAAAAATTCAACCCATGTCCTCATGGGTGCATCTTAGAGTACTCATGAAAAATCTAGTTTGTATCTCCCTTTGTGACATCTTCCTTGGAACAAACCCAACCATTGATCTAATTTTTTTTTTTCTTTTTATAGTCTGCCTCCTTAATTCCTCGGGTCTCTTCCCTTTATGCCTCCACATCTTAATCCTCAATTCAACATACTCCCAAATGAATACAATTTTGTTTCTTAGAACTGACCCATCCTTGTCAAACACAATTGCTTAGCCTTCCAATCCAAGATGATGCCTCTCCAAACTTGAAAGTTCAAAGCTAGCTTCATACAAGTAATTTAAGCTAAAGGAAAGATATATATTAGATAGCTCCAATGCAGGACCCTTCTAAGATTCAATTTAACATACCGCCGAGTCTAGAACTAACTCAAATATTATGAGTATACTACATATCCAATTCAATATAATAAATGTAATGCAGTTATTGCAACTTTTCATAAAGAAGGTACGTGCCATAGAAAAAAAACCCACCATTCCAAAGAGATACTCAGGTCAACTAGATATGTAATCTCTCGAGACTTCTTGGGTGGCCAAATCCAAAAAGTAACAAGCAAAATACATAATCAAGTCCCCCCAGTCTAGCTAGGTAACATACTTTAGTTGATACAAGGGATCCCATAAGAATTATAACCCATGGTACAGAGAATTCCTCTACGAGTTCATCCAATGACATTGAAGTATTGCTATACACTTGGCCTCTATATTTAGCCTACTTCCATACATATTACCCCATCACACTGGTTAGTCTTTCAACAAGATTTTATAGGCATCAATTGCCGTTAATTTCAATGAAGCTCTTACTTCATGTATTTCGTTCACAACTTCAATCCTTTGACTGTATCCTTAATCAAGTAATGCAATCACCATCCCTCCATTAATTTACAATCACTTCTAGCATGCCAAATAATTACAATACATGGAAGCACCATTACTAGATGTGCTTACAACTCTTTTGTTACATTCCAAGATTTTCAAAAATGGCACTTCCCCATATCTATACATTCCCCTCTGCCTTTATCTCATGTCTGGGCTTTATCTGACAACTCTTTCGTTCAACTTCATGGTTTACCTACTACCACGATTAAATATGTTATTCCTCTATTCATCATCTTCTTCTTCCTTATCCATAAGATAGATAACATTGTTCAATCTTGGCCAATCAATTCTTCAATCTGCCATAATTTAAGTGGATATCATTCTCTAAATATAAATGCGTAACCTGACCACTTTGTTCCATTAAGTGCTTTCTTATACTTCAAGAATTTTTTTGCAAGGCCAAGAACTTTTTCAAGGCTATCACCAACTATTCTAGCCATAACCCTAAGGCCAACAACTTTATAGATCTCAAGTAGGACCATGATGTAATCATGACATTTCCTTCTATGTCACACATCTGCTATTTACACATGAGCTTCAATCTGACTATCATGCCAATCTTATTTTATAACCATATCTAAGCTTTCTCAAAACTTGTCTTACAACCACCGTGTTGTAACCTTATCCAACCATAGCCTGAATGCTATCAACTTAGCAACTTATTGTTATTTTACCACTAGATAGCAATATATAGATGTCTTTGGTTTTCTCAATTTTTAGCTTCAAAAGGATGCACCTAACATCACATCAAGAATCTTATTCATCCGATATGGTGAGATGAACCTTCCCTGAATATCATAGGCATTATATATCATGCACTGCTTATTCCAAATTTTCTTGCCACCAGAGTATACTACTATGAGATCACATCTACACTATAAGGAGTGGTTACCAAAGTGAAACTTAATATCTCGTAGCTTAGTCTCCCTCAAGCATCACTTCCATGCTATGCACATTGGGAACCCTAAATCAAAGTTAGCCCCTTGATAACGTACATTTTCTAGCTTATCTGCTTTGCAAGATAGAAAATCAACCAAGATTATAGAAATATCGTGTAATCAATTTCACATACCTTTATAAAACAATTTGTCACGCCTCCTCTGAGGCCATCATCTCCACATAATACTATTAGCATAATCCAACAACCTCAACTTGAATCTAGACTTCGCCATCATACATCCAAGGATCCAACTATGCTCTGATACCAACTGTGACGGGCCTGGCCAGTTAACCTTTATGGTAACTGGAGATCCCGTCAATCTCGACCATTGGATCTACTTAAGCTTAAAAACTTAAGAAAGTCATGCATCCACAACAATAACACTTAGGTAAAGAATCTAATCTTTGTACATATTCTAAGGTTCCAAACATGTACTTGCCCATTACTCAGCAATATCCCTGCACACTATGAATGAGCTTAATAATTGTAACTTCAAGCCCATATATAATAATAATAATAGTAATAATAATCAAGTTTATTGAATAGCAATCCACACACTTCTACTCTAAGCCTCTCCAGGAAGCTTGGCTACTTTCCGGAGCATCTCACACCTCTGCTTACACCATCAACCACGGGGTTAGTCACACGGACTAAGTGGGGATCGGGGATCTAGGATATCTAGCATCAACAATACAAAGCATTAACCTAGAACAACAGCCTAACCTTACCGTAGCCCCGCCCTCCAATCCAAGTAACTAGTCCAACAAGCATGACCAATGTAACTTAATTCCAACAAAGACGACCACATATATAATAACCAAGCAATCATAGCATCAACATTGCAACCAATATTCCTCTGGGTCTGAGCAAGGTCAACTCGGCTGATCAGGCCAGTGACATAGAGGCGGGGTAACCTCGTGTGTACACACCCATCCATGCTGCGTCCAGCATTGGAGGACCACTTAACTGTGCATGACGTTGTACCATACGGTACCAACGCCCGATGTTCAAATAATACCATTACATAGCACTGTGCAATAACCGCGAGTCTAGACCATCGCACCTAGACTCCGGCCCCAGAGGTCTATATCAAAGAATTATACTACACATAGATCACAATACTATGAATTCCACCCAATATCAACTAGGCACATTTCCATATCAAATTTACCTTAGAAATTCCATAATTTACACCTCATGCAACAAAGGAAATCCAGTTATACGCTCATATAAACATTACTATCTCTACCATGCAACATGCAATGCCCGGTGCTTAAGCAAAATACAACCTTCACTAATATCTTATTACTTTTAACTAGATCAACTTCCTTCAAATTACTACCTATAACCTTAATGACGGTGGCTTCCATAACCCTGCTAACTAGTTTATTAAATTGGTTAATATGCTCGCCATCCATTAACCATGCATGCCTATTCATGACCATGCTCATATGATTTAACTCCAAGTTTATACTATGTTCAAAGCAATCATTATTAAATCAACACAGCTATACAAACACTAGAAAACCCCAGGTGTAAGGCTTGATCCCCACCTGGAAATCCTGCTTGCTTCTTCTGCACTCCTAGCAACGCTCCCAGATCTCTGCATGCAACTCGCTCCTTCAGCAATCCATTTGCAATCTATCTCCTTCCGAATGCTCCACTATCACATAAAAGACTTCTTTTCCATGGAAAACTCCTTCCCCCAAGAAATCAAGAATAATATTGTTACGCTTATATAACCTAGCAATGCCCTTGCATGCATGCATGCACACACTGCATGCATGGACACATTGCATGCATGTATTCCTAGCACATAATCATTTATTTTACCTTGAAAATGCACTCTTATATAATGGCAACATTACTTACATCTTAATGTTGGTGCTAAATTGCTAGGTCCGTTACAGTCTGCCCAGAGCTCGGCAGTATTCGATTTAGTCTAATTGTAGTCAGATTGTGCAAGCTGAAAGTGATCATCTAACTGCTATGCATGCATAGTTCAACCCTGGAAATGTGTTGTTTCTTTATGTTTATTTGCTTTGTCAGTAGTGAGAGTGAGAAAGACTCTATTTGCTGAGCAAGGCTGGCATGGTAGTGAGGGTGCAAAAGACACTATTTGCTCAGCGAGGCATGCCAGCCCCTTGTTTCCCAGGATCTTCACACGAGAGATCTACAATTCTTTGTGAGCGGCTTGCTGCGACCGTCCCAATAATCATATAAAAACAATTTGAGATGCTTTTAGACTCAAAGCTAATATATTGTATAAAACGATACGCAATGTCTAATGTCATAACTATTCAAACATGGCTTACAAAAAGGCAGGTAAGAACATGCTGAAACAATGAGCTCTATACATGACACAATAAAAATCATAACAATCCTGTCACATTATATTCTGGTTGAGTAGAACAGGCAAAATCAAAGCTCTGTAATGTTATCAATCCTCAAAACTTAGAGCAAAAAATGGATAACCATGTGCAACTCCAATTCCCATTACCGTCTCACACGTGAATGTCAAACCTTCTGCCACTAATTCTTAGAGGTGTATTTTGTTGAAGATCATGGCAAAAGTATATTATTTCTTGCCCCCCACACCCCCGAAAGAAACTCATACATTGGCGGTCTAACAAGCCCTCTAGTCGTAATACACAAAAGAGAAGGGCTTTGACGCTTGCCCTCTAGAAAGAATTTCATGCGCAGCTCTCAACAGCATAATCAATATAAATTCCAAGAATGCTTGCAAGCAGTGCTAAAGAACTTAAAGGAATGCCGATACCATAGGGATAACTATTGTTCAAGTGGCAAAGGCAATTTTCAAATGAAATCCTAACAGCAAGATTCAAACATATAAAATCCAAGGGTAGCCATAAATTTTGACCACAGATTCATAGTTAGTTTCTGACTGCAAGATTCAAATATATAAAATCCAGGGTAGCCATCATGCCACATCATTTTTGACATGATGTAGCAGGCACACAGATAGGCTAAAATCAAGAAATTCTTATACCTCCATTAGGCAAGCCTGCTAAAGACATGACTTAGTATAATACAAATTCTTCAACCTTTGATGCAACCATTCTATAGATCCAATGGTAGCCTAACCCCAAAAGAAACACGTCATCTCTAATGGAAGTTAAACCATGTGACATCACACCCCATTGGAAAGCTTGCAGTGGAAGAAAGGGCTGCCATAGGAAGATAAACAAATTCAAGGATGAAGCCAAGAAACACAACTTGCATCTGAGAGAGTCACGAGAACTAAAATCTGGGACACGAATTATTAATGTTTTTAGACTATCAGAAGGCTTTCTCAACATCTTGAAGACTTCAGGAAGCTAATCCCATTGTTATAGCACCTTTCTGAAATAACAACTCAGATTACCAAATATACTCCCCATTTATTAAAACCAGTTCTGATATGAGATGCACAGCTTTTGAAAAGGAACAGAAATCTGATATAAAAGATGATATACATAAGTATTCAATATATTCTAAAACTCTTTAATTAAAAAGAGATGTTGTCTCACAGTCTTTCTGAAATTTCAGTATCCATGCCCAGATAGTGGAATGGATAAGAGCCTTTAGAACAAAAAAGTAATTTGTGCCTTTACCCTGCACTGATTTCTCTGTTCCTGTACCTCCCTCCCTCTAATGGAAAACCATTCATACTAGCACAATTAAGAAAACATCATTGGTACTTTAAGCACTTGGCACCATCATGATTCAAGGGCCTGGATGATTTAAAATTTGTCTTTAATGTCATAAAGGGCATCAGAAGTTGCTGCATTCCAAAAGAAACTTCTTAGCGAATAAATCTCACATACACTTTACAAAAAATGAGAGCAGGGACAGGCACTTAAGTTCTGAACTTATATCATGTGATTATGTAACGAATGAGCATTTAAGGAAACAAGGGAAACATTTACCCTCGGGATAGAACCTCTGTATTGCCTAGAAAATAGGACGACAAAAAAAAAACTTTTCCCACATACACGAGGCAGTACATGCCTCAAAAAGATTTCCAAACAACTACATTAAATGAGCGCACCTACGTCTGTTTTGAATACGAAGATGTGCTTGGATTGCGCCTAGTACGAAACATCATGTACAACAATGGGAGAACAACACCCACCAACATTATCACTGCTCCTGATAGGTAGCGCACAGGCCCAGGAGGTTCTAGTTCCAGGAGTCGGCGCATCTGTTACCAGCTTAATTAGTATACTTCTTCAGGAAAAATACACTTGTTCATGTTAATGCAACATCCACAAAATATTAGACAACTTCCAATTGATTTCAAAATTCATATTTTTGACATGTATCTGTCTTTTCCTTTTCTATTGTCTGCCCCATGTAAAATCTGAAGTGCATGGTATTCTGCAAAGACTTGTCTAAGAATGCACAAATTTTTGTTCAGTTCCTGTGCTTATGAGAAACTTGGAAACTAAGATCTGAATAAGCTACTTCATTGACAATCAGCGCACACCAATTAATAGAAGACGAACTCCTAGGTTAAAAGAACAATCTTGAGGGATAAGAGACACCGTTTGATTTTAAAACTTCAAAATGCCCTAATCATGATATTGAAGAAATACGACGGATCTGTGAAGAACAGACGCATACCGGCATGCTTCACAGCTGGATCTGTTGGTATCACGAATTTAGCGTCGGCTCAAATTGCGTGCACATGGCCGATCCACTAGTAAGGCGCTGCAGTCTTCGCAATCAGTATGTGCATTCAACCTTTTCGTATTGAATTTACCTTCGCACCTGTCGTTATCGTTAAGTTAGGATTCCGTTAATTCACACCACAAGTTAGGTTAGTGTTCGTAAGTTAAATGATTAGCATTTCCTTAAATTTTTTAACCTAACATCCCTAACCCAGATAACGTTCAGACTACTTTATGTTATGTTCAGACTACTGATTGCAAAGCTAACCATTTCATCTGCAGCCATTATGGCTAATATCCTAAACGTATTTTTCTTGGACATGTTCATGGCAACGAAGCAATGGAGCAGATAAAAATGGGTATATAGGTCCTCCAGGGTTTGCACTGGCTTCTGGGTTAGCACATGCTGCACCATCGAATGTAAACACAGACTTGATGTTATTGGAGATAGCCTTCTTTGAATGTATATAAAATGTGGCAGGTTTTTGAGCTTATATCTATTAAAAATGTCATTTCATGTTGTGGGACAATCATAGATCATGCACGTGAAGATTCATAGATCATGCAGGTAAAGATTTAGAATCTTTACATGCATGATCTATGAATAAATCTTTACATGCATGATCTATGAAGGCATTTAACCAGATGAATGCCTTGCATGGAGTCATGTGAATCGTAGATGAGAGAACCTCTTGTTTTATTTCCATGAGTGAAGTTTATGGCATAAGAGCAGCTCCTGAATATTATGTCTAACTGATCTTCTTGTTGGAGAAGTTCCTGTATAAGGCAAAAAACCTACTACACATTATTGGGGAAGGTTCCCCATTAGTGATGGAGGTTTCCCCACTAATGTACCATGGACATCTTTGCTTCCTTCATGTAAAAAATACTATCTCTCTTATAAAACATATGGTGTAACTGAACTAGCAGAAAGAGTTAATTCAGAGCTGCAATGTTTTTGAGGATTTAGATGGAGCACACCTGTGCTGCTCAGATCACTCAAGTGTAAAGGCAAAAGCCTAAGATCCTATTTGAAAATATTCAGCCTTCATGTGCAGGAGCATACACGTTTGATGTCTAGACGTGGATTGTCATCAAACTTTTGCATGCGAAATTTTTGCAATCATGAAAAAATCCAATGAATGAGGTTAGGAGGATTGTCGCTGCACACAAGTATGCATACACCATTAAATAATATGTGAACTATTTAATGCACAATTAGCTTATATATTCCAGATGTTGTGACACGGTGTATATAACTTCGACTTGAAGAATTTTTGCTTGCAAGTGTAAGTCATTCTCTTTTCTGCATTAGTGTTCATCAATTATCTCTAACTTTCATGTATCAAACAAACTTTATCTATTATTAGATACTTACAGAAGCACAAATACAAGACCTTTTTGTTTGAGTTTTCAAGTTGCATCAACTTGATGTGCCAGGAGTATTCCAAGCTAACATCCAAGGTAAAGTATCAAGCTTTGCCGCATCATCAATCTTTTGATCGTACATATTACGACATGATCTTCGAAATATTGCCGCCCAGGTTTTTCCAACCCTCCTCTTTCATTTCTCTCTCTCTCTCTACAATGGGTGGGATAGTCTGTGACAATGGGAATTGCAGCTAGATCGAAATGCAAGAAACATCAGAAAATGGCTCAGTGGTCGCAGGGATGTATAGATATGGAAAAGAAATCTGTCATCTGCAACATGCAAGACAAACAGATGTAGCAACATCTTCAACACCTTCAATTTGTCTTTTGGAGGACCATAGCAGAAACATTTTGGAAGTCTATTGGTGGATCCCGTGTTGATCGACATCAAAGGCAGTCCACTTCAAGTTGCCTAGATTTGATCCTTGGCGGTATGGATGCAAGTAAGGCTCTTTGTTTGTTGTAGAATCCTCTGCAATATTGTTAGGAGCATAACCTATAATTTCGTACTCTGCAAGATTGTGAGATTTTCTTATTTATATGCTGCTTATCAATGTTTTTATTTTTTGGATTCCTTGCAGAGGCCTAACAAGCATGGCAGAGATGTTAACTTTTTTTTTTTTTTTTGAGGGAACAAATTTTTATATTTTATATTAAAAGATAAAAAAGTACAATGTTACATTGCTTGTAGAGAATTACTACAGGAGTAGTCTCAACATCTTCATTCTCTACATGTAGGAACTTATTAATTGCTCTGGAAGCTGATACCCTTGAGAAGAGTAAAAGCACGTTGTGGTGTTCCAATTCGGCTGTCCCCCCTGTCCCCCCAAAATGTGGCATTGCATCCGCCACTTTTGTGGTATGAAAGTATAATTATGGCACCGTTCAACTGTCGTTATTTAAGAATGGAGTCCCAATTTGTGGGGGAAATTCTAATTTCAAAAACTAAAATTCAAATTTCTATTCTTTGGCCCCTTCCTGTTCTTTGCCCACGTCCTGTTCTTTGGCTCCCTCCCTGCTGCAAGCTCTAATCCATTGTGGATATGGATGTCAATGAGGTAATCTGTCCACAAACCGGCATTTCAGACAGGAGAAAACGAAGAAGAACCAAGGAAGAAGAAATGTTGAAGAAAAGACGCCAGAGGAAAAGAAGAAGAGAAGAAAAAATGGAGCTTGCAGATTTGGCAGAAGGATCTGGTTCATCAAGAAGTGCAAGCAGTAAACGCCGTATTGTCCTTAATTTGCTAACGTCTTTTCATAAACAGACCAAAAGAATTGAGGATAGCATGAAGAAAGAAATTTTACTTGAGTTTTTGAGGGATAAAACATTGGAAAAATTCATAGGTGAAGAATTAAAAGATTTGGAAGCCAAAAGCATCGTTATAAGGAACCTCTGGGACTCCATGCAAACTGTCAAACTCTCTACCAGCAATGACTGTCTAGCAGCCAAGAATAGCTGCCTTGCAATGTCTGTACCACGTCGTGCAGATTCTGAAACAAGTGACAAAATCAGCCAGCGAGATCTTGGAAAGATATTAGGTGTTCACCCAAGAAACCTGCAAGGCGAAGAAAAAGAGGGAAGAGATCGATTACAATGGTGGGAAATGGGTTTCTTACAAGAAGGCTAAAAGATTCGATGCAATTTCAAATGAACATATAGAAAAGATTCAAAATTTTTGGATTGAGAACACCAGAGTGTCTCCTACCACAAAGGATGTTAGAACTAGAAGGTTGGAGAGAAATATAAGAGAAGAACATGTTGCCCACTATCTGGAGGAATCACAGGTTAGTTTATTTCTTTTATTCATGTTTTCTTAGTTATGGTGCTTAGTGTGGTGGTGCATGTGGTGGTTATTGTGTTGTACAGTGATTGTAGTGTATTGTATGCAGCACGTGAATTGTGTGTAGTTGACTCTAGTCTGAAATGAAATATTTAATGTTTGGAATATTAGAACATGACATAATTGAGTATTCCTTTACTGGGTGTGTGTACAGTCTAAAAATATTTGAGAATGATAGATAACTAACTGATCCTAAGAAGTATAAATTTTTGTTGAATAAAGACAAATTTTTGTCAGATTCAAGCACAGCTCTGTTGGAAAGTATAATATATTAAAAAAAGGATCTTACAAAATTTGGCTTTACAAAATTTGGCTTTCAATAAAGTTCTGTACCCGAGAACTAAATTTACATGCATTTCCTAAGCAGCAGGAAATGCTGGTATGACTGGCTCGAGAACTGGTGCATCCAAAATTATTGTTTTCTGCACTAAAGCATCTAAGCTTTCTGCAGTCATCCCAGAATTTAACAGGATGAGGTTTGCCAGTGCTTCCTGCATCCCCTGGTGGTAAGAACGCAACCCTGCCAGTAATTCCCGCTGTTGCAGACTCAGAGCGGACAAGTGACAGAGAATAAATAAACTAGCTGACTTTGCAGCAGCATGTAACATAAGGTCATGGACCTTGTCTAAGAGCTCACTTCCTGTCAATCTGCCCTCAAGCATAGCCATTGAAGGCCCAACATCCAGTCTGTTGTATGGCTTTAGGTTGGATTCGAAATCAGCAAAGAAGGTGGATTTATGCATTTCCACCTTCAGAGATTGGTCACGAGCCCTATTTAACATATGCCGAATGCCTCCTCGCTCACCCGGGGTAGGCCATTGTGATCTCTGAACATCCCTACCATTGCCGGAATGAACTTGTTTGATTGAGAATGAAACGCCAAAAATCAGACGCAGGAACAGGATTTAGGACCCAGATCCTTTTCTAATGATTAGAAGAGGAATGTAATTATTATCAGGGTGTACGAATTTCATAAATGTTTATGAGAGCAGGCTAGGCAGGTTTTTTATGTCAGACGAAATAGGATAAAAGTGATGTGATGTGTGGTGTCGGGATGGTGTGGTGTGGTGCGGTGCGGTGCGGTGTGGGGTGCGTTATGTCCATGGTGTCATGTGGGTGTGTGCATGTTAATGTATGATATGTGTGGATTCAATTTTATTTATTCTCCCCCCTCACCCCACCACACCCCATCATCTATCCCACCACCATAGACTACCACCACATGCACCACATTGTCCATTACCACCACACTCCACCATATTCCACACCACACCCCTCCACCACACTCCACCATATCCCACACCACACCCCTCCACCACACTCCACCACCACCACACTCAACCATGTACCACACCACATCATACCACTACGCACACCACTACCACCACCCCCCACCACCACACCCCACCACCACCACACACCACTCCACCACCACCACCCCATGGTGTGGTGTGGTGTGTGGTGGGGTGTGGTGTGGTGTGTGGTAATGTACACAGCACTAAGGTGATCGTTCTGGTGAATATGATGAGTGTGGGACATAGTATGGTGCATGGTTTGGTGTGGTATACACATCCTAACAGTTTAGTGTTCATTTCATGCAGATGCTATTGTTCAAGAGGTTTCTGGACCAACATCCAGAAATTAAGATTCGTCTTCGAGCTTTTGAGAAGCTAAAACCCTGGTTTGTTGTGAAATTGAAGGACTTCAATAGTTGTTGTTGCATTCAGCACGTGAGGATGCAAATGCTAGTGGATGGACTCAATGGGATGAGAACCAAACATCCGAAGAATTGCTCTTGCACCTGCAATGTTTGTAGATCACATGAACTCGTTCAATGCAGGGCACACCAGCATAAAATTGCAAGTACAGGAAGCTTGTGGAGATCTATATTGTGTCCAAAGAGTGAATTAGATGAGTTTCACAAGAAGGCGTGCATCCTTGGAGATTGTGAGCTGTGTGGAATCAAGAAGTTTCAGACCTGTCCCATGGAAGAAAGTGGCAGTAACAGGAAAGTGAAATGGGAGTACATTGACTATGAAAAAAACAACGTCTCGAGTTCTGGTAGGAGACTGACTCATCAGTACAATGAGACAGAACCCAAGGAGCTATCGCCCAGCAGATGCATGTCTTTCGGTAGTGGATTTTGCAGAGAACTATACATTCAAGGAACAAGAGGAGGTGCAGTCGATGCACTGGGTCAATAACCAGAATACCATTTTGGTTCAAATAACATATCAGTACGACTCAGTGGCAGATGAGATTATCAAGGAAACATATTACTATGTATCAGATGATAGGGAACACGACACTTTGTTCGTGCAACACTGCTTCATGAAGCACCACAAATATCTGGAGCAGAAAGGAAGAGTGCCAAAGAGACATTATATGTTTTCAGATGGTGCAGCATCTCAATTCAAGGCTTCTAGACCATTTTACTTTGTGGCTAGGTACACAAACGACATTGATGTCTATATGATGTGGAATTTTTTTGGTTCTAACCACGGGAAAGGTGAACATGATGGCAAAGCTGCTGAGTTGAAGAGATGATTAAGACAACTGCAATTAAAATACAGCAGCATAAAATTGGGTAATGCTCATGACGTTGTAGAAGTTGCCGAAGAGATGTTTACTTGTGGAACATCCGAGTGGATGAACACACCTGAAACCAGTAAGAGGAAGAATATAAAAAGGTTCTTTTGGGAAGTCAAGGTGGAGGATATAGATAGAAAGAAAGCATAGGGTGCAGAAAGGATTTTGGACACTAGGCAAATCCATTGTGTACATACATTCAATCCTGAATCTCCATTGCAGTTGCACACGAGGGAACTTTCATGCTTCTGCAGCTACTGCTTGGATGGCATGTGGGACAGTTGTGTGAACAAGCACTATGTTGATGATTGGAACTTCAAGTTATTGTACCATCCTCCAATGTGCATTCTGACATTGAGGACCCTAAATCCAGCAGGTCCTTATTCTCCTCCAATCCCACGATGTTAGCAGAGGCACTTAGAGTTGATAATAATTTTGCTGTCGTTGCTCCGAAAGGGAATGATGAGGGTTCTGAATTTTGGATTCTGATGTGCACAAAACCAAAGTGGATAGTGGAGAAAGACTTCCAACTCAATGGAACATGGTACCTCGCCGGTGATAGTGTCATAGAAGGTATGTATTACAAGAAGGGCGCAAGATCAACCGTCAGCTATGATCTTTGCAGTAAAGACGCCTTAGGCATAGTATTCACAACACAACTTCACATGCCACCAACTAAACATCAAAACAGGACTATATATAGGCTGGATCCTTTAGATGAGGATAAAATTTTACAGAATTTACCCGAAGTTCTTTCTGATGATGATGAAATGTAAAACCATTCTGTAGTTTTCAGAACTCATGTGAAGTTTTGTGCTTCAGCTGTGAAACTGAGTTTGTCTTGATTTCTTTTGAAGATTTGAATTATTTTGAACACTTGATTCCTTTGTTTGTGAGATGAATTGAATATGAATTTTCATTCAAATGAATCGAGGTTATAATAAGAATTATGTACATAAGAAAGATATACAGTGATTTAAAGTACGAGGTGACTCATGCACCTACATACTTCCCAATACATATGTTCCTCTTAGTTCCAGCTTTTGTTGCTTCTAATCTTAAAATTTCAAGCATGAACACTCTAACATCAACTAGATCCTGGTCTGAAATGTCCACAACCTGCAGTTAACCACACTTTGTCAATAACCGAGTTTGGTTTGTCTGCTGCATTTGAGTTGACTTACTAGATCAGGCAACAATATATTCACTCCTTTCAAGTACCCCCTCACAAATTTGTGCATAAACGAACATACGGCAGGGCCACATGAATGACCATCGGTTTGAGGCGTTCTGGAAATTTTCACATCTAAGGTTGTAAAGCTGAAATTATTGTGTCCAAGCAATTCCAGGAACCTGCATTCACAGTTTGTTGTCATTGTGCCACAACAGCAAAATGCAATGAGCAAGCACTAACCTCTCAATATGTCTGCTTCTGCCATGCAAGCCCGAGCTATCAAAGTGATATATCCCTGGTTTATATCTTTGTGCGAGACACCCGTGACTTACAATCAGAAAACAGGTCCAGTGATGTCCATCACAAGCAGGCAAAAACATGTACTGGCACTTATCCAGATTCACATGTTTCCTTATTGTTTTGTAACTATTTGTGTCCTTGGACAATGTCGAGTGAAAAAGAGGGTCAAAGAAATGAAAGGGATGGCTCATTCCTTGGAGCATCAAGTAGTATTCCATGTATCTACAAACATATGCATATGATGGCACAATCCTGATGATCACAAATCAGATGAAAGTATCACCTTGAGAAGAGGAGGATCAATTGATCATTGAACCACTGCGTATCAGCTTCCAAAATTTTGATGTCGGTGGAGCTAATCACGATGGTTTCAGTTCCACCCAGCACCACTTCCAAATGTGTATTTGGCTTTAGATAGACAGGGACTGCCGAAGCTCTATCATCTCTAGTTCTAAACACACACGAGAACATTTGCTCACAATCCATTCAAATATTTTAAATTGAAAAAGTACAACACATATCATAGAAATTTTTTTACTTATATTGACTTTCAAAGAGTTTTACAAGATTCATTTATGAAAATACTTGTCGAGCATTTTCATGCAGTTGCGCGACTCTTCAGAATCCCACATGTTCCACATTTGATGTTCCTTCACATAAGCTGGCACACTTTCTGCAGCCAGAAGTCCCTCTAGCCATGGTTTGAGTTGCTCCAAAAGGAAATTGGAATCCAACCTGTCGGGAGCAAAACTATTTAAACATATCATTGTGTTCGGCTGGTTGGCAGAACCCTTATATCTGCTGTCATCTGTCAACAATGTGTTTTTCACTTGGTATTTCTAGATTTTCTGGTACACTCTGGAGAGATCCTTAAGGAAAATTGGCTTATTAACCACTTTTAATTTTGTGTTGGTGCAGTCATCCTGATTCCAAATAAAAAGAAATCTACCCTTATATTCCTGCAGCAACTTTCTCATCAACAAGTCAACATTACTCTTAGCCATGCTGGACCACAATGCAATCTCAAATTTTGAAAAACACCATTCTAAGAACTCTTGTAATCCAGGCCTGGAAATTGCTGCCTTTTGAAGGTTCAATTTCTGGAGGGTCACTTCTGGCTCAGCCGATGCAGGGATCCTCTCTTTCAAGTCATAAAACTTGCCTAAAACTCCATTAAAATCCAGAACAAGGAGAATTTCAGTTAACCTCTTGGTTTTTCTTGGTTGAGGTTGTATTGGATTCGTTGAGCAGTCTGCATCTTCTCCAGGATCCGGGATTTCTTTGTCAACTTCATCACCTGCATCCGCATTTGGCTCATGTTCAGCACCAAAACTTTTTTCTGGTGAAGGATCCCGTGCAGAATGAATCTCAAGGGAATTAATTTTTCCCCCTAAAACAGATGCACTAGGAATCTCTTCGTGATGGCTTCCAGTTGCAGTAGCGTCTATCTCTGTAACATAATTGAAATGAGGAAGACCACAGAAAAATACAAAAAAAAAAAAATCATGTATGTGGCATCGGTACTTACTTGATACGACTGCATTCAGTTCACTATCCAAATTTCGTTTTGGAGTCTCCAGGTTGTCAACAGCTGGGATTGACTTAGTAGTATCAAATGGGCTGAATTCTAGGTACACCCGGGAGGTATCTTGCAGTCTCATAACTGATCGAGGCGTGGATAACTGTTGGATATCCTTGGTCTCAAATTTCTGCAATTCTGCAAACACTAAGTCAGTAGACCTGTGACAACATCAGTAAACATTAGTTAAGGCATTTAGTTGTGTCTATTGGTTCTTGTGGTACCACTCGAATACCAAAAGCCAAAAGCCATGTCTTAGACATAATGTGGGCACAACTGGGGCTGCAGCAGGTTCTAGAGTGTCTGCAAAACAAATTCAAAATCAATAGAGTCTTTAGACGAGGGTTAGAGATGATAATATTTACCTCAAATGGTGTGATAGACACGGAATAAACTAGAAGCCCATCCGCCGCGAAACCTCCAGGTGTCGAGTCGGGCACGAAGCACGTAGCGAGGGTGAGACGAAGAGGAGCGCCAACGACCGAGCGTGAGAAGAATTGGAACATGTAGAAGGCATCCATGAGCGGTTAAAGAGAACAAGAACGTGCATAATGGTGAAGCGGCAAACTGCAAAACGACAAGCACTCAAAATGATGTGAGCGATTAGAAATGAGAAAAAATCAACAATTCATGAAAAAAGAGAGATGATGTGAAGATTATAAAATGGAACTTGAGTTTTGATTAGGGAAATATTTGATTAGAATTTTCATATAGCACATTTCATTTGTGAAGTTTTGGAAGAACGAGGTCTCTTGCTCGCAAGGGCCATAACTTTTCCTAAGTAACTCAGATGGAGATGATTTTTGCATCAACATGTCGGGGACAATCAATTGACTCAGGGGCATAGGTGGTCGGTGCCAAAACGACATCAAATGAGCTCTATAGCTAGGGGCATGATCGAGGAAGTCGAGCTTTAGAATTCAAAAATAAACACGAAAATTCCCTATCATGCCCCGTATGTTATTGCGTATAAAAAGTGACGCGTATTTTTGTCGCATAAAAATTTTTATAAGAAAAATGAAATTTAAAATTTAAAAAGTGACGGTTAATTTTTTGTTTCGTTTTGTTTTTGCCTGTCGCCTCGTCCTTTCACCATAGCCCCCAGAGAAGAGCACACTTTGCCATAGCCGTGACCCTTGCCCGCCACTGCCGCCGCTGTACCAGGGCCATACTTCCACACCTTCTTATGTGCACATGACCATGGCCCGTACTCGGCAATTTGCTAGTTACTCCAGCCTTGACGTGAACCAGATTTATGCCGAGCTTGGAGATCAGCTCGTTGGGGACTCTGGAATGCTCGAGATCCTCTTGACTGAGCTTGTTAAGCGGTTCGCCACCCGGGAATAGGGAGCGCATAGTAGCTGCATACGCCGCACAACAGAAAGCTGAGCGAGTGGAGCAGCAACAAGCCGAGCAAGTCACCCAGAAAAATGCTGAGCGAGAGACCTAGCACGAGACTCGGGAAGATGAGGAGCGGCAGACTCGGCGGCCTCCAGACCAAACCAATGGACCCATTATCCGACATAAGCGGAAGAGCACGACACATAAGTCGGGGAGCACCTACAAGCAAAAGCTCCAATCCATGGGCAATCTTAGCAAGGCCACGAGCTCCGCCTGACGGCAAGATCGCGTGGATGCCGCCCGACCTCGCCCCTGTTAGTGGGCAAGATGCTTCCCAAGCCGCCGCCTCAGCAACGA
Organism: Isoetes taiwanensis; assembly: GCA_021234155.1. Classification (NCBI taxonomy): domain Eukaryota; kingdom Viridiplantae; phylum Streptophyta; class Lycopodiopsida; order Isoetales; family Isoetaceae; genus Isoetes; species Isoetes taiwanensis. Next base: position 3,812,685 of record JAJEKV010000039.1, read on the forward strand.
AAGTCGCATAGGTGGAAACTCGGTACCGTGGCATTGAGAGAGATTCGGAAGTTCCAAAAGACTACAGAACTTCTGTTACGGAAGCTTCCCTTCCAGCACCTGGACTGAGAGATAGCACAGGAGTATCAAACCGACCTTCGGTTCTAGACCTATGCTATGCTCGCCCTCCAGGAGGCCACCGAAGACTACTTGGTGGCCCTTTTTGGGGATGCCAACTCCGTGCCATACATGCTAAGAGGGTTACCATCATGCCGAAGGATCTGGCCTTGGCACAAAGGATTTGGGGGGACCACAATTAGTTCATCATTTTTCCAAACCCCTTGTAAATTATTTTGTTATATATATCTTCGGATGTGAATATAGGAATCTCAGTTTTTGTCCATAATTTCTTGCCGTGTATATTTTCATAATTATTTACAAAAAAAAAGAAGAGAAATTTTTAAATAATTATTACTAATAATGGCGTCTGACACTGACATTACAATAACTTTAAAAAAAAGTGACATTGAGTTTATGTAGCCTTTTCTGAAGGCTTACTTTTTTCTATTATTACCAGCACCCCGCTTTACATCGACTTCGTGGCCGTGCGGTAATGCGTCATTATCAATCAGCTTTTAACTGAACAATTTGTGTGGGGTTTATGAGCCGCCTCTTGTGCGGTTCATATTACAAACCCTCTTTCCCTGTGTACTTCTCGATGTCTGATCATCATTCCCTGGATTGCGTCTGCCATATCTCTCATTGATTCTGTCCTTGTCATCAGAATGTGTATTGGTTGTCCCCATCTTATATTTCTGTATTTGTCTCTGATGTCTCCGTATATCGGGTACTCATTAATCATGTGGTTCTCATCCTCCACTTCCCCAGTGTCACAGATTCTGCATATCCGGCACTCCTTTTAGAGTCTTTAGGTTTTCATTCAGTCATTTTGGTGATCCGGGAACCAGTTGGAGGATCGTGCCCTCGCTATCCTGGCCTACGGCGGGTTAGGCCCCTCAGTCCATAGCGTATCCCAGTCTCCTTTTTTACTACAAATACCACACTTATATACATATACATTGTGTCCTTTCATGCTGGCTGTTATTCTATGGTGGACAAATTTTTGTTGTTCTCGTGGTGGTTTTGAGTTTATAGTGGTCCGGATTATCAGTTGGTGGGTCCAGCCCTCGCTATCTTGGTGTACGGCAGAGGTTGAGCCTCTCTGTCCCGTAACTTATTCCGTCCACTTTTTACTCAAATGAATTTGCCTTGCCTGTGCAGTCTCTAGCCTCTGCTGTATCCCTAATTCGTTGCTCTTCCAAAATCTGCCATAGCTATCATGTTCCTAGCCTGATGCTCCTATGACCTTACTTGACATAAAAGTCTGAATAGCAGCACAAGCATATATTGTTTCTAAACATATGTCTCTAGCCTAATGCTCCTAAGACCTTGCTTGACATAAAAGCCTCAACAGCGGTGCATAATAAGAGAGTACAATCTACAATCAGAATTGTAGAAGGACCCCTAAGCAAAGAACAAATCCAATAAATGTTTCAATGTTCAATATCCTCAGTCCGTAGCGTATCCCAATCTCCTTTTTGACTACAAATACCACACTTATATAGATATGCATTGTGTCCTTTCATGCTGGCTGGTATTCTATGGTGGACAAAATTTTGTTGTTCTTGTGGTGGTTTCGAGTTTATAGTGGTCCAGATTACCAGTTGGTGGGTCCAGCCCTTGCTATCCTGGTGTACGGCGGAGGCTGAGCCTCTTTGTCCCATAACTTATCCCGTCCGCCTTTTACTCAAATGAATTTGCCTTGCTTCTGCAGTCCCTAGCCTCTCCTGTATTCCCTAATTCGTTGCTCTTCCACAATCTGCCATAGCTATCATGTTCCTAGCCTGATGCTCCTATGACCTTGCTTGACATAAAAGTCTCAACAGCAGCACAAGCATATATTGTGTCTAAACATATGTCTCTAGCCTAATGCTCCTAAGACCTTGCTTGACATAAAAGCCTCAACAGCGGTGCATAATAAAAGAGTACAATCTACAATCAGAATTGTACAAGGACCCCTAAGCAAAGAACAAATCCAATAAATGTTTCAATGTCCAAAATACCTGGGCAACGCGCTCAAGTGTGATATCCTTGAGATATATAGGCGTCCGCAAACTGATATCAGCAAAAACATTGTTTCCCTTGAGTGGAAGACACTGCCCTGGTTCTCCAAAACTAGGCTGCAACACCCTGTTTGCTATTGAATGCTAGTAGGTGGCGATCTGTAAAAATCTCTAATACGAATTCATTTTGTTTGACTATTAATGATCTAATATATAACTATTGTAATACAAAGAAAGGTTAATCCCTTTTCCGTTAAGGAAAAGGGGGAAAATAGTTTGGCTAATCCTAAAAAAAAATGGAGTACTCGTTTGCATTTTTTATTTTTTTTTAAATAAATCTCTCTTCATAAAATTGGCCATAAAAATTGCCTAGACCCCCTGAAAAATCCCCATTTGGCTAATAATAGCTGCTAATTTTTCCCATATCCGCAATGCATCCCCCTTGGCAATTTGCCTTGCCTCTATCTGGAGAGGGATATTGTATGGAAGATGTTGGAGGGTGACTCTCACGCCACCAACGTGCTTAAGGGAAAACTCCGATGGGCGAAGCACCTGCCCATCATACTATATGAGGGCCAAAGGCACTTTTCACGTCAACTTTGCGTTGGCCATGTATGTCGAGGAGGAGGCCTTGCATGTGGAGAAAGGAAAAGCACCAGCGATATCGACTGACGAGGATGAGGAGCGTATCAGTAAGGATGATTTTGTTTGTTGGAAGCAGTTAGCTGATCAAATGCTGCTGCATTGGGACCAGGGAGCTAGACTTACTAGATTGGATACCCTCCCAGTCATCCATCATGAGGGTCAAGAATACCTTCCGTTGGAGGACATTATGTGGACCTACCATATCATTGCTCAAATCCAAGACCAAACTCAAGTCCTATACGAGCTCGCCGAGTATTGTATGGACGATTTCATTGACTTTAGCCCTGCCGAGCTTCCCTCTGAGGTACAATAATTGCTTCAATTTCATCAGGAAACCATCGAACCGGTTGATGCGCACTTGCACTTGCGACATCTTATATTGCAAGAGGCCCTGTCACAACCATCGGAGGAAGCCTTTGTTGCTATGGGACCTCATGTTCCCAATATTAATATGGTGGATATCCCCATGGAATCAGATGAGGAAGGAGAAGATCTATGTTACAACAAGAATCATTTAAGGGAAGAAAGGCAAGAAATCAAAGAAGATGAAGTGACCATATACCCCGACAAGGAGGTGGCCATCTCTGTTACTCCTGAGGTTCGTGCCTTGGGAAATCATACCACCCGCTTCTTCCTTTCAGTTCTTAAGCAAGGGCAGGTTCTTTTTATTATCAAGGACCTGGCTCCGGAGGCTGAAGCATCATGGTGGGCACTTCGTGCTTTATCCACCTTAGCCAGGCATAAGAAGCTCCAACCTCGCATGCTGACATATGTGCTCATGCATCGAGACCTTGCATTAGCTGCCATGGGGCAAGATATTGCCCTATGGATGAGCATGAAACTCCTTGTGGCCACTCCATTGGCCACGGCTTTTCCCCCGGAGGAGATTGCGTCTACGGCTGCTCTTACCATTAGCCCCGATGTAACCTTGCTTTGCCACCGTCAACCACCGATGCCTTCCACTCCGATGGATGAAGATGCAGGACCCAATTCTTGATTGTATTCACTGTTATAGATATATGGCCTTAGGCCATTAGAAATTGTGTAACAAGAAATTTGGCACTTATATGCCATCCTTTAATATAACTTTTGATATTCTACCTATTAGCCTCTGTGTCTACTACATGCCTTGCATAAAATTATAATTCTATAGTTGTACATCTTGCTTATCTCTGTTCTTTATTTATATTTTAGACAGTGCGCGTCTCCCTCCTTGGGCGACCCCCATGTAACCAGGTCGTTAACTCTAGAGCAAGAGCTCATACTTATGAAGCGTCAGCTTATTGCGCTCTAAGCCTATGTACTCCAAAACAATCCACCAGCAATATCACTGGAGTACGACCCTGAAATTCCTTGCTGCCACCACTCCATGCACCAGTACCTGCTCCAACTACAACCTCATGCTCAAAACATACACGGAGCAATTCATCATCTGATGTAAGTTCTGACTTGTCGAAGTCGTCGGATTCCTCGGAATCATCCGGAGACCATGCCAAGCCCTATAAAAAGAAATATCAGAAGACAGTGGATTCTGCCATCATAAGCATTTGGAGGAACCGTAAGTTATCCCAATTTTCAGGTAAGACCAGATCAGGTGTGGATGCTGAATCCTGATTAGCTGAAATGCATGAGTCCGGCAAATCATATGGAATGACAGAAAACGATATTATCTTGCAAGCAATTCCAAGGGAAGCTCGTGAGCAGCTTTGAAAGGATAGAGCCTGTTATCGGTGTTTCTAACCAGGACATCGCATGCAGGAATGTCCATATGTTACCTAAGCTGCACAAGTCGCCCTCACAGAAGTGGATTGGGACGATGTGTTGCCATCATTTGACCCTCCAACCGTTGCTGACGAGGAAGCTCCAGACTATATACAAGGTGAGTCCCACATATATGTCGTTATTGAAACAGGTCAAGCTGATAGTCAACCTTCCGTCATATCCACAGTTGGCCAAGTAGACAGTAAGCCTTTTGTCATCCTTATGGATATGGGTAGTACGCATAATTTTGCTTCACCTAGAATGGCAGAAGTCTTACAGATTATTCCTTTGAGATCAAAGACGCGTCTAGTTATGCTAGCTAGTGGGGTCGCTCGTCATACACAAGGCCGATGCATGAATTTGAACATCTAGTTGCCAGGAGCACCCGTTGCTCTAGGAGCTGAAATTATGAACATCGGTCGGTATGATCTCATTGTGGGTATAGAGTTCTTGGCTGCTGCAAAAGCAAATATTGATTGTGAAAAGCAGAAAGTTACCTTTAACGCAGCTAATGGAACTCGTATGACTATAGTAGGTAAACCAGTTGTTCCAATTCTGCAGTTTATTTCATTGCTTCAATTGATAAAGTCATCAGAAAGTATCAGGTCGCTTGCATTGTTAGGCTTGCATCAGTAGAGACCATTTCTCTACAGGAAGAAATCATTGGAAGCTTGCCCAAAGCATTTGCTGCCTTACTTCGTGAATTCCACGACCTTTTCTCGGATGAGATTCAAAAATTACCACCTTTCAGAGGCGTGGAATATGAAATCACATTGGAACACGGTGCTAAATCTACTAAGGCCCTGTATCGTACGAGCACACCCAAATTGGCAGAGCTTAAGAAGCAGCTGCAAGACCTTCTTAAGTTGGGATTCATTTGACCAAGTGTGTCACTTTTTATGCCTCTATTTTGTTTGTGAAGAAAAAGGATGGTACCTTGCGCATGTGCATTGATTACAGGCAATTAAATAAGCACACAATTAAGAATCGGTAAGCTCTACCGCATGCCAATGGTCTGATGGATCAATTGCAAGGGGAAAAGTACTTTACGAAGATTGATCTTTGTTCAGGATATCACACAAATCAGAATTAAAGAGGATGACATCCATGAGTCCGCCTTTCAGCCACGCTATGGGCACTATGAGTTTACCATTATACCCTTTGGACTAACCGACCCGCTACGTTCATGAGGTTGACGAACAATGTCTTACGTGAATATCTAGATGATTTTGTCATCATTTTCTTCGATGATATCCTTATCTACAGCAAAATCTTAGAGGACCATGAGCGTCATCTTCGACTGGCCCTGCAGAAATTGAGACGCCATCAACTTTATGCTAAGTTTTCCAAATGCAAGTTTGCAACTATCAAGGTCGATTACTTAGGATACATTGTCTCTGCGGATGGCATATCAATGGATCCAGCCAAGATTGAGGCAGTAAAAGATTGGCACGTTCCAGTGAATGTGTTAGAGGTCCGAAGTTTTCTAGGTTTGGCAGGCTATTGTCAAAAATTTGTTAAGGACTTCACCAAGCTTGCAGCGCCTCTTACAGACCTTACAGGACATGAGAAGGTTAAAGATTGGATGATACATTGGAAAGAGAAAGTCCAGGCCGGATTTCAGTCATTAAAGGACGCTTTGACAACTGTTAGGATAAATGGATTGCCACAGATTCTAGTAAGATCACTACGGGTGGTGTATTAATGCATGAAGGTAGGGTGATCGCGTATGATTCTAGGAAGATGAACGATACAGAACAAAGATACCCCACGCATGACCAGGAATTACTTTTCGTTGTGCTTGTCTTGCATATTTGGAGATAACATCTGCTTGGGAGACGATTCCAGTTAGATACAGATCACCAAAGTCTCCAGTATATCTTCATGCAACCCCATCTCAACCTTAGGCAGTGACAATGGATGGAATTCCTGGAGAAATATGATTTTGAAGTTGTGTATAAGCCAGGCAGGCATAATGTTGTTGCCGATGCTCTTTCCAGATATTCATTGGTCACTCGCACGCATTGTAATGCGATTTACACCAGTGAGTTTGGCAAGCAGATAGAGCAAACTCTCCCTCTAGATCCTGAATTTAAAGAAGTATGGCAAAGTCTATCCAAGAGAGCCAGAACAGATAAGGAGAGGGTAGTTTTTCGCCATTATAAGAAGGAAGGTAACCTTCTTTATTGTAAGAATAAGTTATATGTGCCCAAAACATCAGGAGTTCGCAAGTTCATTCTCCATGACACACATTACAGTCCTATAGCGGGGCATGCAGGATTCATGAAGACATATTTTAAGATCCGCTCTAGCTGTTTTTGGCAAGGTATATGATTGCACTTCATGTATACTCTTTCGGCTTTACAATCTTATGTCAGCATCCTTATTGCTACTAAGGTTTTTCCCCCGAAAACCCTTCGGGGCGGGGGTTTTTTAATCCTGGTAGTAATACGCCTGCTGCTCTCTCTCTTTGTACTTGGGTCCCATAGGCCAGTTGGTCTCCGTGGACGATAAAATCATATTCTATTCTATTCTATTCTATTCTATTCTTGTTTAATGAGCATTAGCTTCAAACAAACACTGGCAGCATGCGGTAAACAAACTTGAAGCAAACAAATAGGATCATCTCTTAAAGCAGAAATAGAACGAAGTTTATAAATTGTCATAAGGTACTGCACTTGCCGTACATGGTTTAAGTCTTGTCATCATTGGCACCCTTGCAAGAGGCAGTATATCTCTTGTAACGGCTCTTCCATGTGATCCCATATTCTGAGCTTTCTAGCATGCTTCAGTGAATCGACACTCATACATATGTTCCAAATTTTCACAAAACCTGCTAGAAGCTAAGGCCAGAATTAGAGTAGAAAGGAAGACTTGAAAATGCATACCTGGTAACAAAACTTGTAGTGCTTTTACCCTGCTTAGCCATAGGGGTAAAAACAAATAGCCAAGAGCTACCACTCTAATAGGAAGGATAGCATCGAATAGCTCTGCGCATCGTCCGACAAACAAAAAAAAACAATGAAGGGCTCACCCTAAATGAAATGCGATGTCATTTAGTCATGGGACTTGAATTTGAAGAGTTTTAGGATGCCATATGCCAAAAGAGATGAAAGCAGAAAGTTAAGTGCAAAGGCTCTGGAAATGATCATTGAACTCACTGCTGCTAATCATATTGCAGGCTTAAAAACCTCTTTGGCAGCATTGTGCAACTTCAAATCGTGTATGAGAATGCTAATGACACAGAGCCCATCTATCTAACGGAAGATTGTATGCAATTAAGCTCGATCATTCCAAGAGCAAGCATAATTATCTTGGAAAGATTATGCAGATCAAAGTGAATGTAGCAGCAAAATAGTGGATGATTAAATGTGTGACCCAATCTATGTTACATAGGTTGTCCCCAGCTTTTACCAATATTGCCCCGTGTTAGAGTTGAGGGAGATACCTATCAAGTTAGATCTCACTGCGTGCCCCTGCCCCCATTTACGCTTTTGTTGCTTGAAAGGAAGTGAACTAATGCCTTCGCCAAATCCGTGCTAGCTGTGGTTGCTCCAAACAGCAAGCCAAATCTCCTCCAACAAATGCATTCTCTATGGATATGGCTAACTTTATCCTATGGCTAACTGGATATGACCTCTATTCGCTGCATTATTTGATGTGCATGGCATGTTTTACCATATATTAACCTCAAAAAGAAGATATCTGAAGTTTCTACCTGAACATTTGGAGGTAAAGGATGACCTGCATACTTTATTATACATTCAAGGGGACTTCAAAGAGAGATAAAAGGATGCAGCCATACAATACAATAGACTGTATGATGTTGATCGATTTCCAAGCCTGCTGTTAGATTCCACCTGCAATTATAAATACATCCTGGATCAGCAAGAAAGCCTTCGCTTTCTAAAAAAGACTATAATGATAAGAACTAAAGAAATACGAATCAGTATTAAACATTGTCAAACTTTGAGAGGCCGGCATTTCATTCAAGCAAAAGCTCTGAATCAGCATCAAACTTTGTGGGATTCTTCAAAAGAGATCATTAATACTTCAATAACTATTAGAATTTGTTGGGTTGTCCAAAATCGTCATTCAGTTTTAGAAAACATGTGGATAGTTCTAGTCTTTACCTGATGCCTCTTGCCTGATTAATAGAGAAATTTACATCTCCTGCATCAGGCCGTGCAGGAAGGGCGCCAGAAACACAACTCTTCGAGTTGGAATAATACCATATAGCAATGCCATTTAGAACAGGGAATCCAAAGGGAACCTCGCAATCATGTAAAGATCTGAAGGACATGATTCGTAGTAACAATAACCGAATAAGTATGTCCAACATGAACATCCAAAAAATCGTACAGGCTTTGTGCGGTGTATGATCCTTCTGTTTCAACCAGAAACATCTTTTGGCTTTGGATCCTGAAGTTTAGACTTAATGTCGAACCGACATTTGATATTCTCAGCCGATATATGCTTCCTGGAGTTAAAACAAATAAATCAGTCGGGTTTCTAAAACTTGATCCAACAGAAAAAATGACAAACGGGCTTAGATCGACCTCCAATGCTGGCCGCTGGAGCTCAAATGTAGTAGAACTAAAAGCTGAACATAAGCTCGAAAATCCGCTTGCTTCCTTCTTGTTAGAATCTTGACCGATGTACCTCATTACCAGAAAGGAAAACGCAGAGAAGAGAACTTTAGCTTAAAAAAAACTCCCGCCCAAGCGTAAGGAAAAACTCCCGCAAGCGGGAGAGGGAACGCCGCATGCGTCTGCACTGCGGCGTTCCAGGCACAAAGTCCAACACGCTCCCATTTTAATAAAGAAGATAACTCAATTGCAATAAATAATTGCACATATAGAGGCAAAATTCCATCGCAGTTGTGACGAGCTAATAACAAATATAGACTATGTATTTTATCAATTGTAAATTAACTAGCATCAAAACTTTTAGCATCAAAGCTTGTGACTAAACTGCTCCAAAGATTGCATCAACTATTGCCTCATGCTTTTTATCAAAGCAATTGTCAAAACTAGCGACAAAAGAATCAACAAGTTTTATACAAGAAAAGAACCATTCCGCAAAGCCATATAGTTTGTTAATTGTGTCAACCATTGTAACCCTTTAGAATTTCTATTATAATTTGTGTAATAGCAAGATCAAGTTTTCTCAATTGATTCTTTATTTACAAGTACTCAATGTTTAGCAAAATACACGAGGAAGTTGAATATTCTCATTCATACTAAAAAGATTTATATAAGCGAGATGCTCATAGGCAAAAGATGATATAATGATAAGCAAGAGTAATTTTTAAACTAATAGAATAGAATAAAATAGAATATAATAGAGTTTTGTCCACGGAGACCAATTGACCTATGGGACCCAAACAGGAGGCGCAGCAAGCGTATTATTGTCCAGGTTAAAAAAAACCCCCTCCCCGCCCTAAAGGGTTGTTTGGGGGAAAAACTGTGATAGGAATAGGTTTGCTGTCAAATTGTACAAATACAAATACAAATATATATCATGGGGGACAGAAATATGTACATGTATCAGGTAAGTGCCCGAGGACCGAGCTGATCTCGGCGATCCATGATCCCTTGAATTTATATGCCCAACCTTCGTACCGCGCTCGTGCTTAGCATCTTATGCAGGGGCTAGCCAGAACGGACCAGCTCAGCATGGCGTATTCAAATGTCATCACATGCCAAACAACTCTGAAGGGTGTGGCATTCATCTTCCACAGCTACAACCTAGGAGCGTTGACAAAGCCTCTCTTGACGCAGCTCCCCAATCATCTCCATGTCTCAATCTAGAGATGGTGTGCACCTGTGCAGATAGAGGCAATGGCAATGGATCTGCACTTTTTCATGGGTAGATGAGTGCGCATGTAGCATTGCGAGCCCCGCTCCAACATGAGATTTATGTGGCGTTGATAATGCAATTTGATCTTATTCATCAACAAAATGATCTCCATTTTTGTGGATCACCCAAAGGTGCCTTCAGAATCATTATTTTCTCCACTGCATCCTTCCTATTAATCACATTCAGAAACGTCTATCAGACTCATTTAAATCAATGTTAAATGCAAAAAAGTTATTTCAACAACTTGATATAATTTCTATAAGAGTTTGTTCCTACAATGTTATTAATATCTCAAATCTGCCAATTAATATCACATCTTAATTGGCACATCTATGTATATTTTCGTCAATGGTTCTAGGCAATGTAATATTCAATTAGGATGAAAATGTTTACCTCTTCCTTGTCAGAATCGCTATCATTGTAACATACTTCCTGCAAATTATAAAAACAGAGATAAGAAAGGTAATCAAAACACCTACTATTCATATAGAAATACATTACCGTCTCAACTTCTATGCCTTACCTTAAATATTATGCCCAGGCTTGTTCCTTTAGCATAATCCATGACTTTAAACTGTAATTAAGAAACATAAAAGTTCACAATTATAAGAGATTCCAAATGCAATTCATCAAGAGAAATGGCAGCAAATAAAAAAACTTGAACCAAAAGAAAGTAGAAATTGGGCAAGATCGAAAGCCCTGAAACCCCTGTCAGCACATCTTCATTTACAGAGTTTGACCCTCAAAAAACATTTAGGCTCTTTTAGCAGATCCATCAGGATGGCATGAGCCCAAATAAAATGACCTTTCTCACTATCTTAAATGTCTGCTCCATCTTGGAGACTCTAGGAAAGGCAAAACTGATACATTCGTGTATAACTATGAGTGAATTTGAATCTAATATGCATTAAGGAAATGCCCTTATCAATGTGCATAATAAGTCTGGATATGTCGAGAGCACAAGTATGGTAATCAAAATGATGGCAATCAGAGACCTGATCTTATGGGATTGCATGATAATAACATAGTATATTTAGGAAATGCAGGCCATGTTTTGCGTGCTAAAATACCATAAAAACAATCATCCAAGTAGCTGCGGCAACAAAAAACAGGAAGAGTTGATGGTTTCAAATCTATTGTCAGATCTGTAATAGGTCGTTTTGAGGTATATGAATTGGCAAAAGCAATTGTAATCTAAAAGAAAGAAAAGCTTTCTTAAAAGTTGTACCATTCTTTGAGATTCAACAGGTTGGAACATACGCTGATTGGTTTGCTAGAGTAGAAAACAAACTAAGAATGCTCAAAGGACTGCAAAACTGCAGGTAATTAAGATCACGGAGTCTGTGCTTGCGGTGGGATGGCGTTTTCTTGTTTCCCACATTGCACCAAGATCTTTATGTCTCTGATCTAGTTCTTCTACGAGTCAGACTTAGTTCTTCTATTGGTGGCAGACCTGGATAGATAATCAGATTGCTTCAAAAGCATGTGTATTATTGAGATCTGAATATGCAAGCGAATAGTTAGTATTCTTCTTCATTTCCTCCTGTCCTCGAACGGCCATCATACATCTCAACAAGGATCATACATCTCACAAAGAACAGATGTCTACCTTAAGTGTACACAAGCAGGGAAGGAAACAAGTAGATAATAGTTATAGAGTAGTATAAACAAGTAGAACAAGTTATAGAGTAGTAAATTAATCAATAACTACTAATTATATGTTCCCGCTAGCTAGAAATATATGTAGAAATAAACAGATAAAACAAAACACATATAATAATCTAACCTTCTTTGGCGCAAATCCTTTTGCTATCAATCTCTTTAAACACTGCATACCCACCCTTTTTCAAGATTTATTGCAGCATATCATCTGTGGACATCGAGCCCCAATCTTGAAACTACAATTTCAATTGAAAACAACAAAGAGTCAACTAGTTTGTAGGATCAATTTCTTATAAATGAATAGAACAGAATATAGAGGAGGAAATTAGGTTGAAGTATTCAATTGTTGTGAGCAACCTCTACAAAGTCAAGTACTTGAGAATCTAAAAGAGAAATATTGAAGATGTACAAACAAAATTGAAAACAAGGACAAGAACTTACAAAGTTAGTTTTGATTGACATGGGTCCACCAGAACCAGTTTGTTATCTTGTTTTCAGTCTGGCAGCAACATTCTTTTGACTGATAAGTCTTGTTACAAGAATCCACAAACCTTTTCCAGCACTCTTCATCGACTTGCATTGGCTTTTTTTTTTTTTTTGAAGGAAAGATTGTATATTCATCAAGTAGGAAATATTACATCATGAAGATCCCTCTTGGATCAGATAGATATAAAGCTTTAAAAGATCCCACATGGATCAATTATCATAACTGAACTTCTGTATTTGTAAGCCTCACTCAACTTCTTCTTCTGTCCAGCTGATACTATAGGATTAAAATCAACATCTTCTCAACTAGCTAGAATACTATAGGAGTCAAGAACAAACTTTCCAAAAGCTACAGTTAAATCCTTGAATGATCATAAACCCTGTTGCATAAATAGAGATGAAGAGAAAAAGAATACATAGTAAAATGTGCAATCATACTGCACAAAGAAGCTGCACTTCTTCTGAAATTTGACCCAACCTGCAAATTGATATGCCAGTACATAGAATAATATATGAAATACGTAAGAAGTGATGCATTATCAGAATGTGTAGCAGTCAACCTGAATTGGTTAGACAACTTAGCCCAACCACCAGACACCTCCACTTCTGTATGAAAGCAGCCAAATAAAATGGAATTCAGGCATCAGTACCTGATCTTAGCAATACTCAAATGTAGCAGTATTTGAGCAAACCATATCCAGTGGATTGGTATGAAAAAAGAATTTGGCATCAGTACCAAATCATATTCAAGCTTCAGAACTTGAAAGGCTTCTTTAATCATAGCTTATTGAAAAAGCAAACAATCATGCTAGGAAATTCCAAATATTTGCCAATCTAACATAACCTGTTTAGCGCCTGGCTCAAAATATGTAAGCGTCATCCCGCCCAGAAAATTCCTAGCTCGGCAAATTCTGACAATTCCATATATTATTCCATATCTAGTTGAAAGAATCTGTAAATTAAAATCAAACTACTATGTTCTCTTCAAGGAGTCATCTCCATATCTTTCTGCTAGCAAGAAAGAGCAACAGGGAAGGAAAGGAAGGCCAAAGACAAATTCTTCACAAAGAGACAGATTACGATTTTCCCTGCTGGAAAAGAAATGCAAAGTATCTCCTTTACCTAGTTTTGTAGCCTCCATTCTTCACCTTATAGGCCGGCATCTACCAAGATCTACCATTTCGGTGTGTCTATTCAAAGACATAGTGTATAATCACCAAAGAATGGAACCTCGTTAGAGGATTACCTGCTGCCAAAACGGCCACCGAAAAGGAGAGAAGGCTTTGTTTTCATTCCCAGCACGAAGCATTCCTTCACAGGACGAGAATTTAGAAGGCACAATAGAGCAAAGTTTAGCTAAACTTCTCCATCTCTTCAAATACTTATCATTCTACAAGAATTAAAAATACATGCATCATTCTACAAGTAAGTCCATATATCTACATGAGATCATAGAAAAGAAACATAGATAATTAATGGTTCCTCCGTATAGGATGGCGATGAAGAAACTCAAATAATGAAGAAACAACAAATGCATTTTCTCATTAGATGCAAGATTGGATGAAACTCGCAACCACTGAAGTTATAACCTCCATTCATTTAACATCTCTGCGGGAAAAAAACCACGGAAAGGAAATGTCTTTGGCGACCAGGGCGTTGTTCTTGGCCGGCTATGGAGCAACCGCCCTCCCTTCTGCCGACCACAACGGTTGCTCTTGAAGAAAGATTTGTGGCTTTTGAGGCTAACAGGGCTGATGGTTTTGTTCTCTAGGAGAATTGAGGAAAAAATCTATTGGAGTGATTCATCTGCATCTTTTCGGTGGCAAGTATCCTCTAACGAGGATGTGTTCTTTGTAAGAAGGATTTGTCTCATGATTCTGGCTATGGCAACCGTAAAAGGGCTTGATTTATTGATATCGAGCTCCGTTTGGGGCTGCCTTGATGTTTTTTCTTTTGGTTTGACACAGGAATCTGGTTTTTATCTAGGGTTTGATTCCAGTCATAATCCTGCGAATTTGTGACGAAATTTGCCGCAAGATGTAGTTCTTGCAAGATTGTCTGTGGAAGAATTGACCAAGTTTTGTCGTGTATTGAAAGAATGGAGGATTTCTTTAGGAATATCCACTTGTAGGTGAGAGCTTGTTCCCATTTGTGCTTCCAGACAGAAACGTGTGAATCTGAGCAAAAATGGTACCCTTGGCACGATATTGATTCGGTGTTTGTTTTGGAAAGGAGAGCTTTCTGCATCACTTGGTCACACGGCCAGTTGCTCATATGGTTCGTCGCCTGTACAAGTTCAGGAGCATGCAGCACTGGTCATGTTCAACATGTTGTTGCTCAGCAGGCATTAGCAAATCAGCAAGGTGCTGCAGAAAGCAGGGGCTGAAAACACAACCCAAGTGCAGCAGTAGGGACAGCCACAGACAGGTAGTCATGAGCAGATGCAGATGCAGACAGACACAAACAAAATTGTCAATATCTTGCGCTTCTTACTGCTTCAAAGCTGTGTAGAGGAGGTACTTTTGCACTTTGTCTTTAATGAAGACTTGCCGAAAGGATAGATCCAATTGGATGCTGGCCCACAAGGCGAAGAACAGATCTGCAAGATTAGGTAAAGATGTTTCTTTAGGTTTTATTTTCATCAGAGAATATTACAATTCATTCTTTTGGAAAGAAGTAAGTCTATCGCCCTTCCTTTTCTGCTCTTTCTTGCTAGCAGGAAGAACCGGGTTTTGCATTTGATATATCAAGAAGATTCTTCTATCAAAGGAATTGCAAGGTCTGCATTGATTCAAGTTGGAGTGGTTCAGAAAACAGGTTGTATGTTAGATTGGCAAATATTTGGAATTTTCTAGTCTAGAACAAGCAATCCCAATGGGCATATTATATCCATTTGATGGAGTTTGTATATAACAGTACTAAACAGGAGTCCTAGCTTGATTGTTTTATCAATTACTGCGATGATTGAAGAAGCATCTAAGTTCTGAAGCTTGAATATAATTTGGTATTGATGCCAAATTTTCCTTGATACCAATCCACTGGATATGGTTTGCTCAAATACTGCTACATTTGAGCTGTGTATTAAGATCAGGTACTGATGCCTGAATTCCACTCTATTTGACTGCTCTCATACAGATATGATTCTAGGTCTTGTTGGGAGCAAGGCGCATATATCTTCTACTTATTTCGGTTGTTCAGATTATTTGCAAGTGCTTTTGGACGAGACAAATTATTTCCAAGTGCCTCTTGGCAACCACAGATCGTCTTGGTCAATCTGGTTACGATGCGGATAGGCCTTATGAGCTTCTGGGTAAAAGCACGTTGTGGTGTATCAAAAACGCGCATTTTGACGCCACATTTTAGCACCACTTTTGTGGTAGAATCGGGTGGTGCATACTGAAGCGGAGATTGCGGGAGTGCGAGTTAATGAGCGTCGGTTATTTTGAATTTTATGCCACGTCATTGTCCCTCATTTTGAATTAAGAAATAATCACCTCTTCTTCTGTTTTTTTGCCGCTTCTTGCCGATTGAACCCTAATGGAGTCAGAATTGAATGTCACTGGTTACACGATGAAATCTCTCCTCAAACAAGAGATTGTGCCCCATGAAGATCTAAAGAAGCTTTACAGGTATTTTTCCCCAAATGTTTTGTTCAAACTGAAAAATTAAGGCATATGTTTTCTTGTACAGGTTGAAGAATCTGAGTAATGAACAATACAAAGAGTTCATGCAAATTTACAAAAGAATTACAGGGAAGCCACATACATGGGGTGGAATGGCTCCTGGAAC
The DNA here is from genome assembly GCA_021234155.1 of Isoetes taiwanensis. NCBI lineage: Eukaryota > Viridiplantae > Streptophyta > Lycopodiopsida > Isoetales > Isoetaceae > Isoetes > Isoetes taiwanensis. The sequence continues at coordinate 3,828,992 of JAJEKV010000039.1, forward strand.
ATGGGCAGTGGCTTATTATCTGCATATAAAGGGGGAGGCTGTTAATTGGAAGAGTTTCTCGGATTATTATAAAACTCCCAATGAGAATATGTAGCACAATAACAGGGGGTTACTTTTAGATTTTTATACGCTTTTTCACATGGTTTTTCTATGATTTCGTTGTTGTATTCGTTGAGGTGTACTAAATAGTATTTCTAGAGTGCACCATTTATGGGCCGTTGATTTTCGTTGGTGGGAACAATCCGAGGGTTGTTGTCTTTCTCTGCATGTGTTTGTGCATGAACACTGCGCATGTGTATGCATGTGCATGTGCACATGCATGTGCATGTGTGTGCATGTGCATGTGTATTGTGCATGTGCAAGTGCATGTGCAAGTGCAAGTGCAAGTGCAAGTGCAAGTGCAAGTGCAAGTGCATGTGCATGTGTGCATATGCATGTGTACTTGCCCTCTTGGATTCTTATTGCCGGAGTGGATTTTACTACCACGAGATGGATTTTTTGCTCACACTTACAAAGGTATTTGTTTTTTAATGTTTCTTCAGTTAGCATAATGTTTTTTTTACAAGGTATTGGTTTCCTGATTCTACAATGTGGTCTTTGCAAAACCCCTTTTGTTTCCTTCCTAAGATTTGCTGCAGATTCAAGTTTAGGCCCTCTGTTTGCTTCCAACTCTTGGATATTCCTGGCTGCCGGATTGTTCATAGTAGCCAGCCTTTAGCTTCAATCAACAAATGGATTCTTATGCACACAACAAGCGGATTATTCCACGCCCTTTTCCATGTCACGTAGATCAGTCAAAAAGTGGCCACAAGAATGCATTTATATTGTAGGTTTGGAACTTTAATCAAACCGTAAGGTGAATCATGCATTACCTTTAAGCTAGAGATGGAGCATCCAAAATCATATGGATTGATAAACAATGGTGTCATTGTGAAAGAGAAATAGTTGTAGCAGAAGTAACAATATGTAGCATAATAACAGGGGGTTTTCTTTGTGTTGCAAACTTTATGACTTTCAGAATAAGGGATCAATCTGCTCTATCTTTATGGTAAATTTTACTTATGTTCTATTTGTTTTATTGTGATCAAATTCAAAAGCTACAGGTGATGAAAGCCTCAAATGAATTCTAGTTTTTTTCTGGTTTGAATTCTAAAGTTTTTGTCACACCGGGGGCGTCCCTAAGGCCCCGAAGGGGCCAAAAAGTTTTTTTTGCAACACAAACCATTAACATCCAACATATAAAAATTAAATCCCCCAACACATAACAACCATTGACATTAACAATCAACACATAATTACCATTGACATTAATTAACACAACCATTGGGTCCAACACATTTAAATTAAAATCCCCCTTAAACCCCCTTTGGTTTGGGTGCATATTCACACGGGGGGTGACGTAGGGCAGCGAGAGCCTTCATAATTGTATTTTGCACGTACGAAATCAACACCATATAGTATTCTGCTTGAAATCTTATAGTATTTTGCGAATCTTGTTATACAGTATATCAAATTTTGTACTTGCATACCCCACAAACGAGGAACTTTATGTAGAGGCCAGTTCTTCTAGACCCAAGAGAAAGCATAGGCAAATCCAACCTGACCAGGAGGAAAATAGAAAAGTGACATGGATGATGAAGATGATAGGGAAAAACCAAATCAGGTTCCTCTAGACCACACATTCAATCCGAACTCACAATCAAAACAGAAAAGCAGAGCAACCAAAACATGCCATTGCAGGTATGTACAATTATTAGTTGTGTTACAACAGAAAAAAATTTCAAGCTTGACCTAGATTGTTTCTATCAACACAGAAAAGGTAACCTCGAATCCACTTCAAGAATCAGGTATGTCTACTACCATTTTGCATCATATTGGCTGTATTGTCATGTTGTGTCTCTGTGATGCCATCTGTGGGGCATTTCGTGCAATGGATGCCAGAATGATAGATGAGATATGCGTGGTCTGGTGAGTGGTGAGTTGTTGGCATTCACCATGTCCACACCACACCCCACCATCTCCCACCACCACCACCACACTCTACCACCACCACACCACACGACCAGACTCCACCATGTCCCATACCATACCCCTCCACCACACTCCACCACCACCACACCACACCAAGCACTCCACCATGTCCCACACCACAATCCACCACCACCACACTCCACCACCATCACACCACACCCCACCACCACCACACCCCACCACCACACTCCACCATGTCCCACACCACACTCCACCACCACCACACTCCATGACCACCACACCACATCACCACCACCCCACACCCCACCACCACCACCAAACCCCACCACCACACACCACCACCACCACACTTCACCACCCTGCACAATGTCCCACCACTTCTTGCTACCACCACAGCGTGTTGTGTGGTGTGTACTGTGCAGTGTATGTTGTGTGGTGTGTGATATGTGGTGGTGTGTAGAGAGTACCTTGTGTTGTGTGGTGTGTGATTGTTGTCTTCCATCAGTACGTGGCTTACTATGTTAGGAGGCTGACATATACATACTGTTTTATTTTGCAGACTATGGCAGACTTGTGAAGGAATGGTTTGGTTGCAACATCAGCTAGGTTTGATAGATGCAAGCAACGATTGCAAGCAAACGGGGATAGGAAAAATGATATCAAAAGAAAGATTGAGTTGATGGAGCATAAAGCATCAGAAATTAGAGTTGATTTGCACAGATGGCAATCAATCATGACAAAGAACCAAAGCAGAGGGAGGGTGTTCGGGTTTGTGTTTAACTAAAGGATGAAGAGCTAAATGGTACAATGTTGCCCGGGCTGAATCAATTAAATAAGGAACTAGCAGAAACTGAAATTGAGCTAAAGGCATGTGAAGACTTACTGCTGCAGCTGCAACCTCGAATGCAAAGATTTGAGATTTTTTCTGAGCGTAGTGGTCATGACACTCCTTTAGATCCTACACTTCCAATGCTTCCTGAGGCAGAAGAAGAGGGTGATGAAGGTTGTCCATTTTGTGGACGTTGTCTGAAATGGGAGGGTAAAATGTTGTCAGTTGTGATAGCAGAATGCAGTCACCAGTATTACATGTTACGTTGTGCTCCGAATTAACTTTAGTCTCCGTTTCCTTCTTGACCTTCCTTTTGCTCGGTGCTACGTTTGCCACAGTATGTTTTCCTATTGGGGCCTTTATTCATGGATTTATGCATATGGTATTTGTCTTCTGACATCACCACACATTTCTCCTATGCTACCCTGAACCAGACCTTGGCATTTTCACTCTCCTCATCTTGTTCCCTCCTTTTCACATCCTTTTGAACCTTCTTCGCTTTAGACTTCTTGTTGTCAACACTCATTTTTGTCTTTCGTTTTCATTGTCTCACGGTGGTGTTCTTATTCCCCTTCTAAACGAAACCCACTCGCCCGCGTATGCACGATTGCACTTTGTTTTTTGACAACATATGTCGGATTGCACTTTGTCTTCCTTATGTCTATGCATTTTTACATTCCTATGCGTAAGTTTTTTCCTCTTTGCCTTATTATCTCAGTTACTTGTTATTAGATATTGGCTACAGGTTTGGAAGGAATAATAGCCACATTCACGGACTTCAGTCCGTAGCCACATTCACGGACTTCGGTCCGTAATCTGTATTCACATTCGACAACTATCTACGTGATCTGCATTCATATCATATGTTGTATGCATTACGTGGTTTGTTTTTTCATCGCCTTGTTGCCATTCTCGTTGGCATGCCAGGGTGCTTCCTTAGATTCGTCATCGTGGCGGCGTGCTTTTCTTTTCATTGTTTTGGTTTTCTAATGTCCTTCCCTTTTTCAGGTCATTGAGCAGATACCGTCCATAGCAGGCGCCTCCGGTTCTTCTTCTTCAGCTTCGCTTTCTCCCCCACGGCTCGCTCGCGCTGCTGGTTCTCGTCGTCAACGCGTAGCTTCCTCCTCGTTTGAACCAGACTCTTCGGACCCTGTTTTCCTTTCTCTCCCTGCCACTCCAAACGAGACCAACTTGCCCGTGGTCATACGATTTCTTTAGCTCGCCTGCATTTGTTCGCATGCCCCGTCACTATCCTTCAGCGCCTAATTTCTACCGGTTCTTATCATCTCCTCGATCCTCCGTCCGGCGGCCATCTTTTTCGCTCCTCTCCTTCCTGCGTTCTTTATCCTATCCGACTGCTCGGGGGTGGTGGCGGGAGTGTCTTCTTGCTATTGGATTAAGTCCATCCCAGTATGGTACGCATTCTGCTCGTCGCAGCGGAGTTTCTGCGGCTGCCGCTCGGGGGGTTTCACATGATGCTGTGCGCGCTCACGGTCACTGGGGCTCCTCTCTCTCCCGCTATGTGCTTCGCGACCCAACTCAATAGCTGGAGGTTTCGCGGCGACTGGGCTTATAGTTGAGGAAGTCCTTTGGTAGTCGGCCGGTTTTGTGTCTCTCGCGAGTCCCTTCCCAGAATCCCATCGATCCGAGCCATCGGATTGCCATTCTGGGAAGGGACGAGCGCCTATATTAGGCCATTTCCGTCTTCGGCTCGGTTATCGGTGTCTTCTCACAGCAGCTCTTCTTCTCCTCTTGTGGCTTCCCTCCCTTCCCGCCCTGCTGCGTGGGCGCATGAGTCTTTTTCATTTGTATTTTTTGTTCATGCACTCTTTGTTGTTCTCCACCTGTGGGTGTTGCTATTCTCATGTTTCTGTTTCATCGGCATCCTGCTGCGTTATTATCCACCTGCGGGTGATGCTGTTTATTTCCACCTCGAGGGTGATGCATATTTTTACATAATGGTTTTCCACCCATTGGGTGCTGCTTTTTCCACCCTATGGGTGATGCTCTTTTTTTCTGTCATATTCTTTTTTCATCTATTTTCATTCCTCATATCTTCGGACCTTCTTGGTGCAGCTTGTTTTTCATGGCTATGCCTGTTTGTTTTCTCTAACCATTTACGGGTATTTTTTGGGGAGTTTTTTATTGCTTGCAGGATTCCGCCATTTTTCGCCGTCTGCTAGGACACATTTGAGGTCTTCGCCGTCTTCTGGGGTCCTGCTGAATTTGCGTTCGCCATCAACCCATCTCCTCCCGTTCTCCAGGCTATACATTCAAGGCTTTTGGCGACCATTTCTCATTAGGGTTTTCCTCGAAAAACCGAAAGGGCGGGGTTTTTTATCCCGATGAGAAGTTGTCGCCATTACCCTTCTATATTGCCTATGCGCATTTTCTATTTGTGGGGTAGTCCGATATTGTTCCTATGGTCGGCTACCCCTCTCTATTCTTCAAAACATTGTATACTGCTGCTGTGATGAATGACAAGCCTATCTATCAGCGAGTCCCAGAATCTTCTATATACCACGCAATATAATGTTTCAACATTACAAAACATATTAATGTATATAGATATATGAATATTGCAGGCTCTTGATAGCACAAAAGTGATTGTGAAAATGTCTATGCATACGCTATATCACACATGTATACAAGAATGATCTTTTGCTAAAATTTTAGGGCGTCTATAGTGTCTGCCACATTGTTGCAGTCTTTTGGTAGAAACTCAATGGTGCATAGAAAACCATTGGAATGATAGGTAAAACCATCAAAACTGCAACTCTGGAACTTTGATAGCAGGCCATGGAACATGTCTATACATAGTGCAACTCTGGATGATCTCGAGCTCGAGACATACATGTTCTAGAACTAGGGTGTTAGCACTAGACCAAGGCAAGAAACTTAAGTAAAGAAACTGATCGCATTCAATTATGTGATTCATTGCAAGCAGGATTGCACAAACCTAACCTTTACATTAACATCTTGTGAGTGTAAGGTATGAAAGAATACATGTCCCAGGAGATAGACAAAACAACAGTGACCAATATATTCTATTGTCCAAAAGTGGGACCCCACATTGACTGTTGAGAAGAGAATAAAAGAATATATAAGCAGGTAGTATGAATAGAAACTACTATCTATCTAATGAGCCAAGTGCCTGGCAATTTGTGATAACATTTCTATCATACTGGCATATATAATTTTCATTCTTGTGATGTTCTCTAAGTTAATTATGTTATGTTTTACTGGTTCTTAAACTCCAAAATTTAGCTGGCCGCACAGACAATGTGATCATGAATTGGTCGTTCTATTGGTGGCGTGATATAGACAGAATGATGGTATTGGGATAGTTCTTGATCTCGTTGTCTGTTCGGCCAGCTTTTCTTGGATGTTTATAGTTGTATATATATCTCCAACCCAAAGCATCAAATATACCATTGCATCCTCGTGCTTGTTCTGCCCTGGATATGAGTACACAACATTTCAACTTAGCTCAATGGATGGTATGACCTTTGTTTTTACTTCAATTTCAAGTTTGACGATCTTCAGGTTAATTTCTAGATTGTAAGAAGTTATGAAGGTTTGTATGATACGTTTACTTCCACTTTAAATGTTGTTGATTCTAATCTTCCTTTATCTGATGATCATAAGTTATCTTGAGTTCTTGAGAGGTTCTAAAGTGAAAGGTTTGATGATAAACTAGATTTGTATGCGGCTCCATTATACAAGAAGTTCATTGATTCAAGTATGCAATTTGCCAAGTGTTATAGTTTGGGAATATAGATGAAACTAGTAATAAGAACAAGGAAGGGATATGGGCAATGATATTTTGTAGGAAAGCTATTTAGGTCCATTGCTTGTTTGCGTTTATTTTTTTACATCACTTTACCATGACAGAGATACAATTAGTAAGATTCAGGACCTTGTATTATAGTTAGATAGCAGATTTGTATGGAACTTTACTATTGTCGATGGAAAGTGAAGACGTTTGGCACTTTTTTATGGAAAATGGCTGGGAAAAGGATTCGTATGTCTATGGGACAAGTGACCCATTCAATTACATTGTTTTCTTGAAGAAGATCCAGTTTGCCTCTACTTCCAGATCTGCAATTCTTATGCATTATCTAGCTTCTATATGGTTTAAACCATCATGTTCGAAGTCATCCTATGCTCTTTATTTGTGAGTTTTTGGAAAAAAAAAATTGCTTATCATCAAATTATTATTTTGATTTTGTGCAAGTACAGTAATTGTAGATCTCCTTCTAGTTCTTGCTATATGATGCAAATTACAAGATAAAGAATTTTGATCTGGCATTGACCTTTGCAATTAATTTTGATGAGATATATTGGGCTGCAAATCTTAGTACCATATTGTGTATTGGCTTCTTAAAACTTTGAACCTTTGATATTATAGTGTAAGCCTTTTTTTAATAAATATGGCTTGACTATTTTTAAAACACTATGTTGCTCTGTGTTGCTATCTAGAAAGCAGCATTTGTTGCAATACGTGCTTGTTGTTTTCTAATTAATGGAAAAATCTACTCTTACCAGAAAAAAAGGTGTAAAAAGCCATTGCATACACATCCGGATGCCCAAAAGAGATGTCGCAAATCCGGGTGCTACTTGCCTTGTCCACATGCACTGTGCTTTAGTGTTGACATTTCCATCACGCATTCATTTTTTATTTTAAAGGACTGGTTTTGGGAGATCGTCCTTATGCGAGATCATTTATAGAAGTGCCATTTTGTACTTCAAATATCATAAAGTTTTACTGATTCTCCAAATAAGAAAACTAGGGAAGGGTCCCATGTAGCATAAAGGTTTACTAATTCTCCAAGCAAGAATACTAGGGAAGGGTCCCACGTCGAAGATGCCATAATTATGGATTGCAACCTTTACCTACTATTCTATTCTATTCTCTATAATAATGTAGTTACATTCCCTCCTCGTACTATTATGTTCTCATAGTTTAGATTGTCTTATTCGCTACATGGTTTCTTTTCAATGCATGTTTGTTTCCAAGTGACACTACAAAAATAAATATCGGCGTCTATATTAACGTCTGACATCATTGAAACGACGTCACTCTTCGCTTAGCGATGTCTATAATATTGTCTGGACGTCCTTCAACGAAGTCGTCGAAATACTTGTCGCAACCGCGACGTTGTTTAACAACGTCATGGCGTCATTAAACGACTTTACGTACAGGTGGTGACGGCTATGCCAGCGCGGCCGGCATCTGCCAATGCTAGTGCGGTGCCATGCAGTCAATGTTATTTAACGACGTCAAACACGTGGCAATAGTTATGCCAGCGTAGCCGACATCGTCCGCGCCACGTGGATGTTAGCGCAATGCCATGCTGTTTACGTCATTGAACAACGTGCCACACATGATAGCCACGCGTATGCCACATAATGCCTAGTGGCAGTGACACGTTGTTGGGACGCGTGGCGTGCCACGTAAGCGGTGTCGATCAATGACGACGCTTAAATATATTCAAAAACAAAAAATACAGTATAAAAATTAATACATGTCAATATGAATACCTATAAATAAAAAATTGAATTTAACCAATAAACAAATATAAGATTAACTAGTAACGATGCCCGGTGTTGCCGGCCATTTGTTGCGATCTGTAGTAGTTTTTTTTTGTTTACTTCCTCCCCTTTTTTTTTGTGCAGTGATGTTAGGATAAAGGGATTGCTTCTTTAAATGGTCTGGATAAGATTTGCAAATTTTTCAAGACAAAGCATACAATGGCCTGAAGTGAAGAGTTTTTACTCTTCTTTTGCATCTCCATTCGATTTTTTCAGACTTAGATGGCAGCAATGGCCATAACTGCTTCTGTTCAAATAGAAGCACGAACAGTGATGCTATCTCTTCATGTAAGTGACAAAGCAAAAGAATGATTCAAGGACCACCTGAATGCATAATTGATCACTGTGGTTGCTACATACAGCTTGCTAGGACATCCAGATGCATGTATTGAATGCTTATACTGATATGATCTACAACATATATTCAGATGGCTAATGCTATACAACATCCTGCACACAAAAGAAAGATAACATTTAGTTGACATCGTAGTGATCTTCCAAAAATGGAAGGCTGCCATCATGGTCTTCTAAGAAATGCCATCCTATCATCCTCGATATCATGTGAATAGGTATTGAATTCTATTTGTTCTATTATGTCTGTTTCAACCTGCCATCCTCAGTAGCCCTGTGAGTAGATATTAAATTCTGTTCGTCCCATTTCCATCCTGCCATCTTCAGTAGCCTTGTCGATAAGACATTTCCATCCATCCATCTTCAGTAGCCGTGTAAAAAGATATTAAATTCAGTTCATACAAACTCCTTATTAACTTGCATAAAGTTGCAACTACATTGTATTAACTGAGATTTTGAACTAGAACATATGATGGCAAAATATTTGTATACTCATCTAGACAATGTTGTTTTTCATAAGGGAAGAGCTTGAAGCTACAAAAAACATACATAACAGAACCTGCATTCTTGCATATAGGAATAGAGATGCACAGTTGCATGCAGGAGCTTTTTTTGGCCAAGCGTGAACTGATATGTTTGTTGGCCTACTTTTAATCTGCTATTTTCAAACTTTTTTGTCGTTTGTCTGCCCATTCACAATAGTCAAGATCATCCTATTTGCAAATACAAATAGGAAAAACCCAACGCCATCAACCTTTTCTTTATATTAATTTTTTTTTGTTGAAGGACGTCAGACTTTATTCAATCAAAGAGTCAAATACAAGTATAAATGCAGAGACAGAAATAAAATCTCAGCGGATAAGCAGAGACCCACCGAGAGAAGCAACCTGCCTAAGCATAAGAGTGCACATCCAAATACTCCTCAAAAATCAATCGCCTCTTGCGAGGGGTAAGTGAAGAACAATGATACGACTTTACAATGTAACCTTGAGCTTCTTGGAGAACACGATTATCTGCCACATCCAGACCTTTGAAGATTACCAATCTTCGTCTTTTCCAGATAGTCCAAAGCAACCATCCTGCTGCTAGATTAATTTTTTAGTTTAATCCCGACAAAAGCTAGCAATGCTGGGCACTTTTTCTAGTATATAAATAAAAAATCTTGATGCTAAGTGTATTTTACACATGGCAATTACTTGTAGTGGTAGTTAAGTATGGGGAGGCATTGACTGCATTGCAAAGGGGATATAGATTTTAAACGACACATGCATCTACAACATATCACAAACATAAAAATTAGATTTTGTCCCATATTGGTTTTTGGACAATATTTATAGCCATTCAATGGTCAAATAGAAATAGAACTTTGTATCCTACGTGTTTTTTATTCAATAGGTGTGTTTTTTATTCAATAGGTCTTATGTATGTTGTTAAGTCGTATTTAAAGTAGCCCTATAGGTTATTAAGTTCTAGTGAACCCAATTGCAATTTGGTTTGTATCAAATCTCAAGAATTTGCCAAAATCATAGTCAAAATGACCTGCTTGGAAGATTTTGGAGATTTTTTTGCTGGAAAAAAAATATATTAGTCAGAACTTTTGCAATAAAATAGAAATTAGCACTTGTAACTCGTAATCTCCTCAAAGAAATTTTTTGTATGCCTTTCTGGAATTCTAAAGATTTCTACCAAGTCGTTTGAAAGAACTTCGTCTTGGTCTGGCTAAACCATTATAATTGTTCTAAAGACAAAATTAATGTACCATCATGTAATTTTCTACTGTATTCTCCCATTGGCCTCGCTAGACAGTTTCTATTAGCAACTTTGTTAAGAACTTTAGTAGCAGCTTGTCCAAAGCCACAAAAACCAATCTACATCATTCTTCTTTCTGTTTTTCCATTGCTTCATGAGTACTTAAGTAGCATGAATGGATTGAAGCATTTAAGTTATCATACCATGATCATTGTGGGTCTGGCTAACAAAACTCTCTCCCATTAAGGTCTCAACCACCACACGTTTTGTTAATAACCTTGCCATACCCATCTTCAAGGTCGGTATCACGACGACCCTGCAGAAGAACAAAAGATATCAGAAAAAAAAGGAAACATAATTTTAAATGACCATGGAACAATAAGGGGCATTGACCATCATAATGCGCTTCATAGTTGCATTCAAACGTGGAAATTGTCAAAAAGATGCAACGTAAATATGCTACCTTTATATGACATATTGTTCATCCAGGACCTGCTAATTATGCATGCCGGTTTTCCTGTGGATAGATATTGATTTTACTAAAATCTTGAACGCAAATATGATTTGGGTTTTCGCAAATCTAGATTATAAAGCCAAAAAACTCTACAATAAAAGAACCTAAAGCTACCATGGAAAAAATAAGCAAGTTGTTGACTCTTAGTCACTCCCTACAAGACAAAACCATCAAGTACCATCTACATCCAATATTTCTTTAGGCCTGGCACACAATATATATATTTCAAGATATTTCTCTATTTGCGCCCAATATTTCTTCTATTATTATACTTACGTAAAACAGACAGCTCCAAATCCAACTGTTTATGCCACTCCTCGGCACTCCAGCATGCGAATAAGGTCAACTCTTTATGCCACTCATTGGCTTTGCGTTATTTATAACTTGCAATATCTTATTGGTTGTTAATGTCAATGGTTGTTATGCGTTGGTTGTTATGTGTTGGTTGTTATGTGTTGGGGGATTTAATTTTTATATGTTGGATGTTAATGGTTTGTATTGCAAAATGTTTTTTTTGGCCCCTTCGGGGGCCTTAGGGACGTCACCCCCCCCCCCTGGGTGTGACAAATATTTTAGAATTTAAACCAAAAAAAAACTAGAATTCATTTAAGGCTTTCATCACCTGTAGCTTTTGAATTTGATCACAATAAAACAAATAGAACATAAGTAAAAGTTACCATAAAGATAGAGCAGATTGATCCCATTATTCTGAAAGTCATAAAGTTTGCAACACCCATATACAAACATTTTTCAACTGGAATTTAACAGCAGCCTTTGGCCTCCATAGATTCTTGTGGTGAGAAACCAAACTGGGAAACTTTTCTGCTTGTTAGCACCATGGAATAAATTACTACTCCTATATTTTTAGTATAGCCACATAGGTTTAGCTAAACTACCTTCGAATTGGAGCTAGAAGTTTCTAACACTTGGCTAAACTAAATGGTTTTTCTCTATCATGGTTTCTTGCCTTTGGCTAAACTTTCACAAAATGTAGGTCAAATATTAGCCATCACACTATCCTTATTTTAAAATATCCAAGCCTTTGAACAAAGACATTGAACTTATTGTTATTACAATGTAATTCAATATAGAAAAATAAATGGCACAACTATAATCATTCTTATAACTTCCTTAATATAATAATAAAACAAAGACATAAATTGATGCATAATCATATAAGCACATGTTCAAAGCTCAAAGAAAAATGCAGTGTTCCTTCTAGCTGTGTTCCTCCCTCTGATAATTAACTTTTGAAATAAGAAGTTTCTACTTCAACTTCTTACTTGAAACAAGTTCTTTGGTGATTTCCTAAAGTTCCTATATATATTAGTGTCGGCTACTAGGCTAATCCATCCATTTTTCCAAGTCCACTCTTTCTTAAGTTTGGCTAATTGTTGTCCTGGAGGAGTTGTCTGGAGGTGGAGGTTTGGCTATTCAATCTAAAAACTCATTTAGTCGGCAAAAAAATTGGGCTAAATTTTTCTTTTTTTGGGCAATTTTTTCCATTTACTTTAGCCGTTTTTCTTGGCAAAAATGCTACAAAATAGCCATTTGGCTAAACTTAGCCGTTATTTTATTCCATGGTTAGCACAAGGATCTAGAAGCCTTGGAATTTGCTTAATAACTGCCTCAAAATCTAAAAATGCATGGTAATTTTTTGCAAGCTTCATTTGAAATAAGCCATAAAACAATATCCAATAGCGCAATCCTGTATTAATCAGCTGGTAGGATGTGAAAGCCTACCAAACCCGGCCGAAAAATTGCTGTTTTAGCATACATAACTTAACCAAACATATCCATATCATACACTATCAAAAAGATCTAGGAGAGAGCTTTCCAAGCAATAAAAATCATCTCAAACAGAGCTCTGGATCAAAAGTTATGATAAGAAATGTGTTGCCAGCGGGGAAACTGCACTACATGCGCCCTTCAAGCCCTTCATGTGCCCATTATGCACCATACACACACAAAAAGAGGGCTTTTGTTGTGAGCCATTGGTTGTTGACCATTGAAAAAAAAGGCTAAAATCAATGGCCCTTCATGTGCCCATTATGCAACACACGCACAAAAAAAGGGGCTTTTGTTGTGAGCCATTGGTTGTTGACCATTAAAAAAAAGGGCTAAAATCAATGGCTCAGAAATGGTGCACTCTAGATGTACGCATTAGTACATCCATTTGAATACATGACGAAATCATAGGAAAACCTTAGTGAAAAGCGTACAAAAACACAAAGAAAACCCCATGTTATTATGCTACATATTGAAGGAGAGGTAGAAGTTGCTGAAAGTTTGTAAATTACTTCGACCTGATTATATCTAAAGTAAGCACATGCATTTACTCAAGTTGCAATAGGCCGACAACAACATAAATACATTATGCTATTTTACTCAAATGTCTTGCAAAAATAAAAGCATAGAAATATGTTGCTCTTCTGCATGCCAAATAGAACTTTAAGGCAATCTTGCTCCAAATATGTAGCATTATAACAGGGGGTTTCCTTTGAATTTTTTATACGTTTTTTATTAAGGTTTTCCTATGATTTGAACGATGTATTTACGTCGATGTACTAAACAGTATTTCTAGAGTGCATCCCTTTCTCAGCCATTGATTTTGATTGAGAGAGAGAAATCGTGTGGTTTTAATTAGTGGCAGTTCCTATTTCAGTAACCCATGTTTCTTGCATGCAGCCCAGAAATATGTAGTAGTATAATAAAATCTACTTTAGGGTAGAGGAGTTGAAGCCTCCTACCTCTGCTTCGAATGGGTTAGTATTGCTTGCATACAAGCATTAACTGTGTCAAAGATCCCTGATACAAGGATTAACTGTGTCAAAGATCCCTGGATAGTTTTCTGGCGCCAAATTCGTGCATGGCAGATAAGTTTATACAGCCTGGTGGAGACATATTTCAGATTTAGGGCTTCATAGAGCGTTGATACATATTCCAAATTTAGGGATTTAAGGATGTAGTTGCTTCTGTTGCTGCATCCTCAATTGTTTGGAGCACGGCATTGCAGATGGGCAAGCTTTGCTCTCTTTGCACACAATGTGCAGAAAGAAGAAAAGGTGCGGCAGTAGTTCCGTCCCAGGCATAGCTCATGCAATTAAAAGTCCTTCCAGCATGATTCCTGGTGCGAAGATTTTACTCCCAAGCTTTCAATTCTTGTCAAATTTCGTCACTGGAAGATCAGTTTTTCATCCGAGCTTTTTGCGCTGGCCGGAGCTACGTAGCATTAATTTAGCCATCTCAATTCAGGCCATGAATTGAAGGCCTCTGATCTTAGGAGAATTTTTTAGTCATATGAGCTTTGAGCATAATCTTGTTAATTCGGAAGCCCGAAGCTTTTTGCAAGAGTACTTGGTTCAAGAAGAGGACTGACAATTTTGGACGCATTAGCCAGGCATATATATATATGCAGATCTCTACGAATCGGATAGAAGATGTAAACATTGGCAAATTAATTCGCATTAACAATGACACATTCATTGAAGTTTAGTCAGATCTATGAAACATCATAATAGTGGCGTGACAGATGTTGCTTTTTTTTCGGACCTGTGTCAGCCCACGAGTTCTTCACAGGTGAGTGCATCGACTCTTACATTATATTACAGGGATGTCCAATTCTTCTCTCTTATTTCAGTTTGAGGTGAAATGTTTGATTCTCTATTGCTCTAAAACAGATTATTTGCAGAGCTCATCCAAAATCGTAGCTCCAAAATCTACCTACTTCAAAAATCTTGCTTACTTCTGTATAAGCACACAGATCAATTCCACTTTGTTTGTGCAATCAGGGTGGGATGCTATTTTGTATTGGCCCAACACAGGCTTCTGCATGGCTCATCCAAAATCTAGCTCTAAAATCTGCCTACACTTCTGTAAGCCCATATAGTCATTTCAATCATCTTCCAGGTGCAGAATTAAATTGGAACTGCTATATATGGCCATGTGATGTGCCAGCAGTGTGACATCCTTTGATTCACTGCTATGTGGGGAATTAACTATCACCACTCTTGCTTCATGCTCATTTGCAGGTAGAAAGCCTGGAATATAGGCAATGCTTCAAAGCTATGGTGACAATGGCACATTACAAGCAAAACAGATGTGGCAGATGATGTGCCAGAAGCCTTAGCATGCATAATAAGCAAGCATGAAAGGCTGCAAAGGATTTAGCCATGTCTGAATTCATAGACTGATAATTATAGTGCAGCATTGCTTTGACCATGTCTGAATTCATAGACTGGTAATTATAGTGCAGCATTGCTTTGACGTTTAAATGTTTTGAATGTTGGATGTTGTGGATGTTTTGGTGCTTTGGACATGAACACGAACGTGACCATGTCATATCCCATATTCCCAAAAAAAAAAAAAAATCATGTCCAAAATTTGCCACATAGAACTCCAGAATGGCCCATAACCAGAATGGTCTAGAATGGTAGAAGAAAGCAACGCTTGAATTGCATAGATGTTAAAATTGACTACTCATATTGTGCTTAAGCTATTGTTACGTGCATAAGTGTTTCTAAAATTGCTACTGTTTCTAAAATCGCTACATGCATTTATGCCCATAATCATTACATAACCATTACATTCTACACTTCCAACTTAAAATTCAACTTTAAACCATTGCATTCAACATGTTTCCTTAAGGGCCCGAAGGGCCCAAAAAAATTTTTAATACAACAACCAACACATAACTAGTATTAACATTAATTAACTTGAACCATTGCATCAATATTTTTAAATTAAATCCCCCTGAAACCCCCTTTGGTTTGGGTGCATATTCACACGGGGAGTTACTCCGGGCAACAAGAGCTGTCGGATGGGCATATAATCCCTTTATTCCAAGATCTGGACCGTACATAGCGATCCTCATTTGTGGGGTATGCATGTACAATTTTTTGTGTACTGTATATTAAGGTTTGTAAAATACTATAAGGCTTGTTAATTTTGTGCAAGTGAGACTCTTAGAAAGTAGGCAGGCTATAGCTTAACAAAAGTTGGAACTAAGATGGTGATTTATACTCTATACATGAAAGTTGGAACTAAGATGGTGATTTATACATGAAATAACTCAATGTATTGACATGTCAGAGTGATTGAAATAAATAAAGAAACCTAAGGACTTACCAGGGCTTTGATGGTGAGTGCACATATGAAGATGGCTGGCAGGTATAGTAATCCAGGTATGCAGGCTTTCACACAGATGTGTCTCCATTTGTAACAGAAATAAAAGAGGTCAGACAATGCAACTAGCAAATAGTAAAGGGCTTGAAACATCCATTCAAATAGTCATTGGCACATCCATTCAATCATCATCTAAGAAAAAGAAAGAGCATTCAATGGATTGACTTGAATAATATATCACATTTGTTTGACAATTGCTGAGAAAATTTGGGGCGGAACTTGCGTCATCATCACCTGCTACAAAAGACTCTTTATATGGTTGGCATATTCAGTCTGAACCATGATAAACTATGATCAACATTAAAAATATATTCGAAAAACAACGTTTCAAAATTTAATATAAAGAAGCACTAAACGGAGTCTTCAACATGTAACTTGGCTAGCACTTGCCACATCCTGGGTTGTTCCTAGATGAAGTGTTCTGCAAGCAGGTAGAGAAGCAAGCCACGGTCTTAATGGCAGTGCATGTGGGTGGCTATAGTACAGTCAAATTTGATAGACACTAAACATATCCTAAATCCAAGCAGAATGCATTACATGTATATTAAATACATGAAATTGCCCAAGAACAAATTGAACAAAGCAAAGCAAGGCTTACTCCAAATCAGCACTTTCTTTTGGGTATTTATCCAAATCAGTGGACTGCTTCTAAAAGGATTGCATTTCACATGGCAAAGTCTTGGCTAATATGGAGTGTATGGAAGCGAAGGCGAAGAAAGGTCTTTTATGATAAGCATATTTCTTCTCAGGTGGTGCTTCAAGAAATTCGTAAGAAGTTGTATAATTGCTTTCAGATCTCCAATTGGCCTGATCGTATTAAAATTCCAATATGGAGTGATCATCTAAAAGTGATTGATGCTTCAGGGACATTTCTTACTTCTGGAAGTACTTTGTAATATTTTGAGTGTATAATATGAAGTAAAACACGTTCTTCAAAAAAAAAGAAAGCAAGGCTTACTCCAAAATGCCTGCATATGGTACCAACTTGCCTGCATCATGTATCACATGCAGCTTAGGGGCATAAAAATGTGGACTATAAAGGCAACAACATAAACATAGAGTGCAAAAAAGAAAAAGATAGAGTTAACTTTATACAAAAATACTCGAGAAATGAGTCACATCATTATCACCTTTAATATAAATGCATCTAGAATGCTATTAGTCCATTGGCATTCATCTTATTTTTAAGCTCCTGGTATAGTATCCCTATTGCCACAACAGGCTGAGATGTATCAAGATTAAGTCATTTTGAGACTAAATAATCATGCCACGGGCTCTAAAGCCCATGTCAATTGCCTATCACTATGGTGCCTGAGAGTCGGAGTTCTCTGAATATGCAACTTGGCTAGCACTTGCCATCTCGGCTTTGTCGCCATGTTTGTGAGTTCCTCGAAGCAGGTAAGGATAATAAATCCAGGGATTGTAATGCCAGTGCATGTAGCTTGCTATGGTTCACTCAAATTTGATAGACAATAAGCATAATCTGAATCCAAGGGGATCTTAACCATGTTTCACCTAGATATTCAAGCCCTAGATATTCAAAACCTGAATATCGGAAAAGGAATAGAAAAGATACATGCTTACTTGCACGCCGATTATAAAGGGGACATAGAAAGTGGACGTGCTTGCGCTGCTTTATGCTTGGCTCAATAGAAAGAAGAAATGAATGCAAGCAAATAATACCTCCTTTATTGCCCAAATATGGCCCAGCACACAACCTTTGGTCCTTTTGCTCACGCCAGAGGATCTGTTCTCTCCTATGCACACTAAATCGACTAGAACAATTCGGAATTTATAAAATACTCAATACAACAAATTGAAAACAATCTCAAAAAACAATCTCAAGAACTGCAGCCTCAAGAATTACGATCATTACAACCTGAAGAACCATGGAACAATTTCAAAGAATGTGAATTGACATTTCGGTTTCTCCGCTACCATGTGCCAGCTCTATCCCTATCTGCTAGGCTTGTTATATGGACAAAAAGAACTAAATCAAGTTTTCCAAAAAAATCAGAATCTATAAAGTAAGAATACTATAGCATATAGCCAGCAAGGAAGAGTTAATCTGCAAAGAAATATGGCGCCTTAGAGGATGTTGCGAGAATATATCAATATAAAGCTAGACATCTTTCAGCTAGACAAAGTGGTTGTGGTGGTTTTTTAAGTTTCGTGGATCCATTCAGCTATCACTGGAGCTTATATGTAGAAGGTATGCTTTGCAACAACAAAAATGAAAAGGAATACATCTAAGATTTACCTAATCAAAACACCAACCACAGACAAACTTCCATGTAAACCTAAGGAGTCTTGACGGAAATTACCTTTTTAATAGATTTAGTCTGAGTCATGGCCATCTGGTGGCCAGATTCAGCTAGATCTCTAAATCTGATGCTCCAATATATCTGCAAAAGAAAGCAATGACTGTAACAATATGTGAAAATATCAAGTTTGCATCAGAAAGCAGAGAATGGGGTTATAAAAAGATCTCAAACTCGTTTAGAATCAAAGGCATGTAAATCCAGTGAGCTCGTTTCACGGCTATTTTAAGTCTGAGCTAAGAATCTTATCAAGTACAACTAAATCTAGCCATGTCAAACAAAGCTGGTAGACCTGAAGTTGGGTGCCTATGAATAGAATATAATAGAATAGAATAGAATAGCTAAACTACAAAAATTAAAAGAAGAACGAAGAGAAGAACCCATGATCTATGTGTATCAATATATATTAAAAGAATGGTAAAATGTTACAAAGCAAGTGAGGAGGAAGGAGAACTGCCCCAATTAGACAGCGATACCTCGACACTCCACAACAAACTCCCAGAAAAACTGCAACTCTACTGCTGTACAAACCGACCATCACCATCTACAACACCCAAGAAGTCCCGCCAAATGCCAAATCAAAACACCAACTACAGACAAACTTCCATGTAAACCTAAGGAGTCGATGGAAATTACCTTTTTAATAGATTTAGTCTGAGTCATGGCCATCTGGTGGCCAGATTCAGCTAGATCTCTAAATCTGATGCTCCAATATATCTGCAAAAGAAAGCAATGACTGTAACAATATGTGAAAATATCAAGTTTGCATCAGAAAGCAGAGAATGGGGTTATAAAAAGATCTCAAACTCGTTTAGAATCAAAGGCATGTAAATCCAGTGAGCTCGTTTCACGGCTATTTTAAGTCTGAGCTAAGAATCTTATCAAGTACAACTAAATCTAGCCATGTCAAACAAAGCTGGTAGACCTGAAGTTGGGTGCCTATGAATAGAATAGAATAGAATAGAATAGAATAGAATAGAATAGAATAGAATAGAATAGAATAGCTAAACTACAAAGATTAAAAGAAGAACGAAGAGAAGAACCCATGATCTATGTGTATCAGATTTTTTTTTTTTTTGAAGAACTGTGTCATCAATATATATTAAAAGAATGGTAAAATGTTACAAAGCAAGTGAGGAGGAAGGAGAACTGCCCCAATTAGACAGCGATACCTCGACACTCCACAACAAACTCCCAGAAAAACTGCAACTCTACTGCTGTACAAACCGACCATCACCATCTACAACACCCAAGAAGTCCCGCCAAATGCCAAACTTCTGCTCTACTAATCCCGGGAACACCAGAAAGCTTTGAAATAGCTTGTATCTGAGTCGAGGAATCAGAGAGGCTGCAAGCTGCTGAATCCCCTGAAAGATCCACAACCGCCGCCGCTTCCAAATCAGCCACACCAACCAAGCCATGCACAGATGCAAGGCTTGCTGCCGCAAGAGCAGCCAAGCACCAGGATACACATGAAGCAGCAACTGCTGGCTAGTCAATCTCACCTGAAACAGAGCCATGACCCAATCCCAGGCAGCCTATAAGTGAGGGCATAAAACCAGACAATGCTCCACAGTCTCACGATGAAGGCCACAACAAGGGCAGAGAGGGCTTACACGCGGCCTAAACTTACTCACAAGGGCATTCACCCTGATACAGCGGTGCACCACCTGCCACAGAAGCACCCTAACTTTCGGTGGGGGAAGTGAGCTCCATGTCCACTTCCAAACCGAGCGCCATCGAGAACCCGGAAGCTGCAAAGACCACTTGCCTGAAGGGGGCAGAGTGTCATGAATAGCTAGCACCCGGTAACGTAACAAGACCGCACAAAACAAGAAGACACAACATCTAGATGAACCTTCCAAACCTGCACCACCACATCATTCTGAGGGACTATAGGTATGTGTAGCGGAATACTCCCCACCACTTGTTCCAAGATAGCCCGGTCACTGCCCCTCAGGTGAAAGTGAGCTCGAAAGAACTCCCGAGAAGCTAGCTGACCACCCCAATACCAATCCTCCAAGGTGAGCACAGCAGCTCGCCTCCAACGGGCTCTGCGTCCAGAGCATGCATGGCGACCAAGGGCAAGTGCTTGTGAGGGATAGAGGAACCCACAAGAAAGGAGAAGAGTGGTGATAAACCGAGGCATAATCTATTTGGAAGAGCACACGCATTACATGATCCCAAGCCCGCAACACCCCCGTGGAGAAAAGGGGATGCATGTGAGAAAGGCCGAGGAGACCATAGAACAAGTCCGGGGGCAACTCCACATGCACAGACGGCTTCCCAAATGCCACACAATGGCGAAGAGACTACAACAACAGTGCCGCACCAAGAGAAGATGCTCCATCCTGCAGAGTGCTCCAAACAAACTTGGAGACCAACACCTTACTATACAGCACCAAATCCAGAATGGCCAAGCCCCCATCCTCCCGGGCGGAGACACTTCCACCAAGCCACTTTAACGACCGCCCCTTCATCATCCCCCCCACACAAAATTTGAACAATCTTATCCAAAGCACGTATCTTACCCTCGGGAGCTAACATCGCAGATCTTTGTATACACATGAGTGCTACAAAGTAACCGACTTGGAAATAGTGATCCTACCGCCATGGACAACTTGCTACCCTTCCACCAATTGAGGTGTTTACGCAACCCCCGCAAAATCTCATCCCACACCCTCCCCATGGAAACATCCCTCCAAAGGGAATACCCAATGACTTAGTACACACATTACCCGGAAGCACCTTCCAAGGGAATAGAGCCAAACACCTGGGGAAGGCGGAGTCATTTGGGCCCATAATGCGGAGCATTTAACCCGATTCGAGGAAGAATGCCCGAGGCCAAGGAGAAAGTATCCAAAGACAAACCCTTCACATTCCGCAAATTCCTCTCTTACGCCACCAAGAAGAGGAAAGTGTCATCGGGCGAACTGGTTAATAATCTGGCGGCTACCATCCCGCATCCGAAGCCATCCACCACCCCTCCTCCGCTGCAGCCAAAACAATCGAGACAAAGTGCCTCGCCACAATCGTAAACAAAAACGGGCGCCAAAGGGCACCCCTGACGCACCCCTCTGCCTAAGGAGAAAAAGGCGGAGGGTTCACCCTGGCACACCACCGTAGCCCTTGCTGAGTCTGACCTATGCAGCTTCATGACTGTCTCTATAAAGCGAGGACCACAGCCCAACGCTAACATCATGGCAGACAAGAACTCCCAACGGACACTATCGTAAGCTTTGGCAAAGTCAAGCTTAAGATAGACAATGCCTTGACCTGTTCTCCTGGCCCAATAAAGGCCCTCATAAGCTGCGGTAACATTAGTCAAAATGTTCCTCCTAGGAACAAACCCATACTGCACGTTACTAATGGAAGAAGTCAACACCGGCTTCAACTTCTCTGCCAGGGCTTTCGCGATAATTTTTTGATATTTTTTGAAAGGAAAGAATCATTATTTGTGAAATAGACCCAAAACATGGAACATATCTTTTTTATGGGCAGCATAGCGTATGGGTAGCAAATCAAGTTTGATGATTCGCAAGCATATAGATATGAAATATGATCAGATTGTGTAAATTCAAATTCATAGCTAGATGAGAATAAAAAATTGTGACAGAGAGAAGCTACCTGAACAAATAAATAAATGCATAACAGAGACTTGATCCAATTGCATCAGTGCCATTCAAAATTTAAAAGCTTCAGAATGTGCATCTGCTGGATAAGTAGAAGAAAGGACAAAATAACCTGATTCTTCATGCTGGCAATATGTAGCCGATTGTGCCTCCACTGTCATTGCTGGAAACAACAGAGATAAGTCTTAAAATTTTATGGAAGCATAAGGACCTATTCTAGATTTTCTACAATTCCATCTGTCGTTAAGGGATTGAACACACCCTCAGAAAGCCAAGAGCTGGGAAATATAAACAACTCTCAAGCAGGACTGCAATGCTATGAAGAGCAGAACAGAAAAAAATAAGATGCATACCATAATAATATGATGGAAGCAATTCGACCTCATTTCCTTTCATAACTACAAAGATTCACTGGCATAATCAAATTTCTGAAATACTTGGAACCTGTCAGACGAATAGAGAGTCGTTGAGAAGCCATGGATGCTTTGTTTTTTTCTTCTTCAAAAGTTCCCGGATGCCATAGATCTATTCCTCGAACTAATCATACTGCCCGATAACATCTAAACCAGTCAATATTTAGGGCAATAGCTTATAATAATGCCAAATAGCTTCTGGGCGTGGACGTGTCTTCCATGCGACCTGCATGCCTCGATTGCCAGAAAAGGAATTCCTTCGCAAGAAAAGCCCTGCCGAAATCAACCCCATAAACTAAGAAAACGTTGGCCGATTTTCGGAAATCTGAAATTTTTTCCGGCAATCAAAATGCCTTAAAACCTTACGAAACTAACTTTAAAAAAAATCCAAAAAGTTTTTCCTAAAAATTCACACTTATCATGAGAAACTCTAGAAAATTAGAATTAACTACGAAAAAAAAAATTTGAGTTCAAATTATTTCATAAAATATAGTCTCTCCAATTTTTGTTTAAGCTAAATAGATTAGTCAATAAATTTACAAGTGTAAATGGTGAGCCAAATTTTGTTTAACCTAAATAAAGCATTAACATTTTATTAAGTTATTGAAAATTAAATACTTACCTGAAATATGTACGAGGTGTCAAAGTTGTTTTTCAAGAACAACGCATTTTGTTAGGAGAGTACATGCAAAATAATAAATTCAATAATTAGAAAATAATTGGTATAAATAAACTTGAAGGGAAAAATTTGGAAAAATAGGGGGGGTAGGGTCTTTCAACGGCGTCCCCTTCTTGGATGGCAAAAAAAAAATTAAGAAGGACGTCCTCTAATTTTGTTTAACCTAAATAAAGCATTAACATTTTATTAGCATATTGAAAATTAAATGCTTACCTGGAATATGTACGAGGTGCCAAAGTTGTTTTGCAAGAACAACACATTTTGTTAGGTACATGCAAAACAATAAATTCAATGATTAGAAAAATATTAGTATAAATAAACTTAAAAGGAAAAAAAATGGAAAAACAATGGGGGGAAGGGCGTGTCTTCCAACGGTGTCCCCTTCTTGAATGGGGAAAAAAATTGAGGAGGAGGAGGAGGAGGAGGTGATTGCCTTGGAACGGCGTCCCCTTCTTCGAAGGGAAAAAAAATTAGGAAGAAGAAGAAGAATGGAAGAATCCGAAGAAGAAAAAACTAAGAAGAAGAGGAGGAGGAGGAATCTGAATAAGGGGAGGAAGAATTCGAAGAAGAAGAAAAATAAGAGGAGGATTAAGAGTAAGAATTCGAATAAGAGGAGGAAGAAGAATAAGAGAAGAACGAATCGGAAAAGAAGAAGCGAACAAAGAAAATGGAAGAATTAAGTATGGAAGAAGGATGCAAGAATGGAAGAAGAAGAAGAAGAATGCAAGAATAGAAGATTGGAGGAAGAATGAAAAAAGAAGAAGAAGAGAAGAAAGGGAATGGAAGAACAAGTGTGAAGTAAGATCGAAATGGGATGGAATTCGAAGAACAAACAACAAAAAAGCCCTAGATCTACCAAAAAAACAAGCTTATATTCAAAAAATGAGTTGGTTGATCCGTGCACATACCTTATAAAGCTTGCTTTACACTATAGACCCCAGAGTAGATCTGTGCTGAAAATTGCCTCAAAAGACACTCCTCCATAAGCTTTGCTTGCTCAAAAATAAGTGATGGGAATACTGCCCTGTTTCGGTTCAAAATCACAGTTCGTCCTTCAACGACATCTATATCTACGTGTTCGTTTGTAACAACGACATGTCCTTTTTTTGTTTCTTTTTTTTCCTAATTTAGTGTGGAAATCAAACTTCTCACCCCCTGAACTAATAATTACCAAGCGAAGATGTAGTTTATCTTAAAATTTATTTTGTTAGACTTAAAGAGGTCAGATTTCTACCAGTAGTTTTTGTGTCCATATTTTAGATGCTACTTTTTCAACCTTGGCCCTCTCAGCCTAATGGTTAAGAGAAGTTATCCCAATTCAAGGCCAATGTTCAAGGGTTCAACCCTCTTTATATTATTGTATCCCATATGGTGGAGGTATAATAAATCCCCTCCCCCCTCCCAAGGGCAGTGCATTCACCATTCCGTCAGTAGTGGAACTAGTTTTGCTTCTCTAAAATCATTTATCTTCATTCTAACAATCCAAATGCCTCTATTCTCAATTCAATTTAACACCAAGTCTTTTCTAGCCACATGGGTTCAGCTTACGCTCCAGTCAAGTAATAATAATTATGTAGTATCGAATACTTTTCTATAATAATTTATCTTCATTCTAGCAGTCCTAATGCTTCTATTGCCAATTCAATCTTCTTAAATGACGTCTATAGCTACGTCTTTTTTCTTATCATTGGCATTTACGTTTCGGAGGCTCTATCCTTGTCAGATTCGACCAGGACCTTGCACTGTGTCTCGAAGTACCCCCCCAGAAGCAGCGAACTCCAAAAGTCCTCTCTCGAAGGCCCCGGTGATGGATGGGCAATTTTCCTTCTCCAGAACTGTGATTTGGCTCTGCCAATGGACTCAGAACATTGACATTGCCTTAGGGACCAAGTTTCGTGGTGTCCAGCACACTCGTAGTCAATTGGCCTCGGAGGTGGATGTTGAATACTGCCATGTAGGGCATAAGTGTTTCTTTCATTTACAAAATTGACCCTGTACTAGGGTAATTTCGCCATCCGGATGACTTGGCAAAGTCAAATTGCCATTCCAAAGCCTCCACAATGCCCGAACGATAAAACACTTTGGTTTCTACACTTCGTGTTTTGTCTGTAGACTTTAAGTTGTTTATTGTCCTTCACCTATGCTTCAATTTATTCCAATTGTGAACTTTTAAAATTTGTGGTTTTTTTGCTAAGATGTTTTTTTTTTTTATGTTGTAGACATGGATTCAAGTGGAGCAATTTTGTTGCTTTTTTTCTATATTTATTCTCCATCTTTCTCGTTCAAATGTACTTGCATTTTAGAGTGATGTTGCGTGCGTTTTAGAGTCGCTTTGCACGAATATCTTGATCCTTGTATTTTTTATGGGAGTTTGGTGATATGGTTGGATTCTTATGCTTTTGCTGGCCTTGGTTGCATGCATCGCTTGACGATGCCTATCCTGCTTAAGTGTTCTGCGTGCATGATTACTTTGCTAAGTGGATTCATCGTTGTTGACTCGTTCTATTTTATTATAGCTCCTAGTTGCGCTTGTACTTTTTATTTCGTATGCATTAATAGCAGTGCTATTATGTTTTAGGCGAGTTGTATGACTCTAGGTTTTTTAAGACACCCACATCCTCTTTCTTTTTTTGAAGGATGAAAGCCAAAAGTTTATTAATCTGATAAAAAGTACAAAATTTACATGTCTCATCTTTAGCTATGGCACGAGGTCAAGAAGCAGAGGCGGCGGTTGCCATAGCTAGACCTTCATGCATGTCCCTGCTTGTTTTGGATTACCTTCAAAATTTTACATATGAGGTGACTTCTACTCTAAACCAGAACGGAAACAGATTCAACAGAGCATTTCTTGGAGGAATTTTCGAAGGAAAGAAAGAAGCCGTGGTTGCTCCATGAGTTTATCCATCATGACTTCCACTATTAAGGTAAGAGGCCTGGTCGTCCCTATGTGGAATTGTGTATAGAATTTTACCACCAAAATATATAATTTTTTTTATATATGTAAACATCAGAGTACTGTCTGTTCATGATGGTATGTTGAAGTTTGATCCACAAGTTATGCATGAAGCTTGCAGAGAATGTTGCGCAAGCGGGTTACCTTGTTTTGGTACAAAACTTATTTCATGGCGATCCTTTCAAGCCTTCTGAGACCGAGACTCCCTTTTCCACTTTCCCAGATTTGGTCAAGAACCATGAACCAATAAGTCATCATCTCCTCAAAATTGCATTGCAAGGTTGTGGCGGTTTTTACGTATTTGTCGTTTTTCGTGTTAAGTGGTTTTTGTAGTTGTTGGAGTGACATTGAAACGAGCATTAAGATACGATCTGAAGGGTGCTTGGCACTTAGAATTAGTGCAAACTACACCTATACATGCGCAATAGGAAATGAGGGTGCAATTCCACTCACTTGATGTTACTAAAGATTACCGCGATTGATGTATACATTGAACTGCAAGGTTATGGCAGTTACCTAGCGTGCTATTGTTGCCACATGAACATGGCTGGAAGTCTGCCGTCGTGATAGGCGCTACAATCGATAGTTGTTTCCTATCCTTTATTCGTGACGGCATCACGTATAGTAGGCCTCAGAATCAAGACCTTCGTGTCTCACGCTATTTGTGCTAAGATATCCATACAATTTTAAATGTTAGACTTTGGACCTTCATGTCTCACGCTATTTGTTAGAAATTCATACAACTTGAATGTTAGACTTTGGACTTAATGCTGCTAAAACTAGATTGATGTATTGGCACTACTCTTTTGACTGGCTGACTTTGAACTACAATAGATAAGGAATTAGTTATAGTCAAGACGACCACAACATCATTCCAGATTCCTGTGTTCCTATCCCCGCAGTCACAACATTAAAAAGAATGTAAGAAACTCGAATTGACTAAGATGTTTTTCTGAATGTTTTGCCTTCCTGATTTAGACTTCTATGCAGTTTCAGGAGAACCCATTGTAACATCACTCCTCCTATAAGTATCTGAAATAACAAAAGACAATGTAATCTACCCGTGAAGGCTCCATGGAATAAATTACTACTCCTATATTTTTAGTATAGCCACATAGGTTTAGCTAAACTACCTTCGAATTGGAGCTAGAAGTTTCTAACACTTGGCTAAACTAAATGGTTTTTCTCTATCATGGTTTCTTGCCTTTGGCTAAACTTTCACAAAATGTAGGTCAAATATTAGCCATCACACTATCCTTATTTTAAAATATCCAAGCCTTTGAACAAAGACATTGAACTTATTGTTATTACAATGTAATTCAATATAGAAAAATAAATGGCACAACTATAATCATTCTTATAACTTCCTTAATATAATAATAAAACAAAGACATAAATTGATGCATAATCATATAAGCACATGTTCAAAGCTCAAAGAAAAATGCAGTGTTCCTTCTAGCTGTGTTCCTCCCTCTGATAATTAACTTTTGAAATAAGAAGTTTCTACTTCAACTTCTTACTTGAAACAAGTTCTTTGGTGATTTCCTAAAGTTCCTATATATATTAGTGTCGGCTACTAGGCTAATCCATCCATTTTTCCAAGTCCACTCTTTCTTAAGTTTGGCTAATTGTTGTCCTGGAGGAGTTGTCTGGAGGTGGAGGTTTGGCTATTCAATCTAAAAACTCATTTAGTCGGCAAAAAAATTGGGCTAAATTTTTCTTTTTTTGGGCAATTTTTTCCATTTACTTTAGCCGTTTTTCTTGGCAAAAATGCTACAAAATAGCCATTTGGCTAAACTTAGCCGTTATTTTATTCCATGGAAGGCTCATGTTATGGACCATATGATTGAACTTGGCTTAAATTTGTGACGTGCCTGATTCACGATGAAACCAAGGACGTGCAAAGTTTAAAAGTAGCAAGGCACATTTGATGATCAATCTTTGATTATGGATCTATCGTATCCAATTGTAATTTGGTCCAAATTTATAACGTGTTTTAAAATTGATAATCTATTTATAGTAGTGAAATGATATACGCCGACTAAGAGTGTGCTGAAAGCAAAGATGTGCACGGATAGAAGCACTACGGTTCATGATATTTGTGCAACACAATGCAAGTGGCAACTTGATGCAAGCATAGAAAAGTTGATAGAGTAACAATGTACAAGCACTACCAAAGATTGAAACGACCTTATGAATGAAGGTGCAACATGTCGAAGGTGCTTTTTACATACCATTTGACCATGTATTTCATAGGGAAAATGCTACATGTTACATGCCTACACGTGGTCATACATATCAATCAACATCTCTCATAATGTATCAGAAAGATTCCACATTCTTTTCATTGCTTACATAGAGTCTAGTGTAGATCAACAATGGACTTCTTCAGAAAGCAATTTACACTTTCTAGTTCATGTCTTAACACACAAACTCTGCTACACAAACTGCCATAACCTCGCAACGCAATGCACTTGTCGAGAAAACCTTTAATAACACAAGAATCAATAATGTCATCAGATCATAGCATTCAAATTCACAATACCTTCTAAATGCTATCGTATAGGCCTATCACATAGCACCGAAACTCACACCCTTTCCATGTACCCCTCCCCCCTCCCATAAACCGCCTTCTTTCTTTAAGGCCTTGGTGTTTCTCAATCCAGTCATTGAAACGTAGAGTAGACAGATGGTAGATGGTAGAGGTGAGCCCAGTGAAAAAGGAAAGTGAGACCTATCACATGGCACCCCTTTCCATATACCCCAACCCTGCATTTTTGCACTGAAACTCACACCTTTCCATATACCCCAACCCTGCATTTTTGCTAGTTAACCCAAACTAGGCTGCAAAATACTTGATGTCGCTGGAGCACCGGTGCTCTTGCTGTACCAGATAGGCTGTGTTTATTGCGGTTCTATCCTTAGGCATTGCTACGCTGTAACACTTTGCAAAAATGGTCTGTGCAAAGGTCTGTGATTCATTACCATTTTTTCCCTCATATTCTATTTTTGGGTTTATCTAAATTTTATTCCGGTTTGCACAGGAGCAACACTCTCGCTTCAAACTTGCATATTGAATACTTAATGTGGCCGGATTTTCAAGATATTTAGAAGAGGATGTTGCTCCTAGACCCTGTGTGCTAGCATTCTTGCTCCATAACGGTAAGCTAAGCTATGTGTATTGCAGTTTTCTATATAGTCATTGGTAACATGGAATGCTTTGTGAAAATGCTCGTTTTCATCTTTGCCTCTGTGCAAAGTTTCTTATTTACTGCCATTTCGCTGCTTAAATCCTATTTCTATATTGTCATTGTATGCAAGCAAAAAACCTGTGCAACGACGCTCCTCTATTGAATGGTATTTTGCAAAATTTGGAGATGCAAAAATTTAGTACTCTCGACATTGTTCTGCGGCCACCTTTATTGACAATAATTTTAGTCTAAACTAGATTTCTAAATCAATACCTAATAATTGCTAATGATGATGAAACCAGCGTGGTTCATATGAGGTTAACAGTAAACTGACATGGAATACATGCTTGAATGGCTCAATGGTCTTCCAAATGTGGAAAGTGGGAAATCAAAATGATTTTGAACAACATATTTTTTCTTCTGACCCTGCCTGATAGCTCTGATGATACATCTGCATGTCTTGTGAAAGATGCATTTCAAAAAATCTGGCAAATTCTATTGCTGAAGCAATAGGAATCCACCAATGCAGGAAGTTTACTTTGCCTTTGCGCAAGTGCCTTTCATGTGCATCGGACTGAAGGTAGATATGCATATTTGTAAAATGTAAGAGTCATTCAAATCATTTGACTCTGCGGTTGAGTTGAGAGGGTTATAATTAAAGGATTATGCTAGCAGTAGAGTAGGGCGCCCATACTTGGTACAAATAAGAACTTGAAAGCCATTGATGAACACATGATGCATCAATTCACCTGCAAAAACATCAAGACATATAGAGATTGATATGAGGAATATAGACAATTCAAAATTTGACAGATTAAACACTTTCTATAGTGTTAAAAATTACCTCAAATATCCCTATCTTTTTGGACTGAATTGGCACATCAGAAGCCCCAAATTGGCACATTAAGATCCCTGGATGGTCCTTGTAATGCCTATAATTGGCTCAACTTTGAGCTGCAAATGGATCAGTAGTGGTCTCACAATGGAACAACTTGTACCCTAAATTAGAACACCATTACACCCAAAATAAACTAAAAACTCATAAATTATATGTCAAAACAAATACAAACTTGATTAATTCAAGCTCAAATTCAAATACATTACATAAAGAAACACATGATTAATCACTGATGCATATAGTCTTGTGAATACAAAGAACTAAGGGTTCTGATCCTTTTGAAGTTCTCCTATCAGCAATGCTTGGATTATTCTTGCAAATCCCTAATGCCCTATCTGCTGGATCAATAGACCAAAATCTGGAGGGACTGAGTGCCAAATATCAGCATCACCACCAAATTGTTCACCATCAAATTGTGCCTCAGTACCATGACAACATTCATGGGTTTCCTCCAAACTGCAGCCATATTGGCTCGGGCTTTCAGGCTGCTGGCTATCTTGAAAAGCATCATTTGCTTTAGTCAAAACCACTTCTATATTTCTCTGAACATAAGAAATAATTTCAGGCAAGTTTGCTGCTAAACAATTTCAGAAAAAGAAAAACAGCCTGCTTACCCCCTCAACTTGAATTTCCTCATTGCTAACACTTTCTAGAGCATCTTCAAATTCAACGTGATCTTCACCATCACTCGTGTCCTACTCTTGTTGTTGCTGTTTTCTCAATTCCTGTAATTAAACTTCAATTAATCATGTAAATTCATTAAATTCAAAAAACAAACTAATAAAGCTGAAAACAGATTACTAAACAAAAAACTAAAAAAAAAATAAATAAATAAATAAATAAATAAATAACTAAATTTATACCTCTTTTTGCAGTTGCCTTGCCCTTTTTTCCCTCAATTTGTTCAATGCAGATGCCCGCCTTCTCTTGCCTCTAAAATTGGATGGTTCTTTAGACCATACCGCTGCCGGATCTGCCTCACAAAACTCCTCTATGAACAGTGAAAGCCTGGCTCGTCCTTTTGTCTTGTTTGTTTAAAATCTTCTCGCCCAATGGTTTAAAGGAGGTCAACCTCCCATTCACGGGGGTTATGCAAATAACCCTCTCGGCCTAACAGCCTCGAGGCTTATTTTGCATAACCCCCTTGAAGGGGAGGTTAACCTCCTCTTCCACCAAAATAGATGATCTTTGGAGTTCTACAATAAAGAAGATGAATCATAATATTTGATATTTGGAACGATTTCTAAAGTTCTACAATAAAGAAGATATCATAGTACATAATACTGGCTCCTCCTACAATTTATCATGCTAAACAAATACTTTTTTCCACCGCAAAATATTTTGTTGCAGTAAGAAAAAAATGGCAGTATAAATAGCTCTCTCATTTGGGATATTGTCCCTGGACGACGATGATTGGTTAATCTCTATTTCTTCAGCTAAGGTATCAAGAATAATAAAGAAAAAGAGGCAAAATTGTCTAGAAGCGTTCATAACTCTTAAACCCCTAAACCGTTAAGATTTCATGTAAATATCTTTCTTACTAAAAAAAGCCCTCGAGCCCTTCCCAAAGAAATCCTCCAAATATTTGCACTCAATCCCAAACGTAAGGCATCGAGAGCCCCTTTTTCTCCCCTTGCCCCGCCGTTTCCATAATACGTGTATGAAATTACCATCAATAAGTAAATTGTGATTCATTTCATTGATATTAGATGCAATCTAGTTAGATAAAATTCAGTAGATAAAATTCAGCATTTGTTTTGCCCATCTAACCCTCCAAAACGAAAACCCTCATTTGTTTCAACCCATTTTTGGAGGGTTTTTTTGGAGGGTTTCTTTTGCAGGGTTTCATTAGATAAAATGATACTTAGATAAAATTTCGTTGATCCATTTGAATCCTTTTGCATGTATGTTTTAAATTGATTTCAACAACATTTCAAACTTGACAAATTTATATTGTCAAGCTAATCTGTAACATCAAACGGAAAAAAGAAAATATTTCTAATGCAATGCAATCTTCAAAAGGAGTTCTCTAATTTAGATTTGAGGTCCTAATAGCGTCCATTTTCAAATATTTGGAAAACTAAAAAAATGCACGGTTTTTAGCAATCCCTACATTGTGTAGTCTTCTAACTTTCCGTTGCTTCAGTTACTGCCCTACTCCATGACATGCACTATGAAATCACCATCCCCTTGTACATATCAAACTAACTTCTATCCTGCAACTTGAGACTTCTCATAACTGAAACGAAATGTAGAAGAAATCAAGATATCTTTTATAGCTTAAAACGTCCTCTCCATTGTGTTTCCATCAATTTGCATGATGTATTCATTTGGAGGAAGGAAAAACAAAGTGCAATATCAATCATATGGGGAAACAACATTAGAACACGCAAATAGAGGTCTATTGTTTCCAACCTCTCTTCTGATCCTCTCATGTGCATGTCCAATGAATGAGCATGTGGCCTATGAATATCAAACACGTTAAGTAGCATAGAGAAAGATGAAAATACCATCATTAATTATGTTGGGCTCCAAGAGGCACCCAAAGAACTAAAAGATACATTACGAATATAACATCATTTGTGGCATCTTCGACCCCAAATGATGTACCTCTTTCCTCTCGTTCAACATCCAAAATTGCTTAAATTTTTGGTGCTATTTTACCAATGAGCATGAGACACCATTGATAACTTGAGGCAACTTAAACTTCCTAAGATGTGTTCGACGGGCAAAATCTGATGGTAGCTCAAGAAAATAAAGTAGGGCCACCTATACTGCTTGCCCCAAACATGGTTATTGCTAGCGCACCAAATGCAATCATCAGAAATTAACCATGTTTCTATAAGAATAGAATAGAATAGAATAGAATAGAATAGAATAGAATAGAATAGAATAGAATAGAATTGTTTTTATCGTCCACGGAGACCAATCGGCCTATGGGACCCAATACAAAAAGCGCAGCAGTCACATTACTGCCCGGATTAAAAAACCCCCGCCCCGAAGGGTTTTCGAAGGAAAAGCCGTGACAACAATAAGACTGCTGACAACAATAAGACTGCTGACAACAATAAGCCGTGACAACAATAAGACTGCTGACAACAATAAGCCCTCAAGTCCAGTACTTCCTGAATGTAAGATCCAAGTGAGCGCACCGAAGTCGTGCCCAGTATCATGTGTAGCGGCTCATCAGGTCTAATCAACTGAGCATAGCGTGTTCGAATCTGATCATATGTGGGGCAGCTCTGGAAAGTGTGACACTCATCCTCAACAGCTCCCGTCTGGTAGCACTGACAAACCCTATCCTGACGTGGCTCCCCAATCCATCGACCTATCTCAATCCGGAGATGGTGGGCACCTGTGCGAATGGAGGCGATATGCCTACACTTTTTCATGGGCAGATGTGAACGTAGGTAGCGCTGTGGGCCTCGTTCTAATGTGGGATTTATGTGTTTTCGCTTGTAATGTCTTTTTTTTTTGACTTGCTCGGGGCCACGGAATCCCAAAGCTTCTTTGGAGAAACAAGCATCAAGTTAACATCTCAGCCGTGTCGCGACCGCCTCTGTTTCTACGGATGCACATGTGCTCTGGACATTCCATCTAGTTAGCCATCGCACTCTTTTATCCTTCCAACAATTCTTGAGTCGTTGTGGTCCCATTGCCCTTTGCATAAGTCAAGTGCTGTGAGGCGATCATCATCCATATTTACCACCTTCTGGAAATAGACGATGTGTCTATCAAGGGCCGCTTGCTGAAGTGGCAGGAAACCTGTCTCCTGCAACAAAATTTGATATGGGACCGTGGATTTCACTCCGAGGGCCCGTGCTAAAAAGGCATTCTGCACCTGTTCTAAGTCGCTCCAAGTAGCAAGGGATACCACTGGGCCCCAAACTTCAACCCCGTACAAAAGAACGGGCTCTACCAATACCCTGAACAGATGTGCATGATGTCCCCAATCATACAATTCTGCTCTGTGGTTATTGTTCTGCATTGCATAAAGTGCTTTCCAGCCTGCTGCTACACGCAATCTTATGGAAGTGTCCCAGCATAGTGTAGAAGGAAACTCCACTCCCAGATACTTGTAGGTGGGTGTCACCTCCACTTGTTGCCCTCGATAAGTGAATGAAGGGGGCCTTGGATAAGGATATGAAGTTTCAAATATAGGCTCAAAAAATAAATAGGAATTATAAACAAAACAGAATTGCTTAGAATGCTTCCTGTTGTAGACAACAGTTGGTTTACATTTTCAATGAATTCAAAAGGTAAAATAATGTGCAATTGCATGTAATGACTTCTGCTCATATGCTACCAACAAAAATGTCACCAATGCAACAGAACAACACCAGCCTAATAATGCAACTGAGATGGCCTACAGGAAATATATAGTTCAATGCAATTTAACTAAGAAATAAAAATGACTCAACATTATAGCACTTACCTTTGCAGCTATGGATAAAGTCTTCAATCAAGAAAAGCTCAAGTTTAAGAAAATAATGTCAAACAATAAATTTTCATTAGCATCTCTAGAGGAAGGAAGGAAGGAAGGAAGGTATTTTTATCGTCCACGGAGACAAATCGGTCTATGGGACCCAATACAAAATCGCAGCAAGCGGATTACTACCCGGATTAAAAAACCCCCGCCCCGAAGGGTTTTCAAGGGAAAAACCGTGGCAGCAATTAGCTTGCTGACAAACTGTTCCAATATATAAAATGTAGACACA
The DNA here is from genome assembly GCA_021234155.1 of Isoetes taiwanensis. Lineage (NCBI taxonomy): Eukaryota > Viridiplantae > Streptophyta > Lycopodiopsida > Isoetales > Isoetaceae > Isoetes > Isoetes taiwanensis. The sequence goes on from JAJEKV010000039.1 coordinate 3,864,011, forward strand.
CAAATATATACACTCATGTACCGTACCCGTAGTGCCTGATCAGGGGCAAAGGTGGGCTCGCAGATTCAGTACCTGGGTGAAAGTATGCTGGTGGGTAGCAAAAAAAAGCGGTTCAGCACCCAGCACCAGCACCCTTCATACTATTTTTTCCACTCTTCACCAATTGAAGTGTAACCTATGCTATGCCTGTCACTTCACATAGAACGTACCCGTTTCAATCATAACCTGCTTACCGCCCACCGTAACTAATGACTGTGACCCGAAGGGTAGCGAATTTTGAATTTGTAATTTGCAACCGTGCTCCCCACCTTTTGCTACTCCGGCCAAATAGCCCGCGGAGAAGAAGCTCGAGAATTTCCGCATTCACTCTAGTATTCCAAAACTCAAACGCACTATGGTGAAGAAGGTTGTTAATCCGCCGGCTCAGCCAGTAATTCCAATGGATGCCATGCGCAGGGTAAGCAAAATGCACTGCCAATTTTGATGGCTTACGATGCCCTGTTAATTTGTTTTTCTTGCTTTCTTTCAGCCCAGAAGGAACGTGCCTCTAAGACCGGACCTGGCTGATTGCCGAACTGAGGAGGACTTCCATGCTTATGCGGGTCTATCAAATGAGGGTGTACATCCCTCTCAATTTCGAACGGATGTGATATCTGCAGCAGAGTATAATGAGGTTTGGGACACCAATGGTGTCATTCCCAACAAGACATCCATCGACAAAGTAAGGCCAGAGCATGAAGAAGCTCTAATTGAACTGTTGAGCAAGATATACCCAGAAGGGTTGAAGAATAGAGAAGTAAGGAAGACGGTTTCCTTTTTATTTGCATTCAACAACTGCCAGAGGGCCAAGCAGGATCCAGAAAATTTCAAGGTTAATTGGGCAAAGAATGGCAAAGAAAAAGCGAGCCTATTCGAGCAAGGTCAAGAGTGAACCCAAAAGACACCGCCCCAGTAGCAAGCCAGCAGAGCCCAAACAAATCACAAAGCAGACAACAAAGACGAAAGCATAGCGAAAGGCCAGCCTCGGCCAGTACCGCCAGTAAAATTAGAAGGGAGGTTGTCATTCAGGAGTACTGCAATGTGTCCAGCAACATTCTCAGCTTATGGGGAAAATATTTTCCGTCTGGAAAGCATGATCCAAGATATGCAGGAAGCCCTAAAAATGCAGCAGAGTGACCTAGTGTCAAAGAAGGCACAGGCTGCACAATCTCAGGCAAAGGGCACCTTCTTCTCGACTGCAGAGGGGAAGTTGAAGATCATAAAGGATAATATTGCACGTCTTCAAGCCTTTGCCAGATCCTATTAATGCGTGTCTCTGGCCGAGATTCATTCTTTGGAGAGGGAGAAAGATATGGCGTAATATATCTTTCAAGTCCCTACTTGAAATGGGGGTGGGCCAATAGATCAAATCTGTAGAAAAGGTGGCTGCACTAACTGGCCGAGATTGCCAACAACGAAGTCCCTCCTTGCAAAAGCCCAGTAAAGACTTACGAGAATGTCATCGGCCGAGGGAGCCGACCAAGAGAAATGATCGGTGGTCGGCATCACTCCAATACCATTCGATTGCCAATTGGAGATGAGGAGAGATGCTCCACTGTGGCCTTGCATTTCGGGATGATTACACCCTCACCTGCGGATGAAATGTGGACATCATTATCATCAACGTTAGTTGCACCGGTTGCTCATGGAAAAAGGATCTTCGCCTCGAAAGTGCATGCGAGACCATTCCTACTGAGGGGTTAGTGCAGGAAATAGGTAAGCTTATCTGAAGAAAGCAGAAGTGTTGCATCTTTGGAGCATCTCACAAAACCCGAAGAAGATAATTGATGTTGATGAGCATGTAGCCACAACTCCCCGATAGCAAAGCAGGAAAAGGAAACAGTCAACACACCAAAAGTAAAAGGACCCCAGGATCAGCCAAGCACAAGTCCACAAGGGTTCACACTCCACAGCCAAGACATGGGAAAAAAGGTACATGCCTATTTTCAGGGTCTCATTTTGAATTGGCAGCATTAGAAGATGCTGTAGACATTGGACAACAAACTACCCGGTAGTCTTCAAAGACACCGCAAAGACTGGCAAAGACAGTCTTTGGAGACACCAAAGCATGCAGAATCCAAGGGAGATTCAAGTAGTACTGATGGTGCCAACAATTATATTGTAGTTCCAAATTCTGCAGCTGCCTCTACAAAGGCCTCCTCTAACACTGTTGCTGCAGGGAAGGAAAACGATGGCGAAGATGTCGGCAATCGATTCGCACGATCGTTAAGCGGTGAGCAAAGTTGACACTGGCCAAGGGCCGGGAAGGTTGTGGAAGAAGAAAGTGAGGGTGAGTCAGAAAATGACCTTGATGAGGACGCCCCTATAGAAGTATCATTTGGAAAAAAAAAAACAAGGCTAATGTAATTTTGCCTTATGTATTTCAGGCAGGCAAACCTTGATTTTGCAAGACAAACCTAAACCATCAGCCAAAAGGTTTTTGTTCAAACAATTAATATATTTGATCCCCCTTTTATTCCACCTTTAATGTGCAAATTTTGGTTTGGATTATTCATTCAACTTAGGTTTCAGAAAAAAACTTGTGCTTGAGAAAAAGAAGGCACCAATGGTTATACTTAGTGAATCGATGAAGAAGACAATACTGGATAAAGAAGTGTCAAAGACAAACTCTAACATACAAAAGGTGCCTGTTATCCCTGTTACATTTCGTAATATGTATTCTCTACAAATTTCAGTTGTTAATTGGAGCTCATCCTTGCATGCGGGGAGAACAAGACAGTGTCGGAATGAAGAACCCGAGGACAAAGGCACTGCAAGGGTTACTGATAGCCAGGAAACACCCATACATTGGGGGGGCGTGGAGATACTAATAAGGATGTATCTAACTATGGCTATCAGCACTCTCCATCATCTAGTAGCAAAGATAAAGCAGAGTCCAAAGAAGTCGCAAAGAAGGTCCAAAGACCTCCCGATAGCACTTCCCATCGAGTCCAAAGACACATCGCAAAGGGACAAGCACGATGCAAAAGACACATCGACAGTGGTTGCAAACGTCGAGGGATGGACACCCAGACGGAAGTTGATGGTGCTTGACATAAATGGCGTACTGGCACAGACACAACAGAGGAGAATGAACGGGAAAATCTTGCCTCCACTACAAACGAACCATGTTGTAAAAGAAACTGCAAGTAAGTACCTCATTTGCAGACCAGGGTATCATGAGTTTGTGGAGTGGGTACTGCAGAGGTTTGATATTGTGATTTGGAGTGCTTCTCTACTTCGGAATACAAGGGATATGGTGGATGCATTGTTCCCTGATTTGCAGACCAGATTCTTGAAGGTATATGGTCAAGAGCATTGCTATGCATGCGAGCATTCAACCAGCACAGAAAAGCAACTTTTTTTCAAGGAGTTGAAGGTTGTACTTGAGGATTTCCCTCAGTATCATGGTATGATTTTCTTGGTTGATGACAGCCTGCACAAAGGGTTTCTAAACCCTGCATACACAACCGTTCTTGTTATGCCTTTCAAGGGGCAAGAAGAGGACAACTTTTTGCCCAAGTTTGTGTGTCCAGCTTTGGAATACTTGTCTTCTCATACAGTACAGGAAACGATCTCACAAATTGACATCACTGATGCATGGTTGGAAAAGGAGACAGTTGCAGTGCTGGATTACTGCCTCAACAACTATCTTGTCTCGGCCTACTATATCCTCAATGCTCCATTACAAGTACAAAGGCAGCTGCTGGGCACCCTTCCTGGCGACCAGCATGACTCTGAAGACTTCGATGACTCATGAAGTAACCATTGTACACTACTTTTTTGTAATATATATGTATGATTGCTTTGTGTTATCTTGAGTATTGAGTGATCTTGAGTGATGTCTCTAATCTTGAGTGTACAATTTTCTGTAATATATATCAAGCTTACTCTCCAATACTACAAGCATTATTTCCAATACTATAATCCAATACAGCAGTCCAATACTACAAACATTGTCTCACAAGCATTGTCTCCAATACAATGATCAAAATTTGAGACAAGTACACAAGTAACTACAGACCTGTTACAATGATAAAACAACTAGGTCAAAGCATATTCAACCTTCATATGGCAGACTATCAAGGATCATCTGGTGAGTAGCCTGTTCAAGGGAAAATCTGTTGGTGCCAGGATTTTGATTCATCTCAAATTTGATAGCTGATACGTGATGACTGTACTGGAAGGTCAGGCCTTTGTCTTCAAGTAGCTCCCAACTACCATCGGGCTGGACAGCATAGTACAAACCAGCCAACACGTGTTCATCCACATTGAAGGTCTGACCCCAGCTATCCTTGACAGTTCTGTCAAGGATATGCCTCGGCTTAACAGATTTGACAACATAGAAATCTGCATTCTCCTGATTTCCCTCCTCGGCTACAACAGCAAAGTTATCACCTTCCTCTATGTTTCCACTAAGCCATTCTCCATCACCTTCAAAAAATGCCTCATCGATTTCGTCTTCAGTACCTTCACCAGTAGACTTTTCTGGCTTTAGTGTAACATATTTCCAATTCTTCAACCTGTGCTTGTTCACACAAGATGACCAGTTTCCTTTCAAACAGTTACCACAGAAACAACTTAAACCTCTATGAGCCACCCTTGTGCTTGATTTGGCCAAGTATGTCCGGATGCTGTGTATTTGCTTGGCCCCTTCCACTCGGGCGCGATCCGGCCAAATCGTCTATCAACATCATCCTTTCCAATTACCCGGAAAGTACCCGCAAGGGAGACAACAAGTATTGCAGCTCCACAGACAAAGATAATACAAAGACTACTCATCACATTACAAAGCAGTTCACGTGACAAAGACTTAAAGCGGATGAAAGCACTACTCAAAGACATTCTGGCCGGCTTTTGGTAGCACTACTCAACGTATCTGGCCAGATGAAAGCATAATACCTTTTGATGTCCCCATTGTTGGTACCTTCATTCCAACGAAGGCGACCATTGTGCATCGCCAGAAAGACCCTAAATCTCACCCCATCATACTTGAGTTGCTCTCTAGTGAATGCCCCTTTAAGGACTGCCCCTTGCCCATCGTGCTCTCCCTTACCATGGGCTGTCCCAAAGAAATTCCATACTATTTCCTTCCCTAGCTCATGGTGATATCTTGGTAGAAAATAGAATGGCCGGGCAGATTTGAATTGGCTAGAATAACCATCTGACCAAACTATATGCCTGGAGAAATCTACACCATTTGATACAAGCCATGAATTGTGCTTTCTAAGACAGTGCTGCACAAAAAGAAGGTCATGAACCTTGTCATCACTCAAGTAAAAATGGGTTTCCTTCAATGGTTTTCTGATCCCAGAACTGATGTCCATCCTATACGTGATGTGGACGAGAATTGTTATCTGGTCATTGTGCCAATGCTGGCTTTGAACCTCCCTTTGTATTTTTATGCTATAATTCTCTACAAAATCAATTACAGAAACAATGGTGCCATCTTGGATATTGTCCAGGCAACTCCTGAATTGGATGGCCTACCATCTAGCCCTGTAATTGTGTGGCACGAATATCTTCAATGTGGAACACAGATATGAAATGAAATCCTTCACTGCCGTTCTCTTGTAAGACAATCTAAGGACTGGCTTTGGTCCTTTCTTTTTTTTCCCCTTGCCATTTGAGGTCTCGCTTCTTGTCTTTGCGGCTTGTGATCAGTAACCCACCAGCTTCCTTGGATTTCTTACTTTTGTTTCCCTTCTTCTCAACTTGTGCTGCAGCTTCAGGCTGTGTCCCACTAGCTACCTTGGATTTCTTACTTTTGTTTCCCTTCTTGGTGGCATTGGCTCTTTTCTTTCTGCTGCCACCTGGCACCTCCTTGGTAACGCAGTCTGCAACTCCACCAGCTTCTTTCGTCTCTTTGGAATCAGAACAAGGTGCGTAGCATAAAACAGAAGATTAGCGCAAGTTGAAAGCACAAAAGCAGTATTCAGCAGATGACAGCACATATCAGCATGTTTCAGCATGCAATAAAGAGAGTATTACCTTTTCAAACGTCTTCCATTCAAGCAAGAACTCATGATTCTCTCTTTCTCTTGGACATATAGGAAGACTTTTTATGCCACACTTTTGACATTGCTGCATCAAGCAGTCATGTTTATACCATTCTTCACCCTCGCTCTTCTTTGCAAACCACGACCCTCGAGCTCATTTGGGTTGAGTCATAATTATGTTGGGTGACGGACACTTCTCACCAGGTCCATTGAGACCTCGCAAGTGCACTTGCATTCTTCACCATGAAATCCGTTTTGTGACCTTAATGCATTCGGGGCTACCCCCGCATACTCCAACTTCATATGGTATATGCAACAACAGGTTTCCCTTTCTGATACTTTCTTTACATAAATAGGCTTCAACTTCTCGAAAGCCTTTAAGCAAACAGGGTGTTCAGGATGTGCCTTTTTGTATTGTTGAAATAGCTGCAGCTGAATGGTGGCCGTTGGTTAGAAATATTGATGCAATAATAGCAAAAAAAAATTTGTATGGAAACTTATACCTGTGTGACCTCCATAAGGTGCAAGGGATAAGAAATTTGGAAGCCTGACTCTCCAACAGTGTTCACAACATCTTTCTTGCAAGGAGAGACTCGGCTATTTTGTTTCCGAATACGTTATGCTTTGCTTGCAGCGGGGGGTGAGAGAATCGCACCTCAACCTCCTTTGGAAGCAAGACCACGGACCATTTCCAAGGACGGCTTCCGATTTTCTTAATGCAGCAGTTGCAATTGTTGACCGCATGCAACCTACCATAAGAAATATTGCACATTAATCAATGAACATATCCCCGCCAGCATCACTCAGCAGATACAAGCACTTAAAAGCATGAAGAAGCACAGGCATGAAAGCAAGAATTAGATGTACCTAACAGCCCAGCCATAGTGAAATTGCATCTAGATTTTGTGAAAGAAGCCATCACAAGTGTAGAGGTTCTGGCTCTCCAAATATCATGGTTCCGTTGCCTCTTTGTGGCTGCCATTGTCTGTTTCAAGTTGTTGAGCAGCACCCCCGCTGCCTTGCACTCCTTTGGATTTGGCAAAATTCCAGGTTCTGAGATTTCCATTTCGTGGTGATGAACCACCCTCTTCATCACATCGACCTTGAGTTCGGGTGAATGCTTTTTGGTGAGCTTGTTGAAGTAATCAACTACAAGCTTGGCTATTTCTTGCCTGCGTCTCGTGCTCAGATCCTCCCGTTCAACCGCTGCTTTTTTCATCTTATTCCGTAATCTGTATTCTCTCTTTCTCTCTGCATCCAATTTCTTGTAAATTGCAGAGGAAACTGGATCTTCACGCGATATTTCTTGTGTTGCATTGACATCCAACAAATCTGGAACACTGTATTGGGATTCATCAGGCCGAAAATCCAATGCTAAACGTGTGATTGCCTCCAGGCCGGTATTAGGGAGCGCCATGGAATTCCTGAGAGAGGGAGAATGAGTGAATTGGAGGGAGAATTTTCGCGGGCCATGATGAAGCAACTTCATGCTCGATCGAATTTGCAACGTACTACCACTCGCGCGAAAATCCAGCCAAAATCCCACAATCATTTTCCTAACGGTTCGTTCGTGACGTGGACGTGTGAGTACATGAAGGGCGTGAAACAAATGACGGGCAGTTACACCCATCAAAGACCCAAATTAAGCAAAAAGGGGGTGCTTTAAGCGGGCTAAAAACTCGCTATAAGCATGCGCCCCGGGACGATGCTTTTGATACCCACCAAAGATACTTTCACCCACCTCCTAAATGTACGACGAGAGAGCGACCGATGGTGTGTTCATCAAAGCAAATGTAGGGGCAAGTCCGGGCCGCACTAAGGGAGGGAACGATCTGGTCCGGATCGACCGAATGATGGGCAACTCGGAAAATGTGAGACTCATCCTCAATGGCACCCATTTGACAAAGACCGACAGAGAGCTGCCCCGGCGCGGGCTCCCAATCCACCGCCTGCCTCGCGAGATGGTGGGCACTCGCGGCGTAATGGAGGCAATGAGTCGCTTTTCGGGGGCAGCCTGGGAACGCAGGTAGAGCCGCGGGCCCCGCCAACGCTGGGTTGATGTGCTCCTTGTAATGGGCCGCTTTTGACCTGATCTAGAGCGGGTCTCGAGCTTGCCAAGGAAGCAAGCGCCCGTGTACTCTCGCAGTTGTCATGATCGGGCCTCGCGGTCCACCTACACGATCCGTGCTCTTGCACGTTCCATCCGGGCGAACCACCGATCTCTCTTACCCCTCCAACAGGGCCCCGAGCGGCTGGCTGGCCTATTGCCACAATGTTGCCAAAAAGCGGAGCCGAGCATCACCCATATTAACCACTTCGAAAATAGACGATGTGTCTATCAAGGGCTGCCCCGGGCGGCAAGAATCCATTTTTCTGCAGCAAAATCTGATAGGGGGCTGAAGGTTTCACCCCAAGTGCATGTGCCAAACCTGCTCCAAGTCATTCCAGGTCGCCAAAGAGACGACCGGTCCCCAAACCTCGACCCCGTACAGAAGGACAGGCTCGACCAATGCCCGAAACAGATGTGACTAATGGCCCCAATCATAGAGCTCTGCCCGGTGACTGTTGTTCTACATGGCATAAAGCGCTTTCCAGCCTGCTGTCACCCGCAAGTGGATGGACGCCTCCCAACAGAGCGAGGAGGGGAACTCCACCCTTAGGTACTTGTAGGTGGGCGTGACCTCCACAGGCTGTCCCCGATATGTGAGTGCAGGAGGCGTGGGGTGGCGTGAAGAGGATATGAGAACCAACCTGGTCTTGGCCAGATTCACGCGCATGTCTGTAGCCTGGTAGAATGTGCCTAGGGCATCCAGATGGGGTGTGGGCCAGAAGGTCAACATCATCCGCATAGATGCGCTGGCGGATGACCTGGTGCAAAAGCTGTATGCCATCCCCCCCATGCTCAGTAAGCCAGGGCTCTAACTGGTCAATGTAGAGACCAAAAAGTGTTGGTGAGAGGGGGCAGCCCTGCCGGACCCCGACACTACTGGTGAATGCTTGGCCCGTTGGCTGCATCCTGCCAAAACAACTCTCATACAGCCTGTATAAGGAATTTTGCACAGGCAGCGGCAGCCCTAGTTGACGCAGTCTAAAAGATGAGTCGCATACTTAGAATGGTTTGCACCCATGTATTTTAAGGCAAAAAAAAAAATAATAATAAAATAGACGAACAACAGAAGTTGCAGTACGCTCCTATTACATTTAGCACGCTCCTACACTTAGCACGCCAAATAGTAAGTTTCCTGCAAAATATCATTGGTAAAAGACGTCATGATTCCATGACTTTACAAGAGCTGCAATGTTTGCATGTCCAAGATTCTAATATTAGAAGAAAATAAAGAAAAGCAAGAAAAACGATTGAAGATGTAAACATTTTGGTTACTTGTAGCAAGAAAAGAAGACCAAGAAGAAAAAGTAACAGCTCATACCAGAATGAAAGGACAATCCAGAATGTTTGACTCAACAAAAGCTTAGTTCACAAAGAGACGATGCTCAAGCGTTGAAGAATCCATTCTCATGAATCAAAAGGCTGTCAAAGTCTACCTTGGCATGGATTGTTCAACACTGCTTCAGATTGCAACCTAGAAATGATCCAACAACTAAACTTGATGAATGAACTTAGAAGAAGCAAAGTTTCTGGTCCAAAAACACAAACGAACTCTGCCTCTAGAGTCTCGCAATCATCTCTTCCAAAGCTTTAAATTGCTTCAAATCAGAAGGGTTGTGCAATTGCGCTATTATAGGTAAATACACATGGGGTCTGAAGCAAACTTTAGTATATATGCTAAAGAGATTATGAAAATTGCAAAAAATAGTTTGTGAATGAACATTGCGACAGAATGCCTGGAAATGTATAAGATATTTTAAGCTTTACTTGACATACATACATATCTATACGAGCAATTCCAGAATAGAAACATGAATAAAATGCAGAAGAAGCATTAAGTCTTGTCACAAATCTTTAACTATAAGACAAAACATTACAAACCTGCATCGAATTTCCTCAAGAATCTGAATTTAGAGCACAAAAACGACTGGAATTAGGACATGCTGATCTTTGTGGCTTTATGCCAACAAAACCCATTGGTGGGTCGTTATATGGATGACTACTCAAGAAGAATGTGGGTTTATTTTCTGAAAATAAAATCCGAAGCTCTATATCACTTTAAAGCCTTCAAGGTACAAGTCGAATTTGAAACAAGGGCAGAAAATACCCGCCTTAAGGACTGATAATGAAAGAGAATTTTTGTCCACAAAGTTTGAATAATTTTGTAGCTGGCATAAAAGACAATTGACATCACCTCGCTTCCACAACAAACGGAGTAGTAGTAGTGTTAAGCAACAGACACCTTGTGAAATGGCAAATTGTCTAATGGCCTCGTAACGGAAGATGCCACATCGGGTTTTAAACTCAAGCACTACCGGGACTATAACGCATTTGTTGAATAATAGACTGGCTGGACAAAGATAGTACAAACCACCAACACGCGGTTCATCCACATTGAAGGTCTCATCTTCAGCCTATCCTTGGATAGCCTGCTTATGGATATGCCTCTACCAACAGATTTGACAACATAGAAATCTGCATTCTCCTGATTTCCCTCCTCGGCTACAACAGCAAAGTTATCACCTTCCTCTATGTTTCCACTAAGCCATTCTCCATCACCTTAAAAAAATGCCTCATCGATTTCGTCTTCAGTACCTTCACCAGTAGACTTTTCTGGCTTTAGTGTAACATATTTCCAATTCTTCAACCTGTGCTTGTTCACACAAGATGACCAGTTTCCTTTCAAACAGTTACCACAGAAACAACTTAAACCTCTATGAGCCACCCTTGTGCTTGATTTGGCCAAGTATGTCCGGATGCTGTGTATTTGCTTGGCCCCTTCCACCCTGGCACAGTCCAGCCAGTCTGTCCTATCAACATCATCCTTTCCAATTACCCAGAAGTACCTGCAAGGAGACAACAAGTATTGCAGCTCACAGACAGCATAATACAGCACTACTCATCACATTACAGCAGTTCACAGACATCACTTAAAGCAGATGAAAGCACTACTCAGCACATTACAGCAGTTTACAGGTAGCACTACTCAACAGAATACAGCAGATGAAAGCATAATACCTTTTGATGTCCCCATTGTTGGTACCTTCATTCCAACGAGTTGCGAATTCACAGGCATCAGCAGCACCCCTAAATCTCACCCCATCATACTTGAGTTGCTCTCTAGTGAATGCCCCTTTAAGGACTGCCCCTTGCCCATCGTGCTCTCCCTTACCATGGGCTGTCCCAAAGAAATTCCATACTATTTCCTTCCCTAGCTCATGGTGATATCTTGGTAGAAAATAGAATGGCCGGGCAGATTTGAATTGGCTAGAACAACCATCTGACCAAACTATATGCCTGGAGAAATCTACACCATTTGATACAAGCCATGAATTGTGCTTTCTAAGACAGTGCTGCACAAAAAGAGTGTCATGAACCTTGTCATCACTCAAGTAAAAATGGGTTTCCTTCAATGGTTTTCTGATCCCAGAACTGATGTCCATCCTATACGTGATGTGGACGAGAATTGTTATCTGGTCATTGTGCCAATGCTGGCTTTGAACCTCCCTTTGTATTTTTATGCTATAATTCTCTACAAAATCAATTACAGAAACAATGGTGCCATCTTGGATATTGTCCAGGCAACTCCTGAATTGGATGGCCTACCATCTAGCCCTGTAATTGTGTGGCACGAATATCTTCAATGTGGAACACAGATATGAAATGAAATCCTTCACTGCCGTTCTCTTGTAAGACAATCTAAGGACTGGCTTTGGTCCTTTCTTTTTTTTCCCCTTGCCATTTGAGGTCTCGTCTTGTGCTGCAGCTTCAGACTGTAACCCACCAGCTTCCTTGGATTTCTTACTTTTGTTTCCCTTCTTCTCAACTTGTGCTGCAGCTTCAAGCTGTGTCCCACTAGCTACCTTGGATTTCTTACTTTTGTTTCCCTTCTTGATGGCATTGGCTCTTTTTCTTTCTGCGCCACTGGCACCTCCTTGTAACTTGTGATGCAACTCCACCGGCTTCTTACGTCTCCACTGGAATCGTAACAAGGTGCAGAGTAGCATAAAACAGAAGATTAGCGCAAGTTGAAAGCACAAAAGCAGTATTCAGCAGATGACAGCACATATCAGCATGTTTCAGCATGCAATAAAGAGAGTATTACCTTTTCAAACGTCTTCCATTCAAGCAAGAACTCATGATTCTCTCTTTCTCTTGGACATATAGGAAGACTTTTTATGCCACACTTTTGACATTGCTGCATCAAGCAGTCATGTTTATACCATTCTTCACCCTCGCTCTTGCCGCAAACCACGACCCTCGAGCTCATTTGGTTGAGTCATCATTATGTTGGCTGACCAGACACTTCTCACCAGGTCCACAGACCTCGCAAGTGCACTTGCATTCTTCACCATGAAATCCAGTTTTCGCTGACCTTAATGCATTCAGGGCTACCCTGGCATACTCCAACTTCATATGGTATATGCAACAACAGGTTTCCCTTTCTGATACTTTCTTTACATAAATAGGCTTCAACTTCTCGAAAGCCTTTAAGCAAACAGGTGTTCGGGGATGTGCCTTTTGTATTGTTGAAATAGCTGCAGCTGAATGGTGGCCGTTGGTTAGAAATATTGATGCAATAATAGCAAAAAAAAATTTGTATGGAAACTTATACCTGTGTGACCTCCATAAGGTGCAAGGGATAAGAAATTTGGAAGCCTGACTCTCCAACAGTGTTCACAACATCTTTCTTGCAAGGAGAGACTCGGCTATTTTGTTTCGAATTACGGTATGCTTTGCTTGCAAAGGGGGGTGAGAGAATCGCACCTCAACCTCCTTTGGAAGCAAGACCACGGACCATTTCAAGGGCGGCTTAGATTTTTCTTAATGCGGCAGGTTGCAATTGTTGACCGCATGCAACCTATCATAAGAAATATTGCACATTAATCAATGAACATATCCCCGCCAGCATCACTCAGCAGATACAAGCACTTAAAAGCATGAAGAAGCACAGGCATGAAAGCAAGAATTAGATGTACCTAACAGCCCAGCCATAGTGAAATTGCATCTAGATTTTGTGGAAGAAGCCATCACAAGTGTAGAGGTTCTGGCTCTCCAAATATCATGGTTCCGTTGCCTCTTTGTGGCTGCCATTGTATGCATTTCAAGTTGTTGAAAGCACCCCCCGCGCCTTGCACTCCTTTGGATTTGGCAAAATTTCGTGTTTCGAGATTTCCATTTCGTGGTGATGAACCACCCTCTTCATCACATCGACCTTGAGTTCGGGTGAATGCTTTTTGGTGAGCTTGTTGAAGTAATCAACTACAAGCTTGGCTATTTCTTGACTGCGTCTCGTGCTCAGATCCTCCCGTTCAACATTTGCTTTTTTCATCTTATAAAGTAATCGTATTCTCTCTTTCTCTCTGCATCCAATTTCTTGTAAATTGCAGAGGAAACTGGATCTTCACGCGATATTTCTTGTGTTGCATTGACATCCAACAAATCTGGAACACTGTATTGGGATTCATCAGGCCGAAAATCCAATGCTAAACGTGTGATTGCCTCCAGGCCGGTATTAGGGAGCGCCATGGAATTCCTGAGAGAGGGAGAATGAGTGAATTGGAGGGAGAATTTTCGCGGGCCATGATGAAGCAACTTCATGCTCGATCGAATTTGCAACGTACTACCACTCGCGCGAAAATCCAGCCAAAATCCCACAATCATTTTCCTAACGGTTCGTTCGTGACGTGGACGTGTGAGTACATGAAGGGCGTGAAACAAATGACGGGCAGTTACACCCATCAGCACCCAAATTAAGCAAAAGCAGGGGTGCTTTAAGCGGGCTAAAACCCTGCTATAAGCATGCGTCCGGACGCATGCTTTTGATACCCACCAGCATACTTTCACCCACCTCCTAAATGTACGACCTCAGAGCACGTACTGATGGTGTGTTCATCAGCAAATGTAGGGGCAAGTCTGGCCGTACTAAGGGAACGTATCTGGTCCGGATCTGACTGAATGATGGGCAACTCTGGAAAATGTGAGACTCATCCTCAATGGCACCCATTTGACAGCACTGACAGAGCCTGTCCTGGCGGGGCTCCCCAATCCACCTGCCCGTCTCGATGCGAGATGGTGGGCACCTGTGCGAATGGAGGCAATGAGTCTGCGCTTTTTCAGGGGCAGCTGGGAACGCAGGTAGAGCTGCGGGCCCCGGGCCAACGCGGGGTTGATGTGCTCCTTGTAATGGGCCGTTTTGACCTGATCTAGAGCGCCGGGGTCTCAGAGCTTGCCAAGGAAGCAAGCGTCCAGGTACTCTCGCAGGCTGTCATGATCAGCCTCTGTGTCCACCTACACGCATCTGTGCTCTTGCACGTTCCATCTGGCGAACCACTGATCTCTCTTACCCCTCCAACAGGCCCTGAGCCGCTGCGGGCCTATTGCCACAATGTAAGCCAGGTGCGGGAGCCGAGCATCACCCATATTAACCACTTTCTGAAAATAGACGATGTGTCTATCAAGGGCTGCCCGCTGAAGCGGCAAGAATCCAGTTTTCTGCAGCAAAATCTGATAGGGGGCTGAAGGTTTCACCCCAAGTGCGTGTGCCAAACCTGCTCCAAGTCATTTCAGGTCGCCAAAGAGACGACCGGGCCCCAAACCTCGACCCCGTACAGAAGGACAGGCTCGACCAATGCCCGAAACAGATGTGACTAATGGCCCCAATCATAGAGCTCTGCCCGGTGACTGTTGTTCTACATGGCATAAAGCGCTTTCCAGCCTGCTGTCACCCGCAAGTGGATGGACGCCTCCCAACAGAGCGAGGAGGGGAACTCCACCCTTAGGTACTTGTAGGTGGGCGTGACCTCCACAGGCTGTCCCCGATATGTGAGTGCAGGAGGCGTGGGGTGGCGTGAAGAGGATATGAGAACCAACCTGGTCTTGGCCAGATTCACGCGCATGTCTGTAGCCTGGTAGAATGTGCCCAGGGCATCCAGATGGGGTGTGGGCCAGAAGGTCAACATCATCCGCATAGATGCGCTGGCGGATGACCTGGTGCAAAAGCTGTATGCCATCCCCCCCATGCTCAGTAAGCCAAGGCTCTAACTGGTCAATGTAGAGACCAAAAAGTGTTGGTGAGAGGGGGCAGCCCTGCCGGACCCCGACACTACTGGTGAATGCTTGGCCCGTTGGCTGCATCCTGCCAAAACAACTCTCATACAGCCTGTATAAGGAATTTTGCACAGGCAGCGGCAGCCCTAGTTGACGCAGTCTAAAAGATGAGTCGCATACTTAGAATGGTTTGCACCCATGTATTTTAAGGCAAAAAAAAAAATAATAATAAAATAGACGAACAACAGAAGTTGCAGTACGCTCCTATTACATTTAGCACGCTCCTACACTTAGCACGCCAAATAGTAAGTTTCCTGCAAAATATCATTGGTAAAAGACGTCATGATTCCATGACTTTACAAGAGCTGCAATGTTTGCATGTCCAAGATTCTAATATTAGAAGAAAATAAAGAAAAGCAAGAAAAACGATTGAAGATGTAAACATTTTGGTTACTTGTAGCAAGAAAAGAAGACCAAGAAGAAAAAGTAACAGCTCATACCAGAATGAAAGGACAATCCAGAATGTTTGACTCAACAAAAGCTTAGTTCACAAAGAGACGATGCTCAAGCGTTGAAGAATCCATTCTCATGAATCAAAAGGCTGTCAAAGTCTACCTTGGCATGGATTGTTCAACACCGCCAGATTGCAACCTAGAAATGATCCAACAACTAAACTTGATGAATGAACTTAGAAGAAGCAAAGTTTCTGGTCCAAAAACACAAACGAACTCTGCCTCTAGAGTCTCGCAATCATCTCTTCCAAAGCTTTAAATTGCTTCAAATCAGAAGGGTTGTGCAATTGCGCTATTATAGGTAAATACACATGGGGTCTGAAGCAAACTTTAGTATATATGCTAAAGAGATTATGAAAATTGCAAAAAATAGTTTGTGAATGAACATTGCGACAGAATGCCTGGAAATGTATAAGATATTTTAAGCTTTACTTGACATACATACATATCTATACGAGCAATTCCAGAATAGAAACATGAATAAAATGCAGAAGAAGCATTAAGTCTTGTCACAAATCTTTAACTATAAGACAAAACATTACAAACCTGCATCGAATTTCCTCAAGAATCTGAATTTAGAGCACAAAAACGACTGGAATTAGGACATGCTGATCTTTGTGGCTTTATGCCAACAAAACCCATTGGTGGGTCGTTATATGGATGACTACTCAAGAAGAATGTGGGTTTATTTTCTGAAAATAAAATCCGAAGCTCTATATCACTTTAAAGCCTTCAAGGTACAAGTCGAATTTGAAACAAGGGCAGAAAATACCCGCCTTAAGGACTGATAATGAAAGAGAATTTTTGTCCACAAAGTTTGAATAATTTTGTGAAGCCAGTGGCATAAAAAGACAATTGACATCGTCTCGCTCTCCACAACAAAACGGAGTAGTAGAAAAGGCGCAACAGGACAATTTGTGAAATGGCAAATTGTCTAATGGCTCAATGGAAGATGCCACATCGGTTTTAAACTGAAGCACTACTGACTATAACGTACTTGTTGAATAGACCGGGGACGAGAATTTTAGATGGAAAGAATCCACATGAGGTTTATTACAAAAGAAAGCCAGGTGTGAATCATTTGCGTGTATTTGGATGTAAAGCTTGTGCGCATGTTTTTTAGGAAGATGGCATGAAGAAGTTTGATGACTGTGCTAAGTAGAAAATAATCGTCTCGGATGATGTGACATTTAATGAGAACATTGCAGGTCCAATTTCAACCATAGATTAGCAAGAGGATGAAATATTTGAATTTCCACTTAAATGGCGGCAAGATGAAGCATGAGATTGTTATGCCTCAATGTCAACCAAGAATTTGGCATGATAAAGTGCTTACCTATGAAAGAAGAGCTGGTAAAGAAGTAGCAAAAGAAGACATTGATAAAAAACCAAAAGCAAAGTCTGATGGAACTCAGCTGAATGTAAAATCAGCCCCTACTGCTCATGTGGCACCTTGGGCACAAAGGCCATTTATAAGAAGTCAATGCAATATTGAGTCCAAAACAAGTGCAATAGCTTATCAATGCAATTTTGCCAATATTTGTGAACCCATTTCGTTTGAAGATGTTCGGCATTCTAAGGAATGGAAGATGGATGAGGAGTATAAATCTATACTAGTCAATAATATTTGGGAATTGATGCCAATAGGAAAGAAATGTCATTGGATGTAAATGGATCTATAAGCTAAAGTATAATGCAGATGGGATTGTTAAAAGGCACAAAGCCAGACTAGTGGCAAAAGGTTTTGCTCAAAGAGAAGGGGGAGATTACTTAGACACTTACTGAAACAAAGAGAAGGGGACGACCTTATTGTCACAGGCAGTTCTCTGAAATTGATTCAACATGAGATAAAACAATTTGGAGAGTTCTTTAACATGACAAATTTTGGAGAGATACACTACTTCTTGGGCATTGAAATGCAAAAGTGCCAATGGAACCTTTATCTGTCAAAAGAATTATGCAGTAGATTTACTAAGGAAATTCCATATGGAGACTGCTAATTCAGCTTCTTGGCCAGTGGAGGTTGGCATTAAACTTTTTGTTCATGAAAAAGGTGCAAAATTATACGATGCAATACTCTACAGGGCATTAGCTATCTCACGTGATCTCACATGATCGCTATCTCACTGTGACCAGACCTGATATGTCATTTGCTATAGGACGTTGGATTGCTGCTAAGAGAGTGCTAAGATAAATCAAGGAAACACATGCTTTTGGTATTCTCTATGAATCAATGGGTCAGCTTGATTTACTTGGATACACAGATTCTGATGGTTGTGTGGACACGAGAAGATCCACAAGTGGTTATGCATTCTCAGTTGGAAATGGTGCTATAACTTGGAAAAGTAAGAGACAGGACACAGTTGCAATTAGTACTGTTGAAGCAGAACATAAAGATTGTAGCATTGCAGCATGTGAATCAGTTTGAATTCAAAAACTCATGGAAGCATGACAGCAAACCCACTTGCATTTTCATTCATAATATGAGCAGCATACGCATTGCAAACAATCTTGTTTTCCATGACAGAACTAAGCACATTGAGATTACCTACCGTTTTGTACGAGAAAAAAATGAGAATTGAAAAGTTGATATCCAATACTGCAGGTCAGAAGATCAAATTGCATATATTTTCACAAAGCCATTAGGAAAAGCTAAGTTTGAAGCTTTTAGGTTTGCCCTTGGCACGAGGAAAAAGGAGTCTAGAATATCACATTAAGGGGGAGAGTTAGAATAGTATAATGTGATATATGTTAGACATGTTAAGTCATAGTGTAACTTAACCAAAGGGACATTTTGTATTAGCCCATGGGCCCCTTACTTTTTATCTTTTTTTCTATTTGCCACCCAACAATGGCACATATTTGTGAGTTCGCATAATACACAAGTTTCTTGCTCCTCCTTTGTTGCTTGTTGCATCTCCTCCTCTCTCCATTGTCCTGAGTTAGGGTAATACACAAGTTTCTTGCTCCTCCTTTCTTGCTTGTTGCGTCTACTCTCTCCATTGTCCTTTGTTGTTCAGATCACCTTCTCCACCCAACATTAGGGTGTTAGGTTTTTGACAAGACCATCAATCTCTCTGGCTTTTTGTATGTTCATATTCAAGCCCAAGTGAAATATAATTGACATAACTTTGTCAGTGTATAAAGTGGCCATAGGGAGCCCACGTCATATGGAAAAGTATGCCTATAAGCATCAAATGCCAATGCATGAGCTTCACAAATTCTCACTTTCTGAGCTCCAGTACACTAGTGCCATAGGAGGTAAACAAAGTGAACTGGTCCAACCACAACAAAAAGATGCTCAAAACATAGCTCCAAATGCACCATGCATAGGTCCTTCAATCCCCTTGTGCAATCGCTGTAATCACAAATAAATAATACATGATGGTTTAAAAGGTAAGCAACACAAAAAAGAAAAACACAATACGCCAATGAAAACGAACGCTTATCAAATACCCTAAATGACCTGAGAACATAAAGAAAATAACCTATGACCTACAAGCAGCTCCTCTTTCAGCTGTACCAGAAATCTGTGCTCTATATCAGTGATCTGTGTTGTCAGATATTTTTATATTTCTTTAACTGTCATTTGGAAAAGACATCAAACTTTTTATAATGACGAAAACGAATTCCTTTATAAACTTGTAATCAACTGCGTTCATAAACTGTGGCCAATAAGCAAAACATATAACCTGTAAAAGAATGATAGACCCAGTTACCATATTCCTTGAAATCGGGAATTCCACATGCCTTGATCAAAATGCACCACTAAACAAAATTTGGGACTACATTGTAAAGTTTTTAACACCTTGGACGGGTTGACCAACATAATCCTGTACAAATTCCATATGCTGGAATCACGGCCATCAAATTTGTTAATATACATGGGTCAAATGCCTACACAGCAAAGAAACAAAATTAGACTACTTTTCGTTATGTCAACCACGAAATGGTTCTCAATTAGCTAGCCATTAACTGTAGAAATACAAGTAACCGTGTTAACAACGTCACTGATTACAAGACCTTTACATATTAGCTTTATATACTCCATATTACAGATCACAGATGACTGAACCTAGTAATTTTCAGCATGGTATTTGGCAACCCAAAGTACTTGCAGCATTGACAAGCAATGAGATAGACAACCCACTTGCTAGCCTGTAATGGACTTCCCATTGCAGACACTGCTCAAGATCTCGGCGCCAGTCTCTATGTTTGCTCTGTTCCTCATTTCTATTTTTGCTCTGTTCCCCAATTCGATCACTGAGTCTAATCACGTCTTGAAGAAGCACTGTACTTATTGAACGTATTCGTGCATTGTCATGTGCTAGGCACCTTACCATGGCTGGAAATCTAGCCTGTATTTTTAAAAAACAACCCATATTATTCGGAGTCCTATGAAGTCATATTTAATGATTTATCAGCCAAGAAGCAAACGAACCTTTAAGAGAGCCAACAATATCTCTGCTGGGTTCTCTCTACCAACATCTCCATTCCAAGGCAACAATGACTGGGCTGCTGCAGCTGCAGCTTCTAGTAACTGTAAAAAATAAGTCAAAACAGATGTTATATTACAAAAAATTACTCTACTGTTAAACTACCAACTTGTTTTCCTTCTTATGCCAACGTAGCTTTCTCATGGCAATATAAAGCTTCTGTATTTAAAATCCACCTAGCAGAAGCATTTCTATTTTTCATTGGAACACTGCTAATTTGCAGCTTGTCAAGGCCCTTGAACAACAGGACAAGCTGGGGTAAACAAACAAAATCTCCCATGGCTTTAAACTCATCATAACAATAAAACATCTGCACATACGAAAGCTAATAATGTACCCTACCATTGGAAAGACTTGCCTGCATATGCATAAACCTTTGATTATGCTAAGAACAACAAAACTTATTTCTGCAAAACAATAACAGGCAGTATGAAAAAGAAACTATACCTCCAACTGTGGAAGCATACAGAGTTGTCCGTTGACAAACATACCACTTGTAGCCCTATAAAGGATGTCTGAGTCATCAACAATTGCTTTTAGCACCTCTGAGTTATTTGGTATCCTCAGAAGCTCAGAAAGAAAGCATATTATCCGTGTGTTTAATTGCAGCGTACTGACATGGCCAGCATCATGTCCTTGGCTACTCCATGGCCGCAATTCCCGCTTAGCCTGTGCATCTCAGAACAACAGAAGACAAGTGGCCAGGTTCCATGAGCAAATACTACAAACCCAAAAAAGATATAGACACATCAAAGGATTTACAAAAGCTAAATGGAACTCGTTTAGACTATCCTTAAAAAGGGGGCAAACTAACTATGCAGGCTCAACCACAACATGAAAAATGGCATACCTATAGATATAAAACAAAACCTGTATCATCAGAATCTGCAAAAGTCATGAAGGGCGACAGAGGGCTTTGAATGGATTGCCATATTTCACAATTCTGCCAAGGAGACACTTTCTGTATCTTAGTGTCACTGACTCCAACTTCTTTGCCTACTTTACTAGATAAGCATATAGTTGGGATCTTATAATCAATTTGAGAATAAATGGAAGAACAGAAACTCATCAAAATTTATATTTGCAAGTATGAAAATTTATCTGATGGGCAGCATTATTTTGATAATCATGCAAACCTGATCTCTCAGATACAACCAACTTCTGGACCCAAAAAAGCATCCCGAACTATGGGTTTCAAGCGAAAGCCAGCTTGATACAGTCCATATTTGGGCCAGAACACCGCACATGTTTCTACCCATACTTACACGCAAAATGTGTGAATTCCATGTTAGGTCCCAAGTACGTGAACTAATTTTAGAAAGCTGATTGTTTTAGATAAATGCTGCCTGTGTTGCCAGGTGCTTTTCCTTTAACACTTTCAAGAAGCTACTAATTCTAGCACTTAGTTTTAAGTCTAAATTTAGCTGGTCTCCCCTCCCACGGGAGGTTTTTGGATGTGAAGGAAATCTCACCTGAAGCAGGACTGCAGGAGCTGCTCTAGCAGGAAATGCAATCACAACATTGCAAAGAGCCTCAACTACCTGAAATAATGCCAAACCAGTAAGAAATATATTCATGCAAGAGTTGAGTGAGTGGACAAAAAGTCCTACCTGGCGCCATCCTTGCTTTGCAGAAGTTCCCTCGCTACTAATTGGTACCTCCTCTGTAGCTACCAACCTCTGCCATAGAAGTGGTACAGCTGCTACAGCCAAGTCCTGTTTTCCCTTGAGAACCTTTTTGAGAAGGATGCTCACGTTTTTATTTAGCCCATTCGGATCACACAGAATGTTCGTCAAATCTGCTGCATTCATTGATAAGCTTGTGAATTGCTTTACTCTGAATGCTTTTTTTTGGTTGCTGGATATGGAAGTTCCTTCATTTTTTGAAGGACTCTCAACTGCTAAAGGCAAGTCTGTATTCATGCTATTTGATGACGAAACCAGCCGTGGATCCAACTCCCCAGCATGCAGCTTCTTCTGGCACTCATTATGGCTGTCAATAACAGCCATAATTGCTTTACCATTACCTTCAACAAGACTTAAGACAGAGCAAGCCCTTTTAGATATTTCCATATCCAATTTGGATCTTGTAAGGGTAGTCATTGCATGCATGCATGCCCTTGATTTTCCAAGCAACCTAAGAATGTGGGCTGCAACAACTGCAGCCGCAACAATGTCACTAGAGCTTCCATTTCGAAATGGTTTTGTATCTGCAGAATAGGTCTTCAGAGTCAAGAGATTCCCTAGTATAACTAGCAGCCTTTTGGTCCGATATGTTGAAGCCAATGTGCCATCTGTATTACCGCTTCCACTGCTATTAGACTTGATATCTGGTCTCGTATTTGACGAGTTTTCATAAGTATGTGCTGAAAATGAATAAAGCTGCAATTCACATGCCAAAGCACATACCACAGCAATGACATAGGAATCAAAAGTAGCAACTGCACCACGTTCTTTTCCTGTATCATGAATAGATCTTTTGTGACTCTCTTTCTCAGCTGTTATTCCATTTTTTTCTTTCCTATGTTCACTTTGCCACAAGGTATCATGGCTAAGGCACACAGTCAGAGCATCACACAGAAGCTGTGCTGCAAGATCAGGCGATATCAAATTTTCCGAGAAAAGGCAATGCACTAATGCACGAAGCTCTGACAACCCAATACTTTCAGATGCCTTCCCATTTCCTCTTGATTGGGACCCTTGAAAGCTTCCATTTTTCTGCTCTTTAACTTCTTCAATAGGAAATGTCCTCAGTAAAACTGCATTAACCGTTGCAGAAAAGATTTTCCGGAGACAGGCCTGAGATGGGCTACCATGAGGCAAGTGTTCTAGGACATGCAGGAGTGGGCGAAACAAGCTCCAAGATAAAATAGGCGGTTGAAGGGGAGAGGCAACTACAAGCTCTGGTAAATTCACCATTGACGAATTCAGGGGAAGTAGACCATACGCTGCCTCCCACAGTGCACATATCCGCCACTCTACATCTGGACCATGCTCATACATTAAGGAAGCTACTCCCTTGGCAGTTGCTTCTTCATTAGCTTGAATTGCTGCTGCTCCCATCTGCATTACGTCAACACTTTAGTGTTAAAGCACCCCATGGTGCAGGGGCTCAAAATAAAGATCATATCCCATGCACAATTACCAGAAATATATAGCTTAAGCCAAGAGTGACAAGAACAAGCTATGTTGTATTGTAAATTAATATCATGAGTTTCCATGAAAAAGATGGAGTATTTATGACATGCATTTAAACTAAACACATTGCCATCTACTATGTCCATCTTCTCTGATTCTAAAAGAATGATGATGATGGTGCATTCTCTATTTTATTTCATTAGGCTACACACAGGTCACCATCTATATTGGTCAACCAGAAGCATTTACATTGTAACCAGTCATGATATGCACATTTTGTACAATAACTAATAAACTACCTTAAATTGGCTCCCATAGAGGACACAAATGTTTGTGGTATGCTACAGAACCACTCATTCGGCAAAGCTCATTTGTTAGATCATGCTAATGAAAGATGTGATAAAAAATGGCAAGCCACATGTCATACAGGCAGTGGGACATTGACAAAAATATAAAACTGAATCAAACGTCTCTCCTCAATTTAGGCATATAGATTTTACAGAAAGTGTGGTCGTTAAGAGATTGACCTCTTCATCGGATGTTGCAAGGACTGAAGGTCCATATAATGGTTTCATTACTTGAATGCCAGGACCAGAACCACGAGGAGGAAATAAAAGCGCAGGTTGTGAAAATATTCTAAAAAGCAAGGCAGCAGCAGCATCTGCAGGAACCCCAGACTTCATTGCCATTGCTGCACCAACGGGGCGTAAGAAATGTAAATGAAACCATGTTCCAGGAAGCTGCAGAAACACAATGATGAAAGGTTATGCTAGTTCTGTCGATTAGGTTAACACCAGCTATGCATTTATTCTTAATTACAATATCCACAAAGTAATTATAAATCACTCGGCGAAAATAAATAATGGCCTTATTACCTTAAATGATGAGCTGAAGTCTTCTGCTGCACGCAATAACTCTACTAATTGCACTGCTGCATCTAATGCATCTGGCGCCCATGAAGGGGGTGCTTCTAAGAGCCCAAGCAGCAGCCGTTGTGTTGCACCAGGTGTTGCTATAGAATAGTACCTGCAACAGCTGAGAAGTTTAGATAATGTGACCAGATGACAATAAATTTTTTATCTGTGTTAACCCCATCAGATAATGTACTTTTGTATGTGTCTATTAACTTTATGGACTAACAATATTTGACTGGATCTTTTAAACAGGATATTTGAAGTGGTTACAAAAGAAGGTGTTTCAAGCATTGGCCGGCTTTGAGCCTTGAGTTAAACAATACCTTCCAGTAATTAGCACGTTGCAAGCTTCAATGTGGTCTGAATTTATAGAGAAACAATAGAACAAAAAAATTAAGACAACTTCTGTATGCTCGACGCTGAGGCCTTACTGACCTTGAAAAATGTACTGTTAAACTTGAACAGGTTCTATGCTAATAGTTAATGGATGCTTCTTTTATAATTCTAGTTGTCTTTAATAAATGAGAGGCAAAAGGGTATGAGCAATGCTACATCATTTTAAGGTTTACCATTAACCCAGGTGCATATTCATGATGGCAAACCTACCTATGAAACAATCTTGCATAGGGCTCCAGAGGTGGCAAACCTGCTACCAAATGGTCATCCAGAATGGCAGCAGGAGGAGGGAGCAACAATGCTGGCACAGCAGCAGCAGTTAATTCCGCAGTCTCGTAACGCATAACTTCATCATCGCAGACACTTAATATAACAGCAGCACCATTAGCAACAGCCCATCGTGGTGTTGAGGAGAGAAGTTGAGGATGTTTCCCTTGCCCTTTCCCAGCAATTGCTGTAATCAGATTCACAACCTCATTAGACTAACAATTGAGAAGACGCAGATGAAAATGGACGCAGATGAAAATGGACGGAGTAATTAGCCTAAATAAGGCGCCAATAACCCCTGCAGCCTATTTCTTTATCTGATTAATCAAACTGACAAAGCCCAAATGCCTTAGCAGTTCCCTATCTCCTTTCATAGCTTTGCTTTCAGATCTACCATTTAATATTTTTTTTTTATTGAAGTTGGGGTCTAACATTTAATATACATGCTTTTAATGTTAAGGTTGAAAAGTTATGGCTGAGTTACTATCTTTTTATCGATAATAACTAGGAATCTGTAGAGACATCAATTAACAGTTTGCGGAAGGAGCTTCACCAGAAGCTAGACCTAGAGGGAAGTTGTGAGCTGTTATTCAGTTGAGTATGAGTAAATCGAAATGGAGCCTTATAGGAAGCCGTTTGGACTGGCCCCATTGTAGGTGAAAGGGTAGTCACCGGGCGATTTATACCATTAATTATTGTGTGAGGGAGTGTACATAAGAAAAGAAAAAAAAAATTATTCTTCACTTCCACTAACATCAATTTAACATCGATAAGCAAGAAATGTATTCACTAAAAATGGGATGCTTTCTGGTTTACAAAATATTCCTTGGGAAAGATGAATACTCAGGGATGAATATTAGCTAAATCAACATTCTAATTGAAAGTTCTTTCAATCTGATATATAATCCCATCCCAGTTGTTTTACTTTGAAGCAAGAGGATCGCAATGGAAACAATTGTCAACCAATAAATATCTTATCTGTCACTTTAATTTTTTATCCCTCAGGGCTATCAATATGTTTATAGTTTCAATTTTACCAAAAATGTCTACCCATAATCTGATTAACCATTCCTATTTTCCAAACTTCAAATTTATCATGAAGGAATGTGTTAAAATACATCTGCTGATGAACTATTCCAAAAGCAAACAATCACGGAAAAATTTACCAGTAGTCGGTGGTCTAAGCTCCCCTCCTGTTGCATATTTTCCAACTACTCCCCCACACCTATAAAAGACATAAAACCCTTTCAGAAACTCCTGCATATCAACCAACACTCTGCACGAAACTTTCACATGTATAACTGGTTTTAAAAGTGTACCATCGAAAATAATCACTTCTGGTCCCCAAAGGAGCTGCAAGCAAGCTATCTGTGATCCATGATGAAAGTAGCCGCTTAGATGTTTTCTTTCCATTCTCTCCGGTATTCTTTCCTTCCAACAGGTCAGTATCAGAGGTATCATGGCTTGCACTCTCTTTCTTATCCTCCGTATCATGTTGAAGATTATATAAAGGCCGGTTGTAATGGGTCAAAACTCTCAATATCTCCCCACATGCAAGCACCCATTGTGCTGTAAAATCCCTCTGAATGCACAGTGAAGAGAAAAAGTATTCACAAAACTGAACAAACTGAAATAGAATTAGGATAATAATGTAAGCATACCTCGCTTGAAGGACTGAACAATGAAACAAAAGAATCAAAAGGATGAGTCTTCTTGTTATAAATAAGAGTCCCATCAATGATGCAAGACAATAATGGATGAAGAATGGCATGTCCATGCTCTGGATGATGGAGAACAAACCTAGCTGTTTTAGAATTCAAGGTTAAAACTGAAACAACGGAATCTCATCCAGCACAATTGGAATCAAATGATTTAATACCTAGAACATCATCCAGCAGACAAGCTTCATTATGGGGATAGTGCGTGCGCACAAGCTGCCATATTTCATCAGCTAGATTAGTATAACTGTTCTTTACATTTGAACCAGTTACCAGTTAATAATATACTTACTTCGCCAATTTCTTCTACAAATGATTCTGAGGCAAATTGTCCAAAGAGGTCCACATAAGCTGAAACCTCTGACTGCAGAACACATGTGTTTAATGAATCAGCATTCAAAACTGTCACATAATCCTATAAAACGAGGAACAATCTGATAATAGATGATCAAAAGTTGTGC
Source organism: Isoetes taiwanensis (assembly GCA_021234155.1). Taxonomy (NCBI): domain Eukaryota; kingdom Viridiplantae; phylum Streptophyta; class Lycopodiopsida; order Isoetales; family Isoetaceae; genus Isoetes; species Isoetes taiwanensis. The sequence goes on from JAJEKV010000039.1 coordinate 3,891,107, forward strand.
TCCATTTTTCGTATGGGAGATGCAGATGCAGGCAGCGCCTTCTTTGGCTGTACTATTTGATTGTTAACGCACAAAAGAAACATCTGTTGTCTTCTATAATGGCTCAGATATGTTTTCATCTTGTCAATCGTCTAAAAAAAATTGGTTCAGATGTGTCAATCGTCTAAAAAATTAGCTTCTCTTGTCCTTCACAAGCGTCTTAAGGCCTTCTTTTTCTCCGTAAAAGGTTAAGATACGGTCTCTATTATGTTCTGTCGCCCATAAACGTTATCATCGTCTAATAAATCAGCGTAAACTCCCTATCTTTTAACATACAGTAGAACAAGATTTAACTCCTTGCGATATTAGGCAGAAGGAATGAGTATTTTCAACGAAGCCAAGTCAAAAGACAGAAAACTACCTGCCACTGATTTGCATCTTGTGGTGGAGGCCTAAATAACGAAGAAGAACGAAGGCCTCTTAACCACTGCTGCTGAGCAGATAGCATTATTGCTATCCCTTTAAGCTTCCACCTTCCACTGTTTCAAAACTCCCCTTTCTTCTACTAAAAGACTGAAACATCTTCAGGTCCTAAACACCTCCATACCAGACTCCTTCTCCCCTCTAGTTAAACGCATTTCTAAAACACAATCATATTTTCCTGCCATATTATCGATTCACAACCCCTGCAACTACTCCAAAGTCGTCGGAAAACAAGTACATTGCAGATCTTCAGAAGCTGCGCCAAAAGAGAAAAAATCTGGGAAAATAAGTGGAGGGAAGAAATGGGTTGTAGTAATTGAGCTCCGGCGCCTGTGATCAGAAGAAATCCCTAAGCAGGATGTGTTCTGCGAGAGTGTCCTATTTGGGTATGAATGGGACAGGTTCGACCATGGCTGTGTCCATGGCAGCCATCCACATGCATGATGCATGTGGTATGTTGTGGTTCAAAACCACTAATATCTGAAAATATCTCATTTAGATAGTTCTTCGAAGGTCACCTGAATATAACCTCCACCATTTTTTATTTTGCAACCTAACGTTGACAATAATGTAGCTTGTGTTGCTTGCTATTTAAACACAAACAAGAGAATCTAAAAAACACCACTCCTCTACAAAGAATCTAGATTTTTTTACTTCATAAATCTCATCTATGGACCCATTTACCTAATAGAGAAATTTTCCTCCAATAAAATTGCGCTTTATATTACCAGCTTACCTTCGTGACTAAATCATCTTAATGGCTTAATCTCGGCCATAGGCCAGAGCATATCTTGAGGTATGCCCAAAAAACTAGAATCATGACGCTACCTTGAAAAACTTATTTCAAAAAAATACCAAATGTATAAAAATACAAGGGGGGAACTTAACCTAAAAAGGCAAATTGATGCACTCTTGCTTGCTGTAGAGATCAAATGCATACAAATTCCAAATTAAATCCAACATGTTCTCCAGGAATCGAACCTAGGTTATATTATAGAGCAAAAGGGAGGGAGCATACCTATTAGGTCCAATCCATGGGGAATAGCCAATTCCATAAGCAAAACACAAGGACATACATATCATAACACATATATGTTCTTATGTTTGTCGCGCTCAATCCGACCGTTGATCCGAGATCCTACGGCTCATCTGGCTTTGGGAGGTATCGTACGGCCCAGATAGCTTGGGAGTTTGTTTGTCGATTATATGTAAGCGATCCTACGGTCCAGGTTGATTTGATCCTGATCGTCGGTCCGAGATCCTACGGCTCACGTTGCTTTGGGACATATCGCTTTGGGAATTATATGTAATAGATCATGCGGTCCAGATTGTTCTTGAGATCCAGGATCTTACGGCTCACGTGGCTTGGCACATATCCTACGGTGCACATGACTTTGGGAATTATATGTAATAGATCCTATGGCTCATGTTGCTTTAATTATTGTCATATAATGAGATCTCGACCCTTGATCGGGTCCAAGATCCTACGGCCCACGTTGAATGCTCATCCTTTAAGAAAAAGCTTTTAAAATTTTTATGTTGTATGGGGGATTTAAACCCTGGTCATTAATCCCCCAGCCCCCCCATTCTAACCACTAGACCAAGCATTAATTCCATGAATAATTTATGTTTCAAATATACTTAAGGGTAACATTCTAATTAAGATAAAATAGAGTATAACATTCTAGCTAGTTCAAAAGAGTTATAGAATGTTCTGGAAGGCTCTAGAAAGTTTCTAGAATCTTCTAGAAAGTTCTAGAACATAAGAGAATCTGGGGGGAATCTAAGAAAATTCTTCCAGAAAGTTCCAAATTGTTCTAATAAGTTCTAGACTGTTCTAGAATGTAGGGGAATCTATGGGAATGTAAAAGAATCTAGCGAAATACTTCCAGAAAGTTCTAGGATATTTTGAAAGTCTCAGAATGTTCCTGAAAGTCTTAGAATGTTTAAAAAAGTTCTAGAATGTAAAGGAACCCAGGAGAATGTAAGGGAATCTAAGAAAATCTCATAAAATGTAAGAGAATCTAGGAAAATATTTACAAGCCTAAGGGAATCTCTTAAAATCTAGGGGATCTAAGGGAATCTCCATAAAATCTAAGGGAATCTAAGAAAATGTTGATGAAATCTTAGAGTATCTAGGGGAATCTTTATAGAATCTCTTTGAATCTCATATAATGTAAGGGAACCTAGGGCAATCTCATAAAATCTAAAGGGATCTAAGGGAAGCTAAGGGGATCTTCATAGAATCTTAGAGAATCTATAGAAATCTAATGGAATCTAGAGGGAATCTTATAAAATTTAGAGGAATCTCCACGAAACCTCTAAGAGAACCATGGTAGAATCGTAGAGAATCTATGAATTTAGAGTATTCTCAAGAGATTCTTTTAGAATGTAGGAATAGAATAGAATAGAATAGTTTTTTTAACGTCCACGGAGACCACGCTAAAACTCGAAAGTCTCAGAATGTTCTAGAAAGTCTTAGAATGTTCAAAAAAGTTCTAGAATGTAAAGGAACCCAGGAGAATATAGCGGAATCTAAGAAAATCTCATAAAATGTAAGAGAATCTAGGAAAATATTTACAAGCCTAAGGGAATCTCTTAAAATCTGGGGGATCTAAGGGAATCTTCATAAAATCTAAGGGAATCTAAGAAAATGTTGATGAAATCTTAGAGTATCTAGGGGAATCTTTATAGAATCTCTATGAATCTCATATAATGTAAGGGAACCTGGGGCAATCTCATAAAATCTAAATGGATCTAAGGGAATCTAAGGGGATTTAAGGGGATCTTCATAGAATCTTAGAGAATCTATAGAAATCTAATGGAATCTAGAGGGAATCCTTATAAAATTTAGAGGAATCTCCACGAAACCTCTAAGAGAACCTTGGTAGAATCATAGAGAATCTATGAATTTAGAGTATTCTCAAGAGATTCTTTTAGAATGTAGGGCACGACAAGAACTTGCATCGTAGGGACATGCTAAAACTCGAACATGCACCATAGGACGCATTAAATTTCTTCTATATATATATATTGGTGTCATCACCTCGCCAACACCAAACTGAGCAAATTACGTCCCCAAAATGTCTCCTTTCCTAGATTTTGGCGTAGGTTGGGCGGAAAAAGGGGGAGGCCATTGTTTTTTTTCCCAAAGGTCTGTGGGGGTGGGGAATTTTGTGGTCAATGTGCATGGTCACATAAGACAGGTTATGCCTTCACGGGGGTTGCTAAAAGCAGCCCGATTTTGGCGGCCAGGCAGGTGGAGTTGAGTAGAAGATGATTTCCTTTGTGCAGAAAGCGGGCTGCGCTGTTCTTTTCGAGCTTTCTTTTCTCTTGTGAGGGACTGGACTTCCTTGTTCTGTTGTTCTGGAAGGGATCGCCAGGTGATTCATGGCAGTTCTTGTTCTGTTGTTCTAGAAAGGATCATCAGGTGATTCGTGGCAGTAAGCCTGAGATGGGAATGTCCATGTCTGATTTTTGCATTCGTTTTGCATCACATGTGAAGAGGTTTGTGTGCATATTCACGAGGGTATATGTATTTGATTCTAGCTATGTGGCATGTGGATTGCTGGAAGGTCTGTCGGCTTTGCTTTTTTATTGTTTGATGGCGGCATGCTTTCTTCCGGAGTCCATGTTCTCTGTCCTGGGGACGGTACAAATGAAGCAATTTTTCGTGGTTTCAATGAGGCTGCTTGAGAAGTACGCTGGTTGTAGAGCAGTGGTGCCAATTGCCACATTATGGCTAGAGACAAGGTTGATGAAGGGCCGAGGAGAACTGGAGGTGTGCAACTGCCCTGTGGTTTGATGGCAGCCTCTTGCAGGAACCTTGTTCTGTGTTTGTGGAGGATCTTTCAGCATGATGTGCGCCTTATGTTCTTTCTACCTTCTGACATACTGATGTGATGCCATTTCATCATGGCTATTGTTGTCCTCTGCTTGCTATATGGTACCTGTGACAGAGGCCATAGAGATGCAACCTCTAAGTTGTATTTCAGTTCTGATATATGGGTTGTAATATAAGTGCATTTATTTGTAAATAGCGATTACATGATGTTGGCATTGTGATATATGGACCTTGCATATTGCAATTGTGTCTCTGTGAGCTCTATTAATTACTTCATCTGAATTCTCTGATTTATTAGCTTGGCCAGGCTCACGACCCCTAAATTGGGGCATGTTTGCTGTTGTGTGAGTGTCAAACGTGTTTGCTGCTGTGTGAGCATGTGAGAGGCAGAGGCAAACATGTAGGTTTCAAGAATGCCTTGTAGAGTTGAGCTTTATTGTCTAATGCTTTGAAATTGTATATACATGGTGCTAAGGTCATGGCTGCACCATGTTTTATTATATGATATATTTTGCTCGGTTTTTGAGGTCTCTAGTAATGGGTCAAGTGCTAGTGGGATTTTAAGGACCATTGGATCTCAAAACAAAGGTGAGAATATGCCAAATGAAAGGCGAAGGATTTTACACCTCACACTCACTATAGCACATCTCCCTCCGCTTTACCACTAGCCTCATTGTATGGTTCTAAGTCATTGCATACCCCCCATAGCCGGGTGGGCTCCTATGCACAGTAATAGGAACTAAGGGGTCTAATCTAGAAGCATCATCTAGATAATAGCCACTAAGTATCTACTCCCCTTTCCAATACACAAGAGGTGCAACATAAGATCAACCAACATCGTACATCAACATAACATGATAAATAATTGAAGATATATCTAAGCCTAATCACATGCATCTAACTTACAGTTAGGGTTCATTGATTAGGGTTCCAAACCTAGACTAGGGATTCTAGGAAGGCTCTACTAGCAAGATAAGATACTAGCTCATCTGGAATCCTAGGTTCCAAATGATCTACTTATGAAGCTACTATGAATACCTGCTCCGGACGAACTTCCTCCAACTCCTGGGGTCTCCATGACTTGATGATAAGTCGAGTGGTTCCTCCTCCTTCTGATGAGCGTATTGCCTTGGAGCTGTCGATCCTACACCGCAATGAACGGTGTCCGAAACGGAGTTCTGAGCGAAGAACATGTCTCAAGGCAGGTGGAGCCGAAAAGTGGCCTAGGATTAGGGTTAGGGTTAGGGTTAGGGTGCTTATAGGTTAGGGTTCCATGTCACTGCCACGTGGCTCCAATGGGGTGCTTCCATGTGGTGGGTACCCACTAGGTTGAGGCCATGTGGAAATGGCCTTAAGCCTAAGGTTGGTTAAGTTATGTAAATAACTTAGCCATGCTCCCTTTTCTACTTACTATGGTGTACAAGGCTATAATAATAGACTTGTATGGTGACGAGGCCTAGAAATATACGTATTTATGGCACATATTTTTGGGGAACGTCACATTCTTCCCCTTTTAGGATAATGCTATCCTCAACATTATGCTAAGGTGACAAACCTGCACTAACCCTGCAAACTCACACACATTAATATAAAGACTTAACTTTATTGAAACGGTCAACTTGCTATTAGCTATTTATTACATACATATAGGCTATATCTCTACCTATACAAAATTATATAGGCTTCACAAGTGTTATCACAATATATCCATAACATTATCACAACAGTTGTTAGGAGTTCATAGTTAAGTCTAAAATCTATGACTCCTATCCTCTCGTTATGTGCTCCCTCGTCCATGCTCCCCTTCACTGGTTTACACAAGTAGCACATTACATTATTTTAGTTGATAAGTTTGTGGTTTTAGGGGACCACCCCCCGTACTATCTCCTTGAGCCGAACTACTAGCTCAAGGTTACCTCTACTATCTTGCACTCGATCATGGCCGTTAGGATTTGAGCTTAAGGACCATTTAAGATGATCCTATCATCGCCATGATCGGGTGTTACCTTGTATAAGATGCCCTTGATCGTGTACACCCCTCAGTGCCTCATGCCCCTGGGGGTTTAAGCTAGGGAACGTCCCACGATCCCATTATTGCACGTGATCACGCATACCTCGTCATGACCCCTCTATGGTCATGTGCATGTGCCCTACATCGTAGCATAGAGATCATCCGAGTGATGGTCTCATCGTCGCCCACCATGTTGTGCTCCTCTCACATGACCCTTCCGGTCATGTGCACTTTTGGTGCATGCTGGCCTAGAGAACGCCGTTGGAGGATATCTCATCATCGTCTACACTCCAAGATTCCTGTGTATGCATCCTACTAGCTTAGAATGCATACGCCTTCCTGCACATACACTAAGGCATAACAAAGCTTAGCTAAAGCACCTGACAGATTGGCGTCGACCAATTCGGAAATGACTTGGCCGTTGATTTGCTTCATGAAGTCCAGGTATTGCTTCTCTAGATCTTGCTTCAATACCCATGTTACATCTTCCATGGACAAGCGCTTCCACTTGACCAAATACTAAAGGAACTGGGACTTTCTTGTCTTCTTAAATGCCGTATCGAGAATTAACTCATGAATTATCTCGATTTGCTCCTCCGTCATCTCCAACAAAGTTGGAGTCTTCAAGACCTCCTCCGGGTTTGGAGTGTGCCTCTTTAATAGGCTTATGTAAAAGACTTTGTGGACTTTGAGATGGGCTGACAAATCGAGCTTGTAGACTTGATTCCTTACTCGCTCTAAGATTTTGAAAGGTCCCCCCCATCTTGGATCAAGGTTCTTGCAATTTCCAATTCGAAGCTTTGCTTGCTTGGCCTTAATCTTAAGCCAAACATTATCTCCTACCCGGAATTCCCTTGAGGTTCTATGCTTGTCGGCTATGCTCTTTTGTCGACTTCTTGCTGCCAATAGATAGCCTCTAACTTCTTCGTCCAACTGCTGCATGTCAACTAACATTTGTTGAGAAATTTCAATCTAGGGCACTGGGTTATGCCAAGTGTATGATGTCAAGCATTGGTAACTATAATTAATTATGAAGGGAGACATTTGTGATGATTCCTGCTTGGTACTATTATGTACAAACTCTACCAAGTAAATATAGTCGCTCCACTTTGATTGCTTGTTCCACACATAGCTTCTCAACATATCTTCTAGGATTCGATTGTTGTGCTCCATTTGACCGTCAATTTGGGGATGGTAAGCCGTGCTCATAGACAACTTGGTCTGGATCGTGTTGAAGAAGTCCTTCCAAAAGGCATTTATAGACTTGGGATCCCTATCGGAGATGATTTCCCTTGACCACTACCATTAAGGCATCATGGCCCCTTGCTGTTATTGGGAGCCCGGTTATAAAATCCATGATCACAACCTCCCACTTAGTGGTTGGCACTGTTAAGGGTTCTAAGTTTTTTGGAATTTGAAGCTGCTCGGCATTGTCGAATGTAGTTGGCTATGTCCTTCTTCATGTCAAGCCAATAATAACTACTGCTTATCTTGAAGTAGGTTTTCATGAACCCTGCATGGCCGGCTATTGGGCTATTGCGAGTATCATGAAGAATTAACTTGCTTACTTCTGATGATTCAGGGATACAAAGTTTGTCCTTATGGTAGAGAAGATTGCCTTCTCTCTTATATCTTCTATAAGCTTCTCTTTCTTTATTTGTTCTTGCTTCTTTGCAAAGACTAGACCATATTTCCTTGAATTCTTTGCTTGAAGGCAAGATCTCTTCAATCTTTTTTCCGAATTCACTACACAAGGTCGAGATGGTATTACAATGCGCTCGAATCTCCAATGGACTGTGCAAGAGAGCGTCAGCAACCACATTTACTTTACCTAGCTTATAAAATATCTCAAAGTCATGCTCTTCGAGGAACTCCATCTATTACCTTTGCCTCAAATTGAGGAGTGGTTGCGTAAAAATATATTGGAGGCTTTGATGATCGATATCCAACTGAAATTTCCTACCAAGCAGGTAGTGCCTCCAAATACGAAGAGCTCTTACTATGGCCAGGAGTTCTTGATCATGCGTTGGATAACATTGCTCGAAATCATTCATTTTCTTAGAGTTATAGACTACCATTCTTCCTTCTTGCATGAGAACTCATCCTGTTGCTAGCTTACTAACATCATTTGCTACAAGCTTATCCTTGTTTGAGTCTGGTAGGGTGAGCACTGGTGCTGTTGTCAAGGCTTCTTGGGTTTTTCAAAAGAAGCTCGAACGTTCTTTAGCCAATGTGCCCCCCAATCTATTGCTTCTTGGTGCGGTCCGACGAGGAGGATGCCCACTTAGCAAAATCCCTTACAAACTTCCTGTAGTAGCCTGCTAACCCAAGAAAACTTCTCACTTTTGTGAGACGTTCTTCGGAGCCAGCCAATCTACTATGGCTTCTATCTCCCGTCGCTATTCCTTCGGCTGACACAACATGTCCAAGGCACTCAACCTTGATTGTAGCAAAATGGCACTTAGAAAGCTTGCCAAACAAGCGGTGCCGTCTTAGCTTCTCCAAGACTTTTCTTAAATGTGATACATGTTCTTCCATTGACTTGCTATAGATGAGGATGTCGTTGAAGAAGAAGATGATGACAAACTCATCCAAGAACTCTCTGAAGATGTCGTTCGTTAGCCTCATGAACATTGCTGGGATGTTTGATACGCCGAAAGGCACGATGTAAATTCGTAGTGCCCATACCGCGTTCTAAAGGCGGTCTTATGAATCTCTTCTTCCTTGATTCGTATCTGATGGTAGCCTGATCTCAAGTCTATCTTAGAAAAGAATTTTGCTTCTGAGTTGATCCATCAAGTCATCTGGCCTAGGCAAAGCATATTTGTTATTTATCGTCTGCTTATTTAACTGACGGTAGTCTATACACATCCTTAGACTTCCATCCTTCTTCTTTACAAAGAGAATGGGTGCCCCGAAGGGTGATACGTTTGCCCTGATGAATCCGAGTTCAAGCAATTCTTGCAATTGCTTCTTGAGCTCAACTAGCTCTGGGGTGCTCATTTTGTAGAGGGCCTTGCTGGTAGGCTTAGCATCTGGTACTAGTATAACCGCACACTCCATGCCCCTATAGGGTGGCAACTCACGGATTTCATCCGGAAACACATCATGGAACTCCTTGATTAGCCTTGCTACTGGCCTGGGCAACTGATTCAAGCTTGGCTCCCTTTGCTTTTCCTGACTCGGCTCAATTGCCTCTAGTCGAAGGATATATTCCACCTTGTCCTTCATTAATCTTTTGTGCAATTGCTTCAAAAAGATACGGTGCATGACTGAAAAGACTTTCTTACCTTTGACTACAAAGCGGTTCCCATCGGATGCTATGATGGAGATTTTGTGCTTGTCACAGTCAACCATGGGTTTAGCTGGCTTCAAGAACTCCATTCCCACTATGAGGTCGTATTTACCACTACCTCTTCCCATAGTCCATTTGGTTCCACTGAGGTCTATATCAAAGTTGATTCTCATTTCCTTGGTATGGCGAATTGCACCACTTGCCATACTGACCGGCCTGGGTTTGGACTTAAAGGTCTTGGTCTTCATTAAGGTGGCCAACCTGTAAGATGCGAAGTTGAGCGAGCTACATGTATCTATGAGGACTACATAGGGCTTACTATCAATGATGCCCTCTGCAAAATAACCGTGGGCTGATTTTTGACATTGCCTGACTCAATAGCTGCACAGATTCTGCACTCACCCTCTATATAGTATTGTGGTTCTTGCTGGTCGTCTTTGTTGTCGTCCACTTCCGTTGGTGATGCCCAATCAATGAGTTCTGCCAGTGTTGCTTGCATCACGAAGGAGCAATTATGTGTGCGATGACCCGGCCTGGAAGCATCTGAAACATAGCTTCTTTTTTATGCATTTCTCCCTCTTTTCCTTCGGGATACTGTCCAAAAAGAATTTCACTAACTTCCCCCCTGGGCATCCCTGCTGCCTCTGTTTCCCATATGATCCTTTCCTATCCATCTTCCCCTGAGACTGGTGCCCTACTGGTGTAGAGGATGTCTGCCTCAGTTGATAAGGGCATGTTGCTTTCCCTTTGTAAAATGATTATTTCTGCCCCGGGGTTGTCGGTGCTTCCCAAGCTTAGTGCATTGTCTTCGGCCTCCCCAACTGTTTTTGGGTTGATGGCCCGTACCAATCTCTTAATGTTACTGTTCAATCCCTCAATATAGCCATCCACTGCCTGTCTCTCAGCGATCCTAGGAACATTTAGCCTTAGCCTTATAAATTCCTCCGTATATTTGGCCACTGATAGATTTCCTTGGTCCAACCTGTAGAACTGCTGAATTTGCCTGCTTGTGTATGACCTTGGGACGTAGTGCTTGCGAAAAGCATTACTGAAGGTTTTGAATCTGCAATTGTTCATTTTCAGCTTGTTTAACTTGGCATATACCTTCCACCAAATCCGTGCTGGTCCAATCAGGTTTGATGTCGCCACCTTTCCTATGTCCTTATCTTTCATACTGTATGAGTTTTCAAATTCCTCCATCTTGTCTAACCAAGCTTCCACTTCTATTCCAGACCTGTCTTTCCCGGAGAACTGACCCAACTTTCGAGTTTTCCGTACGTTACTTATTGCACTATCCACTTTCTTCTGATAGTCCCCTGTTCTACGGTTCATGTCCCTGCCTTGTGAGGTGTCTGACTCACTTTCAAGATTGCTTCAAGATCTGCTTCTTGTACTGTTTGACTGGCTGGAGCTGGGCTTCTACCTTTTCTTTTTCTCTTTCTTTCCTTCTCAGACACATGGACTTCTTTCTGCTCTGGTTGAGGAGCTTCGTCTGGTCCTCTTGGTTGGTGGAGGCGGCATTGGTCCATATTCCTGTGCATGCATCAAAGACATGGCCCACCGTATTAGTTGCTGCATCTGGTTACGCATTCGGACTAGCCTTCTGGTGATAGCTTCAGCCGTCATATCTTGTTCCTCGTCATGTTCTCGGCCGAAAAGGTTCCTAGGTTGCCGATGTTGCTGTCTGCCCTGACCTTGGGAGCCCGAGCCGGAATTCCTGGCTGCACATATTAGTTACCATGGTTGTTATTCAAAGTTACCATGTTAATTCTTGTTAGCCATAAAAGAAATCAAGTTGAAACTCAACTTATAAGTTAACAATGAATTATATTAGTTGATAACATCATCATACAATTGAAAGTTTGAAATATTATATAGAAGATAGATAATAATACATGAAATTTAAAACATCTTGGTACATATTAATACATAGGAATGGATAAAGGTTTATCGTCGAAAGCCCTTCATAGATTTGAAGAAATTCTTCATGTCCTTAAGCCGAAGACCCTTGCCGACATCGCGTAGAATATTTCGGTATGATCCCCCTTCTAATGCTCGAGCCATTTGAGGGGGTGGGAGCAGTGGTGCCGTAGCCGCTACTACTGTCAAAGACGCGTCCCTTAAATGATCCTGGCGAAGTTGAGGCTGTAGAGTGCCACGGATCTTTTGAAGAGAATAACGTGATCGCTTCACCGTAGGTGTCTATTGCTAGGAGGTCTTCCTAGTCCCTCCACATGGTGGTTGCATTGTCTAAGTTGATGCTGTTGGACCCCTCCCGCATGCTTCGCGCGCGAACAGTTGGCTAAAGCTTGGGCCTCTCCCTGGTTTGTACAACCTGCTTTGGATTGCTTGGAACTCCTCCTTCTGAATGACTGGTGGTTGGTGGTGGTACATCTGCTTTATGTACTCGTATGTCGCAATATATGACATCGTTTCACCGGCATAAGAATGTCGTTCTGCTACCTTCTTTGGAACTTCTTGGTAGGAGTAGTTGATGAGGTCCTTCTGCTGCCCTCTGCAATCAGCCCCATGAGTTCGTTGATTTGGGAGACGGAGGATGTCGTTGGCAAAAAGATTCGATCTCCACTGGAGATAGGGTCATGATGCCTATCAGTGGTTCATTGGCCCTCCTGATATATTTGTCATGCCTCGTTATCCGCCTCTCCATCCTTGATGCTAGCCTGCTCTCCTCCTCCTGATCATCATCCCCTTCCTCTTCATAATCTTCTTCGATTTGGAGTGCCCCCGTGGATGTGATGTTGTAGACGTACTCTGAGGCATCAAGCTCGTGGATGAGGCCCTGATCTATAGAGATAAGGCTGCGTGTGCTGAGACATGCCGATGCCTATGGGCCTTGCAACTCATGTAGTCAGGCATGTTCTTCGTCCTATCCCATAATTGGCCCTTGACTCTAGATCCCCCACCTAAAACTTGACTTAATGACTCTAGAGACACCCACCTGCCTCCTCTTGGCCGACTTCCCAGGGCAAAACTTGTTGATCATACTGGCATACAATATCAGTATAATAGGGTGCCCGAGTCAACGTTGCGTGGAGATCAAAGAGATAGTCAAAGACATGGAAGGCCTCCTCTGCAGGGAACTCGCTGATGTGGTTGGCACTGTCGTACCATTCAAGGAGCTGAAAAATTGCCTAGAGGGGATGAGAGCAAGCTTGATGAAGGAAAAATGTCAAACGAGGTCTCTTTTTATAGACTAAGGCTGCCTAGGTTTTCGTGCCCGGGACTTCTCGCTCGAGTAAACCTATGTTCTAAGGCTATAGATGTTTAAACTAGGTAATATGAAGCACAAATCTAAGCAGAACAAGCCAATAAACACTATAGAGCAGTTTACTAGACAAATTTTGGACAAATTTGAGTTGATCATTGTCGACTCGGGCTACTCCGTGCGAAATGCGTCTGCATTCGCGACGCAGGGGCCATCGGCTGGAGTGACCCAGGTGGGTCAAATTCGACTAAACTTAACATTCTGGGAGATATAAGATACTAAAATAAAAGTTTGGCTCTGTTCTAGGCTATCTAGCAACTTATCTTATGTCATTCTAATATGCAAAAATGCAAAAATAGGTGATTAGGGTTACTCCGCGCGAAATGCGTCAGCGTTCGCGACGCAGGGGCCATGAGCATAGAGTGACTCGAGTGGGTCGATCTAAGCTACTTTTTAACATTTTTGATAAGTTTAAGATGATATGATGCAAGATTTAACTAATTCTAGATGATCTAACAACTTTTCTCATCACAATTGGTCAATTATTCACAAAAAAAATGTTGACTCGGGTTACTCGTGTGAAACGCATCTGCGTTCATGACGCAGGGACCATCGGCATGGAGTGACCCGAGTGGGTCAAATTTTGACCTAAAAAGTTAATTTCCAAGAAAATGTGACCTAGCAATGTTAACAAGAAGAGTTTAATTATATTAATGACAACTTTACACAAAATTGTTTTATACAAAAAATTATCTTATACAAAATTGCAAGTTTTCTAAAGCTTGTCTTTTCGGAATCCTTCTAGCCAAACGGAGGTCCTTTGGCATTACCGTTACCCTCTTCGTATGGACGACACAGAGGCTACCTTCCTTGAAGAGCTGTACCAGCTCTGCCTCCGTAGCTTCTTGCAGGGATCAGACCGTTAGGGGTGTAACCCTATAATCGGTCTGAAACTCCTGCATAATCTCTCTGAAGAGCCGTTCAAACGGCGCCTTCCGGATCAGGAGATTAGTGCACTGCTGGAAGTGCCTAATCTCCCGGAAAACTCTGGCATTCTTCGAATCGGGTTCATGGTGGACCTTCTTCGGGTGAAACTAGAGGTGGTGGCGGCTTCAGCTGGTTCTTGGGCCTACCGCCCCTAATGTACTTCCATACGTTCTGCTTGCGATACCAGTCATTGTACCTTTTCCACCTTCTAAAGTACTCCTGGTATGCTTTCTTCTTTCTTTCGAACTCGCGGTCCTGCTTCAGCATGAACTCACGCTCGCCGACCTTCTGCTTCTTCACCCCCTTAGGTGGCTTGGGCCACTTAAGGTAAGGTGGCCGGCCGTCGGGATTGGAGGTTCCCCGATGTCCCCTTCGAGCTCTTCCTCCTCCTCACCGCTTTCTTCTTCTTCTTCTTCGATTTCCTCCTCCTCATCCATTGCCTCCCGACGAGGTTCTTCTATATGGACGATCCCCCTGGGTCGATCTTGGTCCCTCTTGGACCTCTTCTCCCTCCTTCTTGCTTTCTTCTCCCTCTCCCTCTTCTTTCTTACTGCCCTATCTTCTGGCCATTTCGCCACCTTCTCCTTCCCCTTCTTTTTGCTGGGGCCGATCTCTTCTTGCTGGCGCTCTACTCCCTCTAGCTGCCCGTCGTGCTCCTCCTCCTCGTCTTACTGCTCTTGCCAGATCTGCTACTCCTCATGGCTAGGCGAGGGCGTGCCGAGCACGACCGTTTCACCCGTTCGCTGTGTGGCCTCTGACGAGCTGCTGGGCGCCTGCTCATGAGGAGAGTGGAAGATTTCGTCCATGGACCCTGACGAATCGTGCTGCTCTTCATCCTCCCTCCCAGGCCTGAGGTGCTCTGGGATCTTCTTGCCGCTCCCTGCTGCTATCTCTGCCATGGTGGGTCTCTGTCTTGGGCTCCTATATTTCCTGGCTGTACATTTGGTGCGAGCCATATCTTATGGTCAAGAAAATGGATTAGCTTAAGCTGGAGATCAAGAGAGAGTGAAAAATTGTTACATTAAGGTGAAAATGGCACTTAGAAAGCTTGCCAAACATGGAAGCTTTCCACTGGAGTTTCAGACATAAACTGCCCTGAGATTTTGTGCACCTGGAAGTAGGCGACAAACCTAGGTGCACATTCGAGTTGACCATGCCTCACCTCCAGTTTCTAGTCGGATTTATTTGATATTTGTTTGCCCTCTTGTTTCTCATATCAAAACGGTAGATGTAGCTGAATCTGGCCTCTTGTTTATTCTGCCAAGCTCTTAGAAAGCTTTTCCACTGGAATTTCAGACATAAACTGCCCTGAGATTTTGTGCACCTAGAAGTAAGCGACAAACCCAGGTGCACATTCGAGTTGACCATGCCTCACCTCCGGTTTCTAGCCGGATTTATTTGATATTTGTTTGCCCTCTTGTTTCTCACATCAAAATGGTAGATGTAGCTAAATCTGGCCTCTTGTTTACTCTTCCAAGCTCTTTCTTTAGCAATAGCTTGCAAAAACAAAGGAATAGCTTACAAATAAATGGTAGCCATAACCTGCAACACAGAGGAATAGCCATAACCATACCAAGTTGCACAACTGCAACACCTGTTTTTGTCTTTCAGTTTTTTGCTACAGCCCTAAGATATGCGTTATGTTTAAGGAAGGCAAGGCCTGTCTCACTGCTAGTTTTTGCCAAGAGGGAAAATGGTATTTTGTGTATTTATAAATTGCTTGTAGCTGTAGCTGTAGCTGTAGCCATAGCTTGTCTACTTGTAATAGGTCACAAGACAAGAAAAGCAGAGGATAGAAGGGGCAAAAAGGGCATACAAGGCCTTCTTAGCTTCAACCACTTGTTGTACTTGGATCCGACTATAATATTATGGCTTAACAAGACACTCAGCTTAAAGTCCCGCTGGCCTCACTCTAAAAATAACGTTCTGGCTAGCCTCACTCTAAGAATAACATTCACCCTATAGTTTAATAATCAATTATCTAAAGCAAAAAAAAAAGTTAATAGGGTAAAATCAGTTTCCAATCGCCGTAAAAAAATTTGGCCCCCATAAAACCAAAAACCTTAGCCATATTTACATAAGAAAATACAAAAACTTTTTTCACCGCTAGAAAAACATTCAGTAATAATAGCCGTCAGATCATGAGATATGCCTATAATATGCCTGAAGATACTCAAATCAACCCTCCCCCTAACAAATTGCCCTGTTAAGCCCTTAACAGGAGGCAATCCAAAGAATTCGTCTGATATGTCTTAGGTCATTGCTAGCAGGGACGATAGTTTTATTCGTGTTTGCTATGAACCCAAATTTTATTTCTCGGGCTTTGTATATTAGGAATAAAGAAACACATAGGGAACAAAAATATAGATGTCTCAACAATAATGGAGCAAATAACTATATTAACACTAGAGTTGTAGGTTAAAAGACCCAAACGGGTCTTTCAACATACTTTTTTGAATTCTATTATTACATTAAGGTGAAAAGTTTGACCACACCCTTTTGACTATGTTATTGCTTGCGTGTGTATGTATATGAAATAATTTATGAAAATACATCGAGCCTCCATTACCAAGGAGTATAATAGAGTCAAAC
This sequence comes from Isoetes taiwanensis, assembly GCA_021234155.1. Classification (NCBI taxonomy): domain Eukaryota; kingdom Viridiplantae; phylum Streptophyta; class Lycopodiopsida; order Isoetales; family Isoetaceae; genus Isoetes; species Isoetes taiwanensis. The sequence continues at coordinate 3,907,524 of JAJEKV010000039.1, forward strand.
ATTAGAGGGCCAGGCTTTTTTTCGAACTACTTATCGTTTCTCTCATTATTTTGCAAATAATTTTTTTTTTTTAGAAATTATAACTCTCATATATTATAGAATATGAGGTTACAGATATTTCATAAGTATTCCCAGAAGAAGTTATAGAAGAAATTATGGTGTGATTATCAAGAAATAATTCCTAGAATTCTGGGTTCCAGAAATATTATAAGGACCTGACTGGATCCTGCAAGGGCTAAATTTTTGAATATTTATAGCTACTTCATCTTTTGAAGAAAGCATACGAAACTTGAAAAATGAATTGTACCTAGCATTAACTTTCAATGAGAAATAATGCTACCTTAAAATTTCTATTCCATTTCGAATATTATGAATAAGAAATGGTCATTAGAAGCCTATTTTAGGAAATTCTGTAAAGGACCCGACTGGGTTTCTAATTTTGATAATCCATTGCTACTTCAATTTTTTAAGAAACCACATATATTTAATGTCTATTTTCATTTAAAAATGACATTGTCGTCATGTTCTTTGTTGGATGTTTGAGTTTGACGAGATCATTGAATGTGAAAAATAAGAGCACTTCAAGGTGTGACTATATTAAAATATTGTGGAATTTGACCTAGCCATTGAATACAGCGGTAGAAGTTCGAGTTAACTTTACAAATTAGTTTTAAACATTTAAAATGTTATAACATTACATAGATTTATTCCTCAAAGCATACAGGTGTTTGAGGGACCCATATGGGTTGATCAACCCAAAAGGGTCTCTCATACAGCTCTAGTGTTAATGCAAGTGTATGGTATACTCTAGATGTACTAATCAGTATAATCATGCAAAACATCAACCAAATCATAGAGAAACTAATTTCAGAAGCGTACAAAGATACAAGAGGAAACCCTTCTAATTGTACTCGGTATTCTAACCATACATACTATAATGGGGAAATTTTTTTCTTAGGGCTTTTTTGCTTGGGCACTTTGTTCTTTTATAAACAATTAAAGGTTGTAAAAAGCCAAATAGAGTGGCCAAAAAAAGAAAAGAAGCCCCGAAGGAAAAAATTCCCAAGAAGAGTGCAATTTTATAAGAAGGGAATCATATTTAACAATGACAAGGAAATGTAAGCTCTAAAAGAATGTACTTTGCTTTCAGGGTATGCGAGTCACTCATTTTTATTGATTACAAGAAACTTATTGCGGCGGCCAAGGCCGCCGCGAACGTTTCTCTTCTTCCAACCCTATCAATCAGACTTATGATATGTTCCATATATTATCTAGTTTGAGATTTGTGATAGTTCAGCTTCCACAATAGGCATCCTTGAATTACAACTAATAGATTCAAACAAAGGTCGTCGCGAGTATTTATTCTTTCATTCTTCCTATCACTCTATCAACTTGGACAGATAATTTAAGAACGCAAGGTGAATTGAACCCCGCAAGATAGCCATATGTTTTGTTGCCTTTGCTAAAGGATCCTCCCAAGACATGTGGTCTGGGGAAATGAACAGAAGCATCCTATCATTCTCATAATATTTTGCCACTCTCCATGCACTAAGTTTCCTGTAGGCTATTCCGGCCTCTTGATTTGTTATAATAGGGCATAACACCCTTGTTCCATGGTGTTATCCCTCTCATAGTGGTGGCCAACATATCATTCATTGATCGTAATTATTTTGTAGAATTGCTTCGCAAAAAGGGATTGAATGAGCAGATTAAAGAACGGAAAAAAGAAATGAATCGAGAGAGGCTGGTGCAAAGAAGCAAAAGAAATATACCATATCCGCTAGCATAGATCTTAAATTGGGAGTGAGACATGAGTTAGAGCAATTTGAGTGCATTGATGGAGGAAACCTTTGATGAAGCATTTGAGGTTAAGGTCAGATGAACCTCCATTCTCTAAAGACCCTACCACCACCTTACTTAACCTTAGAGCTTCTCTTGCCAATTCTTCTCTCTTTGGGCCCTTCATTAGCTCTTTGATTGCATTTCGAATCTCGAACGATTCCAACAATCTTCCTTGGGAATAATTTAAACCTAGACCAACCTTCCATCCATTTCTCCAAAATATGCTTGCAATTCACATTTTGCTCTGCGCCTAAAGGCCAGCATAGCATGGGTACCCCAAAGCATATGCTCTCCATGGTGGAATTCCATCCACAATGACTCAGAAAACCTCCTACACATGCATGCTTCAAAACTTGCAGCTGAGGAGCCCAGGTTATGACAATACCTTGTTCTTTATATGAACTTTTAAAGGATTCAAGAAACTCCAGTAAGTCTCCTTGAGCAAGATCACGTCTAAATACCCAAACGAAAGGAATACTTGAAGATTGCAATCCTTTAGCTAGATTTTTCACTTGATCCATAGACATGGTCACATGGCTTCCAAATGAAATGTATATCACTGAATCAGGAGCCTTACAATCTAACCATTGGAAAAGCCCTCTGTTTTGGTCTTCATATGCAATAGCAGATCTCAAAGGCGTGATGGTCCTATTGCCAAGTAGTTATTGTATGATAGATCTCATTATTTCAACGCTCTCAAGCTCCATCTCTTCCATTCTTGATATCGGGAAGAATTTTGCCTCAAGCAAGCATGTTTGTGATATTCATTACAAAATCCCGAAAATAACCTATTTGGAATGTAATGAAAGTAATGCTTAAGTTACCTATTTGCCACAAAGTCGTCATTTGTTCCTTATTTGCTCGCTCTATAATGCTTCAAGAAATGGGCCGCAAGAACCAATACAAGCAAAATGGGTACATCTCAAGCCCGGTCGGCACCGACCATTGAAATGCATACAAAGAAAAACGAGAATGGTTCAAGCAGATGCCCCGACGATGACATAAAACATAAAGAAGAATATGAAAAATGAAGCTAAAAAAAATACAAACCCGTGGATTCTTTGGAAGAATCCTCGTGATTTGCTCGAGCCGCCCTATACCGGTCGGCGCCCGACCGGATAAAAATAGGTTCAAAACCGTAAAAAACTTCAACATAAACTAGTTTTACTTTCGTCCCTTCTTTCTTTTCTTTTTTTTTTTTTTTCAAAGCCTATCCAGAGGAAATGCCGACTGTGATTGCGGACTGCGTGACCAACGAAAAATCCGGAGGAATGCGGAAGTTATGCAAGAAACACCGTCAAGAGCTTAAACCCGGTCGCTACCGACCATCATACTTAGCATAAAAAATAGTAAAACTTGAGCATAAAAAGTAGTAAAACCGAAGTTCGAGTCAAAAACCGCAAAGATATAAACCCGAAGCCTGGCCGACCAGCTCGCCAAGAAAGCTCACATCTGTTTTTCGTCTTTTCCTTTCTTGCGTTTATTCTTACGTTTTTTTTCTTACGTTTCCTTCCTTACGTTTTTTTCTTTTTTCTTCCTTCATTTCCTTCTTTATGTTTTTTTTTGTTACATTATTTCTTGGTAAATAACCGTTCATACCTATAATATAGGTATGGTAAATAGAAAGAACATGCTGCCTATAGTACGATCCACATTAAAAAATGTAACGTTTAACCTTAAAAATATAACTCCTGTTAATACTACGGTTAACATTAAAAATGTTAAACATGTATGGTGCCTATGGCTTGAACAAGGTTAACAAATGTTAACGAACGTTAAAAATGTACAAATGTACAAATGTATGTTATTATTACAAATGTACGTTATTATAACGTTAAAAAATGACGTTGGTTGGCATATTTCTCCGTTGCAACGTGTATATTATTTTAAAGGAATCCAATTAATGACGCTTAACGGTTTTTAAAAATCAAATATCCATGTGTTCCGGCTATCCTTGTCCATTCTTTCAGTTTGTTCCTTCATGGAAAGTCGCGTCACAGTCGTGGGTGGAATTTGCAATCTAGAGAGCAAAGCTTTGGCATCCTTCTTTCACTTCCCAATAGATGCCTTGTGTGTTGTTCAAAATGGATATGGTCCACAATGTCTTTCCAATGTGTTGGAAGAATGCAAGAATGATGCGTGCACCCATTGTTACAAGGTCGACGATGGTATGGTAAACACGTTGATTGTGTATGGTGGCCTGTTACCGATAAGCCCAATGGAATAATAAATTTAGAATCGCCATCTTCTTCATCATCGATTCAATGAAAGGGTACAACTCAACCTTCACAAAGATGTTACTTGTGAGTGGTAATAGCAAGCTTAAAAGAATCTTGATGGAAGTGAAGGAACCTAGGAAGCTTGCTTGTTTGCCACCTTACTATGATGGCGTAATTGTGTTTGAATTACCTAGCCAACAAGAAGCGGGGGTAGCATGGAGGGAATGCAACAAAATCAAGATCCACATATGTGGACAACTTACAATCACACTAACACTCCTGCACTTGAAGGTACTGTGAGACTTGCATATTGTGGTGGCTACCTTCAATGTCAGAATCCCTGTTGTGATTACTTTCTTAGTAAAGGTGAGCATAATTCCTTGCAGTGGAGTGGTAGTATTCATGTTAGACCAGATGTTGGTCCTATATGTGATGCACATGGCTCAGTCACTTGTGCATACTGCAAAGAACAACCACATTGTATATCATTATGCAATGCTATGATATACTATTGTCTTCCAAAGTGTACCATGGATACAAGACTTGTCATACACACAAGTGCCCATTCCCATCCAATTAGACTATGAGCAAGTTTTGTGTCCAATATGAGCAAGTTGTAGTCTATAATTTCGTTTGTCTTCTTATTAGTATCGAAATGGTAGAAAAAGAACAAAATGCCCAAGCAAAAAAGCCCTAGAAAAATTTGCACCCACTATAATGCAACTCAAGATAGATAGAATAGAATAGAATAGAATTGTTTTTATCGTCCACGGAGATAGAGAGTGAATGCTAAATAGCATATGATGTCTTCACAAGTTTCACTACACAAAAATATCTAAATAATAAAACACCTAGATTAGTAGCTAGAATAGAATAGAATAGAATTTTTGACGTCTACGTAGATCAATAGGTCATCCGACCCATACATTATATAGTACAACTATTACTATAGAATTTTTGACGTCTACATAGATTAATAGGTCATGCAACCCATACATTATGTAGTACAACTATTACTACTAGCTAGGATTTAAAAACCCCTGCCTCGAAAGGTTTTCGAGGGAAAAACCTTTGCTGCTGAAACTTTGAGGCAAAGTTAAAAATAACAGGGAAAGTGCATTGGATGTGCTTGGCAATCCAAACTTTTGTGATGCATTGCATATAGTTTTAACATAGTTTTGACTTTAGTTTTGTTCTGATGGATAAGTTGGTCATCGGGCTGTTGCCCAAAAGCCATTCTGCTAAGAGGCACTTCATGTTAGAACTTGTAATGTTCATAATTAAATCTTAGTTGGCATTGTTTTTTATTTGCATGATCTTCATCAATATGCATTCTTAAAGCAACTATTTTTTTTGCAAATATAACCCAAAACTAGGAGTTGGGAATATTCTATCAATGAGTGAATAATTTATAGCATTTTTTTTATATAGATGAAGAACGAATGAAAGACCCCCTCCACCCACAAGGAAATGGATTTTGTGCCATGTTTGTAAAGAAAATTGTATATGTTCTACATAACATAAGGCAATCAGCATAATTAGGCCACAATGGGCACCAAGACCATATTATATGTAGTGCATGAATTTAACACTCAGATTAGGTATGCATGCTTAAAAAGGCAATTATTCCATGTATTTCAAGCAAAACATGTAGGTCTCTATATTGGAAAATTGAGATGAACTAGAAAATATGCCAGACTAGTTATCAGCTTTAGATGTGAATGTCACCGTCGTCTTATTGCCAAGGACAACATTTCTCAACTATATGAATGAGCTACACATATGCACCACACCAAATCTTTCAAGGAGGACCAGATGCTCAGATGTTACTTTAATGAGACAAGTTTTGCCAGCTTTTGCATGTTGACTGGTTTACTACATGTAGGTTTTCCTGTGCAGTGTACTTTGTTATACAAAGCCATTTCACCTATCCATAGTCTTTCTACTGGTCACATTTGAACAAAGAAAGGCCACCACGAATAAAACAGTTACAAGCATTTGGCAAACAAACAATTAACAACGAGCATGAGATGTGATTTTCTTGAAAAAGAACCAAAATGACAAAAAAGTCTTGATATATAGTAGCTGATATGTAAATCATTGTAGAAAAGGGTCACCTGAATAATGGCTAATCTCTTTGAAAAAGCTCTCACTTTTTTCTGCAATGACTTTAACTGGTAGCTTCAATTCCGTCAAGGCAAATACAATCACAATTTCATTTCTCGGATCAACATGGCTCGGGGGAGAGATTCATGACCAACAAGCTACCTTTCTTAAGTTATAAAGAATAATGATTCTTATTAGAATATAGAACTAACGGTTTATGAAATAGAATAAAGGTTGAAATGGCTGATTGGGCTGATGGAATCTCTCCCCAGGCCAGTTCAGATGTAAGTAAAGTAGCAGTGCCAGCTAGAACACTGCACGCATTATCATCCGCAACTTCCATAGTCTACATATGACATATTGCTTCCATGGAGTTGTTGGAGAACAATAACCATAGAAAACACTAAATAACATGATATAAAACTATTTCTGCACATGAATTTAGGATTATGCCCTCAAATGAAAGTTCCACTGTCAATTGGAAATCTTGATGGGGTCGAACCCCCATTTCCACGCCATCTAAGGTTTTGAATCCATCCACAAAACTTAGGATGCTAAGCTTTACTCTTCTTATCTTCAATAGACATTGCTATTGTAGATGTATGTTGTGTTGTATATGCTCCACCACCAACAACAAAATGTTATAATGGAAAATGAGCTTTTTACCCCAGGTATTTGAACCCCTTGTCAAACAAGCAACATCAGAGGGACTACTCTACTAGCAGACATACAAGCTAATCTATTTCCATGATGCAACCAATAAAAACGAAGAAGCACATCTAAACATGCCAATATGTATATTTTTTTTTGAAGAACGAACCAAAAGTTTATTAATCAACAAGAATATGTACAAAATGAATATTTCTCATCTAGTTGTGTAAGCACAAGAGGGTGCCGCTGGAACACAGCCTACAACACAATGTACTTACTCCGTACTAGATAAGTAAAAGGAGATACGGCTCTGCTTAAAGGTCTAACTGCATTGGACTTGTAACAGAGTCAAATCAGATGTGACTACTGGAATCTCAGGAGAGTTTGAAGATGTATTCTGGACTTGCGGCAAGACAATATTATCTTCAGCCAAATCAGCCCATTGAAGTGGAGTAAAGCGACCATATGCAACAGGAGGAGCATAATCACGTAGAGCAAGTGATGAGGAGGGCTGAGATGCAGAGGTGTTAGAACCCTTAGATGACTTTCAAGGTTGCCGAAGAAGCTAGATGTTTGGGTGGAGGGTGAGCACCATGACGATCAATGTCCATGTACTGCTCACAAGCCTCTTCAACTTGCTCTTGCGACCTCTGAATCTCATCCAGCCTTTGCCTCTGTTCATCCAGCAACAGAGGCGTGGGACCGGCGGCAGCAGAGGCACTGGAGGAGCCTGCTGGTAGGACTTACGAGATTGAACAAAGAGAGGGGCCTCAGGGAACATGAGAGTCAGCTCTAGGCCATCTAGCAATCATAGCTTGGAAGGAAAGAACATGAGCCCACTCTGAGGCAGATCACGATGAATGGGTCGTGCTACACAAATCTTAATAATGCCATTGGTTATAGCATGCTGCAAGTGAAGTCCCTCATTAACAATAGCAGAAATGAACTCAGAATCCTGAAACTCTGGAGAAAAGTCTTTAATAGCAATCCAGAATGGGGCATGTAAGCATCTGGCTTACCTGGAAAAGAGTCGAGAACATAATGTTGATACAACAAGAAATGTTTCTATAGAGGATCAACACCTCGTTTTATGAGTTGAGCCACCGGCACAAGAGACTCAAATATCAGGACAAAGCAACGTTGATATTTGGCCACGAGCTTGATAGATTGATACGTAGGAAGCCCTAATTTGTGTAGATACCCAGATAACCAAGATCCCACGCGCTTTAGATCTAAGAAGGAGCCAGTGAAGTAACACATAACAGAGCATGCAACTAATTGCTCCACATGACGCCGGTGAGCCTTATGACTGATCTGCACCATGGGGGCCCCAAAGCGCTCAAAGGTTGACCTGCACTCTTGAACCTCATAAAAAATTTCAGCTGGTGGTAACAAGATATCCATGGAATCCTGCTTGGCCTGCAACTGCTGAAGATAGAATGCACCTTCTTTCTTATTATTGTCCACCATCGGTGCAACAACCTCTGATACATGAAGTGAGGTGGCTGGAGATGACATACCTTTGCATAACCACTCAGAAAAACAAACACCTGTAAACCTTGCCACTGTGTCAGAAGACCTCCAAGGTGTAGAGGTTGAGATATGCGGCATGATTGAAGAAGAAGGTATCCCAGGCTTGCTCGAGGAAAGAGGAGGAAATTCCTCCTGCATTGAGGAACCTCCAACATGCGTTGGATGTTTTGTTTGTCTATAAGGGCCTCCTTCATTTAAGAGACTCCCAACATGTGTTGGCGGTGCAGCCTGTGTCACATTCTTCTGAGCAGGAGCTACTAATGTCATTTGTTCTGAAGAACTTCCAACATGTGTTGGAGGAGCTTTTGGAAGGACCAACTTTATGGAAGAGCTTTTCAGAGTCACCTGTCCAACACTACCTCTAGTATCATGAGACATAGGGTCAGAAGCTGGAATAACAAGCTGAGAAGAGGAGAGAGCTGAAGCTACTGCCTCAGTTGAGCTAGGTACACATATGCCACTGGAAGACCTTGCATCTAGGTACTGTCGCAATGCATTGTGCTCCTTCTTTGCCCGTACTTGCCCGCATCTGTGTGCCTGCACATTCCAACGTGAGAACCACTGAGCTTGCTTGTCCTTCCGGCAGGCTTTGAGGCACTGTGGGCCCATAGGTCATTCCAGTGGCGAGGGATATCACGGGCTCGACCAAGGCCCTAAACAGGTATGACTGGTGGCCCCAGGCATACAACTCTGCCTTGTGGCTATTGCTCTAAAGAAATGCCATATTGAAGAGGATCACTTTAACATTTGAAACTAATATGTTTGAAGGTCATTAATAACATATTCTAATTCAATATTAGTATACGTACAAAGTAAAGGTCGTATTGTAAGCACCAACGCAAAATATCTTGTAGGGCCAGACCAATCATATAGTTGTGTTAACAAGTTGCCAAGGGGATATTTTTAAATATGGGATATGTGAGGACAAAAACGTTCTTAAATATGTTGTTATTACAACTAACATTTGAAATGTGATAATTGATGGCCAATGCCAATTCAAATCTGCAACGCTTTTTGTATACAAGAATGGCAATCTACATGCCTAGTGCTCGCGTACAAAGCAAATGAAGCATTTTGTATTATGAGCACCAAGACCAAATATCTTGTGGGGCCAACAAGACAAAATATATAGTTTTGGAAGCAAATTTCCAAGGGGATATTTCGTTCCAAACATGGAATCTGCCAGGACAGATATTTCTTTCTAGATGTGGGATTTGTGAGGACATATATTTCTTTCTAGATATGGGATCTGTGAGGACAGAAACTTTTTAAAGTACATTGTAACATATTACAACATACATTTGGAATGTGATAATTCATGGCCAATGCCAATGCAAATTCGTAGTGCGTTTTGGATACAAGGATGGGCATTGCCTTGTTTCCATGCTAGGAAAGGCATGCAAATTGCTATTCTTGTAAAGTGAATGTTTGGTGAATTGCAAAATGGTGGGTAAAGATTACATAATGTTGGGTAGAGGCCGAGATCGTCGAGTAAATTTTTTGACGTTTGTCTTAACATTCTTGAAGAGTAAAGGAGCCGGTTAGGCGAACGGGGCTGAATTGCACTTAACTATTTTTATGAATGTAATTGCCTTCATGTGGGATTCACATACACAAATAGCGATGCGCCAGCTGCGAATTTGCTGACTCCGTGCTGAAATTGGAAATTTCAGCCCCGTTGAGAGGCCTCAGCTCTTGCGCCATGCACGGCGCGATGGCGAGGCAATGCTTCAGCTGCTCTTTGCTTACTCAGCCCATCTTCAGCGCTGAAAAAAAAATTATCCCATCAATAAGTAAGGCAATTAAGGCAAGAATAACCTGTCGAGGATAGTTTTGAGTCAGAATGGGCGAGTTATCTTGCTAGCACGTGGAGATATGGACGAATGAAAATCAAGTGAAAAACCAGATGCAGATATCCGAGAAAAACTATCTTGGACTCTGTAGCTAGTGGTGGGAGTGGACACGACAAACATTTCATTTTCCTTTACAACTGTAGCCACAAAAATGGTGGAGGCCTACAATGTCCGATCTGTCCAAGTGGTCGAATGGGGAACTATATTTTTATACGCCGGCTGGGCAGATATTTTCGCCAAGCCTACAGCTTCGGATGCATGCATGCTATGTCTATGCGCATCATGCATGCCCATGCCCATGCCCATGCCCATGCCCATGCCCATGCCCATGCCCATTTCTCCACTGTGGCTATGGCGAAACCCTACCGTAGTCCCTGGCGTTTTCCTCCGTTCAGTCCGGCGCGCTTGCTTTCCTCAAGTACGTTCAATTAGACCTTATAGCATGATACCAATAGGAGTTGCTTCTCCACGGCTATTGCGAAATATCTAACCCTACCGGGGATTCTCGGCGTCTTTCTCCTTCTAGTTTGGCGCGCTTGCTTCCCTCAAGTACGTTAAATTAGGTCTTTTTATTTCTTCTCTGTTTATTCTTTTTAGTACCTTAAGCAAAGGCCAAATCTTCAAGTCAATTTCTGATGATCCGGAAAAGATTTCTTTGTCCTTGGCTCTTTAGGGCCACAACTGTCTGTAATAATTTTATTTACATTTTCGTCTTTAGATTTAGCAGCCCTCTATGCCCTGGATCGTCTATGACCACAATAGCTTAAAAAAAGGTCCTGGATCGTCTATGGTCCTCTATGACCACAATAGCTTAAAAACTTTCAAGCTTTTCTAAATGCTCGTCTGCAATTTTAAGTATTCATAGGTTTTGCTTTTGGTAATAGGAATAACATTTATTTTAAAGAAGTGCTAGCTTTTATTTGATGAGTTTTTTGTTGCTGATTAATTGCTTGATGATCTACTTCTTCTTGTTTTAATATTCCTTCCGTAATTGCCCAGTGTTTCCAATTTTGCATACCTTTCCATGTCAAATAATCTTCCATGTTGCTTACGATTCCAGAATTCTGCTTTTCAACAAATCTGCATGCCTTTCTGCCTCTAGCTCTATTAAAGACTTCGATCGTCAGAAACCTGATGCCTTCCTAACTCCTCTGGAATCTCTCTTTGAAAGTTGTGCAGACTCGGATTGACATTGTTCCAGCCTTAGCTCTACACACTTCCCTCCACTTTTGTGTCATCTTTGTTTATAGCGGTCTAAGAAGTCAAACGTAAATTCATATCCTTTCTTATTGCTTTACATAGCTCGCTATGATTTTATTGTGCTTCTGTAAGTGTAGTTTGATGTCCAAGAAAGCGCTGTTCAAGTGCGACTGGCACTTTTTTACACTTTCAGGTCAGCACTCAACTCCACCTCACTTGCCACATGTGTTACCGAATTACTCTTAAGATGTGAAATTTGCCAAAGACCTTGAGCTTTAACATTTAGAAAAACAGATGACAAAAGAACTGAAATTGTCTCTATCTATTTTCTTGTTTGTAGACAACATTATGTTAGTGGTCAAATGGCTCTAGAAACAAGGATATTGCTTGAATCAGCCATATATACCATGTTGCAATGATCATTACCAACTTCTACCAATGACAGACTGATGTTACCACACCTTAACAACCTGGCCCTTAAGTTTTAAGGCGGAGATCAGATCTCAGTCATTGGTTACAAGAGTGTTACCCATCAGTAACACATTAAAAAGTGCATAAACACCTAGTTTGTTATGCCAGATGGCTATAGACACCTAGCTATAGACACCTAGCTTGTTATGAAAACCACCATAAAACCACCACAAAACCACTATAAGACTCTCGGGCCCAGGTTGTTAAGGCGGATAACACCTTAGAACTCGGGTGTTATGCCCTACTATAACAAACTCGGGCCTTCGGCCCTCGTTTGGTATAATAGGGCACATCAAGTTCCTTGCAGCACTTGGGCCAAAGAGAATTTAGAACTGCTATACAAGTTGCTTGCATGTGAATCAATTTGAAGAGTTTAGATCTTTGGCAGTAAGTTATTCTTTCTTTGGAAAATAGTACTACACGTTTGACACATAAGCATGTTAGATTCTTGGGCAAAAATCGATTCAGAAGCTAGGCTAGATCATGATACATGAAAAATGTGCATGTGGTAGGAAGCACCCGGTTTAAACAATTGAACCTAAATTGGAAGGTGCCATATAATGTCATGTCTATTATGTTTGAGGCCGACGTACCTTGATTGAAGGTAAATGGCTCGTGTATACTATAACCAACAACTTGAGTTTAGACATCACTTCAAAAAGACTATTCAAAATTGATGATTGTATTATATTCTATTGTTAAGAAATATAAAAGCCAAGCTCTTCTACAATGCAACTATTATATGGATGGTATAATCTCATGAACTTTGAAAGAGAAGTCATCCACTAGCCTAACCATTTTCCACCTTATGGATAAACTATTTTCATCTACACCTGGTAAAACGTATCAATTTTGCCAATAGTGGATCAATATATTATTATTGTCTCAATTTCAACCATTGAAGTAAAAAAATTGAACTATTGTGTGATCATTAGCACTACAAGAAATTTATCGCTTGGCCGCCGTGAACATTTGTTTTCTTTGGCTCGCTTATTGGTTTGATTTGTGACCATTCGAGATTGTGTAAGAGATTTTTCGTGCAAAAGATATAGCTTTGTGCATGAAAGTGTGTAAGTGGGCTTCACGATTGTGTTTATAAGACTAGGGGATAAGGGAATATTATGACATCATCACAACCTTAGAATCAATAAATCAACTTACCAATCCATTAATTGAATCAAAAGTCACCATAAAACTTTTGATGATTAGAAAGAAAACCAACATTTGCAATAGGTGAAGTGGCTTTATATACAATTAGGTTACATGAGCTACAACAGCTCAAGCACAAAAGCACAACTTTGCCATATAAGATTTCTAGAAAGTGCAATGAGTTCAAAGTGTTGTTGTCAGATAATAGTCTAAAAAGTTCAATCTTGTTATTTCAAGGTTAGGTGATGATATGTACTATGATACCACTTTATTCAAAGTACTAAGTTTGCTAAATTGGTGCCATAAATAATCCACAGAATATTTTTTGAGATATTTGAAAAAATATTGCTTTTTCTACCTATGTTTTTATAGAATTTACTTCTAATACATTACATGTTTTGAATAACAAACATCTAGTAGATCAAGCATATACCATTGGCCTTGGACTGCATTAGATTGTATGTTTCGGAAGTGTAAGATAGAGGCATTACTTGTGCTAAATTGATTAACCATTATCTCTCTTACCCAACCACAAAAGAGTCGTCTGGGACTTCCGAACCTGACTCAAAATCAAAATATCATGCTTCTAACCCTGAAGTTTAATTGATGTGGACCTGGATGATAGATTGAGAATATGTACAGGCAAACAGATGCCTGCAGGTATGGACAAAGAAGGATCACAATGCACTAAAGCTGTACCTAGATGCTAGTTTCCTTCGCAAGCTTTGGGATGCAGATGCTTTAACATACATTAAGATGGCATACTATCAGCAGCAAATCAATCCTATGCTCACGAGAGGCCCACCTCAGTACTTGTGCACCCATTTGCCCATGAAGAAGCGCAGACTTATAGCTTCCATTCGCACGGGTGCACATCGTCTCCGCAGTGAGACAGCGCGTTGGACTCGGAAAGCAGGGGAGGATAGGCTTTGTCAGTGTTGCCACCAGGGCGCCATTGAAGATGAATGCCATGCCCTCCAGATATGCCTCGTGTGTGCCTGTATCCGAGCGCGGTATATTCGGTTAGTTGTGTCTGACCAGCCGTTGCATGAGTTATTGAATACAGCGTCCCTGGGCTTGTTGGGGTCATATCTCCAAGAGGTTATGGATATACGGACTCAGTTGTGTTCTTCGGGACAATATTGAATTGTCCTATACAATTGTATAGTGTACCAGCAACCTAAATACTGCTAAGGTTTTTCCCTCGAAAACCCTTCGGGGCATGGGTTTTTTAATCCTGACAGTAATACGCTTGCTGCTCTCTTTTTGTTTGGGTCCCATAGGCCAATTGGTCCCCGTGGACGATAAAAGTCTATTCTATTCTATTCTATACAAAATGTAGGAGCTTTTGGCAAGTCATGTCATCAATAGATAAGTTATCCTTCGGTCTGCAATCTCAGTCAAGCTTGCAGAATGTAATTGAATCTTACGTCTTTATGGAATTTCATGTAATCTTATAAAACACTACTATAGAATCTGAAGAAATGGTCGAGTACCTTAGCAAAGTCTCGATTCGTGAGGATACCTTAAGGGAATCCAGAAGATTGATGCTATAGTCTTTACCACATGGTGACCACTTTAATGAAACCCAATCTTGAAGAATCCAAGGAGATCTCTCAGCAATATAAAAGCACCATCCCATATTCATCACTTTTATCATGTTTGTGGATATCTAAGCAATATGATGGGGAACAAATGAATTGGAACAATGTAATGCACCTGCAGACATTATATTCTCAATGTGTTGCATGCAAACATGCACAGGAGCACCTTTAATATAGGTTACAGCGATTCGATGATCCTGATCATTTTATATTAGCCATCTCAGGAGGTCATTATTTCTTTTGTGGTTTTGGGGTCAAGTTGATGCATCAGGAATAGATACTCTTAAGGAATATGATGCCATTGAATAGATTAGCCTCAACGTTGGAGCTACTCATGTTTGTGCTTTCGAAAATATATGGTAATATATATATGTGCTCTGCAATGTGAATTAAATATCAGGTTCACAACTGAGCTTGCTTGTCCTTCTAACAGGTTTTGAGGCGTTGGGGACCCATTGCTGCAGCCAAAGCAAGGTTGGGCAAACGTGTATTACCCATAGCGACCACCTTCTGAAATAAATAATATGGCGTTCCAATGCAGCCCGTTGAAGTGATAGAAAACCTGTCTCCTGGAGTAGGTTCTGGTATGGAACTGTGGAATTTACCCCAAGGGCTCGTGCCAAGAAGGCTTTCTGCACCTGCTCGCGATCATTCCAGGTGGTGAGGAATATCACCGGACCCCACACCTCTGCCCCATACAGGAGAACCGGATCGACCAAGGACTGGCGGCCCCAGGCATACAACTCTGCCTTGTGGCTGCTGCTCTGCATAGCATATAGTACTTTCCAACCCGCCGTGCAACCTGATGGCAGCTGTTGGAAATGTGAGTCATGTCATATTATAAGGAATTTAGAAAATTGTCATCTTATATTCATGAGAAGCAGTGGCAGTGAATATATTGTAGCTACAAAAACAACCTATGAGAAGCAGTGGCAGTAGGTTGTAAAGTCAAGAATAGTTGAAGATGCAAACGAATGCATATAAGTGCTTTATGTGCTTTAAGTGCTTTATATGCTTTCCTAAGCAGGTATGTGGGATAAATCGAAAGTAGCAGATTTCCTTAGCCAAGCCTGTGGGATATAGTTCAATAGACAACAGCCTCAGATTGGAAAGCATGAATGATGCCTTAACCGCCGGACAGTTCTATTATAAGGTGAAGCAGAGCCTTAAAGAATTATTCGGGTCCAAGGATGGTTTGATCCGTCTCATATATGATCGAATACCAGTGCTTACTTGTTGGTTTTTGAAGATTGATTTGAGCAAGGAATTATTGACCATAATGTGGCTTCCTTGCTGGTGTAAAGGATTTGATTGAAATGCTAATGGTGTTGTGAAGCATAAATAAGATTTGATAAGCCTGAATTATCATAAGAGACAAGTTGAATGACATCTTTGCTAGGATAAGATTAAACGTGTTATCTAGTTCTAACAGTGGTATCAGAGCCAATAAATCCAGGAAAGCAAGATGTCTACGAGATTTGGAGCTAATCTCTTAAACTCCATAGAGGTCTTCAAAGGGGAAACAGGTTTCCAGATTTGGAAGCAAGGCATTCAGGAGGTGTTAGAATTTGAAAAATTATGGTACTTGATTGATCCTAATGTGGTTAATACAGCAGTCGTGGTAACTGGAGGAGAAGAATCAAGTACTTTAACCTCTGTTGCAGGTGGTGGAGCTAGAACAGCTGCAAGTGGTGAAGGTGGAACTAATGCAGCAAGAAGAGTCACTTCAGTGGCTAGCGTGGATGAGAAGGCAAGAATAATGGAAGCTCAATCCATAATATGCCAAAAGGTGGGGACAGCTATCAAGCTAAAACTCAGAGGTAAATCCCCTGCAGAAATGTGGAAATTTATGTTAGATAATTATGAGCAAAAGTCTTCCTCTCAAATAGATGTATTGGAAAAAACAGTTGAGAAAATTAAAATTGTGTGAGAAAGACAATATTACTGAATTTCTGGAAAAATTTGAATCAATAATTGCTGACTTAGAGGGAGCAGGAGTTGTGTTAAATGAGGACTATCAACTTCTAGCTATTTCTAGAGCAGTCTCTCATAATGCACAGTTAGCTACTTTGTTAAGAAATGTGGCTAAATCAAAAGAACATGCAATTAGAATGATCAGGACAGAATTTGAGCAGACCAAAGGAGATGATGATGATGATTCAGAGGCCATGTTTGTCAAACAGAAAAAAGGCAAGAAGGTGTTTAGTGAAAAACAAATTGGCCCATGCTTTAACTGTGATGCTTATGGTCACCTTAAAATAAATTGTCCTAAACTTGGAAAGGAAGTTATTTGTTATAATTGTGAGGGTAAAGGTCACATAGCAACAAACTGCTCAAGTCCAAAAAGAGGGAAAGGGAAGAAATTTGAAGGTAAAGGATCCAAGGCTAAGTCTAGCCTAAATATTGCTCGAGAAACAAGCCAAGAGGAAGATGAGCAGGATGAAGACATTGAGGTAAATATGTCTAAGAAGTCGTATTTAATTAAAGTGGGACAAATCTCGAATTTTGGGAATTTTGGGAATTTTTCTCGAATCTCAGGGGGAGGGAGATGGGGCACACCTTGATAAGGAGAAGGGTAGGAGGAGAAGGAGGGAGGGGCCACAGGTTGAAGAGGGAAGGGGCTAAGTAGGAAGAAGAGGGGAAGGCGCTAAGTTGGAAGAAGAGGAGGGAGAGGAGAGAAAAGGGCAAAAGGAGGGACGGGGAGGGGATAGTTGGAAGAAGGGGGGGGGAAGGGGCGGGGGGAGGGAGAGCAAAGAGGCAAAAGAGGAGGGGGAGGGGATAAGTTGGAAGAAGGGATGGTGAGGGAGGGGAGAGGAGAGCATGGGCAAAGGAGGAGCGGGAGGGGCAAAGGGGGGCAAGGGTCCCCCTTGAAAAGTATTTATTATTAATATATAATCAATAATTAATTAAACTAATTAGATAATTAATTAAATAATAATTTAAATTAATCTAATGACGAAGTTGAATGACTAAATTAAATAAATATAATGACTAATGACATGGTAGTCTAGATAATGGTATTTTTCTCGCCTCACTAGGCGAGAATGTAAAACCTCACCACTATGCAAAGCCTCACCACTATGGCAAATTATGCGATCCTGGTGCATGGCAACAGGATCCTCTTTTCGTCTTTCTTGGCCTGCTCCACGGCTCCCAATAGGAAAGAAGATAGCCAAAGCAAATGCGTTTCCAAAACGCGAAGCCTTTCCATAAACGCCCCCTCCATAAACGCGAAGCCTTTCCAGACTCCGCCCATACCTTGATCCATCAATGCATGAATCAAGCCAGCGCCCCTGTTTTGGATCCATGGCGCCGGATTTGGCTTGTAGATATGCAAATAGGATCGGACATCTGCAAATAGGATCGGACATCTGCAAACAGGATAGGATCTGGGATCTACAAACAGGGACTCAACTCTCTGGAGCCCCTCTTCTGTAACCTTCTGTAACAAATCCGCCTTCTCATCTGTACCAACTGCCAAGCAGGGGAGCAAGGAGGTCGCCAAACTCAGGAAACGGAGTAGAGATGAAGATCAAGCCTGTAGAAGTCGGATTCTGCAACCGGAATCTCCTTTTCCTAGCATTTGGCGAGATCGGGCAGGGGCATATCGTTGGGTGCAGAGGCGGATCAGGCAGGGCGGACCAGATCGTGGGGTGCAGAGGCGGACCAGATCGTGTTTTTCTCAAGCTGGAGATGGAGCACCTGCTGCACCGCTTGGTCGACTCGAGTTGCGGAGCTCGAACTGGTGGTGGACCGGACTGTCAAGTGCACCATCGATTTGTTGTGGCTTATCTTTAGCCAACGGGTCTGCACCATTCAAACAGGGAGCCGATTTTGCCTTTGTGAGTCTATAGATCTGGTCTTGAAGATTCGAATGACATCTCCAGAACCTAAACACGAGGATTCGTGAAGAATATGAACACATTTGGCTGTTTGGTGCAGGTAGTTCCAGCACAGAGCATGGATATGTCGAGCATCTAGCACAGGAAACTTTTGTTGAAGAACCATCTCTAAAATATTCTCGCAGATCTGGTCCTTGGCTCACGATCTGCCCTGCTCTTGCTTCTTTCTGCCATCTCCGATCTCTTGCCTATCCGGCCGACCTGCTCCTTTTGCCATTTCGTGCCTTTCTTCATTAGAGGGCTACGTTTACGGCTAGCAGAAGGAATGAGGGCCATACCGTCTAAATTTGTTCCGCCATAGCCATTAAGAAGCTCTGTCATTCCTTTTCGACGGATTCGTGGTGCAGATCTGCCGGAAAGCAGAGTGGTTTCTCCTTTCCAAGTGGTACAACAGGATGTGCGGCACAAAGGTGTGTACCAAATTTCAAAATTCAAATATTGGGGGGAAAAAAGAGCGGGGTATAAGAAACAATTAAATAAGTCTTGAAAATTCAAATATTGGGGGGAAAAAAGGGCGGGGTATAAGAAACAATTAAATAAGTCTTGAAAATAAGTCACGTAGAGTGAGTTTTGAAGTTGTCATAATATTTGTATAATACATTATTATTAGTTGTAAGGGTAAGTAGGGTAAATTATTTTTCAGTTATTATTATGTGCATTATAGGTGCATATGATGTCCATTAGATAAATACATGGGGAGGGTCTATTTATCATAGAAAATACATAGGAAATTTATGGGGAGGGGTACTAAGTTAGCTAGTGCCTCACTCTCACCCGTCTTTTTGGGTGTGGTGCAAATTTTTCCAATCTAGCCTGTTAAGAGGCTTATAAATAAGGTTGTATACCATATTTATTATTATAATAAAATATCTTGCCTTCAAAAAAAAAAAAAAAAAAAAAAAAAAAAAAAAATTATGGGGAGGGTAATTTTTCATAGAAAATACATAAAATATTGTGTTTATTAAAAAATACATAGTATAGTATAGTGTGTGCTAATACTAATGTGTGCTAGTATAAAATGCTAATGTGTGCTAATACTAATGTGTACTAATGTATAAAAATGCTAATGTGTGCTAATACTAATTGTGGTAGTATAAAGTACTAATTGTGTGCTAATTGTGGTAATATAAAGTACTAATGTGTGCTAATTAAGGTGTGCTAGTATAAAAATGCTAATGTGTGCTAATACTAATGTGTGCTAGTATAAAAACAATTGTTAAATACTAATGTGTGCTAAATACTAATGCGCTGTGAGAAAAACAATAAACTGGTGTGATAGAATAATAAACTACTAGAAACGTGTGCCCGGCGATGCCGGGCATTAGTCGTGGACGTGTGTTGGCATTTATGTGCGTTAGTCATTGTCGTGTCGCGAAGGTGCGCAATGCGCTTAAGGCAATATATGTTTAGGTGCAATAGACACATATTGAAAGGAAACAAACTTTACCTTTAAAGTGTAAACATAATATGAAGTTCATAAACAAAAATAAATACAAATATACAAAATATTTTTGGCGCAAATAGAGGTTATGTCCGTCGGCTCAATGGATCCACATCATGAAGAACCTGTCCCAAACAACTCTAGGAACGTCTGTTGGCTCAATGTGAAGCTCATTTGCGAAGCTGATAGGTATAGAAACTCCTCCCGTCGTACCTATGGTGGCGAACATGAATGTGTAAACATGCTCTGATACCATGTCCCACACGCGTGACTCAGGTCTACCAACAACAATGTTATACTTGGTTAGAAACTCGGGAAGCTCATAGTCATCAACTGCATCATGTGGGATCGATGCCCAGGCCTTGAACCGTCTCCCATCGCGAACCGTCTCCCATCGCAAACGCCAATGTGTGTGATGCCTCCTGCCCTGAAGCAAGTTCCCTTGCATGTGTACTTCAAAGGGAACTTTTTTTACTCTAACACAGCAACGCGCCAACGGGTGTTATCAACAACCGCATAACTCCCTACAATAATAAGATATCATTCCAAAGTAAGATAAAAGAAAATAGTTATTGTTAGAAGTAACATATCTTACACTCACCATCCCTACGATGCATCACCCTTGGCTTAGGATTTCCAAGTTCCCGAGGTACGAAGGGTGTGTAGGGCTTCATCATCTGTACAAATTCTGAAGGTCAATAAGTGCCAAAGAAACATGAGAGTCTTTGAGAAGAAACACATATATACATGCACTATATGGTTGTCAAAGCTTTAG
Organism: Isoetes taiwanensis; assembly: GCA_021234155.1. Classification (NCBI taxonomy): domain Eukaryota; kingdom Viridiplantae; phylum Streptophyta; class Lycopodiopsida; order Isoetales; family Isoetaceae; genus Isoetes; species Isoetes taiwanensis. Next base: position 3,928,270 of record JAJEKV010000039.1, read on the forward strand.
TCGAAGACATGACACTTACCTCCATCACAAAGCATCTGTATAAACGACATTCCTCGTAAACCTTGAAATTGTATTGGCATCTTCTTGAGGCATGGATGGTGGGTCCTTGATAGCGACCCAAATTCCTTGTCGGTTTTGTACCCTTGAGAATGCCACATATAATTGTCCATGCATAAAGACAGGCTTTGGAAGATAAAATGTGTGCCCGGCAATGCCGGGCATTAGTCATGGACATGTGGAATGGATGAATTTAGTCAAGTAGGTGCATGGAATGGATTGAATAATGGAATTCATGGTGTAGATAGAAATGATAGACAATGGAATGTCTACAGCTTGGGGGCTTGATTGACGTTCATGTTAGGTTCGGCTTTTACCGAAGACAACATAACTTAGGATAGTCAACACAAATGCAAATGAAAAGTGTGTGTGTGGAATAAGAGATGGCAGAAGTATTTGGATATGTTGGTGCGTCATGTGGGATCGATGCCCAAGCCTTGAACCATTTCCCATCACAAACACCAATGTGTGTGATGACTCCTGACCTCAAGCAAGCTCCCCTACATTTATACTTGGAGGGGAACTTGTTTAACTCCAACACAACACCCTGAGACTTGTTAATCATGGACGTGTGGAATGGGTAGTTGTGGAGTTTGTAGATGGAATAAAAAGATGTAACCACAATCATGTCTGTAGATGTAAATGTGAAGGGTTTGAGGTTTATGTGAATCGTGTAGGGATGTCGAGCATTAACCATAGATGGATAGGAATAATGAAGAGCATAAGGGTGGAATAGAAAGGGTAGGCATAATCGAGTGCATAAAGTTTTAGAGTATTGGTTTATGGTAGATCCAACATAGTTGTAGCTGGAGAGTCATGTGCATCATGCTAGATATTGCAATATAAGAGTGCTATCATTTTACTTGGTTTGTCTTAAGCAAAGCACGCATTGACCTGCTTTATTAAAGCATGTGATCTTAAACCCTAAAGCTCTTCATAAGGATGATATGGTTGATAGGATTGCATGCTTCATCTATAAGCTGCATGTTGCACCATGAAATCATAGCAAAATCGTAAAAAAAAAAAGCATATATTGGCCAGTACATTTAATCTATTGCCTCCATTTTTAAAAGTTGTGCAGGGGAATGGAGCTTGGGGCTCCCTTTCCACAACAAATTGGGTGGTCAAGCCGGGTCCACGGGGCCCCATCGCTATTGAAAAGGGAGCCCCAAGCTCCGTTCCCTTGCAAAATAGAAAGTGGAGAAAAATTACCTTTTGTCTGAAGGAAATGACCTACGATCAACCGGATGAGTGGAATCAAGGCCCTACTTCTATTCCCAATTATTGGGCAGTGCCATGTGACACCACCAAAATCCTATTCCGGGTTAACATCGACCCACTTTCTATTTTGTAATTTTACTTGATATAATAGTCATGATATCTATATGAACACACAAACTCCAAACCCCTAATCCTAAATCCCAATTATGTGGTGTGATGACATAGTATAGCATTGCATGGTTGCATATTACATCTTCTAAGTTCTTTAAGAAGAAATTCATGATATGATAAGTCCATACCCTAACCCCTAAATCCTAAACACATGACCCTAAACCCAATGCCCCAAATGTGTGATCTATCAAACATGTGTAGCATGCACATAGACATTTGTCACCTTGGGTGGGTAGTTGTGAACAATTTTTTTTTAAATAGAATAACCAAAGTGATTCAAGTTGTCACTTGCACCACCATCATACCAAACAAAATCCACATGGATCAATGATTGTAGTATTTCCACATATGCCCCCGACCAATTACGACAACAGGCAGGGCATAAGAGGGGGTCTAAATCATGTTGGAGTATGGGTTAATTTGGGGTTTATATTGTGCATGGAAAGGACAATACCAACACGAGGCATTGATAAAGGTTGAAATAACATACCACATATGCCCAACAATTATTAATTGTATGGAATTCTTATGCCATTAATCATTTGATGTAAAGGACCAACATGGGGCATTGATAAAGGTTGAAATAACATACCATATGCACAACAATTATCAATTGCAAGAATGAAATTATGGAATTCTCATGGCATTAATCATTTGATCTATTGAATGCATCTCACTTAGGTTGATATTTAAGTTTTCCTGACTTAAACAAATTAAATATGCAAACATCTTAGATAAAAAAGTTAATAAACATATGGAGTCAACTTCATCTTGATTTTAAATCTATATCAATTTCAGAAACTTTTGACAGAGGAGGGAACTACCTATATAAGCTTGTTTAGATGATAATAAAATATTGTTATGATAAATTAGGATCAATAGCTTCAAACCAATGTACTTTTAGTATTTCTTGGCACCCTATGGGCTACTGCTTGCTTTAAGTCAATTTAACTCTTCAAAGTTCCAAGTAGATTAGGTGTGTATGCCAGGGTAAATTACATGCCTTCTCCAGTAAAAAATAATGACTCATATGCAAATCCATCCCAAAGATGATACACTTCTAATAACATTTTGATTCCGTTTCAGCACAAATTTGGAATTACAGTATAATGCATCTGAAATTATAGCTTCAGACTAAGAATGCCAGGAGCAGGAGCAGGAGCAGGAGAGATGTTTAATCTTGTAAGCCACTCCAGGGTATGTGCACATGTATTCACAAAAGTTCGTGCTCTGCGAAAGCTAAGATGATGCCCTCATTTCATGACCACCTATTAAGCAATGTGCAAAACCATGTTGATGTGAAATTGATTACAGTATGAAATATTGTTTAAAAATGTACCTTTAAAGGCAATAGAACACATGCAAATGAGAATGCAGAGCATTTGTAAATGCTGGCGAGATCTTCAAAAATAGTCAACCATTATGCAAGCTGTGATTGTTGATTAGCAGAATACTAATGTAATTTATTCTTACCTCATTGATTAGGTTCTACGGCTGCTCATACTATCTGCAAAAAATATGCGGCACATTATCAATATGTTGTGCTCCCTTGTATATAAGGTTCTATGGCTGCTCAAAGTACCTGCAGAAATATGCAGCAATCTCAAGGAACCAAACATGCAATCTTTGGAATTAGGACTTAGTCTATGTGTTTGTTCTTGTAGAGCCATTACAATCACCAATCCACATGATGAAAAGACATATGAAATCCAAAGAGCCAAAATGAAAAAAAACTTGAACCAAATGACATATTTACTAAAGGGCGAAATAAGAATGAGAGGGCCGTAAAGCAAGCAAATGAGACATTTATCACTTAAAAAAATCTTTGAATTGCTGCAGATGAAGAGGGCATGAAAGCTCATTCAAACAGATTTCCACTTCATTGGCAATTTAGAGCTCTCTGTAACATAGAAGATGTGAGTTGCGGCAAAATCAAATCCTTGTAAGCAAGGATGTTTGGCATGTAACCTCATAAGTGCTATGAGCCATGCATATTAAAAGGAGATGGAAAACAACTTCTTGCAGAAAAAAGAATGGAATGTGGCTTTACCGGATCATACCTTACTTACTCTGCCATAATTTCTCTGCCACAGAACTTAAGATCTTATGCCAGTTGCCAAATAAACCAATCGACATGATGCAAATGGCTTACAGTAAATACGGCATGTAAGCTTAGAGACAAACCTGAAACCCACTATAGAAGAAACGATGGCATATCTTTTTAGGGAAAAGAAAAATGCTGGCTGAGGCACATAAGCACAGTTGTGAGCTCAAGAACAGTGGATGCCATCACTAAGAAATGCCAAAGCCATGGAATCCCTAAGAGTAGATAAAAATTTGAAAAGAGAAAAGCCTGTGCAGTGTGTGCAGACTGGGAGAAAAGCCTGTGCAGCAAGAAGATAATGTGCAGCCGCCTGAGAGAAAAGCTTATGCAACCAGCTTCCATGAGTTAATGAGAGAAAAGTTCCAGACATCTGTTACCAGCAACACCCTAAACCCATCCAAACAAATTGAAAATAATGCATTTGTTTGGGAATAATGGATCATACCGTATGGTCTGCTCTAATAATGCACCCTAAAATTTCTGTTTTAGAGAAGCCTCCCCTTGTTGCCTGCTCTTTGACGGATCACCAAGTATTAAGGAAGAGAAAAACCTGTTCAACGTTTATGTTAGTCAAACCGAAAGATCCAGCAAATGTGTCAAAGCAAAGCTGTAGGAAATGGCTCAACCTTCGTCTCTTTGTCGACTGATGATGTATGGTCCGCTCTAACCGCACCAACGCTCGTTCGTAGAAGCCTCCCCCTTGTTGCCCGCTCTTTTGACGGATCACCAAGTATTAAGGAAGAGAAAACCTGCTCAACGTTTATGTTAGTCAAACCGAAAAGATCCAAAGAAATAAAGTCAGAGGAAATGGCTCAACCTTCGTCTCTTGCTGACCTGATGATGTCGCCCAGCGGAAGAGCTCCACAGCTCCCACGATAATCTGAACCAACCCAAAGCCGGAGGCGCCAAACCGAAAGAGAGCTGGTCCAAATGCACCAGAAAGAGAGAATTTTGAAAATTCGTCGTCATTCAATATCGTCGGCTCCGGCAACTTCGAAATCTTCATTAAATGCTGGCAACCACCGGAAGGGGGAATGCATGCGGGAAGGGAATGCCGCATGCGGCGTTCCATGCGGCTGCACAGGCACATTCCCCAACCCCCTACCAAAATAAAAAAGAAGATGGTGGAAAATTAGATGGATAGATAGATAAAATGATCTCTGGCCCTTGAAATTGCCTTTTTTTTACTCTGAGCTGCCTTTCTCGAATCGCGAGTCGAGAAAGGCCATAAAACTTGCGTTTTTCGCTTTGAGCTGCCTTTCTCGACTCGCGAGTCGAGAAAGGCCTTCTGACCCCTAAAACCTGCGTTTTTCGCTTTGAGCTGCCTTTCTCGACTCGCGAGTCGAGAAAGGCCTTCTGACCCCTAAAACCTGCGTTTTTCGCTTTGAGCTGCCTTTCTCGACTCGCGAGTCGAGAAAGGCCTTCTGACCCCTAAAACCTGCGTTTTTCGCTTTGGAGGGGTTCTCACAGAAAAAAGGTCAGGATTTTGATGAAACATTTTCTCCTTTAGTAAAAATGAACAGTGTCAGAATGCTACTGGCTTTGGCAAATGCATGGAATCTAGAAGTGCATCACATGGATGTAAAAACTGCTTTCTTAAATGCAAAATTAGATGAGGAAATTTTCATGAAACAAGCACCAGGATTTGAGCAAGGGGAAGATAAGGTTTGGAAATTGAAAAGGGCAGTTTATGGGCTAAGACAATCTCCTAGAGAATGGTACAAATGCATGGATTCTTATCTTATTGAACAAGGATTTGTTAAGTTTTTGAATGATGGGAATTTGTATAAATTTGAATGTCAAGACGGTTGGTACATTATTGCTTTATATGTTGATGACAACATTATGGTGGCAAAAGGGAAAAAATGTTTATTGATGTGCAAAAGCTTGTTGAAAAGCAGATTTGAAATGTCAGACCTTGGAGAACTTACAAAGTTTTTAGGGATTGAGGTGTCAAGAAATAGAGATGAAGGTACCATCATTTTAACTCAAAAAGAGCAGATCAGAGGTATGCTTGAAAATTTTAAAATGAAAGAATGCAACATTAGTAAAACTCCTGCTGCTTTCTCTTGACATGTGTCCTAAGAATGATGAAGAAAGGAAAATCATGGAGAAAATTCCATATAGATCCTTAACAGGATGCCTAGCCTATGTTGCTAATTGCACAAGGCCAGATATTGCTCATAGTATAAATATGCTCAGTAGATACAACAATAATCCAGGGAAGGAACATTGGATTGCTGCAAAACGTGTTCTGAGATATTTAAAAGGCACTATTGATATGGGAATTGCATACAATTCAAAAAACTTAATATTGACTGCATTTTGTGATGCTAACTGGGCAGGAGATTTAGATGCAAGAAAATCAACATCAGGATACCTTATGATGCTTGGAGGAGGTCTTGTAGCTTGGAAGTGCAAAAAACAATCATCTATAGCATTGTCTACTGCAGAAGCTGAGTATGCCTCAGCCACATTATGTGCAAAAGAACTAATATGGGAAAGGAGGTTAATTTTGGAACTTGGAATTGAGCGTGACCAAACTCTAGTGAGATGCTATGTGACAAGAAAAGCCGCATAGCCATGACCGTAAATCCAGTAATGCATGAAAGGTCGAAGCATATAGAATTAGAAATGCATTTCATTAGGGATGCAGTATGCAAAGGATTGATCCAAGTTAATTATATTAGTACAGATAAACAGGTAGCAGATATTTTGACAAAGGTTCTGGCAGAGAAAAGGTTCATTGAGCTCAGAAAGCAAATCATGCATACAGATTCAGATATGACATAAGGAGATATGACATGAAGGGGAAGTGTTGGAAATGTGAGTCATGTCATATTATAAGGAATTTAGAAAATTGTCATCTTATATTCATGAGAAGCAGTGGCAGTGAATATATTGTAGCTACAAAAACAACCTATGAGAAGCAGTGGCAGTAGGTTGTAAAGTCAAGAACAGTTGAAGATGCAAACGAATGCATATAAGTGCTTTATGTGCTTTAAGTGCTTTATACATATAAGTGCTTTATGTGCTTTCCTAAGCAGGTATGTGGGATAAATCGAAAGTAGCAGATTTCCTTAGCCAAGCTTGTGGGATATAGTTCAATAGACAACAGCCTCAGATTGGAAAGCATGAATGATGCCTTAACCGCCGGACAGTTCTATTATAAGGTGAAGCAGAGCCTTAAAGAATTATTCGGGTCCAAGGATGGTTTGATCCGTCTCATATATGATCGAATACCAGTGCTTACTTGTTGGTTTTTGAAGATTGATTTGAGCAAGGAATTATTGACCATAATGTGGCTTCGTTGTTGGTGTAAAGGATTTGATTGAAATGCTAATGGTGTTGTGAAGCATAAATAAGATTTGATAAGCCTGAATTATCATAAGAGACAAGTTGAATGACATCTTTGCTAGGATAAGATCAAACGTGTTATCTAGTTCTAACAGCAGCATCCCAGTGGGTGGTAGTAGAGAACGCGATCCCCAAATACCTGTAAGTCGGAGCCACCTCGAGGGAGGGTATTGACGCCAGAAGACGGATCCTTAAAACCTTCCGGAAGCAACTTGTCAGTGAATTGGCAAAAAGGTGTCAAAAGCATCCAGATGACGTTGCATGTCCTCTGGAGTATAGGCCAGGAGGTCGGCATCTTCAACATATATGAGTTGCCAGATTGTGTGATGCATGAGATAGGCGCCCGCACCTCCGTGCTCAGAAAGCCAGTCTTCCAGATGATCAATGTATAGGCCAAAGAGTGTGGGGGAGAGGGGGCAACCCTGTCGTACTCCAATACTACTGACTACCGGCCGTCCTGATGATGTGAGACGTCATGAACATGCCTCATATAGCTTGTATATTGTGTTCTGCAAGTCAATGATAGAACAAAAGAACAAATATTAATAAAAAGAACCCCTACATGCAACAGTGTAGAACAAAAGAAACAAATGATAGAGAAGTAATGCTTCTATCGGGGCTTCTATCTTGTCTTGATTTTCTAAATTGCAAGAGGACATTTGTGCTTCCTAAGCCCATTGACAACTACGTAGCTTCTGGTGTTCTAACTACACAAATTTTACTTCATGCGGCCCAGCGATAATTTGATAATTTATTTTGGATTGTGGTTGTTCTCAACAACATACTTCTTTGTACCTGAAGTGTACTCTTTCCTTGTCACTAAGCATTTAAAACATTACTACTCAGCAATTTAGGATGATGTAAAAGCCAACGGGGTTAAATACAACATTGTAATATATTTCCATAACCACTACTAATTTTTCCATATTTATGGAAAACTATTTACAGCCAAAATACTGGCGTCTAGGTCCTACTAAAAATGCCTAATCACCTTGCGTAACAGATTCCTAATAGATGCTTGAAAAGACACGTATCCTCCCTGATTGACGCCACAGAAGTAAATCTATATTGTTGCTATTTCCAGCCGTCTACCAATCAATGTGTCCAGATCCAGCTTGGATTTTTTTCTATGAATCCACATTATGTACTGTGTTAGCTCACTCAGAAACATCTATGTAGATGTCCATCCATTTAAATTGATTCCATCTCTGGAGTGAGCATCGACCATCATATTTTAACCCGAAGATAAGTAATTAGCATGACCAATGGCAAGAAAATCAATATCTCCAAATTGACGACTTCTCGTAGCACTACAATCTTCACATTCTTTTATAAAATTTAAACTCGTATCATAATTATCATTATCAGTTTTATATTATTCTCTTCTACAATATCAACATAACATTAAGAGCGTTCCAGCGGTGTATAAATGAACCCAAATGCAATAATCATAAAAGCGTTATCAAGACAAAACTCATTACTGTCTAGCGCCATCTTTGTCTCCGGCATGTATCCTGCTTGCCAATTTGCTAACAAAGAACTAATGGGTTATGTCAACCACAAGTAGACTATAGATGTGTCCATGCTTTAGATCCTTTTCTTCCCTTTTCTAACTATTATAGCCTCCTACCATTGGCAACATAAAAATGATTCGATAACAAAATATGTGGTGCTGCATTATGCGGATCCAACTTATAAAGATGTAGGGAATACCACATTGAGTGATACTAAAGTAATCGTCTACGATGGTGGCACTGCTAGCCCGTTTTGGATATCCTCTGCAAGACGAATAGCAGTTAGTACAAAGTTAATGAATGATAACAGAAGTATCCATTAATAATTTTACCTCCAATACCATCTTCCCAATCATGACCATCAAGTTCTAACCTGCCAAAATAATTTAGTCAAACATATTAAATAGAAAAGGCAACTCGTAATATCATTATAACCGCCCTTAAACAAAACTCACCAATAAGGTTCATCATCTCTGATACTTAGGCTTGGTACGGATTTCTTTGTACAACTCATTCGAAACTCGGGATACCATGCTTGACTTATTTTCTCGAATATTATTCATGTGGTTTGTACCAATGCAGAATTGTGGAATGTCACGTGGAATATCATTAAGCATATCATCCCTATTCTCGGCCATGGAAAAGAAATGAGGAAGCATATGCATTCTTTTTAAGCCTTGTTAGAACACGTTGTAAAGGTACACAGACCTAATGAAACAAAAGTTGTATATGTGATGCACCTAATTAGTGACTAACAGAACCCCAAACCTAGCCTAAATTCCAGAAGCCTATTTTGGCTAATCTCCTTGCCTCTCCCTATAGATTAGGATGGCAGCTCTATATTTGCTTGTGTGTTGTTTTCTAAAGTTGCCTTTTCAATGGAAATCAATCATTTTCATGGTATTAGAGCATACACGATCCTAAATTGAGTTCAAATGCACAGTTTTGATCATGAGGATCAAACCTCTGACCCACACCAATGCATATTACTGGTTGATTAAGGTGCAAACCAAGTTACGCGAGAAAGGCTTATGGCACATCATTTTTTGGAGATGAACCTAACCAGCTTGGATAAAGCAACCCAAGTTGTCAAAGGACAAACGTCCACAGAAGACTTTGGAGTAGTAGAAATTGAATGGCAGTGCTTGGCGAAATGGCTACAGAAGAATTAAACAAAGGAATTGATAACAACTCGTTTGAAGAAGAGGACATAGAATCAGAAGATGATTCTATAGTATTTGCTGGAAGGACATTTTTTGTCTCATTTGGACCTGCACCAAACATCATTGGCAAGGCAATGGTTTGTTTAGCTTCTTTACTCCAAATGCTTCAAACCATACTGTCTTATATAGTGTGGAGAACCAATGATGCCACAACCTCATGCTTCTTTCAAAAAAGTATGGTACTTGGACTCAGGAGCAAGTGACCATATGACTCGGCAGAGATTTGTTTTCAGATTACACTCCAAATAAGACGGGCAGAAAAGTAAGAATAGGAAAAGGAAAACTGGATATTGCAGGAGTTAGCAGTGCGAACCTTGCATTGCCACAAGGCAGGCTCTTTCTTAAGAACGTGCTGCATGTATCAGACCTTGAAGCCAACCTCTTGTCCATTTTCAAGATGGATGATGCACGCTATTTCATAAATTTTGGCGATGGACGATGTATTGTCAAGAACAAGCAGGAGGAGATCATTGCCAAAGGGGAGAGGGCTGTCAACAATGGAGTTCGGCATCTAATCCCAATGCATCATTCACTGCTATCAAAGTGCAGGAAGCAAAAACTTGGCATGAGCGAAGGTTATTTATTGCATCAAAGAACCCTATTGATCACTGCTCATTCATTCTTCAATGTATTTACGTCTTGTTTTCCTGCCACTACCCCAGGACCCTCACTTATTTCGATTGTAGAAGAAATCCCTTCACCAGTTATACAAGTCAATGCTGCTATACCCGAACTTTCAAACTCAGATATGCCTGCACCATAACCATGCCGAAGATCCGTTGCCTTTCAATTCCAGTCCTGAACCTTCTGTTGTCTCTCAACCTATTGCATTTTTCCACATTTTTGCGCAACCGATTGAGTCAACATCATATGAATTAGTTATTGTTACACCCAAGAAGTCACAATGGTTGGAAGCTATGAGAAAGGAATATGATTGAATTCTTGAGGCCAGTGCTTGAAGTGTTGTTCCCAGACCTACAAATTACCATGTAGTTGGATCCAGATGGGTCAAGCTCAAGTACAACTTTGCTGGAGAAATATCATGCTTCAAGGCCCGTTTTGTATCCAGAAACTTTAACCAAATCCCTGGAATTGATTTCGATCAGACATATGCTCCATAGCCGGAATGACCTCAATTCAACTTCTACATGCTCATGCCACCAAAAACCATTACCATATTGATCAATTAGATATGATCAATGCATTCTTGCATGGAGAACTTGTAGAAATTTTCTACATTGAATAGCATGAGGGATTTATCATTGGACCTGCTCAAAACTTTGTTTGTACACTGCATAAGGCACTCTATGGCCTCAACAAGCACCTCATGCATGGTATGCTAAACTCCACTAAACGTTAACACCCTTTGTTCATTCCTAACCATGCAGATCCTAGCATATATATTCACCATGATATTTCACCATTACTTGTCATATGTTATGTGGATGACCTTCTGACCATTGCAGCCAATGAAAAGGACCTTGATCTTCTCGAGTCTCAGCTCCAAGCCAACTTTAGAATGAAAGATTCTGGACAAGTACATTATTTTCTAGGAATAGACATTTCATATGATCAGCCCAAGGGAATTCTATCCATAAAGCAAACCAAATATTTGGAGAATCTGATCTAAGATCTTCGTCTTTCTGACTATAACCCTGTCAAGATGCCCATGGAACCAAAGTTACCCTTGTTTCTAACTGATCTAGAATGTTTCCCAAGCATGCAATATTTTTGTGACAGCTATAGAAGCATTATTAGGTCTGAACTTTGTAGCCTTGACCACTCGAGCAGACTTATCTCTTGTTACTCGCAAGCTCTGCCAATTCTCTATTTCTCCAAAACAAACTTATTACACTGCTCTCAAGAGATGTCTCAGGTACATTGCTGGCACAATTAATCAAGAACTTATTTATAATGATAAAGACACTACAGATCTTCTTGGCTATTCTGATTCTGACTGGGTCGAGAACTTGCATGATATAACTTCAAACTCAGGTTATGCATTCATTCTTGTAGGAGGTGCCATAAGCTGAAAAAGCACTAAGCATAAATGTATGGTTCAATCCACAACTGAAATCGAGTGTATATCACTTGCTAATGCAAGTAATGAAGCAGTTTGGCTGCAATCTGCACTAATTTGGATATACACATCAATCTCCCTCTGACTATATATGACAATCAGAGAGCAATAGCTATATCCAAGAATCTAATGATGCATGCTCGTATAAAACATGTTGATATTAAATTCCATGTGGTCAGATAGTTAGTTGAGGAGAGGCAGATTAAACTTTGTTATTGCTTCATAAATGATATAGTAGCAGATGTTCTGATCAAGGCCCTTGCAAATCTGAAGATGGATAAGAACAAAAACAGACAAGTTCAAGTTTGATCTCGTATCTTTTTGTGGAGACATTTTGGATATCATAGAGTTACGTACGAGTTTAAAACTTCTATTTCTGTTGTGCTAAATTTGCTCCTTTAATTGTGCTCTGATAGCTTTAGTTGCTAAATCTAAGGCTTATGTTGAGCCTAGAAGTTTGTTCATGCTGCTTATAAAATATTCTTGAAGATCACTAAATGTTCCGAAAGCAAGTTCTCTCGAGTTCATCTTGTTTATTTAATTCTTATTTTCAATTATCATATTTTTATGTCCTGTGATAATTAGAGTTGAATTTGCACACTAGGAAGGGCCTACAAGCTCATTGTCACACAACTTCCCCTTAGAGTGGGATCACACGCAAGCACTGCCAAAGAGGGGCCATGTTTTACCCTGTGCTAATTGGTGATGGTCCATGATGGTCCGTGTAAAAGGGCGAGCCTTTTTACATGCCGATGATAGCGCCATCGTTGCATGTAAGCACAACCTTAACTCTTTTCCCTCCTCTCTTTTCACTTCTGCCCTAAAATGCAATGGAATGATACTTGCATGTAGGAAGATGGAATGCATCATACATGGAAAGATACATACCTAACTAAACCATTAACAAATGCGTCAAAAATCATAAAATAACATAAAAATACAGTGTGCACTCTAGATATACGCATTAATACACCCTATGTAATACGACATCTAAATCATATGAGAGCCATACTAAAGAAGAATATACTTATACTATGGGAACCCCTTGTGATTATGCTAGATATAAGGCTTTTTTCAACTTCATATTTATTTGGGGCATCTTATCTTGTGATATTCTTATGCTCATTCTTTCTATCATTGACTAATTTATTTCCCCATATATTGGATGGCAGAAAAGAAAAATGTTCGCATTGGCTTTGGCTGCCGTTATAAATTTCTTGTAGATTATAATTTAGATAACATAGCAACCTCCATGACATTCTGTTCCATACACCTAGATTTTGATGATGAACCTCTATTATCTACACTTAGTTCTCTAAAGGGACACACCTAGACTTTGATGATGAACCTCTATTATCTAAACTTAGTTCTCTAAAGGGACACATCCATTTTAAAGTTTTACCACCATTCTAGAGTTTATCACATCTTGTAATTATGCCAGGCAAAGCCCCGAACCCATTACTAGTTTTAGTGATTCGAAATTCCAAAACATAAAAAGAATAAGAGTATAGCATCGAAAAAAGAACAGGCATAGTACGTGTGCGCAAACGTCGCTATGTCCCTAATTGCACATTGAAGACCTTGCTATCTCACCAAGGCGAATTTGAACAGAAGGTTGGGATGTTCTTCTGGATCTAAAATCCTTTGCAGTTAAGGATCAAGGGACGAATTGGAGTTTCCAAGGCCTGTTTGTGTTCCGAATAGGTTTACGTTATGGTCAGAGCTTGCAATAGGGCATGATACGAGACAGCAAAGCTGGAGCCCCAACTGGAGATTGGGTAAATGCAATATTAAGGGTGGGGAGCCCCAACTGGAGATTGGGTAAATGCAATATTAAGGGTGGTTTCCCATGAAACTGAAAACCTGAATTTTTTTTGCAATGCAAAGTCCAAAACACGAGAGCTCAGAAATGGTGATAGATTAAATCTTGTCCAGGTTCTAAACCTCAGTTCATCAAGGTGAGGTATTCACGGGAACACACCAGGCTGCAGCCTGGCCTCAAGCAAATCTCCATGTTTGAGGCCCATGGGAAACCACCCTAAGTTTCAAACCAGAGTTTTAAAACCTTGGGGCCATGCATGTTAGCCTAGAAGAATGAATTATTTAAATTGAGCTATAATATTGTAGAAGGCATGTGCAAGCATGAGCTGGAGCCCAACGGATCAGAAATAAAATCCTGCTTCCTAGGTAGCCGTTTCTCAGGATAAGCTCTTCGCCGGATTTGCCCAACCATTCCGCCATGGCCAGAGCTCGATCCGGTTCTGTTCTACTATTCCTTTGTATCTGCCTCACTTTCTCCCCTTCATTTGCCGATTTTTGGTTCCCAAAATTTGAAGGAAAACAGCTCAAGTTGCTCAAAGCCTGGGACAATATCACCGTAGCAGATGAACAGCTCAAGCTTAACGGATTGGCAAATAACCAGCTTGGAAGAACAGTTTACGCCAAGCCGCTCACGATCTGCCCGAAAAATGGCTCGGTAGTTTCTTTTACCACAAATTTTACGTTTTTAATACAGGGGGGTTCTGGCAGGGGCGACGGATTTGCTTTCTTTATAACTCCTAAATACGAAGGAAGCCCTGCCGGAAGCAATGGCAGATGGTTAGGGCTTTTGAATGCGGATCAGAATACTAAAAATGCAGGGGATTTTGTGGCAGTGGAGTATGATACCCTAAAAAATGCAGGGGCTCCATGGAATGATATCAACGATAACCACATTGGAATAGATGTGAATAATATCAGCTCTATTGCTGTGTATGATTTGTACAAGTCCGGCGTTGATCTTGCAAATGGCCAGGTTTTAAGCTCTTTCATAAGCTATGACGCAAACACACAGGAGTTTAATATTTGTGTAGCTAATTCTACGCTGAACAAGTGTTCGGATCCTGTGATTTCTAAAGTGCTGGATATCTGTTCTGCATTGGATTCAGATCAAGTTTACATGGGATTTTCGGCCGGAACAGAAACAGAGGGGCCATATCAGAGCCACAACATTCTTACTTGGAGATTTATCTATGGTGAAACTGTGTCTAAAGCTACTAACGGATCTACCAGTAGCAGTGGAAATAAATCTTCAGCAAAATCAGGCTGTGGCCTTTCTGCTCCATCTGCTGTTCCATTTTTGGCTACAGCATTCTTTGGTTTTGTGGTTCTGGCATTGTTTTTGTAAAAAATAAGTGTAAACTGTAAACCTTGTGTTTGCATTTCTCAAGGGATTTCATACCTATTGTTGAGGTTACTCTTCTTCAGAAGCAACTGTTAGCCTCAATTTGACTCAAAATGTGTTTCTTTTGGGGACCAACAACACTTTTCTATGACCTTAAGTATAGTTTTTCTACAAGTTGTTATTATGGCAGGTTGACAAGGATTTTAGACCTATTCAAGTGCATCCATAACGTTTGAAATGCATCATTTCTGCTACAATGGCGCCTTAAGCCAGGGTTTCAAATTTCTTTCTTTCCTTGTATTTATAACAGTGGCGGGCGGCACATTTGATATAGGTAATGTGCCAGGGACTGCAAAGCAATATTTATCAAAACATGCTAAAAACTTATGCATAAACTGGACGGAATCGATTCTAGTGGTGATGCTGTGGCTTTGTTAAGAGCTATTCCAAGTTAGCGTTTGATACTTCTGCCATTGTTCCTGGGAGGTCTGCTGTGTATTAGTTTCTTGTTCTTTGTGAAATCTACTGGGCTCTTTAGAAGGTCATTGCGCTCAACCGATTTGTCATCTTTTTAAATTTTGAGAAGTTGTTACAACCATCATTCATTTAAATTGGATTTACGTCAGGATTTTGGACCATTTTGGCACTGCAGCTTTTTCTCGGGTTAGTAAATTTGCACCGAGAATGTGACTTTTTTTTATAACAGCGCAACATGATTGCATTAAAAATCGAAAATATTTTACATATATATGTCGAGTGACATAATGCCAATTACTTCTCAGAAGTGACCCCTAGAGATATCATAGCTTTCTTCCTCACTTCCACATATTGTAACCCTAGCAGTCTTGCCTGGGATGACCTTTGGGATCCATGAAATTAAAATAGTATCTAACTCAACCCAATCATCCCCTTCAATAGGTTTTTCTTCCATTTCTTTGTCCAACAGTCTCTATATCTTTCTTCCCCTGCCACTGCATTTAACTGGTGCATTGGACACCACCACTCCACACGAACTTTGTTCATATTGCGGTCGCCCACTTCTTTGCAAACATCTGAGATGGTATAACCCATCCACACATGGTATATCTCTTTGCGCTCTGGTACTATAAGTGCAAATTGATGGCAAAGCAAGTCATCTTTGGAATCATAATTCTCCAGCCCGAGATATTTAGGCCTTCCTTTCCTAGAACCAACATAATGTTTTTCAGCAGCTGGAGGAGCCATCGACTTGCGAATACTACTAACCACATCATCAACTTCCGCAGGTGTTAAGTCTCTCCACCTAGACTTAGGTAGCCATCCAGCTTTCAGTTCATCAGAGGATGTGTCTACTTGTCCCAATAATCCATGTACTTGTGTCCAATAATCTATCAATGCAAGGTTGGTATCATCAGGGTTATTTTTCCAATACTTGATGTATTCAGAAATGCGTCCAATGTGCTTTGCAATGAATCCATCTCTGCAAAAGGCTTAAGAGCTTTTGGTTGACCTCTGAAAATCTTAGGTTTACCATTCTCATCTTCGTACCATATAGGTACTCCCTCATCTGGCCTCCGTTTATCATCTGAAGGTCTCATCTTCCATTGCATTATTGGCTTATTTCCCATGACCCAGAAAGTGTACTGAAGAGGTCTAGATTGACCTTCCATATCAAGAGCATAACGTTCGATAAAATTCTTCCAATCAGGCACCTCTTGTATGATCAACCCTATAGGAGAAGGTGAAATGCATTCACTAAGAACTTCCATTAGTCTAGGAAGATTGGTCACAGTTTCAACTGCGCACTATACTTCCCAAACAATGCATCCACATCCTCATGAGTGTGTCCAGGCATTAAGAACCCCAAATTCACTCTTTCAAAGACACCCACAACTGTCAAATAAGATAGGATCTTGACACCAATTAATATTTGATTTTAGTCTAGTAACATATGGCTGCTTATTACCTACTACTCAGGGCTCCAAGGCTGTCAAAATCGGGATGGGCATGCATTGAAAGGGTGCAAAAACAATTTCTGGCATTCGAGCTTGGTGTTAAAATCCAGACACTATACAAAATGATATTGGCTGAGGTCGGGTTTATGCCCATAGAAGCTGAAGCACTTAGTCAAACACTGCATTATTTAAATAGAGTGCTGAAGATGGACTCAGATAGACTCCCTAAACGGGCTTTACATATGTCAATGCTCAAGGAAGGTGGCTGGTACCAAAAGGTGTTGGAATGGGCAGCAGCTTGGGGGATTACTCCCCATAGTTGGCCGGATAAATTCTCTGATATAAGGGGCTTTGTTGGAGAAAAATTTGTCAATAAATACTGGCATTTGACACCCCGAGAAGAGATAAAAGCGAGATTTTATAGATCTGAGTTTAATGCTATTGTAGGGGACTCTGAGCAATCATACATGCAAGCAGACTTAAGTGTTAAAGAGCGGCAATTGATTTCGCAACTGGGACTGTCATCGCATCATTTGGCCATTGAAGTAGGTAGGTGGCATCGTATTCCACGGGAATACCGCCTTTGTCCATGCTGCTTGGTACAAATTGAGAATGAGATACATGCTTTCATTGAATGTCCTGCATATGAGGATATTCGGGGGGACTTTAGAATTACATGCAGTAGCTTGCGAGAGCTTATGGAAGTTCAACCAAAGAAATTGAGTGCCTACATCAAAACGGTATATAAGAAAAGAACAGAGATAATTGCATTTTATGATTATATGCAGGAGATGGAAGTAGCTCATGAACGTTAATTGTGTTCGAAAATGCTTATGATCTATGATATGTACATATTTCCATATAGATCCTTGTTGGGTCTCAAAAATGGCGTGATCAATAAATTATAGTTATAGTTATAGTTACTATGGGTGTAATAGAACACAGTTACATAAGCAAGAACACAAAGATTATGTATCTATATTCTCTTATTTGCAATTTGAAACATGATAATAGTGTTCTTACATTAAAATATGTATTATGTTCTGACAAAATCTAGCAAATAATTTCAAACTCTAATACAAGAAAAGTAAGCAAAAGATGTAGATCCAGTCTTTAGGATCACTTGTTCCATCATTCGGGCTCAATTCCAACAAGAAATTTTTATCTTGCTTTTTAACAAAGGATCAAAAGATTCACAGATTCAATATTAGGCTAAGACAACGTTTGAGCTTGGACAAAGGCTTAAGAATTTAGGAATGCACAAGGGCTAAAGTAGAATGAGTTAATCTCGAAGAGTCGTTGCCTTTATATTCGTGCTAGAGATTACCTTTTCTACAGAAGGTCTTTTTATTGGAAATATCTCCAGCAAAGGGCTAGTCGCCTAATTTTAGAACTGTTCACATCTTCAAGAATGTTCACGATAAGATTTGACTATAGCAGACCATTTGGGGATCAATTCCTTTTCTTGGCGATGATATCACATCGTAGCTCTGCCATAGCGGCTATCATCCATTACCAGCCAATGGATTCCATAATATAATAAACCTAAGGTTTATGAAACTATTCACTTGTAGATTAAATGGACTGATCCTTATTTAAATAGTTGACTTCAAGCCACTCCCCAGTGCACGACAATCTGGAAAAAAATTATTTCGTCTTAATTCCATTAAATATGTTCATTCTAGTTCAATTAGAAAGTGCCTCATGTGACGCTCCCCAAACCTATACGATGCTCCCATCGTATACATACGGGAAATCCCCTTTTCCATGGCGACAATACCACCATAGAAAGACCCTCCGTCTGACTCGGACCACTTGTGGTGACAAGTGTCCAGGTGAAGGACACGGAGGTGTCATTCGTCCCACGCCTTCGATGGGAATCCTAGATAGCGGAAGCGTACATACAGGGTTAGCACCTGGCAACAATACAAATAAATAATATGCCACCACGAAGGGTGGTCCATCATCATCATCAGTACCATAACATCCAGAACATCAATCATAATAAAGGAAACGCACCATAAACAAGGGCTCTACCCCAGCTCAGACTCATGAGAATCAACTGACGGCCAAGGCCTCCAGATAACAACAGACAGAATCATAACAATGGCGTTGGCTGGCATAGAACAATGGCTAGGGTAGTCCACTCCATCCGCCCCTTCTGTGCACACTTTGCAGATAGGCTAGAACATGCTATGGCGTGATTGTAGCCTTCTGGAGACGCAATCCCATGGAATCACCCTATGGAACTACTCCGGGTTACATCTCCCCGGTCCGATGAGGCAGGTCGGAGAGGCATCCCCTCCCCGAGCATGACAGATCCCTGGGTGTGGTAGAGAACGCGTGCCCCCTCAGTGACCCCCGCATTCGTACCCGACTTACTCCCCTAAATCTAAAGGCCGACTCACCTGCCCGTTCGAGCCCAGGGCACCCAAGAATATTGGCTCGACACCTGCGACCCAGGAAGTGTCAGACCCATACCCGGCCCTCTCCGTGACCGGCTATAAGTCTAGCACACTGTAGGAGTCCTATAGCCACGCTGGGCAATACCCCACCCTCGATTCACCATCATACTCGTTATCTGGTGCTGAATCAATCATAACATCCACAGCCAGGTGGGCTCTTGTGCACAGGCCGCATTTATTGGGATTTAAGAGGTTCTAGCTAGGAACATCACTAAATCTAAATAGCTTTCAGGTCTCTACCCCCCTTAAACCCACATAAGGAATAGAAAGAGAGAATAGAATCAGATACAACGTTCATAATCATCATAAATAGATCATAACATAGAATCTAACCATCTATCTACCTCAAACAAGGGTTAGAATAGCATACAACTACCTAAAGATTGACCTGTATCCTGGCTGGACCCATTGTCTCGAAGAACATCCATAGAACTGGTCAGGTGTTAGGTTGTAACAGCCCTTTCCTTCCTCTGCTCTTTCCAAACTCGAATTTGGGCAGAACTAGGATGGGAAGCTCAATTTGCCACCCAAAGATGGCAACCTGCCCTTGGCCAATCGAGTGAGGCCAAGTGGCACATTCTAGCTAGCCTACTTGGCTAACTAATACCATTAGTTAGTGTACTTAGGTTAGTTTAATGCCAATAATCCCTCTTAAGTTAATCCCCAATATTCCACATACCTTGGTGACGTGTCAGGTTTGGTATACGTATACCATATACTTACATGGAACGTCACATTCTACCCCCCTTAGAATAATGTTGTCCTCAGCATTAAGGATGGGAGAGAGAATCATTAGTAAAAGAAAAGGAGAGTAGATACTTTATTATAAAATATAGGAGGTTACAAAAAGATCATGAATGATTAAAGTTGCGGACCGGAGTCCTTTCACAACATAACTTAACACACTGATTATGCATGACAACAAGCCCCTAAGTGGACCATAAAGACATAGATAAAAAAAGCATATCATGACTCCGAAAGTGAGTCATCCAAAACTGCAGATGCTGCTGTGTGCACCACACACATGCAGAATGACAGTACATCAGTAATCAAAATAATTATAGAAAGTTGTGGTTGAAGGGACCACCCCCTTAATAAGGAAATAAAAAAAAAACTGAAATAAAGGGAATCCTATAATGCCTAGGGCTTGTAAGTCGTCGCGGCATACGGAATGGCATCGTTCCTATTTTAGCCGGAGATGGTTGCGGCCTAAATGCTAAAATGCAATCCCCCTCAATCCTAGGATGCGTCTACGCCAACCCCCCTGCATGATCCTTGTCATCTACTGCACAATAACATACTATTGGAGTCGGAGTCGATAGCATCGTGGATGGTCCGCCCCTGATATTGTTGCATGAAGTCAGGGTAAGCCTTGTCAAGGTCTTGTTTAAGGACCCAGGTAGCATCCTCCGTAGGTAAATGTTTCCACTTACCAAATACTGCAATATCTGGGTTCTTCTGGTTTGTTTATATGCTTTGCGAAGGAGAGCCTCTGGAACAATTTCCAATTGCTCGTTTGTCATCTCCAGAAGAGTTGGTGTATCAAGAATCTCATGAGGATCCAGAGTATACTTCTTCAGAAGGCTTACGTGGAAGACTTTGTGTACTTTTAGATGAGCAGGTAAGTTTAACTTATATGCTTGAGGACCTATCCGTTCAATGATCTGAAAGGGTTTTACCCATCGTGGTGCCAGCTTCTTGCAATTCCCAATTTTAAACTTGGCCTGCTTAATCTTAATCTTCAACCACACAGATTCACCAACCTGAAACTCACGCAGGGTACGGTGTCTATCTGCTAAACTCTTTTGGCGACTTTGTGCAGCCAAGAGATATCCTCGTATTTCCTAAACCAAAACTTGCATATTTGTAAGCAACTGTTGTGAAACTGCCACTTTGGAAACTGGGTTATGCCATGTATCTGGAGTAAGACATTGATAACCATAAGTGATCGTAAAAGGAGACATCCTTGAGGACTCCTGTCTGGTACTATTATGAGCAAATTATACCAAATGAATGTAATCTGCCCATTGAGATTGCTTATTCTAGATATAATTCCGCAGCACATCATCAATAATTCTATTGGTACGTTCTGACTGCCCACTCTGTCTGAGGGTGATAGGCCGTGCTCATGGCAAGCTTGGTTTGTATAGTGCAGAAGAAGTCCTTCCAAAAAGCACTGACAGATTTGGTATCATGATCCGAAATAATGGTGCTGGCATCCCACGGAGCCGGAAGATCTTCTTGGAGAATAAAAGTGTCGTATCCAAGGCAGTGTCGGTGGTATGACATGACAAGAAATGTGTCATTTTGGAAAGCTTGTCAACTACCACCATCAAGGCGTCAAATCCACGAAGTGTGCGTGGGAGACCGACAATAAAGTCCATGGTAATGACTTCCCATTTCGCATTGGGGATGTCTAAAGGCTCCAGTGTACCTGGTATTCTTAGTTGTCCTGCCTTTGTCTGCTGGCAAAATTGGCACTGTTTAATGTCGCGCGCAATATGCTTCTTCATACCAGGCCAAAAGTAACTGGATCTTATCTTGAAATATATTTTCATAAATCCGGTGCAACCCGCAACAGGACTATTATGCGTCTCATGGAGAATAAGCCGTCTAACTCCTGATGAGTCGGGTACACATAACTTGTCGCGGTAATATAAAAGATTACCGTCCTTCTTATAATGCCTAAATGTATTCCTCTCCTTATCTGTCCTGGCCTCTTTAGAAAGGCTGGCCCACACTTCATTGAACTCGGGGTCCGTTGGAAGAGATTTTTCAATAGTCTTCCCAAATTCATTTGTAAGAGTTGCAATGGGTTCGGGTGGTCAATGGATGCCGAGATAAGGCATCTGCAACGACATTATGTTTATCAGATTTATACAGAACTTCAAAGTCATATTCCTTCAAAAATTCTCCGTTGCCGAAGATTGAGATTTGCTTGTGTGAAGATATATTGTGTGAGGTCTCGAAATTATGCTTTTCTAGCTTATAGATCTATAGGGTTTCCTGATCGCAACTACATGTAGCACCTATCAACTAATCCCTAGGCTAGCCCCATCTCCGGAAGCAAGCCCGTACAATTATCTTAGTTTAGTTATCTTCAGTTATTCATGTTCCTTATAATTACCAATTCTTTCAAATGGAAAGATAGAATCTAGAAAGGAGAAGATTTGTGTTTCTATCTCCAACATCTATATATATATATATATATATATATATATATATATATATATATATATATATATATATATATATATATATATATATATATATACAAGTCTTTGTACTATGTAGGGCCTATACGAGTTGAATGTATCTATTCTGAGGATTATCTCAAAATTCCTCTAGATTCCTCAAGATTCTATGTGAAATCTCCTAGATTCTCTTAGTTTCTACGAAGATTCCTCTAGATTCTCCAAGATTCTATCAAGATAACCCTAGCTTCTCAAACATTTAATGAAGACTCCCCCCATAGATTTCGTTAAGATTCTCTTGCGATTCCTCTAGATCCCCAAAGATTGTCCTAACATTCCTCTTGATTCCCCAAGATTCTTGGTACATTCTTCTAAGTACCCTTAGATTCTATAACGATTCTACTAGTTTCTTAAAGATTTTACGAGGACTCTGTTAAATTTCCCATTATTTTACGAGTTGTATAGGTTAAATTTAATGTTTCATTTAACAAACATCTTCTCATGCAGTTTCACTTATATAATTGGAATTCAATCACACAAATAGGAGTATACATCTAGACCAAACTCATGAAGATTTAGCTAAACCCATTGCTCGATATTCATCTAATGACCATCTTGACACAACAAATGAGGTGTTGCATTTCCAGATTCCACTTCTAATTTCCTTGTTAAAACACTAATTATGCCATTATGCCATCCCTCAGCTTGTCGGAAGCTCGCCATTGTTTCTTGATGAAAGCATTTTTGCAGGATATCATGAACAAATAAGGTTAGCATTGCTTATGTTTGTTGTATCATGTTAGTTCTAATTCCTCCATTTGCCAACTTATGAAACGAGTACTTGCATTTAGGGACATAGAAGATATAGTCTTTCTTGCACTGCAACAGCATGAAGTTTATGACAAAATTGTACAGGGAAGACGATGTAAATTTGAATCAAATAGACCACATCCAATTTTGTTTGAAGGATCTCTCCATGCAATTAATGGGATAACGTAATATTACAGACATAACAAACAATACAACGGATGTGATAATGAAGCTAAACCCATTGCTCGATATTCATCTAATGACAATATGGACACAACAAAGCAAATGAGGTGTTGCATTTCTAGATTCCGCTTCTAATTTCCTTGTTAAAACACTAATTATGCTATTATGCCATCCCTCAGCTTGTCGGAAGCTCGCCATTGTTTTTTGGTGAAAGTATTTTTGCAGGATATCATGAACAAATAAGGTTAGCATTGCTTATGTTTGTTGTATCATGTTAAATCTAATTCCTCCATTTGCCAACTTATGAAACGAGTACTTGCATTTAGGGACATAGAAGATATAGTATTTCTTGCACTGCAACAGAATGAAGTTTATGACAGAATTGTTCCTCCATTCGCCAACTTATGAAACGAGCACTTGCATTTAGGGACATAGAAGATATAGTATTTCTTGCACTGCAACAGAATGAGTACAGGGAAGACGATGTAAATTTGAATCAAATAAGACCACATCCAATTTTGTTTGAAGGATCTCTCCATGCAATTAATGGGATAACGTAATATTACAGACACAACAAACAATACAACAGATGTGATAATGAAGCAAATACAGAAAACCTTGTTCCTAGTCATTTCAAATGTCGTGGCCTGAAAACGAAGTGTCTCTCCTCCACACATAGCTTCAAGCTGATTTTCAGTTACACTTAGTATATTTCACATTTGCCGTTCGTTGAATTAGGTATGAAGACATTTTGAAAAACCATTGGGATAATTTGTCAGAGTCAAATGTACAATAATAGTTACCCAGAATCTTGTAAATTCACACCTTGACAGTAAGACGTGCCGCCAAAAGCACTGAAATTTGTTTGCCTTCTTTTTCTCATTCACCATAGAGTCTATATCTTGCCTCTCAAATGATTCAGGCGCAATTAAAAAACAATAGAAAAGCAATATCATCTTCCATAATGAGTTTCTTATTGCCAGACTTCCATGATAACAAATCCTCTGCATATTAACTTGGAATCTGGAATGTCCACTCCCGCTGGAGCCATCTGCTGACACCTATCTCCCACAATAAGCCCTCTAACAACATGTAATTTTTCTTTCGATGGCCGATAATATGCACATACATTGATCTGACGCAGAACATACCATGCAGTCTCAAAGCTCGATTTACATGGGTCGTCATGTTTGGCTAAAAATTTAGAGCATAATTACCCTTGATATATTACAACCCTCAGGGCATTCTTATCCTTCACAAGTGCACTGAAGTGCCAGATTATCCTTAACAAAGTTCATAGCCACCACAAAAAACTCTATAGGCAGCACTTCGGACCTTCACCATGGCACCAGTATAGAAGCTTCGCCATTGCTAAAAAATACACAAAAGCACATTTAGATGACCTACTGGCTGAAAAACAAAAACAGAACAATGATAAACTCAAAATAGTTTTACAAATTTAAACATCAACTTGCATTGTACTCACCTTAACATACGAAATAAAGCTGTCAAAAATTACTTCCTTTGTATTGCCATAACAACAAAGCTTCCTCTACTTTGCAACCAGGCGGCCATTCAAATGAAGAGCTGAATAAGCAAACAGACCATGTTCGATAATTCCAAGATGTTTGGATACAATCTGCATTTCTTACAACCTGCAGCAGAGTGATAATTGATTGAGACACAAGTTCCTTTTCTGCTTCTAATTGCGTTCGCTTAAATAACTGCCTTGAGATGTTTTAAATGCATCATTATATTTTGTATGTACTAGTTATGGAGAAACCATCTAGCCATCACACTTACAATATTGACATTTATGCATAGCTGCAAACAGAACACTCAAATAAATTCCCCAACAATAAGAAACTTACAGCCATGAGGTCTAATGCTGCCTACCCAAGCTCAGTTTGCCATTTTCCGTGTTCCCATCTACATTGTTTGCTGGCAAAATTCAGGAACATTATGCGGCAGAGTTTTTGCAGAGCAACAATGCCCAACACTTAGCATGACGATGAAGCTATTTGCTAAGATAACCTGTCCAACAAACGATATTATCGTTTACATATTGATTGGAAATATATACATTGCTTCCAAATTGCTAATTACGTGAGATAGTATCTCAAGTCTTCAGAGAGATAGCACCTAAGAATGTTTTGTTACACATCGCAAGTGCAAAATCAGGTCTGTGCCAATATAAAAGCATCACCTGAGATGTAGCAATCTATCCATCGTAAAGCATGACGCATTGCTTCCTCAATTCGTGGGCCTGCTATTGTAGTTGCCACTACCTCGTCCAATGCCATAATTATGTCCTCCCCAATCTTATTCTGAAAGCAAGAAGACTGTCAGTAACAGAAGAAATGTAACATGCATCTTACAAATTTAAGGCTATTAGAGAAACCAGAATGCATATTGATTCTTCACGATTCAAAAAAATTGATTTCCCATCAACTAGTGACTGATGCACAAATAAAGTACGTCCCTGATGACTAAATCTTTACTAGCCTGTCATCTGAACCACTGGCTAAATGATAAGGGCAACGCCTGGTTGGCTTCAACACGACAACCTGGGGCTCTGCCCAGATAGACACAAGGATCATGTTGCCTCCATGTCTGCAAACAAGCACAGACTAAACAGAAATACTCAAGCCGATCAATAACTCTGCATAAAATAAAAGGGTTAATTCACAGAACCAAGCAAAGAATCCGGTTGTGGAAAATCGCAGTGACAGGGGATCGAAAGGGAAGAATACATCAGTCAAGCAAGTCAACCAGCAGCATCTACGATGGCTCTGAATGACAGCCGAACAGAAATATGCCGTGCTTAGAAAAAAAACTTACCTCTTTGTTCTTCGAATGAGCCAGAATGGAAACTAGGAGAGACTGTAAGTGATGGAGGAAGTGAGACCAAATAGAAAATGAAATTGCCAATCCAATCAGACGAAATCCTGGAGTAGCTAAGAGACCAAGGCCAAGCAGAGAATGATAATATTGCAGCAAATTCGATTCCATGCCATGAACAGATGCTCAACGGAGACAGAAATTAAAACTCCAATAGAAGGAGGCGGCTCTTTTTTCCCATCATATATCCTGTATCTGCAACTACGATTCCAAATCCATAGGATGCACCGTTCAATAGAATCGGCCAGCTTTCTCAGAGATAAAAAGAGGAGGGGAGGATCCAAAAAGAGCGGCCAAGCTGCCGCCGCATTACACAAACTAAAAAAAAAAGGAAAAGCAAACTGTACAGAATCAAAGAACAAAGAAAAAAAATATTCAGGGCTAAGGAAAAATGTTCACCAGCTTTGTCGATCAAAGACTACGGCTCTAAATGATCCTGGAGCCCCAAATCTGCGGAAAAAAGTGTAAGCGCTCCTGCCTAAGATTGGAGATGACACCAGAAGTGTTCTTATTTGGGCCTAGCTTGCTCCTATGGCAAACTTGAAATGGGATATGCCCAAGACGCAGAACCAGCAGGATTATGCTGAAGAATTAAACTGCAGAAGCTTGGCTATAGCGGCAGATTTGTGTTTCTATCTCCAACATCTATATATATATATATATATATATATATATATATATATATATATATATATATATATATATATATATATATATATATATATATATATATATATATATATATATATATATATATATATATATATATATATATATATATATATATACAAGTCCTTGTACTATGAGGGAGTGTCCGAAGCCGACTGGTCATTTGTCGACGAAATATTTTTGTATGAAGAATACCGTGAAGATTTTGGCAAGAAAGTTGGAGGTTAAAGTCGCCCTATTAGGTACGCTCAAATAAAGAAGCCAAGCTAAATGTGAACTAAACTAAATGCTTGTATTATGTAGGGAGCGTGTGAAGTCAAATCTATGTATTTATATTGGAGAGTATAAGTTTTCCAAGTTTCTATAAGATTTTTAAAAATATCAACTTTCCCTTAAGAATACTCAATATTATGGAAAGATTCTATAAGATTCTCTCCGGTCCTCTAGGAATCTATAAGATTCGTCAACATACTGCGAGCATTCCTGTAGATTTATAAAGATTTTCCAAAAGAAACCCTAGATTCACTGCAAAGCACACCCAGTGTGAAAGAGTTGTCTAGATTCCCTTAAGATCCCCGTAGCAAGTCTGTTAGACATACTTCCTATAGGTTATTCAAAAAGTAAGCCTATCAATGCTAGATTCTGTAGATTCCACGTGACTTCCATTATTTTGTGAACATGCAATATACCATAACACTTGCTACCAAAGATGGTAGCCCAAACGCAAGAAGGCTACCACTCGAACTAATTTTGCTAGAAGGAAATGGCAATATTTCATCATTTACATAACATTTTGTTAGAAAGAGTTCAAATAGCTATGCAATCGAGGCATCATAAAGAGGTCTCAAACCTTCCGAGAACTTTTTTTTTTCCAAATGAAGAAGTTCGGCTTCCAATCCATATGGTTGGAAATATCAGTCACAGAACGAGTTAGCATTCACAATACAAATAAAGTCACATATATATGGGTTCCACTTTGTTGAGGTCACATTAAATTTTCTTACAAGTTCAATTCACGTGTTTGAACTTTTTTAGTTTATTAGATATGTGCTTAGAATTCAATCTCTAATGCCAGACAAATTGCCATGTAAGATATCGTGAACATGGTTGGTATTTGCATGGCTGAATCGTTGGGGCATCTCTAGTCTGCAATCCAGAGATGATTGCCAACTTATGATGTTTGAAAGACATACACATAAAGCATTCCGCTTTATAAGAAACACTACTTCTCAAATACCACATTAAATAGCTCCCTCTTGCTACTTTTCAAATACCAACCCTGCTTTATGACTTCTCTCCTTGTCATACGAATAAGAAAGTTCTTCTGCAAGCTTTTCGCCAACGTGAAATGTTTTGAGTCTTCCAACAAACTCCTTCACATCCATAAAGCAATAAGGCCACCTTTTATCGGTGCAATATTTTTCCTGATCCTTCCGTGATGTCACCTGTAATTACCACACGTCATTGTAAGTTGAGGAGCATGTGCCCATAGTTAATTTATCCAATTCAATGTGAGTTAAGAAATGATAGTATGTCTAGCGACGACAAAGCATCTCACCTCTTGTAAAAAGTCAGCTACTCCCTTCCACTTTGGACACGAATTACTCCCTTCCACTTTGGACACTAATTCACAGCTTTCAAAGAACTCTACAACATGTTCAAGAGGCCCCTGATACACAATTTGCCCTTTAGACGTCAAACGTCAAAATGGTCAAACGTCTCAGGAGTTCGCTGTAAAAGAGACATAAAAATTGTCCCTTCTAAAACATGATCAAATTGCTGCAGACATCTCTCAATTTGATATGTTGTTGAACTATCTAAACCAGTAAATATTTCGTCCATACATAATGTCTTTGTCAGTCCTACAATCATGTCACTTGAAAAGCAAACAAATAACATTGACCAATTTCAGGAAACTTAATAGTATAACAGTTCTTATTTTGTCAGCTATGTTGCAGTACCGATTGTAACACAATATAGTGAATAAGGAGTGCACTTTCCAAAACAGGGTGCTCTGCGAGAACAACAATACCTTTAAATTGTAGTCAGTGATAAAGCTGCTCGAATTCCTTCTGTACAGATGCTCTGTTATACAGATGGAGTAAAAACATGTTGGCAGTCACTCACCATATCTTGTTCCAACACCTTGACAACGTGCAGAGAATTCAGAGAATTCTAATGTTTCTCTAACAGTCATGTCACCCACATGCAAATCAAATTGGCTTATATTTACAGAGGTTTTCTGTGGAATAAACTCTTGCAATCCATGGCCATTGTAGGTAATTTGCCTTTTAACTTGCATCATTGGTTGTTAACATCAATGAGAAAGTCCTGTGAGCGTACAGTGATCAGTCTGTCTACTTTTTAAGTGTTTATCGAGCTTTTCAGGCAAGGCCAAAGGCAGAGTCCTTTGTCAAGAACTTGGCGGACCTAGCAGAAGCATCATTCTGTAAAAGAAACGGCAATTTGTCTTTCAGTTCCTAACAATGAAATGCGTATTTGTTTTTGTCTACTAACCTCCCAGGCTTAAGGACGCCACTGACATCCTTCAAAATTGTGAGCTTGGTTCTCTTTGTTGTAGATATGGCTACTGCATTTAACAAACCTTGTGGCATTTCGCCAAGACACAGCTACTTAACTCCCTGGTTCACAGAACTTTAGTCCGCAATAACAAAACTGCACGATTAGTAAATCGAATAGCTCCTAATTAGAGCTACATATGAAATATTTAAGTAGACAAACTCAAGAATAAACAGAACGGATAAAGGCAATTAAAGATTTTGCTCATTGCTCTCTATTCGTCTAAAACATCTAAAACATCGAATAAATCACCAAAGAATTTACGGATCCTCTTGAGGCACATCATATTTACGGGCCTGACATTTGAATTGTTTTTCTCTGATTAATAACTTAAACCATAGCCAGATTAGATCGACCAGACCAGAAAAATCAATGACTCCAACCAAAGAAAACTTTAAAACCTTGAAATAAAGCGGCAAATAAGACTAGAACAGTTGCTAGGCAATGAAAAATACATTTGAGATTCATAAAAAATAGCATAATATCTGATTGAACAAAATATTACTTAGTTCAAATGTGTGATCTTTCTTAACTGGACCTGCTACTCCAGTCTAATCTTCTGATTCATTTGTGATAAGCCTAAACTGTAGAAATATGATTCATGCATGTTTGCACAAAGATAAATAGAGGAATTTACTGTGTATTCTTATAAGGACAAAAGGCTAGGCCATATTTTGATTAGCTCAATTAATGATCGATGGTTAAAGAGATGGACCTTCCTCATCAAGACCAGTAACTACCAGAGAATGCAATTTAACAACTTGGTTAAATGGCACGTATATGAGAAGCTCCTCATCGGCATCACCCTCACGAACCAAACCTTCATCTTCTTGTAACCCTACAACAGAACCTCAGCTCTCATTATAGTGAGAAATGTATAATGCAAAGGTTAAGCATGTAGTACTTGTTTTAACGCGTGGACAGAAGAATCAGTAGCTTTCTCATTCAGACCCTCTTAAAGACCAGTACATGCATTCCACAACGTCAACCTGCAAAAACATTTACAGCTTAGTTTTTCTAGTTGCCTACTATCGAGAATGCAAAACTCAACGAACTTCTAAAGCACTGAACGGAAAATGAAGTTATGATACAGACTAGACAACAAAGAAGTAACTTAGCCGACCAATGAGTAGTAACGAGCAGCCACGGCCTTTGTGGAGAGAACCGAAACATAAGCTTTGATTTTGGGAATCGGTATTTTGTTCGACATCCAAAATGCAGAATCAAAAAATTAATAGAAGGAAAATCAATGTAGTAATTTTCTGCTTAAATCCGCTGCAACTATCTATTTCTTAAGCGGCAAATAAGACTAGAACAGTTGCTGCGTCACATTTTACTTTCGCATTTTTCTCTTCTAACCCATTTGCAAAGCTTTGTCTCAGAAGCTCTAAAATGCCGTTATTTGGAAACTCGAATAAGCCCAGCTATGGCGCCTCTGACAGTCAGGACCTTCCGTACGATTTTTGTGCCTGCTAGCCCAAACCCAGAGTACAAAAAATCCGGTCAAGAAAATTAAAAAGCCTTACCTTCAAATTAAGAATATCGGCGCCAAATTACAAATCTTAGCAGAAATGGAACTAGCTGTCGAATGCCCAGTATCTTAGCATAAAAGGAACCAGCTGTTGCATGCCAGTTATGGCATCCTACGACCTTTAACAGTAGCAATAAAAAGGAAATTACGCCCAGACTGCGTCTCCAAAGCATCGTCCAAACCCAGACCTCGAATCTAAGAATCGGCATTTAGAATCAATCCGCACCTGGAAAAGCCCCTGCACCAGCAAGATTAGCCGATCAAAACTCTTGCAAAAGAATGACAATCGGGAAAAAATCCAAACCTGGGGCTTTTCTCTGATGCTCCATTGCTCCAAACTGAATGCATCAACTCCTCTGATGCTGTAGAACAGATCACGCCAGCTGCAACAGACAACTATCAGAGCGTTTCCATGTAGAAAGCATAGTAACAGAGATTATATTGCTACTCACATTGTTACCCAGATCCCTGATCGGCGAAAATAGGTGCAAACATGCGCCTGATCAGGGAAAAAATCCAACAAAAGGGCACAAACTGTTGCCGGTCTTGCCAAAACCATTTCTTGTAAAAATCTTCCTTAGCTTTTTCGTTGCCAGGTCTAACATCAACATCGTGCTTCAAGACCCATCGCAGTTGGAAGGGAAAGGATTATTGAACAATCGGTGCAACCAAGGCAGAAGAAGAAACGGATTGAAGGGAGATGCCCCGGCCTGGCCACGTAATTAATTATAATTAATGCCTCATTAAAAATTGCTGCCACCTCAAAATGCCATTTAATTTCATTAACTTTTATCAACATCTTGAATTAAATGCTCACGTTCGACGGTCTGGATTAAAAGCCCCAATTTAATTCCTCAAATCCGACGTCACAGATCAAAAGCCCCAAATAAAGGGGTCATTTGAGGTGGCTTATTTGGTACACTTGGGGTGGATTGAGGTGGCTCCACCAGGGCCGTCGGATCTCAGATCTGGACGGTCTAGGCGGCGACACCAAAATCTCTAGATACGTTTGGTACACTTATATAATTGTATATATATAAGGGATATATCATTATATATATAAAACTATTCTATGTGTCCCAGGAAAGGATGTACCCATCTATATAGAGATTAATGCCAGCCGTCCAATTGAAAATGGAAGGCCATGATGCCGCCATCTCATGTGGTGCATGATGGGCATACACATGAAAATTTCTTTCTGATGAGGTGGCGTGCCACATGCCCTTTATTTTGTATGGGGGCATGTATGGGTTATGCATGGGCATCCACCTACCCCATGTCTAAACCGTTGGATGGGGGAAGGCAAAATCTGGGCCTTCAATACAAAGGTAGGGGAAAGTGCAAAGAAATTCTTTAAAAAAAGTAAGGTGGTACCTTTATTTAATGAGGAAATAATGAGGTGACAAAATATTTATTGATGGGCCATGTTATAAAGATCGATGACAACCATTTTTTTTTTGGTTAAATGCAAAGAAATTTCACCGCAATTAATATGGGGGGTGAGGCAATTAAGCATTTATTTTGAGGTGGCATAGTGATAGTGAGGTGACTTGCGTAAATTGCTTGAAAGAAAAAAAATATATATTAGTGCATAAAGCCATTGCAATTAAACGCACTTGATAAATGTGGCATATTAATTAATAAAAGCTACAACGTGGCGAAGGCATAATTAAATCCACCCTAGGAAAAGAGAGCGAAAACCCAGAACCGATTTTTCTCTTGCATGGCGGCAATGGCGCCAAATTCTTCTATGGCGGAGGCAGACAACCTTGTGCAGCAGTGGAAGAATCCCAAAACAGATGATTTTACAATCAGACTTTCGGTTATGATGCCGGTTTCTTTGTTTTCGTGAAGTAAGAGGTAGCGCCTTAGGCATTGCGCCTGTGCTTCAAGGCCCTCCAGACGAGGATAGGCCCTCCTTTGGCATTTCTTGCCCTGCTGCAATCGCTACGTGGAGTTCTGTTCCTATCATAGCCATAGCCAAAGCATTCGTTTTTGGCATCAAAGAGCAGATACTGGAGAAGGGCCTAGATCCAGCTTCATGCACATTTTCCATATTTTTTGTTGATGCTTTTTCATGGGTGCCTAACTGGGAATCCGGACTGAAGCAGAAGTTCGTGGAGATGGATAGCAAAAAAGCAAGCAAAAGAGCAAAAAGGTAACCGTTATTCCTTCTAGGAATACTTCCGTTTAATCTTCCGTCTAAATTTTTGGCAGTTTCTAGATTTTTGGCTTTTGCTTATTCTTGATCTTCGCTTATTTTGCTTTCTCCTTTTGCTGTCCGATGCCAGATGTGCAGGGCCTTATGCCTGCTGATGAAATGGATAAACAGGGCATTATTTCCCTGTTTTATCCTGTACTTCTGGTGCAAATAAGCAGGCAACTCCATTGTAAATGTAATCAACGATTGCGGCATACAAGATCTTCTGTCTGTTATATGCTATCAGAGAATACAGAGCCAGGCTTTTCCTTTTCCTTTCTCTTTCGTATTTTGCTCTGTAAAATGAAGATACCCATTGTCTCCGACCAGATAAGTCGATTTTGAGCTTCAATGGTAAACGAGATCTGCTTCTAACCTGGATTCAGATGGATCATATGATGAAGCTAAGCTATGGTGTTCCGAATGCATGCTGTGCATGCCAAAGTGCTTTATCTCTGCTTATAAAGTTCTGTATTTGTCTTTCTGGTAGTCTACTTGGTTACCAATAGGAGTTGAAAAGGAAGGCGTCTGCATCAAATGGAAGGAGAGAATTCCTGTTTAACTCTTACAGGCTATTGTGGCAGAGAAATGCTATTACCTCTCTGCCATCTACTGAGATAAGGTTCTTATAATGCATTGTCCAGGATAACATTATGGTTTCCCAGATTTCCTGAGGAACCATAACATGCTTTTCCACTTTCTTGGATGTTATGCATTGTACACATGTAACCTGCTGCTTCTTTTTTTGCAGGATGGGTCATATGAAACATCTGCCATATTTCAGCTGGATGGTGCTTATCAACTCTATTTAACCTGGCGTTTATGGAACTTAAAAATTGCAGGTTATGCCCACCATGGGCAGCATGACCTAGCTCTGCTAACATTTTTTTCGCACCGACTATTCTATGTTTGGGAGTCATTGCAGCTAGATGCATGTCTGGATATATTCAAGAAAACAAATTGGG
The DNA here is from genome assembly GCA_021234155.1 of Isoetes taiwanensis. Lineage (NCBI taxonomy): Eukaryota > Viridiplantae > Streptophyta > Lycopodiopsida > Isoetales > Isoetaceae > Isoetes > Isoetes taiwanensis. The sequence goes on from JAJEKV010000039.1 coordinate 3,962,592, forward strand.
GCTTTGTATTTTCATTGAAACATTTTCCCAAATATACAGATGGGTCTAAGTTGCCCATGTTGCAGCTATAATTTTAAAGCATTATTCTGCTACAGAAGCATTACTTTAATTCAGCTCTTGCGAAGTTGTATATGCAATAGTTTCCTCCGCTCTAGCCCCTGATACAGAGTTTCTCTCTAGTGTGGTTTTACGTCACTTTGTTTCTCTAGTTTTGCTGTTCCTCTTGCATGTTCACTACTTAAGATAATCATAAAAAGTGGATATCAGGTTTTGCCATGGTTTTGTTACATGACCATAGCTGGAGAACATGAATTAAGAAGCCTTCATTAATGGGTGAAAGCTTTTTCATCAAAAATGAGAAACAAGAGCATATTCTTGCCAGAGTTTCTGGAAGCAAGCAATTGTAAAATAAGAATGTGCACACCATCTTTTCTAGATGGTTCATGTATCGGTTGTGGTCAAGAAACATGGTCGTTTTGAAAGGAAAAGTTTTCTGAAACATCAAGTATTCTTTATCAATAGCTTAACACTATCTAGATATTATTGATGCCTTGATTATTTTTTGCAAATGGATACTTTCTAGTTGAATGCAAATTTTGATAATGTGGGGTTGAATTAAATGTTAATATAGCCCTTATATTAGAAATGAAAAATATTAAGAGCATCAAGCAAAAGTCTATCAGAGGCGGGTATTTGCTATTATTGACGGTGTTCTTGATTTCAAGACTGGAATCCTATTGATAAACCATCAAGACATTATTGTTGACAATTCTTTGTTTGAGGTAGAGCATTGTTGCTGGAGGAATCTATAGCCAGCAAAATCTTGCTTCTTTTCCTGAAGTATGATCAATATTTCGGCCCTTTTTTTGGATCTAAGGATTCTTATTTGTGTAAGGAATTTGGAAAGGCCAGCCACAGATATATTTTTAATATTTATAAGACGGTGTGAGGCTCAAATTTTTCTGTTCTGTTTTGCATAGACGTAGATGAATGTAGAACAATAGTATTATCACCTTGCTACACATCAAGCATCAAAGTAAAAACCTGATGCCTGTTCACTTGGTTATGAGTTACATTTTGAATATTTTGAATATTTGTTGGAAACGATGCTAATTGTGGTTGCACATCTTATTTTCATGCACCATTCTTGATCTATCCGCAAGAAGTTTGTGACTTGTGCTCATCTAAGTTTGTGTTTTAAAGCACAATTTATCGACAAATTGACATGTTACATTGTAAATAGTTGTTGTCTATTGAGCACCGACTTTTGAGCATTTGGCATTTCACTAAAGCATCACGCTTCTAGGAGATCCGAGATCTCTGGTTAAGCATATGGTTGAACGAGCTTTTGACAATCATGTATTTGTGAAAATCCCTTGGATAGAATATTAAAGTTTCGACATAATCAAGGAATTAAAACACAAACAAAAGTGTCTTTATTGTATTTGTTTCATTTCTTCCACAACAACATCAACAAACTTAGATACAATATAAAGTTGATGTTGTATCCTGTGATGTAATTAAAACACAAACAAAAGTGTCTTTATTGTATTTGTTTCATTTCTTCCACAACAACATCAACAAACTTAGATACAATATGAAGTTGATGTTGTATCCTGTGATGTAGTTTGTGAAGCTTGGATTGTGTCTGTGCAGTTGGCAACAATTTTGAAGTATGCCACTTGAAATGCCTTTTTACATGAAATTAGTATAACATAACTATGTTTATTTGTTTCTTATGGCCACAATGGCACATACTCTCCTTTGTGGATTATGTTTTTAGGAAGGCGCTATAAGGCAATCTATGGAAACTAAAGAAATCTTCATGAAGGTTTAGAGAATCTAAGGGATTCTCACAAATATTTAAGACAATCCAAGGAGTTCTTATAAAATCTAATGGAATGTTTAAGACAATCCAAGGAGTTCTTCATAACATCTTGCACCGTGGGAACATGCTAAAATTGGAACTTACACCATTGGAACATGCACCGTAAAGAATCTAAGCGATTCTCACAAATATTTAAGACAATCCAAGGAGTTCTTATAAAATCTAATGGAATGTTTCTAGTGAATCTACAAGAATGTCATAGAACTTAAGGCGAATCTAAGAGAATCTTCACAACATCTTGCACCGTGGGAATATGCACCGTAGGACATATGCATCTAGGCTTGAAATTTCACTGGAAACCTCTTGTAGATACATCAACTCCAAATACAACCTTTGATCAGCATCATAGCACTTGCAAGCATAAGTTTGAAGAACACATTCAGTAGCTATTTCTGAAGCACCATAAGCATTTAAAATGTACCTCCCTTTATTAATGAGATATATGTGCTAAGGAAATACAATTGATTATCTACGAGGATACAAAAAATCCCACTTTAGAATCTACTCAAGCGCATCAAATAAGCATGAGTGTCAAACTTTCTTTGCCTCCATTTCTAGTGGGAACAACAGTCAGATAAACAATAAGCGATTGGGCCCATTTCTAATGATACACGCACATTGCACATTATATATAGAATGTGCATACTCATCTAGAACATTATCAATAGCGAATCTAATTTTCTTTCACCTATAGATTGTGGCAGATCTCCGCATTGCGTGCAAATCCTACAATAGTCCAAATAAAATGCAATGGGATGTCTTGACATGTTGCTGATGTCTTGCTATAATGGAACAATAGCTCAAAGAAAATCCCCGCATTGGTCATCCACAACATGTTATTGGAGTATAAAGCGGGGTTTTGAAATGAAAAATGACGGGGAACTAGTTATGCCATTCCGAACAAAAACACCTTTGGATGTTGCGCCTCACCCTAGTTTATCCAACATGGAAGGACTCGGTTGAAGACAAAGCACTAGGTTGCATTTAAAATGGACCTAGCAAAACAAATGTAAAAACAGCTCCCTTGATAATGTTCATACCTTTAATATAATGCCCGACGACGCATTATATGGCAAAATATAGGAAGTTTCGGACATAATCCATTGACAAAACTATGTTTGAGACTTTTATGTAAATATGTAGGGCCAACTTACTCCCTTCCCATCACGGAAGCATCAAGTAGAAGAAATCGGACGTGGGTGTCGACCGCAATCTTCATAGCTTTAGTGATAGCTCGTGATGCTTATGAAAGCATAAAGCAAGTCCGAAATGGCCAATTTAACAACTTTCAAGTTACACACACGTTAGATCGAAAGCAAGCTTTCTTACCAAGTGCACCTTGATGTAAATCGAATTTGCCTTCCGAACGCATAAAATCTGGTTCTGAGACAAACAAAGAACATGGAGTCATTTAAAATCCGAGCAAGATCATAAACTAGAGAAACTAAATTTTGGATTTGATGAATACCATAGAAACGAGAATAACTAAGCAAATGATAATGATCCAATCGTACAAATAAAATCTCAAAACTATGAAGAAGTGGCGGATGCCGTTGTTTGCAACATAGGCACGATGAAATATACACCGAGCTAGTTATAACAGCTCTTGAAGGCCCAACAAGCCATATTCTCGGGGACATATTTGTTTGCCATGTTCCTTGAGAAGAGCATGTGCTTGGTGTAATGCGGGTTATTTTAAGATGATGTTATGATATCTAGAAAGCGAAGCATTCAACTGGCCGTAACAAAATTTGTTTGCATTTGTAAAAACCAAGCTCAAGAGTGCATACTTGGTGGTTTGACTCATTCATGCTAAGCATTTGAAAAATGTATGCCAAGCAACATTTGTGGACTGACCAATGATCTTCCAATACATGTTCTTGCAATGGACAATAGAGCTTTCATTTAAGAGTTATGGCCATAACTCAACTGTAAAAACTGTGGCAAGCAAAGACATTAGACCATTTGGCCTTTGTTTTAGCCCATTTATGTTAAGAATTTGGAAAATGGATGCCTAGCATCAATTGTGGATCTTCCAGTGACCTTTCCGCCGGATGTTCCTGTGCAGAAAATAGAGCTTTCATTTTGGAGTTATGGCCATATTTCTACCCGACTGTAAAACTGTGGCAGCAAAGACATTGCCTGATTTGGCACTGTTTTGGCCCATTTCTGCTAGGAATTTGGAAAATGGACGCCTAGCATCAATTGTGGACCTTCCAGTGACCTTTCCAACGGATGTTCTTGTGCATAAAACAGAGCTTCAATTTGGGAGTTATGGCCACGTTTCTAGAAAATCTGACTGACATCCATACCGTTCAAGAAATCTACAGCAGCAGCAGCTTTTTTTTTTTTTTTTTTTTTTTTTTTTGAAGGCAAGATATTTTTATTTTTATTAATATTATGTAATAAATACATTTATTCAAGGCTCCAAAATAGCCAGATAAACGTGTCTGCACTATAGACCCAATGTGCGACCAGAAAATAGCATAGCTCCACAAAATCATTTGAAGCAAAATATCATTTGACAGACTGAAGACGACACCACCTAATGTTAACAAGTAGATGTAGCAAGTACAAGGAAAGCTTCCTTCCATGCGTTAACTCGAGCCTGTAGTCCCACATGCATCGGATACTAGAGGAAGGGCACAACGCTTTTCCAAATTGTACTAAGTGCAGAGCCCTCACCATCTTCTCCAGCCCATATGTCTCCAAGACCCTCCCCAAATAAATGGGTGGTCCACCTTCCTTGCCCTTACAGCACTCTCTTGCTTGAGTTTTCGTCTCCCAAAATGCTCATACCAGCTGTGATGCCACTTAATCCTCCCGTATCAAGTGGCAATTAGATATCTTGCTGTTCGTGACTTTCCTTCACTAAGCTTTCTCTAGATCCCACATCGCCTCCTAGCTGGGATAGGAGAGGGCGACATGAAATAACAAAGCTCTCACAAAATCCACATATTCTGCACAAGAATTCATGAAGGGAGCTGAACTAAAGAATATTGCCAATTCGAGCACTCAAGCCTACCACTTCTCCGAATCATGCCCCAAAACTAAGGCCTGCTTGTTTTTTACAGTCACTCAATGCACCTTTTCCTCCTTCCCCGAAATGTATCACATAAAATAAACTGCTCAAAACAGAGGTCACTACATTCCAAGTTTTTCTAGCTGCTTGATGAATGCTGCAACATTAAAGCACCCCAGATGCCGGCTCAATAAATCCAGAGCACTTTTCTTGCTGCCACAAATACTCGCAGCCAAATAAACTAGAAATGTATTCTGAAACATAATCAAGTGAAGTAGCTACTCTCAAATACTGAAACTGCAGTGTTCTTATCCTGCCCATCCCCATGGAATCTTGAACATTAATACCTGGAATTTACGAGGACAATGTTTCTTCCATGTCTAAAAAGCTGAGGGGAAGCTCTGTAAGCACATACAAGATTTTCCAAGAAGCAACAAAGAACCAGAGTTAACAAAAAAGCTTAGCCCTGCAATGAGTGCAGCAAACATTAATTGCAATGAGTGCAACAAATTCCCTGCCTGCAGTGAGTGCAACAATCCCTAGCATGACCGCAGTGAGTGCAGCCGTCTGAGTGCCCAAGAATCTGTTAAACAAAAACCACTGGCCCAATGTATACACAAGGAAAGGATGACATACCACAAGAACAGCACACAAAAGCACTGCCCTGTAACAGCCGTCAGACAAATCATGCTAGCCAACAAAGATCGCCTCAAATGCCCGATAGAAGCAAAGAAAGACATTAAATAAGCTATGTGCTTATTTTCCTGACGAATCTGAGCTGTATCAGGGCTTATGCTGCTCAGACCTCCACTAAAACCATAGACAGCAACCTAAAATACCATATCTTACCCCTGTCAGGATCATCCAAGAACCGGTAGCAGAAATAGCGGCCATACTTCAGCCGACCTTCCCTTTTGCAAATGATCTCCCCCAGGATATGCCATTCCAGATTACAGCCGTCTGAGTTCAGAGAAGTAGCAGCAGCAGCTAGATCGCTGCTCTTCCAGCGGCCACGCTCTACCACATCGATCCTGCAAGCAACGGGCGGCCGCCGCCGCCGCCGCCGCCCTAGAATGCGCCTAGGGTTTCCATGTGGTCTTACGCTTTTTCAGCAGCAGCAGCTTTTTACAAATAAAAAAACTAAGATTTATCATGACATTTCCTCATTGGCACTTTAGTTAAGGTTGCAATTATGGATCTAACTGAGTGATCGCCGTAGTTCCATAGTTGTCACAGGACAAATAGAGACCACAATAGCCAGCTTATTTCTTCCCAAAAGGAATGAGTTTTAACATTTGTTTTTAGTGAATCACAGAGCAATTGCTGATGAACATTGGAAAAGGCAGTAACTAAATACTTAAGGCACTTACTTTGCACTGGATTTGGCATCATCAAGTTTTGGAAAGTATCCGCTTTCCTTCATTTGTGTACTTAGACGTTTCAATGTGGCATAGATCTCTTCACTTCTTCGATGGCTTCTATCTTTCACAAAGAACTCATGCACGTTGTTATCAATCTCAAATCCATGCCATTGCGTGTTTTTTTCCATGCACCGCACACCTTTGCCTAAGCTCATCTATTCCGACAAAGATCGACCACATACATGCCCTCGGAATAGATGTCCGACATAAGCATATAGGCAGAGCCATCACATGGACATAGTGAACAATTCTTACATAGCAATGTCTTCCCATCTATTAGACCACCGTCGCATTTGCCATTATGTATTGCCCGCTCAAGTGCGGCCATCCTTAAGCTTCTTTCATAAATTTCTCACGTGTGAATGCCCCATCAAGAACCATAAAGGACACATTTCACGCATCCCATAACAAGTGTTTGAGCTCTTCTTGTAGACCGACTTCACTTATTTGGGACTTATGTTCGCATCTAATGATAAGCAAGAATCTCAAGCATGCATCGTGGTGTTATCTCTTCCAAAGTCTCATCTATTTGCTTACGTAAGCACGGGGCGGATTATCACCCCTTCTTCCCCGCAATAACGGGGAAGACCAAATTAGACCGAGATAAAATTCATCTATCATACGGATAAAATTCATCTATCATACGGTAGCTTTTCTAAAATGGCAACATCATTTTGCTATAACCATGTACATATCCTTGCAAGACCAATATGTTAGGAACCTCAAAGAATCATAGCTCTCTCTATGCTCTTCAAATCACAAAAAGCGAAAAAGAGTTGCGGGGCTATCACATGCCCTTGCAGAGAGCGAGTATTTGGAAGAACCAAACATCTATGTTGTTCTTTCCCATTCGCCAACAATCGGTAGCTCGCCATAGCCAAAAGGTACAGAGTGAAAATCAGCATGCCAAGAAGGTGGACATTTAACAAGATTTTGCGGGGAACCAACTTTCCCAAGTAAATCCGTCATAGGCACCATAGCTCAAACAGAGAAAACTGGATTTGCACTTCCAAAATACAAACATGGCGCATCCATAGCTGCCCCCGTTTCGTAAAACGGTTTGGGCAGAGAATATGGAGACGTTCATGGGGACAGTTCTTTTCGGCGAAGTTACCGGCAATGAGACATTAGACCAGGCACCAAATCAGCACATAAGTCGGCCAAAGCAGAGACCCAAGCCTCTGGGCGCCATCAAATTCAAGACGATGCACCTCAATGTTTGAATCTCTTACCCGGATCATGAACCGCCATATCTTTCGATTTGAGCATAGGCCATCCAAATTCGGGAAGCACCCCATTTCGACAAATATCTGCGTAATTTTTGTACCAATGCGCAAAAGACGTTTGAGGAATTTGCATCTTGGCGGCATTTCTTGGAACAAAATGGAACACCGAAGCGATGGCGGAACACAATTGGTCGGGCGTTACATTTGTTCACAACTTGGTCAAACTAGGATTGATACCTTATATGAGAAAGAAAGCCAAAATGAAGCAGGCAATTCTAATGAACAACGAAATACCAAAACAATGGCGGGCAACAGCGTGCAAAATCCCAACGCTAAATAAAAATGGAGTCATTTTAAAAGAGAAGTGACAAGCTGTGTCATCATTCTAGATGCTAACCCGCTAGGAGGCATAACATAATGGCAGATCCAGCCTTCTTCTTTTTCAAGATTTGAAGTGGGAGCAAAATCGAAAAAGGCCTCAGGAAACACGAGAAAGCAATAAGCACAAAACCCGAAATTGGCAATGGATACCATATCTAAATCGTTCTTTGCTGGGACATTTGTCATTTCATAGAAACGACCATTCTTAAAAGGCGGGGATAACTTGACACGTAATGCGCCTCAAATAATAGAGCAACTCCGCAGAATACTGTTAACTACTTAACCTCATTTATTCTTTGAAAAAGCTTCAAGCCCCGCAAAGCATTCAGAGAAGCCGCTATAGCCATTTCGAGAATGCATCGAAGGAAAACACATGCAAACGTAAGTTCGAGCTCTGCATTAAAGCTCCGGACATGTCCGGATAAAAATGGGCTTAACTCCCAATTGTCTTTTGATCTCTCCTCTTTATATGTAGAAAATAGAAAATGGCGAAATTTCAATAAGTTTCGGGAAGGTTTTGGCAATCTTGAATGCACCGGCAGCGATAAGGAACAAAAATCCTTTCCAATACGAAGAATGCTTTACTCCCCGCCATAGCAAAGATGATGCCACCGGGAAAGAATCGCGCTTACGCAAAGAAACCATCGGCTAAGGAATTCGGAAGAACTATAAGAACCCTAATCGTAGAAAAACAAAGGGGAGGTAACGAGGATTGTAAAGGATAATCGGAAGGCTCGGCCTTCCCTTTACTTGCAAAGGTCGCCATAGCTACCTACGATGTTACTGAAGAAGCGGGACTGAAAAACTTGCCACCTAACAATGTAATTAATGATGCTTAATTTGCCGGTGCCACCTCACCCATATTAAATATTAAATGTAATACAATTTCCTTTCACACCCAATATTTAATAAAAAGCCCTAATTTCAAGGATGGGCCGGTCTACATAAAATGCCCCAATTGAAGCCCTAGATCTAGCGGGCCACATCAAAACCCCCAAATAAGGGGGCTGCTTGGGGTTGATTGAAGTGTCAAACGTCCCGGACCATCCATCTCGAGAGATGGACCGGTAGAGATCAAGCTTTTACCAACAATTTCCTTGCACCTTCCTTAACCTTAAAATCAAGGGCCACGATTTCTCACGTGCCCGATCGACGGCCCAGGGATGGGGTGCATGCCCCATGCATGCCCCATACTATATATATATATATATATATATATATATATATATATATATATATATATATATATATATATATATATATATATATATATATATATATATATATATATATATATATATATATATATATCTATTATATATATATACAATCATATAAGCTGCCCCCTTCTACATAGAGATTTGGGTGTCGCCGCCTGGACCGTCCAGATCTGAGATCGACGGCCCACGCGACGACACCAAAATCTCTATGTAGAAGGGGGCAGCTTGAGCTGGACCGATCTCGGCCGTCGAATGTGCCGCATGAATGGCTCGGATGCTGCCACGTGTATTGGTGCAATCAATGCCACATGATGAAGTGGCAGCAATATTTAATGCCCTATTAATGTCATGTGATGAGGTGGCAATAAGGCCATTGAAATTAAATGCCTATCTCAAGAGGTGGCGCCACTTTATATGTTGTATTTTCTTTTTGTAATTTTTTCTAAAATTTGTGAAGGTGACATGCCATACCTTTATACCCAGTTGTGAATTTGCATTGCAGCCTTTCAAAAAGAACGTAGAGGTTAGGATTTTTTTTTTAATGTGACCGTACCTTTATACCCTGATGTGAATTTGCATTGCAGCCTTTCAAAAAGAACGTAGAGGTTAGGATTTTGTTTTTTTTTTAATGTGACGTTTGGTGCGCCTGTGGAGCGTTCGTTGCAGCGACCCAACATCTCTGGGCCATTGGAGCTCTCGAGCGGTTTGTAAGGTCTGCATTCCGGCTAATGCATCCATTTGTGGATCGATCCCACAATATTTTGGAAACAAAATATGGAAGCACGGCCTGCAGAGTTCTCTGTGGTGGCCATGAACTTTGTTAGCGATTGGTGGGCTTGTGAAGGATAAGCATGCCCCGAGGGTTGTAATATATCGAGTATAATTGCCGCCAATTATACACGGCATGGCTTCATCAGGACCCCCAAGCTTTTGTAACACACCTCAGATGCAGGTGAATTTGGAGTTGAATGGAACATGTGATCTGGTGTTTCTTTTGGGCTTACCAAGTTTCGTTGATGATTACGGTTTTAGGCCAAATCGAGTAAAACGGGGCAACGGTTTAGTAATCAGCCAGTTCCAACCGGGACCTCCTAATTTAGGGCCCACGGTATGCGGTTCCTCCACCTAATGTGTCGAGCGTCCGACCTCCAATGCAATTATCCTCCACCTCCTCAAATGCAACAAGTTCCTATGAATTCGACATGCGGCTGACCCCACGGGCACAACAAGCACCTCCGCCTCCTCCGACCCATGTCCATGTCGTTTTCTCAACAAAGATTCATGCACTGTTGGAACCCCACCACCTCAACAATCTTCTCTCCAAGTACCCGGTAAATAGGGGGATGATGCCAAGTTCTTTTTCGGTAAAATATGTGTTGAACTTATGCAAATGATTGTTCTCTGCAGATGCTAATTTACTTCTCAACTTTTTGCGGTTTGGGTCCTTTCCTCAAAGCAATTCTTTCTCAATACCTCCTTTCCAAGCCCAAAGTCCTCTTCAACCTAGCGATCAATCATATTCAATCATTCCACCTTAAAATAACCCAACGGTGCACCACAAAATATGCAACCAGACTCAACAATGCTGCCGTTAGCGGTTGTAAGGAAGACATGCCTAACTATGTTCTTACATCAATAACTAAAGCATGTATAACACTTTTTTTGAGTGTTTTTGGCAACTATAGCAAAGAAGACATCGATTGGCGGGAACACATAGCCCCGGATGGCGAAGGTTATGTGTTTTCCTCTCCTTTTTGTTTTAAGTGTTAGGCCAAATGTATGCGTCTAAATTAATGTTTTTGTATGTATTTTTGATTAGATGCCTTACGTGCATCACATTTTTTATGGCTTATGCGGTATTATTACAACAAAAGATCAAAGCAATCTAGGTTTGGGAAAAAACTGCGAGAATTGATGACTCCCTCTTGAGGTACTCAATTGAGAGATTATTAATGGTTGACCCACCCGTTAATGTTACCTTTGCCCCAATGTGCGGTCATAAGATATTTTAAATGTTTGTGTCTTTGTCTTTGGTTTATTTTTAACCAGACCAAGTCTTGTGCCCCTTTTCTTCTTTCGCGCAAAGGCGAGATGCATCTACAATATGGAAGGAATTCACCACTGCAGATGGTCGAAAGTATGTACTCCTTTTGTATAAAATGTTGCTTTGCATGTTTGGGGCATCAATATGAGAAGGTATACATTAATAGGTACTATTACAACAAGGAAACGGCGGTCAAAATGGACAATGCGAGGAGGAGATGAAGGTACGAACCAAAATAAACCCATTTGTTAAACTTTTAAGCGGGCATTTGTAATGGGAAATGGAAAGTCTGGGTAATATGGTTGTGAAGAATGCATTCCCTAAAAAAGGACCTTTCTAAGGAGAAAGATTATATTAACATCTACAAGAGACCACTTGGGTCTATGAGACCATTTATACAACAATCATGCAAAGCCGGGGTGCATTTTTTGTTTTCTAGATGACATAAAAATGTAAAAAGAAAAATTAAAATGCTAAATCGGGATTTTCCTTTCTTGCCGTTTTCTTCTTCTTGACACTTTCATGGTTACCCCTCATGATTCCGTTTATTATTATTATCACCTCCAATGAGAAAGAGAGCGATCGCCTTTGTGTAAGGTCATTTTTCCGTCATTTACATAGATCATTACTATCATTAAACTGCGGGTAGTATTTAAGGATTTAGGTTGTCCTAGGAAGTTGTAATATTCCAAATATGACAAGTATATTATCAACCCAAAATTCTCTAGCTACTCGAAGCTCTATGCTTTGAAATCGAGAAGGCATAAAGCAACTTTTAATAATCATTATTCGTTTGTATCTGTGAAGACCAACTTTTGGGGGAATGGAATTTTAGCATTGTTTTGTTGGATGGTTGTCTAGAAGGATGGAGAAAAATAACGGCATGTTCTAACATACAGGCCCGGACATGTGCTACATAGGTCGTGGGAAACATTTGCTCTTGGAAGGTTTCAATAATCAAAGCATTTCATTAGATGCATATGCTTTGCCCATTCGATTATCCATGTATTTCTTTGCTATGGCGGACCTATGCATGCTCAAAGATTGTGTCTGAGGAAGCAATGGCCTACAAGTCCAGCTCCTCCCTCTTGTTTAGAATGGTGAGCACGTCATGTCTCCCATTCTCTTGATGTGGATATCCAATTGTTTTTGGGACTAATTTTTTATGGGGTTGGATATCCATTTGTTTCTTTTGGCCCCGATTTGTTCACAGTATTTGTCATTTGCCAAGAACCATGCTCTTTTGTTGCCATGGTCTTTCTATTAGCATTATTTGATGTAACTTATCATGGAATTGTTTGAGTCTTTTATGCGATATGCGAATCTTTGCTTTAGGATGACATAGGTTCATCATTTTCCAAGTTTTATTTTGTGCGTTCTAAAGTGAGAGGGTTTTTGAGTGCTTTTACAACGGACATTGTTTGGGATTTAATTTGATCTATTGGCATTCATGGTTTTCTACTATAACTTGGATTTTGTTTTCAACTCTAGTGCCAAGCTTGGGCATTTACTATGTTCTTGGTCTTTTTACAGGTTACAATGGCTACAAGACGCCAATAACATGGCAGTAAACACGTTTTTCCAACCTGGAACTTTGCAAAACATCCTTGCGTGTCACATGAACAAATGCCTGATGCAGCAAAGAGCACATATTCTAGAATGGCTTCACAAAATCAGGTACCAAGTTTTTGAGAAGCATTCATAGATCAGGTTGTTTAGATGTGCTTGCACTTAGATAATGTATGTAGCTGTATAAAGATGCCATTCTTAGAGATCAGGCATCCACTATGCATATAAATGATTTTATTTTCAAGGGCAGCTAGTTGGGTTTGCCTTAGCTTATACATCTTAAAGTAGCAACAACAGGCAGGCTAGGTAGAGTTATGACCATCGCTTGAGTTTTTTCAGAAGTTTACCAGCACTTCTCAAAAATAGGAACTTCCTCTTCAGAATATTTCTGCATTTGTCCTTTTTGTATTCATATTCCGAAACCAATTGAATGGGTCTAACACAATGGTCTCGACATGATTCTGAGCTTATTTTTAGCACATTTATGGGCTTTCCTAATTTTATTCTTTGCTTTTTCTATCGGCGCCCTCTTTCCTCTAATGCGCAGTCTTTGTTCGGCCCCGATTTGTTACCAAGTATTTGTCATTTGCCAAGAACCATGCTTTGTTGCCATCCTCTTTCTATTAGCATTATTTGCTGTAACTTATCACAGAATTGTTCGAGTCTTCTGTGCGGTATGCAGATGCTGCTTTAGGATGACATGTTTATCATTTTCAAGTTTTATTTTGTCAGTTCTAAAGTGAGAGGGATTCAGAGTGCTTTTACAATCTGGATATTGTTTGGGATGCATTCATGGTTTTCTACTATAACTTGGATTTTGTTTTCGACTCTAGTGCCAAGCTTAGGGATTTACTGTGTTGTTGGTCTTTTTACAGGTTGCAATGGCTAGAAGATGCCGATAAGATGGCAGTAAACATGTTTTTCCAATCTGGAACCTTGCATAGACATCCTTGTGTATCATATGAATAAATGCCTGATGCAGCAAAGAGCACATATTCTAGAATTGCTTCACGAAATCGAGTACCAAGTTTTTGAGAAGCATTCATAGATCAGATGTAAGTATTACATAGTTTGATTGTTCAGATGTGCTTGCACTTAGATAATGTATGTAGCTGTATAAAGATGCCATTCTTAGAGATCAGGCACCCACTATGCATATAGATGATTTTCTTTTGTTCTTTTGTTTAAAGAGAAGGTAACTTTTCTTTTGTTATTGTATTCCTACAATTTACGAAAATGAAAGATGGGAATAATTCTTAAATTTGAGGACGCGTTCTTCAAATCGACATAACCCTCATATATGCGCTTGATTGAAAAACGGAAGAAACGTAAGATGGCCACACTTATCTGATCATAGTTTGGACTGTTTGGTAAGTGAAAATCTGGTAATTGGTTGACGAGAGTGCCTTACAATTACTACCCGCGTAGCGTAATTCTATAGCACCATAGAGTAGGGATTATTTGTTGAAGTTAAAAACATGTTTGGCAGTAAAAGTGGTAATATTTCCAGTGGCGGTTATTAGTAATGAAGACATGTCAAAACATATATCTTGTTCTATGTAGGTGCTACCTATCCTCCCCACTAAGAAAAGCATATGATTGTTAAAGACGAAAGATGCTTTTCAAATGTGTGCACTACCAAGGCTTAAGCCATTGGACACTAATTTATATGGTTTTATGATTGTTCAGGCATATACAATTCTTCGTGTTTTTTTTTAAACAGTGTGAAGGAAGACCAGCATCAGACAGGCATACGAATAAACTCAATGCATACGAATAAACTCAATGTTTGATACTTTGAGAACTTGTTGGAATTGAAAATTATTATATGGAATCAAAATTCTCTAGACTATTCATCCGATATCTATGACAAACTCAATGTCTGATACTTTGAGGGCTTGTTAGAATTGAAAATTATTATATGGAATCAGAATCCTCTAAGCTATTCATCCAATATCTATGACGCAAAAAAATTCACTTCCTAGGCTTCTTTTCTTTTCATACAAGTTTGATCCAAACAACTATAGCCCCAAAACTGCAAAATTTTTGTGTTGTCTGAGCCAATATGCAGATGTTGCATGGCCTATAAAATGAATTGTACTGATTTACAAAGATCAATCTTTACAAGGTCTATGAGACATTATAACCTAGCATCAGTGTGTATATAAATATTTCATCATCTTGATCTTTTTACCATGCTTTACGTAAACGCCTAAGTAAGATGGGTAACATAATATGTCAAGCTTGTGTCTTTGCAAGTGCTTGGATACTGTATAAAAACACAAAATTCGATAAATTTTTCATGCAGAGCGGCAGGGGCAAAGATGTGACTTCGCATCTATGTCTCTCCCCTTCCAATGCTAGCTAGAAGACAATCATTGTATTTTTGCCTTGCATTGAGTTTATTTTTTATTTAGATAGCCTAAAAAACAAGCATTATGTTCTTGCCTTGCATTAGGTTTATTTTAGATTTAGAATTCCTTACGTTAGTTCAATATACATTGTCCATGCCATTTTATGAGTTCCATGTACCATCCTATATTTGTGCACATTATTATTGGTTTTTGTGACGGTATATCCAATTTCAATATTTTCAATCAATTAAGTGTCTAACACAATGGTTCAGCTTCAATTTGATAAATTCTAGTTTTTGCAAGACCCATTTCATATGGTGTTTGAACCTATCACCATCCCTATACACATCTAGCATAGCTATTTGTTATAAAATCTTTCCTTTCATATTAGATGTGATCGCAATATTATATAGAGAAACACGTTCAAGTTTTTGACGTTTAAAAGTATAGGCATGCTCATTGTTGAGAGAACCGACTCTTTTAGTTTAATTCAAATTTAATTTGGATTTTTTCTTTGACCTTGCCTGGTAAGTTCAACTTTCAACTTTTTGACAAACTCTTCATCAAGAACTCTGTGGTAATATTATTTTTCTAACATATTGCCTTCCATTCACAAACAATCTCTTATTGCATCTAAATTTAAGATTCAAAAAATGAAGGAAAAAGCGATAATCCCCTTAGTGTGATCTTTATTTAGTGGGGATTTCGATGGAGATACACTTCATATGTTTGTTCCGCAAGCAGTGAAAGCTAGAGCAAAAGTATCAGAGTTTTTTATCTTTACAAAGCCAATTTAGTAATTTTTCAAATGGGAGCATGTATCAAATGTGGTCCCATTTAACAATATCTCAAATGATGATGTGGAGTCGATGAGAATTATCAATTCCAGCAATTTTGAAGTTTCTAAAGAGAGGACCGTTATAGCTTTCAGCATGGTGCTTTCCATGTCATTGAATCATTCTTATTCTATGGACACAGAGGTTCTAATAAACAGATGTGAACTTGTGACTTCTAAAAGCTTTAACGAACAATAGTGAGCTTCATTGAATGACTATCATGCAAGAGATTTAGCTTCAAACTTCGTGATTCTTCTAACTTAATTTTTGACACCCAACTTTAGATACTGATCTTTTTAAGCTTGGGTTTACTCCCAAGTCTTCATAAACCATAGCTCACAAACCCGTTGATAGTATAAAAACTTGTATATATATATATATATATATATATATATATATATATATATATATATATATATATATATATATATATATATATATATATATATATATATATATATATATATATATATATATATATATATATACATATATATTCAAAAGGCTGGCTCAGTTCTTGAAACAATTTCCTGGTTTAGCTTTAATTCATTTTAGAAAGAGTAAGAGAAATATGCATGAATAAACATGCATTACTTTATCCATCTAACACCCTGGCAGTGACTTGGAAGGGTGGCCCAGAAATGTATTGATGACAATGCTTCAATAAGAAGCATGAAGGTGGTATAGGGGTCTTCCTCCTTGGTCATTATCCATTACTAACAAAAGGAATTTATCACCTAAGGTAAATAAGGTCCAGCAGGGGCACAAGTCTAACACACTTATTGCATTTTTTAACATTAACACTTGTCCTTTGTAACATAAAATAGGGCTCGTAATACAGAAATTTCCTACTTAGGTATACCTAAAGGACTAGTTAGACCAGTAAGAGCTGGCATGCTTCAAGTGTGCGAGGAGTTTAAATGGTCTTAGTTGACTATAATAGGGAATATTGCCTTTTACTACAAGATCTCAACGGCATACCTTAGGTTTATAGAGTAGCTTTAACCTTTTTTAATATTGTCTAATTTTCATATTAAAAAAGAGGGCGTACGTATACGGAATGGATAAGACATACTAAGTATAATACGTGGGAATGTGACTTGAACGAGTATGCTAGACTAAAATTTAGGGTTCGTAGCTGAGAACAGCGATGGAGCACTCCGGCATAGACAGGTTTATGAGAAAGCCCTTTAAATTTAGAATGATGACACGCCTCCATATTATGCTGAGAGTAGTGAACAAGGACATACTAAAGCATGTGGTGCGGATTCTTTCCTTCATGTTGTTCGTGTTTAGAGCTGGAAACAATAGGGCAGGTACGTCCTCTTCTGATTTTATGAAAGTAATGGTGGCAATAGTATCGAGGGTTAAGAAACTAGACAAAGGCGGGAGAATGCTTATAAGTTGGAATTTAAGGTTGATAATTTGATTGTAATTTGCCTTGAGCTATTGTGGGGAACGAGCTGTTTTTGGCGCCATGACAAGGCTGAAGGATCATCAAATATCAAACCAACAAAAGGGCGATATTATTGCTATCTTTGAAAGAAAAGGGGATTGATTGCAAGAATGATGGTGTCACTATGAAGAAAGCTGTGCTGGAAGAAATAGCCAGAAAGGCAGGGATTGATATTTCTACCAGGAGATCTAATCCGGGTAAACGAGCTGGATCAAGCATTGAAGCTTGTTTAGCAACTGTGACACGGAAATTGGACAAACCTGCTAATATGGTAGCTGGTAGCAGCATCAACATTGCTGAGGAAGGGGATGATTTCTTTGACGAGGAGTCTATGCCACTAAATCAGGTTTTATTTTATGATCTGGGGTATTGTATGTCTTAGTTAGTATAAGATCTGCAAAATTTTAAAAAAAAGGGGGTTCTTAACTGAGTGGTAACATGAAACGAATGTAGATGGCTGCATGCACTTCTAACATGTTCTCTTGTAGCTTGCAATTCGGAAAAAGAATAACCGGTTTATTACGAAAACAGGGAAGTATTCTACCAGTAGCAGGTTGCATAATTTTAATGCTAGCAAGTTTACGTTATTATGTTAAGGTTGAAGGGCGTTAAGCCAGTGGAACCTATTGCTTACCTGCTAATCCCTGCATGCTTACCCATTTCTTGGCTAATGCTTGTCTGGTTGGATTGCAGGTAACCAGGTTCTACTCTACCTACTCTAATGTTTTTGGAAGCATGAAGCATTCAAGGGAATGTATTAGCAGCAAAGAGAAATGGTTCAATCAAGTTATCTGTAAGAAAAAAGATGCTAAGTGTGAGGAACAAAAAATCATGTTTAAGTTATACAGGTTATATCTCTACCCTGATTTTGAGTGTTGCAAATGCGAAATCGGACAAAGGGCTAAGGAAATTGAGCAGGAATTTCTAGATAGTTTGGCAGAAGATACTTAAACTCTGACTTTAGCATCAAAAAACATAATGTATGCCTTTTTGTGAAGACGGTCAAGTATGATGACATATAGTAACTGCTGTAGAAGTCTGGTTAACCTCCTTTACAAAAAATACAAAAAAAATGGAAAAAGATTTTTGAAAAATTAGTGCTGTACTGATATTTACTTCCTTTACTGCATTAGTCATTTTTTTAAAATGCTCTAGTCGAGATCTCATAGATGGACTTTGGTTGTATGAGAAATGTTTCTACTTTTTCCTAAAACTGAACTGTATAAATCAGAGGTGGTATTATGCTTGGTCAAGGATAAAACAATAAAAATAGATGTAAAATAGGCATCATAAAGCTGGTAAAACATTTGATGATATAAGTTTTTTTTGAGGCGTGTCCTAATAATAGAGAAAGGAATTTGTAACTAAAGCAGAACATTTTCCTTGTGCAGGCATTAGAATATGGATTTAAGATTTGAATAAGAATATAATCTTCATGTTTGAAAACTATATGTATAGTGTTCCCCAATTGTTTATCTCCTCGCTACATGGGGAGCTGATAAGTCTTGACATGCCGGGATGTCCTGGCATGGCTGGATGTCTGGACCATATGGTCTAGGCCTGTATATATTCGGTGATTTCAGTTTGCTGGTTTAACTGGCAGTGAACATTTGGGGGCACTATGCATCTAGTTACAAAATTAATTTTGTCTATCTCATTTTTTCATCATGATGCAAAATACTTATTGATTCTAGGATTGCTGTCATGCTAGCTTCCATAATAATATTCTGAAATATAAATATCTGAATACTAATGTTTTGTCCATATGCATAGGAGGGACTGACAAATACAAATGAACGAGCACTGATGGCAAAAAATGGCAATAATGAAGAACCTAATGCTCCAAATGAATGGTACGCGGAACTGAAGGCACATGGGTACAATCTATTGGGACGACCAGCTCCTAATCAAGCTGTACAAACGGTGCTGGCATGCATACTCAGTCCTGAGCTGCATCAATACATCATAAAAAAGGAAGTTAATGTTCCTAACAGTGACCATTCTGCCATTATTCATATGGGTATGAGTAATTTCCTTATAATGGTTGCTGGTTTTACAAAGTGCAACTACAGTATTGAGGCATGCAAAAGCTTTATAGACGACAGATATAATAGGCTACCTATTGCACAGTATAGGGCCACTGAAAGAGAGGCCGCCAACCTAAGGACTTTTGTTAAATGTCTCACTGCACTCGAAAGGGCTAACGGGGTCAAGTTTACCTTTCCATCCAGCAGCAACAAGAAAGTTCGCAGTAAGCCACCTGCTGTACAGACCACTATTGTACCAAACAATTTGAGCAGCAACTGTTTATTCAGTGTCAACATGCTACCTGAGGAATATAGAAGTGCCTTTGCAGTCAACAATGGGAATGAAAACCTGGAAAAGTCTGACAAAAGTGAGGATGAAGTTGAAAGACCTCCAATTGCTATGCTAAACCTCTTTAACTGCGGAAGCTTCCCTATTATGTCACAAAGGGAAGTTGAATCACATGGCGAGCAATTTAAACAGGCCTTATGGAAAAGCAAAAACTTAGGTGTTCTGGCACCTATAAGTATGGAGGCCTGGAAAAAGTTGGCTAATATTTCTGATGAAGAGGTTAAGCTTGCTTTCGAGGACGCTAACAATTGTATCAGAAAAGTGGACAAGCTGGAGGTAATATTACCCTTCCCTGCTAAATGTTTTGGATTGGAATGCAGCAACAGCATGGCCATAAGCATCGGACAGAAGGGACATCAGGCTAGAATTGATGAAAGAAGACATGATTTTTACATCAAAAAAATGTGGAGGACATTATGCCCCTTTATTAAATGCACTTGTGGAAAAGTAGCTAAGGAGAATGGAGATTGTCCTGACACCATAATATGGTTTGACCATGCTGTCTGGTTTCTCATGAACAACCTGGAGAAGGCATGGCCTAGGCTGCCTACTATGGTCAGGTTTGGTTTTTTCTGCTCACTTTTATCTACTATGCCTCTGCAGAAAGCTGTTATTGCTTTACTGGGATATCTCAGGGTCAGAGACACAATGATCCATATGGCAGTGAAATATTCAGAGGACCCCAATGCAGATCTAAATATGGAATTTGGCAATACCAAACTCACTGATATTCTGGAAAAGACCATTAAGCCACTCAAATTTCTCATTGGAAAGCAACAGGAAACAAACAGCCCTGGGCAGACTTCTAACAGCAGGAAGCGGAGTAGTGAACCTGACAGCCCAAGTTGCTCCATTATCATGCCACCCCGCTTATACAAAATGCCTGAATCTGGAAGCAACAGGAAGTCAAACAGCTGTAGCAATGAGGTTATACAAATTGATGACTCAAGTCAAGGTGACAGGTCGGTTACAAAAGCAAGTGTATCTGCAAGCAGATCATATGACATCGAGAATCCGGATTTCGACATATAAGCTTTTTCAAGGTATGAACATGAAACCATTTTAATGAAAAGCACTTTCTTTATGTAAATCCACAATTATTTGGTTGTTAGGTTGCATACGTAATCTTGTTGTGTAATACTCATTAGGATTGAAGTATAAATTACTGATAACGAGAAAGGGGGAAAGGGAATTCTCCTAAGACATACATTGTGTTTCAATGCCTGAAATGGCATTACATTTGGAAATTGATCATCTTGATCACTTTATACGAAATACATTACAGATAAAGAGCAGAATCCTGGTTCTAAATGAGGAGGGAAACTGGAGGCTTACCCTGTCCAAAGAAAAGAATAAAAAGAAATTCATACACTTTTGCTACTTCTCTAAGCTGGTCAGCAGACTAAAAATCAGTGAATTTTTTAAGAAGCAACTACAAGAAAGCTTTGGTGAGAAGGGTCTACTCCTGTATGAAAGCTCCACCTTTGGATGGAAATACATTAACAACATGAAAAGCATGTTTTATAGACCCAAATCAGTTTTTGCAAAATCTGGAGAGCTATGTTGCCCATGTAATAACCCCACTCTGGCAAGCTTTATGGACCATGACATTGGACATGTCAGGACAACAAATCTTGACATCGTACATAATGAAACTCTGAGGAAATGTTTTGCTATGGGACTGAACCACATTCCTGACCAACCATTCACATTACAGCAGTTCAAAAGGGAAATGAAGCTCACTATTGGGCAATTCTTCAGGGTGCACAGATTTTCATTTAGGGATGAGGAATCACCCCTGATTGAAAAATGCAAGGAGGGGATATTTAAGGAAGCTAAACGAGAAGCTATCAATCTTGTCAATGTTAACATTGACAACAAATGCAAATTTTTATTACGAGATGATGAAGTACTAAAAAATATAGAATGGCTCAAGGAACACTTCTATATATCTGGTGTAGACAAAGCAGCCAACAATGCATCCTTTATATGCCCTGTGCACATTAGAAAGGAGGCCTATAAGAGGCTTGGCAGCCATGATTTTGAAAAGTCTGAGGCCAATGTCAAGAATGTGACCAAGAAAATTGAGAATGAAATAATTGCACTGATTGGGGAAGGCAATTGTAGCTTTACTGAGCTTCCCTATTTGTTGGGCATCTATAAGGCCCACAAGAGGGAATATAGATGGATTACAAACGCACATAATACTATCTTCTCTGGAATAGCTTCACTAGTGGCAGCTGGCCTGAATACTATACTAGAGATATGGCCAAGAATATGCCAAGAGAAATGTGCAATGTTCAACCTCTTCAGTCAACACAAAATCAAGGCTTCATGGGTAATAAATTCAATTTATGATTTGGTTTGCAATTTGCCTAAGCAAATAGATGAACTATTTGTATGTGACATCACCAAATGTTTTGAAAATATACCACTAAACGGTGAACAAGGCATTGGATCTATTATGCAGGAAGTCTGCAGACTTGCATGGAAAAGCCAATTGAATGTTAACAGAAAGTATAAGATGTGGTACAGTCTGGGTAGTAATGGTATGATTGAGGTTAAATGGAAGAACAGTGATCCAAAAGGACAGAAATGGAGATTAATGGGACAGGATCAGTTTGTTAAAATTAACGTTTGGCTGTTGAACAATTGCTTATTAAACATGGGTGAAGGAATATGGAAGCAATGCAGGGGTATTCCAATGGGTTTCCCGTGTAGTCCTGCCTGGTGCAATTTATATCTCGCGATGTTTGAGCTAAAGTTCATACTTAGACTGGCTAGAAATGGCAAAATGATAGAGGCAGCATCTTTCAGTAACACTCATAGGTACATTGATGACCTAATTGGCATCAACAGCTATCATATAAGAACATATTTAGGTCTGAACAATGATGGCGGGCAAGGTGAGATGATATATGATTTGAACATACTAAAAATTAAAGATGAAACTGAATATTGGCCATTGGACCAGCATACAAAGATAGGCAAAAAAGTCCACTTTCTTAATATGACTATTGAGGTGTGCAATCGTTTTCAAGGGAGGTACTGTACATATAGATTTGATAAAAGGGACAATCTGCCCTTCGAAGCAACCAAGTTTATACATTCATGTGGATGCAGACCTTACATCATGGCATGCAATGTGATTATGTCACAAATCATGCCATATCTATATGTACATAGTAATCCTCTACTTGCTGCCGAAGATCTGTTTAAACTTATCAACACCTTTATCAGCAAAGGCTTCGACAAGAAGGACGTCTGGAGATCAGTTAACAAAGTCTGCAAGGATATGAACTTTCCTGGATTGCAATATGATACCAGTACATTGAGAAACGAGCTTAAAGAATATAGGTACTTCTGCCTCCCAAGATGAATTCTGAAATTTAATGATGTTTTCTTACTTTAGAACAGTAAAGAAAATAGGAGGTGTAGAGGGTCCCTATGTGTATAGGGGTCCCTCTGCACCCCTATATGCTGAAAACATGGGACCCTCCCCACCTTCCGGTAGGAGGTAGGTTAAAATATATATATTCTCAGTTCTTGAAACAATTTCCTGGTTTAGCTTTAATTCATTTTAGAAAGAGTAAGAGAAATATGCATGAATAAACATGCATTACTTTATCCATCTAACACCCTGGCAGTGACTTGGAAGGGTGGCCCAGAAATGTATTGATGACAATGCTTCAATAAGAAGCATGAAGGTGGTATAGGGGTCTTCCTCCTTGGTCATTATCCATTACTAACAAAAGGAATTTATCACCTAAGGTAAATAAGGTCCAGCAGGGGCACAAGTCTAACACACTTATTGCATTTTTTAACATTAACACTTGTCCTTTGTAACATAAAATAGGGCTCGTAATACAGAAATTTCCTACTTAGGTATACCTAAAGGACTAGTTAGACCAGTAAGAGCTGGCATGCTTCAAGTGTGCGAGGAGTTTAAATGGTCTTAGTTGACTATAATAGGGAATATTGCCTTTTACTACAAGATCTCAACGGCATACCTTAGGTTTATAGAGTAGCTTTAACCTTTTTTAATATTGTCTAATTTTCATATTAAAAAAGAGGGCGTACGTATACGGAATGGATAAGACATACTAAGTATAATATCATTGGGAATGTGACTTGAACGAGTATGCTAGACTAAAATTTAGGGTTCGTAGCTGAGAACAGCGATGGAGCACTCCGGCATAGACAGGTTTATGAGAAAGCCCTTTAAATTTAGAATGATGACACGCCTCCATATTATGCTGAGAGTAGTGAACAAGGACATACTAAAGCATGTGGTGCGGATTCTTTCCTTCATGTTGTTCGTGTTTAGAGCTGGAAACAATAGGGCAGGTACGTCCTCTTCTGATTTTATGAAAGTAATGACTGGCAATAGTATCAGGGTTAAGAAACTAGACAAGACAGGGCGGGAGAATGCTTATAAGTTGGAATTTAAGGTTGATAATTTGATTGTAATTTGCCTTCGAGCTATTGTGGGGAACGAGCTCTGTTTTGGCGCCATGACAAGGCCTGAAGGATCATCAAATATCAAACCAACAAAGGCTGATATTATTGCTATGCTGAAAGAAAAGGGGATTGATTGCAAGAATGATGGTGTCACTATGAAGAAAGCTGTGCTGGAAGAAATAGCCAGAAAGGCAGGGATTGATATTTCTACCAGGAGATCTAATCCGGGTAAACGAGCTGGATCAAGCATTGAAGCTTGTTTAGCAACTGTGACACGGAAATTGGACAAACCTGCTAATATGGTAGCTGGTAGCAGCGTCAACATTGCTGAGGAAGGGGATGATTTCTTTGACGAGGAGTCTATGCCACTAAATCAGGTTTTATTTTATGATCTGGGGTATTGTATGTCTTAGTTAGTATAAGATCTGCAAAATTTTAAAAAAAAAGGGGGGTTCTTAACTGAGTGGTAACATGAAACGAATGTAGATGGCTGCATGCACTTCTAACATGTTCTACTGTAGCACGAATTCCAGAAAGAATAACCGGTTTATTACGAAAACAGGGAAGTATTCTACCAGTAGCAGGTTGCATAATTTTAATGCTAGCAAGTTTACGTTATTATGTTAAGGTTGAAGGGCGTTAAGCCAGTGGAACCTATTGCTTACCTGCTAATCCCTGCATGCTTACCCATTTCTTGGCTAATGCTTGTCTGGTTGGATTGCAGGTAACCAGGTTCTACTCTACCTACTCTAATGTTTTTGGAAGCATGAAGCATTCAAGGGAATGTATTAGCAGCAAAGAGAAATGGTTCAATCAAGTTATCTGTAAGAAAAAAGATGCTAAGTGTGAGGAACAAAAAATCATGTTTAAGTTATACAGGTTATATCTCTACCATGATTTTGAGTGTTGCAAATGCGAAATCGGACAAAGGGCTAAGGAAATTGAGCAGGAATTTCTAGATAGTTTGGCAGAAGATACTTAAACTCTGACTTTAGCATCAAAAAACATAATGTATGCCTTTTTGTGAAGACGGTCAAGTATGATGACATATAGTAACTGCTGTAGAAGTTTGGTTAACCTCCTTTACAAAAAATACAAAAAAATGGAAAAAGATTTTTGAAAAATTAGTGCTGTACTGATATTTACTTCCTTTACTGCATTAGTCATGTTTTTTTAAAATGCTCTAGTCGAGATCTCATAGATGGACTTTGGTTGTATGAGAAATGTTTCTACTTTTTCCTAAAACTGAACTGTATAAATCAGAGGTGGTATTATGCTTGGTCAAGGATAAAACAATAAAAATAGATGTAAAATAGGCATCATAAAGCTGGTAAAACATTTGATGATATAAGTTTTTTTTGAGGCGTGTCCTAATAATAGAGAAAGGAATTTGTAACTAAAGCAGAACATTTTCCTTGTGCAGGCATTAGAATATGGATTTAAGATTTGAATAAGAATATAATCTTCATGTTTGAAAACTATATGTATAGTGTTCCCCAATTGTTTATCTCCTCGCTACATGGGGAGCTGATAAGTCTTGACATGCCGGGATGTCCTGGCATGGCTGGATGTCTGGACCATATGGTCTAGGCCTGTATATATATATATATATATATATATATATATATATATATTTTGAAGAACTGTGTCATCAATATATTAAAAGAATGGTAATGTTACAAAGTAAGTGAGGAGGAAGGAGAACTGCCCCAAAGAGACAGTGATACCTCGACACTCCACAACAAACTCACAGAAAAACTGCAACTTTACTGCTGTACAAACCGACCATCACCATCTACAACACCCAAGAAGTCCCGCCAAATGACAAACTTCCGCTCTACTACTCCCGGGAACACCAGAAAGCTTTGAAATAGCTTGTACCTGAGTCGAGGAATCAGAGAGGCTGCAGGCTGCTGAATCCCCTGAATGATCCACAACCGCCGCCGCTTCGAAATCAGCCACACCAACCAAGCCATGCACAGATGCAAGGCTTGCTGCCGCAAGAGCGGCCAAGCACCAGGATACACATGAAGTAGCAACTGCTGGCTAGTCAATCTCACCTAAAACAGAGCCCTAACCCAATCCCAGGCAGCCTGCAAGTGAGGGCATAAAACTAGACAATGCTCCACAGTCTCACGATGAAGGCCACAACAAGGGAGAGGGTTCACACCCGCCTAAACCGACTCACAAGGGCATTCACCTTGATACAAAGATTGCACCACCGCCCGCCACGTAGCACCCTAACCTTCGGTGGGGAAGTGAGCTCCATGTCCACGCCCAAACCGAAGCGCCATCGAGAACCCGGAAGCCGCAGAGACCACTTGCCCGAAGGGGGCGGTGTGTCATGAATAGCCAAAGACCCTAAGAAGAAGACCGCACAAAGCAAGAAGACACAACATCCGGATGAACCTTCCAAACCTGCACCACCACATCATCCTGAGGGACTATAGGTATGTGTAGCGGAATACTCCCCGCCACGTGTTCCCGTGATAGCCCTGGCCACGCCTCAAAGAAAAGCGAAGCTCGAAAGAACTCCCACGGCTAGCTGACCACCCCAATACCAATCCTCCAAGGTGAGCACAAAGACAACTTCGCCTCCAACGGGCTCAAGTCCCGAAAGCATGCACAGTGGCAGCCAAGGGCAAGTGCGCAGGGGGTAGACGAACCCACAAGAAATGAGAAGAGTGGTGATAAACTGAGGCATAATCTAGCTGGAAGAGCACACGCACATGATCCTAAGCCCGCAACACTCCTGTGAGAAAAGGGGATGCATGTGGGAAAGGTCGGAGACCATACAACAGTGCCCAGGGCAACTCCACATGCACAGACGGCTTCCCAAACGCCACACAATGGCGAAGAGACTGCAACAACAGCGCTGCACCAGGAGAAGATGCTCCATCCTGCAGAATGCTCCAAACAAACTTGGAGACCAACACCTTACTATGCAGCGCCAAATCCAGAATGGCCAAGCCCCCATCCTCCCGGGGGCGGAGACACTTCCACCAAGCCACTTTAACAACCGCCCCTTCATCATCCCATCTCCAACATCTATATTGGTTGAAGGGCATTGGTGATGGCGCCTATGGTTTCAACCCCATTTGTTTGCACATATTTTGATTCCCATGTCATGATCTAAGTGATTTTGGGCTCATTGAAAAGCGAAAAATTGCCTAACAGCTCCGGTCTTTATTGACGGTTTTGAGCTTTAGCTGCTATCTTCTTTTCGCCATAACTCCTGTATTTAGTGGCACTTTTAGCCGTGTTTGGGCTCTTTGAAAAGTTCGTGGAGTGCTCTTTTCAGAGATGCTTAAATTTATCAGAAGTTTCTCTTTTGTGGGGGGCTGTTAAGCTCTAAAATCTCGGCCCCTTTTAGTAGAGATGGCAAAAGCAACTCCTAGTCCTTTCAAGCGCTCCTCTGGTAATCCGAATGAAGTACAGAGCATTGGTGGAAGGCAATATGCTCTAGATTCTCCAAAGATTAGTGTTTAAGATGCCCACAAACTGGCTCATGAAGGTGCCCCTTCTTCTCTTAAGAGTTTGGTATCATCAGTAGCAGTTGGATCTAAGGGTCAGGAGAGGCAGCCCTCTCTGCATTTCAATCTACTGGTGTTGCCTCATGCTGCTGTTTCTTCCAGTGGCATATGTGTATCTAGCTCAATTGAGGTAGCAGCTTCAAGTCTCTCCTCTTCTCAGCTTGTTGTTCCAACTTGTGACTCTATATCTCATGATACTAGAGGCAGTGTTGGGCAAGTAACTCTAGAAAGCTCTTCTGGAAAATTGGTACTTGCAAGGGCACCTCCAACACATGTTGGGAGTCCCTCACATGAAGGAGGCCCTTTTAGACAAAAAAAACATTCAACACATGTTGGAGGTTCCTCAAGGCAGAAGGAGTATCTCCCTCTTTCCTTGAGCAAGCCGGGGATACCTTCTTCCGCCGCATGTCTCGACCTTTACATGTTGGAGGTCTGATACAGTGGCAAGGGTTACAGGTGTCCGTTTTCCTGAATGGCTATGCAAAGGGTGTCATCTCCAGTCACCTCACTTCGTATCTCAGAGGCCGTTGCCACCATGGTAGACAATAATAAGAAAGAAGTTGCATCCTATCTTCAACAGCTGCAGGCCAAGCAGGACTCCATGGATATCCTATTACCACCAGCTGAAATTTTATATGAGGTTCAGGAGTGCAGGTCAATCTTAAGCGCTTTGGGGCCCCTGTGGTGTAGATTAATCATGAGGCTCGGCCTCGTCATATGGAGCAATTAGTTGCATGCTCTGTTGTTTGTTACTTCACTGCCCCCTTCTTGGATCTGAAGCGCGCGGGATCTTGATTATCTGGGCATCTACACAAATTAGGGCTTCCTGTATATCAATCTATCAAGTTGAATCGATGCACTAACAACCTCAGGGCAGGAGAATCATCTTTACCATTGAGAATCTTCCAAATAAACTTCGATATCAAACTTGAACAATTTAAACTCTTCTAAACAAGAGAATCAAGTGTATGCAGCAACTAGAAGAGTTCAAAAAATAAAAAAGATAAAAGGATCTTGATTATATTGCATAACCTGGCCACAACTCCTAGTGTGCCTTTTTGCTAGTTACCCATTCCCTTTGTTTGTGTGTGTGTGTGTGTGTGTGGGTGTGGGTGGGGGTGGGATGTAATATCAATATCTAGTGACATGGTCTTGAGTTTTTGCGAGTGTGTTGCCATTTTGATCTCTCCCTTTTTGTAATTCTCTACACATATATAACTCATTTTTCCAAGATTCGATTCTTTTGTTCTTTTTTTTATACAAGTGCCACGTATGTATATTTTCCGGTTCTTTTTCCTGGGTACATGGGTTTTTAGATGTGGTGGATTCTCTCCGGTGGAAGTTTTATTAGCTCTCCCATCTTCAACAAAGAACATGGCATAAATTAGAAGATAGATATACTTAAAGATCAAGATGCCTTCAGCAAGTTTTTCTGCCGCCGTAGCTTCTCTGCCGCCATAGCCCCTGGTCATGAATGACCAACACATTTCTTTGCTTCTATAAAAGATACTTCATTGGAGGTGTCAGAGAGCTAAATCTCTTCTATTGCAGATTTGGGGCTAGTTGCAGATCTACTTCTTCATGTGAAGGTTACGTTCTCTACTCCCGACCTAATTGTTTGCATATTTTCTTGAAGACTTGAATAATGTGCTCCTGAAGAATGAACTGTGTTATGGGCACCCAATGTATTTGAAGTTTATTTTCAGAAGGCAGTGATGGCAGGATTTTTTTTTTTTGCTCTGTCCAATTTTAACTAAGTATTGCCCATGCCCAGATGTAAGGTCTTCACAGTGTTATGCTTCAGCACCACACTTATGTATGCTCCAGCCAGAATAACATCTCCATGAAACATAGTTTTACTGGGTCTAAAGATGCGGCCAAGGGCAAATTCCATGCTCCAGCCATAATAACATCTCCATGAGCATAGATTTGTTGGGTCTAAAGCTATGGCCAAGGGCAAATTCCAAGCCTTTGTTAATTGATCCACTGTTCTGCCACAACTTCTAGCTGTTTGCATCAAACTGTTGAATGAAACGAATGATGTTATTTTCAAATCCGCAAGCATAACATCCATATCATACGCCCAAATTAGGGTTTTCAACTCCTTTCTTTTCTGGTGGCGAATGTTAGCAGTAGCTACAGATGTTCAATTCCATCAATTCCGTCACCAGGTATGGTTCCTACATTTTTGTTTGATGTGTACCCCTTCAAGGTTTCTCTAGGTTGAGGATTTAAATAGATGCAAGTTCCTTGCTTCGTCTGAGGTTGCAAATATCAGGGTTTTGAAGAAAATTCTTACTTCATGTGAGCTTTAAGCAAAGTAGACTTGCAGCTAAATTTAAGCCGAGCATTTGTATTTTGTTCTGTGTTTCATCTTCGGAGACATCTTTGGTGCAGGCTTCAGCTCCGGATGGCTTTAATGAATTGTGGCAGATGGTGGCATGCATAGCCTTTGTTTTTTATGATATGCTACGTAAGAGAGAGCTTTCTTCCTTTTTAGATATATCCGTGGCACAACATCCATGAATAATTAGTGTGATAATGGTGAGAACAGGGCTAGCTGGAAAGAGTGAAAGTCAAGCCAGGAAAATAAAATTCTGATTAGCACTGGCTGGAATTTCTGAAAATCAAGCCAGCACTTTGTCTGAAGATGCAGGCATAGAAGAGGAAAACATTTAATAAGACTTATATTTTTCCAAAACCTGTCCATGTTAATCTAGAGCTATATCAAGACACAATAGGTAATTTCTTTTTCTCAAGGGTTTCATGACTTCTATTCTAGACCATGATCATGCAAACAATAGATTTTAAAGTAGAATTATGTATTTTGTTGTTTTTTCCTTGGTTGTTTTAGAGTGGCACTGCAGTATTTGCCATGATCTATATGTAGGAAATGTGATACCTTCCAAAGCCTTTGGTCTTGAGGATTTGAGGCTTTGAAAGGTAGTTCGTTGATTATATCAGTGTAGGCACAAGATCTTATATTGATGGAATAAGATCTTACATAACATTTTCTGGGAAGATGTGAATTGATGGGTGGATGAGTCCTCATATTTGCCTCTCACATTTTTATGTTGAATATGAAGTTAATTGTGTGGTCCATGACATTAATTGAGCTTGAAGATATTGTATATCAAGAAAGAAACATTTTTCAACAAGGACTCCGCGTTGTAACTCCACATTGAAAAGTCTTTAAAACTAGGACAGTGGGGTACTTAAAGAGGAAAAGGAAAGAGAAATGTTTGCGGCGTTAAACAACAAAATGTAGCGGTCTATAAGACATTAAGGAACCATTGAAAATAACTAAGAAAGGCTTTAGACCATGGTGACCTACATTTAACACGTTTAAATTTACTGCAGCACTAGCCTTGCTAGTTTAACGCCCTAGATACCATATTAATAGTTTAAGGCACTAAAAACCATATTAATATAACATGATATGCATGAAGAAGTTAGAAATCCATCATATCAAATACTATCTACGATTCATTTAACCATTAATAATACCAGTCTACTCATGGGGAGACAAAGATATCTCCAATTATAGTGTATTTCGCAAATTGCATTAATAGATATATTGGTCGTTAATAATAGGTCCAATTTCATAGGTTTGGAAAGGCAATTACTTTGTGTCGTTGCTTCTTAATCACATATTGCTTCCTTCTAGAACACAAGGTGAGAAATTGCAAGTCCAAATCCTGCATGTTTTTAAACATGTTGACAAGATGAATGAAGAGAAATGTTCGCGGCGGTCTTGGTGCCGCGATAATTTTCTTGTTTATATAATTATTTCAATGTATTTTGTCGGTTAGCACCGTTTTCTTTGCTAATTATTGAAGGTGGGTATATGACGCAATTATGCTTATGTTGCACACAGTGATTTGACAAAGAAATGCATATCCCTTTGTTGTTGACCCTCAAAGGACATCAATTAACTGTTAAATCATTTTGTGAATAAAAAACAGTAGAACAACAGTTCATAAAATTTACATTAAATTTTATTGGATTGTTACTTCATTAACATTCCCAACTGTTAGTCATATACAACTTGAACATTAATCTCTCATCATAAAAAATAAGGCCACAGGCAAACCGATGTTGATCTTTGGATCATTGATGTACTATAATGTGCCAAATTCTGGACCCCAACAAGATTCCCTGCCTAGTCTTTGGAGTAAAAAAGTGTATGTAGCCAGCTTGTGAGATGTCATAGGGGGGAGGAACTGAATCGAATTGAAGGAAATGTTCCATCTAACATGTACTGGTGACGCAAAGAACGGGAGATGACGACATGGTATAATGGTTGCAAAGGGGAAAAGGTGGTGGAGGAGGAGGTGGTGGTGGTCATCCCGGGCGTTTTACGCCGTGGTATGGGCCATGTGGCGGAATGAGAGAGGCCAAATTGGAGTACCCTTATCCCATGGTCACAAAAACAATATATGGCCAGAATTAGCAATACAAACAGTCCTCGCGTAACAAAAGTTACGACCTAGGTCGTTGTTTTCTTCGCACTAGCTATCTGCTTCGTCTTCCTCCTTGATCCGGCACCTCCAGGAGATTTTTTTCCTTCTCATCAGCGCTGCTTATCTGATCTTAAAATTATTTTCTTTCTTTCCTTCAGTTTCACGTTTACGGAGAAATCAGTATAAACAGAGGATTCTGGTTCGTTCTTTTTGCTCGCTTCTCTAAATTTATCGTTATTTGGATAATTTTTATATCGATCTTTTGGATTGAAATCTTTTCGTAAGCTTTCCTGATCGGCCAGATTTAAATTAGTAGAAAAGATAGATTTTGATTCATGTAGAGTACAAGTTCTTAGCTCTGTCCAGTTTTTATCTCGTAAATCTCGATAAATCCGTTCATATCAACAACAAAAAGAATTATTCTTTGGATGAAACAACCTCTAAATCTGGTTTCTTGGATGAAAGTTACAGATTTTGGCGGGCAGATGGGCAGGACAAAAGGGAAAGCCAAGAAATCAACTGCACCTCCGGCAGCGGGCAGCGCGGAAGCTCCAATCAGAAAAAGGGGGAGGCCGAGGAAAATAAAAGAGGAGCCTAATCCAGAGCCGCTGGAGTTAGATTCAAGCGAAAATGAAGCATCCAAAAAAAATATTATTAGGTCTAGAATTGAGGATTCAACAGAGCAAATCGGCCAGATTAATGGCGATGCAAAAGAAAATGAATCCAAACAGCCAAGAAAAGAAGGCAGCAGACGAAAAAGCGAGCCCCGGCGAGCAGCTATGGACTGGAAATAAGAGGTCTTTCTTTCTTCTACCTATGCGGGCATTTTTTGCTACAGATTTTCTTTTCAAATCCTTATCGATTCCGAAAGTTTTTGCCAGGGATCTCTTATCTATGCTCAAAACTTTGAGAACAGAGTGACAGTTTAGAATTCTGGTTAGTCTCACTTTTTGCTCAAGGTCAGATTTTTTTATGCTGAGATTGAAAGCCACATTCTGCGAACTTTGGTATTGATGGTTCAAGTGTGCTCACGTTTCTTCTGATTTGAAGCTTCTATATACATTTTGAAGGCCCCCATTCCTCCATATCCATGTCCAAAAAAAAAAATGGTGTTGATATATTCTGCTGTACAAAGTATAAGAGTAACATCCCCTGCCATCCAGAGTGTGTATCCTGACTCAATGGCTTAATATATTGATTTTAACAACATTATGGTTAGTGCTTTTATGGCCATTGTATTCCATTCTAGTGTGGATTTACAACAGGTTATGTTTATATTCTAGAATTTTTTCTACAATATCAATTAAATTTCAAGTGTTTCGGTTTTCTACCTTCAATCCCACATGATTAACATAGTTAAGACCGACTTAAGACCGACTGCAACCCATGGCATTTTGGTTTCCATGGCATTTTGGCTGATGAGGCCATGAGGCACGTGAGAATAGGATCTATCGGTAATCTTCAAATTTGTCCAACATTTGCCAATATCAGAGCAAAATATATTGGTCTGAGCAAAATATATTGGTCTGCTTACACCTAATCAACCACTATATGTGCTTTTGCAGATCCATGTAGCATCATATATCTGTCTCTAACATGTTGATGTCATACTTTGTACATATTCCTCATCAAGCTTATTAATATCAAGGTTTTTCCCTCGAAAACCCTTCAAAGCAGGGTTTTTTACTCCTCTACCCTAATACCCTTACCCTCCACTTTTTTGTATTCGGTCTATGTGGACAATAAAAAATAATTCTATTTTATTATGTTCTATTCATCATTTGAGTTAGATCTAACAAGTAGGCACCAAATCCACATAAGGCATCAATCTCTCCCCTTAGCCGCACCGTATCCAAAATTGCATATATAAAAGGTTCTTGATAAAATATGCATTTGAATATATAGTCAAGAACAACACTAAAGTGCTATAAATATATATCAAGCATTAAAGAAATCATTGTCCAGAAAGAGGATAAAAGATAACATGATTCAGACACATTCTTTAGTTCGAATTTGAATATGATTCAGACACATTCTTTAGTTCGAATTTGAATTAAAAGCCAACTGTTAGAAGTTGAAAAATCAAGAATGAAGGTCACGGTCATGGCTAAGATTAGGTAACCCCATGGTACTAAGCCAAAAATCTAACAAGAACGCATGACAAGCGGTTACAATTTAGGCCTAATTTTCTATATTATTAGGGCAGCACTGATTAACCTGACGATGGATCCGCTTGTTATGAACTGAAAATACATCATATTCTACAAAATCATCTAAATATATATAATTCATTTCATTTTCTTTTTGGTTTGCCCGAAGGGCAAACCCTAGGCGAGCTTATGGAGTTTCAGGAATATGCTGTGGATATATGTTATGAATGGTATGGATGAATGTCTTGAAAGGAATGAGAGGAGAATATTTCAAATGGAGGGAGAGAGATAGTAGACAAAAAAAAGGATGTTGACTTTACAGTTTGTTTCCTAATCTGGCACGATCACATAAACTTGGAAACTCTCAGATTGCATGCATTCAAGGCCTGATCGATTAGTTCCGGGCTCACAACCTTGCTTCCATCCGGCTTTGTCCCAATTCGCCTTGCTTGACTTGAGAGTGAACTCACAGAAATTGCTGAAGCAGGTAGAAAGTTGAAAATATTTCATAGCAGGTCAAAAATCATAGCAAAAGGGTCGCCACAGTATTCTTCATAGCATGTCCTTCATTTTGATCCCAATATCGAATTCTCTGCCCACCTCGAGGTTTCTTTATTTTGGAGTTTACCGGGGCATTTTATTGATTTCAGTTTGTCAAATCTGTTCTTCTTTCTGTATATGAAGCACATAATGTACAGATGCAAAAACAGATTTTCTTTGAAATCGAAGCATATTGCATTCTGTGATTTTGATGTGCATTTAAACAAAGTTTTTTTTATTGTCCTTCACTTCTGTTTAGAGGGCAACCCTCTGTTGCGGCAACAACTTGTTTATTTGTTGTCCATGTGCTATTTTCTTCTCCAGCGCAATCTAATTGCATGTTAAGTGTTGTATGAAGAGCAAGAAAATTGGTTGGGACTTGTATTCGCTGTTTTGATTTGAAAAAGGTTAAGCATAGTTCGATAGATGCTCGCATCTAACGTCCTGATAGATGCTAAACGCATCGTATCGCATCTGACGCATCTTATGTTAGATGCTTGGGGTGAAAATTAAAAAAAAAAAAAAAAAAATTGCTCCTTAGGTTTTTTCCTGCCCTAATACACTTTTCCTTGCTGCTGAACTACTGAAATCAATTCCCATGCTGCCAAATTGGCTTTCCCTGCTACTGCATTTGGTTGTTCTGCTTCTGATGACTTCCCTTGCTATCGAAATAGCTATCTAGAAAGAGGATTAGAGAACAGGGATTCAAGGGAGCTCTCAAGGAGTTCAAAGTTGCCAAGTACAATGCTTTGCAGATATTTTTGATTCCATTCATGAGCATTTTGAATCTAAACAGCATTTAGTGGTTGAAAACAAAGGATCAGCAGTTATAGTTATATAGTTATTAACAGAACAGTTACAATTCACATCTATTATAGCTCTATATCTGTTATTCTTTGTCGAATTTATTATTTAAAATTTTATGTGCCGCATCTAACGCATCTTAAAAATCGATAGATTCTTGAGATGCTTAGATGCTTTAGATGCTCGCATCTCCCGCATCTATCTTTAGATGCTTTTGAACTATGGGTTAAAGGAAACCAAGGAGCAGGAATTAACATCTATTGGCGGTGACACCATGGATTGGACATTTATACAAGAAGAAATCTAGCAAGGTAGGGTAAATCTTCAAGTGCAAATTTTTTGTGGATGTAATCTGGTGTCCCCCTGGATTTAGCAAATTGCAGATCTCTACATGTAAGTTTTTCTATGGATCTCCCATTGTGTAGCTAGCGATAGATGCCTATGTTAGGACAATTAGTAGCTTCACATAGAATATGTTTCATGTGTTCCACATATAGCAGAGTTCGTTTAGTCCTCTGATTATAATGCATATATGTACTGATAAGAAAGTTTAGATGAAATGTTCATAGACTAGTACAAATATTAGAAAACACAATCATTGACAACATATGTTGTTCTACATAAAGCATGGGTCGCCTTTTTTAGCCGACGATTCCGACCTAAGTCGCGATCGGCAGTTTTCGCCCTAGGGCCGAAAGGGTCCATATTTACTAAAAGTTCTTTTTCCCTTTTTTCATATCATAATCGGGTCGCATTTCCTTTGATAGTGCATTCTTATAGGCCCT
This sequence comes from Isoetes taiwanensis, assembly GCA_021234155.1. Lineage (NCBI taxonomy): Eukaryota > Viridiplantae > Streptophyta > Lycopodiopsida > Isoetales > Isoetaceae > Isoetes > Isoetes taiwanensis. Next base: position 3,999,121 of record JAJEKV010000039.1, read on the forward strand.
TAACGCTCTGGTCCTCGGTTTTATAGGCTGAGATCTAATCTCAGCCGTTGATCAAAATGCTATTATCAGCTAATAACATCTGAGTGGCTCAAATTTTATACTCTGTTTCTCGCAACTGCCTGTAACATCCTAGAGTATTAGCATGCAATTCTTATAAAATCCTAGAACAATATGAGGATACGATTTCTTGTTGTTATCTGATAGAAAAAGCATTGCCAGAACATGCTTTGCGGGAGCAGAGAAGCAGAGAAATCCTGGTTTAGAAGGTTAGGGCCAGATATAATGACCCATAAGAACGACTGCTTGGAAGCTTCACGCAGATTAGTTGCGACCGGGCCTGTACCAAACCGTGAGGCTCCTCCATTCTGGCAGATTAGTTGCGACAGTCCTCCATTCCGGCAATGGTGCAGCCCCTGCTTCTATTGCAAACCCTCCATGCTTCTTGCTTCTTGCTTCCTGCTTCCATGCTTCCTGCTTCTGGCGATGGTGCAGCCCCTGCTTCTGTCGCTCCATTCCGGCGATGGCGCCCATTCCGGCGACACTTCTCCATTCTGGCGATGGCACCCCTGTTTATGTTGCAAACCCTCGGACCCGAGCCATTTTGGCCATGGCCACATGGCCCGATTTTTTTTTTTTATTATTATTTTTTTTTTTTGTAACGCCCGAGGGCCAAGACATTATCTACCCCATGTCACTAAGCCAAGGACAGAGAATTAGAGCTGGGTTCTTCAATTCTGCATCACCGGCTACCCAGGTCAGACATAAGACAAATGATTCAACTCTCCAATTATGATATTGTAAGAATAAGCTGTTTGGTCCATCTTACCATTTTTGCTCTGGTGAGCGGCTTCTAGCTATCATCGGTCACAGCATCAACCAGACAAATAGCGTAAGATGTTCTAAACAGCTTATCCTTACTTATATTAGCCTATTACTTATATTAGTGAAGTACAACATATCTCTGCCATCTTTATGACGTGGCAGACTTTAGACGGGCCATAAGCAGTGCATTTCAACAACATGCAATCATGAGCATATCACTCATCTGCAACATCTTTCGAACATACAATTGACCTCCACAAATCACTTGATGATTTGTAGGTCATTACAGTTCGGTCCAGCACCACAGACAGAACAAGTACAATTACAGTCAGCACCACGAATATTTCTGTCCAACCTAATTTTGTTTAATGCTTGTCTAACATAGTCAAATCTCATGTGGTACACACAACAACAAGTTTCTCTATCCTTTACTTTTCGAACGAATGGAGGTTTTAGTGTACGAAATGCAGAGAAAGATACTTCAAATTTTGGATATTCTCTTCGAAGTCTTGCATAAAAAGTGCACTGCCTTAAAAGCAACAAGTTGTTAGTATTGTGAACAAATGAAATGATAAACTTCAAAATAAAAAAAACAACCTCAGTTTCCTCCAGAAAGTGAAGAACATGCATTATCTTGTTTCCTTTGCCAAGCCTAATCTTAATAACATATTTCTTGCATGGTGAAACTCGTGTCTAAAAAAATCCAAAAGTCAGTTACTAAGTGTTGCTATTTTCTGCTTTGTTTATCAGATCTGGTTTTCTTTTTGAATATTGACCATGGGCCATCACCAATTTCTGTTGTTTTTCTCTTCTGAACTGATGTAGTCATATATCTTCTATTCAAATTGAGGCACTTGGAAGTTCTCAAGCAATTAGTGCCAGGGATAACAGCATATACTATGGCTGAGGTTCTTGCTGTAAGCACATCCGTCGATCTGGCATGCTTATGGTTTGCAAGAGAATTTCTCAAGTTGTTGACTATCTTAGTCATTGTCCCTAATTTTTTCAATTTCAACATTTCAAATTCTGGCAGCAACTTAGCAGCACCTTGAAGAACTTCTTTCCTCTCCTTTTTTGAAAGTTTTTGACATACCTGATTAACTTTCTTTTTTGTCAATTCAGCTTCCCTTGCTCTCTTTCTTGCGCTCTGTTGTCTTCTTTTTTGTGCACAAATTTTCCTATAGATTAACAAATTTTTCTGTGCTTCAGATTTATCAAATAACTACATTTTTGAAAATTAAGTACTATAATGGAAATAACTTAAGTACCACAAAGGAAGTCACTTAAGTACTACATCAAAATAGACGTGAAAATAATAACCTGCTTCAATTTTGTCCTGCATGTGTTGGTCTTGGATGTCCTCTGCAGAATCAGAAACTGTACCATCATCTGTTGAAAAGTTTGTATCCTCCTCATGGAGTAACAAATTATCTTCTTTCTCTCTTTCAGATTCTGCAAATAATAAAACTTCTGAAAATTAAGTACTGGAATGGAAATAACTTAAACACCATAAAGTAAACAACTTAAGCACTACATCAAAAATATATATCTTGAAAAAGATTTGCACATGAAAGCGATTACCTGCTTCAACTTGGTCCTGCATGTGCTGGTCTTGAAGGTCATCTGCAGATTCAGCACCTATAACATCATATGTAGAAGATTTTGTATCTTCTACGGCTTCTGCCAATTAAAAACAAATAAATTACGGAACCAAATTCGAAGACCCATGGCTTGCTGAACCACTGATTACCAGGAATGCATTGGCAATCTTATGTTCTAATCATCTAGGTTCTTTCACATTTGGCCATTTCTTTTTCCTACTCCTTCTTTCTAGCAGGAGGGTCCAGATTGCACATTGGATGGTCAGATAGATTATTTCTTTAGCAGTATATTCATGTGGGTCTTGACACTTTGCTGGATTTTGGTTTGAAAGTGCATAGAAAATAGGATGTAAGGTGACTAGCAAGCAGATTGATATCTTTTAGCACTCGGTTCCTATCCCAAGCACTGATATGCTTGAGTGGTTGTCGATTCTTGATGTGCTTTGGTATTTCATGCCAAGAACTCTCAAGTACTACTATGCTTGTGAGATTTCTCATTCTCGATTGGCATTGGTATCTTATGCCAAGAACCTCATAACCTTCACAAGTACTGATATGCTTGGTTGGTTATGCTCAAATACATAATATATTTGAGTGAGAGCTTCTTGAGATTCATACTTCTTGCTACTCCTTTACAGATATGAAGCTTTTCATTTTTCTTGCCTCTTTTCTGCATTATAGAGGACTTATATGGTTCTGCTGAATGATATGAATCATTCAGGAGCTTTCAGGACTTGTCCTTAGTATCATCATGTACTATTTGGCTACCATGTGGGAAGATTCATGAGATTTTCAAGTGTATCAGCTGAAAGAGCATTCCAAAATAAGTTTCTGGTTAGTAGAGAATGAAGATGTTGAGATTACTCCTGTAGTAATTCTCTATTAACATAAAACATTGAACTTCTTTATCTATATAATATACAAAAATTGTACCTTCCTACCACCCCCCAAGAAAAAAAAAAAAAAAAAAAAAAAAAAAAAAACTTCGCAACTCCAAAAAACAACCCATTTGAGCCATGCAGACACATTATATGGCATCCAAGTGAACCCCTCTTGAGCACTTCAATTGATGTAAGCAAATTGCATGGTGGCATTTTATTTTCCGTTCCAATGGCCGATGCAGAGCCTGGTTGCTTCCTTGAACAATGCAATATAATAGTCTGGGAACAGAAACAATTGCACATTGTTTCATGTGTTGTGCGGAACTCCATCCAGTATGGGAACAAGTGAAGGAAGCGTTCGGGACTTCTTTATCAAAAAAAGAGCTTTTGTTAGGCATGTATCCATCGTCATGGCAAATTGAAAAGAAAGTCTCTCTGAATTTATGTAAAGGATGGCTCCTATGGCTAATATGGAAGAAGCGGAGAAAATTAGTGTTCTCCCAAGAATACATTCACCCCAATAGCCTATGGCCATCTTTAAAGCAAAAGATCAGCCAACATCTTATAGCATTTGAAGAAGAGGAGTGGGCTTCTCAAGTCCACGACTTTCTTTTATCGTTCCTATAAAAGTTCCAAATCCGCAGCTGAGTGGTTATCCCTACATAAACAAACATGTTGTGTAGGTGTATGATATCACCTGACATATATATATAATTGATGAGAGAGAGTATGATATCACCTGACATATATATGTAATTGATGTGAGAGAGAGAGAGAGAGAGAGAGAGAGAGAGAGAGAGAGAGAGAGAGAGAGAGAGAGAGAGAGAGAGAGAGAGAGAGAGAGAGAGAGAGAGAGAGAGAGATGCGTAGGCCACATGCGGACTTAGAGATTACGAGAGACAATACGAGAGATGGGAGAAGTGGAGAGATAAGTGAGAGTGGGTTTTGTTGACTCTCACCTCGAGAGATAATTTCTCCCTAACAGCAGAGAGGGGCATTCTCATTACGTTTGGCTGTTAGGGAAAGCCTTCTTTTTTTTCTTTGCCAAAAACATTTACGGTAACTTTACCGACGACTGTGGGGAGAACAGGGGTATGGCAGCGGAATGCTATGGCGACCCACAACCGATTCTAAACAGGCAGCGAAATGCTATGGCGACCCACAACCGATTCTAAACAGGGGCTTTCGATTCATAGCGGCCCACAATCGATTGGTTTTTTATTCATAGCTTTCGAGATTCACAGATTGGCTTTCCATTCATAGCAACATTCGATTGGCTTTCGGATTCACAACCACCCACAGATTCATAGGTTCAAGATTCATTTTAACAGAATAGCACGATTTGGTTTTAGAATAGGGTTTGAAGCTTTGCAGACACAAATAATAAGCAAAGCCTGTGATGCAATTGTCGAAGCTGTGCAGAATCGAACCGGCAAGGGATTTCTGTCGCCATCTTACCCTATAGATTTTGTGCTACAGATTAGGAGATTAAAAACAAAAAGGGGAGGGCATCATAAGTTTTGGATTTTGCAATAGAGAAATAACCCTCAAATCGGGTCTGACAGCCTTCCAATTGGGTCTACTCCCATTGTACAAAAATTCTTGAACAAAATAGTCCTGAATCTTACAACACTCTACTGGTTCTTGGCATAACAGAGAACATGTTCTATTCATGTTCATCATGCTATGTTCTGGATAGAAACGCGCTAATAGATAACAAAAATCAGCTAATAGGCCCAAGAACGAGGGACCCAAATCAGAACAGCGTTTGTCTTTTGTATTCGTCAAGACAAAAAAGCCTCGAATAATGCAAAGCAACAAGAACTGGAGCCATCCCCTGCGCTCAGAGACATCTGTAACACAGCATAAAAAGGCTGACCTTAACAACTAGAAGTGGGTTCTTCTCCAGTTCCAGATTCCTTTAACTATACAAATCTGTAAGCAACAGCTCATTCTTTGCAGAGGATCATGCTCGATAGTTTACTATAACAACAGAGATGGCTGTATGGAGGCTTGTAAAAGACGAGAGAGACAATAGTAAATATGCTTATTCCGGCATTGAAGGGAGCCAAAACACAATTCTGACTTGATTATTTGATGGGTCCTAAAACCAGCATGTGAATCCCCTAGTCCAGCTTGTTAATCCTCAGAACAGGCTGCTCTCCGGTGCTGCCTCACTTTCGCCTTTGGAGAAAATTTAGAGCTGATAGCGTCCATAGCAGCAGAGACCACAGGAGCGGATGGGCGCAAGAATAGGGGATCCAAAACTGAAGGCAATAAAAAATATTCCGGCCGGTATGGGAATTTCAGTCCAAACTAGGCCAAACTGGGCCAGTTAGTGTGCGAGAGATAATTGCCTCTCATCATCTCTCGTGCATATACGTATAAAAATTGTCTCTCGCCGTATACGACGAGAGACAAAAATTGATCGAGCATGTGGCCGACACAAGAGAGAGAGAAATGAAATGAAATGGAATGAAATCTATTATTCCGTCTTCGAGACCACCAGGTCTATGAGACGTTTACAAATTACATTCAAAATTATAAAACAAGTCATCCAGTGCGTCTTCTGAGAGTAACACACTGGGCTCCTCTATCTCAATCTCTCGTGCCTTCTGATTTTTCAAACAAGCATCTCTATGTTTAAGAATGTCAACAATATATCCCCCAATGGATGCCCCTGGGTACCGAAAGAACTCCTCAAGGGAGGTAGCACTGATCCCATGTATGACTCTTAAGTCTGAATAAGTACGGCAACAAAGTAAGATATGAGCCTCATCCTCCACCACACCGTCACTACACAAGTTACAGTGTCTAAGATCATGAGCGATGTCTGCCCATCTCCCTACCTCCACACCAAGATGGTGCGAGCTTAACCGGATCCTCGCAATTGCTTGCCTATGCTTCATAGATATGGGTTCACTAAAGATCACATACGCCTTCAATGTGGGATTCATCCGAGTCCGATAGTACTCTTTCTTCACGGTGGCGTACTCCATGTCTTAGTGAGAACACTCTTCCGAACCCATCCCTCAATATCTTCCCCGATTCATCCGCATTGTGAATATCCATCCCCATTTCACCAGCCATCTACAAATATCCGCGATACCAACCTTTGTCACTACTCTGCTGCAGCAATTCTTGGCAAGCTATTCCTGGGCATATCATATAAAACCTTATGCAGATAACGCAAGGTTTTGCAAAGAGCTTCAGCTTCAAGGGGTAGTATCCCGCACTCTCCTAACATCATATCATATGGCGTTTGCATTTTAGTGCCCATTCAGGTGTGAAAAAATTTCTTTTGTATTTTTTCCACCTTTTTCCACCCATCATTAGCGAGGCCTGGCCCCCAGGCTTCACAACCATACAGTATAACCGTTTGTACCAATACTTTAAAGAGCATGAGTTTCATTTCAAAGTTCCAAATGTCAAGATTCACACGGCTTCTCTCGCATTGCATATAGTGCCTTTAAGCCCAAGACTCACTCTATGTTCGAATCACCGATTCCAATTCGGACTTTTGTCTACAAATCAAACCCGGATACTTATAGCTTTCAACGACCTCAACTTGCTTACCCTTGTAAAGTAGCCGCGACATGATCTGTTTTATTCGGCTCCAAAAAAACAAAGCCTTAGTCTTTTCAGATTCACCGCATACTTTTAGCATCACAAAAACCGCAAGCACATCCAAATGTCTTTGCATCCCCCAGATGCTCCGAGATAGCAACACAATATCATCAAAGATATAGCAAGACCATAAGTACATACCCATTCAAGGATGTACCATCCCCTCCATATGCTCTTATCCACCCCTCCAGCTGATCTATGAACAATCCAAACAAGGTAGGCGACAAAGGACACCCCTGTTTAACTCCCATATTACTCTCTACTACATCATCACACATTCCAACAAAAGGGAAAGAGAGTTGCACGAGTACTTTTTTAGAGAGAGAGAGAGAGAGAGAGAGAGAGAGAGAGAGAGAGAGAGAGAGAGAGAGAGAGAGAGAGAGAGAGAGAGAGAGAGAGAGAGAGAGAGAGAGTTTATTATGTCTATGGGAGGCCTCATGGGCCTATTAGACAAACACTGTTACACAATATCATAAAATAGTAGATGAGTTTCTGCATCCTCATCTAGCTCATCACTCTCACTCATGTCCTCTATTGCCTCCATCCCTGTCACCCGTAATGTATCTATACATGTCTTCCTGTAGTTAAGGAGATCTATCAAATACCTGCCCTTATATCACCATCTAATGTAAAGAATGTCTGGAGATCATTAAAATGGACACCATACTCATCACGTATTGTCTCAAATGCCTTACACCTAAGCAAAACATGATCCTCATCCTCTACCTGCTCTGTCCCACATATTTGACAATATCTTTGATCTCTTGGTATAATATGCCCCCATCTCCCCACATCCACCCCTAACTGATGTGAACTCAAGTGAATTCTACAAATACTATGCCTCTTCTGGATAGAGAGATTCTCTCCCAAATGCTTTGCTCGCTCTAGATTCGGATTAATATTCTGTTTATAGAGGATCATCTTAGTCTTTGGTTGTGACCAAAGCTTGAATTCTTGGTGTAATCCAAGTTCTCAAATCCGAATCCACATGCATCACATCCTCCCAAGCAATATTCCATCTACCAAGCCATTTCAGTATCTTGAAACAACCCTTTATCCTTACTCTCCATCAAAGCCTTATATGGAATTCTTGCACTATCCATGTCACTTACTTTCTTAAAGTAGAGAATACTTTTAAGAAGCGCTTCCCCCTCAAGCGGCATAAGCCCACTTTCCGCTAACATCATAGGATATGGCGTTTGTGGTTTAACACCCAATTCTAATCTTAGAAACTTCTTTAAGATTTGCTCCAGATCTTCCCATAAACAATGTGGGAGACTTGGCCCCCAAATTTCACACCCATAGAGGACAACATTCTGTACTAGAGATTGAAAAAGCTTCACCTTAAGAGGCCATGACCAAAGATGAGATCTTCTACACATACTTTGTAGTGCGTATAGAGCTTTTGCCCCACCATCAACTCTTTGGGCAATACAGGTATTCCATCTGTGGTTTCTGCTGAATACAAGACCCAAATACTTGTAAGAATCACACATTTCCACTAGTTGTCCCTTATATTTAAAAATAGAGTCCTGCTTCAAAACCCCTACCGTCATAATTTTTGTTTTTTCCAAGTTTACTTGCATACCTGTTTGGTCACAAAAGAGGCCAATCTATCCAAATGCTTCTGCATGTGATCCTTAGATCGAGCAAAAATAACCACGTCATCGGCATATATTAGCAATTGTGTAATGTATCCCTGCAGGTCTATCCCATATGGGCAATTATCACGCAGCCAATCCTCCAAGCCATCAATAAACAAACCAAATAATGTGGGAGATAACGGGCACCCCTGTTTCACCCCTACATTACTTTCTACACATTCTGGTATAATCAAAGAAAAGGGCTGCGATAACTGGACTAGTACCCTCTCATAGAGCGTCCTAACAGCATTCCTGAGATCGTGTGGCACATTTAACTTCTCCAACCTCTCCCACAATTGGCCTCTTGGCACTCGATCGAAAGCTTTTCGGAAATCAACAAATGCCATGAACACTGGCTTCCTCGTCCCTTTGACCTTATCAAATATAGTTTTTAAAACTAATAGATGATCCAAGGTCAATCTTCCTGCTCTGAAGCCGGCCTGTGCCTCTGCTCGTTTTTTTTATTATCCTCTGCCCACTTACTCAGTTTCTTCTCTAGGATTGTGGAAAAGAGTTTTGCAAATAGACTACTAACCATTATAGTTCGGTAATTGTTTTCATTTCGCTGGCCACCCTTATATACTGGCACCACTCTATTCCGACACCACTCAAATGGGAAACCCTGTGCCATTGCTGTGTTAAACATTTTAATCAGGAGAGGATGAATAACAAGACCTGCCCATTTTAAATGTTCTGCTGTAAGACCTGTGTGATCTTTAGCTTTGCCATTTGCCAAAGAAGAGATCCCTGCTGCAATTTCCTCCTTTGTAAACATCAGATCCGAAATATGCTTACCTTCTTCACTCGGCATCTCCTCATCATGGTAAAGGTTCGCTACATGCTGCCATAAATCATGTGCAACCAGCGGGACATCTTCCTGTTTACGTTTCCTGAGATCATTCCAAAAAAGTTTGGGCTCCGCTACATAACGCTCACACATAGTCTGCTGCCTGCGCTTTATAAACAGTCTCTTCTTGCTGCGCACAATGCGTTTGTATTGACTCTTATAGAAAGCTTTCTGCTCTACCTTACTTCTTTTCCAGTTTTCCTTGGCCATTTTACAATCTTGATCAAACCAAGAGTTGCATGGCAGCCCCTTTCTAGCTCTATGAGGTACAAACATCTCCCTTGCAGATTCGTCCAAAATTGCATGCAACTGAGCCGTCAATCTCTCTAGATCGTCTTCATCCCATGATAAATTTGCTGCCTTTCGCTCTACACAACAGCGGAATTGCATTTGCAAGTAGGGCTTCATAAAATACCTCTTAGAGTCTGTCATTGGCAGCATCGGCCTCAACACACTTGAGCGATCTACCTGCAGTCTGAGATATAGAGGGATGTGGTCTGATTCTAACTCTTCTTCACCTACAACAAAATCATCAAGTCCATCGATTGCCTCCTCTGAAATCACTACATAATCAACTGTACTCTTTTCCCTGCATGTGTTCTTAACCGAGTGTGGAAAGCGCCTTAATGCATTACATATCATCAAATTTGCACCACTGCATAAATTCAGAAATTGCCTACCTGTCTTTGTTATGATTGTGTCTTTTGATGATCGTTTTCTGCCCGCTATCTCCTGTTCCTTATCATCCATGGCCATCAACCATAGCGGATCCTTCACACCCGTGAGAGCAATGGCTTGCTGGCCACTCGTTCTTGCATTGAAATTGCCCGTCAGAATCACATTGCCTCGCTCCTGAAAATTCATGATGTCCTGCTCCAATGCAAAAAATAAATCATCACTAGAAGCATCAGATTCTTTATAAATTTGTTTATGTTTTGGTGCGAAATAGCACACAGCCATGTAATACTTTTTACAAGATCCCTTTATTTTCAGCCATAAGTATTGTCCATTCGGATATTTCTTTATGCCACAGATCACCTCTTTGTACACCGGTCTCACAAAACATGCAATGCCGCCATTTCCCATGTCTGTATGTCCAAATCTTCTGTTACAATTGGAATAAATCATGTCAAAACCTTCGATTTCAGGGAGAGCATACAAATCTTGCTCTTTGGTCTCCACAAAACAAATTACATCTGCGCCATCCAAGATTCTTTTCATACTCACAATCTTATCAATTGTTAACCTGTTTATATTCCATACCACCATGCGCAGTCCTCCCGCAAGTACCTATTCAAAGGGAGAGGGAGAGGGAGGGAGGGAGGGAGGGAGAGGAGAGAGAGGGGGAGAGGGGGAGAGGGGAGGTGGAGGGGGGAGGGGGAGGGAGGGAGAGAGAGAGATGATTGCATTGCTTTTCATAGGAAGGTATTGGTACTATGGTTTCATGGCAGGGGGTTGAAATTCGCAAGAATCTGCATGTGCTATTATGTTTCTTAGTTTCTCAGTTCTAAAATGTGCTTCCATGTGGCCTTCGATGTTCTTGATTGCAGAAGGCTCTAATTTGGTGCACGGAGCATCCTGGAAGCTGGGATGTGGATTCGTTTTTGGGAAATTATTTCACAAAAGGAATTTGTGTTACTGTTGCACGCTCTATCTGTGACGCACAAAAATGGAAAAGGACTGATTGTTTCACATGTGGCATAGGAATCACAAAGATTTTGCAGTCCAATTTTATTTGCCTCTGATTGACTGCATAATTGACCCATGTACCATGCCCCTGGAATCATAGGGTGACGTGGAAAACCTGGTTTGACCCCATCTTCTTTTCTTGTCTATGGTCAGGCTTTCAAGATAAGGTATATCATGTGGAATATTCTTTTAGTAAACGGTTCAGATTAAAAGATTATGAAGATGAATTATCCATGCATCTATTAGATGTTGCATGATATTCTAGATGGGGTCATAAAACTAAATACAATGCTGCTATTGTAATTTTGCAAGAATTGAAGCTTCCTTTCTTTGAGCTCAAACTTAGGTGATTGGATTACCCTGGGTCCTCTTCCACATGGATTGAATCTAATGGAGCTAGTGGAGGTCTAGTAATGATCTAGAACAATGTGAAATCATCATTATTTTTATAACAGCTCTTCTAAAATGTGGTACTTTTGTCTTTGGTGTTATTAACGTATAAGTATCTACAGCTCCTAAAGATAGAGAACCAATCTGGATAGATTTACCATGGGTCCTCTTCCACATGGATTAAATATAATGGAGCTAGTGGAGGTCTAGCAATGATCTGAAAAATATGAATAGTCGCTATTTTCATAATAGTCCTCCTAGAATGTGGCAGGCTGTTTATATGCATCTACAGCTCCTAGAGATACAGAACCAATCTGGCAATTTCACAACTTTTAAACCTTAACATCCTAGTATTGAAAAGATCTTTGGCTATCTTCCTTGGTACAAGTATCCTTGAGTTAACATTTTTTCACTGAGCTGCACATGACTTGGAAGGGGATTATGGCCATAAATGGGAGAATAGCGTTTGACTCCAAGTGTGTGTTTCAGTCTAGAGACTTCTCACCATGACAAAATAATGGGTGTGCTCTTCAGGGTCTAGTGGGTGGGATATCTTTGTGTTAAGCTCTATGAAGCTGCTGCATTCCCCTAGTTATTGCATGAGATGGGAAGAAGACTAAACCCTCTAGTACTGGAACGGGCTAAAGAAAATGCTCATAATTTCTTGCAGAAATGAGGAAGAGGTTGAGGTAAAAGGGGTATTATTTTAATAAAGGCTTTCCTCATTATGCCTGTGTATTATTTTAATAGAGGCTTTCCTACCTGATCCATAAGGGATCCTTTCATAACACTGACAATTCTTCCTATTGTACTATGTTTAATTATTAATATTAATAAATCTAAATATCTTGCCTTTAAAAGAGGCAAAACTGTCAAGTCCCAACTGGCAGGCCTCTTTAAGGGTACCACTGTAGCAAAATCCCCAAGAGATGCTCTGCTTTGCTACACTCTAAAGCACTTGTCTGAAACTGATCATAGATTGAACACTCATAGCCTCTGGTTTTCAGAACTTGAAACGCTGCCATCTGCCTACTAATGGTTGCAGCTGTTGAACCTTATCGTACATCCCAAGCAGCCCTCCAGTGTGTATAAACAGAACTTTCTTACCCCGCCAATAGGATGATTGGTCTGCCATATCCCTTAGCATGCCAACTAATGCTTTACCACTGTATGAAATGACAAAAAGAAGTGTTAAACAGGATGTGAGTAAATACATCTCCCGCAAGTTAAGAGGAAACCTGTAGACCGGATCGACTATTACACCTGTCGATTCTGAAATTTCTTTGACCAATCTTAATTCCTTTTCTGTGCTCAGAGCATAGCCTAGCCCTTTTGCCTGCTAAAAAGAATATCCTCGATTAGTATGAATGCCACTCATGACAGTTATTTAAACTTAAACTGGTTCCATCCCATACCAATTCTTATATCTCTGTAAACAAACTTTCCTGAGCCTAATACACAAACTTGCTTCAGCATTCTCTACATGTATGTTATAACATATAATGCCGCCCTGGCGATGTGGCTGTTGTAAAAACGTAGTTATAGTCATCACAATCAGGGGACCACTAAATAAAACAAAGATACTGTCATATGATTCACCATCCCTTCATAATAGCAAGGAGATTGTGCCAAAACTTGGTGTTGATTTTTCTGTGTGTCAGAAGGGGCATGCATGCTCAAGTAGACTGTTAAACTATGATGAAGCAAATGGAAACAGGTGTAAAAGCTTTGTCACAGTTTATTTTATACAAAAGATGTTAGATCTATTTCACATTGGGGGGGTTATAAATGACAATTTCTCTCTGCTTCAATGCCTGCCTAGAAGTTAACGATGACGAATGAATGCCTCCATCATGTCTCTGATGGGGAAACAAACAGGTTATAATCTCCAGTGCTACACAAATAGGTTGCACTAGATCTTTGATCAAAATGCTTATAAACCCTCAGTTTTGCCACCAACTTCTGCTAAATATTGTTTGGTCAAGGTTTGGATTGCTGCTTTAGATTGGCCTAAGAATGTCCACATAATTTGTCATAATTTCTATAATTTTCGTTCTCCTCTGGAGGAAGTCGAACTCACATTTATCACCCGAACTATATCCCTTGAAGCAACATGAGCTTGAAGACCATCGAGGAGTCCTTGAACGTAATCATAAAAGTATTCTGGAGTATCACATACAGCATATGCATGTACCTAAAACACAGCTTCAAATATAAATGCATTTGACTCACTAAACAATCGGAAGTCAAAAGCTTTACTCACTCTAGATTCCATATTGCTTAGATGACATGCCAATGAGAGTCCTGCAGTAGTTCCTCCACTATGAATCAGAAAAAAGAAAAAAAGAATAAAGAAAACATAAGCACGCATCGATTTTAAAACTGAATAAATAGGTTGTATTTCTGAACCTTCCACATGCCATAACAATCTCATCAAACTCCGAAGTCCCGTCGACCTTTCCACTTTCTAATTGTTGCTCAATTTCGCTTCCTGCCTGGATGTAGCCCCTGATATTGAAAACATAAGTGGAGGAAAGAGATGAAAGAAATAATATATAATCACAGAGATTACCAAGATCCAATTGCATTTGATCCTCCTACAGGAATAACATAGGGCCTCCTGCCTTGTTCTTTTAATCTTTGACAAAGCATATCCGCTAAAACCTGTAGCACAGACAGCAATATATGTCTTAACATCATAAAATCAAATATGATAGTGATTCTGTCTGAACTTGGTAAGTCTCTCGTTTTCTCCTTCTCTTGCAAGGAGAGCTATATTTCCTTGAGCTCACCCTTTTATATACTTTGTATATTACCCAAATTCTGTAAATGGGCTCCTTGATGCTCTCTTGCTCTTTTTCCTTTTAATGAAATTGATTTGGAGGGTTGCATAGTCTAACTATGTTTTACATTAAAAGTTGCATGGCAAGTTACGTATATGCCTTCTGGTCACTTGAGAGCTAAAATACTACCATTGATTCTTTGTTCGTGGAATGCACAACACAACAGTGAATGGGGAGCGATTGAATTATATGTCTATCTTTATACTGATTGTCTTAAACTGGCATTCAGTCCTACTGAGAAAACTGGCATAATTAAATTTCAAAGTTTCTAGAATGACATACCACACTACCAAATTCTTCATACTCCTCCTTCGTAACCAGCTCAATGTGGGCTCCAACAAGACGTTCCACAAGGAGGTTACCCACTAATCCAGGATCATCGTCTGCTAAAGCCTAATACATCCAGAAGATTGTCCATGCATACTCACAGTTACAGTTTGAATAAGGAAGGTTCATCCCCAGCATTGCTCGAACAAGCTAAAACATAGAAACCACCACTTGCCTTATTTGTCCTTAGAATCAGGTAACAGTCAAGATTTAGATATCGAGCTGCCACTGCAGTTGCTCTACAATGATTGCTTTGTATTCCACCAACTGTGATTACACAATCGGCATCCTGTCCTACTGCATCAGCCAACAGGAACTCCAACTTTCTTACTTTGTTCCCACTCAACTGCATACCTGTCAAATCATCCCTCTGTTCTTCCACGGAATTAGTGCCAAAACGTCAAGCCAGGTATCATCCACAGAACTCACTGATGGAACATGCTAGACTTAACCTGCACCAGCAGGAGTAGTATGATGCAATGCAGCCAATCAAAAACCTCATTCAGCAAAAAGTCCTTGTGAATGACATGCTAATACTCCTTTGATTGTTCATAATGGTCCTTCCATAACTTGCTTCCACTTTGTTTTAACTCCATTTGTACTATCAAATAGAACAAAAATGGAATAAATTGTGTCTGAAAAGAAAAGAGATAAAGAAAGTGACCTTTATCCAAACTTCAGTTCCAGAAGGAAGCCCTGGCAATTTCCATTTATGTATTGGTGTCGGAAGCTGCAAATCATTCAAAATTATCAAGTTAAGCCTGAACAGAAGAAATAAAACAAGAATATAGACTTCAAAATGTTGTCCAAAGATAGAACTTAGCATTCTTTATTGTTGGTTCAGGAGGCCAAGAGATTTTAGCCAACATAGAAAGACAACAAAATTCAATGAACCCCTAATTGACAAATTAGGATGCCTGACGCTTAGCGCCCAAAGAAGCGCTGCTACTTCAGAAGAATTACTAGCATTGCTTTCAGATTCCAGTAATATTCAATAAAGATGCACCAGAATGCATATAGTTGCAAGGTCAACAACTAAGTTTTGCTCTCGAGTTTTTGACTAAATTTATCGCAACAATTTGAAGCCCAACGAGTATCAAATACTTTCTTGTATATACAATCAGCCAGATGAATTGAAATATGGAAATTTAAAATGATATGGCACAAGCAAAAGTTGCAGCATCAGCAACTTCAGAGACACATTTTTCTGATGCAATCACTGTTGAAGCATCAGGAGCCAGAAACATGATAATTTAAGATCGTAGTAAGCAACACGCTACACACCATATAATTCCCTACCATCATCATAATAGCACACACATTACTTGTGTTGTCATCATTTTCCCTGCTTTGAGGCACTGCTCCACTACCATGACAGTCTAACAACCCAAATGTTTCCGAAAACTTCCTCTTTCCACCCTATTAACTACTGATTATTGGCTCCTCAAACTTCATAGGTTTTTCTCCTTAGAGAACAAGGAAAACAATGACAAAACAAGTAACGCATTTGCTATTTGTGAGATGGTGGGGATCTTGTATGGTATGTAGCTTTGCAACTCCCTTAACACAACACGTGCTGATAATGTTAGTAAACCATATAGCTTCCTGCAAAAATGAGACACTATACAGCTCATTCTTGCATGCAAAATTTAAAGGAACCAATGATGATCCTTCTTCTTTGGCTGTAACATCATCCTTGTTGACGTCACAATGGGAACTTGGGTATATTGATTTACTAGGAGTTTGCAGAGATGAGATGAAAGGAAATGGAATAATATAAGTGAAAGATAAAAAGGAGAGGAATACCTGGGCAAGGCCGTAGATGTGTGATGGAATAGGGGATAAATGACAAGCCCAAGAAGGAGGCACGTATGGAGAACTGGTTAATGTAAGCGGCCTCTCTACCTGCTGAAGCTGTCCGTCCATAGCATTTACTGTAAAACCAACACTCTGAGGGGCGATGGAGGCAGGCATCGCCATAGACACAAGTATTTTCAAGGAAGCTAAATATTGGATTATTTATTTAAGAAAATTCCAAATAGAATAGAAACAGAGTATTTGGCCCAAATGGCAATAACTTTCTTGTGATCAACTAATCAAAAAATAACATAAATCATCATAACTTGTGAATTTCGACTCCAATTTAGATGAATTTGATCTTATTTGAAAGATCTTATTCTAACCTATAATGTTCGTGAAGACAACTTTTGAATTTGAGGAGCAACAAAAACTCTATTACCATTTTTAGCAGGTTGCCTAACCCGAGGTGCACACGCAATTCTAGCTTTGCCACGTGTCCTACCACGTCAACTTATTTTCATCTCAACCATTAGATCTCTTAATGTCGCATCGGACGGCCATGGAAATGAGAAAGTCCTTGAAAATTACTTTTCCCCTTCTCCGACCATCCCGATTTCCTCATCTGCTTCTGCGTTGGCTCAGCATTCTGGCTACTCGACATCTTTTGGGTTTTCTTTTGGGCTTTTCACCTGGACCTCCGTCGGCGGGATTCTCTAAGCAATCCTTATGGAACAAAAGCGGTATGCATTCAGAGGTTGACCTTTTATTCATAACAATTTATGGGTTTGCCCCTGATTCAGGCAGGAATATATCCAATTAGACACTGAAGTAATTTACAATGAAGCTGTAGTTGAAGAGAGAGACCAAGGTATAAGAGAGATACAACAGCAAATAGAAGAAGTTAATGATTTTTTTAACGGCCTAACCCCATGTCACCAGCTAAGAAACATAGGCCAAGGCATAAAACGTAGTGCTACAAATTTAATCCAAGGCTCAGCCACTGGCAAAGTTGCTTGGTTTGTAAAACTAAGTTACTAGGAATGAAAGCTGTTCAATATAGCTGGTTATTGTTCACAATTCATCTTCCTTCACTATAAGCGGCATTGAATCTTTAAGGAAACTTGCATAAAATCACAAGACCCCTTATAACATGCACTGCTATGAAGAACTACCAGCAAAGTTGCCCGTTGTAAAACTGACATTCTAGGAATCAAAGCTGTTCAATATAAAATATTAGATAAATTTTTTGTAATTTAAGCCTATGACCTAGACATACATAGATTAGATTGATAGCAATTACAAACATTGATAAAAAAACAAAAATCTACTCGTATCATTATCTCTGCTTCTTTTCCATCTGCTTCTAATGGGCCTCTACCTGCCTCTAATGGGTCTCTACTGCATTTAATATCATGTTGCAAAACAATAAGAAAGAATTAATCTCTTTATCTTAATGAATTGCAAGCACAAAGTGATCATATAGATGTTCAATTGCCTTCTGAGGGTGTTTTCTATGAGGATGAATGTTCAAATGCTTTTATACATGCTGGCCTATCAATTGTTGATATTGATCACAATGTGCATTTGCAGGGTATTCAAAATTTTGTGTCTCATGCACTTGTCTGCCATTTTACTGGGCAATTTCTTGATTTCAAAAGAATTTGATGGCTAAAACATCATCTTCAGAGATTGCCTCTTTTTAATTATGCATCTTTGAAGGTATTAGATAAAGATACTAAAATGTTTTCTAGTCATGTTTGACTCATCAGAGCAGTTGACAAGGTTGTGGAACATGGCATGGATCCTCTTTGGGGACATTATCTTCCTTACGAAGTTTATTCTCCTGGATTTCTGCCGAATAAATCTGGTGCATTGCACATGCTTTGTTGGTTTGCATTGGAAGATTTTTCACTTGAAATGTAAATTCTTGATTTTATGACTGCTACTGCAAATGGACTGGGTGTGCATCTTATCCATCTATTGTTAATGGTCCTTGAATTTATGTGTCCCTTTCCACTTGTGTTTCTATTCCTCGTCAGTGGTGGTTATGAGCAGTCCTCTGATCTTCAAATACAAATAGATCTAGGCAGACTCTTGTATCTTCCTCCCCAATTGCTTCTACACCATGTCAGATAGCATCTTCTTCGGTTGCACATCCTATTGTGTCATCTTCTTATGTGTCTCCTATTGCACCAGTCAAATCACCAGTATCACCATCTCTTGTGTCTTCTCCTCAAGCTGCTTTTGCACCACTGCTTGCTTCTAGTGCATCTGCCTCTCGGATTACGTCATCGATCCCCTTTAGTGAGGAGCAACATTTTCACTTTCAAGGTCTTGCTTGAAAACAGGAACTTCTGGAAGAAGGATCATCTTCCCCACTTATAACCGCAAGAATAGTTCAGCTCCTCTGATTCATCCGGTAGCTTCGGTATCTACTACTATTGTTACAGTGGATGTCCCTCTACATTATCCAATGGCATTCAGATACCAGAAGACAAATGCACTTGCTCTTCATGATTCTATGGATGTGGAACTTTGGTCTGGTTAAGTTTATCTGTATTGAAGATATATGTATATTATTCTTCCCTTTCTTGTGAATGTTTCGAGCACATCAAATACCATGCCATGTATGTATGGAATTAGGATGCAATGGAATTATTTTGGCTCAGGCTATGGGAAATGAGAACATGATGGGCAAGCCGCTTTGGAGAAAAGCTTCCGTGCAGATGAGCAAATGAAAGAGAATAGTTTCGATTTTGGGTGCCAACACTGCTTGCAGTTTGCTCAGACAAAAGAAGTGCAAATTGGACAGAGTCATATGGAAGGTCATGACAGAACACATTAACAGGGACCCTCGTTCAAGTTGCGAGACATTGCCTGGTACTCTAGCTATACATTGTGTGTTTGCTATTAATTCAGCTGACCCAATGCTTTGTCATGTATAGATCCCTGTCATGTTTTTGCAATGGTTGCTTAAATTTCAGATGGAGAAAATGTGAGAATCTCCAGCATTGTGATGCGTGGAAGCTGCATAAAATGGAGTCTAATTCGGCCCAGGTTGATGAAGAAGAAGAGCTAGTTGGTCTATATGCAGCTGATGAGCAAGAACTATCCAAAGTACTCCAAATTGGAGATATATTTGCATCTTTTGCTGCTCTAAGGAATCATGAAAATGTTCCATACTTCGTTATCCTATGCATGAAAGAGATGCATATTCTTCAGGAAGACGTGGTTGACGACTATGGAAATAGAATGCTTGCTGGCGATAGGGTTATAGCTGGTCATTACTATCAACTACTGTAAGGCACAAACCACAAGTACAAGTTATTGAATAACAAAATAATATTGGTACCAGCTGAGTCTGTAATTGGAGCAGTTCACCATGCAGCAGGTCAAGCATAAGTTGAAGGGGGTGCATACAACATACATGATCATACGAGAGGTCATAGTTTCCAATTAGTTGATCATCTGCTACCAGGGTCCTATGTATTTGTTTTTGCCAAAACATTATAGATATCAAACACTATCAATCTTTTTCTGTACACCTGCTATGAAAGAACAGGCAATTTATCAATAAAGTATGGTCGAGTTGAATAAAAATAGATTTTATTCATCAAAATTCAGTGAAAAAATATGTCTTTTACAATCGAATAGTGTTTCGCAGTGGCAATGGGGATGGGCTTTCTCAGCCATAGTTACTAGTACCAGTTGGTCTAATGGTTTCGGGTGCGATGTGAATGTGGTCTAACTCCTGAAGTAGTGTTCGGATGAGAACACCACGATGATCCTCCGCATACTTTGGCAAGAACCAATTTCGGGTAATCTGCAAATATGACAACCATACTTAGATATTGGAAACCATTTATTTGCAAGCCAAAAAAATATGAAGCACTCACATTGTGGCATATATATCCACATGTGGGTTGGTAAATTTTCCACCATCCATGTCCAACACATTTTGCTCAAATAGACAGCACTACATTTCAGGCAAAGGTCCAGGAAAGATCCTTGCCTTCTTCAGCTTCATCATTCGGTTTAGCAGAACATCATATGGCCTTATTCAAGACTGCAGTCTTGGTTCAGTGATCAGTACATTTATAATTTGTCTACATTCGTCTATTATTATCCATAATTTTTTATAGTTTTTAACTGAGATACTAAATGTAAATAAAAAAAAAGTAAAATATGTAGATCAAGTTACATGTAGAGCTCTCTTCCATGCTATACTGATTCTGTTTTCTCGGAGTCAACATCCATTTTCTTTCCTTCTTCTTCGATTTCTTACTTTCCAGATTTTTCTCAAGTTCTGACCCCTTAGATTTCTCATTGTCATTAATTTCAACCTCTTTTACTGTTAGCAGCAATAGTTGCCACAACGTCAAGAGGATCTCCTGCCTATCTTTATGCTCAGAAGATTCTTCTTGATTAAGACTAGTAAACATGGATGTCATGGGCATCTCAATTGTTGTACCCTGGAATAAAATGCTTTCATACCTGTTGCTGCTAGTTTTTTCTTTGTTTGCACTTTAAGAATTCTGGAGGCTACTCCTTTTTGCTTGCGTTTTTCATTCTCACCAACAATCATTGATAACAGGAAAATGCTTAGCTGCTAATTTATCATTGCGATCTGCTTATTTCACTTCCTGCAGACCTTTTATTTTGTAGCATGGTATCCTTCACAATGGCATGGCTTGCTCTGGGTTTCCAATGGCAAGTTCAAAAAAGAAGTGTAGCCTTTCATCCCGAACAGTTTTAATTGCTAAAGCCCTCCTTTGCACATGACGGAAATCTTGAACCTAATCATATATAAATCTAAAAATTTCATCAATCTTATGCTTCATTTTCTTTGTCACATTTCCGATATTGCAATCTTCTTGTGCCATTTCTGTTCCTTCATCGTTCATCATGGTTCTTGTGTGGTTTAATGTCTACTGGGGGAATTCCAACAAGGAGGAGGAAAATCCTGGAGCTAGGCAAAGTTTTAGCCAGAAAGTGGGAAATCCTCCTAACGTACAGGCATTTCTTGGAGTGGTTAGAGCAGTGGGAATGAAATCTAGTTCATGATTGCGTTTTACTTGACATGGCAAGTAGTTCCAAAAAAAAAGATTCCTTAATAGTGTTATTATGTACATATCGAAAAAATGGTTACGTATTTGAAATGTGATACATCTCTTACTCTACATTTGACCAGATGTAGGACACCCTAGCATTCTTTTACCCTCCATCACTTAGCTCTTCTGTCTGCCTGTCTTACAAGAGCTCCATTTACTCCGCAACAAATCCTTGGTAAGTCATTGTCAAATAAGTTTATTCAATTTCACGGCATGTGCCCCATCATCAAAGGCATGTGCGCTTTCAGCTATTATATTTAGTACAACAATGCACAAGACAATATCATGGTTGGGTCGATATTTCTTTCTGTGGTGTATTCTTATAATGCTATGTGGCATCGCCAATACAACAAAATGCTAATCGGGTAGAAAAATTCCTTGCTACCTATTGATCCGGTCAACAAAATAAAAAAAATCTGTGATGATTCTTGTTCCGAGACTTCTATAGCAAGTAAAGTCTGACCTGGTCTGTGATTCACCAGTTTGCAGTTCCCAGCTAACGCCGGTCGCTGTCAAACTGAGAATCACGTCTCTGAGAGCTTATCCTTATACAATAAGATACTAATGAATGGCAACTCGAGGCAAAAAAAATCAAGTCGAATAACGTGTGGCCGGTGTTGGGAAAACTTTTTTTCCGTCTAGGAAAAAAAACTACTGAGTCTCAGAGCATTCGAAATTTATAAGATTTATCTGGAAGCTTCCTATATCTAATATCCAAACTGGAATATGCAGTAGAATCTGTATAGTTTTCTTTTTAGTGTATTCCATGTTCAAAGCACTTTCACTTACTCCATCGATCCGAGCCATCAGATCGAGATTCTAAATGCTTTCTCTAGTAGGAAGATCGCTATTTTAGGCGAGGTTCTTCATCAACGTCTAATCGACGCTTCCTCGTCTCTCTCAGCAGTACCTTATTTTCTATTCTTTGAAACCATGCAGGGGAGGGACTTCTCCCTGCTTGGATTGGCAAATTTGGCATTTCTTTCCATATTGTGGCATGTTCTTCCCCGGCCTTGCCTCTTCTTTGGTCATAATCCTTTGACCTTCGCCCTCGATCCCATTTTGATAAGTATCAGGAGGTTTTTGTCGTTTTTGTGCAAGCTCCATTCTAGAATCCCATCGACTGAGCCATTGGATCGAGATTCTAGAGGGGGTGAGCATGCATGTCTCGCTTGCATGCATTGCATGCTTTCTCTCATTGGGAGATCGCTATTTTAGGCGAGGTTCTTCATCAATGTCTCATCGACGCTTTCTCGTCTCGCTCAACAATATCTTATTCTCTATTCTTTGAAATCCACCCTCCCCCCTTAATTGTTTCATATATTTATCGCCTGGTACGCATGACCAGCCCCTCTATTCGAAGAGATTTTCTTTTGGTCGCATGGCACGTGTGATCAGCCCCTCCACTTTGAGAGGTTTGTTGTTTCATATTTGTTCTAGTGTTAATGATGTGCAGGTACAGTTGGCAAGCGGCAACAACCTCAACTTCTCCATTTGTGGGTTTTTTAGGAGCAATTTCTCAACCTTACATTTGTCCAAGACCCTTGCCGAAAGGCTTATTATCACTAGGGTATTTCTGCGAAAACTGAAAGGTCGGGGTTTTTTTAATCCCAATGATAAGATTTCAGCAGGTACATAAACCACACATCTATTAGCATTGTATTTTCTGGGGTCCAAGTTGTATAATTAGATATTCTCTTTATTTTTCTTTGTGGGTAGTTCGCATATGTGCGGCTACCCACTATCCACTATTGTAGAAAATCTGCTAAGATAAATGAGAAGCCTATCTATGAGAGGTTTTTGTCATTTTCATGTGAGCCCCATTCTAGAATACTGTTATAATACTCAATGCAAATCTCACATAATTTAAACTATTGAATTAGAGGATGAGGATTTGAATGCTAATAACATCAAACTATTCCCATTACTCAGAAGGATCAGACAGTGGACACTGCAAAAATCTGACCAACTATTAATCTCTATTCCTCTACCCATGAGGATCCCCTACCAAGAAGCAGCAGCCCCTTGCAACTGAATAGCAGCATGCAGCACCCTGGTTGCATCTCCCTTCTTGGTTGCTCGAAAATAGGTCTTTAACCAGTTAAGCCATTGAATGGCTTGTTCTGCTGACTAATGCCACAAAATTCAAGATGATCCCTCTTTTTTAGCCTCTTAACCTTCTCAAGGGATAAGTTTGCCAGGACTTCTACTCCCTCATTGGGATTTGCATCCATCGTCCTAGCCATAGTCCCTTGAGCTTGGCTAGTCTGGTTTGCAATAGCAGTTGGGTTTACATGAGAGGGGTTTGTTGGGTTAAGACCTTTTCCTGGGCTGCTTGAGCCTGGTTAACTCGGGCTCTCTGAGCCTGATTAGGTCCCCCATTGGCATTGATGCCCCCCTAGGCCTCTTGCCAATAATCGGGCTATGGTATCAAATAACTTCTTCTCTCTTTGAGTTGTAAGCTCTTGCGCAATTTGATTAGTATGTGCTTGCTCAATTTTTGTTTCTGCAACATGCCTCATCAATTCACGGATTCTTGCTTTGGCATAATCCAATTCCCCTTGAAAGTTGAAGGGATCAGAATCTTCTAACTTTTCCGGTGTGAATGGGGAATCCTGAACTGCAAGTTCTTCTTCTTGATCATGCACTTGTTGATTATCTAATCCTTCCTGACGAAATTTGGAGGTGAGTTCATCTAATTCCCTCACTTCTTCTTCCTACGTAGGAGCAAGACCATCAAGAAGGTCTTCTCCTTCTTCTGGGATAAGGGAAGCCAGGCCCATGAGGGGATCTTCTGTCATAATTTTCCTCTCCATATCAGCCTCAAACTCAGGCTCTGATATCAATGTTATGGATCTTGGCTTCAAAGAAGCCACAAAGCGCATCAATTTACACGTTCCGCCTCTGCCCTCGGGGTCCCTGATCCCCCACGGTGTTACAGTCTTCCCTGAAGACTTAGATTGATATTAGCAATCAGAGATTTGCTCAGGAACTGCTCTTGCTTACAATATGCTGCCCCTTTAAGAAAATATGGGTCTTATATACAGAGCCCCAAACTGGGATATGAAGGGCTCTTCTGGAAGCCGAAGGACCGATTTGGCCAAATCGATCAATATCCTTGCTTCTAGATCCCTCCTGGGATCAAATCGATGCCTCCTAAGGCAGATCCGGAAGGCTGCCTGCGCCATAGCCCAGCCCGATGGCTGTTGGCTTGCCCATCCAATCGGGCCATGCCACCTCACCCATTAAAGGGGGATTTGTTTGCATAGCTAAGAATTTAATTTAGTTTACCTTGCCCCATGCATTTAACATGTTCATAACATCTTGGCGCGACTCAAGTTACTTCACATGGAGGTCCCTTCGACTTTCTTGGATGGCCCTTTGGCACAGAATAACTCGAGTGGATCGATTCTGATCGTTTGAAGTCCAATTTGAGCAATTTAAAGTATCAACATGCATGATTATCCTGTTAGTACTCATCTAACATTTCGTTCTTAATTTTTATGTCAATTTCACCTATTTTTGGCCGACTCGAGTTACTTCGCGCGGAAGGCCCATTCAAATTTCTCAGATGGCCCTTTGACGCGAATGACTCGAGTGCGTTGAATAGTGCCCAGAGTTGCTGGGCATAATTTGAGAACCTATGTGATCGGAAACCTATTCAATTCATACTCCTTTTCATAAATCTAACATAATAGAAACCAAGTCCAGCATTGCTGGGCTATAAGAGATTTTTTGTGCATTTGACATTGTTTCCCCTTCCCTTTTGCTCTATTTCACTTTTTCTTTTTTCTCATTTTTCGACACACTTTTCTTTTTAGTTTCCCCTTTTCTTGTTTTCTCTACATGTTTTCCATTTCCCTCTTTTTTTTTCTTTTTATAACCCCCTTTCCCCTCCCCTCCCATTCCCTTCCCTTTTTTCCATTTCTTTTTTTTTTTTGACAGACTTTTTCCCTTTCCTTTTCATCCTCTCCCGCCCTTCCCGGGTCCTTTTCCACTTTTCTTGTCCCTTTCCCTTTCCCTTTCATTTTTCCTATGCCCTTTTTCTGTTCCACTTTCTCTACTTGTTTCATGTGCCCCTTTTCCTCCTTCCCCCACCCTCTTTCGCTTTTCCCCGTGCCGTGCCGTCCCCCCTCCCTTTTTCTTTCTTCTTTTCCCCTTTTCCATGATTTTTTTCCCTTTCTTTTTCTCACCTTTTCACTCTTCCCTTTTTTTGTCCTTCCCCCCTCTCTTTCATTTCCCTCTCCCCTTTTCCTCGTTCCCTTTTTCTCATTCCTTTGCCCCTTTCCGCCTCCCTTTTGCCTCCCTTTTTCTTTTTGCTACAAATATCTTGGTGTAGAGTTCCGTAAGAACATACTTTGGGAAAAGTGTATTCTAGAATGGGACTCGCATGAAACCAACAAACCGCCCATAGGCTTCTCATTCATCTCAGCAGATTTTCTACAATGGTGGATAGTGGGTAGCCGCACATATGCGAACTACCCACGAAAAATAAAGGGAAAATCCAATTATATCATTTGGACCCCAAAAATACAATGCTAACAGATGTTCGGCTGGTGTACCTGCCGAAAGCTTATCACCGGGATTAAAAAACCCCGCCCTTTCGGGTTTTCGAGGAAAAACCCTAGTGATAAACCTTCGGCAAGGGGCTTCGACAAACGCAAGGCAGAGAAATCGCTCCCAAAACCCACGAATGGAGAAGTCGAAACAGATGTCGCTCGCCAACCTGTACCTGCACATCACCAACACCAAAAAAACGAAACAAAACAAACCTCCCAGAGTGGAGGGGCTGATTACCCGCGTGCCACGCGACAAATATAATAAACAAAGAAGGGGGGGAGGGTGGGTTCAAAGAGAAAGAGGTACTGCTGAGAGAGAAGAGGAAGCGTCGATGAGACGTTGATGCAGAAACGCGCCTAAAATAGCGAACTCCCAACCAGAACGGACATGCGCCGCCCGCATGCATGCAAAACATGCATGCTCGTCCCATTCTAGAATGGCGATCCGATGTCTCGGATCGATGGGTTTCTAGAATGGGACTCGCATGAAACCAACAAACCGCCCGAATACCAGAGAACTTCCTTACAAACTAGGATCGAGGACGAAGGTCACAGGACGAAGGCTAAAGGCCGGAAAAGGATAGCATGAAAACAACGCCAAATTGGCCAAACCAAGCAGGAAGAAGCCCCTCCCCTGCCTGGAAACAATTCAAAGAGAAAGAGGTACTGCTGAGAGAGAAGAGCCAAGTATGACTGCTGGCTGGAGAGCACTCTATATAATGCAATGCAAAACAATTGTTTTCGTGCAGAGATTCATGATTGGTCACAGAAATCCTACTTGTTTCGACTTTGGTAGAACCTGTTTTACTGTATGGTTCTGAAGTATGGGGCCCCAGTGCTTGGAAGAGTTTGGAACAGGTGCAAAAGTCATTTCTCACTTACAGCCTAGGAGTCAAAACTACAGTGTGCCCTATGCTATTCTTTTACAAGAGATAGGTTTTTGGCCTCTTCAATATTCTGCCATGAAGCGCCATATCCACTATATCAGTAACGTGCATCACATGGATGATGATAGATACCTTCTTCTCGTGCTTGCCATGGCTGAATCTCCCCAGCGTTTGAAACGATGTTGGAAAGAGAATTGTAATGCATGGTTTGCCCGCTGGTCTGTGCCATCGGAATACTGCATGGTGCTTGCTAGTTCTCTTTTGCAACAATATCTCGATGGTTCTTATTCCCAGAAGATGTGGGATGCACTTATCTTAGCCCAAATTAAAACTTATCACTATCATGCACATATAAATCCTACTTTGGCACCAGGACCGCAAGCTTATTTGCTTGCTTCCTTGACGAGGAAAAAGCTTGTAGCTATTGCATCAATTCGCACAGGGTCCCACAAGTTACGGATTGAGACAAGTAGATGGGAGCGGCGACAATTGCCATGAGAAGCGAGATTATGTGCATGTTGCAAATTACAGGTTATTAAAGATGAAAGCCATACTCTGCTAAGATGTCCTGCTTTTTTTTTTTTTTTTTTTTTTTTTTTTTTTTTGAAGGAAAGAAGTTTCTGTATTAATCAGATAGGAAGAATTACAATACAGAGATCCCTCTATGGATCAGATATAAGTTAAGTACAAAGGATCCCATCTGGATCTGAATCATGTCTGTAACTAAAGAACACATGAGCCTCTCTCAACCTCTTCTTCTGTCTCAATTAAACAGAGTACTATAGGAGCCAAGTACCCATTTTCCACAGCTACAAACAAATCTTGAATGCTCCAAAAACCTCTTGCAAAACTAGAAATGAAGATGGAAAGAGATGAAGAGTAACCTGAACAGTCTCCCGCTCTGTTCAGGGAATCCCATACTTCAAACTATGATCAAATTATACAATTTTATTACCGTATGTGAGATCAAAAGGAGATCTTTGCATTGTCGGGATCGCGGTCGGGCCACGT
The DNA here is from genome assembly GCA_021234155.1 of Isoetes taiwanensis. Taxonomy (NCBI): domain Eukaryota; kingdom Viridiplantae; phylum Streptophyta; class Lycopodiopsida; order Isoetales; family Isoetaceae; genus Isoetes; species Isoetes taiwanensis. The sequence goes on from JAJEKV010000039.1 coordinate 4,027,159, forward strand.
GATTCAGAATGAACCTAGACATGCCCACCACCGAACTCTCCCTAAAATCTCGGCTCATGATATCCGGTCTTGATATGGAAGCATCGGCCTGGCACAATAGATCCCTAGCTCGGCAATCTCAAATAACCCAACATTACATTTATAAAAACGTAATCGAGATCAAGAATTTACTCAACTTCTTCCAAGAAAAACACCTCCGGATCTTTACGCTAGCAAGAAAGAGCAAGAGGAGGGAAAAAAACCAAATGATCAGAAGATCCAACTAGAAAGACCCGTAGAAAAGACCCTAAGTCGCTTTCTTTAAAGATTCTGCTTAAATTTCGCTCCACCTTATAGACTCTACGCCCTTTCGGTGTGATATAAATCATCATTCTTCTAAAGATTGAGAGCAAAAATGCCACGTTAGTGGCTTACCAGCCTGAATCCAAAGACCGCCTTGAAGCTGCTTCAAAATCTGATCTGCAAATTCTTTGAAGGCAAAATCGTCTGGAGCACCGGCAAACCCCACTAGCACCGGTTTGGTCTTTGATCTGCAAGAAGGTCTGCAGCAGTGCCGGAAAGAGAGGAGAGGAGGGCGGCCTCCTTCCTCTGCTGCCGCCCTAGCCGCAGGCGCTAAGGGCTGCGCCAAGAACCATCCCAAAAAATCCAAAAATACTGTGCCATGTCCTGCTTTTGAGATGGCCAGGAATCGTTATTTAACTTTAGCATCCCATTCCATGCTACCACAACTTCTCAGAGCCATATCTGTGCATGACTTAGCATTATATATACTTGAGGTTCTAGATGAGCATCTTCAATTATTGAGCCCGCAGTAGTTCTCATGGCCTATCTTATATTTTCTCCTTGTTTGTCTAGTACCATCACTATTGCAAAGGTTTTTCCCTTGAAAATATTTCGACGCAGAGCATCAAACTAAGAAAAAAAAGGCCAGAATGTTTGAAATCATAAGAACAATGGCATAACAATAAGAGAAAAATTCTAACCTCTGTAAAGATCTTAAAGTCCTTCAGAAGGCAAAGAATAGCATGCAAACTAAGAAAAACAGGCCAAAAATGTCTGAGAAAAAGTCATTGAGTGCCTATTTGAGCACTCACATCATAAGAAAAATGGCATATCAATAAGAGAAAAAATTCTAACCTCTATGTAAAGCTCTCATAGTCCTGCAGATTCATCAGTGCCTATGGCAAACTCCTTGCATTACAACCATAGCGGCAGTAGTAGAGCTCTGTGGCCGCTTCTCGTAGCGACCTCCTTCATCCACCAAGCAGTCCTAGTGAAAACCCTAAACAACCGTCAATGGCTTTTCTTCATGTCTGAGAAAAAGGGACCATGAAATTTCAACCCTAAACAACTAATTCTTTCGTCATGAAACTTCAAATCGATCTCCAGTCGATTGCCTCCCGCTCAGTTGATTTCCTGCCATCCCCTGCTAAATGGCACTGCCACGAATCCTGCCAGATCGGCAATTTGAAAAAAGAAAAAATTTCAATGTTTCACCTGCCGGTGAAAATTAAAGGACGGGCGTCTTACGTGGCCACCCTCCCCTAGAGCTGGTGGGTGGGTCGATATGGGCCCCGTTATAAAATTAGGACACATTAACTAAAAGGCTTTTCTATAGAATTATACTCTGGAGTCTGGAGCTTTAGCTCTGTTCAGAAAATCTCGTCCAGCGGCCTTTGATCATCCAAGACACAGAGATGGTAGCCGTCCTACTGCTGGTGCTCTTCTCGGGGTTTCTAGCGCCTGCAATATGCAAATCTTCTACAAGTACGTGTTTCTTGTCACAATGCATTCTTTTCCTCTTCGATTGTCAAATATTTAGTGGTCTATTTAGTCTGTTGATTGTACATTGTTCTACGCAAGATCCTGTACAAAATTAAGATGCTATGATCCGCATTTATGAACAGTTATGAGCTGCATTGATTAAAAACAAGCCCCCATTTCTTAGCAGTTATAATCTTTTACTTGGACTTAGATCCCTTGCTAGAAACGGGCGTGGCTTAAGCCTGATCTACCTGCATTTTCTACTCGTTAGTCCTCCCTCAGAATGGGACGGCATACCTTTCTTTCTCCCTTCTGGCCGAGCATTCTAAATATTTGAGCATTCTGTATAAATAGCGCAATAAAATGATAAGGCTAGTGCTAGAACGCTGGCAGGGTTGAAACTAATAGTAGAGATAAAGGAAAAGCATGGTATTTCGTCTTTCTTTTATCTCTAGTATGTGCAGTTGCTGTCATATCTGACACGTTAATCTATTTTACTGCTGCATTTTCAACATTCTATTGATAATGGCACATGGAACTCTCATTTTGTTCTCTTCCTTGCTCTTTTTACCTCAAACATTTGTTGTATCATTTGAAGCCACCTGCAGAAGATATGAACCAGTGCTTTGGTGTGATAACTCTCTTACATATTTGGTTCCTAAGTGGTGCATAAAAAAGTGCAAAAACGAATAGGAATGATAAAATATTGCTCTTTTTGCCTTGGGCTTACGCATGAAAATTTCTGCAGGCAATCCTGCAAATGAGCTTTCAACTGCAATTAACCAGAACAGGACAAACAGCAAGTTATCTAGCTTATACGACAATGCTGGCCTGGCATGCATTGCCTTGCAATATATACAAGCATTTCAAGGAGCCTGTAAGGAAGTGGGGAAAGAAAAACCCTCTTCATCTGACATCAAAAGTGATTTTGCAACAAACTGTGGTGTTGATCCAAATACAGTATCTACCATTACTGGAACAGTCCTGGCATGTGAATCAGTGTATAAAGATGCTAGTTATGCCTTTTCAAATCTGCTGTTCCATGAGTCTAAAACATTAAGCATTCTCACAAACACAAATCATACAGAATTTGGGACAGGAATAAGTGGCAGTGATGGCGGATCCCCTTACTTCTGGTGTGTCATGTTCAGTAATGGCAGCCCTCCAAACAGCACATTTAAGTTTACTACGGGAACTGCTTTGGCTCAAAAGACTGGATGCTTCAGTGGTACCAGTGATCCCTGCAGTAGTGCACTAACTATTAGACAAGCCACATCTTGGATTATTTCCATTTCTTTGTTCAGTGTTGCATTCATTCTCAGGATGTAATTGGTGCAAGCATGTGCTGTAAGCTATGAAGCACTCAGATAGCAATGAGTTTGAATTTAACATAAATTGTTTTGGCACCAGGATTGTTTTTGGAATAAGGCTGGGTAGCTCACAGGTTGGCTGAAAGGAAGAGGAGAATTTTTTCTAGGATGTTCTTATTTTCAACATTGTTTTATTTTTCCATTCATCAACATTGTTTTATTTTTCCATTCATATGTATGAAGTTTGTTATATGTATTCCTACTCTTATGGAAGGACCATAATCACTTCCCTTTAGGACGTGTCTCAAGAAACCATGCAAATAGTTGTTCCATTTTAAGGAGCATATGATGACATGTATAGTCACATTATGATTCTCACATATAAGTTAAAAACCATTACCTTTTCTCAAACAATGTTGCCAAACTCTTGGTACTTTGCAACGGCAGGCACTTCGCATTACAAAATTTAAGGCATTCCTACACTAGTAAAGGGGATTGCTAAAAGAGACATGTGAATTCACGTTTGTGGCATGCATCTTTTTGCTCAAGCGCCATATGAAACTAAATGCAATGGTATTCAGGTATAAAGGACAAGGAAGAAAAAGGCATGCATCATCATATACATCGAGATTACCTCCAATGATAATATCTCCTCCCCTTTTAGCCACAGAAGAAGCACTGCATGGAGGCAGGAGGACAGACCTTGGAAAGAGAACATGTTGAGGCGGGAGTCTTGACACCTCGACAACCACAGTCGACCAGGAGCCGCAGTGTCAAGCTAGCGAGCAGGCGCAGGCTGTCTCAGTATTTGCTATTACCCAGACCCTGAACTTGCACATTATAGGGGTTGCAGAGGCAAAGGCTGATGTCTATTCCGCTGTGGATGAGGCTTTGCATCTCTTCCCAGACGTCATGCATGTGAAGGTTGGTGGAGTCATCTTTGCTTCTAGGGTGGGAGCAACAAGACTTGATCGTCCTCGACATCTTCTGGTTCAGTTTAAGGATGTTGTTAGCCTCTACATGTTCAGCATCGCAACCATCTCAGAAGGACTACTTTCTCGGTATAGGAGGACCTCTCTTCAATGCGATCATCTAATCGTAAGGAGGAGCCCTGCAAGGTGAGGGCAGCCCGCCTGCAAAAGAAATGGACGGTGTACAGTGGAGGCACAAGAATAATTCTAGATCAATGGTCTTCCAATCCTTGGATTAGCTTTTCTCCAAATAATTTAAGTAGTATAAAATTTAGCATTAGCATTATGGTTTACGTTGACGCCATCCATCCATCCATCCATCCATCCTTTCTAATCCAAAGTAAATCTCGATTATGGCTAAATCCCTCTTTATGGCTATCTGAGCCGTTGACCCAGAGCATACCATGGGATATGCTAGGAATCATTGCAATCCAGGCCGTTGGCTTAGGAACCCTAATTTGAAAATAACAATGTCTAAAAAGACTTAAAAACCTAAAAAAATTGACAAATGCTACATGATCACCTGTTTTGTAGCACACATGGAGTATCCAACGAAAACATGGCAAATATGCCATGGTCACACCTAGATTGTAGTACACATTATTCACATGATACATATGTATAAAAGAATAGGATAGAATAGCATAGAATAGAATAGAATAGAGTAGAGTAGAATAGATTGTTTAAAGAATCTAAAGCAATAATCAATTATTGAGCTCCCAAGGAATCGAACCTGGGCCAAGGCCAAAGAGCGAGTGGAGGGGAGAGGATAAATATGAGTGTTCAACACCTGTAAGTGAGAGCGAGTGGAGGGGAGAGGATAAATATGAGTGTCCAATACCTGTAAGTGATAAAGCAAATACACCTGCAACCCACAACATCAACTAAAAAAGTGGCCATTATTTATTTTGAACACATGAAAGAATATCGAACTTGGGCATTGTCAAAAGGGATCATTATTTTAAGCATATTCCCTCCACACTCTCAACATACTCATTGACATGTAAGAACACTACTACTCTATTCCATTATGCTTATAGTCTTATGAGCAACACAAAATGGTACACAAATGCAAAACCATGAAACAAGCAACCTATTCTCAAATAAGAGATGAACTTTTAAGCTTCACCATTTAACTATCGTGGTCACACAATTATTATAATACATGGTGCATCAACTATAATTACTCCACTTTAAGCAAATTCGTATTGCCTTAGGGCTTTCTTCTCTTGCCTTGTTATGCACAGCAGCTAAAAGTTTACTATATCAATTCATTTATGATTTAGACCTTATCATCCAAATCCCTTTAAATCACCATGCCCTTTAACTTTTGGTCTCACATGCCTTTTGATCTCCGTGGACGAGAAAATTCAAATCAAATCCAACTTCCACTAGTCTGCTATAGCTATATCTGTTCATTTTTACCCAAGACCATTTGAATGATGGCCTGATCTATTAAGTTATTAAATCCAAATGCTCTTTTGCCTATATTTGTTATAGATATATTTTGTGCATGTTCTATGTAGATACTATTTGAAATGAAATTGACATGAACGCACAACGACGATGGGTAGCAGCTGGTATCAATACTATTGCAGCTTGGTATGAGTCTGATCATCTCATGTCATGGGAGGCATTTAGAACAAAGTTCTTGTTGTACAGATGGGACAGAGTAATCTGGAATCATATTGCTGCATTGTTGCCACAGGATTCTGGTCCACAGATTGAGGTAGTCATATGGGGTTGCCATCGGGATATCCGGCCGAGGCGGTTTGTGTCTTCAGGTATAAATTGCTTGTGCATTTCGAAATCCCGCCTCCATCTAATAGATGGCATCTTCGTGTCCCTCACCCACAATGGAAAAGTGTTTGGATATGGGTATGGGATAAGCCGCTTCACCCCAAAGTAGTAGTTTTGTGGTGGCAAGTGATCCATAGATGCCTCGAGTCAACGGGTTAGTCCATAAAATGGATAATCGATTTCGAGCTCGCCCTTTATGCCAAAGAAAGGGTTGAGAGTATTGAGCATTGTTTTTCTTGTGTGAGAGGCTTCGGGCAGCATGGTCTTGGTTGTTGACCCTTTTTGCAGCATCGTCTCGATCTAGCCGACAAATTTTGCTTGCTATCTATCCCCGATGCTTGGCCCAAACAACTAAACGAAGCTTTTCATCTCGCATGTGGCTGGCTTTTACGGTCAATCTGGAAGAGAAGGAGGTTGTTTATCTTTAAGGGCATAGATACTGCAGATGAGGTTGTTCTTCAGTGGGCGCAAGATAAAATTGTTATGGCTTACAATTTTTCTTCTCTTGATCAAGAGAAGAAAGTACTGATCTGGCATACTTACCTTCAGACTCATTCTTTTGCATAGGCAGGTGGTTGTGCTCAGTTGGATCGGTTTGTCCACTGGGGTTATAATCCTGTCTTTGCATTTATGTTGCTCTGGTTTCTAGTTGGTGAATAAAGCTTGACGTCCTTCAAAAAAAAAAAAAAAAAAAAATCTCTTCACCATAGCCTTCAGTTGGCCTGTGCCTCATCAGCCATGAACCCTTTAACTTCTGCTGGAAAAATAACCTTCCTTTCTTAAGGTGTATAAATTTGCACATACAACTTATAACCCTCATGTCGACATTAGAGATTTTTCTTCTTGTGAGAGTAAAACAGTACATGACAAACAAAAAATACTGGGCAAAAAATGCCCGAAATATAAGCAACCTTAGATCTGAGCATACCCCACAACATAAACCTTATCATCCAAAGATCCTAAAGTTTTAGCCAACAAATAAACCAAAATAGCAAGTTTTTGGGAAATACATTTAAAACCTTACGAATCCCACTTAAATCCTAAGTAAGAACTACCTTATGGCAATCAATGGCATGATGCCTAGTTCATAATAAATAACATTGTTGTTCAAGGTGATGCCTTCAAGTTACACGTTAGAGGATAAGACATAAAATTCATATTTCTAATTAAGAGAATTGTTATACAAAAGTCAATAGAAAATTTTGTAATTCCCAGAATAATTAACATACAAATTGTAGAGCATTTGGTTGCCGCCGAGTTTTTCAATGTTCATGTCGTATTCTTTAAAGGTCATTATCAATAAGAAGTTATTCTACATATGTCATTTCCCTCGGGATTGTTTAGAAGAAAATATTGTGCACCAAGTTGCCTAATGCACAATTTGTGATCCCATAATTTAATCCTCCTTAAATTTCAATATTTATTTATTCAACACACAACCACAAAATGTTTTGCATCTTGTTTGGGGTCTGGGTTCGGGAACTCCTGGAAGACAGCCCTCTGTGAGGACCCGTGGATCTAACAGGAGAGTCCGGGGGACTATGTCACGCGGGATTTGCTGAAAGAGAAGAAAAAGAAGAGAACAGAACAAATGAGAGAAAGATGATAAGCTTCCTTGATATCAATGATGAAAATACATGAGCTCTCGCAATAGAGAGAAAACTGAAAGGAGACAAGACTCAAAACTCATCTAAAAAACTTATGAGCTAACTCTACTCATATATATAGTACAATGGCCTTGGGCCCAATATAGACACTCGACCGATCTCTGCGACTCACGGAAGGAGGCCCGATTTGCAGTGAATGTTGGCGGTGCCTCTTGAAGTGCCTAGAATCACGCCGACGCCGACGCGGGCGGTGACGGGTCCGCCACTTACTTCGAAGAAGGCTCTTGTTGGAGCCAAAGGCTTTGATCGCAAGTGGGCTCCGCCGCTAGTCTTCTCGTGGAGGCTTGGATGTCCGGACCCGCGGGTTGACCGAGGATCTTTGAGCTTGACCTGGTCCGACGATGATGAATAGTCCCGTATCAGAGGCACAGATTAACACTCCCCCACCAAACCACACTCGTGAGTGAAGAAAAGGAGGAAGCGCCGAGAGGGCGGGAAGCCATCACCAAAGTGATCCTCACGGAGTGAGGACGGGCCCCATTATGGTACCGGGCCGATGAGATCTTGGCGTGATTGAAGAGCTTGAGGTGTGTTTTGGCCAAGGGCGTGATCAAGATCAATAAGAAAACGAGCCGCACTCATGTCTTCAAGCGCGCATGGGCGCCGAAGAAATGTACCGACACTCCATGAGGAGACAGTCAAGGCCAAAGGCACCGACCGCATTTGGATTGCAGTTGAAAAATGGGACGCCGCCGATTTACGGAGCTTAGCAAAATGCATTTGAGGGCGCCAAGAAAATCCCGCTTTGAAGATGGACGTAAGGATCGTGAGGTGGAGGCGTTTCGCAAGAAGGTGGTGAAACCATGAAGCGCATCCGCAGTCGCTTCCAACCACGCCATTAGCAATGTAGATCCAATTGGTGGTGTTGTCCAGAGTAGCACCTTCTTCCCAATGTGATCGGCGAACAAAACGCGGATCCCACCGGAGATCCGGCCGAGATCGGGAGGTGGTGTCCAGCCCGCATGACCATCCATGACCTTGGTCCAAAAAGGAAGGCGCCAATCGAAGTCAGAACCGGGGCGTGGAGGTACGCCCGTGGAAGCATAGGGAGAAGGAACCATGCCCCGTATGGTTGCCGAAAGCGCCTCCCCGGAATTGATCGACAAGATCCGGATCAAGTGCCCGACACCACACCGATCCCAAAGAGAAGCAGTAGAGTCGAGAGTTGACAGAGGGCTATCCCATCCCGTGGGGACCGCCTTGCTATCCAACGAGCTCAGAATCGATTGTAACCGGCGAGGTGTCGAGATATAGACTTGTGCATAGGGAAGATCTTCGGGATGTCCCGTGATACTTCCTAATTTGTTGCGGCGGCCCGCTTTGCCGAGAGATAAATGATTGGCAAGCTCGTGCATGTACTCGATGAAAAGTTTTGGTCCGGAAAGGGATCCGCAAGATATGGATTGTTATCCGAAGCACCCATTGCGCAGTTGGGGTCACCCCGAACAACCGGGCGTGGCCCATTGCCAAAGTTTTCCGTATCACCCGTGATAGAAATCATGAAAGATATAAGCCATGGGCTGAACCACACCGGAAAGTGAGAAAGTCCGGATCGGGCACGTTGTATGAGATCAAAGACAACAAGGGCACAAAGACAACCCTTTGTTTTCAATGGAGAGTTCCGCCAACCGAGAAAAATCAAGACCGCCGCTGGGATATCTACAGGCCATCACCGCGCCACTTTTGAAAGGAAGAGGTGGCGCCGAAAGCAACCACATAATCATGAGAGCAGGAGGGAGCCGGGAAGTCCACCGCATGCGGTGAAGAATTGAAGTCCGGGCGCCAAGTTTGGCTTGAGCCTCATCGCCAGATCAATAGCTTGCCGCACTGTTGTTCGAGATCACGGATCCGATTTTCCTTTTCGAGTAGGGAGGCGGATCTGGTCACGGACCCGTTTCGAGAAGGATTGACCCGGGAGGAAGATTTTTCCCGGTATTGAGACGAAGCACGGCAATCTCCGCGCCATCGAAGTATTTTTCGTTTTCGCACCTCGTAGCCGATCTTGAAGAGAGGTGAGCCGAGAGGTCTGTAGTAGAAAGCCGAGCCGCCAAGGAGGCAACTTGAGCGCCCCGGCTGAAAGATTTTGAACTTGAGTGCTGAAATTTTCACACGCCCGAAAGTACAAGGCATTGAGTTTAGCAATATCCGCGCCCTTGGTACTCGGGAGAGCTGCTTTGGACTTGTTGTGCTCCAAGAGAGTCTGAATTTCTCGACCGAGCCGAGCCCGCTGGACCGCGAAGTTGGCTGACTTGAGCTTGTGTACTTTTGAGATCCGCATGAGCCCGTAAGAGAGCTTCATGCTTGTCTTGAAGTTTGGCCTCCAAAGTTGCAACTTGGGCGCTTGCCGCTTGAAGGTCTTGGTGTACCGCATCGAGGCCTCGAAAGTTCGTTGGAACCCCGGCCATAAGAGCCGCCTTGGGATTCCTCAGAACTTAAGAGCAAGCAGCCTTGAGCATCCTGGCCGACATCGATACAACAACCGACGAGGGTGTTGTGGTGGTGGAACCGGGTTGTTGCCTGGTGTGGGAGTTTTGGGAAAAATGGTGTGAAGTGGATGGTGTAGCGGAGGAAGAGACAGTGACATGAGTGTGACTGTGGTCATGACCAGGGAAGATGGGCGTGATGTGCCAACTTGGTGATTGATTGGAAGGAGAGCCGAGTGGAAGTATGAGAATTTGGTGGTGTGGGAGGGAAGTAATGACGGATGAGGGCTTGAAAATGCCCTCCCACGTAAAACTTCGTAAATGGAAGTGGTACCTCGGCGGTCCATTTCTTGGAGAAGACGATAGAACATCATTTGGGGCCAATCTATGTGGTGCTTGGAGTGTGTAGCAAAAAGGACCAGATTATAGAAAGGCTTATTGATATGGGTGTTCTTGATAGAATACCCAAGGAATTTGCGCCACAAAAATTTCACAAAGGTCTCATGAGGCTTTGTCGATATTGGTCGACGATGGACATTGGCGTGATAAAGTGTGCACCAAACTCGTGACATCAATATCCTCAGATAGCGCACCATGATACACAAGGAGTGTGCAAGGGAATATGAAATACCTCAGAAATCAAGTGTTGAGTCAATGAAATAGTGGTGCCATCAACCACAAGTGGTGTACCCCTGCGGGTCGTTAACAATATTGGCGATGAACCGCCGCGAATCAAGGTGATTTGGAGCCGGAAGTTCCATTTGAGAAAATTCAAAAGCTGGTGTCGCTCAACTGACTTCTTTATTGGGGCCAACAAGGGCTTCACGGAAAGTGGGCGCCAAGAAGGATACAGATGCAAAAGGGCCGGATCCTTGGGAGCAAAAGAGCTTGAAGTGTAGAAAATCTTGGGGCAGCCATGGGAATGATTTGTAGAACGAAGAGAGATGCCAAAGGCGGAAGACGAAAAAGTCGAAAGCACGAGGAGGATGATGAAGGCAGAGGAACTAAAAGGTTTGTTTTAGGGCGCTAACCGGAGGCTTAAGAGGTATGAAGAGTGCGAAAACAGAACCGCTGATGATGCCAGTGTCAAAAGATGCGAAGAAGGGGATTGAGAGGCAAAATTTGGCTAAGTCCCCAAAAACGTAAGGGAGAAGTAATGAACGGTGAGGATGAGACGGAAAGAAAGATCGATGTGACAGATGGCAAAGGACACCCATTAATGTTCGACGGGCGTGGAAAGAAGGAATGGCATTCACCGCCGGGCAACTCAAGTGGGATATCATTAAAAGGAATGTGTCGGAAGGTACCATTGCTAGATATGCGGCGGGAGAACGATTCTCCTTTAGAAACGTTTTGCATTGCAAACACGTTGGCGATTTGTGTGATTGGTCCACGCCGACAAGGAGGTCCTCGATTGGCTATATAAGACTAACCGAGAGAAACGAAGGCATCCGATGGGCCAAGATGGTCGCCGCCGGCTTGAACGAAGATTGCACCATGCCGACGAATTTAACCGCCGAGAGTGGATCACTTGTAAGATGAATTGTTCGATCTCGGGCGCCGCCACAACCGTGGCATTCGTGATGGACGGCCGGTGTGCCGGGATGGCTGGAACATCCCGACCAAGACCAACGGGATGGAGGTGGTTCTCGCGACCTTTGGGATCCGGAGCGTAACCTCTACCATCTCCTCTCAGATCACCTCTCGCGCTCCGAACCCGGAGTAGAGGGTTTTTCCTCAGAGGACTTAGTAGATAGGGCTCGAGCCCGCTTTTTTATATATAGGCAAAGTGCCCATAGCGGAAATTAGCTGGGCTGCGCCCACATTTTGTAAAAATCTCCACTATAATATAATCTACCGCCTATCTAGTCACTTTCTCGTGGTGTTTGATTCTTGAACTGTCTCTCGTGTTGGGATGTTCACTTTACAGGTGATGAAATGCTTTGAGGCGAAAACCATTAACTAATGTAGGTAATGGAGTGCCATCTAATTCATTGAGTTGGAAAACACTTGGTCTAACCATTTGAACAATTTTGATAAGGGCCAAGCCAACTAAACTTGAGTTTACCCGAAAATTTTTGTACCGGAATCATAAAGAAGAACCAAATCTCCTTGTTTGAATGTTTTTGTCTTCAAACGTTTGTCATGTAAAGATTTTTGTAAACTGTTGTCCATGAAGAACACGTAATATAAGCATCCCTTGAAGTTCATCCAACGTTTCTAATTGATAGACCCGTTCTTTGAGAGTACCGGTGGATTATGAGCAAGAGCCAGTTGAAACCAGGAGGGTTGGAAGGATGTATTCAAAGGGCATGAGAGCTTCCCGACCATAAACCAATTTAAAGGAGTGTGACCCGTAGCAATCTTGAAACAAGTATTGTAGGCCCAAAGAAAAGAGGGAAGTTTTTGTCCGCCAATCAATGCGGGAAGCGCCACAAATTTTCTTGAGAATGGTGACCGAGTTTTGTTGGTGCTTTCTCGCCAACCCATTGCCTTGAGGATAGTAAGGTGTGCTCTTGTGATGATGTATCAAGAGATAATCCGTCCGCTCTTTGATGGTATGATTGATGAAATGAACACCACGGTCACCGACCAGACTCAGGTAGGGGCGGCCAATCGCGTGATAATTTGTTGATAGAGGACTCGAAACATTGCTTTGCAGCAAGTTGTTGTCCGGAAGTGCACAAGCTTCCGCCCATTTGGTGGCATAGTCGGTGAGAACCAGAATGTATCGCACACGAAAGTGTGCCGCAAGCAGAGGATCTATAGGTCCCACAAAGTCCATTCCCCATTTGGTTGAAGGGAAGTGGCGCGGGCGACCGGCGCCAAGGGAAGAGCGCCACGTCCGGGCAGGCCCCACCCCCGGGCAAGCGCCACACGTATGGGCGTGGGCGTGAGCATCTCGAAAGAGCGTGGGCCAATAATACCCAAAGAAGAAGGATTTTTGCGCAATGCGTGGTGTCACCATGAAAATGACCACCACCGAGCCCTTGATGAGCTTCTAACAATGTCCGAACTTCATGAGGTAGAACACGCCGCCGGCTGATGGTGTCCTTACCCTTTTGTAGAGATGTCCGCAACCATGGTGTAGTCACGGACCCTCTGAGAAAATTGATGGCGACGGGATTGTCGCTAAGGGAGAGAGCGCCTCATCTTCCGGTGGAAGAGCACCGGTGAGGAGGTATCTGCTGAAAATCATGAAACCAATGTGGTGTTGCCGTGACTAAAAAGAGTTGAGCATCCGGAAAGGCATCCGAGACCCCCGCTGCGGGATCATCGGTGTGGATGCGTGAAAGATAATCCGAACAACATGAGATTTGCCCCGCCTTTATGAATGATTTCAAAAGGAGCAAATTCTTAGAGAAGAAGGACCCAACGAAAGCAATGCGGCCCGGGCGTGGATTTGTTGATCAAATAGAGAAGTGCTTGGTGGTCCACAAAGAACTTGATTTGACTGCCCAAAAGGTAATGACGGAAGCGTTGGACACGTAAAATGAGACCCAAAGCTTCACGCCCGCGGGCGTAATAGTTGCGCCGCCAGAATTTAGTTTTCTACCGCGAAGCGATTTGGTTTATCAGCAGCGATCATATTCTTGAGAAAGAACAGCTCCAATAGCAAACGCCGAGACATCGACATGAACGTGAAAGGGCTTGTTCCATTGAGGAGGAACAAGAACCGGTTGCTCGAGTAAGCAAAAAAGCTTCACCGTTGGAAAGCGACTTCCACTGGGAATTCCAAGCCCGGTGGATTAAATCACCGTGAGTTTATGAATGGGATCCGCAATGGCCGCCGATCCAGGTATGAAGGTGGAGTAATAATTGACCTTTCCCGTGAAAGAGCGTGTCTCTTTGATATTGGCCGGTGCTTGAGCTTTGAGCACACAACCGATTTTTGGGATCGGTGGTGATGCTCGCTTTGGTCGACAACATGGCCTAGTAACACACCGTGGTGACACAAAAGGTGCATTTCTCGTGATTGAGACTAAATTGGGACTCATCACATTTCTGAAAGACGAGTTCCAATTTATCCAAATGGTCAGCCATGGAACTGTAGAGGGAGAGAAGTCATCTTGAAAAATTTGCAAGAAGGGATTTTCCTTCATGAAATCATGAAAAACCGAGAGCATGATGCGTTGAAATGTTGAAGGAGAGTTGGATAATCCAAAAGGAACCACCTTGTAGGCAAAAAGTGCCTTTACGGGTGGTGAAAGTGGTCTTGAGTTGATCAGATTCTTTGATGGAGATCCGATTGTAGCCGAGAAACCATCCATAAAGGAGTACATCTCATGTCCAAACCACTTCTTCCGTAACTTGGTCCGTGAAGGGAAGTGGAAAATGATCACGCCCGTGGCCCGATTGAGTTTCCGATGATAGTCCAATACCGCACGCCGGATCTTACCATTGTGCTTAAGGGCAATGACGATAGGGCTCACCCATTCGTAATGTTTGACCTCATAGATCAAACCCGCAAAGAAGGAGTTTGTCAATTTCCGCCTTGACGCGATCACGGTAATTAGGGTTGAGCCTCAGATCGCCGCTGCTTTAATCGGGTCGCATCGATTTGGTAGGAATGGTGAGTTCCCCAAGCTTTTGTTGATTCCCTCAAGATCTTTGTAACTCCAGCTTAAAATGTGTTTGAATTTTTTGAACAATGGACGGCCCCTGATACGATAAGGAGCCGGAAGGTTTTGCAGCAATGCGACAGTTGATTGTTGCCAACATCCACAATCTCGACTTGAGTCCAATATGGGGTATGACTTCGCAGATTCCGGACAATGTGTGCGGAGGTTGGAGCATAACCGATGCGTGGCACTTTGCGTGGTGAAAAGAGAGGTTGCTCGGGCCATCTAGCAATGGTTGCTTCATGATCGCGTGTACATCGCCAGGAGTTGCAAGAGTGTCGCGATCCGAAAAGTGATCAACGCGATTGGATTCGATTGCAAGGAGCCGTGTAGGGGTCAAGCAAGGCAGCCATACCGGTCCCGATCAAGAGTCATTTCTCCCCAAGGATCAAAGATATTCGGGGTAGGATGACAGAGGCGCACGCGCCAGGGTAGCCCGAACTTGATAAATATTCTCGAGCGTCTTCGTAATCAGTGTCCGAGAGAGAGGGTTCCGCATTGTCAACGTAAATGATCCCGCCTCGCTTGCAAGTCCATGGTGGCATTGAGATGACCATCCGTGGATGACTAACCGTCCGCGGGCCCAAGAATGGATACTCTTTGCCCGGCGGAGAAAGGGTCTTCCCACCAAAGCATTTTATAGTCACCGGATCTTCGCCCGACTTTCCAAACCCAAATTCCATGGGAAAGCGGAGATCACCAATGTTGATGTGAAGAATAGGTGTGACGCCTTGAGGTCTCGCGGATATGGCCATTAGCCAATTTGATGTCATATGGGGCAACGAAAGAGTTGTGTGATGCCCATTTGTTTTGCGGAGTTTATCCGTGATGAGATTGACCGCACTACCTCCATCGATTTGAACATGGTTGACTTGTCGATTGCCCACCGTTGCATGGACCGTGGGTGTAGAGGTAGCCACGGCCCCAACTAAAACAGTTGGGAGTGGTAACCGGTCCTTGAGAGCAGTGACGAGAAGTTTTAAAATGGTAGCCAAGCTTAAAGGAATTTTGATCTTGGCAAGCTCCTCTTGGAGTTCGAGAGGTACATGAGAAAAAGGATCTGCTGGTTCCCGGGTGCGGGAGTGCGTGGCGTGGAAGCAAAGAACTTTTTTGAGTAAGTCAACCTCTGGGCCGCAATATTGGGATATGTCCGAGAGCGTGGAGGTTGAGATGTTGAAGGTGTATCTTGTCTTTGTTGAGCTCTAGTGGTGGCATGAACATTGGCCAATAATGCGGCCTTCAAAGCAGCTTGCATGAGATTCAAAATGCTTTGGCTAACTTTGGGCATGACATTGGGCATGAGCTTTTCTAAGTCAGGTGCAAAGTGAACCTTTTTTCGCCCTCATGAGGAAGGGTGTCAACCGCAAAGGCAGGTTGCGTGTCCTTCCCGAATAATAGTCAAGGGACGGGATGCCTTTGGTCCGGCGTGAAACTAGACCAACCCAATTGGGACTACCATCTGGGAGGATTAAGTGCCCGAAAAATTTCCTCTTGGGCTTGTTGATCCGGTGAGGTTGATTTTTCTTTGGAGCCGGTTGATAGCGTGATTGCCGAGGCTCTTTGGGGCTTCTTAAGAACCTGGTCGCGGGCCTTGTTTGCCATTAGCTAGCCGAGTTGGTAAGCCGTGAGGCGGACCGATGTGGTCCGATTGGTACCGTGAAGTCGCACTGACGAACCCGTGGAAGTTGAGGACACGCCGCGGGTGGTATGACCCCATTCTTGACATTGATAACACCGAGCTTTAGAAGGATCAAAAGGAGGACGCTGGTGGGATCCCCGTGGTTGGTCCTATTGCCGATAGAGTTGCGTGGGTCGCACCCAAGAGGTGGTCAGCCGATAGTGCGTTTGGGGCTGAGGTGTGGTTTGTACTTGATAAACCATTTTGTTGCGGAACGGTGTGGGATGAGCGCGAGTGCATTCTTCCGCGGGCATGATTGCACATGTTGCATCGCTTGCAATGAGGCGGGCCATTGGTGGAGTTGCACTCATTGGCCAAATGGCCTTGATATTTGCAAATATGGCACCAGATTTGATCGCTACTGTGGATTAGCGTGTTGAGGCCGAATGTACCGCTTGTGGAACCATGACGGGTGGAATGAACGGGAGCTCTTGAAGAGCCACCGGGAGGAAACATTGACGGAGTGATTGACAAGGTCGATAGCCCGCTCCAAAGTTTTTGGACGCAGTATTCAGTCATGAGTCGAATAGCGGGGAGGAAGTCCTTGGAGAAACCAGCACGAATAACCGCTCGCGTAGGGTACTCCTTGAGCTTTATCGAAAGCGAATGTGAAGTCGATCCCAAAAAATCCCCGCAGACTCGTGGGTTCTTGTTGAAGTTCATTGAGTTGTTTGAGATGAAGTTGATCATCATCCGTGGTACCGTGAATGAGAGAGAAAAGCAAAGGCGATTTCGGACAGATCTTGTTTCCAATGGCTTTTGTTGGACATGAGCCATTGATGAGGAGAGCCACCAAAGGTGGTGGAAAAGATGTGGAATTTCAGTTGAGGTTGCGCTGCGTGACCATTTAGGACAGCTAGAGCCTCAAATTCTTCCATGTGGGCCCGAAAGCACTTTGGTCTAACGGTTTGCCTTTCGTGGTTGCCAAAGGTGGGATAAGCCGGCCCAGTCCGAAAGGTAGATGTGAAAGTGCCGGTTTGGGACAGAACAGATAGTGAGGATATTGAGGTTGAGGTGGATTTGGCATTTTGCCCCGCCGGACCTCGATGAAGGGGTGATCCGGGTTGAGAAACCAAGTAGCCGGAGCATTGGTTTTGAGATCCGTAAGGTTGTAAACAGTGAAGAGCAAAGGGAAAACGAGGGAAAGGATATTCCCTGGGTAGGCTAAAAGGAGACATGTGGATAGCCGGTGCCCACCCGGGGAGATGATGGTTATGGGCGAAGAGGCGATGGCCCGAAGAATGATGGATGTAGGCATGTTCGTGGGGTGTGAAAGTACGGTTGAGAAGGTTGAGCGGATAAGGCTCCCGATAGTGATGAGGGGACCGAGGTTGGGAGCAATGTTTGCACGCTTGGGGGCGGGGAACCGGGGGGAGACCGACACGAGGAGTGGGTGGCTGGACCGAGCCCTAGACCGAAGATGGCCTCCTCTATGTCATAAGCAGATCCATACATGTCACGAACAGTTTCGACGCTGATGGCGCTCAAGCGAGATGCCGCCCGAGAAAGGAGTTCTTCCGGGCGTGAAATTACGGACGTACATGGCGCATGTAAGAAAGTAGGAGAAAATCAGACGGCAATGGCGGCATGTTGTTTGGGGGTCGGGTTCGGGAACTCCCCGGAAGATGCCCTCCGCGGAGGACCCGTGGATCTAACAGAGAGTCCGGGGACTATGTCACGCGGGATTTGCTGAAAGAGAAGAAAAAGAAGAGAACAGAACAAATGAGAGAAAGATGATAAGCTTCCTTGATATCAATGATGAAAATACATGAGCTCTCGCAATAGAGAGAAAACTGAAAGGAGACAAGACTCAAAACTCATCTAAAAAACTTATGAGCTAACTCTACTCATATATATAGTACAATGGCCTTGGGCCCAATATAGACACTCGGGACCGATCTCGGTGCCGACTCCGGAAGGAGGCGATTCTTGAGGAATGTTGGCGGTGCCTCTTGAAGTGCCTAGAATCACGCTGACGCTGACGCGGGCGGTGACGGGCCGTCACTTGTCTGAGCGGCGCCTCTTGTTGACAGCCAAAGGCTTTGACTGCGTGGCCTGCTGCTTAGTCTTCTGTGGAGGCTTGGATGTCTGACCCGTGGTTGACTGAGGATCTTTGAGCTTGACCTGGTCTGACGTATGCATGAATAGTCCTGTACCAGGAGGCACAGGACTAACACATCTTTGGGCACACATTTAGTAGTAGTTTTTATAACATGAATATTCACCAATATCTAGCATAATAACATGAGGTTCTTTTTGTATTTTTGTACGCTTTTCAATATGGTTGCTATGATTTGATAGTGTATTTGACTGGATGTACTAATGCATACATTTAGAGTGCGCATATAGTTGCATGAAGTTTTATGACATATCTTAATTGTTTCTAATGGTTTTCAACATGTATCTTGTATTGCTTGAAATTTTGACATGCAGACATCGAGATCAAGGATGTTAGGATTTCACACTTGAGGTCAAGATCCAGGTCGTCTTGGCTTTTAGCGGGAGTTCCATCTTCAGTTTCATTTTGGGGCTATCATCTACAGATTTGGGCTGGACTCAGCTTGCCAAAAAGGCCAGGATTTCAAGTCCCTGTTTCATAAATAAAATAAGGCATGTCGTGAATATTTTTGTTATTCAAAGCTTCTCCTCTCTAAGAAATGGAGTTGGCTATGGTAGTTAGTCATTAATCCTTTTTCTAATGCTTTGGATTGCAAAACATTTCTGCTGAAACTCTGGAGAACCAAAAATAATGGCAGAGCTTGTATGGATTTGTGGATTCCTTATATTTCAAAGTTTGTTTCAGCTAAGGTACAAACCAGACAACACCTCGCTGTCCTAGCCATGATTTTACAAGCAAGAAGAGATGTAGGTTCATTTTTTTTTCTTCATGAAATTGTTTGAGGGGGGTTGCCGAAATAACAGTAAGGCGGAGTCCCTGTCATTGGTGATAGTCAAAATCGAGATGATAATGGGCCTATTGTCTTGGTTAGATGGCATAGCCTGGTTGGCCCCGAATTCGTCCTAGATAGTGCAGGCGTGGACCAAGGGTGGTCTTAGTCCTCTTCCACAATGGCATCCCCGTTTCCTCGGATGGCTTGCCTATTCTCGCTTATGGCGGGAGGAGCTGCCTCGATGGTATAGGCTATTATGTATTTTGGCACCTTTCGGAACCATAGTTATTCCATGATTTTCTCGAACTTGTTTGCAGATTTAAGATCAAAACCGTGGTTCCTGAGGATTTTTGCATCTCTTGGCATGGACCCCTCCAATTTTGAATGATCTTCATACAGTTTTGGTGCCTATTTGATCTGATCTGGGGTGCTAAAGCTCAGGATTTTTGACATGGCCAGTTCTGGACCTTTGATGCTTAGTTTCTTTTTTGCTTGCAATGCAAGTATAAATAGAGTGCACGGCCCCTTTGAAAGTTTCTGCTTCCTTCTGCATCTTTTTTGACACCTTTTTTTAATCTCCAGCTTCTTCTCTGCTATGTTAAAAGAAGAGGCAAGTCTCAGACTTTTAGTGTAATTCATTTTCTAGAATGACTTCTGATTCATTTTCTTGGTTATTTGTTGCAGGTGCTTCTTTGAAGTCCACAGTCCCATATCAAATTCTACTGCATGAGACAGGATTCTTGCCTCTTCAGAAGGTGGCCCTTGATCGTCATATTGTCTATTTTCAGAAGGAGGTCAATATGGACAATGCTCGTCTCCCTAAACTAGCTTATATCATGGCAATGGGGCCACAACGCCTCAAGGCCTGCTGGAGGAAAAAGAGAGCTCAACGGATGGCTAGATGGAATGTGCAGTAGCACAGATGCATACATGTGCAAACAGAGGCAGATCGCCATAGTTTGAGGCAATATCTTGACACTTGCTTCATCAGCAAGCTTTGGGATGCCAGCGCCCTTGAACAGGTCAAGACAGCACACTACCAGCGCCACATAAATCCCATATTGGAACGAGGCCCGCAATGGTACCTGCGCACCCACTTGCCCATGAAAAGACCTTGAGACTCATTGCCTCCATTCGCACGGGGCACATCATCTTGAATTGAGACAGGCGGATGGATTGGTGAGCCATGTCGGGACGGGCTCGCCAATGCCGCCAAATGGGAGTCATTGAGGATGAATCTCATACCCTTCAAAGTTGCCCAAAGATATGATCAAACCGGACGCTTATCTTTGAGTTGGTCGCCCGCCAGCCGCTATATGTGACATTGAGCACCGCCTCCGTAGGGGTGCTAGGATCATACCTTCAGGAGGTCATGGACATGCGAGATCAGCTATGTCCTCGGGCACGCGCTTGACATGTACATACACATTTATTTCATGATGATGTATACTTGTACAGTTTGACAGTATCCTTATTACTGCCACGGTTTTTCCCTCGAAAACCCTTCGGGGCGAGGGTTTTTTAACCCGGACAGTAATAAGTTTGCTGCGCTCCTTCTGGATCCCATAGGCCAATTGGTCTCAGTGGACGATAAAAAACTATTCTTATTCTTATTCTTATTCTTATTCTTATTCTTATTCTTATTCTTATTCTTATTCTTATTCTTATTCTTATTCTTATTCTTATTCTTATTCTTATTCTTATTCTTATTCTTATTCTTATTCTTATTCTTATTCTTATTCTTATTCTTATTCTTATTCTTATTCTTATTCTTATTCTTATTCTTATTCTTATTCTTATTCTTATTCTTATTCTTATTCTTATTCTTATTCTTATTCTTATTCTTTGTATAAACGATAGCAATCTAGAGTTGAGGCTTACTAGAGTTGAAGCTGCTAAGAAAGCTCCTACTACTCCTTTAGGAGCGGAAGGAAGAGCAGGTATTTTAGCCCTGTCATTGGAACCTCAAATCCAACACACTCCATCATGAGGATGTAGTTTCTTCCATAAGAAAGACTATCCTGCATTTTGAGCAGGTAGGGGTAAGCTTTAGAGTCAATGATTGAACTTTAGTAGGAAATTCAGGGCTTCAATGCATGCATTTTGATGCTACTTTTTTGTGCATACAGGGCTAACAATGCTGAAAAGTTCGTGCTTCTTTGATCTCGTAAAATTTGGATTTCGTGCTTCACTTTTCACTGCTTCCTTGTTTGGATGCATGATACTAATGTGACCTTTGATGTTTGCAGGTTCATTTTCATCTATTTCCTTTGCGAAACTGATCTATCAAAGCCCTCTCGTCCGAAGATTCGTGTTTAGTTCTTTTATTCTATTTTTTAATGAATTTGAGATACGACAGAACCAATGCTTGTAAGATTCTGCCCAAAGCCACAAGACTGCACGAATGCACCTTTTTTGATGCTTAGATTTTAAGGACTTGTTTTGACCTTTTGTTTTAAAAAATTCTTGCTTTATTTCACACAAGATTCCTAAATGAATTCTTGTAATTTTTTAGCTTAATTGTGTAGGTCTCAAAGACATTGAACGATCCAATTCAATTGCAACTTCTTACTTACAACATGCCCTTTTGTAAATCCATCTGCAAATTGGATGGTACTCTAAATTGTACAGCCGTATTTGGCTTTCTATTTGGTTTTCGAGACCATATTCTTTGTGTAATCAGTTCTGCACAGAAGTTACAGTAGTTTGAATTCCTGATGTATAAATTGAAGTATGTATTATTAAGTTGCTTAATTTCCAAGCTTATAAATTCATTTGTTATTAATTGTTCTTTGTCTTTGATATTTCTGCAATTGTAATTTTGGAGGTATTTTTGTTGATTGTAATATGAGGAATCATATTTTAGATTTTTTTTTTTTTTTGAAGGTACGAGATGATTTTTTCATTAATTAAGAATAGAATAGAATTGTTTTTATCGTCCACGGAGACCAATCGGCCTATGGGACCCAATACAAAAAGCGCATCAGTCACATTACTGTCCGGATTAAAAAAAAACCCCGCCCCGAAGGGTTTTCGAGGGAAAAACCGTGGCAGCAATAAGACTGCTGACAACGATTAAAGAAAAGCATACAAAATATTGTTAAGTCCCATGATAGGCTTAACAAGAAATAGTATGAAAACAAGGTGCTGCGCACGAGGGGTTGCCCTCTGAAAGCCCCATAATGTATTTTCGTGGTTTTTGTAGAGAGTGGGTTTGTTTAGGTTCCATCACTCCATGGATTGTTTGTTTTGTATTGTAGAAATTAGTAGAAATGAGCAAAACTCTACAATTATACATCCATATATACTCAAAGATTCTAGTAAATGTTAAAATTCAAAAATGCTTTCTTCTTTGTTATATACCGCATTAGAGTGTTCTAATTTCAGCTCCAATACCTATTCCAATGCTCTCTGTTATCAGCCCTCTAACATTGAAATTGTAGCACAACAAACACACAAAAAGTAAACCTATTAACATAAGCTCTTCTCAATAGGCTGCATACTTATATTGTCTATCGACATCAAAAGATTGTGCGTCGCCACTTATTTCACATCTTCAAAGCAGCAGTCCTTGTTTCCAATTATTTAAATTGCAGAAAATTCTTGATTGGCTTCTCTATTTTATCAAAATGTATACAAAGAAAAAGACCACTATAAATGAAGCAATAATGGTTAACATATGGGTCAAAGCATGGAGGTGGGGGACACTTTTTGTGTCAGCGACACATGGTGCTTAGTGGGTGCTTTCTGGAGCTTTTTTTTTTTGTAGCTTTGATTTTTTTTTTTTTTTTTTTTGATATTTTTCCCTCAAACGCATTCATATTACTCATGGGAGTTATAGAAAAAAAGATAAAAATAAGTAAAGTTTTCAAAATTAGGTGCTTAGGGGGTGCTTGGCTGGCGCGAAAATGCCCCCCAGCTTCATGCTTTGGCCCATATTTCGACCTAATTTTGACCAAATACCTTCTTAAATCGATTGATCGTAACAGACAATTGCCCACGTGCAGACTCCATGTGAGTGCCCTATCAACCAAATGCTTAGTTTCATGCAACATATAATGTAACACGCATAAAAATAGAGCTTACCATTCGGTCCAATAATTTGTTATGCGACTGTACCTCCTCATGGACGTCGACTGTCAACTGCCCATATTTTCAAAACATCAGAATGTAATATTAGCACAATTGCTTAATAATAGACCCCAAATAAACAAGATGGAACAAAGAAAAGGTTTTTAAAAGGCTTAACTAGATAAGCCAATTAATCACAAAGCAGCATGTTAAGCACGGCGAGCACAAGGAACTTTCTTCATCTATTAAATTTGGAAAGGCTAATAAAACCAGGTCAAGGCATCACGTTTGCTGCACCTACTATAAAAGTCTAAACCTCTTTAACTAGCTCAATGTCATTTCAGGCATCAAAGGCTAAAGAAAACTAAAGAAAAATGTAATCCCATCTAGGAGCTAACAAAATGTAATAGACAAATGCAAGATTGCCTACTAAAGAAAGGATGCCCCTAGAATGCAATAATATAATGTACCACTCGAGTTTCGCTTATGAATTTGCACATTAAAATGTTAAAAGTCCCATGTTGTGGAGTCGACCACGTCTATTATTTGGATGATCCGTGGATAAGAATGATTGTACATTTGCAAGAAGCCAATTTCTTCCCAAAAACATTAAGAGTTTAGAGATATAAGTATCTAACGAAAGATTCATGCCCGTAGTAGTTGGTGTATGTGTCGCTGCAGGCATAATTGACTGAGCTTCCAAAGTATAGTGCAGTTGCAACGACATAGAAATGCAAGACATGGTTTGGCCTTAAGGTGGAGTTCAGTATGTGCTGAACTAAAGTTTCTATACAAAAAAATTATGCCCGACATTTGTAGGCACTTTTACAGATCTAAAGCCTCGCCACTGTTCACAGAGAAGATAAGGGGAATAGCCATCTAACACGCCGTATCATTCTTTAATCTTGCAATAACATGCTGCTATTTTAGAAAGATGAAAGGAGTCTGCATATAAGCAATCATGAGTCAAAAATATATGGAGACGTATTTGACATTTGTGAACTGGTTCATATCAAGAATATGTGTGACACTGATCACATCAAGCCAATGAAAAAACATTCGTAGCATTGAGGTTGATACCAAAGACCCTTGATTATAATAGATCCACGCATCGTGGTTGATATAAAAGATCCTTGGTTACTGTTAGATCAAGGACAGTCTATACATGTATTTTATCTAAGATAATGCTCAGACAATAGTAAAATTACCGTACACCGAAATAATTAACACAAGCTCCAAAATTCGTTTGGCTTATGACTTACTCTATCTGATCTTTTGCAAATCCAACAAATAAGATATTAGTTGATACAATTTTAGACGAAACATAGTACACAGTCGAAATGCGCACAAGTATGCACACAGATATGCAGATGGATATTTGTCCAATAATCATTTGGCATGAAGTAGTTCATGCAACTTTAAACAGGAGAAAAATAATAATGATTGCCTTGCCAGAGGGCAACCAACCGAAACACATTGCTTTTAAGTCTGCAAGCTCAGCAAGAAACGAATTGTCACATGTCTCAAGCTAAGGCTATAGTACACTATGGCTATGCTCCTGAATACGTACAGATGGATACATGGAGATACACAGCTGAACAAATGTCTACGTTACATGCTCTGAATAAACAATAGTCAGAAATGATCGTACATGTCAGTGGCGTGGAATTAGAGCAGATGAAGAAGGCATTGATTGCTGATTGTATAACCCCATTCCTTGCTGATATGTTCCAGTAGTACAACCCGGTGGCAAAGGTTGTACGGAAGCAGATGTTAAAACCTGCTGGAAGCCTAACATTTGGTGGCTTTGACCTTGATATAACTCCCAGCATCGTAGGACCCATGTAACAACCGACAGGAGAATGATGTGATGCTGGCTGAACATGGCCTTGTATGGAGGAATTCTGATGCTCTGATTGAGTAGTTTGATGTTGATTAGTAAACCACAAGACTTCATTGTTTGGAAGCATATTTGTTGGGCTCCCTAATCGTGGGCGTTTTTCATGAGGTTCGAGATGACTAGTCTGTCCATGAACAACAAATGATGCAACATCATCAACAGTTAACGATGAGAGAACAGGAATGAGCATGGCAGCTGACGATGTTGAGGCAGCAAGCTTAGCTGCAACTTTTGCAGCTGCTGCATCGCTTTGTCTCATCAACTGCAAAACCTTCTGACATGGCTTGGGATGCCAGCAATGGACCAACAATTGACACAAGGTGTGATCCATTTGTCTCCGTCATTGGCATATTCTCGATGTGGTTGATCATGGTTCCCCTTAAGCCATTAGAAGTTGGCCTTTCTGTCACCACAGGAATATGCTGCAGAAGTTGAGGACTGCCATTGAGTAACCGGCGCTGCAAACTCAAAGCTTACTCTGCGTGTGCTTGGGCTACCTGCAAGCTTAAATAAGTCACTTTAGATGCCATGCTTTCAGTAATATGGGACCCATGAAAACTTAAACTGGAAACTTCTAGTCAGACAAGAAAAAAAACTAAATAATACATTTGAAAAGACTGCCCCCTTAAACATGCAATTCTACAAATTCTTGTCTGTCCTTATGGTTTGTGCTGCATACAAGTGACTGATACATAGAAACTTGCAGAAGCTATGCACATTGTTAGTAATACCAAATGGGCTCTGCCTGGCAGTAAATGCTAAATCTTAGCATTGCACTCTGTGCAAAATGTAGATAAGGCCTTAGCAATGGGGATTTCTTGCAGGTTAAAGAAGCTCATTTGCAAAAATCTTAGCTTGGTTGAAGCAGAAAACCGGCTATTCATAACGCAGTTTAAATCATGCTAAGACAAGATTCAATACCTGAAGCTGCATTCTTGTCCTCTCTAACTTGCTTTCCTGTAAAACAAAGCATGTTGAGCCCAAAAGGATGGCTAGACATATAGATTATTTTCTTTGCCTCGTTACCTGCTCCTGGAGAGCTTCGTTTAGCTGTGAGACGAGACTAGAGCGTGCCATTTCAGTTGATTCAAGTTGTTCAATACAATGAGAAAGGATCCCATGCTGCTGCTGCAATTCCTCCACTATCATTGTTTCATTTGCTTGCCCTAATAACAAAAAAAAAAACTTCAAGTTTGCAACTACAAACACACCTTTATGATATCAAAGAAAGGTGGAATAAAACATTCTGATGAAGGTGCATAAAAGAGGCGTGCAAATGGCACCTTATGAATCACATCTTATTTATGAGTCATAGTAAGATGGAAATAACTCTCAGATCTTTCATTTGCCTCATATGTTGGTATTGTAGTTTAGAATTGTTACAGGGAAAATATTATTAACTTGCTGTTTGATGCTCATACCCTCCTTGATGGTCCAAGTTGCAACACCAGAAATCCATGGCACTGCAAACACCCATAACAACCCTTTTAATATGTTCAACATAACTAAGATAGCTACTCTTCCTAGCAACTATATGATAACACGGGGTGATGCCTGTTAAAATGACTAAACTGATAGAAACAGTTTCAATGCAGGGGTTTAACAAATCCACCTTGCAGACAAGACATAGAGAGGATTGATGTAAATAGTCGAGTTGCATCAATGAGCATATCAGCACTTCAGTATTCTGATAATGAAGGGTCAATGACCTCTAATTTTTTCAATACAGTCTATAATGGTGGCAATATAGAAGATTCTTACAATTAAAAATAGACCTAAACAGATATATGTGAGCAAAATATCTTATTACATAGCTCATAATTTTTAAAGCAATAGAAGTTTTACTGTGATATCATTGTAACATATAATTATTAAGCTCCTTAAACAGCTGCTCTGGATATCTCCTATGGCAACACTCAGATAGCATCAACAAACTACTTCCACATACTTTGGCTCAATTTAATAGCGTGGTGGAACTAAAAGCCCATGAAATAAGGAATATTGCCATGTTCACCGCAAAGCAACTGCCATCAAGACTGAAGCTAAATAATGGATCATTGCGTTCTATCGGTTTGCACTTCAGATAATTAGGACAATGATTATCCAATACCCCAGCTCTACCAAAAGCAGCTGATCGAGTTAGTGAGGCCCAGAAATAGACATCTAACTCTGAAACCATATCAATACCAGCCTGTGATCTATCACAGTCTCATAAGGTGTGCAATCAGCTCTTTGCTTGAAAGTCCCTCACGGCATGTTGCATTTTATTTTGCAGCCGCTGACTTGCAATTGCACATTGCATGGGAAAAGTTCTCTAAAAAAAACCAGCGTTTATGTTAACGAGCCATTCTTTTCACCCAAATCATAAAGGTTATCATTGTCAATATCAAGCTCCCACATAGGATCATTGGTAAGAGATTTTTATCGCTTTTGTTATTAACAGAGTACTTGTGAATGGTTGAAAGCTAGCATGCAAAGAGATACTTCTCCAAGAAAAGAGTTTGTTATTTTTCCAGACCCACAACTAGTATCACAGACCTACTGGACAACATATGCACCTTTTCTTGCCTCCAGAGCCCAGAAGTATTTCAAGAATCGAAATTGTTTTGAGTATGTAGAAAGAGCAAGAATGTGCTTAACATACCTATTGGTTATTATCCTGTAGATGCCTAAATGATGCAGTTAGTGGGGATCACAGACTTGATGATTTTAACATGATGAGTTAAAGGTGTATCTCAAATATTTCACTTATTTTCTAGGTGTTTGCATCCCTTATACCCTATGGCTTTCATCCCTAATTTGTCATTAACCTTGACTGAGACTATAACATTACCAAAATTATACTCATTTGAGCCTTCCTTTATATGAACGATGTGGTCTTCAAAGCCTTAAAGCTAAACTTTATGGCACTTTTATTTTATCAACGACTAACGTTCCTACAATAAAACCAGACAAAAATACTGTTGGATTTCATCTTTCAACCCCCTGATATAAGGCAACAAACAAATATAGCTCCTTTCCCATCCTCGCGACAATTCATCCCTAAACAACACATGCTTCTTTCTACTTCAATTACAAGCTCTCTGAATTGAACCACCACAAAATTATATAGTGCTTTTCCCAGCAATGATTGAATATGATCATGTAACCTAAAGAAGTCTTACATTCCTTCTATGCAAGCAATAAGCTTTCCGAATCATCAAAAAGACCCTCAATGACCGGTGAGGCTTTCAGTCAGAGCAAATGACATAACACCTAACCCACTAAGAAACACACTATTAGAACATACACTCCATCCCCAACACTATACCTATAGTTCAGATAAGACCCCATGCAATTACGGAGTGGAAACATGCTTGAATCAGCCAATCCTTGGTAGATGTCATATCCAGATCACCCTAATCCACTTATTTAACCAACAAAATCTACCACTACACAACATGGTACTCTTAAGTGAATACACTCATCTCCATTGTGTAAATAACTGCTCTGTGTACTTAATTTCAATACTTGTACAAAAAAGAATAGCTAACATCTACCAGATAGAATTTGCAGCAATAGACAACACGTTATGAGATAATAATTCCCACCTGCCGAAGAATGGTGGTGCGCCCCACTGTCATCTCCATTGCTAAAGACATCCCTTAGGGAAGCAGGAAGCACTTTCCAAAACCCATTGGCAAACTCTGCACCCTTCCTTGGGCTGTTCTGCAAAATGTCATTGGCGAGATAGAGGAAAGGTACGTTGTTCTTTTGGTGATGACATGAATTCTTTTTGCCAAATCTCTACTACTTGACGTGCACTTTTTCGATGAAAATACACCAATGCAACAGAGCTATCTTCTATTAAGAAATGCATCCATAAACAAGGGAACTCAACGTTCAACAAACCCAGCATCGCCAGGAGTACCACATCAACCAATCTAACAAATAAATGAAGTTTCCTATAAAGGATACTTTCCATGCTTTGTTGAAAACTGTTAACTATAGATGCATATGCAACCAATTTGTAAATAGGAACTTGCAACACATATTCTGAGGCCTTGAACTGGATCTAGTGCGATGGTGAGTCCTGCTAATAAGAAAACATAAGCATTTCCTCACGAATAAAATTTAGAGTCTTGTTTGTTATGATCGAAGGAAAAAGTAGCACAAACGGCAGCAAACGACCAAAATAAATTCCGGAACTCTTTTTTCTATATAGCCATAAGCAAATTTATCGCTCCCTGCTGTGTTCTTATTCATCAGATTGGAGCTGCCAGTTACCTGGTCCAGAACATCCTTGATCCACAACGCAACTGACCGTGCATTTACAGGGAACAAAGGGTTTTTAGCAGTCATCAACATATACTGAGTATATTCCAGCATATACTCACTATATCCCACAAACCCACATAAACGAGGGTTTGCCCCCCTAGGGGCAACCCAAAAAGAAGGTGACAGGATAATTGTCAGCACAAAAGTTTATAGCAGTAACAATCTAAGAAATCTTGAAGATATAGTGGAAAAATTCTTCAGTAGTTCACTTGAAGCTAAAAAATTGCCACCACTGCCAAAAGTTTCAGGTTGAAAAACCCGAATAGATGACTTGAAATTGACATATTTTCATATTTTAAATTGACAAGATTTTATTGTTTATTTACAGGTGCACATTATGGTAATTGGCTAGTAAACTGTCCAACTCCTCTTAACTGCTGATAATAATTTACTAGTTCGTAGATGATCGTATTTAAATAATCCCTTAGATTTAATTAGGTATTTACTGTCACCATTTCCGTATTGAAATGTGTCATTTGGTACTAAGGTTTGTGCCATTCTAGTTACAACACCTCACCGTGTCTTCATTACTTTTCCATCACGCCAGAAGCGCTTCATCACCACGCATAATCGCAACCTCGCCATTAAGGATCCCAGCCTCACATTAAGGGAATGCACCATTGCAGCCAAATTATCACTATTAGAGGGCTAGGACCCGCCGATTTCAAGATGTAGAACAAGTAAATTTAGGTTCATCATATTTAGAGCACATATTTATGCAAAAGTTCAAGGATTTGACCTTCTTATATGAATTTGAGGATAATTAAGTTCACCATTGCTAGCATCCCTACTTTAGAGTCTTTCGAACTTCATATATCTATGCGAAACTTGCAATTTAGGGCATGTGAAATCATGTTCGAGTTCCTTTGATATGTAAAAGCCCCTTATTCTATTCTTTATATGTTTCCATATATTGGTTAAGGATGAATCAAACAATGAGTTTGATTTTGATTTTGATTTTTTCTTTGAGAAAGATTACTTAGATGGTAGATGATTCCAAAGTCAGGCCATATTAAATGAAAATTGATAGGGAAAGCATTACTATAATTAGTGAAAACTATGGTGTCATTTACTATATATGTAGGGCAACCAATTATCACTATGCTTGCCTTTATTTCTGCTCTTTTAATGCTCTTTAGTTGCAGGGGTTGATATATCGGTGCCCAATTCTTATATTTACTGTCAATGCCCAGCTCAAGCTCTTCTATTACATTATGAAATTGTGCCCAATTAAATTCACATGTCAACATGTTCAAAGGCATTGTAGTTAGGTTGAATATTATGTTCAAAGATTTCCCATATTTTGATAGAGTTATCAAGGGTTCACATCTCTAGGGAGATGCAACAGAAACCAGTCCTTCTTGCACATTTTGAAGCTTTAGTTTGAAGTTATCTAGGGTTCAAATCCCTGGGGAGATGCAACAAAAATCAATTCTTCTTGTACATTTAGAAGCTAAAGTTTTAAGTTGATAATCCATTACCTAATGTCACGTCCATTCATCGTGAAATGGTAGATTGAAAGTAGATTGAATATACAGATGGAAATATCTATTTTCATTTGCATCCTCACATTTCTTTATACATATCTTCAGTTGCATCCTGTGAACTTTTTGGCTGAGGTAAAGGATTTCCTAAGGTTAAATTTTTTTTTTCTTATGTTTTGGCTTCTCTGCAGGTGTGTACTTTCCTTTTGTGTAATATCACAGCTGAAAAGAGCAAAATTTTGCCGACTATGTAATCCATGAAATGAAGGCCTCAGAAACATCTTAGTTTAAAAGTATTAATAACATTAGCATTAATATGAATTTTGAATACGTCAGTTTTGAAGGAAAAGTTAATGTTAACACTAGAATGCTACAGACAACAAGTGTAACTTCGAAACCATAATATTCCTAATTGTTTCCTTTTCTGTCACTTGTTTGCTAAAAAGAGCAAAATTAATAGTTGACTATGTAATCTAGACAAGCAAGACCTAAAAAATACCAAATTATGATAGGAATAAATAATAATAATAACAAATTAAATTTTCAATATCAGTTTTGGAAGATACGTTAATGATAATATTAAAAATGTTTCACACAATGAGCCAAAGATCAACATCATAATCTTCCTCATTTTGTGTGCTTGTAGTTGCAATGTTCTCCTGAACTGTCTTCTCCTGCTCAGGTGACTTAACATGCACTTTAGAAGTGTTGTCTTCAGTTTCCACTACTAGAGCCACTTCCTTCAGCTCTGCAAAAGTGACCTCATCCTCTGTGGAGCTGGTAAAAGGCGGCTGTATTTCTGATGATGTCATTTTGGCAAAATCAGATGAGGATTTGGCACCTAACTCTTGATTCTCGTCTGGTAAACTAGGCAATGCAGCCAATCTCATCTTAATGAAGTTCACAGCCTCCTTGTCTATATCCACTGCCACACAGTTGCGGCCCTTCTTAAGTGCACAGGCTATGGTAGTACCAGAGCTCGAGAAAGCATCAAGTATCCAGTATCCTTGACGTGAAAACATGTCAACAAGATGGTTGATTAGCCTCTGGGGCTTCTGATAGTGATTGATGATTCTACCCTGTGCACTTGGGTCCTGCAGCTTCTGCAACATCGCTGGAAACTCTAAGACATTGGAGAAGTCAGAGCAACCAGTAGCGTTGAAGTGCTCCATTATCCTTTTGCCATCGAAGCTCCAATAGGCAATATGCAGGTATAACAAGGTTGCATATTAAACGGGAGCAAATCATTGAAACGGGAGCAAAAGGAATATTCCTCAAAGATTCCCTTTTTTTTCAAAAAAAAGAGCTAAAATGAGGTAACAAAAATTATTTTGGTCATAAAATTGCATTTTGACCCCCCCAAAATCACTCATTTTTTTGTGCAAAGAGAAAATTGACTATGTCAAAGTGACACTTTTCCTAACAGTTAGAATTTACCTGAAGTGTGTTTTTAGAGAAAACTACTAATTTAAGTGTACATCCTACACAATATTTTGTTAGCTCGGATTATATTCCAGAAATGATACTTTTAGATTACAATGAATCATTTTTTAATGATATAATATTTTAAAGTACCAAAATTGTAATCCGGAATATGCTTTTTCTATTCGAGGATAACAGAAGTGTATTCCGGAATACATTTTTGCTTTTCTTGAAAGTCAAAGTGTATTCCAGAATACACTTTTGGTTTTGCTCGAAATCCAAAGTGTATTCCGGAATACACTTTTCCTGTACAAGTTTTTGAGACTCAACAATGATCTTGCAATTTTCTGGGTTTTCCGGGTTTTCGGCACCATGCAATTTTTTTATTTCTATTGATTTGAATGACCTTGCGATTTTTTTTTGTTTTTATGAGGGGATACAGGAACAAAGTTCTAAATAATGAAAAGATAAGCAAAAGGGAAAAACAAACCAACAACCTTTCAATTTTGAGAACCTTTATTGAGGATACTGGATCGTGGTTAAAGAAAAAAGTGGGTTACTGGATCGTGGTTCAAAAAAAAGTGGGATACTGGATCGTGGTTCAAAAAAAAACAAGGAAATGTATTCCGGAATACGTTTTGTATTCCAGAATAGGTTTTTTTTTTCCAGAGGGATAGAGACGTGTTTTTTCCGGCGCAGAATTTGCTCTCGGCGATCTTTCTAAAGAAACCTCGAGCTCCCGTTTCAGTGTGGCCATGGCTTTGGTATGGGTTTTACCTACATGGTGAGCTAGGGCGCTGGCTACAACAATTAAACAAGGACACAAATATTTTTTACATCAGGTTTCTGCTTAGCATGCGACTCCCGACTCCCAGACTCCATGTCGCCTCCCTTAGATGCGATTTTTTGCCATACCCGCTCCGGCAAAGACCTCCTCGGGCGGGTGATCTCATGCGCAATGGAGGTCTGTCAAAATGGGTGATCTTTTGAACAGGTCTTTGCTTCAAGGTCTTTTGAATGTCTTTGTCAAAACGGGTCTGCAAGGGAAGTCTGCAAGCAAAGTCTCAAAACAGGTGATCTTTGAACATCATTGTCTTTTGATTCTTTGTCGGTTGATTGCACTTTCACAAATAGGTAGCAAGACCGTAATAGAAGCATATAAAAATGCAGGCAGGATGGACTTGGCTGCAATGGTGTCACAGGAAATGAATTTTTTGGCGCTATATCACCAAGAATAACTTATTAAACATCGGGGAGGAAAGCTGCTCATGATGAAGCCATCGCTGCCTTTTCACAACACTCCAAATCATGGACATGGGTTGGGCACTGTAATCTACTTGCCAAAATGCAATGTGCAAATGTATAATACATATAGCCAACTCTATCAGGTTGTTTCTGATGGCAGGCATTTATGCATATTCATCAACTGTAGGTGGTTTGCCAGGCTAAAGTCTAGCACCAAAATGAGAGTAGAATCTCTTGTTTGCTTCCATGTAGTACCTCTTACATGTTCTATATTTTCTATCTAAACTATGAAGTTCTTACTTTATTTCACCTTCTCAATTTCTACAATTGCTAGAGTATCTACTTCTGGTCTATCTATTTTATCTTCATATCCTCTTACACCTCTTGCAAATCTGCTGCAAGATCCAATCTAGGCAAGATCAACAATTTTTTTGCAAGATGTAACTGCAGAATTATCATGTCAAACGGAAATGTAACTTGTGCATTGTATTTCACATCCTTCTTAGTACACATAGCTTATAAAACCTTCTAAGCTTGTAAATATAGAATTTTATTTCTTGTTGCAGGGAATGTTTTTTAAGCTTGTGAACATAATGTGACATGGATTTGTCTTTCATTTTTACAGAGAAGCAGGAGACGGATTCTTCTAAAATGCAACAAATGATGCTGGTTTTGTTGGTTTTTGATGTTGCTGCACCTTTTTCTCTTTGTTATTTGGGCCAGGGCATGGGAGGCCACAGCCAGACAGTTCTGGATATCAAAGACTTGAGTTTTTGGGTGCTCTGATCTCCAATCAGAGCATCATAGCTCTAGGGATCATTATTTTCATGTGGCATCATTGTAGGCATTATTGTCTTCGTTGTTTTTGTGTCCTTGGTTGAGAATAGGCATCATTGTTTTCATGTTGTTCTTTGGGTCATTACCATGGACTACCATGGTGAAACTGAGAAATAATTTGTTGTGGTCAATCCTGCTATGGAGCCACAATCAGGCCACAATCAGACGATGAATATGTTTTCAGAAAGGCTTATGTACATGTCCTTAAAATAAAGTTTTAATGGGGAGAGATGCGAACCCACTAAGCTGTGTAATGGAAAGCCACTTTGGCCAGAACTTAGAGATTAAAAAGTACCATTCCAGTGGAAAATGAGTACGCCAAACTGAAAAGTTAAGGGAATGCAAAATCAATGAAATATCAGCATGTTTTGATCTGCTTTTTCTCCTTCCTTTCATTTTACAGTTTACATCTTAATACTAGGTACAAATATGCCAACAATAACTTATTCGAGGTACAAACATGCCACATGTTTTTATTGAATGTTCGTACATACCCATCTTTCCCTTCACAATGCATATCACCATAGGCATACAGTTCTATATCCATGTATCTTTCCTTTCACAATGCATATCATCATAGGCAATACGGTTCTATATCCATGATCCTTTCTGTAAAAGGAGCAGGAAATAAACTAGTACTTTTGATGGGCTTAATGACTTTCTACGTCAACATCTCTGCTCCTTTTTTGCACAAAGACAAGGAAATAACATCAAGAATGACTGAGACTTTTGAATATCTCAGGTTCACATTAAGTCTCCATCCATTCTTCAATACATTCTTCAGTTCACATTAAGTCTCCACCCATTTTGAGAATGCGGGATGACATTTTTGACAGGTGTGGGATGCAGGTAATTCGAAAATATGGCTTTTGATTTGTATTCTGGAATAGGGTAAGAAATGTCCATGGATTTGCACAAGTAGGCTAGCTCTAAACCTTAATACATAGGCAACACGTTGTTTTGGAAAACACGTTTGATTTCTTAGAAAGCAAAGATGTATTCGAATACACATTTGCTTTCTCATGAAAGCAAAAGTGTATTCGAATACACTTTGCTTTCTCTAAAAAAGCCAAAGTGTATTCTAGAATACACGTTTGTTTTTTAGAAAAGCAAAAGTGTA
This sequence comes from Isoetes taiwanensis, assembly GCA_021234155.1. Lineage (NCBI taxonomy): Eukaryota > Viridiplantae > Streptophyta > Lycopodiopsida > Isoetales > Isoetaceae > Isoetes > Isoetes taiwanensis. The sequence continues at coordinate 4,062,681 of JAJEKV010000039.1, forward strand.
TTCCAGAATACACTTTTGTTTTTCCATTTTTTGTTTTGTGTCCTAGTGTTCATTTATTTACTTGATTATTTTTTTTGTTTTTTATTCCGCCAATAGAACGTGGAACATGTTTGATGGAACAACTAAATGTGGAAACTTGGGACAGATACCCAGTTGCATCGTCTGACAAGCGTATTGTTCAATACGCGCCAATTAGAGGGTGCCAAATTGATGTACTAAAAAAATTTAAAGAAATAATTATTATTTTTTCTTCTCTATTTTGAAGTTCTTGATATCTCACTTTTAGAGATTATGTATTCATGTCCATATTTTGCCATTTTCAAGATGTTTCTTTGCACAAAACAAACTTGCCACTTAATGAGGAGCCAAAATGAGGGAAAAAAAAAAAACTGAACCTTTTAAAATTCTCAAGTTTATCCAAAAAAGGCCAATTTTAAGAGCATGCTGTTTTTTTAAAGGGAATCTTTGAAACGGGAGTGCTGCAACACTCCCGTTTAATTTGCAATCGTGTTGTATTCTATCTTGCTTAACAACCTGGAGCCTCCCGCATGGTAATTTATGTTTGTTTTGTACCTTAGAAAGAAAAGTGCAGTTAGCAATCTAGCAACTAAGAAAAAAGTTTACTATTCCAGATTAGCAATGGAAAGAAGGTGTATTCCAGAATAAAGACTCACCAAACTAAATTCTCATAGCCTGCTTGAGCAGGGGGTCCGAAATGATTTTTAAAGCTGGCTTCGACCATCCCTGCTTGCATACTAGAGTGGAACACCATCAACCGCTAGTGTTTAGCCGTTGTTATCTGCTTCAGACCATCTATAAAACTCAGAGTTCCTAAAAGGTAGGTCGTCATAACGATTGTCCTTGATTTTAAATCCGTAAGGTATGTCGGCAATAACTAGGGTAAAATTTTGCGGCTTGATAGTTCCCACCAACTTAGTGCATTGAACGATTGAAAAAAGATTGTCTTGATCGAACAAGGTGAACTTCTCGTAGTCGAAGGGTTCAACCGCTAACTGCCTCCTGTCACTTAAGGTCCGTTCTTCTCGACCAAGCTTCAAAAGGTGCATAAAACCTTCAGGAAGGTCTTTGTTTTTCTTCTTGTTCTGTACATGCAATTGAAGTTAATTTTTGGATAAATAGATGAAGAAAAAACAAAGGTCGAATAAGTATACCCAGCCTTCAAAATTGGGAGCATATTGGATGATATGCTCATCGGAAGTGGCCACCGGGTAGAGCTCCTTGCATCTTTCCCACATTTGCACATTCAACTGCTCCATCAAGCATGTCTGGCATGCAATGACGTTCTTTTGGCTGTTTAAACAATAAACAGTAAACATTGCGTATTCCGGAATACGCTTGAGGTAGAAGATTCACAAAAATCAATCAGAAGGCACGTATTCCGGAATACACTAAACTTACTTGTGCAATTCCTTGGACATCTCTTCCAAGGTGAACTCCTTATCCACCACCTTCTGGAGCAGCCTTTCAAGAATAGCAGTGTCGGTAAAGCCCTGCAACTCCCTCCAAACTGTAGTAGTCATTTCTTTTTTTTCGCACGTCTGTGCCTTTTTTCTTTTCAAAGGCTTTCCCTTTGATTTTAAGTTCTTCGCGCTTAAATGCAGTAAATATTTCATTTTGCAAGTTTCAAATTTGCACCAAAACAACTTAAAGTCATCGTATTGTATTCTGGAATACACAATACTAAGTTTCCATGCAGAAAAAACAAAATACTTGAGAGCGAGAGCTATTCCAGAATATAAAAGTTCTTACCCTGGCATCCCTGAAGGCAAGTTGAAACCAATTGTCGTGGCTAATTAAAGAGTGCCTCTTGTTAGCTTCATCGTATTTGAGGCAGTACTCAATTGCGCATGCTTCCTTCAGTTCCAGAGATGGCGCAGGTTTTTTAAGGTCATCACCATACTTTTCTCTAAAAATCAAGTACTCTCTGTGCATAAACCTTATTTTGTCAACAAAACTCATTTTGAGTTTGTACTCGTTATCCGCATTGTGTGTATTGGCCACTATCTTTGCCTCTTCGTCAGTCAGGCCGCAATTACACCGCACAGAGAACAGAGGTATCTCGGATTTTGTTTTCTTTAAATAGTTGCCTGCGTGCCTTAAAGCTATAGTTTCCCCCCAACACATAGTGTGTGTACTGATCAGCACACTCTTTGTCATAATCTGCCGGGTCCATGCACTGGCTCCTGTCAACAAGCACTACTATTGGAGCAACATGGGCATTTGGATTGCTCCTTATCCAGTCCTTCAAGTTTCTAACATGATCAGCATAGATTTTTCTTACTTGAAATGGCCTCTCTCTAGTCGCCTTTCGGTGGCCGCTTCATGCCGGTGACTGGAAGATAAATCACACCTTGCACGTATTTGTGCTGGTTTATTTCTTCCATTCTCTCTGCAGTTTTGTTAATTTTTTTTCTTTTATGGCCACTCCTGGAGCCTTGCCTTTTCCCTTTCTCTTTTTAATAGATTCTTCAGGTGCTTAGGTCCCTTTGCAAAAGTCGCGCGATTTTTTCTTTTCTTTGGCTCTTTTGCAGCCCACGGTCGTCTTTGCTTTTTTGGTGGTGGTGGTGGTGGTGGTGGTGGTGGTGGTGGTGGTGGTGGTGGTGGTGGTGGTGGTGGTGGTGGGGTGGAAAATGGCGTTATAAAAAAGCATATAAAATTGATATATAGTAGTATATCGAGTTAGATATACTATAGTATATCGAGTTCGATATACTATAGTGTATCTAACTCGATATACTACTGTATATCATTTTTTTTTGTGTTTTTTCTGGGTTCTTAGGAGCTAGTCTGTACTAGAAAATGGCGAACCCTAGATCTGAGATTAGGGTCGGCCCAGCTCACAGTGCGGCGCCCAACATATTTGCCACTATGCTACAGTTTTGCCATAGCCATAGAGAAAAAACTGAGGCCGAATAAGAAAATGTTGGATTCGCCTTTACAAAGAAAAACCGAGGCTCGTTAGGGTTTTTGGATCCGCTTCTACCATCTGGGGAAAAACCGAGGCTTGCTAGGGTTTGGTAGATATGTCGAATCAAATAGATGAATAGATGAAGAACAGGTCGTTGGATATACCGAACAGATATAACGATGAAGGCTTTTTGCAATGCTAGACCAGGCTTTTCTGGGCAGATGGGGCCAAGCTCTCTCTAGTGGATGTCATTCCATTTGCGTTGTCGATTCACCACTGCTAGAGCAACGAAGATTGCTTATGAAATACAGAGGATCAAATGTTAAGGGTGAAAGCTAATTCATAGTTGAGTTTGCATTTTGGAGCTTGGCTTGTATAAGAACTATCAGCCGGATGGGATGCTTTGGTGAGATGTGGTAATCGAATGCTGCCAGGCATATGGCATATAGAGGATCTCTCACAGTACCGATAGCAAGACTGTTCAAAACAGGAAGACAAGCGAGCTTAGAAGCATAGTAATAGCCATTCATCTGGCGTATATCGTATATATGTCGTATAATTATATAAAAATGACGCTTATATTTTGTGTATATTTTCCGGCCGGACAGAATCGAAAATTATAAAAAAAAAATAAAAATAAAAATCGTATATCGTATATTTGTATATCGAGTTCGATATACGTAGTATATCTAACTCGATATACATTTGGTTTTGAATGTATAGTTAGGGTGCCAATAGTAGCACCGGTAACAAACCACTGCGTTTGGAAGTTTTCGTAAATCTTTGGCGCAACAGTCTTCTGTCCTTATCCACTGTAGGTTTTTTGCTTGTGATCTTGATAGTTCTCTTCGGCTTAGGGATACTTTGTTCTTGCCTGCAAAAGCACAGTTATTAACAACATTAGAACTAGCTAAAAGAAACAGAACACTATATTCCAAAATAAAAATGACACCCAAAGCATATGCAGATGGGCATTGTAGGGGCAAGTCGAAAATAGGAAAAAGGACAAGAAAGAGTGCATATGAACCATGGGGATAGAAAGAAAAAACAAAGTAAATTATTGGCAAAAAGAGGACTATTGGACAAACAAGAATTGTTGATAAAACCCAAAATACAGAAAGGAACGAACTTCCTGGACAACGGCCGACTTGGGCAAAAAGCCATGGCTGTTCGTTCCCCATTTTTTGAAGGCTTTGAATTTCAGATTTAGTGCTGGATATTAGGGAAGAAATGAAGCCTTCTGAGTCTCGGTCAATCTTTCAATTGCTACAAGTCATTCCTCCAAGACCTATGAAGAATAGCATAAGCTAGCTCAGGGCAAATCGGCCAGGCCCAAATTGATTTCTTCAGAAGAATGAGCAAGCCAGGATGTCCTATGGCAGGTCGAAAGTGCTTGCAGAGAATTTAAAAGCCTGGGAAGGATTGAATCAATGAAAATTAGGCCTGTAGCAAGGCAAATTTATTCGATTTGAGGAGAGTTATGCATGCTAGGTTCAAATTGGAGGAATTGGTGGCTGGATTGAACATCTTCCAGCATGACCTTGGGTGTTGCTGACGGATTCTGCAGGGCTACTAAGGAGCCTGCCTTAAACAATTCAAAATCATAAAGCTTTCTATAACGGATTTACACGACAAAACCTTCTGTCAAATATACTAGAAAACCAAATCCAACCTAGGGATACCGAGGTGGAGTAAATAAACTGGGTTGTTATAAGATTTTAAGAACCTTGCCTTCCTTGGTTCCTTGGTTGCACACTTATCCCCCTAAAAAAAAGAAAATCACAAAGAATTACAAAGAAAATCGCCTAATTCCATATATCATCAGAAAGCTTATTGCAAGGGCTTTCCAATGCACCAAAAATTGCTCAAAATGGACACTCGAGATGGGAGATATCTGAGATTGAAGCAATGCCAAAACTGACGATAATCATAAAGCCCGAAATAGATGATCCCAATTCTAGAACTGAAGTAGAGAGAAAATTACCTAATGCCATACATCAAGCTTACTTCAAGAACTTTCCAACACACCAAAAATCGCTCAAAATGGACACCCGATGAGAGAGATATCTGAGATTGAAGCAGCGCCAAAACCCTAGCCCCAGTGAGCTACGCCATCACCAAATCAGCCAAGCTTTTATCTAATATTCATATACAATCATACAATCTCGCTTTTTTAGCCCTTATCTAATATTCACATACAACCACACAATCTTTCTTTTTTTTTTTAAAATCAACGGCCAAGAAAAGGTGCACTCTAGAAATACTACTTAGTACAGTCAAACGAATACATCAGCCAAATGATAGCAAAACAATATTGATAACAAACCATGCTTAAGGAAAAGGTTCTGATTCAGGCCTTTATTGTGGTTTTTTCTATGGCAAAATCTGCATGTTTGCTTTTTGTTTTTTCCATGATCCTCTCCCTGCTTTAGAAGGAGGTTTTGAGCCAGAAGGCAGTTCTGATTCAAACTTCTTTTATAATTTGATCTATGGCACACTCTACCTGCATGGTTTCTAATTCTTTGGAGCAGATGGATTTGGAGTATCCAACCTATTACTTTGTACTTTCTCTACTTCATATGCCTCTTCTGCTGTATTGCCCTTTTTCCTAATAAACCCCACTCAAATAAGAAGATCGTTCAAAGGGGTAGTTGCGTCAGAAGATTTCTCCATATGAATGGCTGCTTTGATTCGATAGTTGCATGCAATTGTGAAGACAGGACTCCTAATAATTGGAAAAATATTTCTCTATTTACTTCATGAACTTATGAAAAATCAATTCAAGAAGAGTCTGAAATAAATATCTATAAGAAGTTGATAATATGACCTAGTCATGTGCAATCTATGTGTTTCAAGTTTCATTACATTTAGGCAAGCATTTCAAGTTATATTTAAAGACAAACATTAGGTAATCTGACTGATTGTTCGTGATCGTGTTGTTTATTTTGTAGATAATAATTAGGACGAAGCTACTCCAAAGGATGCTATTTTACATGCATTTGGAGAGTAAAGAAGAAGAACTTAAAAGCTAAGCCAGTTTTAGAAAAGATAGCTCTGATTGAAATATTGGCATATATTTCTCAGACTCTCAGTGAGCAGCAAAGCCAATAAACTATAGGTCATTATGATATTTGGAAGGGGCGGGGCGGATGGGTGGGTGGTCAAGTACACTAAAGAGAGAGTGGACAAGAGGAGAACACAAATGAGCTGATGAAGATGAAAAGGGAAGAAAGAGTATATGAAGGGGAGGCATCGTAACTACCAAAAGAGCCTAACTAACTATTGGCAATGGTTTTGAGAATTACACTTATCTTCTTATCGTAATATGAAGATAAGTTCAATTCTTAAAACCATCAAGCAACTCATAAAGAGAGAGAAAAGAAAAACCCCATCTGGATGTCTCCACTAAAATAACACAATGTACAACAAAGGTCATTATGATATTTGAAATACATTAAAACGAGGTAGTTTATGTGGGACAAAAAGAAACCCGATTTTGTGAGAATTCTCACAGATGCAAAACACAGGTAAAAACACATGAAGACTCGCGAGTTATCATTCACCTCCATTCTCATAACGCACTGGTTGAAGCAGAAATGAAAAATCAACGATTGAAGAAAAATCAAGGAATCCCAAGATGATTTTTTTTTTTTTTTTTTTGAGTGAATGGGGTTTTTTCCATTAATTATAGAAAAAGGTACAACATATTGAGTGAGCCTTAATAAATAAGCTACTCATAATACAACGTGCAAATAAATCCAAATGAAATAAGTGCTGCTGTAAACACATAATAGTGTTATATGCTAGCAAGAACAGTAAATAACAAACTGTAAAAGAAAATGAAGTATGTGGTGGTGTGCTGCAGCTTAATATGTAGGCAGCTCCAGTACACACTTATATCAGCTCAATTCCTGCAGAAAAGTGTAGATGTTAATGGGCTGTAAAAGTTATATGTAAGTCTGATCCAAGCCAAAAAGGGATAGGTACAGGTCACTGATTTTGGATGTTGAGATGAGTTGTGTGAAAGTGATAGGAGTGCAAAAAATCAAATTGAGCTTGGAAGTTTGGTTGAAGTACTAGAGTTCTGCCATCTCCCCAGTTCAGCTCAATGATCAACCTGTCTGCATTGGTGGTTGACATCAGAATAATTAAGGTTCCATATGCATCTGCCAGTCCCCTATGATGGTAATAACATTCCCTATAGAACTCAAACTGTTGGTCTGTCATTCCCCTGCTATTAATTTCCATAAACCACCATAGCTGATGCATTAAGTATGTACTTCTGCAAAATTCCATTGCCCAGTCTAATTCCTCGTCGGGTATGTCAACTATGTCTATATTTGTGGTGCCTCTGACTGTTCCTGTCCACATGTCATGTGTGTACTGTATGTCATGTACCAGCCTCTGTCCTGGGAACAACCTGTACTCTGCTGGCTCAACTGAAGTGCCAAAGTCTCTGCTAAGACTCCTCATGTAATCTAGCAGAAATACAATGAATGTTAGTAAGTGAATCATGACAATTTAGTTTAAACAGTTTATGAGCTCCCATGAATTGGCCTATGTTTAACCAATTTGTATCCACGTCATCTTTGTGCAGGTGTTTTTGACTGGTTGCAACCATCTCAATGTCATATATAACCTGAGATTTAATCCAGAATATAGATATTTGTTTCCCTCCATATTGGCATCTATTTCTATGCTTCCAGACATTCCATAAAGCAATACAACATAAAGAATTCTTAAATGCATCATCATTCATCAGAAATTCAAGCAAAGTAGCAGGGCAATTTATATGAAAGGTCTCTTCAAACCATGTCCAAAAGGTGTTAAGTTTAACACAGCCAAATATATGCTCCATAGATTCTATATGACTGCAACCAAGAGGGCAGGAGGGATTCACTGAATTTGTTAAAGAATTTGTTGCTGAATTGTAGTGCCTTGACATAGCTTCCAAGCATGACACACTCTTATTTGCAATTAGCCATGCAAAGTATGAAATCTTGGGTGGGAGGTATGAGAGCCAGATATTTTGGAACAATTTGATTTCAGTGTCATCTGAAAGACCCCAATAGAGCTTAGATTTGGATGGGACTTGAGGCTTATTTAAGCCATTGTAAATCTTGGAAACATTATAACTGGGCTTACCAGAAAGGGTCCATTGGGCAGTGATAGGATTGTTCTGAATGTTGACATTTCTAACTTTTTGCATGATAAATCTAAAGATAATTTTGTCAGAAGAGCTGCCCCTAATTTTATTCTTGAAATTGGTCCAGGAGATCCATCTATTGTGATCCCAGAGATCACCAAGATTTAAAATATCATTTGACATCCATTTTTTATAGATCTTTGGATGATTAATGGCCAGAGGGGTAATGTTATCTCTGGAAAAGTTAGGATTCCAAAATAAACTTGTGTTGGAATGGCTCTTCCCAATATCAGGTGGGTCAAAGATTTTGTGAACCTTATTCCAGGCCAGAATAAAATTTCTCATGAGAGGAGAAGTATTAGGTGCAGGTTTCAGAGTCGTGAAAGCTGAGGCAGGTAAGTTATGACTGATGGAAGGATGCCCTTTGGGATGGCTACAAGATAGCCAATGTTTGATGAAAATCATGGCTGGATTGTTTTGATTGGATAGGGATTTCCAAATGTATTTCCCAGCTAAAGCATAGCCCTGAAGGATCAAGTTTTTGCAGCCAAGGCCACCATCTTTCTTACTTCTGGTGGTAGTATTCCAGTTTACCATGTGGTGATTCTTCCAGATAAAATTTCTTACAATTCTCTCAATTTGTTGGTAGATGCCTTTAGGAGCCAAGAGAGCTGAGGAATAATAAATGTGGGAGGCAGCAATGACAGAATTAGCAATTATTGTTCTCCCAGCAAGAGAGAGACAATTGCCATAATTGCCTAATTTCTTTCTAATTCTTGCAACTATAGGGGACCATAATTCTTTCAGACTGGGATTGAGAGACAGAGGCATGCCTAACAGATTTGTTGTCTCAGTTGGTCTAATGCATTTGATTCCTGAAATGTTATTGGTGTCTACCTCACCTATAATAGTGCATTTGTTAAGATTCAGGTTGAATTCGAGCGGCTCAAAGATTTGAATGATGTGAAGGAAATTGGCAATGTTCTTTGGAGTCATTTTGAGAAAGTGAAGGAATCATGCATATTGGAGGATGCAGTTTGGTTGAATTGTCGAGGGAAGATTAAGGCCAATAATATTCCCCATAGATTGATGATAGGTAATCACCCTAGTTAACATCTACTACTGACCAAGAATAAATAAGGTGCTAGGGGACATCCCTGTCTCACACCTCGAGCTAGAGGGAAAAAGTAGCCAGGGGAACCATTAACAAGAACAGTTGATTGAGATCTAGAATTTAGGCCCAAGATAAGCTTAATGATCTTTTCACTGAACCCAAGCTTTTGAAGAGAGAATTCTAGAAAGTTCCATCTAACAGTATCAAAAGCCTTTGAGAAGTCAAGTTTGAGCAAGATACAGTTTTGCTTACTAAGATTATTCCAATGCATTCCCTCCATGGCTGCTATGTAATTGTCTAGGATGAATCTGTTGGGAAGGAAAGCAGATTGGTTCGAGCTGATAACATTTTGGAGATGAGATTTAACCCTGTTAGCTATGATTTTGGCACAGACCTTATAGGTGGAGTTTGTAAGAGAAATAGGCCTCCAATCAGAGAAAGACTGAGGATTGTCCACCTTAGGAATTAGAGTAATGAGGCCAGCTGATAGAGAAGGATGTAGGTGATTTGAATTCCAGAATCCTTTGATCATATGCACAAAGTCATCTTTGATGATTTCCCAAAAAGTAATGAAAAATTCAGGTGGCAGCCCATCTGGACCTGGACTTTTACCTTTTGCCAAACTTTTTAGGGTGAAGAGAATCTCATCTTCATTTGGACTAGCCTCAATAGCAGGATTCATAGCAATGTTACTGTGAAGGTCATTGATTTCAATCAAATCAGTGAATGATTTAGCTTCTGCAATTTGGATATGTCTATCTCTCGGTTGAGAGAAAATATTAGCATAGTTTGAGCAGAAGAAATTAGAAATTTCTTTCTGATCAGTAATAGTGTTGTCATTTTCATCTTTGACTGAGATAAGTTGACTTTTCAGGAGCCTAGACTTGGCCACTCTGTAAAAGAATCTTGAATTGCCATGATCCAAATTGGATAAGTATTTAAGTTTACATCTGATAGATGCACCTTTTGCTTCCAGCTCCTCAATAGTTTTAATTACCATTTCTATCTGGAGTTGAAAAGGAGAAGAAAGAAAGAAAGAAAGAATGAATGATTTAGAAGGAAGAGGAGCAAACCCAACTTGAAACTTCATCTTACTCTTGACAAGATGAAGTTTCAAGTTGGGTTTGCTCCTCTTCCTTCTAAATCATTCATTCTTTCTTTCTTTCTTTCTTCTCCTTTTCAACTCCAGATGAGCAAGCATTAGAAGGAGGTTTAAGACAAGGATCTTGAAGTGGCATTGCAATAGTTGGAGTAGGTCCATAAGGTCTACGATGTGAGAAAGTATTACTACGCTTTTTAATATGGTTTTGCTATGATTTGGTTGATGTATTCGTTTGACTGTACTAAATAATATTTCTAGAGTGTTGCCTTACAGGATCAATGGCAATAGAAACGCAAATACGTGGACCATTAATAATAGAGTGAGAAATGTGCATGCCCATGCCATTGGCAATGGCTATTACAAACTCATGAGCAAGCAAATCAATGGAAGGAAGGAAGGAAGGAAGGTTCTTTTATCGTCCGCGGAGGCCAATCGGCCTATGGGACCCAAATTACACGGGTGCAGCAAGCCCGTTGCTACCAGGATTAAACCCCTCCCCTAGGAGGGAAAAACTGTCGCAGCAACAAACCTGTTGGCAGCTGTACAAATATACATATATTTACATGAATTCCCGGCACCTTAGGTAGGCGCCCAGGGGCAGAGGTGAGTCCGCAGATCCAAAACCTCCTGGAGGTAGGAGCCAAGGGATCTAACTGATGGCGTACTGAGTAGCTCATGCAGGGGCAGACCAAGTCGCACCAAGAGAATGTAGTGAGCCCGAATCTGACTATAGGCTGGACAGCTCTGGAAGGCATGGCTTTCATCCTCAACAACCCCCAGCGGGCAACACTGACAAAGCCTGTCCTGGCGCGGCTCTCCAACCCATCGACCCGTCTCAAGCCGAAGATGGTGGGCCCCTGTTCGAATGGACGCGATAATCTTGCGCTTCTTCATGGGCAACTGAGAACGCAGGTAGAGCTGTGGGCCTCGAACCAGGGTGGGGTTCATGTGCTGTTTGTAGTGTGCCACCTTTACCTCCCGGGGGGTTCACCTCTATATAAGGGGCATATGGCATGTGCGTGCATCAAGTCAGGAGAAACCCCTCTGTATACAGCTGACCCTCCATAGAAACCCCTATGTATACAGTCCCATACTGTCGAAGAATCATACCCGATTCCATACTTTTACACCCAGTCTAAGCACTTCTTGCCCTACCCTCAACCTTATTTTTACGTCCATTTTTCATTCATGTATCCTACCCTCTACCGTATTTTTACATCCAGTCCGCAAATGTTGCATCCAGTCAGAATGATATAATCTGGTAACATGTTGCCAGATTATACCTGCTAAATATTATAATTTTGCTAGACTATACTCTAATCTAAATTTGATATGTTGCTGATATGCCCGGTAAGCCAACTTTTCATCCCATGATTGGAGCATAACGAGGAGAATTCATTTGTAGAATTCATTCCAAGCTATTCACTGGTTTTTCCACTTCAAGTCGCACAGCATGAGCTGCTGCATTGGTTATTCAAGCGTTTCTCTGTCTCTCTAATGAGGGAGTAATCAGGTTTGCATATCGCGGATCAACTTCCCACCAGACATTTCATGGGTTTTAGAAGCTCCGCCAGCAAATGTGAAGCAATTACGTGCTTAGAAAAACTTACCCTTAGGAAAAATGAAGAGGAGTCTTCAGATAGAAACCAACCTCTTCAAGCTTGTAAGCCCCATTATTTTCATTCATCTAGGCAATGAATGTTATCAAGAACCACCTGCTTCAAGCTTGTAAGCCCCATTACTTTCGTTCATCTAGTGCAATGAATGTGTCAATGGCAAACCACCATTTGCACTATATAAGTAAAAATAATAATATTGATCACAACACTTTGAATGGATTTTACTACAATGAGATAAAGATTACACGAGAAAAGGCAGCGTCTTTGTTTGCCCTTATTATTTTTCATGCATATGATACACTTGAATCAAATCATTCATGTTTTCCCTTTGGTATTTATGTAAGGCTGAAGAATATACATAGAAGGAATCACCTTTCTCGCCTAGCAGATAATATCAACAAATGTCCATAAATTATGTTGATAAATGTTTTTGCACTCAAACTCTTGCATGCCAGAGCTTCTCTTGAGCCAAAATAGCGTCTTTGTTCACTATTTTCTAATAGGTTCCTTCCAAACCAAGCGGTATGTCCGGATGCAACTCGGAAGAACACCTTCAAGAATAGCAAAACAACGTGAATCCAAAGATGCATTTCAAGGAATAACAACTAGAAGGTTCAACTTCTCAATTTACGATATTACTAGGATAAAAGACAAATACATGTCCCTGAATAGGGGCCTTCTTACTTTTTTTTGTTAGTCTTTACCGCACCATGCAAAAATTTCCTTTCTTTGCAAAATGTACTGATCACATTTAAACATTGAAGTTGAAGACTGCTTTGCCGGTTATTAAGGTTAAAGACGATTTTACGACAATGCTTATCCATGTATACATAGACCATTTTTCGGTTTAAATCACACGAAAAGCATACTGGGTTTTGTAAGAAATATGAACTTGGACATGTAGAAATTGCCAATAGTAAGCTTACCTCTCTTTGAGCGCTTAAGAAACTCACAACCCCTTGCAAGCAATTCCGTGTATAGTACTCTTCTGCCTCATTTTGTCTCGATGCCACTCCCCACTAAATCCACTAGAGCTATTTGGTGCTATTTCATATGGTGTAGTTGGGCTAGTTTGCCTTCAATCGCGATACGTAAATAGATCTTGATATAAGTTGCATTCAACTTTCCACTTCTCGGGGTCCACATAAAGGTAGCCTAGAGTCTTTGATAACATGAACCTTATCAAGTTTTGCAATAAAGAAGTGGGTTCTTGAAGTTTTGCAACAGTTTGTTACATAAGACAATCTATGAAAAGTTGCTTATGCATAATAAGAAACAAATGGAAATGGAAAGCAAATGTTATAAATCAAAGCAAATCATGTGCTTAACTTACAGTAGTGCTTCTTGTTTGCACAAAGCTGTCCAAGGAGGCAATCATACTTCTATTAATCATTACAGCTCACATCCAAACAAGATAAGCGCAAGTACTGACCTACATCCGGTTTCATTTGCGGAACGTAAGCCTTACTTGTCCTATCTATGTCAATCATGCACTAGGAGGATCGACACTCTTATCATTGTGTTATAACAAAGCACAAAGCATTTATACGCAGATCTTTTCTCGTATGCAAGACAATGCCAAATTTAAGAATCTTTGTCAAGGGCGTTTGAAATGGACACCCAAAAGAACAAACGGCTTGAAAGCCATTTCTGAGTTCATGCCTAAATAGTTGACAACTTGACGGGATGGTGAGACATCTAACAAATGCAAATGGAAAGCAAATTTCATAAAAAAAACAAATCATATGCTCAACTTACAGAAGTAGTGCTTTTTGTTTGCAGACACTATCCAACGTCCAAAGAAGGTAGCTGCAAATACAGCATCTGTGAAAAGGGCCTACATCAGTTTCATTTGCTGGACAGGCACCTTACCTGTCCTATCTATGTCAACCATGCACTAGGAGGGAGGATCTGACACTCTTAACCCGGCAAAGATGGCAAACTAAGAGAGGCAGGGAACATGATCTGTAAACAAGAAACGAGATGCAACATGATCATTTGCCACATAAGTATGCATGGATGCATCCATAATGCACCCCAAGAAATCTGACTCATAAGACCAGATTTCTTGAAATTTCAACGACAAACCACTTCATCTAAATTCTCGAGCAAAATATAATGCTTTACCTGGTTATGGAAAACGATTTCTGAAGCTGCATTACGCTCAAGATAATAAGCAATGCCTTGTTCACTTGCGGCTACAAACGTTGTAGTAAAATCGTAGAATCCAGAGTAAACATATTTTCATATACCTTGTCTCTTCTCACAAAAAACCATTGCAATTCAAATGCCTGGGTCGGAGCCTTGGAACAAACCCTGACCCAAGCACTGATCTCAAGTCATTGAAGAAGATCAAGAAGGGAATCAAGCCCAGTATAGAAGATGGAATGACCCAACTGAAATCTTGGAGAAGCTGAGAGCTAGATCATTGCGAAATATCCAGTCTAACTACTTCCTAATCCGTTCATGACTAAACTCTGTGCTAGATTTTTATGTGGCAGGGACGAAAAAACTTCAAAACATTACCTCCGAAACACCAAATCCTAAAACGTTTTTCTGGCATGTGCGCTTCGGATTCAAACCCCTAAAACGTACTCTTACGCCTTAGCAGCTCCAAGAAATCCATCCCCGGACCGTGGAAAATGCATACATCTGGGCGCCAAAACGTATGAGCGCCCGCATGTATACGTACTATTTTTTTTCGAAAAAACCCCTCTCCCGTCCACGCACATGTATTCTACGGAATACATACGTGAACCCCCCGGGCTTTACCTGTTCCAGAGCATGGTGGTCCCAGAGCTTCCCCAGGAAACAAGAGTCCAAGTACCCCCTCAGCCTATCCCGGCCGGCGTCTGTGTGCACCTGGACGCACCTATGTGCGTGTACGTTCCAGCGCGCCATCCACTGGACTCTCTTGTCCTTCCAACAAGCCCTGAGTCATTGCGGGCTCATCGCCACAGCGTAAGCCAAGTGCGGGAGCCGAGTGTCGCCCATGTTGGCTACCTTCTGGAAATAGACAATGTGCCTATCGAGGGCCGCATGCTGCAGGGGCATGAATCCTGTCTCCTGCAACAAGATCTGATATGGAACTGAGGGCTTAACGCCAAGTGCCCGCGTCAAAAATGCCTTTTGGACCTGCTCTAAGTCGTTCCAAGTCACCAAAGACACCATTGGGCCCCACATCTCGACCCCATACAAAAGAACTGGCTCGATCAGTGCCCGGAACAAATGTGACTGGTGGCCCCAATCATACAGCTCTGCCCTGTGACTATTATTTTGCATTGCATACAGCGCCTTCCAACCTGCGGTCACCCGAAGGCGAATGGATGCATCCCAATACATTGAGGACGGGAATTCCACCCCCAGGTACTTGTAGCTGGGTGGGCAACTCGGGAATGGAAAACCAACAAGGCATCGTAGAGGTTGAAAGCACACCAGGGGAAAAACCAGGTGTCTAAGTATTGATGAAGGATATAACTAGTAAAGATCCACACATTGAGAGACCCACTTTTCTACTACCTCAGCACTATTAAACATTATCAAGAAGAAGCCCTTGCATAATTTCTTCAGGGATTTCTATACAGGTAGCCAGATGCGAGAAATATGTTGAGAAAACCATCGAGATAGTATATTGTAATCCAAAAATCCTACAATGTAAATTGTGTCACTAAATTCTCTACACATTTAAGATGAGACCCATGGTTAATCTTCCCTAAAGGAACTCCAACAGCATTGACAAAGGAACTACAATTGTTTGTATAGAACAAGTCTTCTGAAGGAAGTTGGGAGGCCATTTTATCTTCTTTAGCTCTGGGCGCATCCAATATTGGACTAAGTTCCTTTTTACTACAAGAGAATAATATATGAAGAGTAGCATCAACGTGAGCTAGCCTTGTTGGACCAAAGACATCATTTTGAATCCAGTCAGAGAATGATATATGTGAAACCCTTGCCTCAGAATCAAAGCTCAAGGTGCAGCATGTGCATGGAAGACACCTTCTAAAGATGCTTGACTATAAACATGCACAATATGCTCCCTCTCTATGCCTGAGGAAGTAGCTTGCTGATCCCATGTACCAAAGGGATATCAACAGATTTAGAAAGGGGAAAGTGCTGCTAATGCACACTTATATTAACATGAACATTATTTAAAGCAATAGAATTGAGGCACGAATTATTTGGTAATTAAGAAGCGACAAAGAATAATGCATATTATCCATAGAGGAAGAGTAACAACACCATCTACTACTTTAGAGACATCCATGGTTGCAGCAAGGTTGAAGAACACATTTCAGCCGGTAAATTGAGGGTTTGCCATGGTGGCCAAAATTTAAACATCACAACTCCAACCCAACTAGACTTAAAAAAAAAAAAAAAGGGAACTATAAAATCTATATACCAATGGAAAGCTCGCATCCTCAACTTTCCAATGCACTAAAAAAACATAGAATCAGACATCTGAGCCAGAAGCTATGAAGAAAACTGCATCAAGACCTTACATGGTGCCCCTCACAGTGCCTACCCCAAATGAGAAATGTAATTTAATAGAGGCATGTCCCAACTTGATTTTGCTAGATTTGTCATTTTTACTAGGTTGTTATGGTTTTTAGATTTGTCATATATTGGTATCTTTGACTAGTTTGACTCTTAGACTGCCTTCTTCCTTTTTATGGCAATTTCACCTACATTAGCCCTATATGGATCAGAATGCATTGGCATGTATGTGGAATTGGAAAGCCTTCTTCTTCTTTGAGGCACTCATTTTTTCCTCCTCAATCCTCTTTCTAGTAGCCATGTTCAGGTCCCCTTTTCATGTTCAATTCATTTCTCTTAGGCATGGGCTACTAATCCCTTTCAATCATAGGGTCTATGCACAATACATATGCTAGAAAGACATCAATCAGGCACAAAATTCTGCTAACTTGATCTATTTCTTCATGTTTATATTAGTTCCTAGGGTCGACAGTCTGCAACTAGCTTCATATCAATCCCAATATGTCATACCTTCTAATCCATATTGGTAAATCTTAATCCAAATTGCAACTAATCTTCAAAATCTTCCAAAAATAGTTCTCCTACCTGGAATCTTATTTACTTTAGCATCTTAGATTACACTTGTCTTAGGCTTTGTTAGAATATTAGATACTGGGTCATACAAACATTAAAGTGTCATTTGCTTATCGTAGTTGATTATGTTCCAGTAAATTACGACAGAATGCAAGCGTATAACATGATGCATGATGCTAACATGATCATCCACATGACTTATAAATAGGAATGTGTAGATAACTTAAGGATATAACAATGTCTTATGTTTAATAAATGCAGTTTTAGATCTCGTGTTGTTCCCAATGCTTAAAAAGCATAATTAAGTGGGTGCAATTGTATTTTTGATGAGGAAGACCAAAAAGGAAACTAGTTTTTAAATATAAAAAGGACACGATGGCAAACAATAAGATTAGATGCGTTGTGCATCTCTTAGATTAGTTGATAGATCATGTAAAGAACATGATCTCTTTTTTTAATCCTCAAACAATCATTATGGAAGAGAGAGAGAGAGAGACAATTATTGAATCTATATGACACACCAAATGATGGAGTAAAAAAGGTTGTGAATTTGCACGGGAATCACACTACAAGCCGGACAATCAGCCAATGAAATTTCAAAGTTACTCTGTAAAACTTCCCCTCCAATGTTCCTTATATAAAACGACCACAACAGAGATATTGCACTTGGAGTTAAATTTCGCCCAAAGGTTGTGGTCTGGTACAAAATTTAAATGATCTGCCTATAAAATTTCAGAAGACATGGCTACAAAACACAAACGTAAATGCTAGTACAGGTCTTTTAAACACAAACTTAAATGCTTCAACATGTTACAGTACAGGTCTTTTAAAAGCCAACTATTTGTAGTGCAGTGAACCATGCCAGCCAAACCTTTAGCATGCCAGACAAAGTACCAATAAAGAAAATCCTATAAAATGGTTCCCCAGCTGTTGCTTGGCACAGACCCTGATTCAGCAAATCCTATAAAATGTTCCCCACCTGTTGCTTGAAACAAATCCTGCCGAAAACATATCCAAAACAACAATAGAATTCGGCCAAAACCTTCCAGTTCATTTATTCAAAAGTAAAATATTTATATATATATTCCAAATCCTTCTACATAATATATAAAGATCTAACTAATCTTCAATGAATAAATAGAATCATCCTCTGCTGCAGTTATTCTCAAACTGCATTGCATGAACTCTGTTGTGGGACATAAACTTACCCCACGGTAGATATAATGAATGACATGAATTTACTAACAAAATCATGTGAAAGTAGATACAGTTACTTGGTCTTGCAAGCACTAGTTCTTGAAGGTCCATTTGCCAAAGCAGTAGAGTCAGGAGAGTTCAACTCTTTCCATGCCTCAATCCACTGGACCATGGCATCTGCAAGCTTTGAGAAATAAGGATCCACTGAACTAAGCTGCTCCTTGACATGTTTAGCCAGTTCAATATAGCAATCCTCAACTGTAGTTAACTCCTTGGGTAGAACTATCTTCTGGAAAAATGGAATGATTTCTTCTTGCCAGAAGATACCCTTGTACTCCTTCTTAAGGTTAACAAATGGGTTGCTGGCCTTGCTGTGCCAGATGTAGGGCAGTCCAGTTTTCACACCCAAGTCTAAATGGTCACATATAACCTGCATATTAAATCCAGAAGTTAAAACTACATAATTCAATGCTAAAAAATTGGAGATAGCTTATTTCAGACATGTTTCTCAAGAAATAAAGCCCACGTTTAGACATAGATCTTAACAAATAAGGCATGAATTCACAGATCTGATACCTTCATACACCAGCCAGCCCACATGTCGTCGTAGCGACCAATTGGCTGTCCATCTCCCATCAGACCAAAGTACATTGCAGGGCCGATGAGATCTCTGTTAAAAGCCAAGTTCATCCCACACATAGGGAACAATGTACCCTTTGGTATGGTCATTACTGCATCAACATACCTATAAAATTTGCATATTATCAGATTAGCAAAGCCTTTCAGACGAAATTTACTGATGCAATGCACTGTAGGGTACCTTGTATTTCTCTCAGAAGGTTTCACCAGCTGAGTGGGAGCATCATAATCGGGAATGTTGAGCCACAGGCCATGAGAAATAGCAGTAGGCTTGCCCTCTCGCAGACTGAAGGGATACCCTCGCACAAAGTCTGCACCTTCACGGTATGGATCATACAACGTATTGAAAAACAAAGGAGTAGATGGGCTCAAAAGGTTCTTGATATGCTGTTCCAGAGCATTTATATCTTTCCCGCTTGGATCTTTTGCTACCTGATTCATATGTGAATAACATCTATATTAGATTAATCTAAAAACATGTAGATCTGCTAACTTATGTTATCAAAACGAGATCTGAGCCTTGATGGGTAAGATCCTTACAAAGCAATCATCATCTATCGTATATATGTACTTCTTCTTCGATACCATGTAGCCAAAACAACGGCATGCACTATCTTTGAAGGAGATGCAGGCAGCCTTGGGACCCAGAATTCGGTTAATATCATTCCTGTTGTAAAGCTCGTAATCAAAACCCTCTGGGACATTGATAGTCTTAGAAGGATCACCGTCCTGCACAATGATCAGATGGTAGGGCTGGAAAAACGGTCTCCACATCTCCAGAAAATCCAGATTACGGATCGTGGGGATCACAATATCAAGCTCATCCTTGAGAGCCATGGCGGAAAAAAAAAATCTTCCTTTTCTTTAAAATCTACCGTAAACGGATGGTACCAACCTGGAGATTAAGATAAGGGGTCAATCTAATTTGAAGGAAAATCCATCCGGCACAATGCAAGTGCTGGAGGGGGTCAAAACTAACCTAAACAAAAAATTTAATTTCTAGCCTAGATGGGGTAAAAAGGTACCGATAGAAAGCCAACGAGCTGCGGAAGAGTGCCGTAGCAGCGGCTATGGCGATCTGCAAGGCGGGTGGAAGCGATTAATCCAAACAGAAGGCCAAGCTCCGCGATAGAGGAGGAATGGTCCGACTATATAAAGACTCTGTTCAAAAGGCCCGCCAGGTCTATATTTTCTTACCTTTTTACGAAAGGGAAGAGCAGTTTTTATGTACATTATACGCCGGGTAAGTAGGAAAGGCTCCGAACAGTTCGTCAAAGGAGGGGCCCTTTAGACAGCGCGTGAGGTACGGTGGCAAACGGACGGGTGCGATGAAGGGAACGGATTTTAGGATGCGATGAGAGGATGACACGTGGGTGGCAGGGAAAGAATTATGCGTCGTGTCGTGCTACATGTGAGAGGGCTGACGGCAGTTCACCTGTTTCGCCAGTTAAGGGTGCCTGTGTAAAAGGTCTTGGGGGTGACGTGGCGTTTCGACAGCTGTCCGGTGACGTGGACCTGGATTTTAAAGGTCTAAAAGTCGGGAGGACTTTCACGTCGTGAAAACGCTGCGCAAGTGCAGCACACGATTGACACATTCGTCTTCCAAACTACGTTGTATTTTTTTTTATTTTTCTTGCTCTCATTTCGGTGCATGATTCCATATCCTATGGCTTTGCCTCTTGGCTCCTTCCCACTGCGCGGCGGATCGCGCGCAGTCTTGTTTAAATCACGGGTGTATCCGTCGTATATCCGACCCTTTGCCATGTTACAGCCACCTGGAAAATAAATACAGGTGTTTCTGTGGACACAGTCGATTTTTTTGTGATTAAGGCTATTTTAAACATGACCCCGTCCGATATTTACGTGGATTACCTTCCCACTTCCATTCTAGATCCAATGACCCATTCCATTGTTCTCTCTTGCTTATGTATCCATGACTCGCTTTCCGTTGACTCGCCTAATTATCAATTTCCCTTCACCCTTGACTCAGTCACTACACGATACAACTGTTGCACAGTCCAACCTGTTGAATGTCATTATCCCAATTAGTGGTGACTTATTTTCGTGGATTCCTTACCTTGCTTTTTTGAATTGACTTCATCAAAGCACTATTACAGTTGTTGATGGGGCAATTGAGTGCCCCAAGATCAGGGTAGAACAACGTTGTCGCGTAATGGTGCGTCTATGTCGTTTATTTGTTGACACTTCCTTTTTGCTTTTTGTGAGACTTCTCGAGAGTGATTAAATAGCAACTGTGATTGGGTAAAGTAGTGCCACATCAATTTGGAAGCTATCAAAATCGGAGGAGCATTTTTTGAAGCATTTTGGATTGTAATTGGAAGCAAATGGTTGTTTGGAATGTGGGTTTTTGTAGTCTGAAAGTATTGTTTTTCTATGCATATTCATAGGAGGGCACATATTCATATGAGGGACGTCTTTGAGTCACAAGAGTTGTTGGATGGGCACCTTCATAAGTTGTCCCTTACTTTCAACTGTAAATAGCGATCCTGTTTGTGGGGATGCTTGTACAAGTTAGGGTATACCATATGGCAATATTAACAATGTACTATATAAGGTTTGGCAAAATAATATACTCAATGATGTTAATTTGATATAATGTATTTGTACAATCGTAAAAGGTCCCCCAAAAAAAAAAAAAAAAAAAAAAAAAAAAAACATAGCAAAAGGCACACCAGAAGGCTTTGTCAAGGTCAAATTGGTTAGATATTTAGACTTGATAGCTAGTTTAGGTTGTAAATGTAAAACTGACAATGAAAATTGCAGTTAAAACAACATATAGCTCTTGGCTTAATCCCTTTACCCCTTGATGGTGTACCTTCTGCCTCACTTTTTGATCTGCAACAATTTCCTCCTCTTCCTTCATCTCACCTGCATTCTGCTTCTCCCAACCCCCCTCCCCGCATCACGGTTCGGCACCTCTAGTGATGTAGCTCTAATGCGTGCTACTTCTTTTGTGCCGACAAGTGCTTCTCCTACCCTGTTGTTGGGACATCAAATAATCTCAGTTCTTGTGCTCCAGTGATTGGATTAAGCGTGATATATCTTCCAGTGTTAGAAGTGCTCGGGTCTTTACCGCTATGAATATTTTGGTTGCAAATAATAAACGTGGTGTCTCAATATACTTGAAGGAACTACAATCTATGGCAGATCATATGGATATTCAGTTACCTTCTGAGGATGTTTTTTATGAGCCAGGTCAGTGTGCTAGTATGTTTGCTCATGCTGGCGAACATGTGATTGCGATTGATCACAACTCGCATTTGCAGTGTGTTCAGAATTTGGTTTCTCATGCGGTTGTATGTCATTTCACGGGTCAGTTCCTTGATCTCCGTAGGATCGGTTTTTAGTTTCAGCATCTCCAAAGACTAAAGATGCCTACTTTTGAGTCCTTGAAAGTTCTTGACAAAAAAAAATATTTTTTTCTTGATCATGTTTGATTCTCCTATTCCTGTGGACAAGCTTGTGGAGCATGGAGTTGAGCCCTTATGGGGGAACTATCTGCTATATCAAGCTTACACACCTGATTTTGCGCCTAGTAAGTCGAATGCTCTCCGCATGCCTTGTTGGTTTGCTTTGGAAGACTTTCCAATTAAACTGCAAGTTCCTGAGTTCATGGTGGCTATTGCTAATGGTCTGGGTTTGCATCTTGCCCACTCTGATCCTCATGTTTGTGCATCTTTGCCTATTTCTGCTTCATGCATGGCCCTTTGTTCTTTAGATATCATCTATCTTTGCTCAATGGTCCTGACTTAGATAAGATATTTCCTGATATTGATACTTTTGCTGCTTACCGCCTTGCTTCTCCCTTTAAGCATGTTCTTTCTTCTACTCCTGCACAGCCATGTTCACCTCTACTGTGACCACACATCCTACTGTTGCTCAATGTGCCTTCATGTCTTCCTGTTGTGTCCTCCATGCCTAATCAATCCCTTCACCTCCTGCCCAACTTTAGCCATTTGATGATGAGGCACGTCGTAGATTGCAAATCGTTCAAGAGACACGAGAAAAGCAGGAAATGATGAATGAGGGATGGTATTGAGTCAGTTTAAAAAAGGCGGCATGAAATAAGCATGTCCATGTCACACCATGCTCTTCTGAGGGCACACATGGAAGGGTAGAGCGAAGGCTCTCCCTTACCACCTGTGGGTCAGCATACGGAGAAAGCTGAAAAATGTGCACTTGTATTGGGTGGGATGAGCAGAGCGGAGGCTCTTCTTTGCCAGATATTTTACACAATGGAAAGGCAGAGCAAAGAGGAGGCTCCCCTTACTAATTTCCAAAACACAATGGGAAGATCTCCCACTATGTAAAAGGAGCAGGCTATCTAATTATTTATCTAAGTTTTCGATGGATTTTTGTTGTCTTCAGGAGCACGAGTGTTGTAAAGGTGGGGTGCAAAAGCTGGCTGCAATTGTGGGTTCTAATATCTTGGTTGTTGCCTCTAGCTCAGCTAAGGCTGGTGTCCTCACTGCTTGGAAACCTTCCCTTAATGTCACTTTTACTCAAGTAGACTAGACGGTGGATAATAGCCAAATGGATGGATAAGGGGCAAGAGTGGGGGATTGTGAATGTGTATGCACCTAATCAGCCAGGTCAGCGAGGCAATCTATGGGCCACCTTATGAACTAAGATTATGTGGCTCGGTCATAATGTAGCATGGCTACTAGTTGGTGATTTTAATATGGTTGAATTTGAAGTGGATAGGTGTGGTAGAGGTACACAGGTTGTTTAGGGATTTGAATGTGAGCAGTGGAGGCAGCTTGTGCTGGACTGCAGAATGGTAGAGGTTGACAGAGACCAGTCTTTCACGTGGTATAACGGCTGGACTGGACCAGGTAGAGGTAGAGCTTACGCTCGGCGCGATCGTGGGTATTATAATGTAATAGCTGCTGGCTTACTGGGTAACTTGCAAAGGACAAATATGTTGGATAGTTCCATATCTGATTACAATCCACAATGGCTTTTGGTTATAGCGCCAGTGCGTAGACGAGCTATAAGAACCTATTTCAAACTTAACACTCGATATTTGTCAGACCCTGAGTTTACTGATGGCTGCAGGCGTGCCTCGTCCTCCCATTTTCTCGTCTTCGATGTATGTCTGGGGTTGTTGACGCTTTGGCAGCAGTTAAATCCTTTGCTACGCAGTGGGGACGTATGAAGGCTCATGCAACTAGAGGCCAGTTACTAGCTTTGCATATGGAGCTTCAAATGTGTCGTTCACAAACCTCTTCATCAGATATAAGAGAGAAAGAGTTATTAGCAGAAATAAGAAGCATTGAGTCTATACATGCAACTCAAGCTCTCGTTAAGACCTGTTTGGATTGGTCTAAATTGGGAGATAGGTGCTCTCACTTCTTCTTTAGGGCTGCCAGGAGAAGACATGTGTCAAGCTCCATATTTTCGCTACTTCTACCTTATGGCTCCGAAATTTCTGATGCTGCACAGTTGAAGCAATTTCTTTTTAATTATTTTTCTTCTTTTTTTGCTGATCACTCTCTGTCCTTCCAAGAGGACATGCAGGAGGCAGTTTTATATAAGATCCGTCCTATTATTTCCCCATAGCAGCGTGTTCAGTTGGAATCAAGTATTACTGTGGATGACTTGCATTTTGCTGCAGACTCTTTAAAGAAGAATAAGTGCTCAGGCCTGGATGGTTTTCCTGCAGATTTTTTCCAAGCTTATTGTAAGTGGCTAGACGATGATGTCTTCAATGCTTTCTCTTAGTTTCACCGGTTCAAAAGCTTGGATAAGATCATCAACACTGGTTGCATTTCACTTATCTCTAAGTGCAAAGACCTAAAACCATCTCGGATTGGCGCCCTATAAATTTGTTGTCGATGGTGTATAAGATCTTTGCTAAGGCCTTGGCAGAGAAAGCGAGGGATATCTTGGCAGAATCTATCTCCTCCACACAATCAAGTTTTTTAACTAAGTGCTGCATTCTTGATAATGTGGCTACAGCTTATGAGGGGATGTATTGGGCATGGCCTAAAGGGTTAGCACATTGTATATCTCAAATTGGATTTTGCTAAAGCCTATGATAGTATAGATTGAAACTTCCTGCAAAAATGCCTTATGGTGTTGGGATTTGGAGAGTTGTTTACCAGGTATGTTATGAAGCTCTATCTTTCTGCTCGGTCTACTGTGCTTTTTCAAGGAGAACCATTGGTTGTGTTTCCTGTTGGTAGAAGAGTTCGACAGGGATGTCCCTAGCTTCGTTATTGTTCACTATTGTGGCAGAGGTATTGTCCCAGATGTTCTCTTCGGCTACTCAAGATGGTGTAATTCAAGATTGATTATAGAGAACAAATCTCAAGAAGTTTGTAATCAGTATGCCGATGATATATTTCTCTTTCTAGTGGCTGAGAATGATAATCTTCAGAATGCTAAGCTTTTGCTAGACTCTTTCTCGCTGGCATCAGGGGTTCTTATTGGGTGGCTAAAGTGCTCTGCTTTATAGACCTTGGATGTGGATGTTCCTCCCTTGTGTTTATGAGTATCCATGGAAAGTGCTTCCTCAAGGGAAGGCCACTAAATTCTTGGGCATTTTTTGGGTATACCTCTACTTTAGATGCACGTGATGTTATAGTGGAAGGCCTGCGTAAGCATCTTTTTTGGTGGAATACAACTAAGCTCTCTTTGGCAGGGAGGATAGTAGTTGCTAAGCAGGTTCTCAGCAACACTTACGTGTACATGGCATCTGCTGTATTTGCCTCACAAACAAAGTTTCAAGAGGTTATTGCAATTGTCCGTAACTTCATTTGGGCAGGTACTGAGATAGACGTGGTTGTGAAGGTCGCTTGGTCCACATGTATCAAACCAAGATTTGCTGGAGGTCTAGGTATGATTGACTTTCATTTACAGAGTAAAATTATGATACATAAGTTCATTTGTCGCTACTTGGCGGGCATGGTACATTCGCCTGGAATGAGGTTGGTTGTGCAAGCACTTGGGCAGTGTATTCCTTTTGGGAAGCCAGCACTTAGAGCAGTTCTTCCTTGGTGTCTCTTTTATCATATATCCGGATGTTTCCCCCTTCTTGGTGCTTGATTCTTGGGAGACAGTTCGTGTGCTATTTAGGATTAATCCAGGTTTGTGCGCAAAGGTAGGTTCTTCATGCTGGCGGATTCCTCTGGATAATCGCCTTTGTGTGCTACTGTACATCCATTCTCTCAGCGACCTTGGAGGCTTACTGGTATTCTCACAGTTGGTGTTTGGTATGAGGCTGGACACTTATTGCCTTGGGATGCTTTTTAGACTAAGTTTATGCTATCTCGATGGGGCAGAGCTCTGTGGCAAAAGCTGGCTGATATTCTGCCAGCGCTCCTGGGTCCTCGCACGTTACGGGTGGCATAAATGACACCATTTTTAGCCCTAAATAATAGCGCTAATTAAGGGGGTTTAACTGAATTTTTAAATTTTATTTTAGCACTAAATCCCGCCCATGGGCCCGGGGGATGCACTTATACATAAGGGGGGTATGGCATCTGCGTTCGGAGGGTAGCAAAAAACCCCCCTTGTATACGCAATTTAAAAAGGCAATTTGACCCCTCTGTGTATAGATATTGCTCCAAATTAGTGCCTAAAAACACCCCTAACCCCTAAGTATACGTACGCAAATGGCCCAAAAAACACCCCTCCGTTGAACTCTCATGGGTTATACACTGATCAAAGGTGAATCCCCCGGGCCCATGGGATCCTAAACCGTCGAACCTTTCCCCCCTTTCCTTCTTTCTTGGAGTTTCTTGGATCGGATTCAGAAACATAGCTGCTCCCCATCGAGATCCCCGTACTCTACTTGGTTAACTGGCGGGATCAAATTGTTGTGACTGTACTGCTCCTACAGCAGTAATTATCGAAATCCGTTATTTGTACCATTCTAAACAATTGCCAGTCATTAGATTCAACAAAATCCCCAATCGAGATCCCATTTCCCTGCTTGGTTAACTGGCCAGAGTAAATTGCTGTGACTGTGCTGCTTCCACAGCAGTAATTATCGAATTCCGTTATTTGTACCATTCTAAACAATCGATTGCCAGACAATCGAGATCCCATTACCCTGCTTGGTAAAGAGCTCGGATCAAATTTCTCATCTGAACAATTTCCTAGACTCAAGAAAAGTTGTTTTAGTGGTAAGCATCTAATCTTTGTTGACAAATCTTTGGGAATGGTAAATAATGTGGAAATGGTTTCATTCTATTATATTTCATGCTTCTATATTGAAGACAAAGGTTAATGTAGCAGGTGTGGAGGATTGCATTCTAGGTGTGGAGAATTTTTTGGACTTGGTATCAGCGGAAAGTACAGCTTAGTAATGTTTGGTCGTGCAAGTTCAGTAGTTGATGCTAACGAGTTTAGCATTTGGTACTATGTTTGCAGACAATCAGCTAGCAAATTATGCTAACAGGTTATATTGGTACTATGTTTCGCAGGCAGTACTTGCTAGTTAATATGTGCTGTGTACCCGAGTTACTTAGTGATTTCGTGCTATGTTTGCAGGCAACATTTGCTAAGTAGCAGGTTACATTAAGAACGCGAATTTTGTGCTACACTTGCAGGCTCAAATTGTTATTAGCGGTGGTTGCTAAGAAGATGAATTTTAGCGCTAAGTTAGAAAGAGTTAGCTGCTATTTAGCATGACATGCTAAGCATTTGCTATTTTGCAGACAGAAGGCCCAAGGTAATTGGTGTTCATGACAATTAGTAATTATTTAGAAAAAGTAGCAGTTCATTGCTAAGCTCTTAGAGTTAGTACTATTCAGGATACTTAGTGCTATGATTTGGATTGGTTTAGTTTTTTGCAGACACAATGAAGAACTTCCCGTGATATATAATTTCACAGCTGGTGCAGGAATAGAATGGCAACAAAGAAAACTCAACCTAAAGTGACCATAGACGAAGAGGAAGCAAGGAGGATGTTTGACACATCTGTGTTGCCTTCTGAGGGCATGACCTCTTCAGATGTAAGAAAGGCAGATGTGGCTGAAGATGAGATAAGCATAATATTTGGCTGTGTAAAACTGGTGGGTACCAAGCAAATTTATAAGTCTAGTCGAATGAATCCACTATTTGTGGATCAGTTTATGAACATCTACAGAAGATGTTTCCAAAGAACTGATGTTTGTGTTGGAGAGATTGGGAAGTTTTTTGCACGGGCATTCACTTTGCATGTGAGAGGACAAAAGATTAACTGGCAGTTATTTGTGGTTAAAACGAAGAAAAGTGTTACAGCTAAGGTTGAAAAAGAAGATGAGTATGAGTCCTTATTTCCTCATACATGTTGGTTGTGTAGTGGACTATTCTGTCATCAACTCCTCGATTGCTGAGTTAGATAAGCAGAAGGATGACTTGAATGTTAGAGTTAAAAGTGCAGCCAGTGAAATGAAGGAAAAAAGGAAGTTGTGGAAGAAGTGCAGTTACGAGGTGGATGCTGCAAAACAGCAAATTGAAGCAGCAAAGGTCAGGTGTGAGCACTCCAGTGTCATTACATTCTTGTCGTCAATGCTGGTTTCCAAGGAAAAGGAACTTTTGGAGGCGACAACAGCATACAAGAGTATGGAGGAAATTCACAAAGGGGTAATTGCTAATGACCTTTGCAATTACATAGTGCTCAATAATTTTTCTTTCTGTTTCATCATTCTTTTTATTTTTAAACAGGCAGAAGACGAAGAACATAGACTCCAACCAAGGCTGGAGAAGTTGAAAGAAATAGCTTCATCTCTAAATAAGATGTCTGGACTGCAACTCAACCTTCCATTTTTGGAACATCCAAAATTCTCTACCGTAGCATTTGCAAAATTACAAAGTTGTTCTTTCTGTACATATGCCTATGACCCACTTTGTGTCTTAGCCATTGTTGCACATTGCATGCACAGTTTTCGTCCAATTTGCGCTTACATATGTTTCTCAAAGAGATCAACTTGTCCCTCTTGTGAGAGCCAGATGCCTCATAATTGGTTCAGGTCCATTGGACTTCCATGTAGATCTGCACTGGAATCTGCTCCCAATTATAGTGCAGTGCAGTCCATTGAATGCACTCAAGATCCATCATTAAGCACACTTGCTGACTTGGAGGAGCCTGATATAATTATGCAATTCATTGACGATTGCACTTTATTATCTTCCACAAGCCCAAACTTGAAGAGAGACAATGCTGAACAAAGTAATAGTTGTAAAAGACTGAAAAGTAAGTTATTCTTGTGAAGTATAACCACTTTGGATTTTTCTTCTATAAGTACTTATTTAGTTTGATAATTTGAATGATGCAGGCTCAAGTTTAGATATTTTAAACTCTATAGTTGACATTTCTAACAGAATTGAAGACAATGCTGTGCAAGTAATAGATGAAGAATGTGAAGCAGTGTTGAAGAATATAGATGATTATGTTTCCAATTTGGACAAATGTGCTGATATTGTGGAGAATACAATCACAGAGGAAGAAACTGATTTGGCATCAGTTAAAGAATCTCCTTCTAAGAATAATTCCAAGCAGGTTTCCTCCAGCAAACGAGCTCCATCCAAATCAATAAACTAAGAAACTAAGGTGATTCTAGTGTGTTTCTTTCTGCATGTTGTACTGATATAATTTCTCTAACGACATGAGCAAATTAATGCATCCAGAATCAATGAGCCAGACATGATCTGCTGCTAAGATCTCCGCATCCAGATTGAGAACTTGGGCCTCTCAAATGTCAATATCACTATGTGATACATGAACAGCATGAAAAACATTAGTTTCTATCAAAGCGAGTTGTTCTTCTTCTGTTGGTGCATGAGGAGATGGCTAAGCCTTGCAATATTGAGCAAATTATCTTTTTAATTTCTTGTAGTTATGCTTCAAACGACATTTGATGCCACAATATCACCATGAGAGAGGGCCTTTGGAGCTAGAACCAGCATTTGATGAAGACTTGTTGAAACATTTTTTTCTAGATTTATCATATTTATTAAATGAAGCCAGAGAATACATAGCTTTTGAATAATGTGCTGATTTTTCATTTGTTGACTTCTTGTGTTCCATGTCAAAATCATTTATTTGGTGATGTAACTGAGGAAAAGATACTTGAATCTTGTGTTAATACTTGATAAAGATCCTTGACATGCTGATAATCTTTGGATAAACCATTCAAGGCATACAAGGTGAGCTTGATCTCATCCATAATACCACTTGCTCCATGATTCTTTTCTTCTAAGGTCTTAATTGTTGAATATAATCTCTTGTATTTGTGCAATATTGCAGTCATAGATTATTCATTTTTTCTTAAAGAGAGAAGTACTTTCCATTACCTGCACGAACACATGCATTGTGTGTCAAGGTTGCACCAAGAAAGGGAGAGAAGGGAATGCACACCAATATCCGAGAGCGCAAGCTCCCAAAACAAAGGCAAATTGAAATTGTATTCAATGCTGTATATCAATACAAAAGTACAATGATATAAACAAAACGGTGATACTAAGAATAGTATTAGCCGTTCAACCACCGCCCACTAATAACAGCTGTTACTTAGTTAGGTCGGTGCTCAGTGCTGATAAGGTGCTGATTCAGCACGTATTCAGCACCTATGTGCTGAGTGCTGTCAATGCTGTCAGTGCACCAGATAGTGATCTCGATATCATATATCTCGACACTCCTCCTTGATGAGAGATCGCCATCTCCATGCTCAGTCTCCTCCTCCTGGAGATAAGATCTGAATCTTGGTCAAGACTGTCACTTAATCAGGGTTATCTGAAAAGCTCAAAAACCAAGTTTGCATGAAGAGGTCATCTCTATTCTCTCTGATAGGTAAATAGACCTGCTGATCAACCACTGTATCAGGAACAATAAGTCGATAAAGTTTGTCTTTGATATCCATAATTGTTTTGCCAAGAGGAATACGAAAATTATTTCCATGCATAGCCTCGATATAGGCAATAGAAGCATCAGATATGAGTACTTCGTTAAGACTTATGGATTCAACAACCATAAATGCAGCTACTCCAACGCTAGGTCGAAATTCTCCATGAAAATCAAACCTTAGTACCTTCACTTGACCCTGATCAAGTGTTGCTAGAAGTAAAGAGTCAAGTGCTCCTCCTTGTTTTGGAATCATGATCATATATGATGCATATTCAACTCCTTCACAATCAAGTGAATTAAGATCTCCTCCTTGATCTGGAAACAGAAAAGAGTTGAGTGCCATAACAGGTGCTGGAAGTGTTGGAAGTGTTGTAATTGCTGGAAGTTTCTGTAATCCGAACAGAAAAATCAGTTGATCAGGTGTTAGAACCTGAGTGCCTCCTTGCATAAACGCCACCAAAGTATCAGAAATGAATTTCACTTGATGAAGTGTTGCTACATTGCCTGAAAATGGGGAGAGGAAGGAAACATCAAGATATCCTAGCTCAATGGCTGAGGTATCTATTAATCCTTGCTTGAAAGGTGCTGGAATATCAGAAATTGGCATCCATTTATTGGGTGTTACTGCATCATCTGATATCCAGAACGTAGAAGGATCTAAATCCACTACTTCATGCTTAATAAGAAGAGATAATCTGCTGCCAATGTGCTTCTCCTCCTCATCGTGCTCATCCCCATTTCGGGTAGATTGAGTCTTTGAATGCCCTACTGCAAAGTGAGTGGCATGATCATCTTTATCTGCATCTTGCCTCATCATGATCTCCTCCTTAATAGAAGTGATTGCTTGATAGAAGCCCATATCTTTGTCTTGCATGAAGCTGCTGCACAAAGAATCAAATGCATTAGGTAATGACCTGACGAAGAAAAATAGTTGCATCGATTGTGAGATCTGATGCTCTTCTCCAAAAGCTTCAATCTGCTGGAAGGCGTGCTTCATGTGATCTGAGAACTCGTCAAGACTTTCAGCAGTCCTGCAGGACGTAGCTGCAGGACATCGTCAGCGAGGGGTTCAAGTCTCATGGGCTGCTCTACTCCTGTCCGTGCATTGAAATCCCCAAGAAGGACGACCCTACCCAACTGCTTGTGCTGCTGTATATCATCATATAGATCGACATAAGGGTCCATCCTATCATCGGAGTGGCTACGATAGAAGGGGCTCTCTGCGTGAGGGAAATAACAGGCGGCCAGAAAAAGAGGGTTGCCACTGGCATTATACACACGAACCCACAAGTACCGGTTGTGTTTGTCTGTCTTCTGGAGGGTAACCGAATGTGCCAAGGTTGTCCGGTAGTAGCAAGCAACCCCACCATGACCCCTCTGTCCTGTACATGTATTGAAGACCGAGAAATGTTGGTAACCCGGCAGATCATGTAGCCTGTGCCTAGCATGCTCCCATGTCTCCATGAGAAAGATGAGATCCATATCGGCTGCCACGGAGTTGAGACTGTCCCCCTTCTGCCAAGGGAAGCCTCGACAATTCCATGAGACCACCCGGAGGCACAATTCCTATTTGTCAGCAGCAGTGGTATGCGTAGCCTGAGTCGCAGGGGGACGATGGGAAGCAGAGGCTGAGTGAGAAGTAGATGGAGCGAAGGCAAAGATGTGGTCGAGGAGGGTGGGTCGTGGGAGGGGAGCGGGGAGAAGGGGGGATGTGGTAGGAGAAGCGAAGGGGGCCATGTTCATTTCGCGATTGGGGCTGCGCGGGGTTTTGCAGCAGCGGTAGCGGGCGGAAAATGTGCATCCCGCCTCAACCAATCTCGCGGCACCCCTTGGTGGCGGATGCCTCGACCCCCACAAGCTCCCCCGCCTGCGGTGTGCCTCCTGTTGTGCGGGTGTGAGGTCCCGGTCCACGTATAGAGATGTCCCCTTCAGCATCTTGCCCTGGCGTAATATGGCATCACGCACCGGCGCATCCGCAGAACCGCGAATATGACAATGCGGTAACGATTCGTGCACCGAGCCCCATGGCGGTCGCTCGGGAAATGTGAACTGGCTCCAGGAATGTCATCCGATCGAGAATGTGTGTTCGGATGTTGTGGGCGCAGACTCTCCCCTCCTCTTCCGGCATGCCCCGGACTACCGATTGTGGCCTCCGCCTCAAAGCCTTTGGAGTTCTACCTACCAGCGGGTCAAAGATGGGCGAGGGCCGGGCCGTGGCCGGGTGGTGATGGTGGTGGCCGGGATGGCGGGGTGGCTTGAATGCGGGCAAAGGCGCGGGTCCCGGTCGGCCGCCGCGTGCAGGCCGTGCATACCGGGGGGGCGGGTAGCGGCCCGAGCCGCCGCCCTCGCCCCCGCGGAAGTCGGGAGCACTCTTGCGTGGCTTCGGCCGCTTGGCCATCTCCATCGCTTGCACCGGCTTTGCGGTGACTATGAACCCGGTAGGGAGACCCCGCCCCTGTCTATGGATGGCTGCCCGCAACCCCGGAGCTCCAAGCTCGAGTAGCGAGGCTTTCGAGCCCCAACACACGCGAGGCCCGTCGAGCCGGGCTTGTTTCTCCGTCGTTACTCACGAAGAACACGAAGCTATGTCCGGCATGCGCAAGAGCGGCTGCGCTCCCCGTGCCATGGTGGTGGCTTCCTCAACCTCTAATTGAAGCCGAGACACGGTGACCATCGTCTCGTGCATTGCCCGCTCCCTCTTCTGTGTCATGGTGTCCAGAGTGATGAACACAGAGTCTAGGTGGGCCCGCATGTCGTGAGCTCTGCCGGCCTGTTCCGTTCGAAGTGTGCCGGGCCAAGACCATCTTCTACATCTTTGTGGTCGGGTCTCGGGCACGTGATGCGGTTCTTCTCACCCCGAAGTTGCCTTGAGGCACAGCACATGGGGTGGGGACTCCATCTCCACCGCCATGCCAAAGCGGCACTGTTAGCCTCAATACGAGCACTGTTAGCCTCCACGCCCGCTTTGACGTGGCTCCAGTTCTCTGCCGAGGCAGGAGTTCCTGTGTGGTCTGAGCAATCAATCCCTTCCGGCCGGGCTGGCCACGCTGAGGGGGACTTAGCCTTAGCCCGAATGGGGCAAAGAGGGACGAGGGGAGGGGGGTTCCATGGCTAAACAACCATTCGAAAAAATAAAAAGATTAATTAGACAGCTTAAATAATATAATTAATTAACTAATTAAGTAGACAATAAATAATTAAACAATTTAGACAATGCTGAGAAATTTTTTCTCGCCTCATGAGGCGAGAATGGGCATGATTCCTCCCTTATGTGCTCCCCAAGCCTTCAGTAGAAGCCCCATGAGCGGATGCCCAAGGTAAGAAACGGGCCCAAATATTTCTTTTGTTGGGCACCCATTAAACATTATACACAAAATAAAAATAAAACTCAAAGGAATTAAACATTATAATTCTTCCCGACTACCGAGTCGAGAAGGCACCTTCGATTTCATGCCCTGCGGGGGAGATAGAGATTTGGCTCATCTGCTCTTCATTATCACATTCCAAAATTGCATAAACTTTGCCGACCTGATGAGATAGGGCAGTTTGAGAAATACCTATTTTCACAATATGCTTTTCTTTATCTTCACCATTGCAAAATCCATCTTCGGGCGCCAATGAGCTGGAATCCGGCGACGTACAAGACAGGGCATCCTCAGCATTCCTCAGCATTCGAAGATTCATTGGTGGAAGGCAGGGCATCCTCAGCATTCGAAGCAGAGAGCCGATGAAGCCGATCTCTAAGACAAAGAGGGCAAACACCCACTGGTGGCTTTGCAGAAGGATGCAAAAAACAGAAGATCGGTGGCTTCTGCACCGGTGGCTTTGCAGAAGGATGCAAAAAACAGAAGCCCAACTCAGGCGCCATAGCTGCATCCAGATGCTTTTCCTTCTTCATTTTGGATCCTCAATCTAGGAGCTGAAGGGACAAGAATTAAAGCAATTTTGAACTGGGTTCTGCTTCTGCATAGTTATCCCAGTTTCGGCTGAGGAAAACACATTCAAAAGATAGCTCGAACGAGGAATCAAGGTGCCCTCTATTTCTATTAGCTCGGGATAGGGGCCAGAAAGCGCCCAGAAGCTTCTTTCTTGTGGTCAGAGAAGGGGCTCCGCCATCGGAATAGATTTACAAGTCCTGATTTCCTTAGAAGAATTCAAATCCATGTCTTTATTTTTGGGATTATACAAGCTTCCTAAAGAATGAGAGGGCAGAGAATCCACCAGGTTCTTGGGAGCAGTCCATGGCTCTTCTATACTAGATCCCTGGCTAGTGCTCTGATCATCCGACCCAAAAATCGGAATAGAAAAATTTGTTTTCGCTTCTAGCCACTGTATCATATGCTTTTTACTTTTGCAGCGTCTTCTGCGGTATCAAATATTCCTAACCATACCCTGGTTTTTTTCCATGGATCTCTAATTTCTGCTGCATATCTTCCCCATGGCCTCTTCCTTACGCCCCGGTAATGAGATCCGCCTCCTACAGGAGACGGTTTTGGGGCTTGCTGATCGCTTCTTGGTGCCATTGTGTCACAAAAGTCGAGAAAGAATGAGATGAAGGGTGCCGGAGTTGAAGAAAGTGAGAGAAGCGGAGGATCTTTCTTTATGTCCTTTGCTCTGCCGGATGCTTTGCATCTGCATTTTTTCATCTGCCGGATCTTTATCATCTGCATTCTTTCATCTGCCTCTTTCTTTCTGTCCTTTGCTCTGCCAAATCCTTTGCTCGGTCGGGTCGGGGGAGTTTGAAAACTAGACCATGGCTTCGGCTTCAAATAACAAAGGGAAAATAAAAAAATTTGAGCCCTATGTCATAATTTTTTGGAACTCGACTCTCCATAGCTGTGAAGCTTTTGGTTGCGGGTCAATTCCGGTGGGAGCTATGGCTATGGGAGCTTCTTCCGGAAACAAAGAGTCCAAGTGGTACAAAGGATCTTCGTCTCAAAGGTATGTACCAAATTTTAAAATTCAAGCATGGGCGGGAAAAAAATGCGGGGTATTAGAAAAAAATGGGGTAAAATAATACGTTGAAAAAGAAAGTGTAAATAAATGCTAATAATATAGGATTATATTTTGACGTGTCCCCAATTTCTCTTTTTATTCACACGTTAAACATTATGTTGCCATGGTGCACATTTTATATTCTTATTCTAAGATAAAAATTTAACTTTGCGAAGATCATGATATATTTTACACCTTGTTTAACCCATTTTGAAGGTCTAAGACACAAAATGGGGACACGTACATATTAATAGGTCTAATGCATATTAATAGATTTAATGCATAGGTCTAATAGGCTCTCATAGGTATATTACATATTTTTATCTCTAATATATAATTGTAATAGGGAAGGTAAGGGGGCAGCTTAGTGTCTGTGTTTTTTTTTATGGAAAATTATGAATTAAATTGGACACGTGTGTGCATAAAAAAAGTTTGGAAGCAGGTAGACTTTTCTGGAAGTTTCGATCATGTGACATGTATATTCTAGAACGTGGTATGGTGTCCGAGAAGCTTTTATCTTCCTTCTCGAAGTTTCCAGCTAATTCTCGGCCTATCTTCCGGCTTCATATATAATGGGTGCTGCTTAAATTAACACTGCAGTTGTAGGCGACGATGTTCGGATGTAGCAATCGTGGATAAACGGCGTGATTCAGCGGCGTGATTCAGTTTAATCGGCATGCAGGTTAGGTCTGTTTTGAGCATTTTTTTCATAGGAAGACATCAGGAAGCTCCAATTTGATCAGCGGTACAGTTAAGGAAGTTCTGTACATACCTTGAAATTGAAGCAATGATTTATTTTCGACTTCATGCCCATTAGCAACGGTTCGACAGTGGAGGTTTCATTTTATAGCTAAGCTTTTGAACTGGGGTTTGAATAGTTTGCCGAGATTCTATTCTTTTTGTGGACGTTTCTCTGTTGTAAAACAAAACGTTGTCTTCCGATTTTGTCATGGCAACCAATTTTTGCAGGCGTAGTTCTATTTCAGTGGGTGAGGTAGCCGGGTGGAATCCTTACCTGATGAAACTGGTTGGTCACTGTGCAAAAGAAATAGGATCTTCTTACTTCCAAATTAAAAGAAGTGCAATGGGGCATGGTTTTTCTGTGCAAATTTCTTGAAGTTCCTCAAACACAGTTGTCAGGAGCTAGCTATTGATTCAGTATTCCGTGGCTGTTGGACTGCCCCATTCACACCTCTCATATGTGGCTGCTTGCTCTTTGTTTCTATTTCTCTTGGCCATTCTTAGGGAGCCAATTGAGGCAAGGTATTTTCTGATTTGTTGAGAGAGGCCTTTAGATTTGAAAGGGTCTTCTGTTCTTTACCTTTTTTTGCTTAGAATTCTGCAAGATGGAGGTTCTGATATTGGATTTTGCCAACAAACAGATGACCAAATAACTTATATTATGAGGACCAAGACGAAAACTGTGTCCTTTGTTACAATCGGCAGCAGTATTGCGACTGAGTCTCCGTTGGAGGCTACAGGCAGACCCTCCAGGTACGAATGGATGATCTTCAAATCTAAGTGCGTAGGGGCTATTCTATATGCGGCACTCAGTATTATTACAACACATGGCCTTCTTGGCAGAAGGATGGCCTTTAAAATATCATGTAAGAATAAACCTGAGACAGTAAGCCGAGTTTTCTTGAGATAATGATAACATGACTACTTTACATGAAGCAAGCAGGTGGGCCCAAATTTAATTACTCTAGCATTGTTATGGGGGTTGTCAATCCTTTGTTGCACAACTTCATTTGCTTTGTCAGGACAAGTAGTTGCACATTCCTTGATTTTCTCTGGGAAAATTGGATGTGAAGATGGCTTGAGCAACAAGTTGTATGCTTGAATGTTCAAAAGAGTTCAAAGAAAAATGTGCAAAAAATTTACTGCCAACCTGGGATCACAGAAATAGAAAAAATATTAAGGCCATAAAAATTCATCAATCTCCAAAGAGCATATATAGTCTTACATCCAAATGTAAGACATTACTCTGGCAAGCAAATATAGTTTGCTTATTTTTTGGTCCAATTTTCATTCCTTATGATCTATTGTATCGTCCTTGCAATATCGTGTTGAAAAAAATAAAAAATGAATTGTAGCTATGTGACAATAGCATAGCTAGGAAGCACATGATGTGCCCTTAACTCCTCAAAAAAATGTAGAAAACCTAATATAATCAAACGATACTTGATTGAGAATATATAAATTGGACACATAAACTTGCCTTTTGTACGCATTTTAGTAGTGTAGAAATCTAATACAATCAAGGAGCACTCGATTGAGAGTATGTCTTCCGAACACATAAACTTGGCTAGTGGACGATTCAAAAAGCTGGACTACTCCTTGAGAATTACTCTGAGTAATGAGACTTCTACATAGTTTGTTTGATACTTACAACCATAATAAGCAAGCTAACCCTCCATTTACTTATTGGCAACACCACTACTCCATTTATCTTTACAAAATGTGAACTAAAAGGCATTGCACAGCGGCGGCGAAGGCCGCCGCGACAAAATCTTGTAATGTTTAACTTTCATAGGTTTAATGCATAGGTTTAGATTGGTTTAGATTGCGAGTTGAGAAAGGCTCTCAGACTTGCGTTTTTCACTCTGAGCTGCCTTTCTCGACTCGCGAGTCGAGAAAGGCCATTAGAGGGGCCTTGAGGGTCTTTCTCGACTCGCGAGTTGAGAAAGGCCCTCAAAAAACTTTTTTTTTCCTAGTTAAGAAAAAGGAAAAAAAAAAGTTTTTCTTTTGGGCTCTGAGCTACGTTTCTCGACTCGCAAGCCGAGAAAGGCTGTTAGAGGGGCCTTGAGGGTCTTTCTCGACTCGTGAGTCGAGAAAGGTCCTCAACAAGCTTTTTTTTTTGTTTTTTTCCTACACACCTGCCTGTCTGTAGCATCACTTGCATTAACTTGATTTTGCCTT
The DNA here is from genome assembly GCA_021234155.1 of Isoetes taiwanensis. NCBI lineage: Eukaryota > Viridiplantae > Streptophyta > Lycopodiopsida > Isoetales > Isoetaceae > Isoetes > Isoetes taiwanensis. Next base: position 4,101,268 of record JAJEKV010000039.1, read on the forward strand.
TCTCGGTACAGATCGCGAACTAACAATGTATCTAATGAACTGGCATATGACTTCTCCTTCAAATGACATCATTCCCGTCTCTGCTAACATAATGGGATATGGTGTCTGTAGTTTGATACCAAGTTCATCGCACAAAAACCACTTTTGGATTGATCCAATAGACTTCTGTTTCTTTCTGGCTAATCCAGGTCCCAAACCTGACATTATAAGAATGACGGGTTGTACTAATGTGCAGCACATGTGAATCCATAGTGACCAATGCAATGTGCTTGCATCAAAAATAAGGCCTTCCACCCTGCAATGACATGCCATCCACTGCAGCATTCCACTTAACTTCCAGACCTAAACACTTATAACAACGTACTTGCTCAATATTGCCCTCTTTTCTAGTGCCAAATATCATGATTTTAGTTTTGCCCAAGTTTACCATCAGTCCTGCATGTGCGCAAAAAGCTTCTAATGCATCAAGATGTTTTTGCAAACCCTCAACAGTGCACGATAAAAGCACAATATCATCGGTGTAAAGGAGTAATTGCACAAATATCTGTGCAGCATTGCTATCTCAGCATGCTTTTCACGCTTATCATAATCAAAAATTAGTTTTGGTTTGTTGCCATGCTACTTTTGTCGCTACTTTTGTTGAGCCCTTGAATTTTCAAGTAAAAAATGAGTGGACAGTGTTCTGCTTTGGTTGGATGTCCTCAGCCCAAAAATTGGCTATCAGATCTTCTGCAGCATGAACAACAGCTAATAGGTAATCCACCACTCTCTTATCTATAGTGGTTTGATTGGTATAATATGAAGATGCTGGAGATCTTTTGCACCCATTAAGAATGTGCAAGTCACGAAAGCCTGCATAAAGAGAGCAAATGTTTACCTATGGTGCTTACTACCTCATCTGAGGATACACGTTGAGCCTAAAATGTGCCAAGCCCCTTCATCCTTCATCCAGGGTGGATCATCCTTATCTTAGTAGAACCACGAAGCTTGTAAACTAGCATTAAAATCTCCGGCCAGAATCATCAATAATGGATATCGAAATAGCAAACATCAATTCTCCTATTTACATGAAATAAAGGCAAATATATGCTTGCAATAAAAGAGAATTAAAATCATTTCAGAAGAGAGCTATCACAAGGCACAATTTTTCATTTAATAGATCTCTCATATACAAGAACAATCCCATGGGTGGACAAAGATTTTTTACTTTAGATCCACCCATCCATTAAATTTAATTTTACACTTTCGCAATAAAGCCCGTCTCCAGAATTTAGCCTGCCCAAATGCACTTCTGAAAACCACAAAAACATTCACCATCTGCATTCTTCCATCTCAAGTAATGGGTTCATAATTCATACCTGCATCAGATTGTCCATTCGTGGATTTTATACTTGTCATGACGAAGAATCTTGAATTTATCGTGATGAGCAAGATGCATGTTTTCTGATAATCAATATGCACGTTTTACTCGTAACCCATTTCCCTCAACCTCGTGAGCATCTTACTGGCAGCATTATCTTTTGCCTTCTTTTTATCTGGCATTTGCAAGCTAATCTCCTTTATGGACTCTTTATCCAAAATATAAACCATTACAGACATTGAGAACCTGTAAACCACAAGAAAAATTCACTTGATTGTGACAACTCCTTGCTTCCCTCCTGAAAGTGAGAAATTGCAAACATTACCATCTTCTATGAGACAATCCTCCACATTCTTCCATTTCGAATGTTGGCTCCTTCCATTTTTGTTTCTTACAAAATTCGTACAAGGAAGTTATTGCTTTTCCTTTAGCGAGTACTGTGGTATCTGTGTCCAGAAATAAATTACACAAACTGCATACTTCAAAATCAAAATCCCTTGAATGCTTTTAGAACCCATATTACCTGTAGAAGTTCCAATCCTTATGTCCTTGACATTGTTTGTACTCCTCTTGCCAAGAGATTCTAAAAAAGGCCAAGTCAAAACATATAAGCAACAATGGCAAGATAGGAAAAGCATTATTTTCTACAACTGTCATCAAAAGAACCATTGAGAAACTAAATACCAGGAAAGTGGAACCCACAAGAATAATCACCAGACTGACACATTTATCCCAATACAATCCTTTTGGTCATATAGGAGATCGTATCTAATAAGCATGCATGGTCTCTTTTGGTGGGTACAATCATCAATCATGCCGTTTCTTTTGGTGGATGAGTAAAGCTTCATCATGATAGGGTCTCTCTCTTTTGTGCTAACCAGATTACTTCCATGGTTGATGCTAAGTACATATAAGTTCAACTGCACGGTGGCTCCTTGGCCCCCCTAGCAGGAGCAACTGGCAGCTATCCTCAATTGAGCCACTTGGCTTCAGAAATTGATAAGAATAGCAGCAAGATAATCATTTTCTTAAGTCAAACTTTAACAATATCACTTAAAGGGAGTATAAATTTGGCAACAGCGGCACAAGAAAGTAACATTTTAGAATATCGGTGTAAATCTGCTGTCCATCTTTGCCATTTTTGGCAATTTTCTCCTTTTACTGTGACTTAGCCACTTTGGCTTAGAAGAAATTTGTGTCACTTTCTATTTTATTAAGGCGTAGTTTATGCAAACTTTGATGCCATAGGAACTCAAAATTTTCACATCTTGAATAAAATTATTTTCGTCCATCTTTTTCACATACTTAAGCTTGTTTATTAGCATAAGGATTTAAGAGGTACGACGACCTAGTAAGCTTGTTACCTAAGGGTTATGCGGGAGGGCTGAATTATCCCCCCGACTGCACTATGTGGCCCCTGCCCCGACTGTATTATCCGGCCCTCCCTTTCGACGAATCCGCCCCCCCCTGCTTCTGCATCGGCCAGAAAAACCAACCTAAACTAAATTTAACTAAAATTATTCACTCTAAACCAACCTACCCAATTGTGCATGTGGAAGTTGGGTAAAGAAGCTCTGCAGTGGGACCTTTTAATGCAAAATTAAACTTGCAAGAATTATTGTCTTGATCTGGTTCCGCAAGGCGGCAAGTGGGCATCATATATCGATTTGAGGGATCGATTTTACCTTCAAGTTCATAATGGGTTGGATATCTTTCATAACAAGAAACAGAGCAGGGGCTCTATAGTGTCTATGGTTCCAGTACAATCAGCCTCATCCTCCTACATGCCTACTCACCACAACCTCATTGATGGCATTGATCCAAAGGTCACTATACTAAAACGGCAGCAGGGGGGGACCAGATTCCTCTTTTTTGGGGGGGGGGGGATAAGTCAAACTAGCCCCCTCCCGTGCTTCTGCATCCACATCTAATTTTAGATGCGGATCTAATTGTGCATCCGCATCTGCTTCAATCCACCATAGCCAAAAAAGCTCCACCACCCAACTGCACATTCCTTTTTTGCAGTAACAAACAGTCAGAGACAGAATTCCAGTCCAACTCTCTTTCTCCATAGATCAGAACCTTATAATTCTTCCCTCTAAGGCTGCAGTATTACCATTAAATATCAGAATCAGCTACCATGAAACACAAAATACTTTGGTAGAATTTCACTATGCAGAAGGGGGCTGGATTCTTCAAAAGGGGGGCGGATTCCTCAAAAAGGGGGCTGTCTGCTTTCTGTCGGGGCAGAGGGTAGGTAATTCGGTCGGGGGGGGAGACGGATAAGCCAAACTAGCCGGGTTATGCAATCATGAACTTATAAACTTACATTGGGGAATTGTCTAAGATGGAAGTACATAGCCCTCCGGCACAATCGATGCAGTATTATATATAAACTTACATTGGGGAATTGTCTAAGATGGCAGTACATAGCCCTCCGGCACGAACTTACAATGGCCAATGTGAAAGATGAAGATAGAAAATTATCAAAATGAAGTTCATGTACAGTCCTATGCAACTCATTGGAAACATACTCTTTGTATTATTTATTACCCTTTAGGTTTGTCATGTCAAAAAACTTACCTAACAGACCCTTTACAGGTTCTAACGTTGCAGAAATTCTTGATGAGTCTCCAACTGCTATACATTCAGATTCTTGATCTAATTCATCAGAGCCATCTAAGATAAAAGGAAGTGCCATAAGTTTAATAAGTTTGTAATAGTGCAAAGTTGATTAATTTGGAAAAGCTAAAAACTGTACCTTGCATAGCTACATCACTGCTTATTCCTGTCCCTATCTCTGATATTGAAGAATCACCTAAACTGAATTCTTCATCGGCTGAGTGAATGACCTCTTTAATTTTATCACTCGATCTGGCACAAGTTTCATCATCCTCTGAGCACATTACAGATTCTCCAGAGTCAGAGAAATCATCACGAGAATGCTCATTTTGAGATATATCCATTCCCTCTGTTATCTCTTTGGGGCTCCCAAAGCTGTTAAGCTCATCACTAGAATGCCCATTTTGAGACCAATCCTCTGACCCTTGCTGGGTTTTCAAGTAATTATTATGTTCTCTCAACAGAAGCATCTCGACTTCAGTAGTGTTTACTGGATCTGATTTTGTTTTATTACGAGGGTGCATAAATCCTCGATCCTGCATAAGCAGCAAGTTAAGATTGCCACGTATATAGCGTAACTAATTCACAGCTCACCTGGAAAATTTTAACAAGTTTTTTGGCAGCTTCTTTCCTAGCTTGTTTCTGTTTTTTAGCTTCTGAAGATCCCAAAACTTCTTCTCCATCAATTTGACTTTTAGCCTTAAAAGAAATAATCTTACCATCTCTTTCAACTTTCTCCCACTCCAAGGGAAATTTATGAAAATCACAGATCTCCTGAACCTCTTTAACAGGATGAAAGGGCAGTGTCTCTGGAGTTACAAGAGGGGATAACATAGGCTTAACCACCCTCCAAACCTCTTCTAAACTGAAGGACGTATCAATAAGAACAGCCCCGACAATGCTTTCAACAATATCACCTAGTACCTGCAAAATAGCTCATATATGAGATCGACATACCTATACAAAGTTCACAAAATAGAGATGCCAACTTACTTTTGGTGGGCTAGTTCCTTCCCATCCAAAAGACGGATTATCGTGCCCCTCAGACTGTGTTTTCTTCACAAAATTTGTTACTTGTTCAAGAAGTTCACCAGATTTATGTAGAAGATAGCGTTGTAAGTGATACTTTACGGCAACCCGTGCAAAACAGCCATTATTTACAGCCGCTTGGCGCAGTTCAGTCAGTATTCCAGGAGTTAATCCCGGATGTGACTCAAAGAGATGCTTTGTAATGAGAAGATCAAGGGTTGCATCACCAAGAAATTCTAATCGCTGCAAAGGCATGTAGAAAAGGAGTACATTGAGACCACTTCATGTCAAGGAGTCCACATACTTTCATAAAGACACTAACCTGGTAACAGACTGAACCCTGCATAGATGCATGTGTTATTGCCTCTATTAAGAGACATTTATTTTTAAAAGAATAATTCAAAATAGACTCCAACGACTCCACCGTTGGCAACATTGACTGCACATTGTTCGGTGGCATGCAAGCACGGTTTTGTGCTGAATGTAGTAAACTCGCATCAAAATTACATTGAATACCAATCCAGGACATGAAATTCAAAGCGCATTGGCTGCCACCTTCTACAAAAAACACTCCAATAAGGGCTTCAACGACATCTGCAATTGTTTTCGAACATATCCATCGATGGCCGCTACTACAGGTTTTTCCAATCTTGACAACCTCAGTGTCTTCTGTTCCCTTATATTCGCCAACTACTTGCTCGACAAGGTTGGACATTTTACATCTGCACTCAACCTGTCGGCGTGCGTACATTCCTGGAGCAACCCACAGTGATGGCTGGAAAACTTCATCACGTATAAACTTCTGAATGCAACAAGAGCAATATGTGAGATGAGCACATTACCATGCGATGCAATATGTTACGCCGAGAGGAGAACAGAAAGAGGGAGGGGGCAAGGGGGCTTAACATCTACTAAAGACCAATTAGAAAGATGTTCTATTTGCTTGCCGCTGTAAAATAAGTTCTGATGTCAGCCTTTGGGCCCGTTTGTCTGCTGTCAGGCCATCTCATTGGAAGGACTGTATGTTTTTGGATTCCAGACTCACAGTGTCGGGTTGTTGGAAGTTGCCAGTTGGGTTGTTGGAAGCTGCCATAGATGGAAAGGAAGAATGTAACGTTATTGCTTGTTGCTTGACTGCGCATGCTTCTGGTCAGAAAATTCACGAGCCTTTTGACGTGTTTGAAATTTATCACGGAGGCAAATTACAGGATTTTGAGCAACAAGACGAATGCTATTTGCTAATGAAGATCTCAGTGGTGCACTTTGATGGAAGACAGACTTCAATTTAAGGGAGGATGTGACCATCATAAACTTTTTTTTTTATGCAAATATGGTTTAAGTTAAGAGGTTGAAATATTAGTCTTATAAGCCATATATTTGTACCACATAAGCTAAGCTAGGATCAATGACATGACCCAGTCAATTAGTAACTAAACATTAGAATCATGTTTTAGAATCATGCAACGTAAAGAATTTGTTATGGACATTCGTCCTATAAAACTATGTACTCCTTATCAATTAAATGTTCTTCACAATCTTCTTCTTTCTTGCCTGGCTTCTTTTCTTTCTTGATGTCTCCCTTCTCCTTGCTGTTTCCTTTTGCTTCTTTCTACTCTGTTCTTGCTTCCTTATCAAAAAGCTAATATCTTGATTGAATATTTCTTAGTTTTGTTGTTTGACACTGAGCAGCTTGCAGCCAGCATGATACTTCTGCGCACAACATACTTAACATACAATGCCCTTCTAGTTCAACAGAAAATGTTAGCAACAACTGCCCAAGAATTTGTCATGGACATTCGCCCTATAAACTTCTTGCCAATTCATCTGTTTGCAATCTTCTTACTTCTTGCCTGGTTTTCTTTTGCTCCTTGCTGCTTCTTTTTGCTTCTTGCTGTTTCCTTTTGCTTCTTGCTATAGGGAAGGTCCGAATTCAGAACTGCCAGCAGCGCCTGCCCTCCCATTCGCAGAAGGAGGCTCCATTCTTGGCTAACGCCCTTAAATTACGTGGTCCGATGTATTTTGTGCTGACGTGGCAGCCTGTGTCCACACAGGACTGTAGAGTATAGTATTATATGCTTTTAGCTGTGAGTGGGATTTTAACAATAGCTTCAGCAAGCACATGTGTTGCATTCTTCCACCATAGTCAGCATGCACCACAAAAATATTCTAATCCATCAATATTGTTTTTGTCATCTTCACTCCAACTCCAGCGCAGGCCACAGAAAGAAGATGATGAAGAGCAGCTAAATTGAATGGACAAGAAGTAGAATATGCAGTTTTATAGGATGAATAACCATATCAAATTCCTAACATCTACATGATTCTAATGTCTAGCTACTTATTAACTATGCCACGTTATTGATCCTAACTTAGCTTATGTGGCAAAAAAATATGGTTTATACTGCTGATGTTTCAACACTCATCACCAACAAACAACATCACAGCCTAACAAATAAAACATCTCCAAAGGACATTCTCTAGGTAGGATTCAACCAGCTAATGCAATTTTATTCAGGAATGGTAATGACTTGCTTTTTATGCCTCATGCATTATTGAGCAGGCAGCTCCAATCAGATATCCTTCCAAAAGAAGAACAAGGTTCCTTGGCATAAACACGACATCAAATCATTGTTTGATCCATTAAGTAGCGTGTATATGGTAAAACCAGCTATAATTATGTGGACTCTGTCCTTTCAAAATGCTGAAGGCAGAAGAACACAAGCAGTCCTTTCAAAAGGGAAGACTGTTGGCAAACAAACCGGCAATACTGACATCTAAAACTAATTTATAGGTCCAATTAGGATGACAAATGAAACATTTTTCTACAAACTTGTATTAAACTCTTAAGTAGTCTAACTATTCTAACTAGGCGGTGCTCGTCCTCCTTGCAGGTTTATAATGTTGTATCATAGATCTTGTTCTTAGTAGATGATGTTTTCTAGTACATAGCTTATGTTAGTTGACGAGAAAGAATCCTCCTTTACAGGTTTATAATAATATATTTATCTAGTCTCATAACCTACTCTTTCTCATTGGGGTGATAATAATAATGAAAGGATGTCATGCCCTCTACTTGGACCATCCAATTCTATCCCAAAAGTGGGTAACCATGAAAGTCTGAAGAAGAAAGGGGGGCAGCAATGAAAAGTCATAAGCATACCTTTAAGAGTGGACACAGGATGGGCCTCACCTTGTACTTTAAGCCAGTAGCTAGGAAAAAAGACAAAAGTCTCCTAAATTCTATCTTTCAATGTTTCTTTTTCATTTCTATGCACATATCTAAGTGGCTGCAATGCACACCATTTGTTGTAATAATTGGTCTCATAGACCGAAGCAATCTCTTATAAACTTTAATATAATCTTCTTTCTCTCTTTACAAGGTGAAATGATTATACATGGGGCTAAGACATTGGCACCAGTGGTTGCAGATCTGTTTAATGAAGCTATTTGCATTGGTTTCCTGCTGGTATGGTCAAATAATGTTATAAAGCCTATCTATAAGGCGGGTGATTCTATGAATCCTGCTAATTATCGCCTAATTATGATTGGGCATGGGCATGTGATGGCAAAACTTTATGGATCCGCGTTCGAAATGGTCCTTAGAGATTTTGCAGAAAATCACAGCCTTAGAGCCAAGGGAAAATCTCAGTTCTTAACTTTTCCCCTTAGATGTTTATAGTTGTTAACTTTTCCACTCTATGCAAGTTTATAGTTATATGAGACTCTGTTTGTATGCTTTTTTATTTCTCTCTCGAACTTTGTTTTTCATTTTTTTAAAAGGAATTCAGGAAAAAAAATACTAACCGCCAATCCACGCGAAAGCGCAAGTTTGTGAAGTGTTGCATTACAAACAGCATGGCTCCTCTTAGCAGATAATTGTCCTTCATGATTATTTTCAAAAGCAAGAAACAAATACTGACTAACAGCATACTTCAAATATGAATCTCCAAGCAACTCAAGACCTTCAAAAGAGAAGCCTTCAAGACACCTGAGTGTAGTTAAGGCCTCCATGATCTGCATTAATTTGAATTCAGCAAATTGCACAGCGCAGACAAGTAACAGGTAGCAAAATATAAATACAAATTTTACCAATCATTGGTAGCATGTGATTTCAGAAATAAGTAAATTCATTACCCGTGGTGCTAAAACATGAGGAAATGGGTCAATTGTCTTCTTAATCTCGTTGCGCAACTCACTTGCACAAATTACTGCTGATAGTCGATGGATAAACGAAGGAACCAAATATAAAGATCGGATGATTGAACTATCCAACCCGCCAAGTACCAAACACAGCTCTGCTGGAATCAACACAATACCAAACTTGCCTGACGAATTCTTCTTGCCAGGTTTGCCATCTTTATCTAGTTCAAGATCATAAGTCCATAATTATTTTCCACTATTTTCCACTGAGTTTCAAAGCCAAAATCTCAACCTTACATTTCTTCAAATAGCTATCTTTGTATGAGGTATTAAGGTGTCATGATGTAAGGTATAATAAGAAGGCCTATAGAGCATGGAGTACCCTTTGATTTAAATTTAATCGAGTGACTACAAACCAAAAGTTCTGTAAAATCATTTTTGTCACACTTCATTTCCAAGTCCTAAGAGCAATGTACTGAGTTTTCAGCAATGAAGACAAATGGCAGAGATTGACAACTATTATAAAACTATGGCCGAAAAAAATAATGCAACATAGGATTTAAGCATCTATATAACCAGGGATGTCCCATAAGAGTGACTGGCTCCAACTGGGGTGCAAGAAGATGCCAAAACTTTATCTGCATAGGTCTTGAATTGCGATATCGTCCTTTGGACTATATACTTGTGATTTACTTGAAAAGCATAAGACAGTAAAAAGCAACACAATGAATGCTTAGACGCTCTATCACCAGAGAGTTTGAAGTGGACCAGCAAAGAAAGAGGAATAACTATGAATACAACCAGAAAATAATCATTACCTTCCTTTCTCATGGACTTTACAAGAAGGTTGTGCAGCCCATGTGTTTGCTTGGCCATTAATAGAGGTTGCTTTGGGAACTTTAAGACTCTGGAATATCTGATGACATAACTCAAAATTGAGGAACAATATCATAACAATAACGCATGAACTTACTTACAAGCATATGAACACATACCTCTGTTTATAATATTCCGCATATGTTGAGTAAGGAGAATCATTTGGAAATTCAGAAGAGGCGTCTTGATCTGAAACTCCGACTACACAATAAACCTTCCCAGCATGGATTGTGATAATAACACAGTCCTCGAACTGAGAGATATCTACTGGGCCCGCTACTGTCTCTAGTGTGGTTTTATTTTCACAAAATGAACTGCTTTTTGCAAGTTCATTGTAAGAAACATTTTTTATTAAGTTACCAGCCACTGCAAAGCTTTTTACTGCATTCCAGTCAATTTCATAGTGACCATTTCCAATCAATGGCAGAAGAAGATACAGGTTGGACTCTACCCACAGCTTCTTCAATTTTTCTTCCCATCTTAATAAGCATTTGATGTTCACCTCCTTGTGCTCATCCCTTCTCCGAAAGAACATTTTACCAAATGTAGCATTGAAAAGGACTTCGTGAAATGCCTTAGCAGTTGAAAGCTGTTATCGTCATGTAGTCAGTCGAGAGAAGACAAACCCTAGTTAATTAATTCTCATACAGAAATTTTCAGATCTTATGAATGTATGTCCAGACCAATTATTTCATGCGAAGGAATGGTACAATTGAGAAAGCATTTGATAATACATGTGTCATGCTCTAACTTAGCAGCAAGCAGCATTGACGCACAATGACTGAGAATCAACGAATCCTTATACCTTGCTTGCAGGTTAGATACCCAGCTGGTTCATCCCAAGTAATAAAGGTTGCCTGGTCCATGGACTGGAATAGATGTTGGCTTGTTAGCAGGGATTCTAACATGGCACCAGAGCCAAGATCCATGGTCCAAGAAGGCTGTAAGTGTACTGTGATACATGGGGATGAAAAGGGACCCCAAGTAATGTTGAGTGTAACCTAGAAGTGACTAAGTTCCATTGAAACACTATCTATTGAAAGAGACACTTCTACCTCACACTTTCAATTATTCGTCTGGGATCCTAAACTCCTGATTTGAAAATACTTCAGCTGCAGTTCAATAACAAAATAGTTTTATTCACTTTATGACCCATACCTGGGTAAACCTGTAGATCAAGAGAAGATTTTACTTGGCTTTATTCTAAGGCTCAGGTCTAAGCGTTAATGTGACGGTTTCAATGGGATTAATGTGCATATAAACTAACTACGCACAATTAATTTTTAGCAGCCTGTTATTACAATTTGCACGTCACTATGCCCCATAGGGGCGAGCGCAACATAGAGAAGAGAAAAATTGCCTATATCATGGACTGTCATAAGTGTAAGCGTCAGCGCCATTGCTATTTTGTATTAATGTGCCATTTCATTTATTTCTTCAGGCAAGGAATGATTTGACAGCAAAGTATAAAAAACATTAGACCTACATGTATTAGTCTCTACACGGTATGTGCAGATAACAATGCAAAGAAAATTAAATAAAGCTAGACCAGCAGGACAGAAGTAACCTCGTTTTCATCGAACTGCACTGCGCCCAGATGCGACAGCTTGGCTTTCACCATCTTGTCTATGGCTAAACATAGATCAACTTCAATGTTGGCTACATCAACGTCGAGGAGGGTATCGATTACTATCGCAAAGTTACAGTAACGGCCATCATCTGGATTTTCAGAGATAAAAGTAAGCTGGTATGCCTGTAGGCTTGCCCCACTTGAGTTTATCCAGCTTCCTTTGAAGGCAGATGGCTTTACAGATGGATGCAATTCTTTTCTCTTATTTGTACCTGGATTTCATAAACAATAAGCAAGTGAACTCAAATAACAAAAACATGTCTTCATAAATTAAATACAACAGTATGTCCAAAAATGCAAACCCAGAATGAATTACATGAGCAAAATAAACAAAACTCTGAAAAAGATAAAGGTTGTGGAGGTGATGAAGCAAGAAATAAGGAGACAAAAGGACAGACAAGGTGCAAATAAGTTCTTAAAAAATTTCTTCTGCCCTGCTTTCCACTTAAAGCCACATCTACACTGAAACTTGGATATAGATGTGAGAATGTTAGAGTTTAACTGAAACTGGTTTCAATTTAACTAAAGGCTATACATTTATTACAGGAGCAATTATAGGAGCAATTATAGAAGTGAAGAGAAAGAATAATAGGGTTTACTGCAAAGCATTTCACACTGTCATGGATGAGACTGCTTTAGAGACTGAGGACTCCAGGTGAATAAACGAAAAGAATGAAATCATGAAAGAGTACGTATAAAACTCATATTTGGAATTTTGAGTCAATTTCAGTTGGCTGCCGCTGCTCCAATATCTCTCGGATATACTTCTCTGACATGGCGCTGGAGAATGAGATTTCTGTGAAGGACAAAGGCCTTACCAAGATTTACTATGAGTTGCCCTGCTTTCCTTCCTTATGTTCTGCCCTACTTTCCTTCCTTCCTTAGATTATATTTCTAATGTAAGCAAAGTTTTTCAATTTTACTAAAGATTATATATTCATTCTAAGTGGAATTATTGAAGTAAGAAAAAAAAAGGGTAAGAATTTATTGCAAAGAATCTGACACAGTGCCACATATGAGACTGTTTCATAGGCTGAAAGTTGGGCCTTTCGCTGAGCTGATCTGAGGACTGTTACCCCTAGGATGCACATTACTGGCTCCTGCTGTTCATGCATTAAAACAGTATTATTTATCTCATCTTTGAATGTAATCGAGTCTGAGGAACATTTCATCTTCACATGTCCAGTCTATTATGAAATACGTGCAGATTCCATTGCCTATTTCGGAAACCTACCTCCCTCTCCAAACTGATTGCCTATGAGGACCAGAAATGTACAGCTCTTTTCCTTCACCAAATAACAGTGCATAGAAGAAATCTATTGAAGGAGCAAGCCGGAAGAAGAGTGGGACATGAAAATGATCCTACACAAAGGCTGATCACTCTCTTTCTCATTGGAGGTGATAATGATAATAAACGGAAGTCAGGTTCTCTTCCCGGACCATCTCATCCAATCTCAAAAGGAGTAACCATGTAAGTGTCTAGAAGAAGAAAGTGGAAAGGAAAAACGTAAGCAGTCCTTCAAAAGAGAGTACAAGTCTGACATCACTTTATACTTTGAGCCCGTGGCCAAGAAGACAAAAGTTTCTTAATTTCATTGTTTTAGTTTTCTTCTTCTTTTTTTAAGCAATATCTCTAGGTGGCGCCCCTAGATGGACATGATTGATGTAAATTTGGTCTCATGGACCCAAGCGGTCTCTCATAGACGTTAATATAATCTTTCTATCTTTCTTTGCTCGCTCAGATAAGGAGTATACTTAGCATCAGCCCACGTGTCTTAAAGCAAACAAAAATTTCTTTACTTTTCCTCGTTGATGAAGGGTCATAACAGGTTAGCATGATGGATGGATCCCCAAAGAAAAGGAAATCTCATGATATTGTAGCTTCCTAGCTGGGTCCTCCGTCTCTGTGAAGCAATTATTGGCTTGTACATTGGTGGGTTGGTGGTTACGCTTGCTTAAGCTATAGGTAATGTGCCAGGGCAGGCAATTTCGCCTGGTAAGGGCCTCGCGAGCCTGTTAGGGCGAGCCAAGGTCCGAGCCAGGCGAAATTGCCTGCCCTGGCACATTCTCTAACGTAATGCTTCGGGGCAGCGCCTATTTAGCTTTCTGGAGCAGAAGCAAGCAATGATTTCAAGAGAATCATTGCAATGTTGTAGAGACCAAGAGAGGAGGCCATTACCAGAGATAATCTGGGTCTGTAATTAGGCGAAATAGCCTCTGCCTGAACATTACGTATAAGCAAGCATAAGACACGCTTGGTTGCTTAGTCAAGTGTTTGCCAGGCTGTTTCCAATCTGTTTGACACCTGAGACGCCCTCCAGAAAAACAATGTGCAAGAAATTTAATGTACTGATCAAAGTAGCATATGTCACAATTCTAAAGAAACTTTACAGACAGGTGTGCATAGAAGTCTGGATCGCAAATTAGTTAATTACAGAAGGTAAAGTTAGAATTGCAATCAAAGTTCACCTGATCCTGATCTGTCTTTTGGACCAAAGTTGAACATGGTTTCATCTTCAAAAATGGGAAGGAGTTCGTCGTTGATGGCTCCTATAAAATGCAGCTGTCTACAACATGCCATACATGCTGATTCTTTCGCGAGCTGTTTGTTGCGAGAAGGGGAACCTGTTACCATGCGAATAGGTGCATTTGGCGGAAAGTAAACCGTGCATTGAAACAGATCTCCATCTTTTTCACTTCTTTCAATAGCAAATTCCGGCCGCGGAATATAAAACCTGAAATTTATACGAATTAAAAGCTAGCACATCTTCAAACTTACAGCATCTTAAGATGAAGTTGTACCGATCGCCGGGAAGTTTAGAACAGTAGCGATGTAGGAAGTTGACACTTGAACTAGAGAAAACTGTAGCCCCTGTGGATTCAACTGTATATTTCTCTTGGATATCGTTGGCCCCAATATTGACAGTAAGAGGCATATTAGTTCTGTTCTCTGCTTGCTCTCTCATAGACTTCTCGCTTTTCACCATTTCTAAAACGAGGTCCTCATGTTTCTTATTACCTCTGAATTCACAGGCATGTATTTCAAAAGTTTTAGCATTAACATCACGGGTTCAAACGAGAATAAGATTAAAAAGTTTTTTGGTTGAATAAGGTGCCCCATTCCAAAGTTTAAAAAGCTTAATGCATCCAGTTGGAGAATTAAAATTCAATGAGTCAAAGCAAATGCCTATTGTAACTTCAAATGAAGCAAAAAATCTCAGTTTCATAGGTTTTACTTTTTCCTCCTATGGAAGTGGAGGAAAAGGTAAAAGCAATGAAAAGTGTCAGCCCCTTCTTCTTTATGGATCAGTCAGTGGAAGTGGTCTCTCATTGTACACACTTGGGTGTGGCGTGCAATTTAAGGGCCCCATCTTTAGCATGAAAGATGCAGCATATGCAAGGCTCACAAACGGATATGCCTCGCTTGCAATGCGAGAAAGAAAATGTACTCCAAAGAGGAATTTCAAGATGTTCCAGCAAGCCTTCATCATTTTAATACCTAGATTAGACCAGCTGCTTTATCCGGAGCCTTGATGTGGGGGATGGACATGATAGCGAAAGAATGGGCTCAAATAGAGAGGCTTCAAATCTATTTTCTGTCCTAAATGATTATGAGCAAAGCATCTGTGCCACATCCAATCATGTTAGCAGAACCTTCAGCCATTCCTCTGCAACTGAATGCAGCATTCCAGTTAGTATCCTTTTTGCATAAGTTGCACCAGCTTGGGACATTGCAGCAAGGTCAACGCAGACTTCCAAGGATTGCCATCAAGGCTCCAAAAAGATTGGCTGAAAAGGGAGTCACAGAGCGTTGGTTTGGAAAGATATCCTTGCCATCAGATAACTCCCTTTTTCACTAGAGTCATAATAGTAATAGAAGGAAGCAGGCCCTCCACCTGGGCCATTTGTTATTCCAAGAGGGGTAAACTGAAAGTTAAACGAAGAACAAAGTGGAACAAAACTCACATCACCTCATAGTTTGAGCAAGTGGCTAGGGAAAAGACAAAGGTATCCTAATTTCAATGTTCCAGTTTTTCTTTTTTTCTCTTTTGTATGCACATATCTAGGAGGCTGCAATGCGCCCCTAGCTGTACGTCATTGCTGTAATAATTGGTCTCATAGACCCAAACGATCTATTGTAGACGTTAATATAATCTTTCTTTCTTTCCAAGTTCGAGGCATATCAGACTCATTAGTATTAAAGTTTGTATCATTCAAAAAGCAGAGAAAAAAGATATCATATAAGCTTCATCTGAAAACAGTGTTTTAGATTGCCTCGTTGCCAGCTATTTGGTAATGGTTATCTGTAGCGATCAAAAGAGGTTACTGTGTAGAGAATTTGTGTAAGAGCTCAACGCTTGAGAAGGTCTCAGAAAGCACAATAGTGCTTGTAGCAATTCAAGAACAATGGCTAGATGAGCATATGGCATTAGGAAGGGCTTGACACAAACGGATGTCATGGTCACAACGTCGCAATTAGGCCATGGCATATTGCACTCAATGATACTTGGCTTCGGAAGATCACTGGAGATAGTAAGCGGTATCTTCAAACAACATTGCAACTGACAGCACTGCTTTATGGATGGAATCTAACCTTTCCATGAACAGAATGTACTCGGAGCCATTTTGACGAGCGCGTCCACGAGACTGAATGTAACCACGTACAGTGTATGATAAATCAAATCTTATCACACAGCTACATGCCTCAATGTCAAGACCTTCTTCTGCCACAGATGTGGCCATCAATACATTCACCTAAAGTTCAACTTCGAACTTAATTAAATGTGCTAAATAATAGCATCATATACAAGGACGAAAAAAAGAAAGAAAAACTGACCTCTCCTTTACGGAACATCTGTGTGGTGTGGTATTGTTGTTTAGAATTCTTTGGACGGTGCTCAGCATTAAAACCAGCCATGTAGTCACACCTTACATGTGGCATATATTCCATGTGGTTTACCAATCTCGATAAGACAACTGAAACTACAACCCGTTCAACAAACACAATGCACCTCAAGGCCTCTTTCCTTCTGGAACTGGCAAGCAATCAAAGGATCAGAATATTTTATAGACAACTACACGTATAAAAACCAAATTGATTTAAACATGTGGCTACTAGAAATGTACTATGGAAACACACCAGTTTACCTAAACTGCATAAGCTCTTGCAGCAATGAGTACACCTTTGGAGTGATTACACCGTGCTTTAGTGCAGACAAAAGTTTTGTTTCCTCACCAAATTCCTCCATAGAACTGGGTACCTCGGCCTCCAGCAATTTTATGACCTCCTCCAGAAAAGGATTTCTGGACTTCTGTACACAATCAATCTCATCTTCCTCCTCTTTTAGGAGGAATCGGGCTGCCTGAATTTGTTGCAAACGCAGTCTTTAGCACCACAAACAGAAAATCTGCCAAGAGAAATGAAAGTCAAAGAAACACCTCCAAAGCACACCACGTTCCAAGCTCGATGATGCAGTAATCCAGTGCATTGTGCAAGTTTTTTATCTCTTTTCTAGCCCGTTCTTTAATTTTTTCCAAATCTTCAAATTCCTCGCAACATTCCTTATTGGGCCCAATAAACTGAAAATTCCATCTTAAGAAAATCTCAGAAGCAGCACTTAAGGATTTGCAAAACTAAAAGAAGAAAACCTTGTCTCTTAGAATACTAAGGTTCTGTCTTAAGGATTCGAAAAATGATCCTGAGCTTCTATAAGTTCGTGTCCGTTGCAGAGGTATAGGCACAAATTCTCGTAGCTCTGTCTTATCCTTCAATGTATACACCTGAAATATACATACAATAAAATGAAGGATTGCATGAGAACTCATATGACTAGGGCGCGTACCTTTGCATCTAACATGATCTCCAGTTTCCGTATTTGTTCTGCACAGTCAGCACTAGAAGCAACCCCTGAAAAACAGGAAAATTATTACTATTATCTGTTAGAATCTGGACTTGGTGGAGAGGACGCAACAGAAACGAGAAAATATGTCGAACTGTTCAATCTGATGTTACAAATAAATAGACGTGCAGCATATATAATTTCAATACTCTGCCATGCTCCCTGAAACTGACTATATACCATGAAGGAACACAAAATATATACACCTCAAATGCTATATACATGTACATTATGTACAACTGAGACACTAAATCCATTAGGCTCCCCCTGAGATCAAGCTCATTTCTGCCAAGCCCTCCCTCAGACTTAACAATGTCTATTGACTCATACTCTCCCTAAGCTAAATGTTACAATTCTATATAGTTCCAACTCCAAAACAGTTGCTGGTAGATTAGTGCATGTAATAGTTATACAAGGCAATGTAATTACAAGAGTCAGCAATAAGTAATAATGGAAGACCATAACTGCAATTCACCCAATCCATGGCAAATATGCTCCCTCAATAGTTTAAAAGTCGTAAGAGATTACTAGAAACGAAGAAATTTGTTGTAAGAAATGGAATACATTGAATGGTAGAAACAAGAACCAAGGTTACTACTGTTTTTCATCATTGCCGAGATGGTAGATTACAAGTATAAGTGCCCAAGTGATCACAGCACATGTAAGAGAAAGCTGAGATATTCAAAATAACAGAACAAGATGGTACCTTTTTGCTGTACTGGTGAAGCTGTCATTGCAAAAATCTTTGGCTTGCCTTCTGATTCGTTGCTATGATAATGATTCTAACGACCACACACGTCAGCTAGCCCAAATAATACATTAGGTTAACATCCCACATGAAAACTACCTTCATTATTTGTGCATATGGATGTCTCTTCTGTGCATGATGACATTCATCCATAAATATGATTTCAACAATGTCCATCTTGAGGGCTGAAGATCCTAGTGCATCAAGAAATACTTGAGGTGTCATGACAAAGACCTGCAAACAGATGAATACTGATGTTACCAAAGTATGTGCATATATTGCAATTAATATCTTCATACAACCAATGCAGAACCAGAATGCAAAGATAACAATCTGAAAACTTGAGTCCCTAGGCATGGTTTAAAAGTACAGCTATGTGTAGCACCTATGCAGGGTTGCACTAAATCACTTAAAAGATGCCTCCAGATCCGGATCAAAATGAACAAAGAAGCATTCTTAATTCCCTTCACCTGATCCAGAATTTGCAGCTCCTTTCAACCATTCCATTGCGGGTAGGTATTCTCATAAGCCATTCTTATACTAGATGCTAGCATAAAATTAACCATCTAAGATGCATACCCATTAATAACTTTTAACCTTGAGCATTGTCCCTTCCAGATCCCTGTCCTACAAGGGGCTAGCCCTCTCATAAGAGAATTTAAATCAAGTAGAAAGGGTTTCATTGACAAGTGGGAGGGAGAATTCCATGATGGGTGATAAAGGGCTCGTAATGTATCTTCAGCTACACGCATAGTACCTCGTGATCATCGAGTTCTGATTTCCATTTTTCCTTACTCCATGTATCTACCCCTTTGTCACCATAGTAGACCCCCACTTTGAGATCCGTGTTTATTAATAGCACATCACCTTGCTGATCATGAGCGCAAAACAACAGATAACATCAGAATTTTATACTCTGTAACAGAACAAGCATAAAAGAAATCGTACCTGAATGACAAGGTGAACTGTTGGTGCTAAAAAAATTGCTATCTTTTTGTTTGAGTCTGATCGTAGCTTATGTCTCAACTCCCGTAGAATTAGGACTGCTATGAAGGTTTTCCCTGAGCCCGTATCTAGGTAAGCAATTGTGTTTTCCGTCAAGGCCTGCTTCAGGATTTCATTCTGATACCTGTATATGAAGCAAAAACCTGGTAAATCGCAATGTGGGTAGGAAACAGATTTTCTGTTCAACGAAACAAGTAAAAAACCTCCGTGCTTCGTTGGCTATTGGTGGTTGGCCTACGTTTTGCTCCTTCGGTTCCTCACCCACTTGCTTAACAATTTTTAGCCTCTTCTGAGCAGGTTGATTGCTACATGCTTTCACAGATTTTTTGCGCTTCACAAGCAAAGGATCATCCATCCTCTTCAACCTGTCTGATTAGTCTGTGCAGGGGATGTCACAGAGATTGATCAAAAAGAAATTCAGTTGCTACTTCTTGGCAGCAATTCATGACGGTTTAATGGCAAAAAAAGTCGCTACTGTTTCATAATGCCTTGGAAACGCATGAAATAAAAAGCTTATGGAGCTCTACCAAACAGGAGATCAAAAGGCCCATGCATCCGGCATGATTAATAAATAGAAAAAAACATGGGGGGTTAAAAAGGAAAAATAATTGGGACAATTGTGGTGCTCAAGCTATGTCGGAAAAATGTTTGTGATCATCGGAGGAGGTAACAGGCATATAGACAATGAAAAAAAGAGTTTTCTGACAATTCCGATGATCAAGCTATGGCAAGAGAGAGCTTATGATCATGGGAAGGAGATGACCGGCCATAAAAACTCATAAGGGAATGAAAGACGAGATTTTTGAGACAATTCCGGTTCTCGAGCTATGTCTAGAAAAGGCTTTGTTCATCAGAAGGAGATGATACGCCATAGGCAGACTCTCAATCCTATATACAATAATAACAGGAAACAATACTAAATGTATCAAGAAAGCCTTTAATATACAATGGAACACACAATATTTAATCCTTACAACTACTACTACTGCAAAATTGTAAGGGTGCTCATGATGCCTAAACACGGCCTTTTGAACGTATATGATTTTATTCTCTTATTCTTAGGTACAAAAGGCATACTCCTTATTGCACACTTGAGGATCATTGGATCCCAAGATTATACTAAGTATATTCTATGTCAAGGGACACAGTCACACCCATGTAGAAGAACACGTATTTATACATGTATTAACACATGGAAATAAACAAACTACGAAGGCCAAAGCATAAGCCGATATACAAACTTCACGCTTCAGAAAGTGGGCTCACAAACAAGCTTCACAAACAAGCTCTATATACAAGCTCTGTACATATGCTAGAACAGTTTTGCTTTCCAGTTGCCTCTGAAGAAAATTTTGGCTTCCTCAAAAGAAATTGTGCAAGTAGTGTCACAGCTGCATTCATCAATCTTTGTAGCTCTCTAGACCTAATTATTGTACATCAGGCCCAAGACACCATGATGTTTCTAAACCAAAGAACAATACAGCAAATGTCCAATTCCTGTATTAGAAGCTCTGTTTGCCATTGAAATAGATGAAATTCGATCTATCAAGGCCGAATTTGTGCTGTAAAATCCAAAACAAAGGTTCTACTATCTATGATCAATGCTCCCTCATTGTTTCTTTTCAAACATAAGTCTGATCTGCGCTTGAACAATCCATGATATGAATATGGTAGCTTGGGGGTGTGGCCTCGGACATTAGTCTTGGTGGACTATCATGGGTGTTTCGGTTTGACAAATTATGGGCAAGGCAAGGCAAGGCAAATAGAAGGCAAAAGGGAGCCTTATTAGTAGTAGGTCTTATGGCAAATCACTACGAAAAGCTTGTAGAATCTGATTAACATCTTTCCTTGACGTCGTGGAACAGGAAGGGGTCATGCATTCTTGCCAGCTCTGTGACCTGCAGAATCTGAGAGCGCCGTTGAGGCGCGATCCCAGATTCTGCAGGTCAGGGGGCTGGCAAGAGTGCCCTCCCCCTTCCCATTCCACATCACAGAACGCCAATCCACTCCATTACATATATTATAGAAAGCCAATCCACTCTATGCTATGATACCTTATGCTAGGAGTTGTTCCACGTAATTACTTATTATCTTTCTTTTTAAGAAGAACTCGAGTCATTTATTACCTCTATCTTCCTCTTTTTCCCCCCCTTTTTTTAGAATATAATAGAATAGAGTTTTTATCGTCCATGGAGACCAATGGCCTATGGGACCCAAAGAGGAGGCGCATCAAGCGTATTACTGTCCGGGTTAAAAAACCCCCTCCCCGCCTATAAAGGGTTGTTTGGGGGAAAACCGTGACAGGAATAGGTTTGCTGTCAAACTGTACAAATACAAATACAAATATAGACAGAAATATGTACATGTATCAGGTAAGTGCCCGAGGGCCGAGCTGATCTCGGCGATCCATGACCTCTTGAATGTATGAGCAACCTCCGTATCGAGCTCGTGCTTAGCATCTCATGCAGGGGCTGGCCAGGACGGACCAGCTCAGCATAACGTATCCGAATGTCATCATATGCCGGATAACTCTGAAGGGCGTGGCATTCGTCTTCCACGATATACAAACATGCATGTGATAATGATTATATTCTGTTTCACAAAGACTATGCAAATGATTAATTGTATCCAAAATGTAAGGACGCACATTATGAGGAAGGTAGAAAGACAAAAGGTGGCAATAAATGTATTGCATTACACGCATATATATATTCCTCACCTTCATCATACGCTCTGATCATCAAAACTTGCAAAACTCATCAATTGTCATGCACGCCATCATTACACTAATGGAAAAATGAGAATCCTTATAGATGGAGAACTAGCCTATCTTTGCATAGAACCTTGCAATATTAGACTTGGGAGTTCTAAGTCATCCTCACGTAGTTAGTTGCATGTGGAAGTTGTAAATCTCCCACTATGGTTGGTGAGAAAACATGTCGGTTGTTAGGGCACAATAGGGTGGCGGCGCGGCTCCCCGAGCAGAGAGAGAGAGACAAAAATCGTGGGCTGGAAGAGCAGCAAGTAGGCTGCTTCTGTCTTGCCAAGGCCAAAGCAGATCAATATATATTTTCCTTCCATTTCCATTGGAGTCTGCTACAAGAGCGATTAGGTTGGGGTATGGCCGCCATTCCAACTAACCCTCTTTAAACAACATGCTGTGATTTGGTAAGGGTCATATTTCGTGTATTTGCCATGAGTTTTTGGTTCTCATACAGAGTTAAGCTAGCAAGTAACATGTGCTCATAGATTTGTGATGGCTTAGAGTTTCTGAGCTCTAGTTTCGTATGGGTCTTATCTTTTCGTTGTTGCTAGCGCATATAAATAGTTAGAGGCTTGGTTTTTTAGATTTGACGTCGCACTCACTGTGGTGGTGTCTGCACTCATTGCAGATTTGTAGTCTGCACTCATTGCAGGTCTATGGTCTACACTCATTGCAGTCCTGCTTGTGGTTGAATGAAATGGTATAGAAGCTGGTCTTCTGTGTCGCTTGCCTATTACTATTTTTATGCTATATGAACACCTTGAATATTTAGGCTCTGTTCCTTTTGTATGGCTCTAGTTTGGTGGGATAACTTATGATTTCTTCTACAGCTTGGCAGTTTAAGTATCAGGTTTGTCTTTGCATTCGTGCTCTTTCTACTCTTGCAATGGAAAATTAGCAGGGAATCCGATGGGCTTTGAATTTATTAAGCTGGCAAGCCCCTCTATTCTATGTGGATGAACCTTTGTGAGAGTAATCATTTGCGCAGGATTTACAAGAAAATATTTTGGTGGGTGCGATGACGAATTTGGCACTTACACTCTACGTTGGAGTTAGATCATTAAGTTTTGCTTCTTTTCAAGAGTTATGCCAAAGCAACTATTCTTTTAGAAGGATGTTCAGATAGGCCCGTGCTCTCTTGTCCCAGCCAAGAGAAGCTTTAGGTGGCATTTCTATAATCTATTGTCCCAGGGATGGCTACCTGTAGTATTAGGAGGTGGAAGGCCCCTGATATATGCGCACATGGTTCTGGGGGAGACAAGGCCACTAGGGCTAGATGTTATGGATCAGTTTGGGCACTTCGATTCTAGGGCAGTTTCGCATGGAGTGATGGTTGGAGAAGAGGTAGAGCAAGGCTCCCGTAGTATTCTGCTATTACTTGAAGCTACTATTTTCGGGGAGAAGCTTCATTGGGATCATGGGCCAGAATTGATGGTTTGCAAAGGCTATTCTGGTGCTACTAGTGATTGGAATTGTCTCATAGAGTTTGGACTTTAAGTGCTATAACTTAGGGCCGGTTTTTTTTTTAGGTTAGTGGGGCAGGATGGTTACATAAGTAGTAATTGTAGGAAATTGAGGAATTATCTTCCATAGTACTTGGTTGTTGGGAAGAGGTTGCGATTATTGTTGTAGTACTTTTTGGAAAAGCAATCGCCCCCCATAGTACTAATGAGCCAGGAAGAGATTGCGAGACCTCCAATAGAGTACTGCAGTAGCTGGTTGTGTATCTTACTGTGCTCTGCGCTAATTGGGTGAATAAGGGCTTTGTACCAATTTTTATTAATAACATCATCTTGACTTTGATTATTCCAGATATACATGTGCATATAAATTTATACCTTATATATTAAGCACAAGATGGATTTGGAGGAAAATCTAAAATATGTAGCAATTCAAAGTTTGCTTCTATTGGTATCAGAGCCTGAGTTAGAGGCTGCAATGGAAAAAGGCAAGCTGAAGTGATTAGGGACATCTAATTGGATGAAGATTTCCCAGAACTAGACGTTGATGGCCAAGTGATTGAAGCCATTAGATCTGTTTTAGAAGTGGAGGACCAATCCATGAATTTGACCTAAAATGTTCAATCAATAAATGGAGCTAAATCATCGTAGTCAAAGACCAATCCTCTTGAACCACAAGAGTCGACAGAACATCTTGGGTTTGAAAGATCAAGCCAAAAGAGTCCTGGATGGTTCTATTGGAAGAAGGGGTATTTTTGGGTTTGGCACAAGAAATCATGCAATTGAAGGAAGGATCCTTTACATTTTATAAAGTTTGTCTAGATTCTCTAAGATTCCATCTTTCAAAGATTTTATGGAGATTGCCTTAGATCCCTTTAGATTCCCTTAGATTCCCTCAGACTCCTTTATATTTTATAAGATCCCTTACATTCTGTGAAGATTACCTTAGGTTCTTTTCGATTTTATGAGATTCTCTAAGATTCCTCTAGGTTCTATAAGATTTTATGAAGTTTCCTTTAGATCCCCTTAGACTCCCTTACATTTTATGAGATTGCCCTAGGTTTCTTTACATTATATGAGATTCAAATAGATTCTCTGAAGATTCCACTAGATATGCTTAGCCTCATCAAGATTCCCTTAGACTCCCTTAGGTTTCATAAAGTTTCCCTTAGATTCCCCTAGATTTTAAGAGATTCCCTTAGATTTTTGAATGTTTTCTTATATTCCCTTATAATTTATGAAATTTTCTTAGATTCTCTTAGATTCCCCTAGATTCTTTTATGTTCTAGAATTTTCTAGAACATTCTAGGACTTTCAAAAACATCCTAGAACTTTCTGGAAGTATTTCCTCAAATTCCTTTACGTTTTCCTGAATTCCCTTAAATTCTAGTGCTTTCTAGAACTTTCTAGAACTTACTAATATAATTTGGAACTTTCTGAAAGGATTCCCGTAGATTTGTTTTCATTCTAGAACTTTCTAGAACTCTCTACAACATTTTCAAATTTTCTAGATGGATTCCCTTAGACTTACCCATGATTCTCTCATATTCTAAAACTTTTTAGAGCATTCTAGAACTATCCAGAAGATTCTCGAAGCCTTCTAGAGCTTTCTAGAGCCTTCCAAAACATTCTATAACTTTCTAGGATTAACTAAAACATTCTAGAACATTATAATCTATTTTATCTTAATTAGACCGTTACCCTTAATATACTTAAAATATCAATTATTTTAATAAATCAATGGTTGGTCTAATGGTTAGAATAGGGGGCTTAGGGGGCAATGACCAGGGTTTAAATCCACTAAACAAAATAAAACTTTTAAATGCCTCTCCTAAAGGACCGAGCATTCAATGTGAGCCATAGGATCTTGGATCTGATCAAGGGTCGAGATCGCGCCACGTGGCAAAAATGTAAAGCAACATGAGCCTTAGGATCTTGGATGGATGATCAGGATCAAGAACAATCTAGGCCATAGGATCTATTAAATATAATTTCCAAATCCATGTGCATCGTAAGATAATGTCTCAATGCTAGGATCTCGAATCGATGAGCAAGATAAAAAACAACCTAGACCGTAGGATCAAGTATATATAATTCCCAAGGCTATGTGCACCGTAGGATATATCCCCAAGCAACATGAGCCATAGGATCTCGAACTGGCGATCAGGATAATAAATAACATGGACCGTAGGACCGTCTATGTAGAATCTATATAGAGACTCCCAAGCCATCTGAGCTGTAGGATACGTCCCCAACCAACGTGAGCCGTAAGATCTCAAATCGACGATCAGGATCAAGAACAATCCAGACCGTAGGAGCGTCTGTATATAAACTCCCAAGCCATCTGGGCCGCAGGATGTGTTCCTGAGCCAGGTGGGCCATACCCGTAGGATCTCGAATAGACGGTCGACAAATATAGGAACATATATATGTTAGAGATATATCATATCATTTCATTTCATTTCATTCACATATATATGTTCTTATGTTTTGCGCTATCTGGACCGTCGTTTCAGATCCTACGGCCCACGTTGCTCAGGCACACATCCTGCGGCCCAGATGGCTTGGGAGTTTATATATACAGACGATCTTACGGTCCAGATTGTTCTTGATCCTGATCGTGGATCTGATATCTTATGGCTCACGTTGTCCTGGAACGTATCCTATGGCCCAATGGCTTGGGACTTTATATAGAGACGATCCTACGTCCAGGTTGTTCTTGATTCTGATTGAGATCCTACGACTCACGTTGCTTTCTAGTATTCTGCTATTACTTGAAGCTACTATTTTCGGGGAGAAGCTTCATTCGGATCATGGGCCAGAATTGATGGTTTGCAAAGGCTATTCTGGTGCTACTAGTGATTGGAATTGTCTCATAGAGTTTGGACTTTAAGTGCTATAACTTAGGGCCGGTTTTTTTTTTTAGGTTAGTGGGGCAGGATGGTTACATAAGTAGCTAATTGTAGGAAATTGAGGAATTATCTTCCATAGTACTTGGTTGTTGGGAAGAGGTTGCGACTATTGTTGGAGTACTTTTTGGAAAAGCAATCGCCCCCCATAGTACTAATGAGCCAGGAAGAGATTGAGAGACCTCCAATAGAGCATCGCAAAGAGTGGGTCGTATATCTTCTTGTGCTCTGGGCTAATTGGGTGAATAAGGGCTTTGTACCAATTTTTATTAATAACATCATCTTGACTTTGATTATTCCAGATATACATGTGCATATAAATTTATACTTTATATATTAAGCACAAAATGGAATATGGAGGAAATCTAAAGTGAAAAATATGTAGCAATTCAAAGTTTGCTTCTATTGGTATCAGAGCCTGAGTTAGAGGCTGCAATGGAAAAAGGCAAGCTGAAGTGATTAGGGACATCTAATTGGATGAAGATTTCCCAGAACTAGACATCGATGGCCAAGTGATTGAAGCCATTAGATCTGCTTTAGAAGTGGAGGACCAATCCATGAATATGACCTAAAATGTTCAAGCAATAAATGGAGCTAAATCATCGTAGTCAAAGACCAATCCTCTTGAACCACAAGAGTCGACAGAACATCTTGGGTTTGAAAGATCAAGCCAAAAGAGTTCTGGATAGGGGTATTTTTGGGTTTGGCACAAGAAATCATGCAATTGAAGGAAGGATCCTTTACATTTTATAAAGTTTGTCTAGATTCTCTAAGATTCCATCTTTCAAAGATTTTATGGAGATTGCCTTAGATCCCTTTAGATTCCCTTAGATTCCCTCAGACTCCTTTATATTTTATAAGATCCCTTACATTCTGTGAAGATTACCTTAGGTTCTTTTCGATTTTATAGATTCTATAAGATTCCTCTAGGTTCTATAAGATTTCATGAAGATTCCTTTAGATCCCCTTAGACTCCCTTACATTTTATGAGATTGCCCTAGGTTCCTTTACATTATATGAGATTCAAATAGATTCTCTGAAGATTCCACTAGATATGCTTAGCCTCATCAAGATTCCCTTAGACTCCCTTAGGTTTCATAAAGTTTCCCTTAGATTCCCCTAGATTTTAAGAGATTCCCTTAGATTTTTGAATGTTTTCTTATATTCCCTTTTAGTTTATGAAATTTTCTTAGATTCTCTTAGATTCCCCTAGATTTTTTTATATTCTAGAATTTTCTAGAACATTCTAGAACTTTCAAAAACATCCTAGAACTTTCTGGAAGTATTTCCTCAAATTCCCTTACATTTTCCTGAATTCCCTTACATTCTAGTGCTTTCTAGAATCTTCTAGAACTTACTAATATAATTTGGAACTTTCTGAAAGGATTCCCGTAGATTTGTTTTCATTCTAGAACTTTTTAGAACTCTCTACAACATTCTGAAATTTTCTAGAAGGATTCCCTTAGATTCACCCATGATTCTCTCAAATTCTAAAACTTTTTAGAGCATTCTAGAACTATCCAGAAGATTCTGGAACCTTCTAGAGCTTTCTAGAGCCTTCTAAAACATTCTATAACTTTCTAGGATTAACTAAAACATTCTAGAACATTATAATCTATTTTATCTTAATTAGACCGTTACCCTTAATATACTTAAAATATCAATTATTTTAATAAATCAATGTTTGGTCTAATGGTTAGAATAGGGGGCTTAGGGGGCAATGACCAGGGTTTAAATCCACTAAACAAAATAGAACTTTTAAATGCCTCTCATAAAGGACCGAGCATTCAATGTGAGCCATAGGATCTTGGACCTGATCAAGGGTCGAGATCGCGCCACGTGGCAAAAATCTAAAGCAACATGAGCCTTAGGATCTTGGATCTAGGCCATAGGATCTATTACATATAATTCCCAAAGCCATGTGCATCGTAAGATATGTCTCAAGGGTAAAAGCACGTTAGGGTGTCATACATTAGGGGGCAATTCATGTAAACTTTTGAACGGGTTGCTGAATTTTAAATGTACTTATTTCATGTATAAATTTTGTCTTATATATTTAAAAAGGGGCAAAATTCCCGTTTGTTTGTAATTATGACGAGTAGAGGTCGGCGGCTGATGCGAAACTCCTGGAGGAAATTCCTCCCTCCAATTTCCTCCAGGAAAATTCCCTCCAGAAAAATTTCCTTCCAAGAAAATTCCCAGATCAAACCAAGAAAGTAGAACACAATTTGAATTTTTTTCCAGGATCAGGATCAGGAAACATGCAATCTGGTGATTTTGAAACTGAATGTGGCGATCAGGAGAACATGCAATCTGGTGATTTTGAAACCGAATGTGGCAAACATCAGATGGCATCTGGTGAATTCAAAATTGTGAAGAGTAAACAACGGTGGCATGCGGTAATTTGAAAGTGGGAGAGATGAGAAAGGGAAAAAGAAGATGGCGAGCATGATAGCTTAAATTGAAAAGGGTAGTACATCCTCAAGGTATGTTACCAAAAAATAAGGACCGGTGTGCAAAATGTCATATTCTTGTTATGAGAAAAGAAGTGAATCTCGGCTCCTAATCAAAGGTACTTATTTGCTTCTAGATTCTTGCAAGATCACGGGCTATTGGAGCTTTTGAACTGTGGATTGGGTTGCCTTCACAAGCAAAGTGGTCAAGCATGCAATTTTAGAAAACCTTAAAGATGGATTGGAAGAGGTAAAATGCTCTAATAGTGGTGATAAATTGGGCGCCAAGCACTCAGTTTATCAATGGTTGTGGGGAAAAATGGTGATTTGAAGCAAAAGGGAATTGCTTGCAAGATGCTCAAATGCCATCCCCGAAATATTTCATATCTTCGCTAGCGTAAGAAAGAGAATGGCAATTCTTTGGTTCAAACATTTGGGCATTAGCATGCGAAGGAAGGCTAGATCCGATCGTTTGGATGAAGAAACCAAGCTAAAAGTCATCCAGCCTGGCTTAACAACACCAAGGTTTCACCAAAGTACTGAGGGATGTGAGGAAAAAAAGAAGCGAGGCAATCCAAAGATCTTGACATTCCTCGGTATTAAAGCTTTTGTCAAAGAAACTATTACATTTCAGGTTTCTTTGTTGTTTTCATGTACATTTTCATGCACATATGTGAACTCCTCTACTAATCTTAGTTTACTTGCTTTGATATAGCCTTTTTTGATTCTGTTTTGCTTCATCAGTATTATACATGTAAATGAGGTTTATGAGGTCATCTACTTGCTCTTGGAAGTATTTCATGTATATTATGTGATATATATGTACATAGTGTAAGGATGTAAGATTAAATGTGCCGAAGTGAACTCCTTTGCCAATCTTAGTTTACTTGCTTTGATGTAGTTTTTTTTATTCTGTTTTTACTTAATGTATTATACATGTAAATGAGGTTTATGGGGTCATCTACTTGCTCTTGGAAGTATTTCATGTATAATATGTGATATATATGTACATAGTGTAAGGATGTAGGATTAAATGTGCTATAAATTGATACTATACATAATCTACTGTACATATGTACTGAATATGTACAGATTCAATCAAATCTTTTTACATGTACAACTGATATATACTGGTATACATAGTATTTCTTACTTATGTCTTGGATATGTAAGGTATTCAATGCACGATCTTCTCCAACTTACATATTTTCTTTTTGCAATGCAAAATGAGAAATGGTGTATGAGCGGTTTGTGGAGGAGAATCCAGATGCGGATGTTGGTATTAGAATGTTCGAATACCGAAACCAAGTTGCATAAGGAAATTGAAGGAGAGAAACACTTTGTTGTGTCAAGCATGAACAAGCGAGAGAATTTCAGAAAAGCTTTCAACTCTATGAGGCAGAAGTTTCACATAAATTGCAGTTGCAATTGTGATGTATGTGCTGTTGGTACACATAAGGGGGGATTGTGAAAAATGTGGTAAGCAAAAGATTCCCTTATGTCCAAAAGAGACTGATCAGAATAATGAAGATGATGTTAAATGGCAGGCTTCTTGTTATATGGGAGAAGTCAAGGAAGGGCACTTCTAGAAGACTAAGATTGGTGGAGAAGCAAGCAGATGCTCCTTTCATGCTATCCGCCATGTTTGATCACATGAAAAAGTTTGTGCATCACAACTTTGCGGCTCATTGGCGAGCAAGGAATTTAGGAGAAGCATTCAGAGTCTAAGAGATGATTACGTGATATCGAGTAGACTTTGCGAGAAAATTACACATTGCAGCCCTTCAAAGAAGTGCGGTCGAACATTGGAATGCAGACCGGATCACTATTTTGGTACACATCACTCTCTTCAAGGTAAATGGTAAGTTCTGCGTAAGACTGTTCACTTTATATGTTTCGATAATAGAAGTCATGACACACATTTTGTACAACATGCATTTCAACTTCATCTTGATGGTTGAAAGAGAATGGAGGATCTCACATGCGGTATCATCTCGTGTGGTCGGATGGTTGTGCCGCTTTCGGTTCAAATCCGGAAGATCATTCTACTTCATATGCGGTACCATTGTCGGAGATGGCATTCGTGTACAATGGAATTTCTTGGATCGGGGCATGGGAAGGGGAACATGATGGAGAGGCTGCCAAGGCCAAGCAACTCTTGGCCGATGAGCAAAGAAGAGAGCATGGGATTGAAATAAAGGGTGCTCATGATGCCCTGTGTTGTTTTGAGAAACAAGAAATCTCAAGTTAAGTAGAGTGTATTGAGAAGTGAAGGAGGCTAAGATTGATGTGTCAAAGCCATTTGATGTGCAACCCCTTCCGGTGTCCAAAGTCGGTAATTGTGTATCTTCCATAAGTCCGGAGGACCCAACCTTCTTGATGGTTAGACCACTATCTTGTTTTTGCAAAGGCTCGCATAAACTTTGAATGGCGGGCATGTGAGTCTATTCAACACCGTGGAAAGTGGGCATTGAAGAAGCTAGTCCCATGTGCACATCTTTGAAGGTACGTAATTGGAATCGAAACGCAATGTTTGCAAATGAGGTAGAGGAGTTACATGATGTGATACAGTTTGGTGATAATTTTGCTTCTTTTGCTCTTCCTGGTAATGAGGAAGATGTGCCATACTATGTTCTTGCTTGCACTAGAGAAAAGCATGTATTGGATCAAACAGTCATTGATGATTACAAGAATGAGCATCATGCGGTGACCTTGATCATATCACTCTTGTTATCGAAATTGCCAAGTTGCCATAACAAATATAAGCCGTTGGATGATAGAGAAGTATTGGTGCCCGAGAGAGTCGTTATTGGAGCTAAATTTCCCATGAAGAAGATAAATCACGGGGTTAAAGGTGTTAGTGTAGCTTTTGCATTGTCTGATGATGTGCATGAGATGTTGCTAGGAAGTCTTCCCGAAATGGTGGATGCCTTGGATTAGGTGAAGGCTTTGAATTTGCGGTGCTTTTTGTATTGTGTTACTTTTTGAATTGAATTGAATTTGCGTGGTTTGTACTTGTGTGAACTACGGGTTTGTAAAATATAGCATGGAACATGTTGAAGTTCAAATCGTAGACAAGTGCAAAAGGTACACATAATTATATTTCTGGAGCAAATAGTACAGTGTACACACTTAATAACTTAAGAAGCAGGCCTAATCACTATGTCATTTGGAACACAATATCTCAATACTATTGCATCATGCACGCCTTTCTTCCAACGGTTTCGTGGATTTACATGTCTTTTGCAGCAGTAGCACTTGCTGTTGGGCATTCTCTGGCTATTGGAAGGCCGGTCCACCCTATTGGCTGATCAACTACTTCTGCAAAGGATGGTCTCCCCCAAGGATTATGTAGTAAACCTTGGGATGCAAGTAGATTTAGCAAATTGCTTCGAGTATCTGAATCACTGATTCTCTCAACCATTTCCCAAAGCTCAGGAAGCATGGTATTCGACCTTGGATTAGTCCCCCGGCCAGCATATTGGGAACTTAGATTTGTTTCTTCTATATCAGTTGGTTGAAGATCTACTTCAGCTGGTTGAAGAATTTGACACTTGTTTTGTAGATCATTCCTTACACCTACAATGCATACAAAATTATTAGTATATCATGTGAAAGCTTAACTATATTACCTAAGTTATGTACATACAGCCTGTATTGCAAAAGCTCTACAACATACAACATCTAAGCATAATTGTATTACCTAAGTTAGATACATACACGAAGATGTGCCCGTGTCCTCGACTTGTTTGCTATCTGATGTACCAGCACACTCATCTTGTACCCAACCTTCATCATCTTCACTAGATTCTTCTATTATTGTGAATCTCTTCACTGTGATGCTAGGCTTCTTAATTAGCAAGCAACCTCTATTGCAAAAGCTCCATAAACTATCAATGTCTTCACCATATTGAGATTTTATGCATTTCACTCTTGTGTCATTGTATGCACGAGAAGTATCAAATTGATGCTCTTGGACATAAGTGGTAAAGTCATTTGCATTCTTCAAGCCTACAAACCAGTCAAATAGCCAACACAAATCTTTGTCTTCATCAGTTAGCCTGGGATGCCATACTGGTATGCAGCAAGAGCAACCCTCATTGAAGATACATTTGAAAGGAAGGTCATTAATCATAACACATCTATTTCCGTGATTCGGATACTTGAGGAGTGGAATATCCAAAGGGAAAAGAGATATATACGTCCCATCATTGGCCTCTAAGAAGAGGGTCCAACATCTATTGCCACCATAAATGAATTTAAATCTTGGTATGCCTTGCTCATACAACTTGTCTACAATGGTCATCGAACACATCAAGGGAAGATCGACCAAACCAAATCCCAATGGTTGGAACACGGTACAACAATGATTTCGACAATGGGCGACAAAAGAAGACTCCATCAGGTAATTGGATTGGCACTTGAGTGTCATTATAGTCTTTGGGTGCTGATTTACAATAGTAACCCAAAATGCCTTGGAGATCAAATATAATAAGCCACGTAAGTAATCCAGGCGGTTAGGTTAGCCATACATCTAACCCGACCAAGCCTAAGGATAAGACAGAAAGTCTAAACTAATTCTAGTTTTTAACCCTTGATAGAAATTAAAGCGTTGCAAACAATTTCTTATTCAAATAAATTTCAAAGTACAATAGTCAATTAGCTTTAAATTCCATAAGTTGGAATGAGTTTAACTACCACTCTTACGCCCGGCCCGGTGACAACTTGTTTTGTCTCATCTCTTCTTCTCAAACCATATTCAATCATGGATTTTATTAATACATTTCTTACGCCAAGTGCAAAATCCTTGTCGAACCATGTTGATGGCGCAACAAACACAAGAATTAAGATCCGCTATAATAAAACATCCCAAAAGATTTATGTGAAATATAAGAACAACTCACCATGCTTTTAGAATTCACTTGGGCATCCACAAAAGCTTGCATAAAGGCCATCACATAAAGACCATGACTTACATTATCACGGTTGTTGTGGAACCTCCGGAATAGTTTCCTTCTTCCTTTGCATTCTTCACATATAATTCAACTCTACATGAGCTAGAGTTGGTTAGATATGTGATGACATCCTTATGAAGCCTGCACACACAAATGAGAACATGCAACTAAGATTTAAGCAAGCAAAGAATTGGTACATATCTTCGAAAGAAAATGCTCACATATTTAGGAGTTTCTTTGTCCCTTTGTTATACCGGTCATGGAGTTCAACACAATAATTGCGAAGAAGCCATTGAGGTGGTACCGCAATTTTTGCAGAACTCTAAAACAAAAATCACCAAAACATGATGGGCGGGGTCCTCAACTTGAACTGGAACCATAATATCTTGGCATTTACTAACAACAATGCCTTGTAGCCCTTTCTCAAGCTGCATACCGATTTGTCCCATACTATTAGCATCCGGGGCTAATCTTTTAAATGCTGCCCGATAAGTCAAAAAGTTTTCTGAAGGGAAAAAAAGAAGACATCTCGCCATTTGGATGTCAATGTGTTGCTCACATACCTTCGAATATGTCTAAATGTCTGTTAGACATGTGCCTATCTTTAAACAATGTCTCCACACAATACTTTTCGTGACCTTAATCGGAGGTTCAGCTTGGAGCGGATAGAATGGAACCATTGTGCGAAGGTTATCCATGTCACTTTGCAAACCAAGCATCAATGGTAACTAGCATAAAACACATATTTACTAATCAATTACACTTACAGTTGCTCAAGCGATGTCGGCTTCTAGTTCTCTTAGCTGGCGCGACACCTTTGTATCTTTTCTTTTTCTTGACTCTTTTCGTTCACACCACTATCGTAGACTGTTCTATCCTCGATTCCTCCTTCTCTTGCTTCACCACAACCACCTGCTTCATATCTGTAGCCACATTCTCCACTAAAATTTCTTCAGTACCAGTTGTATATGTTCCTGTCTTACATGATTCTTCAATCTTTTCGATTGTAGTTCCAACTAAGGCCATAGATCCACTAGTTTCCTCTGTTTCTGCGAATAATAAAATGTATGAACATGCAATAACTAAATGCAATAAGTAGTTTTTGACTTACCACTTGAAAACAGCATTTCAAGTTCGATTACGATGATGTGGCATTGGCTTTAGAATTGGTACCTTACGCACATTATGCAGAATTGTTTTCTTTGGAGTGTCGAAAACCTCTACAATAATATCTTTTTTCTTTAGAGTGTCAGAGACGGCTTCATTGTTCTCCTCGCTCGCTGGTTCCAGTACTACAAGATAAGTCATTGTCAACAACAGCATAAACATCAAGAAAATGTAGAAATTAAACTAATATGGACACACCTGTGTTGCCACATTCAGCCCTTTGCTTCAGGAGCTCAATTTGTTGTGCATATGAAGCTACAATTGTAACTTTGCTTGTGACAAGCTGTATCATTATTAAAAAATGAGCTCAATTTGCTTCCTTATAAAATCCAAAGCAAATTCATTTAAAACTAATTACTTACTTGATGTTCCTTTTCCTCCTCTCTCATGCTCTGCTACAAATGTGTTGAATGTGTTGGAGGTGACACGGATGTGGGCCGGGGTTGACTTATCATAGCTTCCCTCCATAATAATCATCTACACAACTTGAAAAATCAAGTGTCTTTGCGGGAGGATCTACTGTTCTTGCCAAGCATCTGCATCACGAGGTGAAATTGAAATACATATGAAAATACCATAACCACATATCACATACCTTTCTCGGCTTCTTTATACTACCCATGTCACTGCAAGAATGAAAGCATTACCAATAATAACTAGATGACTGAAAGAAATGTACAATCGGAAAAGCAATGTACAATCCAATTCCAAATGTATTCCATGTATCTGTATTGCAGAACTATGTACAGTTTTATGTACCCACATCCAAATGTAGAAAGCTTCCTAGAAAAAAGAATTCATAAATGCATTCCATGTAGCTGTACTAGATATATGTATTTGGAGCCAACTGTAGAAAAGCTTACTGGAAAATTGTAATTGCATTAAAATGTATCATAGAGTACAGCATGTATCAAAATGTCCCCCAGTAGAAGACCACATGTTATACAAATGTACACACAGGCAGTTACCTACTTATCCTATTTTCTTAGTACATAAAAGTAACTCCTCAATATTATCTGGCAACACTGTACATCATGCACATTAATAATATGCATGTACTAACATGATGTTTACACCAGCCTAGAAAAGCAAAACGATCCAACCCTACAAATCTTCACTTCAACCTACATTTTAAAACCCAAATGTAATTAATATACTACAGAACAATTAATGCACAACCAATGCACAACTTCTAACTAATATCCATCTACCAATCTTACACCGAACTAATAAAGAAAGACATGAAAGAAATCGATTATGCATGCTTACCTTTTCCAATCAGCCCCAATGCGAGGTAGATTCACATCCCATGTGCGGCTGGTACCATGCAGATTGTTCCTTGTGCTAGCAAGATAGGAGATACATAATAGGCGTAAGGATGTGCGCAAGATGCCAATACCACCGGGAGGAACCAAAACACTTTGCTTTCGCATAATTTGTGCAGGACTGAAAATCAGCATTTGGCTGCTCTGCAACTGAAACCAAAGAAAGAGGAGGAGGCTGCAAGCTAAGGACCGAGGAGTGATCTAAGAACTCCCTCAACTCCAAAATCTTTGTGTCCCCCTCCTCAATTGCTCTCTTTTTTGAAGACCTTAAATTGAGTTCAGAATCTAGCTGCCTCAACTCAGATGCTTTTGCTTCCACTTCCTTGCTAAGCTCAGCTAGATCCCGCCCCCGCTTGCTCTTCTGCGCAATTGCATCCTCCACCTTCCATTTTATGTGCTCAAACTTCATAGCACTACCGTCACTTCCATCCATCTGCTGTTGAAATGCCTCCAACTCTGACATCAGATTCAAGTAATTAGTCTCGGCCTCATGGACTAGCTTAGAATATACTGCCCTTTCCCCTTCCCTATGCTTCAAAGTCTCGTATAGCTGCAGTCTCGTCTCCTGTAAATTCTGCATCTCCTTACATATGCTTTCCTTCAAAGAGGATCTGCTCTCAAGAAATACATTCAAACTGTCCAGATCCTCTTTTTTGTAGAAAGTATCATAGGACTTGTGGCCCTTGGCATTGCTGGACTTGACTGTTACAACTTCAGTCAAAACCTCGGATTCTTTGACCTTGCTTTTAGCTGTGGCTGTTTTTTTAACATCATCCCAATCAACTGATTCACCTTTTAAGTGTAAGGCAAATGCTCTAGCAAAATACAGGGGAACATAGTGATTCTGTACATCTTTCCTACCGAATGCAAACTCATACCACTTAAAAATTCTGCGCCTGGTCTTCCAACTTCACCAGCTCATCCTTGTACCCGTACCTGGTAGGTTCCTTAGATCCCCAAACTTCTGTCACTAAAGAGTTGTACTCTGCAAATTTTTCCTTGAATTTCATATTCGCGGATCCCTTGCGAGAAAAAATCTTTGTGTCCTCTTTCTTTGCGGCCGGGACTTCGGACTTCAAATGTGTCCCCTGCTTTGGAAGCCACGGGAGATTTTTGGACTGATGAAGGGCAGCACTCTTCTTTGGTGTCTTTGCCATTGTCTATACCTGCAATGCAACAAGAAATATCTTTTAATTGTCCTAAAGGTGCAACAATCTGAGCTTGCACATGTAAACAAAAACCTAAAGTAATAAATTAAAAGCAGAAAGAAAAAAACTAGAGAAGAAGACGATTGTACCTTTGATTTGTTGAGAATGGCCAAGCGACTTCGGAAGAGCGTGCTTTAGTCGCTTGCAAGAGATCGAGGTGCCGGATCGCAGGGTAAAAGCAGAGAGATCAAATGACAAAGAAACAAGAACGGGGAAGAAAGAATTGAAAGGAATTTTCGATATGCCTATTTTCGGTCGAAAAAAAAACCAAAATTCACGGTAATTATTATACATTTCTAAAAATGTATATGTATTAAAATGACCCAATATTTTATCACCCTAACGTGCTTTTACCCTCAATGCTAGGATCTCGAATCGATGAGCAAGATAAAAAACAACCTAGACCGTGGGATCAAGTATATATAATTCCCAAGGCTATGTGCACCGTAGAAAATATCCCCAAGCAACATGAGCCATAGGATCTCGAACTGACGATCGGGATAAAAAATAACCTGGACCGTAGGACCGTCTATGTAGAATCTATATAGAGACTCCCAAGCCATCTGAGCTGTAGGATACGTCCCCAACCAACGTGAGCCGTAAGATCTCAGATCGACGATCAGGATCAAGAACAATCCAGACCGTAGGAGCGTTTGTATATAAACTCCCAAGCCATCTGGGCCGCAGGATATGTCCCTGAGCCAGGTGGGCCATACCCGTAGGATCTCGAACAGACGGTCGGATAAGAGCGACAAATATAGGAACATATATATGTTAGAGATATATCATATCATTTCATTTCATTCACATATATATGTTCTTATGTTTTGCACTATCTGGACTGTCGTTTCAGATCCTACGGCCCACGTTGCTCAGGCACACATCCTGCGGCCCAGATGGCTTGGGAGTTTATATATACAGACGATCTTACGGTCCGGATTGTTCTTGATCCTGATCGTGGATCCGAGATCTTATGGCTCACATTGTCCTGGAACGTATCCTATGGCCCAATGGCTTGAGACTTTATATAGAGACGATCCTACGTCCAGGTTGTTCTTGATTCTGATTGTTGATATGAGATCCTACGACTCACGTTGCTTTCTAGTATTCTGCTATTACTTGAAGCTACTATTTTCGGGGAGAAGCTTCATTCGGATCATGGGCCAGAATTGATGGTTTGCAAAGGCTATTCTGGTGCTACTAGTGATTGGAATTGTCTCATAGAGTTTGGACTTTAAGTGCTATAACTTAGGGCCAGTTTTTTTTTTTTAGGTTAGTGGGGCAGGATGGTTACATAAGTAGCTAATTGTAGGAAATTGAGGAATTATCTTCCATAGTACTTGGTTGTTGGGAAGAGGTTGCGACTATTGTTGGAGTACTTTTTAGAAAAGCAATCGCCCCCCATAGTACTAATGAGCCAGGAAGAGATTGAGAGACCTCCAATAGAGTACTGCAGTAGCTGGCTGTGTATCTTACTGTGCTCTGCGCTAATTGGGTGAATAAGGGCTTTGTACCAATTTTTATTAATAACATCATCTTGACTTTGATTATTCCAGATATACATGTGCATATAAATTTATACTTTATATATTAAGCACAAAATGGAATATGGAGGAAATCTAAAGTGAAAAATATGTAGCAATTCAAAGTTTGCTTCTATTGGTATCAGAGCCCGAGTTAGAGGCTGCAATGGAAAAAGGCAAGCTGAAGTGATTAGGCACATCTAATTGGATGAAGATTTCCCAGAACTAGACATCGATGGCCAAGTGATTGAAGCCATTAGATCTGCTTTAGAAGTGGAGGACCAATCCATGAATATGACCTAAAATGTTCAAGCAATAAATGGAGCTAAATCATCGTAGTCAAAGACCAATCCTCTTGAACCACAAGAGTCGACAGAACATCTTGGGTTTGAAAGATCAAGCCAAAAGAGTTCTGGATGGTTCTATTGGAAGAAGGGGTATTTTTTGGTTTGGCACAAGAAATCATGCAATTGAAGGAAGGATCCTTTACATTTTATAAAGTTTGTCTAGATTCTCTAAGATTCCATCTTTCAAAGATTTTATGGAGATTGCCTTAGATCCCTTTAGATTCCCTTAGATTCCCTCAGACTCCTTTATATTTTATAAGATCCCTTACATTATGTGAAGATTACCTTAGGTTCTTTTCGATTTTATGAGATTCTCTAAGATTCCTCTAGGTTCTATAAGATTTCATGAAGATTCCTTTAGATCCCCTTAGACTCCCTTACATTTTATGAGATTGCCCTAGGTTCCTTTACATTATATGAGATTCAAATAGATTCTCTAAAGATTCCACTAGATATGCTTAGCCTCATCAAGATTCCCTTAGACTCCCTTAGGTTTCATAAAGTTTCCCTTAGATTCCCCTAGATTTTAAGAGATTCCCTTAGATTTTTGAATGTTTTCTTATATTCTCTTATAGTTTATGAAATTTTCTTAGATTCTTTTAGATTCCCCTAGATTCTTTTATATTCTAGAATTTTCTAGAACATTCTAGGACTTTCAAAAACATCCTAGACCTTTCTGGAAGTATTTCCTCAAATTCCCTTACATTTTCCTGAATTCCCTTACATTCTAGTGCGTTCTAGAATCTTCTAGAACTTACTAATATAATTTGGAACTTTCTGAAAGGATTCCCGTAGATTTGTTTTCATTCTAGAACTTTTTAGAACTCTCTACAACATTCTGAAATTTTCTAGAAGGATTCCCTTAGACCCACCCATGATTCTCTCAAATTCTAAAACTTTTTAGAGCATTCTAGAACTATCCAGAAGATTTTGGAACCTTCTAGAGCTTTCTAGAGCCTTCCAAAACATTCTATAACTTTCTAGGATTAACTAAAACATTCTAGAACATTATAATCTATTTTATCTTAATTAGACCGTTACCCTTAATATACTTAAAATATCAATTATTTTAATAAATCAATGCTTGGTCTAATGGTTAGAATAGGGAGCTTAGGGGGCAATGACCAGGGTTTAAATCCACTAAACAAAATAAAACTTTTAAATGCCTCTCATAAAGGACCGAGCATTCAATGTGAGCCGTAGGATCTTGGACCTGATCAAGGGTCGAGATCGCGCCACGTGGCAAAAATCTAAAGCAACATGAGCCTTAGGATCTTGGATCGATGATCAGGATCAAGAACAATCTAGACCATAGGATCTATTACATGTAATTCCCAAAGCCATGTGCATCGTAAGATATGTCTCAATTCTAGGATCTCGAATCGATGAGCAAGATAAAAAACAACCTAGACCGTGGGATCAAGTATATATAATTCCCAAGGCTATGTGCACCGTAGAATATATCCCCAAGCAACATGAGCCATAGGATCTCGAACTGACGATCAGGATAAAAAATAACCTGGACCGTAGGACCGTCTATGTAGAATCTATATAGAGACTCCCAAGCCATCTGAGCTGTAGGATACGTCCCCAACCAACGTGAGCCGTAAGATCTCAGATCGACGATCAGGATCAAGAACAATTCAGACCGTAGGAGCGTCTGTATATAAACTCCCAAGCCATCTGGGTCGCAGGATGTGTCCCTGAGCCAGGTGGGCCATACCCGTAGGATCTCGAACAGACGGTCGGATAAGAGCGACAAATATAGGAACATATATATGTTAGAGATATATCATATCATTTCATTTCATTTCATTCACACATATATATATGTTCTTATGAACATCGTTTTAGATCCTACGGCCCACGTTGCTCAGGCACACATCCTGTGGCCCAGATGGCTTGGGAGTTTATATACAGACGATCTTACGGTCCGGATTGTTCTTGATCCTGATCGTGGATCCGAGATCTTATGGCTCACGTTGTCCTGGAACGTATCCTATGGCCCAATGGCTTGGGACTTTATATACAGACGATCCTACGTCCAGGCTTGATCCTGATCGTGGATCCGAGATCTTATGGCTCACGTTGTCCTAGAACGTATCCTATGGCCCAATGGCTTGGGACTTTATATAGAGACGATCCTACGTCCAGGTTGTTCTTGATTCTGATTGTTGATATGAGATCCTACGACTCATGTTGCTTTAGATGTACCCTATGTGGTTCTACGGTCCAGATTGATTCAAACAAATTGATCCTAATCCTGGTTCAAGATCCTACAGCTCCGTAGCATCTCAGGCCTTAAGTATTTTCAATTGATTTTAGGGTGAGGCTTTGAAAAGTTCTTATGTTGTTTGGGGGATTCGAACTCTAGTCATTGCCTCCCAAACCCCCCATTTCAACCACTAGACCAGGCATTAATTCATTGAAAAAAAATAATGTTTCATATATAATTAGGACATAATTAAGACAGAATTGATGAAATGTTTTAAAAAAGTTGTAGAATGTTTTAGATAGTTTTACAATGTTCGAGAAACTTCCACAATGTTCTAGAATGCTCTAAATAGTTCTGGAATGCTCCAGAATCTTCTAGGATGTTCTAGAAAGTTCTAGAATATTTTAGATTGTTCTAAAATGTTCCAGAATGATCTGGTGGGCGCGATTTGAGCCGTTGGATCTGGTGGCCATCCATTCGGGCACAAATATTCCATATGCATTCCTGCAAAAAAGACACCCATTTTCCAGTATATAAGTGGGCTATCCACATGAGGATAGGTATTTCGGTTCACGGCTAGAATGTTCTAGAATGCTCTAGAAAGTTCTAGAATATTGAATGTTCTAGAAAGTTCAGAAGTCTTCTGGATAGTTATAGAAAATTCAGAAAGCATTATAGAATGCTCCAGAAAGCTGTAGAATCTTCTAGAACTCTAGATTGTGCTAGAAATTTTTAGAATTTTCTAAAAAGTTCTAGAAAGTTCTAGAGTTCTAGAATCTTCTAGAAAGTTCTAAAATCTTCTAGAAAGTATAGAATCTTCTAGAAAGTTATAGAAGATTCTAAATAGTTTTACACTGTTCAAAAAGTTCTAATTTTATAAAATCTGAAGGAACCTAAGGGCATCTCATAAAATTTAAGGAAATCTAAGAGAATCTAGAGAATCCTTATAAACCTAAGGGAATCTAGCGGCATCCTCATAAAACCTAAGGGAATTTAACCCAATAAAATCTAAAGGAATCTTGAAGAATCTAGAGTACTCTTCGTGGAATTTGAAATAACCTACATAGAATCGAACAGAATCTCATAAAATTTAAGGGAATCTACACAAAATCTTGGAGAATCTAAAGGAATATCATAAAATATCTATCTATATATAGTACTAAAAGCAAAATAAGATGATAGTTTGTGCGCGATCTTGGCCATTGATTATGTTGTGTTTCACAACTTTTATTTTGGGTCGTTTATAGTAGTTAGTTATTATTTTGTTCCGACCCTATTTCCCTTTTAGTATCGAAGCATTTCCAAATAGGTATCAATGCATTTCTCTGCGATTTCCACAGATGCAGGGATTTGGATCCGGCCCTAGTGGAGTAAATGATTCTTTGGCCGTTTACAAGTCGGGAAAAACTTTGGGGATTGGGTCTTTTGGTAGAGTAAAAGTAGCAGAACATATTCGCATGGGTCACAAGGTTGCAATAAAAATATTGAATTGGAGCAGGATACGGCAGATGGATATGGAGGAGAAAGGTTCGTGTCTTTTACAGAATGAATTGAGTTTCTAATTAGGATTTATTTTCTTTGGCATAGAGTACATAAAGTCATGCATGGAGTTAGCAGTAGATTGCAAAGCTATCTGAAATCTTAGTGCATGAGCAAATCCCTCCACCAGCCATGATAATCCAGGGGATGCTATTTCACAACCTTAGGTTAAGCATATGATACAAGTTATGTGATTTGCTTTTATACAAGTTAGACAGCACTTTACCTCAACATATTAAATGACGATTGCTCAATGCACATTCGTAATTAAAGTTTATGATGTGAAACATGGAGCTACAAGCAAATCCTTTTCAAGGTATTATTCTTAGATTAATTCTTTTTTTTTTGTGCTATTATGTTTTTTTGAGCTGGAACATCTGTTCTGTTGGACTGTGCATTTAGAACTTTGTGCTTGCACGCTACTTTTTAAGTTATATGCATCTTCTCTTGTAAGTTAGAAAATTGTTGATGCATTTTGTTTGGTAATTGAGTTGTCATTCTGCACTTTGAGACTGCCTCCTTAAACCTGCATCTAATCATGGCATTGGCTTATTCAGTTGCGATCCAATTTAAAAGATGGCAGACGAAGATAGTCAACCACTTGTCTGGACAATGGATCTGGCATGGTTAAGATCAGCACCTCTTAGGCATGAATATTGTAAAGTGGTGTCTTATGCTTGAGATAGATCTGCAACTGTATTCTGTTTGCATGTTGTATATTACCATATAACATGCATCAGTGGTACCTATTCTATTTTGATCGTTAGATCCAGCAGTTGTTTTATCCGCTTTGCTTTCTTTCTAATTACGTGCAAACAAGTTGAGGTCTGTTATTTTGGTCTGTGACAAAATCCTACATCAGGATGCTGTTACTTGGGATTGCAATGATTGAAGGTTGCGCCCAGAATGAGGAATTTCATCTTGCTCTAAAGTATTTTGTAAAGATGCAAGATGAAGACGTGAAGCCAAACAAGATCGTATATTCTAGCATTTTGAAAGTGTGCGGAAATATAGGAGCTATAGGGCATGGCCGGATAATCCATCGCCAGATCTTGAAAGATGGTTATGACTCAGATGTGGTTGTAGGAAGCAGCCTTATTGACATGTACGCAAAGTGAGGTAGTCCAGAGGAGTCCCACAAAGCTTTCAAAAAATTGGCAAATCAGATTGTGTTGTCTTGGGGAGCAATGATTGTAGGATATGCCAGCATGTGAAAGGCCTTTTTGCCTTGGAATGCTTTTAGAACATACAAGAAAAAGGCATAATGGCAGACAAACTTACATTCTTTTGCGTTCTTGTTGCTTGCAGTCGAGCCAGTCTGATTGATGAAGGCCATTGGCTGTTTGTAAAAATCAGTGACACCGATTGTATATTTGAAATCTAGCTTCTAACAGATTTTGCCAGCCAGTACTAAATATGTTCTATGCGGTGCTTTCCAAGTCTTCCTGAAAAACCGTCTACTCAAGGTATGTATTTTATGAGATTTCCTTGATTCCTTTAGATTTTATGAGATTCCTCTAGATTCTCCAAGATTTTGTAAAGATTCCCTTGGATTTTATAAGATTCTGTTCGATTCTATGTAGATTCTTTCAGATTCAATGAAGGTTACTTTAGATTCTTCAAGATTTCTTTATA
The DNA here is from genome assembly GCA_021234155.1 of Isoetes taiwanensis. Lineage (NCBI taxonomy): Eukaryota > Viridiplantae > Streptophyta > Lycopodiopsida > Isoetales > Isoetaceae > Isoetes > Isoetes taiwanensis. The sequence continues at coordinate 4,146,078 of JAJEKV010000039.1, forward strand.
TTTTATTGGGTTAAATTCCTTTAGGTGTTATGAGGATGCCGCTAGATTCCCTTATGTTTTATAAGTATTTCCTAGATTCTCTTGGATTCCCTTAAATTTTATGAGATGCCCTTAGATTCCTTTAGATTTTATGAAATTAAAATTTTTTGAACATTGTAGAACTATCTAGAACCTTCTCGTTCTAGAACTTTTTAAAAGATTCTAGAAGCTTCTAGCACAATCTAAAGTTCTATAAGATTGGCCTGTTCTAGTGGTTAGAATGGGGGGCAATGACCAGGGTTCAAACCTACAAACAACATACGAGCTTTTCAAAGCCTCGCCCTAAACTCAATTGAAAATACTAAGGCTCGAGCATGCTACATGAACCGTAACCAACGATTAGGATCAATCTGGACCGTAGAACCACGTAAGATATGTCTAAAAAAACGTGAGTCGTAGGATCTCGGATCGACCAGGATCAAGAACAACCTGGACTGTAGGATCGTCTGTATATAAAGTTCCAAGCCATCTGGGTCATAGAATACGTTCCAGAGCCATAGGATCTCGGATCAATGATTAGGATAAAAAACAATCTGGATCGTAGGATCGTCTGTACGTTAAAAAATTTATTCTATTCTATTCTATATAATCTCCCAAGCTATCTGGACTGCAGGATGTGTCCTTGAGCAATGTAGGCCATATGTATATATATGAAAAAATGAAATCACAATAAAAAATGAGCAAGGTCAAGGTCAATATTTTAATAAAGAGGTATAGACAATGAACCTACGAGCTTAAAACCAAAACAATAGGTTCAATATAGAATGGTAAAGCGCAACACAATTTGGGACCTGGTACCCAGATGTCACAACAAAAAATGCTAGTAGACATACGCATACTGTAGTTGCCATACTAAAGATGATAAAATCCAAGGACATAAGTTACATCATAGCTAGAGAAAAATAACGACGCAGACAATCGAAGCACCTCAGTATTATATAGGCCAATAGACATGGGAGAAGAAATGAATAGTGTATAGACTAATGCAAAGAAGTTTTGAAGCACCTTCGTATTGAAAGAACCAATAGAAATAGCTGGAAATTTTATAGTACATAGACTAATACGAAGAAATTTACGAGACTGATGCAGGGAGTCGATCTCAAATAGAGGTAAAGAGAGGAACAATTGGCTAGAAAACCAGGACTTTTGCCACTCAATTGGTTGTTTCACAGTTTTAATTCCAACAAAATTTTGGCCATTGAGGATTCTGCCAAACACTTCTTCTCATAAACAGTAAGGTTGCTCAGGTCAGATTATGCCAAGCAAGTGATAAATAGAAATAGCATGTGTATTAACGTGGTATATCTCCATGGGTTTTACATGAATTTAGTCCTGCTATGCAATGTTCCCAATTAAAGAGCAGTTTTAGTGCAGGTATAGTGTAGATCAAGTGCATTAAACTAGGAGTATTTTTGAGAGTGATTACTGAAAGTATTTTTAGAATTGGCAAATTAATATATTGGACCTGATAGGAACATGGAAGGAAATTTACTTCAATTGTCGCATTTCTTATGGCAGCATGCAATGGAATCATTTTTTCAATAAAAGGTTTCTGTAATTGAAGGCTGCTTGTTAGGACTTTCGAGATTGCAAAATGTAGATGACAGTTGCTATATATTGACCTAGATATGTCTTCAGATTTGGAAGTTGAACCTCATTGTCTTGATGCTCCAATCTTTAAGCATCTTACTGCAATTCAAGATGATGGAAAAAACCCAACAAAAGGTTTCGTACATCTGATTGTGTATTTCTATTGTACAAGCATAGAAAGGAGACATTCTTATATAAGTTTATATAATTCTAATTAGGACATTCTTACATAAGTTTATATGATTTTATCTAGGACATGTATTGGAAAGCACGGCTGAATTTACATATAGTCTTTGCCATCTTAGTTGCTATTTTGGAAGAAATCATTGTCTTGTCTTATCAATAATGTATTTCTGTCTGAGACTTACATTTTATGATTTTTTTTTATGCTCTTTATCTTTTGTAGTGCCTATTACAGATAAACAATGGGAACTGCTTATGGAATATATATAGTTACTTCAAGAAGAGCAGTTGTCTATAGGTGATAACAAGCATCATACATCACCTATGCTTCAGGTCTGTTATGCAAATTCCAATCCATACGATTTCTACATATGCTCATACCATCCACGAAAACTACTATTCTCAATTAAATAACAATAATCACCATATGTCAATGTAAAGCATAACCGCCATCTGCCATTGTTAATGTTGTACTTTTATTTTTTACAATCTTGGTTTCCATTGTCTGGCAACATTATCTCCAAATGCAAAATGATTGACTTCGCTCAAGTGTTGCTGCAATTCTTGGTTGCATGTTTCAACTTCCAATGAATAAATCTGAGGGCTGAGATGAGCTTAAATTTGGGAATAAAATGCACGCCTAGAAGCTCATACATTCATGTGCAGCTTGATGTGATGCATATCCACAATTATTTATACCTTGAATTGCAAAGAACACCAACAAACTTATTCACTACAGTGTATTTAGGACCTAGGGCCTGAAAACAGGAAAACTTTAGAGATTGCAAAAATGCAGATGACGGTTGCATATATATTGACCTACGTAATTTTGCCTTCAAATTTGGAAGTTGAACCTCATTGCGTTGAAGTCAACAAAGTTTCTTGATGCCTCGATCTTTAAGCATCTTATGCAATTCAAGATGATGGAAAAAGACAACAAATCATAAAGTTTTGTACATCTGATTGTGTATTTCTACTGTAGAAACATGGAAAGCAGATATTCTTACATAATAATTTCATCTAGGACATTCATTGGAAAGCACAATTGAATCTACAGATAGTCTCTGCCATTCTAGCTGCTATATTGAAAGACTTGGAACTGATAAAGTAGTTAATTGCAGTTGCTAGACTGAGTAAACATGCCAAGTTCTCATTTTGACACAGTCATTTTGCAACCGTTTACAAGTGAGCTCAAAGGTAGATACTTCTTTCAACTTATAACAAAGATAGCCTTATTGAGATGCAACTTATTGTTCGTTATCTTGTTTTACCTATATTGTATCCATGTCTAAGACGGCTTACATAGTATATACAGTTACTTCAAGAAGAGCGGTTGTCTATAGGTGATAACAAGCATCATGCATCACCTATTCTTCAGGTTGGTTATGCAAATTCGGGTCCATAGAATTTGTACGTATGCTCATGCCATCCACAAAAGCTACTATTATCAATTAATAAACGAAAATCACCATCTGTCAACGTAAAGCATAACCACCATCTCCCATGGTATCCCATTGTTAATGTTGTACTTTTATTTTTGGCAGTCTCATATTCCATTATGCCTAGCAACATTATTTCCAAAAGCTGCATTTCTTGGCTGCATATTTCAGCTTCCCATGAATAAATCTGAGTGCTAAGATGAGCTTAAATTTGGGAATAAAATGCATGTCTAGAAGCTCATACATTCATGTGCAGTATGATGTGATGTATATTCACAATTATGTCTATGGTGAGTTGCAAACAACACAAACAAACTTATTTAGTACAGTGTATTGAGAACCTAAAAATATGAAAATTATTTTTATACGATAGAACCGTTGATGGACTCGTGTGATGTAACATGTTTACAAGAGTTTATCCACATTGATCAAGATAACGTCTCTCAGGACCATTGCGTCACAAGGTCTAGCCTTCTAGTTTATGACACATGGGCACTTAAGGTTTTATATTATAAGTAAGACCACTCATAAAAGAATATAATGTTGACCATGTAGAACCTATGAATTTGTTACAAAATAGAACCTACGAATAGTTACAAAATTACAACAAGTTATTGTCAACAAAATTGTCAAATATAATAAATCTTCATAACACAAGTCATGAAATGCTATCATCATGGCCTATACTTCTTACATTCCAATCCCTTTATAGAACCTTTACAAAAAAAGTCATAAAACAGCGAGCATCACACAATATAGCAATAATTCATGACATTCAAAAAGGTGAAATAAAATACATACAATGAATTTGCCTAAATTTTACAAACTATAACATACTACTAACATAGTAAATGTCACAAATTAAGATACTAGCAATAATAAATGCGTTTCAACTTAAAGATACTAGCACATTTTTCAACTTCTACGCCATATTTATAAGTTTTTGAGCATATACGTGGCAGAAAGCCAAACAACGCTGGGCACTTTTTCTAGTTTAGTGATAAAGCAGGATTTATTGTGCAAGGGTATGTATCTTATAATCAAAGACCTTGTGTCATCTTTGGCTTTCATAAAATGGTGATGATTAAAAGTCACGAACCTCCATACGTGCTAGACATTGGGGTCGCCAAGCTACTATAGTCACAAATCAAACATAGCTTCTAAGCTCGCCTAAGATGTGCAAAGGTTTGTGGAAAATTGTATTACTTGCCAACAAGTCAAATCATCCACATCCAAGGTTGCTGGATTATTGCAACGCTTGTGCATTCCTTGTCCTTTGGGTTAGCAAGTTCGAGGTCTTGTGTTGAAGTATTTAGGGGATGCTCATATGTACCTATGAGATGCTATGTACCTATGAGATTATGCCATGTGGTATGACATAAAAGAGTACTATCTATCTATCTTTCCTAACCAAACATGAAGGCATATGATCATCCTTTGTCATCCCATGTGAACTTTGTTGCGAAATTTGGGCTACTATCATCCCATTAGAATAAACTAAATTTGGGCTACTATCAAGCACCATGCAAGGCTACTGTAGCAACTCCACAAGCTGGCAAATTATTATTCCTGTTACATTGTCTTCCCAAATGATCACATCTACATAGTTGTTTTTGGATTGCATTAAAGAAAAGCCCCTCTCAAGTTCTAGATTACATGTCATCTACATACTGATGGGCGGTTCAACAAAGTTAGCTCCAAAAGATAAATAGTTCTCCCATTGAGTTTTCCTCTCATCTATATAAAAATACTGCACATTCTCATTTGGAATTGTACATCGTTGCCCATTAGATACAAAAAAATAGTAGCATCTCAAGACTTTACCCAAACACTGGACAAAGTTGGTAGATAAATAGTTCTTCCATTAGTTCTCCCATTTCTGAGCGTAAGCTCGTAGTATATCTTCAATTGCATACAAAGATACTGCACATTCTCATTTGGAATTCTATATCGTTGCCCATTAAATACAATAGTAGCATCTCAAGACTTTACCCAAACACTGGACTAAGTTGGTAAATGGAAATGGCAAGGTCCAAAATATATCTCAAATAAGAAAGCAAAATACATACTCGCTCTACTTGGCAATGGAAATAAAACTTGTAACTCTTTAAGGTTGTTCAAAGCTTTTGCCAAGAGCCTGAGGTAATTTTTTGCAGATGAGGTAGATGAGGTAGTTGTTGTGCAGGAACACAAGGCTAAGTAATGTCAACAAAAAAGCTACTTGTAAACCCAAGAAGATATGCTGGATGATCATAAATATATACAAATGATGCATCTCCATTGTCCATAGATTAAATAGCTGGATGCTTTAAAAGATTACACAGTTCTAGGTTTGATGTTGGATGGTGCTTTTGAAGTGGAAAAGGACTTCCTTGCTCTTCCCGGTTCCATGAAGTTAGGAGTTGCAGATATTACCCACGCTGCTTCAGAAGCTTGGTCCAGTTGTATGCGCTTTCTATACAGCCACTTGTTATTCTCTTTAACAAATTGGCTCTTCTCTATTAAATATTTTCTCTCCCCTCTGCTACCCTTCGCTATGGAATAGCTCACTCTGAAGGAAATATATGCCTGCAATTTACACAGTTTTTTGTCTCAAGCTGCATAAATATGGGAAAAGTCACAGTTTCAGTTAGTTTACCTCCTCACTGGAACTTGTCTCTGTTTCTAATATTTCCAGCCTCAAAAATCTTAAGGTCTTGCAAGTTGCCCTCACATCCTCTGCTAGTTTTTTCTCATCCCCATCTGACACACACATCCATGTCATAACTGGTTAGAACCAAAAACTGAAAGAAGTTTGTTAACCTTGCATAGAGTAATTCAAAAATACAGAACTGGATGATCAAGGAAAGCTTACCTTCAAAATCAGGATTCTCCTTATGTGTTGTCTGGACAATATAGGGCACAACACCACGAGCATACGCAGTGAATCTGGCTTCTAAGAAGACCACATTTGCCCAAACACTCGTGAGCTACAAGGCAAATTTCGGATGACACATGGAATATTATAATAGATTTCGAGCTACAGCATGAAATGCGTATTAGAGACCACAGACAGTTTATGTTTATAATGCATATTTACAGTCTCTGAATCACGACCAACAGGTAAACGGCAAGATTTACATGATACGTAATACAGTTTGGGAAGTAATGTTAAGCTACATTGCGAAATCAAGAAAGTATTTTGACTCAGGATAAGGAGAAAAGCTTGCATGATAAGACGCATCTACATTTAAAAAAACAGTATTGAACTATAAGCTACAGAGATAACATACTCATTAAAGATTCGGCGTCAGGTTCAAGAGCGCCTGAATGATAAACCCCACAGCATGAATCGTAGCTCAAGAGCTCTTGACCGCCTCCACAAGGGCAAGTTTCTGGTCTAGCTTCTTGGGCAAGGGGGTCCCCCTTGTTCTTGTCTGTGCTGCGACGCTGTTGAAGCAGCTCGCCGAAACCTTTGCCCTTGGCAGCCTTGGTTTGAAAGTGGCGAGCTATGGCTATGGTGGATGGCGCCGGTAGATGCAGGTGGAGTTGGCTATGGCGCACCCCGACGCTTGTGCCCTGGCCATGGAAAAAATTTTCTATAGCCGCTGCAGTGCAATTAACTAAAGCCATCCAGGCCCTAAGGTTTCTAGCTTGATGAATTCTTTGAATCTTGAATTTTTGTCCTGCCGAATTTTATACATATGCTCTTGAACTCTAATGTGCTTAAAAATAAAATTTCAAAAAGCCCTCAACCGTTGGATGTTCAATTCCCCCCAATAGTCTGTCTGCACACCGTACACATGGCAAAACCCAAATCAGAAAGAGCACCATGCTCTAGCCAGCGCGGAGGCTCTACTCCAGCAAGATTTCCACGGCCAGATTGAGATTCGAAGCAAGATTTCCACAGCCAGACTGAGATTCAAAGCAAGATTTCCACAGCCAGATTCAGATTCGAAGCAAGAAATGTTGAAGCTTCATATTCGAAGCAAACATCGTGAGGCCAAGCTCAATGCCGGATCCGCCATCGCTGCCCTGCAATTTGCTGCTTTCTTCGCTTTGCCTTCTGCTCTCCTCTCCTCTGCTTCAGATGTCTGCCTGATGATTTAAACGCAGGAAAACCCTCTCAACAAGCCCTCCATCTTCAGGTAAGGGGCTTTTCATATGACTAGTGTGTCTTATATTTTAAGGCTTACTATTTTAAGGCTTTAAGTGCCACAAATCTTGAGCATCAAATCCTGAACAAGCCACAAATATATATAACTAGCAAAACTGCAAGGTTAGGAAGAAGGCTAGGCAGTCGGGTTCGCGTTGGTTTTTCTTCCATGGTAATTCGAATTGACTTCATTAGACAGTGGTTTCTTTTTTGTTCCCTTTTTTGAGTTTTGGTTGTATTAATGCGACTTTATTTGTCATTTGACATTTGCAGGCTTCTTGAAGTTCTTTTTAAGGTCGCAAAATGTTGAGTGCAATTACGATGCTTTGGGAAAGGATGAGGCTACCGAGTTGTTGGGTGGTGTTACCGAAGGCGTTAATGGTTATCAATGTGCAATGCTGTACTTTGGTTACAATGTGACTATTTCTGAATTGATGGAGATGCAAAACAGTCAAGTGCAGAAGTTGATGTCAAGATTAATGCAAATGTATGGGCATGACTATAAGGCAAAAAATCCAATGACAATAGAGAAAGTTACGTATCAAATTAATCCCGTAATTGTAGTCGAGCTTTTCGGGAACAAGGATTTTTTCCCGAGCCCAACAGATGTTGGTAACAAATGATGTAATTGAATTATAGTTTTCTAAACAATAATGTTTTTCGGTAACCATCAATAAATTGTATCGATCTTCTTTCCATTTATGATGGTTCTTTTAGCAGTTTGGTTGCGTTGTACATTTACGTTGTTCGTAAAGTTATATGTTGTTTGTGATTATGTGAACGCATTTCATAGATAATGATAGGATGTAATTTTTCGTTTTGTGTAGCACCAGCTTCTTTATTATTTATACATGCTCAATTTTGCTTTTGCAGACAATGAGTGCATGATATTGAAACCTATTTATATCTACAAGAAATTTATCGCGGCGGCCAAGTAAAAAAGGATCTCAGCTATGGGGTTGCAAAATGGGGCTTAAACACCCCATCATGGATCGATAGCATTCATTAACAGAACTTTTTTACTTGCAAAAAAGAAGTGGTAGCCATCTCTACAAATAACTGCTTGTTATCTCATTTCTAGCTTGCAAGGGTCTAGGGTCTAGTTTATCTCTGTATCATCTATGTATAAATGACAACTTAAACATCGTTGGAGAACATTTCAAGGTAACAGAGTTACACCCTTTATCTAAGCAGTGACAACGCCCCATGTTTCAATATCAGACTTTTTGAATATCTAAAAACAATATGAGTTCAAAGCATGGTAGGCCCTTAAAGTATTTTATCATGAAAAAAGCCCTTACATATTTTCTAACTTGCCTAAAGTTCAAACATTAAATGCAACTCTTGATAGTTATAGTGCAACGTTTTAACTTCATTTTCGAAGTGGGCTTCATTGGCCCCCTATAGAATGACGAAGGGTATAAATTAGTCTATTATATGCCCACAACAAAGTGCCCTTTATTCCAAGATCTGGACCGTTAATAGCGATCCTCGTTTGTGGGGTATGCATGTACAAGTTTTTATATACTATATATTGAGGTTTGCAAAATACTATAAGATTTGAAAGAATGTACTTAATGGTGTTAATTTTATACACGTATTGTAAATATATTTTTGGGGCTCTCGCTGCCCTACATAACCCCCCGTGTGAATATGCACCCAAACCAAAGGGGGTTTAAGGGGGATTTTAATTTAAATGCGTTAAATGCAATGGTTTATGTTAATAATGTTAATGGTAGTTGTGTGTTGATTATTATATTAAAAACAAATTTTGGGCCCTTCGGGCCCTAACTAAAGCAAACATAGGTAAACTTTATGGGTCTAAACATTAATTACTATAAAAAGCACAATAACATCAAGACAAATAAATTATTTCCATTGCATACCAAGAGCCGCCCAAATATACGCAAACACACTGTTATAAAATGGGCAAAAACAATAATAACATCATAAGGTTTATTGAAAGGGGCCATGGCGCCCAATATAAAGCCAGTACCACTAGTTCAAGAGAATCAACTGTCAAAATAGTTTACAATACCCCCTAATATTGTAAACTGCACATTGTCATGCATATACTAGTGCATATACTAGCATATGATAACATGTGCTGGTATCAATGCAAGCACATAATGTGTAACATCTAATGTGTAACATCTGGTGCAAGATCTCCAACAAATATGGAATGATCTGGACCGGAATCTGTTGCAAGGTTTCCAATAAATATGGAATGATCTGGACCGGAATCACCACGGCTGTTCCATATGCCAAAAGATGCTCAGATCAACCGGTAAAGTTGTTTACAATTTGGCATTAGCATTCCATTATAAGTCTGAAGCACTTCCTTAATAGTCCTTTTGGGTCTGAACTTAGGGCTACTGGTAGGCTCCTGTTCAATCTTCTTCAAAACATCCATGCCCTCCACAACTTTTCCAAAAACAACATGCTTCCTGCATATTAACCATTAATCATTAGGACTAGGAAAATAGAAAATTTTAATAACGAACCACCATCATTGTCAAATATAAAATGGATATCAATGTCAGGCATTTGCACATCCTCTACTGAAGTTAAAGCAAGTTAATGCCAGTGTTTAAATGCCAAAGGGATCCATAGGGATCCAATAATGTGAGCTTTTAAGCGAGAAAAGTATATCAAAATAACTTCGCTAAGCGAGAACATTCCAAACATGAAAACACTGTCACTAAAAGCGAGGTGTGGTAAAAAAAAGCAAACGACTTCTTCTACATGAAGTGCCGGTATTGGTAACACCTTATACAACGAGAATCAAGTGGTCGTACATGGATTCATCACTTAATAACAAGTACTCTAACAAATTCACTCAATAACGAGGCCATAGCAAGGTCAACTATCACCAAGTAAAATAAATTACTACGGTTACCTTGCAACTATAAGGGGTTTGCTTGTTACATTCTCGTAAAAATGACAACAAAGAACACTAGGCGATATCGAAAAATTAAACAGGTTTTACAATAGTTAGCATGGCCGCATCTCAACATGATAGCGAGAGCTCATACCCATCAAGATGTTTTCTTTGGAGCAAAGCGTAAAAGAAGCTGGGAGCCATTCAGTATTGGGCCCGGCATTAGCCATAGATAAGATGTCGGGATCATTATATTTGTGAATGAAGTTTTTTCATGCAGCGATTGAAAGTAATATTAGATTTAAATCACAAATATGTAATTTCACTGCAAATGCAGACCATAGAAGCATACCTTTGAACTTTTCTCCATATATGCTTTCTCCACCACCTCCTGCAAACACAATTCCCAAATCATTTTATGTCGTCCACCGCTTTGTTAAAACTGCAAGGTTCTTACGGTAATTTCCATGCCCATTAGAATTTGCACAACATTAAATCTACTCTACCCAAATAAGACATCGAATTCCACAAGCAAGCAAAGAGAAACTGAAAATAAAATAAAAGCAAGGTATTAAAATGACCTGAGGAATTGCAAGGCTGGCAATGGTGAGGCCGGAGACAAGGTCGGATTTGAAATCACTAAGTTTATATGATGGTCCCCACTGGAGGATAGGAAATATGTACTGCATTCCCAGGATTGCACCCCCACCGAACAAGCCTATCTGCTGTCAGATTTGTAAGCCCGGAAAATAGCATTAACGATAATCTTTACGAATTTCCATTAGCAATACTAAGGTTAAGACTGTAAAGGTTATGCCATTCATGCAGCAAAGTCCGGCTTCTGCCTTCTCTTCCTCTTTCAGTCATGGCCAATTGGATTAGGAAGCTTGGCCTTAAGCCCCAAACGCTTTATCCCTGCATCCTTAAACAGCACGGTAGAATTGGTTGCCAATACTTGCTATATATGGCCCATTGCAGCAAGATTAAATCCCATGGTCCCTTTTAGCCGCTGTATAGCAGGATGAACCGCTGCATGGAGTGAGAGAAGCATGGACCTAGCTGATGGGTTTATAAGAAGTTTCAGACTGTACCTACGGATTTCGCCTGGCAGAGCATCCCGGCCTGCATCGTTAAGAGCCGAAATACTGATCCCGCTCCAAATTCAAAAACAATACCTTTTTCAGGGCCAATCTTGCTGCTTGCATCCAAGTCCTGCTGCTGTGTCCGGTCAGGGTTAAGCAATCGGCAGAGCAGAGAATAAAAACCTAAAACCCATGAGCTCGATATCTACACTAGCTATGGACTTTGTTTAGTTTAAAATACACGAGGGAAATAGACCATGAAATAGGGTGTTTATTCTGAGCCCTTGATTAAGGACCCAAGGACTCAATCTTGACCATTAAAAAAAATGCATGGCACAAGCATCATGCAAACATGGGTCTAAACCATTGAGAATATGAAATTAGAAGATGAAAATACAGTGCGCACTCTAGATGTACGCATTAGTACACTCCCTGAAATACGGCCACCAAATCATATAAAAACCATAGGAAAAAACGTACAAAAATACAAAAGAAACCCCCTGTTATTGTGCTACATATTAAGATAAAACGTTCATTCAAGAGGGAACACAAAGGAGAAAAGACATTAAACCAACATAACTGGCCAAAAAATTGGGCAAAGAGGAAAACAATAATAAGGATCAAGATTGATCCACACAGATTATCAAGGCAATGTAGATACCAGTGTGAGGAGAACTAAAATGACTTGGTTTAATCTAAGCCATTGCGCCCAATATGATCATCCTTAGAGCTTTTTGCACCATTCAAAGCCACTAGACACATACCAGAATCAAATAAGACTCAAGTTCAAGCCTTGATATAAGTTTCCAGAGAAAAAAGTTAAAAGCTACTGCAATTGCAATAAAATGGCAAAGAAATTTAAACAATGTTATAGTAGAAGAAGAAGAGTGCCTATTTGGAATGGCCTTGATCTGGTAGAAAGGTTCAAATCTGATACCAGTCAGATCTTCTCTGCCTCAGTTGCACAAAAGAACAAAATGCTGACGAAACATGGTGGAGAGAGAATCATTGATAGTTCCTTGATTTCAACATCCATGGTGCCATATATTCAAGATCTCACACAAGGAGAAAATTGAAGCCCATGAGTGCCAAACACAGAAACTAGGCCCTGGAATGTGCTCTGCCCAACATGATCAGATACCAAAAAGTGCTCTGCTCCAAAACAACATGGAACTTGTCTGCGCAAGGAGCACGGAACTGGTCTGCACAAAAATCTTACTTATGGCAAAAATATCAAATATCGCTCAGTCAAGAAATGTCTGCGACATTCCTGGGTAAGAAATTTGCCATGTGGCATGTTGCGATTGGAGGAAAACTGCAGAATGTTTCTAACTGTTTTTTACGTGAATACAAAACACAAAGCTGAAGCAAATTCCCTCATACAAATTGAGGAACAACCTATTTGTCGAGGAAGAACATGGTCCAAGACTTCAAACCAGATAGCAGAGCCGGAAACGGAATTTTACAGGAGAAATCTTGTTACAGCCGTAGATGTATGGAGTTAAACATGTGCTTGAAGACTGTTTTGTGAAAGATCCATCAACAAAACTTGAAGACAAACGCCACAACAAAAAACAGGCAAGAAGGTAAACAGGAGGAATTTAACCAGAAACGGGACGATTAGGAGAACAATAAATCAGAAAAATTTGTTGAAATGAGCTATTCTTAACCAGCTCTACTGCAAAGGACGTAACCAGATTCCTGCTGCAAAAGGCCAAAAATCAACCATGTGACTCAAGCTGACAACAAAGCGGTACATAATCTGTACTAAAACTGTGGCAACATAGGGATAATCTGTGAGGACTTCTTTGCCCACTATTATGCTTCTGATATTCGTATTGGACAGAAATCTGAGCTTGCGTTGTTAGGCACTCCAACTAAAACGTGAATCCCTGCTCCTGCAAAGGCAGTTAAAACGGCAGAGTTTATATCATAAAGGCGAACTTGTGATATCCCATGTTCTTCAAAACATCCGCAACATATTCTGGCCTTGGCAATGTTCCAAAAGTGCCCCAACATTCGGATTTTACTCCAATTCAAACCAGTGGGAACTTAGAAAACGGGTTTCTACATGTTTGATCTACTTCATTGCTGACAACTCTACACCCTAGAACCAGACCCCACAGAAAAACTTGAAGCACTGATTCGAATAGGCCCTGAGCAGCGATTAACAGCCGAAAATGAATCTTAGGGAAAAATCGTGACCGAGCCTTTGGTGCAGCAGTTAGGGTCGCTTCCCAAATCCGGCAATGGCGGTGCAATCTATCTAGCTCCGGACCCTTGATGATTGATGATGCTGGGATAGCTACACATGGCACACTCCGCTGCATTTAGATTGCGGCGGAGAACCATGAAAATAAAAAAAAAGAAAAAAGAAAAATTTAAAACACAATTACATATGAGTTGATTGCATTACATATGTGGGGAGGGAGATGAAATATATAGGGCAATCGTCGAATTCTTGGAAACGTATGAAAGAACATATGAAGAAGCCAAATAAGAAAATGGCTAAAGATGTTGAGAAGTATGGATGCATTTTGAACATGTTCCAGTTTGAGATATTGGGGCATGCCGCCAATCAACACGATGCGAACATATTAGAAAAGCAATTTATTCGGGAGCATAACACTGTTAAGAATGGCTATAACAATTTGCGTGGCAATCCTTCAAGTTCAAAAAAGTTTTGGTATTTGACGCGAAATGAAAAATTACGATATTATACAACGTCATATGTGGGGCTGAATGGGAGACGTAAATTGATTATTATTGCGTTTGTATTTGTATGGGACGCTGAAATTGATAAATGTGTTATGTGTACTATAGATTCATGACTTGTGCTCCATGTGTTCCTTATGGTCCTTGAATGTTAAGTTTATAAATTTAATATGATATTTGATTTTCAAGGAATATACTTTAACATTGTTTTTAATCTTCAAGTTCAAGTCGACAAGCATGGACCTCAGGTAGGTCACGCCTATTGGAGTTATCTAGGTTCAATTCCTAGAGGGTACTCTAATTACATTTGCAATCTTGAACATGATTGCAAGCTCATATTGGTTGATTCACATTGATTGCTACATTGTTTACATCAGGCTTTCATAATAAATTCATTTGTACTTGCAACGCGTGATGTATATATTATTTTGTACCATAATCACCAACTTGACCATTGTGTATTTTTGCAAATCCGTCTCTATTTTCCGACCATAGGGTAAATTTTTTATAAAAGTATTCATTTGAGACCATATTTATACTTTCGTATATCTGAATTGAATTTGCACACAAATCTAGGGCCACCCCTGCAATATTTGTCATTTTTGTTTTTTTTTTTTTTTTTTTTTTTTTTTTTTTTTTTTTTTTTTTTTTCGTTTTGGCAGGCTTGAAGCAAGGGATGGGAGAGAGAAGGGTTTTTGCGCAGATGATAAGCTAAACGAAGGTACTTTGGATATAGATGTTGTGGAATGCATTGTCAAAAAAAGAGGTGAATCCCAAGTTACCAACTAAAAGACTTAGTCAATCACAATCATTGAAACAAGCATAGATGAGTGTATTGGATTCAATTAAACCTAGCATAGTTGAAATAAGAATTGTATAGCAATGAAGGGTGGGTAAGACAAGTAGGAATGTTTAACCATCAGATGTATTAGCGTGTTCTCGTTAAGAAGTTGAGGATAAAATATAATGGCCTCATGGCTGTTTAACTTGTTATACATGTGTGTCTATTAAGAGGCACAAAGGCACACCAGGAGACTTTTGACAGGGCCTTGCTTACTAGACGGCTCAGGATAGTCTTACCCTGGTTTCGGGGATCCCGGAGGTAAAAATACCGGCCTCCGGTATCACCACCAGGGCTCGACGGAACCCGTTCCAGGCCCCTCTGTTTCCGTCTTCACGCGTGAGGGGCCGCACCACGGAGGGGCCCCGTCGGCTTCTACCGGCGCCATATCAGGGCCGTCCGTGGTGTTCCCCACCTCCGGTATCACCATAAAAAGTACGTCGTGATCCCGCCGTCCGGAATCACCTCCACGTGATCCCGGCCTCCGGGATCTCCATGCCATGGCCGATAGCTGCGCCTGTATCAGCCGTGGTGAATCCCTCCTCTGGGATCCCCGAATCTGATGGGTGTGATCCCCTCCTCCGGGATCACCATCGCTCGGCCCATATCGGCCGCCCGATATACGCCAGGTTATCCCGGCCTCCGGGATCACCACCATGGCCGATATCGGGGGCCCAAGAATATGCTGCCCTCCAGGATCCCCGCGAGGACTTTTCGGTGAAAACGTCCTTCGGGATCACCACTGCGGGGGCGATCCCCGCTTCTAGGATTCCCATGTACTTTATGCCTGAATCGACGGTGGCCAGCAGCCGTGGACAGATCAAGCGGTCGGTTTTGTACATGCCAGCCCATGCACGAACCAACCATTGAGATCTGGACACCTGGGATGTTGAAAACCACCCTCCGGGATCCCACTTTTGTCTTCCAGAATCTCTCTGCGCTGCTGCATGCACAGACGAATGTTCGAATCGGCCTGGCAGCTATGGACATTTAGGGGCTGGAGGAGAAGATAGCACAGGTATTTATCTGCTTAAGATTAATTTTAGGAGGTAAGAAACGTATATCTGAGCTCCCTTTCTCGCCATTCCCAGCTACGTGCTGAAATACATGTGGAGTCACCCCCTAATGGCATTTTCGACCACAACAACCTACACTGGTTTCCCGAAGAGCACCAAGTTCCTTCTGTACATGGAGGTGGAGAAATGCTTGTCTGGACCTGCTACTTTCCAACAAACCGGGTTGAAGACTTCATTCTTGGAGAGCAAAGAAATTGTGTGGCACCGTGCAGTTTCTACTTAAGGAGTCCCCAGGACAAGACTTTGAACACTCACGTAGTTGCTGATGGACCACGTCAACCTGGCACACGCAGGAAAAGAGTTGAGAGGGGAGAGAGTGTGCGTAGGGGCTGCCAATGCCATTAGGCAACTCTACCTTCTTGCAGATTGCTCGCAAGTTACTTATTATGGGTTTGAGCATAGAAATCTCCAAGGTGAGCCTTCCCATGGTAAATTTGTTGATGTAGAGAAAGGTATCAGATTCAAGCTAGCACCGTGGATCTCTCAGGAATTGAGGGAATGGGTTAGAGAAAAGCTCGTGCATTGGCACACCCCACGAAGTGTTATGAACATGCACGAGGAGAGGTGGAGATTTAAACTCAATGTGCATGGCAAGGATAGTATGTATAGGGATGACGTGCTGAAGATCCGGGATGTTTACAACATTGAGAAGAGTGTTGTTAGAAACACTTGGAAGCTACATGAAAACTTTCCCACTAGCACCAACATGTGGGTGCAACAACATCTAGAGTCCGTCTTCTTCTATGAACATGGTGACACGTTCCAATTGGGAGTGATGACTCCAATCCAAAGAGACGCAATGCTGAAGTTTGGAAAGAATAGGGCCATTTGCATGGATGCAACCTTCAAAACTAATGACAAGAGGTACACTACTTTGGGTTCATGTTAGAGCCTGAACTCTAACCTTGCAAGAAGGATGAAAAACCCAACAATCCAAGCTCAATCTATCAGATCAAAGCAATGCACAACACAAAGAATCCTCATCTCCATAGCTAGATCAAGCAAAAACACTCTCTCTCAATACACTGTCCTTCTGCTCTTCTCTCTCTCTCTCTCTCTCTCAGATAATACAATGCTCATCATGGATACGTGCAAATATCCTGCACGCGTGCATTTGCGTACATCACTCCATATATGGTATACTATCTTCTATACCACCTCAATAGTGGTGAATGTGGTGACAAGTGTGGTGAGTGGTGACAAATGTGGTGAGTGGTGACGAGTGTGGTGAGTGGTGATGAGTGTGGTGATGAGTCTGGTGAGTGGTGATCACCCCAACAGTGGCGACCACAGTGGGAAAATATGCCACTCTGTGGCGGAGAACCCACAACAAAACATACTACTATGGTCCTTGGGACATGTCCCCAAATGACACATTTACATGTATGTTTAGAAAGAAAATACCCTCCTCAAATCCAAATGACTAATACACACCATAGCTCGTTGGATTCGTATCGCCGAAACACATCTTTTGATGTAGGATAGATTGTGTATTATTGATCTGTCACCATCTGTTTTTACAGAAAAACGACCTGCTGTAACCCAAAAGTTCTCCACAAATTCTCTGTAATTGGAGCTATACCAAATCTGAATCCCTTAGAACAACACTTCTCTTTCAAAATAAGGCCTGAGATCCTTGCCATTTCTGGGATTAGGCAACAATTCCCCTTCTGGAATCATCAAGTAGAAAGCCCCACCTGGTACCAACACCATATAGTACATTGTCTCAAATCTTATAGTATTTCGCAAACTATGTTATATAGTATACCAAAACTTGTATAGGCATACCCCACAAACGAGGATCTCTATGTACGGTCTAGATCGAGGAATAAAGGGCATATATGCTTATCCAACAGCTCTCGATGCCCGGAGTCACCCCCCGTGTGAATATGCACCCAAACCAAAGGGGGTTTAAGGGGGAATTTTATTTTAAGTGTGAAATGTAATGGTTTGTGTTATATCTAAAAAAAATTTGGCCCCTTCGGGGCTTTCAACACAAATCATTACATTATACAGAAACAATTGATATTATAACAGGGATTTTATTTTAAAATGCTGGGTATAATAGTTTATGTAAATTAATATTTATGGTTGTTATATGCTAGTTGTTACATTAAAAAAAATGCCTAACAAAAGCAATATGTAGGCCAAGAAACATGACAATATACCATATGATAATAAAATATGTGTGTCTATTAGCTACAAAGTAGACAAGAAAAAATATCTTTGAGATGAAAAGCAACTAGAAACAAAGGCAACTTTAGTGATGTGGTTATTGAGAAACAAATATGCACTCTTTATCTTTGCCAAACAAATGTTAGGGTTTGAAGCCACAAATATACATAGT
The DNA here is from genome assembly GCA_021234155.1 of Isoetes taiwanensis. Lineage (NCBI taxonomy): Eukaryota > Viridiplantae > Streptophyta > Lycopodiopsida > Isoetales > Isoetaceae > Isoetes > Isoetes taiwanensis. Next base: position 4,164,406 of record JAJEKV010000039.1, read on the forward strand.
AACAATATATTTGGGATAACATTGGAATGCCAAAGCATATTTGTCCCATTGTTCCAACTTGCCTATCTGTGATTGCTGCTTGAGATGCTGCAGATGCCCATAATTTGTACTGCAAAAGGGTTCATACCACAATAGAAGAGGACATGGCATAGGTGCCAGATGATGAGCAAGAAGTTAGTAGCATGTGCATCTCTAGCATCGTCAGCATGTCTGCTCCTCTCCAGCATTGCCAATATATTTGCTTCTCATAGAGACATGAAGAAATGCAAAAAATCGAAGATTAAAAGCTTCAAACCTCAACTTAGAAGGCAGGTCACAATTTCCTACACAAAGATGAAGATGATATTACAATAAGATGATGGAAAAAAATGGAATTTCTTCGATATGGTATTATGACCAAAAAAAAAGCTTACCGCAGGTGTATGTGAATGATGAAGCATTATTCTTCACATTGTATAGTAGTTATAACTCAAAAGAAATGATCAGTATCATGATAGAATAATAACAACCATGAAACAAAACCAGGGACATACACGATCCACTATTTGCTGCATGTAATATATTTTTCCAGCTGCTACATGAATGCTTAACCTGATAACGATCATACTGAATGGAAGATACATTGATGACATGACCTAGATATGTGACAAGAACAAGGACACATTTTCACAGACAAGGAAAAGATGCAGGGATTTATCAACAAGTCCATTTCTTACATATTCTCTCAAGTCTAGGTATGGACTTGAACTTCCTAGCAGGTTGTAAAGGAAAAGTTTTGTAGGAAATTGATCAGGATCAGTGCAAAGAGCTAAAGCAACCTGGAGAAATGAAGACTTGAATTCAGGAGTTTGTAGCTTCCAAGCCATCTACGATAGCATGGAATACTAAAACAAGGTATGACAAACATTTCACATTGAATCTCTGTTTTGGGGCAAAATATTTTCTGGAGTAAAGTTGCAAGATATAAAAAGAAATGGGTACCATTGGCACTACCGGATGCTGCTAGTGAAGTATTATCTACAAATGGCAATCAAAGATTACTGCTTTAGTTGCAGCACACAGATCTTTGTTTGATTAAATACTAAAGTAACTTCGTCTGCTTTGGTGTTGCCTGTTGCCATTAAACACATGCCAAATCCAAAACCCTGGAACCATAATCGTTTCAAAAAACAATACTAAACAGGTCTGCTTTGGAAGCCTTTTCTCACCTGAACACAAAAACATACTATAGTGCATAGGAATTGGAACCTTAAGTTGAAGGCCCACTGGAATACCTGAATTGCTTGTAGGAGCCGATTTCAGGCGATTGGCCTTCCCGAGTTGGTTCGAGGAGGGCCAGGAAGGGATTTCGCAGGAGCTTCCTTCCATGGAAGAAACAAACCGTATGAAAACTGCAGCTATTTCTTCTCTGCTTCTTCAGCTCTGCATCCGGCTACACAAGTCAGAGAAAAGCGACCTGCCACAACCTAGATTCGTCAAAGGCATTACTACAGGAATGCCTATCATCGCATGAGAAAAAAGAAAAAAAAAGGCGAAGAAGAAAAGGGTCAGAAGCGTAATTGAGCACATCCTTCGCTCTCTTTCTCGCTTCTTTGGCTATGCATCCGGCTACACAAGTCAGAGAAAAGCCTTCTTGGGTCGCGAAGTTCCTTGGCCTTCTCGGGTCGTGCTAAAATGCATTTTGGGTCGAACCCTAAAATGCATTTGGTCGAGCCGTGCATGCTTCATCAGCTTTAGAAATTCATATGTGAACCATTGGAAATTGGCACTAAAATCAAGGCCGGCGTATGCACACTCTACATGTACCGATTAGTATGTCTCATGGAATACCTCATCAAATCATATAAAAACCTTAAGGGAAAAAAGTATAAAAATATAAAAGAAACCCCCTGTTATTTTGCTACATATTCAATCAGAAATGGGCCTTCCCATGGGCTTTGAAATTTGGATAGATGCTTCTTAGTGGTCCTGCACAACACCAATTGGCCTTCCTCAAATGGATTTATAACCTGTAACTTGTCTTTGATCAGCTTTACTTTCTGTTTATGCCTCATATTGAAGTCTGCTGCTTCTTGTCTCATCTCTTGCAATTGCAGCAAATCATCCATCCTGGGAGATGGAACTTCTCCTAAATTCTCATAATAAGGTAGCTCCACAAATGAACACAAAGGAATGTCCAAATGAATAGGCATCACAGCCTGCACTCCATAAACCAATTCAAATGGTGTAAATCCTGTAGCCAACTTGTAAGTACACCTGAAACTCCATAAGGCACCTGTCAAGTTCATGCCAATTTCTTTGATTATCCTTCACTGTTTTGGCCAAGATAGCTTTCAGAATTTTGTTAGTAGACTCAGCTTGCCCATTGCCCTGTGGATAATAAGCAGAAGCTTGCACATGTTGAACACTAATCTTTTCTGTTAACTGAGCTACTACTTTACCCATGAAATGAGTTCCTCGATCAGACAAAAGAATTGTTGGAACACCAAACCGAGAAATCAAATTGTGATAACTGTGGTATTTTCTGTAGCATGCTTTGCTAGAATTGCTTCTACCCACTTTGTAAACATGCATGTGGCTGCCAATATATACTTATGACCTTTGGAAGATGGAGGATTGATAGGCCCAATGTAATCCAATCCCCACATATGGAACGGACCAACACTCAAAATAGGATGGAATGCCATATTATTATGGCCTGTTAACTGCTTGTGCCTCTGACACTTCTCACATTTGCTAACAAAGTCTCTAGTATCCTTGTAAAGAGTTGGCCAATAATATCCCCAATGAAGGATCTTCCTAGCTGTCGTTCTGGCTGCAAAATGCCCCTGACAATCATGTGCTTGCTGCAACAAATCCCGAGTTTGCTGACTAGCAACACATCTTAATAAGAGACCTTCCATAGTCCTCTTATAAAGAATAGCCTCATGCACCATATAACCAGCTGCTTGTACACTAAGAGCATGCTTTTGTTGCTTTGAAAACGATGAAGGATAAGTCTGATCTTGTAAATACCTGTATATATTGGCATACCAAAGATCCACGGTCTCAATGAACCCCTGTAATACTCCATTATCCTGAAATGCTACTTGCTGGTCTGTTTCCTCTTCTATTTCAGCACCACTACTCAAATAGGAACTTGGATTATGAGCTCCTTGAGCCATCTTAACATACTTCAATTCAAATTCTTGTATGATAAGAGCCCATCTTGTAAACTTAGGATCTTGGACAGTCTTATTGTAAATGCATGGCAATGGGTTCATATCCATATGAATGTAGACATACTGTACATTTGCTGAATTCCATTGTGAAGGAAGAAGATAATGTGTAAATTTATTCAAGGCCCACTTCAATGCCAACCCAAGATGCTCCACATGAGTCTATTTATGCTCTTGTGGAGTTAACAACCTGCTAGCATAGTAATTCACATCATAATGCTTTTGCTGATTTTTCTGACATAGTGTGACAGCCAAAGCTTGCTCCCAAACTGTAAAGAATAAATGAAATGACTCACTCATTCTTGGAGGAATCAACAAAGTTCTCTTTTTCAATTGTCCAAGGCACCATTCAAATGCTTCTTGAGCGTCCTCCTTCCATCTAAAATTCTGCCCTGGCTTCATACAATCCACAAGTGGCTGGGTTATTTTAGCAAAATTGTGCAAATACCTCCTACTAAAACTGAGTTGGCCATATAAGCTTCTCACTTGTGATACATTTGTAGGTGGTTTTACCTTCTCCAAGGCTGCAATCTTACCATGATCCACTTGTAATCCCTTTTCTGAAACATAATTGCCCAATAGTTTTCCTCCTCTAGTGAAGAAAATACACTTAGCAGGATTCAAACTTATACCATCCAGCCGGCATCTTTCAAGAACTTTTCTGAGATGATCCAAGTGATCCTTTCTTGGATTCGAAAACACTGTTAAGTCATCTATAAAGACTCTCAAAAAGTCTAAAATATCATGAAAAGCATATGTCATAGCTCGCTGAAATGTGGCTGGAGCATTTGTGAGGCCAAAAGGTAATACCTTGTAAGCATAGATGCCAAAAGGTGTTCGAAAAGTCGTCATTGCTTGATGTGGTGGATAGATTTGGATCTGATTATATCCTGAGTACCCATCCAAGAAAGAATAGGCCTGATTTCCTGCAACAATATCCAATAAAGTGTCTATGAATGGTGTAGGAAAATGATCTCTTTTGGTAGCTTTGTTGAGATCCCTGTAATCAATGCATACTCGGATTGAGTGGCTTTCTCACTGGTACAATAGAACTGATCCAATCTGAATTTGGCACTGGTACAATAAATCCTGCCTCCAAAAGCTTCATGACTTCAACCTTTACTTGCTCCTCTATTGCTGGACTCATTCTCCTTTGAGCTTGTTGGACTGGTTTTGATCCTTGTTTCAAATCAATGGTACGAACCACAACCTCCGGTGGAATGCCTTTCAATTCTTTGTAATTTCTTGCCAAAACATCCCTGAATTCTCTTAACAAAGATATCAAATCACGTTCCTCCTCTTGAGTAAGATCTCCTCCAATAGTAACCAATTCTTCTTGATTTCCTTGAGAAATATTGATGTTCTTGACTGAATGTGGTGACTGTAATGAAGGTGGTGAGTGTGGTGATGAATGTGGTGAATGTGGTGAATATGGTGACAGTGGTGAATGTGGTGCGTGTGATGACTGTGGTGACTGTAATGGATGTGGTGGATGTGATGATTGTGATGAATTTGGTGCATGTGGTGACTATAATGACTGTGGTGCTGATCTGATTTACCTCATCCTCCAGAATGTGCGCATGCCACCAAGCTGCTTGTACTTGTATAGTGGGCTGATTTCTGTTTACCCCATCCATGCTTGATGTCAAAATCAGCATCTCTACTTGATCTTGATCAATTCCTTGCTGGAATAAAGTCTCCCCAATGGGTCTTTGAATGGAATCTTCCTGCATGTTCACAAGAGTCTCTTGTAACTCCTCTTCACCAATACTTTCAAGTCTTTGGATATACTTATCGGCAACTTGCTGCTGTAAATGACATATTTCTGAAATTTGGGTACCTTTTAACCACTTGTACAAAGTCTTATCTTCCCTGTCACCCACTTCCAAGACATGAAAACAACTAAGACCTTGCTGCCCCGACACCATAGCATTCTCTTTGCTGATTTCTAACTGCGGCCTGCTCAAAGAAGGATTGCAAAGAAAGGTACCTTTTGCTGATTTTAGAGGATGATCTATAGTAACCTTGTGTTCTCCTTGAAAGATGTTCATTTCGCGCTTCCTCCATGAAGTCTCAGCTTGTACGGCATCTAACCATGTACGGCTCAGCAACAAAGTATAAGTTTCAGCATGCACACTCTCTGGAAATTTCAAAACCATGAAATCCAAGATTGCTTCCACCTCATATACCTTGCATAAGACATTTTTTATGACTCCCATAGGCTGCACCTTCATTTGATTGAATGCTTTGAGCATCATAGTTGTCGGTTCCATCATTTTCAATCCAACTTGAAGCATTATATGGTAAGGCACTACATTCACTCCACTGCCGGTATCTATGTTGGCCTCTTTGATTAGATATCCATTAATACTCACATCACAAAGAAATGGTCCAGGATCCTTGGATTGCCGGGCTGGTGGCTCCATTCTCCTCTTGTCAGTATCATTTGATATGATTTGTTGGACTGAAATTTCTGATTTTGTTCTTCCCCCTAACTCTTGCAACAAATTTGGAGAATAATGCATCAATTGCTCAAGAGTAAGTGTAACTTTAGTGGCCAAAACTTGGCTGATCACATCATCTTCATTCTGAATTTCCTCATCCACCATAGGAGGCATCACTATGGGCTGATTTTCTTTCTATAGACTGAACTGCATTACGTGGGCAAAGCACATTGAATTGCACCTTCTTAGGTGCTGACACCTTCAAAGCTTGTTCCTTCAAAGCCTTTGGAAAAGAGGTCTTAGTTTTCTCTGCAATTGGCACTACTCTTGGTTCTTGAACTACCTTTTGTGATCTTGTAACTGCATTTACTTCTCCAATCTCTTCTTCTTGCTGAAATGGGTCATGCTCCACCTCAACAAATCCACAATTTACTACTGATTTTGCCTTCTCTTGCTTCTTAAGCTCCTCAATAAGAGCCTTAACTTGAGGATTATCAATGTACTTTGCATCTTGAATGCGAACATCATTATTAGGAAGAGGTACTGATTCAAACACTTGCTGCTTTGGTGGATACTTGTTGGTTGCCTATTCTGGTTTCCCATGGATTTTCCAACAAGTAGTCTCATCATGCTTGAATTTATCACATAACTTGCAATATAAATGAGCCCCATCCCTGTTTTGGCTGCACCATTTGTGTGGAACCAATTGGAGCTTGTTGGGCAATTGGAGCTTGTGGCATCATTGGCACTTGTGGCATGATAGGTGCTGCTTGCATTGGTTGAATAGGAATAGGTGGTGCTTGTTGCATAACAGCAAATACGGGATTGACCCTCTCAAAGAATCTCTTCTCCCTACATTCTTGATCATTATGGCCCTTTATTTGGCATCTTGAGCAGAATTTCAGCAATCTACATGTAGTATCAGAATGTCCAATAGATTCACAATACTCACAAGTAATAAACTGCACCTCCCTTGGCTTCTCACCAATTGTAAGCTTAGAAATCTTGGCTGCAATATCCTCTGTTTTATGCTCTGGAGCAGCAACTTCATGAATGTATCCCAACTTATCTTCAGCCTTGAGTGCATACTTTTGTGCCTCTAGCAATGTTGTAGGCTGTTTAGCCTTCACCTTATGAGCAATAGCTCGTTTCAGCCCCTTCACATACCATTGGATATCCATTTCATCATTCCTTGCAATCTTCCAATGAACCACGGCTTTGAGAACCGCAATATACCTCTGATTATACTCTCTAATTGATTCATCTTCCTTTTGTGTGAAATTTGTCCACCTTTCCATAGTCTTATCCTTACCATGAACTTCTTGATAATTAGCAATGAAAGCTTCCTTTAATTCCTGATATGTCATGGTATCTGGCTGAGTTTGTGCCCATTCCTCCACTGAATCTTGCAAAGAACTATGAAACCAAAGCAAGTAATCAGCAGCCGGTAACTTACATTGCTGGCAATACCTCTCAAACTTCACAATATGCTTCAAAGGATCCCGATCCACCAGATCATCAAACTTTGGAATCCCCATTGTCTGAAGACCCCATACCATAGGTGATAATACAGCCATCTCTGCCTCTTCTTGGGTTTCTTGAAATTGGAAAAACGAAATTGAATCTCCCTTCAACTTGAAAAACGAAATTGTATTACCTTCTAGATCAGTAAATGGAATCAAAACCTCCTGGATCTGAGAATTAGACCCCAGATCTGCTCCCAAATCTAAAAACGAAATTGAATCTTGATGCAATTTTGAGCCCAAATATTGACTCACCGGTCCCCTTCTTGTTACGATGGAGCTTGGTGGGATCTCCTTCTTACTTCTCTTGGGCATAAAACTATGCTCCCCTTGTCAAATTCTACCCCACAAATCAATTACGGCAAAATTCCCTTCATACAAGAAATTGCTCCTTTCCCAATGGTGCCGTTCTTTACCGACGAACACCAATACCAATGGTAACAACTCCTTTTTCAATGGAAATTCTTGCCGATCAATGGTCTGTCGAGCACCGTGGTCGCCAAATTGTTAGAACCTGAACTCTAACCTTGCAAGAAGGATGAAAAACCCAACAATCCAAGCTCAATCTATCAGATCAAAGCAATGCACAACACAAAGAATCCTCATCTCCATAGCTAGATCAAGCAAAAACACTCTCTCTCAATACACCATCCTTCTGCTCTTCTCTCTCTCTCTCTCTCAGATAATACAATGCTCATCATGAATACGTGCAAATATCCTGCACGCGTGCATGTGCGTACATCACTCCATATACGGTATACTATCTTCTATACCACCTCAATAGTGGTGAATGTGGTGACAAGTGTGGTGAGTGGTGACAAATGTGGTGAGTGGTGACGAGTGTAGTGATGAGTGTGGTGAGTGGTGATGAGTGTGGTGATGAGTGTGGTGAGTGGTGATCACCCCAATAGTTCATTTCCATTCGAGATCTTTTCCATATATTTAAAATGGCTATAGCATTTCAATTCTAGATCCAATGAGAGCTATTGGTTTCTATTGGTTTTTACACTTATTGCTTTCGATGACCATTGCAATGGCTTGCCATTGGCATATGTCATAACCAATTCTCAAAAAACTAGGGCTATAACTAAGTGGTTGAAAGCACTAAAGGATTCACTATGCCTGGATGATCCGGATTGGCACCCTTCTTGCATCATTACTGACGATGCTGATGCTGAAATCAAGGCCGTAAAAAATGTAAGTTCCCAGGCAATTTATCACCCTTCCCCTTTCTTATACTTTCTTGCATACTTTCTAACACTATGGACATTGTACACTTGAGGTTTTCTCAAACGTGCATGTGCAAATATGCTTTTGGCATGTGAGAAGAGCCTGGATTAAGTGGCTACGTAAAAATGTAAGGAGTAAGGTGCATAGAAATGAAATGTTCAAGGAGCTAGGGAATATAATGTACAAGACAGAGGGTCCTGGAGGGGACAATGAGTATGATGAGGAGTACAGGGAAGCTGTTAGGAAAGAGGCCTCAAGAGGTTGGAAGAGTTGGTGAGGAAGTATCCTCAATACCCTAAATTGTCGGCCTACATGAGTAAGGAGTGGACTAAGAACATCTATGAATGGGTATTGGCTACAAGAATGTACATGCACTCCAATCAAGAGACCAATGCAGCCATAGAGGCATGGCATGCTGCCCTTAAGTTGCGCCTAGGCATATGTAAACGTGCACTTCGAGGCAGGAGAATTGACTGGTTGCTCTACATTCTCACAAACAATGTGGAGACACACATGGCTTATATGAGGTAACATTTATATACCACTACCTAGTCTAATTTACCTTGCAAATGATTGATATATAGCTATGTTCTAGGTCTATGAAGGAACATGGATTTGTAGTAAACACCTCACAGGAACAAATACTAGAGTGTGCAATTAGAGGCGCTCGAAATATTGCCAACGAACAAGTCACATTTACCAACTTTGAGGAGGGCAAGGCTGAAGTGCAAAGCGGGCGCACTCTTGGACAGGGCCCGTATTTTGTTGCTGGAGCACACAAGAATTGGGCATGTTGTGATTGCCCTTGGGGAGCCAAGGGTAATATATGTAAGCATCAGGTAAAAGTTATGCAAATGCTTGGCAATTACAGGGTTCAAGATCTCTTACAGGTGTTGGGTTCCCAATATGGGACAATAGGTGGTGGCATGGACCACCTGAAGCCATACGAAGCCGTGCAAGAGAGTTGTGGAGACCAGGGATCCGAGGTGCTTGAGGTAGTATGCCTAGGAGAAGAGTCTCCCTATCCCACAAGCAGTCAAGTGGACTTGAAGAAGACTCAAGCCTCCTTGGAGGCGGTAATTGCTAGAGTGATGTCTAGTGCTGGAAAAGATCCTAACATTTTAGTTGCAACTAATTCTCTCATGAGGCAGCTCGACTTTAGACTTGAGAAGATGGATGACATAGCCGGCACGAGCACTAATATATCAAGTCTACCTGAGCTTACCTTGGAGGTGAACTGTGGTATTAGCTTGTCACGGCTCAAGCCTGTGATAGAACTTGGAAAACGTAAGGTGAAGAAAGCAAGGAAGAGTTGGAAGGAAGTTGAGATGGAGGCTTCATGCAAGTCGCCCTGATTCCCAAATTTTGGGGGCTGAAACATGAGTTTCAGAACTTGTATTTCTCAATCTTTCAATGCATATCACTAAATGTAAATGTTTAAATGTAATGTAATGGTGAAGTGTCTATCCGGTGATCTCGGAGGAGCATATCCTGTCGACGATAAATTTCTCTAAGGGTCTAAGGTCGGGTTTTAAAATTTGTCCCGTCTGCGAACTGGGGATCCCGGAGGACGGCATCGCGGGCTTGGTGATCCCCGCCTCCGGGATCACCAAGCAGACGATGCCATCCTCCGGGATCCCCATCTCGTGGTCGGAATATTTTTTTTATTTTTGTTTCTCTAAGGGTCTAAGGTCGGGTTTTTTAATTTGTCACGTCCGCCGGATGGTGATCCCGGAGGACGGCATCGCAGGCTTGGTGATCTCCGGGATCACCAAGCCCGCGATGTCGTCCTCCGGGATCACCATCCGGCGGACGAAATATTTTTTTTTTTTTTTCTCTAAGGGTCCCCGTTTTTTTTTTTTTTAATTTCTCCCGAAGCCTGCATGGTGATCCTGGAGGACGGGATCGTCTGCATGGCGATGCCATTCTCCAGGATCACCATCTGGCGATGCCGTCCTACGGGATCACCATCTGGCGGACGAAATCTTTTTTTATTTTTTGTTTCTCTAAGGGTCTAAGGTCGGGTTTTCAAATTTGTCCCGTCCGCCGGATGGTGATCCCAGAGGACGGCATCGCGGGCTTGGTGATCCCCGCCAAGCCCGCGATTCCGTCCTCCGGGATCACCATCTCGCGGACGGAATATTTTTTTATTTTTTTTTCTCTAAGGGGCCGCGTTTTTTTTTTTTAAATTTCTCCCGGAGCCTGCATGGTGATCCAGGAGGACGGGATCGTCTGCATAGTGATCCCGTTCTTCGGGATCACCATCTGGCGATATGGGATGACCATCTGGCGATGCCGTCCTACGGGATCACCATCTGACGATGCCATCCTCCAGAATCACCATCTGGCGGACGAAATCTTTTTTTATTTTTGTTTCTCTAAGGGTCTAAGGTCGGGTTTTCAAATTTGTCCCATCCGCCGGATGGTGATCCCAGAGGACGGCATCGCGGGATTGGTGATCCATGCCTCCGGGATCACCAAGCCCATGATGCCGTCCACCGGGATCACCATTTCGCGAACGGAATATTTTTTTATTTTTTTTTCTCTAAAGGTCCGGTTTTTTTTTTTTTTTAATTTCTCCCGGAGCCTGCATGGTGATCCCGGAGGACGTCATCCTCTGCATGGTGATCCCGTTCTCCGGGATCACCATCTGGCGATGCCGTCCTCTGGAATCACCATCTGGCGGACATAATTTTTTTTTTTTAAATTTTTGTTTCTCTAAGGGTCTAAGGTTGGGTTTTTAAATTTGTCCCCTCAGCGAGATGGGGATCCCAGAGGACGGCATCGCGGGCTTGGTGATCCCGCCGCATCGCGGGCTTGGTGATCCCAGCCCGCGATGCCGTCCTCTGAGATCCCGGGGCGAAATATTTTTTTATTTTTTTTTCTCTAAGGGTCCCCATTTTTTTTTTTTAATTTCTCCCGGAGCCTGCATGGTGATCTCGGAGGACGGCATCGTCTGCATGGTGATCCCGTTCTCTGGGATCACCATCTGGCCGGGATCACCATCTGGCGATGACGTTCTCCAGGATCACCATCTGGCGGACGGAATCTTTTTTTATTTTTGTTTCGCTAAGGGTTGAAGGTTTTATTTTAAATTTCTCCCCTCTGTGAACTGGGGATTCCGGAGGTGTTCAAATTTGGGGATCCCAGAGGGGTTCAAATTCAGAGCGCCTGTTTCAATGGTTGGGAAAGGATTGAATGGTTTGGTGTTTTGCAATGACTAACAGCCGGATCCAAATTGGCGAAAAGTAAACAAGGAGAGAAGTGAAAAGGGAAGCAAATTACCACTTCAATTAATCAAAAGCAGTGATTTGGATTCACAATTTCAAACAAAGGGGACAATTTACATGTTACGAACAAATCGGGGACCATTCAAAGATCAACGGGTCACCACCCGAGAAAACTGGTTGCTATCTTCAAGCAAGTAGAAAGTCGATTTTCCAGCAGTGACACGGTCACTTAACTTCTGATGCAGCATCAACTTAAAGCCAGCCCTCAAATTGTCCATGTCTTCTTTGGCAAACCAGTCCCGGTGAATCACCATCTCGAGTCAGTAGATTGTAAGTGGGGAATCCATAATAATCTCACTAAACAAAAACAAGACTATTATCACTCACATCATTCTCCTTGTTGTACATCTCTCTGATGAATTTTTGAACATAGCCAATAACATAGATGCCACAGTCCTGGTTGTTGTGCTGTTGTGGAGCTTCCATCGAAATACAAGGTGCATTATGCAATGCTGATGCCTCATGCTTCCACCTCATGAATACATCACTTAAGAACCTGCAAGTATTGTCATTAGAATACAGCATTGAAAACATAGATTGAATATATTGAAATTGGCAAAAGGCACACTCACAAGGTGATGAACCCTCGGATTGAAGCATGGAGGGGTTCATAGGAATCGAAATGCAGTATGCAAGGGCAGGGCTTCTTCAGCTTCTGGCATGCCAAAGGATCAGCTACCAAAATGAACAGGCTCCAATGGCCACTGCAAAACACTAGCTGCAATAAGTTCAAACTATAACTAGCAATGCAATAAAGAATTCGGAGTCCCAATCCCAAATTACCTTGCGTTAACCGGGATGTAGTAGAACTGTGCATACTGGATTTTCCAATGCGCCATACCAAACGGGGACCGTGGAATTAGCTTCACAAACCGCTCCTAAGCAAAGACACCACGATACGGTTTCAATCCATTTAGGAACATACCAAAAGCGGCCGGGTGCGAGGAGGACATGGTGACGGCATTTTTGAGCCGGAATAGAGTGTGCAAGAACCCTGCCAAAACTGAATTTAGCTTACCATGCAAGAAATAAAAAAAGGACAACACACTTACAGTAAATAAGCTCCTAACCAATCGGCATCGATCTCAGAATCCTTACAACCAAGGGCATCTGGAATAGTGGAGACTTTGAGGGCCTCTGCCTGAGAGATGTGGAATTCAACATCGGATGATTTTGCCCACCTTCAACGAGAGGACTTTGGACCACAATTGGATAATTTAGAGAAAATTTAAAGCGCCAAAAAGCTCCCTTCTAATCCCTCTGTCATATGATATTAGAGCTTCAAAGAAGTAGGGATCCAGCACATACAAATACCACATTTTTATCTTGCTCGGGGTCGAGGGGGCCAATTCATCTACAGTTGCAGGCTCATCCTCTGATTCTTCATGCACAATCTGGTTTGGAGCCATCTGATCTGCATCCCTCTGGGCCTGCACAAAAATCCGCTTCCTTGGGGTACCCTGCCGAGTTGGGGTGTTCGAATTTGGGGTTTTGGGAGGAGGGGAACTAAAATCACGTGTCTTCGCAGCCTCTACCTCCGCACTCACATCATCATCGTCCAATTGGCGCTGTTCAGAGCTCAAATCACCAAAAAAACCTTATCTTCCAAATTGCCATGCTGGCTCCTAATCTTTGCCTTGATCTCCCTTATCCGCTCTTCCTGTAATTCACGTTCTTTGGCCTCCTTTCTCCGCACCTGCAGGTTTATGAACTCGTTGGCCGTGTCATCAAGAAGGCCGAGGGCGATTTGGTCATCTGCCATACGCTCTGCCGAAACCAGGGTAAGACTATCCTGAGCCCTTACTAGACATTGTATGGAGTTGTTGTAAAGTCATAAATGATGCTATTAATTATGCATTTACAAATGCAATTGTTGTTGTCTTTAAATTGGGTAATAACATTGTCCTAAATATTTGCAAAGACGATTTTTGCACAAGGGACCAAAAATGAAGTGTGAATATTAGTGAGATTTGATTGTTATAAGTACTTCAATTTTAACTTATGTATTATGTTCGATCACAACTTTGAGGCGTACAATGTTTTTCACTGAGTAACCTAGAATTTAAGGATTTCTAGTTGACAAGTTTCAACAATTCTGTTACATTGTCTAGATATTTTTATATTTCCAAGCAAATATTAGTGCATGTAAGGATAGTTTATTGTTCCAATAATGATAAGAAATTGCCTCCGACTTGATATACAAAATGAAAATTGTCTTTTACTTGATATGCAAAATGACATCAACATGTAACGAAAGAGTGCACAGCATTTACATCCAACATCTATCCAATTCATCAATCTTCATAGAATTGTCTATTTCTTTCTGTTCTAGACCTTTAGAAATGCTATTTCTGCTTATTTCTTATTAAATGGCCATCAAAATTGTCAAAGCAATCCTTTCAAGACAATCTTAGACTTTTAGAAGCTTGTTGTTGGCATTGCTTGTCAAGTTTTTCATACCCCAAGGAATGCTTATGCCAATGCCTATGAACGACTTGTGTGCAATCACAATGCCTTGCACAAGTTTTAATATGACATTGAGATACATATTGACAATTTTCAGTGTCTGAGATATTTCAATGCCATTATGGAAATCTTGGGTAGCAACGATGGTAAGCCACCCACTTTAGGGATGCTCACCTTTCGCAATGCTTTAAAATAGACCCTTACCTAAGATATTTAAGATATTTAAACCCCTATAATATGCTATTTCATACTAGGCTTTACACAAATTTACCAACATAAAATGTGTCATTCCACGTTTGTCATCCCACATTAACGTCCCCTAAGCTAATAATTACGAAGATGCACTATAACATTAGAACTAAAGAACATCTTTGCCTCTCCTATTTCAATGACCACACCAAATCAAATAATATTATATTACCTCGTACAACAACATACACATTAATCTTTACAAAATGGTCGTAAATTTGGCGTAACACGGCCAATAACCCACTAAATATTTATTGCCCATCCTCAACTACCAACTCGATGTCCTTGGATCCTGTAAATCGAAACAACCCATCAAATCTCAGTCCAAATTCAAACAATCAATGGTTTTTTCCGAGTTCCCTAAATGCGACTTTTTACAGCAATTTGTGCATTTTATAGCTTTGTTTTCTTTGCAATGGCGAAATTTGGATCCAAATTGGAACCTTGATGTCATATTGCGGTCCGATGAAGATCGACAGTGAAGAAATCAAAACCCCACTTCCACTGCAAATGCTGTTCAGAAAGAAATAGAATTTACCTTTGACCGATGTCGAAGCATACCGACATGTAGAAACCGTAGAAATAATAGATACTCCGTCACTAACCATTGCCATATCCAGTTAAATTGTCAAAGGTATAACTCTATGCTTTTTTCAGAAGGAATGTATAACACAAGAATTCTAGATTTTCAAATCCCAATCCTTGATTTTTCTTCCTTTTCTGCCCATAACAAATGTTAGGCGTATTCCTCTTCCAAGCCCAAAACTAGTGTTCTCCTCCCAAGCCGCCCTTTTTTTTATGGTTCCTGCCAACATGGCAATATTTTCTAGTCTTAGGAATACTAAGGTGCACCATAACCTTTTAGAACTAGAAAAACGTGATGGCGCAGATACATTTTGGTGCAACATAAATGTAACATAGAATCTCTCCATATCTTTCTACTAATAGAAGATATCACAACAGGAGGAAGCTGGCGAACAAAGACTAAGCAAGGTATATTTATTCAAAGTTTTCATCCCATATATATTTTGATACATGGGAACCAATGCTCCCTCTACATGTCGCACACTTGGGTTCGACCCCCAAGGGTGCACAAGCACTGGCGCCGGCTTTGCCGGCGGGTCCTTGCATGTTACGGTGTCTCATTTTTAGTGTCCTTTTGTCCACCTAAATTAGCACTATTTTTTAGTATTATGGGAAGAGGAAAATTCAAAATTAACGAGAATATCAGGGGGTGGTTGATTCCCCCTTTCTCGAGGGAGAGAGATCTCGTTTCTTTCTTTCTTTCCTTCCATTTTTTGTTCAGGCTTCTTGTGATCCAATGACTAATGACGAAGACAGGAGGCCAAAATGGCATTTGCAGAAGCAACAACAAAGAGCAAGCAAGATGAGGCAACAATTGTCAAATGAAATTTTAGATTGGAGTATTGAGCACTC
Source organism: Isoetes taiwanensis (assembly GCA_021234155.1). NCBI lineage: Eukaryota > Viridiplantae > Streptophyta > Lycopodiopsida > Isoetales > Isoetaceae > Isoetes > Isoetes taiwanensis. The sequence goes on from JAJEKV010000039.1 coordinate 4,180,263, forward strand.
AAAAATGTGACGACCATACGGATATTCGTATCATATGAACATTATACTCCTATGTACAAAAGATGGTCGTCACACGGATGCAAAAAGATAGTTGCACAAGACAGGGTTTAAACTCGCAACCTTCCAGTTGCGAGTCACACACCCTTGCCAAGTGCACTACCAATAGTTGTTGAAAACATTCCTTCACGTCTTCCTCATATGTGGGACTACCTCCAGAAGGTTCTAGAATGTTCTAGAACCTAAATGCATGTGCGACACTTGGCGATCTCATCCATTGGGTGGCGCGATCACGGGATTGATCTAGATATATAAGGAGGCACCTCCTTCTTGTCAAACCATTAGGTTTCAGCGCCCGGTCTTGAGCCTTCTAGGCATCTGTCTCGTATTCCTGCTTGCCTTCGGGCTATTGTATTCTTGAATCCTGTTCATATATCAGATTCTTTGCCGATCTTGGCGTATTTCTTCTGTATTTCTTGCGTATTTTTCACGTATTTTCCTTGTTTTCGAGTAGGTTCATGGCGGTTTGAACGGAATCCCTTACCGGTTCTTTGCGCTCACGATCCTAAACATTTTTTTTGCTCATAGTTGGTGATTTTATATCTATGGAGGAGGGTTTTATTACAACAGGTCCAGCTGACTTGTTCAAGTATGCCGGCGATTGCGGTTGGACAATAAAGAGCTTAAGGAGCGTATTGCTTCACATGAATCGCTTCTAGCTTCGAGATTGAGGCTATCGAGCCTAAGATCAACTGCCGAGAGAAGTTTGGCGGCACTTTCGGTCCAAGCTCGCGGTTTTTGAATCGAATCGGGCTTGTGATTGACTCCATCCTCATAGATATCCCGGCTCAAGAACAAGTGGGGCTGATTGGTTCTCTTCTCCACGGGGCCAGCTCTAAGTTGGTTTGCTCCTTTATTGGAGAAAGGAGCCCCGAGTTGCAAGATTTTCTTTGCTTTCAACTGCGAGAACTTCGAAGCCGCGGTTTGGAGACCGACCGTCGTCGGCGCCTGGGCGATCCACAAAACTTTGCAACTTAAGGCAAGGCTCGCCCGGCCGGTATATGCATCCGAATTTTGTCAAATTGCGGTAGATCTTGCACGGGATGATATTGCGCCGAGATTGTTTCGAAGGGTTCACGAGAGGATGTCAAAGATATGTTGTTGTCTATGGAGGATCCCCGAGTTTGGAAGAAGCCATCAGATTTGCGGTTCGATGTGATAATCGGCTCTTGAGCGTAGGCAAAGAGACATAGTCGAGGTCTTTCCAATTACACAAGCGCCTATAGCTCGCCTTCCCGGCCTTATCTATAGAATCTAGCGGATCTGGTTGATCGAGGCGATTCGAGGACCCTTATCGCCGTAGAAGCGGCGTCGGAGAGAGGCTAATCTTTGCCTCTCTTGTGGAGGAGCTGGCCATATCGGCTGCTCGTGGATGCCACTGCGGAGCGCCCTAAATCGGTCCGGAAAACCCGGGGGCGGTCAGAGTAGTAGGAGTCTCTCGTCGGTGGCCGCCTTTTCTCGAGACTCCTTCCACATTTCGACATGTTTATTCCATCGGATAAGGTCGACAAGGCATTCTTCATCCCTATATCATTGAAATCGAAGTTGGAGAATTGCAAGTGTTGGCATAACTTGATTGTGGTGCAAATGCTTGCTTTATGGATAGTGCGTTTGCCGGTAAGCACGCCATCCCTAGAAGCAAGGTTGAGCATCACATACGCCGAAGTGATTGATGGACGAGATCTCACCGGGTGCGATCCGCGCGAGAATGTCTTGCGCCTCTTCGGGTTTTGTTCGAGGGGAGTTTCTTGTCGTATTTCTGTTAGTCCTGTGCCTCACGGTACGGGACTATTCATGCATCTGACGGACCAGGTCAAGAACAAGGATCCATCGGTCGACCCGGGTCAGCCATCAAAGGCTCGGTGAAGACCAAGCGGCGGACCACGCGGTCAAAGCTGCGTCCGATCAACAAGAGCCCGCTCGGACAAGTGACCGTCCACGCCAGCGTCGGCGTCGGCGTGATTCTAGGCACTTCAAGAGGCACCGCCAACATTCCTGCAAATCGGGGCCTCCTTTCGAGTCGACGCAGAGATCGGTCGAGTGTCTATATTGGGCCAAAAGGCCATTGTACTATATATATGAGTAGAGCTAGCACATGAGTTTTTAGATGAGTTTTGAGTCTTGTCTCTCTTGGTCTTCTCTCGATTGCGAGAGCTCATGTATGTTCATCATTGATATCAAGGGAGCTTATTATTTTCCTCTCATTGTTCTCTTACGTTACGTTTTCTTCTTCTTGTTCTTTTCTTGCAAATCCCGCGTGACATAGTCCCCGGATTCTCTGTTAGATCAAGGGTCCTCACGAGGAGGGCTGTCTTCTGGCGTTCGAACCGGACCCCAAACAACATCATTTTGCTGCCGGGTGCGATTCGATTTTTCCTTTCTTACATGCGCCATATGCGTCCGGAAATTTCACGCCCGGAAGAACTTCTTTCCCAGACGGCGTCTCGCTTTGGGCGCCATCATAGAAGGGAAGCATGTTCGTGACATGTATGGATCGCGCTTATGACATTGAGGGAGGCCACATTCGGTCTAGGGCTCGGTCGGCGCCACCCACCCCCCTCGTGTCATGTCTCGTCCTAATTCTCCACCTCAAAGCGTGCAAACATTGCTCCTCCGACCTCGGTCTCCTCATCATTATCGGGAGCCCTATCCGGCTCCCACCGCTCAACCTTACTTTCACACCCCGAACATGCCTTCATCCATCGGGTCTTACGGCCATCGCCTCTGCCTTCACAACCATCATCTCCCTACGGGTGGGCGGGGATATCCACGGGTCTCTTTTGCTCCTCCCGGGGAATTTCCCTTCCCTACATTTCCCACCACTCTTCTGTTTTACAACCTTACCGACCTCAAAACCAATGATCGGGCACCTCCGGTACCTCCACCTCGGCAACCTCTTCATCCGGGTCTTTCGGGCACCATGCCACCGCCAACTCCACCTCAATATCCTCATTATCATGTTCTGTCCAGCCCAACACTTTTACCTCTACCTTTCGGACCCTTAAGGCTGACTTATCCTACCTTTGGCAACACGAAGGCAAACCCTTAGACCAAAGTGCTCAGGGCCCACATGGAAGAATTTGAGGCTCGGGCTGTCCTAAATGGTCATGCGCAACCTCAACTGAAATTCCACATCTTTTTTCACCCCGCGGCTGCGTGGCTCCCCTCATCAATGGCTCATGTCCAACAAAAAGCCTTTGGAAACAAGATTGGTCGAAATGGCTTGCTTTTCTTTCTCACTATGGGACCACGGATGATGATCAACTTCATCTCAAGCAACTCAATGACCTTCAACAAGAGCCCACGGAGGCCGCCAGGGATTTTGCGGATCGACTTCACATTACGCTCAACAAACTCAAGGAGTACCCCACACGAGCGGATCTTGGTGCGGTTTCTCCAAGGACTTCCTCCGGCTATCCGACTCATGACTAAATACCTCATAGAAGACTTTGGAGCGGGGCTATCGATCTTGTCAATCACTTTCGGTCAATGTTTCCTCCGGTGGCGTGGCTCTTGGGAGCTCCCTTTCATTCCACCGTCATGGTTCCCCAGGCGGGCTGTTCAACCTCAACCGCCAATCCAGCGGCCATGATCGGATCACGGTGCCATATGCGCAAATATCAAGGCCACTTGGCGAATGAGTGCAACTCCACCAATGGCCCGTCTCATTGTAAAAGATGCAACATGTGCAATCATGCCACGGAAGAGTGCACTCACACTCATCCTACACCTTTCCGTAACAAGATGGTTTATCAAGTGCAAACCACACCTCGGCATCAATCGCAATATCGGCTGACCACCCGCTGCGGATGCAACCCAATCAACTCTATCGACAGCGGGGAGCAACAGCGGGGACCCAATACCGTCCTCCTTTTGATCCTTCAAAAGCTCACTTTGTTATCCTTTGTCAAGAATGGGGTCATACCACCCACGGCGTGTCCTCAACTTCCACAAGTTCAAGTGCGGCTTCACGGCACAAATCGGACCACATCGGTCCGCCTCACGGCTTACCAACTCACGGATTGCTAATGGCAAACAAGGACCAGCGTCTGTTCTTGGAAGCCACCTCGCGCACCTCGGCAATCACGCTATCAACCAGCTCCACGCCAATCAACCTCGGATGGATCAACAAGCACGGGGAAGAAATTTTTTGGGGCACTTAATCCTCCGGTTCAGCCATCAAATTGGGTTGGTTTGGTTTCACGCCGAACCGAGGCGTCCGTCCCTTAACCATTATTTCTAAGGGCACGCATAACCTGCTTTTGCGGTCGATACCATTCCTCATGATGGCGAAAAAAGGTTCACTTTGCACTGATTTGGAGAAACTCATGCCACATGTCATGCCTAAAGTTCGACAAAGCATTTCGAACCTCATGCAAAGCTGGTGAAGGCGCGACGTTAGCCAATGTTCATGCCACTACTCGAGCTCAACAAAGACAAAAACACCTTCCACGTCTCAACCTCCACGCTCTCGGACCTATCCAAATATAGGCTGGCTGGGGTTGACCTACTCAAAGAAGTTCTTTGCTTCATTACCCGCGCCTCCGGCACTGTGGATCAGTGAGATCCTTTTTTTCTCATGTGCCTCACGGAACTCCAAGAGGAACTAGCAAAAATCAAAATTCCTTTAAGTTTGGCCACAATTTTGAAACTCGTCACGCTCTCAAGGACCGGTTACCACTCCATTGTTTTGGTTGGGGTTGTTGCTACCTACCTCTACCCCACGGTACATGCCACGGTGGGCAATCAACAAGTCAATCATGTTCAAATTGATGGAGGTAGCGCGGTCAATCTCATCGCGGATAAACTCGCAAACAGCGGGCATCAAACAACTCTATCGTGCCCCATATGACATCAAATTGGCCAATGGCCATATCACGAGACCTCAAGGCATCGCCTCTTCTTCACATCAACATTGGTGATCTCAGATTCCCCTTGGAATTTGGTGTTTGGAAAGGCTGGAGAAGATCCGGTGATTATGAAATGTTGGTCGGCGGACCTTTTCTCCGCCGGGCCAAGAGTATCCATTCTTGGGCCCGCGGATCGAGTTAGTCATCCGCGGATGGTCACCTCAATGCCACCATGGACTTGGAAACGAGGCAAAATCATTTCCGTCGACAACGGCGAACCCTCTCTCTCCGACACAGGTCGAGGGGCGCCCGAGAATATCTATCGCGTTCGGGCTCCACTGCGAGTGCGCCTCTGTCATCCTACCCGAATATGCTGATCCTTGGGGAGAAATGACTCTTGATCGGGGACCGGCCGCGTGGCTGCTTTGCTTGACCCTTACGGCCTTGCAATCGAATCAGCGTGTTGATCACTTTTGGGATCTTTGAACTTCCCGCGGCTCTGTAGATGTACACCTTGTTTGTCATGAAGCAACCTGCAGCTTGATGACACTTTCGGCAACCTCTCTTTTTCACCACAGCGAGTGCCCGCATCTGTTATGCTTCAACCTCACGCTCATATTGTCGGGACCGAGGAAGTTATCCCCATATTCGGACTCACGAAGTTGAGATTGTGGATGTAGGCAACAATCGGCTGTCCGAATTGTCGCAAATCTTCCGACACCCTATCGTAACGGGGCCGTCCACGCTCTTCAAAAGTTCAAACACATTTTTCGCACGGAGCTAGAGATCTTGGGGATCAACAAAACCTTGGGGAACTCACCATTCCTACCAAATCGATGCATGTCGGTATAGCAGCGGCGATGCGGCTCAACCCAAATTACCGTGATCGGCGTCAAAGGAGGAAATTGACAAACTCCTTCTTTGCCGGTTTGATCTATGAGGTCAAACATTACGAATGGGTGAGCCCCATTGTCATTGCACTTTCGAACACAATGGTAAGATCCGGCGTTTTGCGTGGACTACCGAAAACTCAATCGGAGCCATGGGCGTGATCATTTTCCACTTCCCTTCACGGACCGGGTTACGGAAGAGGTTCTTTGGACATGAGATGTACTCCTTCATGGATGGTTTTTTCGGCTACAATCAGATCTCAATCAAAGAATCGATCAACTCAAGACTACTTTCACCACCCGGGAAGCACTTTTGCCTACAAGGTGGTTCCTTTTGGATTATCAAACTCTCCATCCACGTTTCAGCGTATCATGCTCTCGTTTTTTTTCATGATTTTATGAAGGAAAATCCCTTCTTGCAAATTTTTCAAGATGACTTCTCGCCTACGGTTCCATGGCTGACCATTTGGATAAATTGGAACTTCGTCTTTGAGAAATGTGATGAGTCAGGCATTAGTCTCAATCAGGAGAAATGCACCTTTTGTGTCACCTCGGGTGTTACTGTTAGGACACGTTGTCGAAAGCGGTATCACCACGAGATCCTGCCAAAATCGATTATTGTGCTCAAAGCTCAAGCACCGGCCAATATCAAGGAGACACGCTCTTTCTGGGTAAGGTCAATTATTACTCCACCTTCATTTCACGGACTAGCGACCATTGCGGATCCCATTCATAAACTCACGGGTGATGAATCCACAGGCTTGGAATTCCCGGCGGATCTTCGCTTTCAACGATTGAAGCTTTTGCTTACTCGGCCCGGTTCTTGTTCCTCCTCAATGGGACAAGCCCTTTCATGTTCATGCCGATGTCCGGCGTTTTGCTATTAATTTGTTCTTTCTCAAGAATATGATCGCTGCCGACAAACCAAACCGCTTCGCCCGGCCGAAAACTCAATTACGCTGAGCGCAACTATTACGCCCACAGGCGTGAAGCTTTGGGTCTCATTTTACGTGTCCAAGCGCTTCCGTCACTACCTTTTGGGCGGTCGGATCAAATTCTTTGTTGACCACCAAGCACTCCTTTATTTGATCAACAAATCCCGCCCACGGGCGCATTGCTCGTTGGGTCCTTCTTCTCAAGAATTTGCTCCTTTTGAAATTGTTCACAAAAGGCCAAATCTCATGTTGTCGGATTATCTTTCACGCATCCACCACGGATGATCCCTCCACCGGAGTCTCGGGCGCCTTTCACGGCGCTCAGCGCTTTTTAGTCACGGCAACACCACATTGGTTCCATGACTTTCAGCGAGTACCTCCTCACGGAGCTCTTCCACCCGAGGACATGGCTCTCTCATGCCAAGCGACAATCCCGTCGTCATCAATTTCTCGCGACGTCCGTGACTACACCATGGTTGCGGGACATCTTTACAAAAGGGTAAGGATACCATCCTTCGGCTGTGTTCTACCTCATGAAGTTCCGGATATTGTCCGGAAGCTCATCAAGGGCTCGGTGGTGGTCATTTTCATGGTGACACCACGGCACGCCAAAATCCTTTCTAGCTGGGTATTTTTGGCCCACGCTCTTCAAAGGCGCTCACGCGCCCGCGCGTGTGATGCTTGCCCGGCGTGTGGGGCGGCCCACGACCCGTGGCGCTCTTCCCTTGACGCCGGTCGCCGCGCCACTTCCCTTCGACAAATGGGGAATGGATTTTGTGGGACCCATCGATCCTCTGCGGCAAGCGGCACACCCATGCCCGCTACATTACAGTTCTCACCGACTACGGCTACTAAATGGGCGGAAGCTTTGCGCACTTCCGACAACAACTGCGGCAAGCACAGCCAAGGTCCTCTATCAACAAATTATCCGCGATTTGATCGGCCCCGGGGCTGGTCGGTGATCGTGGTGTCCATTTATCAATCATACCATCAAGGAGCTGACGGATTATCTCGATACATCATCACAAGAGCACACCTTACTATCCTCAAGGTAATGGTTTGGCGAAAGCACCCACAAAACTACGGTCACAATTCTCAAGAAAATTTGTGGACGCTTCGCCTGCAGCCCGGCAAACAAAGCTTCCCTCTTGTTCTTTGGGCCTACAATACTTGTTTCAAAATAGCTCTGAGGTCACACTCCTTTCAAATTGGTTTATGGTCGGGGAAGCTCTCATGCCGTTTGAATACATCCTACCCACTCTATGTTTTTCAACTCAAGCTCGCCCATAATCCGCTTCTTTGACTCAAAGAAAGGGTCTATCAATTGGAACAGTTGGATGAACTTAGAAGGGATGCTTATATTCGTGTTCTTCATGGACAACAGTTGCAAAAATCTTTACATGACAAACAACTGAAGACAAAAACATTCAACGAAGGAGATTTGGTTCTTCTTTATGATTCTCGGTACAAAAATTTTCCGGGTAAACTTAAGTTTCGTTGGCTTGGCCCTTATCAAATTGTTCAAGTGGTTCGACCCAGCATTTTCAAACTGGCTGAGTTAGATGGCACTCCATTACCTACACTGGTTAATGGCTTCCGCCTCAAAACATTTCATCACACAGAAAGCGACAATCAACAAACAGATGCCGTTCAAGACACAACCACAACCGAAAGTGACTAAAACAGTGGCATATTATATTATAGGTGGAATTTTTTACAAAATGTGGGCACAGCCCAGCTATTTCCGCTATGGGCACTGCCCTATATACAAAAAGCGGACTCGAGCCCTATCTACTAAGTCCTAAGAAGAAAAACCCTCTACTCGGGTTGGGGCGAGAGGTGATCTTGCGCAGGATGTGGTAGAGGTAAACTTTCGGGGTCCCAATGAAGGTGCGAGAACCACCTCCATCCCGTTGGTATGAGGATCGGGATGTTCACCATCGAGAACACCACCATCCATTCTCGAGCCCACGATTGTGGCGGCGCCCGAGGTCCGGACAATTCATTTTGCAAGTAATCCACTCTTGGCGGTTAGTGGGCATCGATGCGGTCTCGTTCAAACCGGCGGCGGCCATCATGCCGGCGCCATCGAATGTCTTCGCTTCACTCCGGTTCGTCTTATATAGCCAACCAAGGAACTCCTTGTCGGCGTGGACCAATCAAAAAATCGCCAGCGTGTTTTGCAATGCAAAATTTGTTTCTAAGCAGAGAATCTGTTCTCCGCCGCATATCTAGCCATGGTACCCTCTGACACATTCGTTTAATGATATCCCACTTCGAGTTGCCAGTATTAAATGCCATTGCTTCTTTTCATACCCGTCACCCATTAATATATGTCCTTTGGCCACCTGTCACATCCGATCATTTTCTCACGTCTCATCTCCACTGGTTCATTACTTCTCCCTTGGTTGTTTGGGGACTTAGCCAAATTTTTGCCTCTCATCCCCTCCTTGGCATCTTTCGACAACTGGCACCATCAACGGTTACCGTTTCGCCCTCATCATGACCCTTCGCCCACATTTGCGCGCCCTAAACCTTTTCATCTCTCTGCGCCTTCGTCCTCCGTTCTTTGCCTTCGTCCTCCGCCTTTGAATCACTGTTCTTTTCCGCTAATCTTTGCCATGGCTGCACCAAAATTTTCTACACTTCAAACTCTTTGCTCGGGAACCGGCTCTTTCGAAGTCAGTATCTTTCTTGGCCCACTTTCAGGTGAAGCCCTTGTTGGCCGAATCGTCGTGTGGTCGTGAGCGCCCGAGAAACTTTTTCTGAATTCTCTCAAATGGAACTTCCGGCTCCGAATCGACCCGGTTAGGCGGTTCATCGCTAACATCGTCAACGCCCGCATGGCTACACCACGATGGTCGATGGCACCACCATTTCGCTAACTTCAAAGACCTGATTTACGAGGTATTCCATATTCCTTTGCAAACCCCTTGTTTATCTTGGTCTGCCATACAGGATCTCGATGTCACTGAGTTTGGTGCTCCTGCTTATCATGCAAATGTGCATCGCCTGACCAATATTGACAAGCCCCATGAGACCTTTGTTAAGTTTCTGTGGCGCAAGTTCCTTGGGTATTCTATCAAGAACACCCATATCAATAAACCTTTCTATAATATAGTGGTCACTGCTACTCGCTCAACCCACCACATTGATTGGCCCCAATTGCTGTTCTACCGTCTTCTCCAAGAAGTGGACCGTCTTCGGGCTGCCACTTCTATTTCTGAAGTTTCTGTGGGAGGCCACCTTCAAGCCATTATCCGTCATTACTTTCCTCCCACACCTCCTCCTTCTCATGATTCCACTCAGCGGTCCCTTCCTCAGACTCACCAAGTCGGCACTTCACGCCCTTCTTCCTCTGGTCATGTCAAAATTCCGCACTCCCATGTCACTGTCTCCTCCTCCGCTACAGAATCCAAGCATTCCAGTTCACACCATGTCTCACAAACATCGCAAACCAGGCAACAGCAGGCTCCACCACCACAGCACCCTCGTTAGCTGTTGTATCAGTATCAGCAGGATGCTCAAGCTGCTGTTCTAAAGTTACAAGAATCCCAAGAAGCTCTTATGAATGGGGTTCACACGGCCCTGACGGCCTCAGATGCGGTTCACAGTGACCTTCAAGCTGCCGTCCTCTGAGATCCCGGGGCGAAATATTTTTTTATTTTTTTTTCTCTAAGGGTCCCCATTTTTTTTTTTTAATTTCTCCCGGAGCCTGCATGGTGATCTCGGAGGACGGCATCGTCTGCATGGTGATCCCGTTCTCTGGGATCACCATCTGGCCGGGATCACCATCTGGCGATGACGTTCTCCAGGATCACCATCTGGCGGACGGAATCTTTTTTTATTTTTGTTTCGCTAAGGGTTGAAGGTTTTATTTTAAATTTCTCCCCTCTGTGAACTGGGGATTCCGGAGGTGTTCAAATTTGGGGATCCCAGAGGGGTTCAAATTCAGAGCGCCTGTTTCAATGGTTGGGAAAGGATTGAATGGTTTCAGTGTTTTGCAATGACTAACAGCGGATCCAAATTGAAAACTGAAAAGTAAACAAGGAGAGAAGTGAAAAGGGAAGCAAATTACCACTTCAATTAATCAAACAGAGTGATTTGGATTCACAATTTCAAACAAAGGGGACAATTTACATGTTCTGAACAAATCAGGGACCATTCAGCATCAACCGGGTCACCACCCGAGAAAACTGGTTGCTATCTTCAAGCAAGTAGAAAGTCGATTTTCCAGCAGTGACACGGTCACTTAACTTCTGCAGCATCAACTTAAAGCCAGCCCTCAAATTGTCCATGTCTTCTTTGGCAAACCAGTCCCGGTGAATCACCATCTGGAGTCAGTAGATTGTAAGTGGGGAATCCATAATAATCTCACTAAACAAAAACAAGACTATTATCACTCACATCATTCTCCTTGTTGTACATCTCTCTGATGAATTTTTGAACATAGCCAATAACATAGATGCCACAGTCCTGGTTGTTGTGCTGTTGTGGAGCTTCCATCGAAATACAAGGTGCATTATGCAATGCTGATGCCTCATGCTTCCACCTCATGAATACATCACTTAAGAACCTGCAAGTATTGTCATTAGAATACAGCATTGAAAACATAGATTGAATATATTGAAATTGGCAAAAGGCACACTCACAAGGTGATGAACCCTCGGACTGAAGCATGGAGGGGTTCATAGGAATCGAAATGCAGTATGCAAGGGCAGGGCTTCTTCAGCTTCTGGCATGCCAAAGGATCAGCTACCAAAATGAACAGGCTCCAATGGCCACTGCAAAACACTAGCTGCAATAAGTTCAAACTATAACTAGCAATGCAATAAAGAATTCGGAGTCCCAATCCCAAATTACCTTGCGTTAACCGGGATGTAGTAGAACTGTGCATACTGGATTTTCCAATGCGCCATACCAAACGGGGACCGTGGAATTAGCTTCACAAACTGCTCCTAAGCAGCACACAGCCCTGGTTTCAATCCATTTAGGAACATACCAAAAGCAGCAGGGTGCAGGAGGACATGGTGACAGCATTTTTGAGCCGGAATAGAGTGTGCAAGAACCCTGCCAAAACTGAATTTAGCTTACCATGCAAGAAATAAAAAAAGGACAACACACTTACAGTAAATAAGCTCCTAACCAATCGGCATCGATCTCAGAATCCTTACAACCAAGGGCATCTGGAATAGTGGAGACTTTGAGGGCCTCTGCCTCAGAGATGTGGAATTCAACATCGGATGATTTGCTGCCCACCTTCAACAGAGGACTTTGGACCACAATTGGATAATTTAGAGAAAATTTAAACTGCCAAAAAGCTCCCTTCTAATCCCTCTGTCATATGATATTAGAGCTTCAAAGAAGTAGGGATCCAGCACATACAAATACCACATTTTTATCTTGCTCGGGGTCGAGGGGGCCAATTCATCTACAGTTGCAGGCTCATCCTCTGATTCTTCATGCACAATCTGGTTTGGAGCCATCTGATCTGCATCCCTCTGGGCCTGCACAAAAATCCGCTTCCTTGGGGTACCCTGCCGAGTTGGGGTGTTCGAATTTGGGGTTTTGGGAGGAGGGGAACTAAAATCACGTGTCTTCGCAGCCTCTACCTCCGCACTCACATCATCATCGTCCAATTGGCGCTGTTCAGAGCTCAAATCACCAAAAAAACCTTATCTTCCAAATTGCCATGCTGGCTCCTAATCTTTGCCTTGATCTCCCTTATCCGCTCTTCCTGTAATTCACGTTCTTTGGCCTCCTTTCTCGCAAGACCAAGTGCAGTTTATGAACTTCGTTGGTCGTGTCATCAAGAAGGCGAGGGCGATTTGGTCATCTGCCATACGCTCTGCCGAAACCAGGGTAAGACTATCCTGAGCCCTTACTAGACATTGTATGGAGTTGTTGTAAAGTCATAAATGATGCTATTAATTATGCATTTACAAATGCAATTGTTGTTGTCTTTAAATTGGGTAATAACATTGTCCTAAATATTTGCAAAGACGATTTTTGCACAAGGGACCAAAAATGAAGTGTGAATATTAGTGAGATTTGATTGTTATAAGTACTTCAATTTTAACTTATGTATTATGTTCGATCACAACTTTGAGGCGTACAATGTTTTTCACTGAGTAACCTAGAATTTAAGGATTTCTAGTTGACAAGTTTCAACAATTCTGTTACATTGTCTAGATATTTTTATATTTCCAAGCAAATATTAGTGCATGTAAGGATAGTTTATTGTTCCAATAATGATAAGAAATTGCCTCCGACTTGATATACAAAATGAAAATTGTCTTTTACTTGATATGCAAAATGACATCAACATGTAACGAAAGAGTGCACAGCATTTACATCCAACATCTATCCAATTCATCAATCTTCATAGAATTGTCTATTTCTTTCTGTTCTAGACCTTTAGAAATGCTATTTCTGCTTATTTCTTATTAAATGGCCATCAAAATTGTCAAAGCAATCCTTTCAAGACAATCTTAGACTTTTAGAAGCTTGTTGTTGGCATTGCTTGTCAAGTTTTTCATACCCCAAGGAATGCTTATGCCAATGCCTATGAACGACTTGTGTGCAATCACAATGCCTTGCACAAGTTTTAATATGACATTGAGATACATATTGACAATTTTCAGTGTCTGAGATATTTCAATGCCATTATGGAAATCTACAGGTAGCAACGATGGTAAGCCACCCACTTTAGGGATGCTCACCTTTCGCAATGCTTTAAAATAGACCCTTACCTAAGATATTTAAGATATTTAAACCCCTATAATATGCTATTTCATACTAGGCTTTACACAAATTTACCAACATAAAATGTGTCATTCCACGTTTGTCATCCCACATTAACGTCCCCTAAGCTAATAATTACGAAGATGCACTATAACATTAGAACTAAAGAACATGCTGCCTCTCCTATTTCAATGACCACACCAAATCAAATAATATTATATTACCTCGTACAACAACATACACATTAATCTTTACAAAATGGTCGTAAATTTGGCGTAACACGGCCAATAACCCACTAAATATTTATTGCCCATCCTCAACTACCAACTCGATGTCCTTGGATCCTGTAAATCGAAACAACCCATCAAATCTCAGTCCAAATTCAAACAATCAATGGTTTTTTCCGAGTTCCCTAAATGCGACTTTTTACAGCAATTTGTGCATTTTTATAGCCTGTTTTGCTGCAATGACGAGAAATTTGGATCCAAATTGGAACCTTGATGTCATATTGCGGTCCGATGAAGATCGACAGTGAAGAAATCAAAACCCCACTTCCACTGCAAATGCTGTTCAGAAAGAAATAGAATTTACCTTTGACCGATGTCGAAGCATACCGACATGTAGAAACCGTAGAAATAATAGATACTCCGTCACTAACCATTGCCATATCCAGTTAAATTGTCAAAGGTATAACTCTATGCTTTTTTCAGAAGGAATGTATAACACAAGAATTCTAGATTTTCAAATCCCAATCCTTGATTTTTCTTCCTTTTCTGCCCATAACAAATGTTAGGCGTATTCCTCTTCCAAGCCCAAAACTAGTGTTCTCCTCCCAAGCCGCCCTTTTTTTATGGTTCCTGCCAACATGGCAATATTTTCTAGTCTTAGGAATACTAAGGTGCACCATAACCTTTTAGAACTAGAAAAACGTGATGGCGCAGATACATTTTGGTGCAACATAAATGTAACATAGAATCTCTCCATATCTTTCTACTAATAGAAGATATCACAACAGGAGGAAGCTGGCGAACAAAGACTAAGCAAGGTATATTTATTCAAAGTTTTCATCCCATATATATTTTGATACATGGGAACCAATGCTCCCTCTACATGTCGCACACTTGGGTTCGACCCCCAAGGGTGCACAAGCACTGGCGCCGGCTTTGCCGGCGGGTCCTTGCATGTTACGGTGTCTCATTTTTAGTGTCCTTTTGTCCACCTAAATTAGCACTATTTTTTAGTATTATGGGAAGAGGAAAATTCAAAATTAACGAGAATATCAGGGGGTGGTTGATTCCCCCTTTCTCGAGGGAGAGAGATCTCGTTTCTTTCTTTCTTTCCTTCCATTTTTTGTTCAGGCTTCTTGTGATCCAATGACTAATGACGAAGACAGGAGGCCAAAATGGCATTTGCAGAAGCAACAACAAAGAGCAAGCAAGATGAGGCAACAATTGTCAAATGAAATTTTAGATTGGAGTATTGAGCACTCAAAAATGTGACGACCATACGGATATTCGTATCATATGAACATTATACTCCTATGTACAAAAGATGGTCGTCACACGGATGCAAAAAGATAGTTGCACAAGACAGGGTTTAAACTCGCAACCTTCCAGTTGCGAGTCACACACCCTTGCCAAGTGCACTACCAATAGTTGTTGAAAACATTCCTTCACGTCTTCCTCATATGTGGGACTACCTCCAGAAGGTTCTAGAATGTTCTAGAACCTAAATGCATGTGCGACACTTGGCGCGATCTCATCCATTGGAGTGGCGCGATCCTGACCGTTGATCTAGATATATAAGGAGGCACCTCCTTCTTGTCAAACCATTCCGGTTCAACGCCAGTCTTGAGCCTTCTAGGCATCTGTCTCGTATTCCTGCTTGCCTTCGGGCTATTGTATTCTTGAATCCTGTTCATATATCAGATTCTTTGCCGATCTTGGCGTATTTCTTCTGTATTTCTTGCGTATTTTTCACGTATTTTCCTTGTTTTCGAGTAGGTTCATGACAGTTTGAACCGGAATCCCTTACCGGTTCTTGTCTGCTCTGATCCTAAACATTTTTTTGCTCATAGTTGGTGATTTTATATCTATGGAGGAGGTTTTTATTACAACAGGTCCAGCAGCTTGTTCAAGTATGCCGCCGATTCTGCAGCTTGGACAATAAAGAGCTTAAGGAACGTATTGCTTCACATGAATCGCTTCTAGCTCGAGATTGAGGCTATCGAGCCTAAGATCAGCCCCGCCAGAGAAGTTTGACGGCTTTTCGGTCCAAGCTTCATGGTTTTTTGAATCAGATCAGGCTTGTGATTCAGCTCCATCCTCATAGATATCCCACAGCTCAAGAACAAGTGGGGCTGATTGGTTCTCTTCTCACAGGGCCAGCTCTAAGTTGGTTTGCTCCTTTATTGGAGAAAGGAGCCCCAGAGTTGCAAGATTTTGCTGCTTTCACTGCAGAACTCGAAGCACGGTTTGGAGACACCGATCGTCAGCGCACAGCAGTCACAAAACTTTGCAACTTAAGGCAAGGCTCTCGCCCAGCTTCAGTATATGCATCAGAATTTTGTCAAATTGCAGTAGATACTGCCTGGGATGATATTGCACTTCGAGATTGTTTCCGAAGGGGGTTACGAGAGGATGTCAAAGATATGTTGTTGTCTATGGAGGATCCCCAGAGTTTGGAAGAAGCCATCAGATTTGCAGTTCGATGTGATAATCGGCTCTTCGAACGTAGGCAAGAGAGACATAGTCAGGTCTTTCCAATTACACAAGCGCCTATAGCTACGCCTTCCCCGGCCTTATCTATAGAATCTAGCAGATCTGGTTGATCGGGCAGTTCGAGGACCCTTATCTGCCGCCGAGAAGCAGCGTCGGAGAGAGGCTAATCTTTGCCTCTACTGTGGAGGAGCTGGCCATATCGCTCGTGGATGCCCCGCGGAAGCTTCTAAATCGCCGGAAAACTTCAGGGGGGCGGTCCGAGTAGTAGGAGTCTCTCTCGTCGGTGGCCGCCTTTTCTCGAACTCCTTCCACATTTTCGACATGTTTATTCCATCGATAAGGTCAGCAAGGCATTCTTCATCCCTATATCATTGAAATCGGTTGGAGAATTGCAAGTGTTGGCGCAACTTGATTGTGGTGCAAATGCTTGCTTTATGGATAGTGCGTTTGCCAGTAAGCACGCCATCCCTAGAAGCAAGGTTGAGCATCCTGCTTCTGTCGAAGTGATTGATGGACGAGAGATCTCCTCGGGTGCAGTCACAGAATGTACTGCGCCTCTTCAGGTTTTGTTCGAGGGAGTTTCTTGTCGTATTTCCTGTTAGTCCTGTGCCTCCTGGTACAGGACTATTCATGCATACGACGGACCAGGTCAAGAACAAGGATCCACAGTCAGCCACGGGTCAGCCATCAAAGGCTCAGCCAGAAGACTGGGCAGTTGCACCACACGCAGTCAAAGCTGCGTCCGTCAACAAGAGGGCCCGCCAGACAAGTGACGACCCGTCACACCACCGCGTCGGCGGCCAGCGTGATTCTAGGCACTTCAAGAGGCACCGCCAACATTCCCGCAGAATCAGGCCTCCTTCCGTGAGTCGGCACCGAGATCGGCCCGAGTGTCTATATTGGGCCAAAGGCCATTGTACTATATATATGAGTAGAGCTAGCACATGAGTTTTTAGATGAGTTTTGAGTCTTGTCTCTCTTCAGTCTTCTCTCGATTGCGAGAGCTCATGTATGTTCATCATTGATATCAAGGGAGCTTATTATTTTCCTCTCATTGTTCTCTTTCGCTCGTTTTTCTTCTTCTTGTTCTTTTCTTGCAAATCCCGGCGTGACATAGTCCCCCTGATTCTCTGTTAGATCCAAGGGTCCTCACGGAGGGCTGTCTTGTAGCGTTCGAACCTGGACCCCAAAAACACTGTCGGCCGGCCGGGTCTGCGATTCGATTTTTCCTTTCTTTCATGCCGCCATGTTCCGTCCGAAATTTCACGCCAGAAGAACTTCTTTCCCAGACGGCGTCTCGCTTGGAGCGCCATCATAGAAGGGAAGCTGTTCGTGACATGTATGGATCTGCTTATGACATTGAGGGAGGCCACATTAGGTCTAGGGCTCGGTCGGCCACCCACCCCCCTCGTGTCATGTCTCGGCCCTAATTCTCCACCTCAAGCGTGCAAACATTGCTCACGACCTCGATCTCCTCATCATTATCGAGAGCCCTATCCGCTCCACACCGCTCAACCTTACTTTCACACCCCAGAACATGCCTTCATCCATCGGGTCTTACGGCCCATGCGCCTCTGCCTTCACAACCATCATCTCCTACGGGTGGACAGGGATATCCACAGGTCTCTTTTGCTCCTCCCCAGGAATTTCCCTTCCCTACATTTCCCACCACTCTTCCTGTTTACAACCTTACCGACCTCAAAACCAATGATCAGGCACCTCCAGTACCTCCACCTCAGCAACCTCTTCATCCGGGTCTTTCAGGCACCATGCCACCGCCAACTCCACCTCAATATCCTCATTATCATGTTCCTGTCCAGCCCAACACTTTTACCTCTACCTTTCAGACCCTTAAGCTGACTTATCCTACCTTTGGCAACACGAAAGGCAAACCCTTAGACCAAAGTGCTCAGGCCCACATGGAAGAATTTGAGGCTCTGGCTGTCCTAAATGGTCATGCGCAACCTCAACTGAAATTCCACATCTTTTTCACCACGCTGCGTGGCTCCCCTCATCAATGGCTCATGTCCAACAAAAGCCACTGGAAACAAGATTGGTCCGAAATGAAAACTGCTTTTCTTTCTCACTATGGGACCACGGATGATGATCAACTTCATCTCAAGCAACTCAATGACCTTCAACAAGAGCCCACGGAGCCCGCCCGGGATTTTGCAGATCGACTTCACATTCTGCTCAACAAACTCAAGGAGTACCCCACACAGAGCCAGATCTTGGTCTGGTTTCTCCAAGGACTTCCTCCAGCTATCCGACTCATGACTAAATACCTGCGCCCGAAGACTTTGGAGCAGGCTATCGATCTTGTCAATCACTCACCAATGTTTCCTCCCCGTGGGCGTGGCTCTTCGGGGAGCTCCTTTCATTCCACCCGCCATGGTTCCCCGGGATGGCTGTTCAACCTCAACACGCCAATCCAGCGGTAGCGATCGGATCTGGTGCCATATCTGCAAATATCAAGGCCACTTGGCGAATGAGTGCAACTCCACCAATGGCCCGTCTCATTGTAAAAGATGCAACATGTGCAATCATGCCACGGAAGAGTGCACTCACACTCATCCTACACCTTTCCGTAACAAGATGGTTTATCAAGTGCAAACCACACCTCAGCATCAATCGCAATATCAGCAGCCACCACTGCAGATGCAACCCAATCAACTCTATCAGCAACAGGAGCAACAACGGGGACCCAATACACGTCCTCCTTTTGATCCTTCAAAAGCTCACTGTTATCACTGTCAAGAATGGGGTCATACCACCACGGCGTGTCCTCAACTTCCACAAGTTCAAGTGCAGCTTCCTGGCACAAATCAGACCACATCGGTCCGCCTCACGGCTTACCAACTCTGGATTGCTAATGGCAAACAAGGACGGCCCCGTTTCTTCGGAAGCCACCTCGCGCACCTCAAGAATCACGCTTATCAACCAGCTCCGCCAATCAACCTCGGATGGATCAACAAGCACAGGAAGAAATTTTTCGTGCACTTAATCCTCCGGTTCAGCCATCAAATTGGGTTGGTTTGGTTTCACGCTGCACCCGGCGCCACGCCCCTTAACCATTATTTCTAAGGGCACGCAACCCGCTTTTGCGGTCGATACCATTCCTCATGATGACGAAAAAAAGGTTCACTTTGCACCCGATTTGGAGAAACTCATGCCACATGTCATGCCTAAAGTTCGACAAAGCATTCTCAACCTCATGCAAGCCGGCCAAGGCCGTGACGTTAGCCAATGTTCATGCCACTACTCGAGCTCAACAAAGACAAGAAACACCTTCCACGCCTCAACCTCCACGCCTCGACCTATCCAAATATAGCCGAGGTTGACCTACTCAAAGAAGTTGCCGCTTCATTACCACGCGACTCCAAAGACTGTGGATCCAAAGCAGATCCTTTTTCTCATGTGCCCTCGAACTCCAAGAGGAACTAGCAAAAATCAAAATTCCTTTAAGTTTGGCCACAATTTTGAAACTCGTCCCGCTCTCAAGGACCGTTACCACTCCCCGATCGTTTTTGGTTGGGGTTGTTGCTACCTCTACTCCCCACGGTACATGCCACGGTGGGCAATCAACAAGTCAATCATGTTCAAATTGATGGAGGTAGCGCGGTCAATCTCATCACGCGGATAAACTCGCAAAACAACTGGGCATCAAACAACTCTATCGCGGCCCCATATGACATCAAATTGGCCAATGGCCATATCACGAGACCTCAAGGCATCACGCCTCTTCTTCACATCAACATTGGTGATCTCAGATTCCCCTTGGAATTTGGTGTTTGGAAGGTGGAGAAGATCCGTGTGATTATGAAATGTTGGTCGGCAGACCTTTTCTCCGCCGGGCCAAGAGTATCCATTATTGGGCCACGGACGCTTAGTCATCACGGATGGTCACCTCAATGCCACCATGGACTTGGAAACAGGCAAAATCATTTCCGACAACGCCGAACCCTCTCCGACACCGCATTCGGGAGGACCCCTAATATCTATCACGCTCGAGGGCTCCACCGCGAAGTCGCGCCGGTCATCCTACCCGAATATCTTTGATCCTTGGGGAGAAATGACTCTTGATCGGGACCAGCCGTGGCTCGCTTTGCTTGACCCTTACCGGGCGCCTTTGCAATCGAATCCAACGTGTTGATCACTTTTCGATCTTTGAACTTCCCGCCGCCCACGTAGATGTACATATTTGTCATGAAGCAACCCTCGCTTGATGACACTCAAAGAACCTCTCTTTTCACCACGCAGAGTGCCACGCATCCCTGTTATGCTTCAACCTCCCGCTCATATTGTCCAGACACGGAAGTTATCCCCATATTCCGGACTCGAAGTTGAGATTGTGGATGTAGGCAACAATCACCTGTCCGAATTGTCGCAAATCTTCCGACACCCTATCGTAGCAGGCCGCCACGCTCTTCAAAAGTTCAAACACATTTTCGCTCGAGCTAGAGATCTTGGGGATCAACAAAACCTTGGGGAACTCACCATTCCTACCAAACTCGATGCATGTCCAAGATAGCAACGACAAAGACGGCTCAACCCCAATTACCGCGGATCGCGGCAAAGGCGGAAATTGACAAACTCCTTGCTGCCAGTTTGATCTATGAGGTCAAACATTCTGAATGGGTGAGCCCCATTGTCATTGCACTCGAACACAATGGTAAGATCCGCGTTTGCGTGGACTACCGAAAACTCAATCAGGCCATGGAGCGTGATCATTTTCCACTTCCCTTCACAGACCAGGTTCTGGAAGAGGTTGCTGGACATGAGATGTACTCCTTCATGGATGGTTTTTCTGGCTACAATCAGATCTCAATCAAAGAATCTGATCAACTCAAGACTACTTTCACCACCCCGTGGGGCACTTTTGCCTACAAGGTGGTTCCTTTTGGATTATCAAACTCTCCATCCACGTTTCAACGTATCATGCTCTCAGTTTTTCATGATTTTATGAAGGAAAATCCCTTCTTGCAAATTTTTCAAGATGACTTCTCTGCCTACAGTTCCATGGTGACCATTTGGATAAATTGGAACTCGCGTCTTTCGAAATGTGATGAGTCCCAAGCATTAGTCTCAATCCGGAGAAATGCACCTTTTGTGTCACCTCGTGTTTCGTTAGGACACGTTTGTCAAGAAAGGTGTATCACCACGGATCCCGCCAAAATCGCTTGTGTGCTCAAAGCTCAAGCACCGGCCAATATCAAGGAGACACGCTCTTTTCCCGGGTAAGGTCAATTATTACTCCACCTTCATTCCCGGACTAGCAGCCATTGCAGATCCCATTCATAAACTCACGGGTGATGAATCCACCTGGGCTTGGAATTCCCAGGCGGATGTCGCTTCCATGAGTTGAAGCTTTTGCTTACTCAGGCCCCGGTTCTTGTTCCTCCTCAATGGGACAAGCCCTTTCATGTTCATGCCGATGTCTCGGCGTTTGCTATTGAGTCGTTCTTTCTCAAGAATATGATGCGCATTAATCGACAAACCAAACCGCTACGCCAAATTTAAAACTCAATTCTGCTGAACGCAACTATTCTGCCACAGAGCGTGAAGCTTTGGGTCTCATTTTCTGTGTCCAACGCTTCCGTCACTACCTTTTGGGCAGTCAGATCAAATTCTTTGTTGACCACCAAGCACTCCTTTATTTGATCAACAAATCCACGCCCACGGGCCGCATTGCTCGTTGGGTCCTTCTTCTCCAAGAATTTGCTCCTTTTGAAATTGTTCACAAGGCCGGCAAATCTCATGTTGTCCCGGATTATCTTTCACGCATCCACACAGATGATCCCTCCACTGGAGTCTCAGACGCCTTTCCTGACGCTCAACGCTTTTTAGTCACGGCAACACCACATTGGTTCCATGACTTTCAGCAGTACCTCCTCACAGGCGCTCTTCCACCCGAGGACATGACGCTCTCTCATGCCAAACGACAATCCCGTCGTCATCAATTTCTCCGCGACGTCCGTGACTACACCATGGTTGCAGGACATCTTTACAAAAAGGGTAAGGATACCATCCTTCGACGCTGTGTTCTACCTCATGAAGTTCCAGATATTGTCCGAGAAGCTCATCAAGGGCTCGGTGGTGGTCATTTTCATGGTGACACCACGCACGCATAAAATCCTTCTAGCCGGGTATTTTGGCCCACGCTCTTCAAAGACGCCACGCCACGCCTCGCGACGCGTGTGATGCTTGCCCGGCGTGTGGGACGTACCGCCCGTGGACGCTCTTCCCTTTGACGCCGGCCCGGCGCCACTTCCCTTCAGCAAATGGGGAATGGATTTTGTGGGACCCATCGATCCTCCTGCGCGGCACACCCATGCCCGCTACATTCTGGTTCTCACTGACTACGCTACTAAATGGGCGGAAGCTTGCGCACTTCCAGACAACAACAAGCGGCAAGCCACCCAAGGTCCTCTATCAACAAATTATCACGCGATTTGACTGGCCCACGGAGCTGGTCAGTGATCGTGGTGTCCATTTTATCAATCATACCATCAAGGAGCTGACGGATTATCTCCTGATACATCATCACAAGAGCACACCTTACTATCCTCAAGGTAATGGTTTGGCAGAAAGCACCCACAAAACTCTGGTCACAATTCTCAAGAAAATTTGTGACGCTTCTCGCACAGACTGGCAAACAAAGCTTCCTACTGTTCTTTGGGCCTACAATACTTGTTTCAAAATAGCTACAGGTCACACTCCTTTCAAATTGGTTTATGGTCAGGAAGCTCTCATGCCGTTTGAATACATCCTACCCACTCTATGTTTTCAACTGGCTACTGCCCATAATCCGCCTGCTGCACTCAAAGAAAGGGTCTATCAATTGGAACAGTTGGATGAACTTAGAAGGGATGCTTATATTCGTGTTCTTCATGGACAACAGTTGCAAAAATCTTTACATGACAAACAACTGAAGACAAAAACATTCAACGAAGGAGATTTGGTTCTTCTTTATGATTCTCGGTACAAAAATTTTCCGGGTAAACTTAAGTTTCGTTGGCTTGGCCCTTATCAAATTGTTCAAGTGGTTCGACCCAGCATTTTCAAACTGGCTGAGTTAGATGGCACTCCATTACCTACACTGGTTAATGGCTTCCGCCTCAAAACATTTCATCACACAGAAAGCGACAATCAACAAACAGATGCCGTTCAAGACACAACCACAACCGAAAGTGACTAAAACAGTGGCATATTATATTATAGGTGGAATTTTTTACAAAATGTGGGCACAGCCCAGCTATTTCCGCTATGGGCACTGCCCTATATACAAAAACGGGCTCAGAGCCCTATCTACTAAGTCCTAAGAAGAAAAACCCTCTACTCCGGGTTCGGAGCAGAGGTGATGCGCAGGATGTGGTAGAGGTTCTGCTCAGGGTCCCAGCGAAGGTGCAGAACCACCTCCATCCCGTTGGTATGAGGATCGGGATGTTCAGCCATCCCGGAACACCAGCCATCCATTCTCAGGCCACGATTGTGGCAGCGCCAGAGGTCCAGACAATTCATTTTGCAAGTAATCCACTCTTGACAGTTAGTGGGCATCGTGCAGTTCTCGTTCAAACCAGCAGCAGCCATGCTGAGCGCCATCGAATGTCTTCGCTTCACTCCCGGTTCGTCTTATATAGCCAACCAAGGAACTCCTTGTCGACGTGGACCAATCAAAAAATCGCCAACGTGTTTGCAATGCAAGGCTGTTTCTAAACAGAGAATCTGTTCTCCCGCCGCATATCTAGCCATGGTACCCTCTGACACATTCGTTTAATGATATCCCACTTCGAGTTGCCAGTATTAAATGCCATTGCTTCTTTTCATACCCGTCACCCATTAATATATGTCCTTTGGCCACCTGTCACATCCGATCATTTTCTCACGTCTCATCTCCACCGTTCATTACTTCTCCCTTGGTTGTTTGGGGACTTAGCCAAATTTTTGCCTCTCAATCCCCTCCTTGGCATCTTTCGACAACTGGCACCATCAACGGTTACCGTTTCGCCCTCATCATGACCCTTCGCCCACATTTGCGCGCCCTAAACCTTTTCATCTCTCTGCGCCTTCGTCCTCCGTTCTTTGCCTTCGTCCTCCGCCTTTGAATCACTGTTCTTTTCCGCTAATCTTTGCCATGGCTGCACCAAAATTTTCTACACTTCAAGCTACTGCTCCCAGGGAACCGGCTCTTTTCGAGTCTGTATCTTTCTTGACGCCCACTTTCCGTGAAGCCCTTGTTGGCCCGAATCGTGTGGTCGCAGAACGCCAGAAACTTTACGAATTCTCTCAAATGGAACTTCCGGCTCCAAATCCTGACCAGTTGAAGCAGTTCATCGCTAACATCGTCAACAGCCCGCATGGCTACACCACAGTGGTCGATGGCACCACCATTTCGCTAACTCAGCACCTGATTTCTGAGGTATTCCATATTCCTTTGCAAACCCCTTGTTTATCTTGGTCTGCCATACAGGATCTCGATGTCACTGAGTTTGGTGCTCCTGCTTATCATGCAAATGTGCATCGCCTGACCAATATTGACAAGCCCCATGAGACCTTTGTTAAGTTTCTGTGGCGCAAGTTCCTTGGGTATTCTATCAAGAACACCCATATCAATAAACCTTTCTATAATATAGTGGTCACTGCTACTCGCTCAACCCACCACATTGATTGGCCCCAATTGCTTTTCTGTTCTCACAGTCTTCTCCAAGAAGTGGACCGTCTTGGGCTGCCACTTCTATTTTGAAGTTTTCGTGGGAGGCCACCTTCAAGCCATTATCCGTCATTACTTTCCTCCCACACCTCCTCCTTCTCATGATTCCACTTTCGGCGGTCCCTTCCTCGGACTCACCAAATTCGGCACTTCACGCCCTTCTTCCTCTGGTCATGTCAAAATTCCGCACTCCCATGTCACTGTCTCCTCCTCCGCTACAGAATCCAAGCATTCCAGTTCACACCATGTCTCACAAACATCGCAAACCAGGCAACAGCAGGCTCCACCACCACAGCACCCTCGTCAGCTGTTGTATCAGTATCAGCAGGATGCTCAAGCTGCTGTTCTAAAGTTACAAGAATCCCAAGAAGCTCTTATGAATGGGGTTCACACGGCCCTGACGGCCTCAGATGCGGTTCACAGTGACCTTCAAGCTGCCACTGCACAAGTTCAAACTTTGGAGGCCCAACTTCAAGACAAGCACGGAGCTCTCTCTTACAGGCCGTGATAGATCTCAAAAGTGCACGGGGATCGGACCAGCCTACTTACAGATCGTTGGGCTCAACTCCAATCCGAAATTCAGGACTTATTGGAGCAAAACAAGTCCAAAGATACTCTCCTGAGTGACAAAGAGAAAGATATAGCTAAGCTTGACGCCTTGTACTCAGAGCTTTGTGACAATTACAGCACTCAAGTTCAAAACCTTACCGAGCGTGACGCTCAAATTGCCCCTCTGACGGCTCAGCTCTCCACGCAGACTTCACAGCTCACATCTCTCCAAGATCAGCTTACGGAGGTACAGAAATAGAAAATTCTTGATGACGCGGAGATTGCCGTGCTTCGACTCAATGCTCCTGGGCAATCCACCTCACAGGTCCACACTTCTCATAAACGGGTCCGTGACCAGTCACACCTTCTGTTAGAAAAGGACCACAGGATCCGTGACCTTGAACAACAGTTACAGCACGCTATTCAGTCTGCTGATGAGGCACAAACCAAACTTGACGGCTATATTGCCATCGTTAGCCAGCTGCCTGTTGATTTCCCAGTTCCATCCTGCTATCTGGATTATGTGGTTGCCCGCCGCCACCTCTTTCTTCTAAAGTGGCATGGGGCTGATGGTCCTGTGGATGTTCACCTGCGCACTGCAGATTTTCTTCGGATCTGGCCAGAACTCTCAATTGAAGACAAAGGTTTATGCTGTGCCCTTTTGGTCTTTGATCTCATTCACTGCGATGATCCGGACTTCATCACCTTCAGAACTGTTCAACCTATGGCTTACATTTTTCATGATTTCTATCTGGGTGATACACAGGAGAGATTTCGGGATGGGCCACTTACGTAACTTTTCGTGGTGACCCCACTCTTCAATGGTTGCTTCAGGATAACAACCCCTATCTCGCTGATCATGCTCAGACACACGCTCTTCATCAAGAGTACATGCCTGAGCTTGCACATCATTTACCTCTCTGGCAAGCGGAAGTGCTGCAACAAATAAGGAAGTATCTAGGACATCCTGAGGATCTTCCCTATGCACAAATTTATATGCAACACCTTGCCGGTTACAATCAATTACGTGCTCTTCCTCGGATAGCAAGGCCGCCCCCACAGCCGGGATAGCCCTCTGTCAACTCTCAACTCTGCGCCACATGCGGGATCGTTGGTGTAAAGCTCTTGATCCGCCCTTGTCGATTGAATTCCGGAGCGGGGCTCAAGAACCCACGCCCACGGGCATGGTTCCCTCTCCCTATGCTTCCCTGGGTGTTCCTCCACGCCCCAGGTTCCTGACTTCTGATTGGCGTCTCCCCTTTTGGACAAAGGTCATGGATGGCCATGCTAGATGGACTCCACCTCAGATCTCGACGGATCTCCGGTGGGATCCCCGTTTTGTTCGCCGCTCCCATTGGGAGGAGGGTGTCACTCTTGATAACACCACAATTGGATCTATATTGCTAATGGCGTGGTTGGCAGCGCCTGAGCGCGCTACATGGTCTTGACACCTTCTTGCACGCCGCCACCTCACCGGATCCTTGATCCACCTTCAGCGTGTTTTTGTGCTGCTCTAAAATGCATCTTGCTCGGCTCCTTAAATCGGGCGTCCCATTTTTTCTGCAATCCGAATGCGGCGTCGGTGCCGCCGGCCTCGGAACTGCACGCTCATGGAATGTCGGTTTGTTTCTTCCGGCGCCACGCGCGCCCTTGAAGACATGGTGGCTCTCATTTTCTCGTGATGCTGATCCTGCCCTTGGGCTCAACACTCCCTCCCGCTCTTCAAATCGCCCGGGATCTCATAAGCACTTACCATAATGGTGCGTCCTCACTCCGTGAGGATCACTTTCAGGCCCGATGGCTTCAGCCGAAACACTTCCTCCTTTTCTTCACCACGAGTGTCGTTTGGTGGGGAAGTGTTAGTCTGTGCCTCACAGTGCAGGGACTATTCATCCTCTGACGGACCAGGTCAAGAACAAGGATCCGCGATCGACCAGGGTCACCATCAAAGGCTCGTGAGAAGACCAAGCGGCCGGAACCACGCTTGATCAAAACTGCGTCCAGATCAACAAGAGCCGCTCGGACAAGTGGCGACCCGTCATACGCCAGTCGTCGTGCAGTGATTCTAGGCACTTCAAGAGGCACCGCCAACATTCCTGCAGAATCAGGCCTCCTTCGTGAGTCGGCACCGAGAGATCAGTCGAGTGTCTATATTGGGCCAAAGGCCATTGTACTATATATATGAGTAGAGCTAGCACATGAGTTTTTAGATGAGTTTTGAGTCTTGTCTCTCTTCAGTCTTCTCTCGATTGCGAGAGCTCATGTATGTTCATCATTGATATCAAGGAAGCTTATTATTTTCCTCTCATTGTTCTCTTCTGTTCTGTTTTCTTCTTCTTGTTCTTTTCTTGCAAATCCCGCGTGACATAGTCCCCCGGATTCTCCTGTTAGATCCAAGGGTCCTCACAGAGGGCTGTCTTGCAGGAGTTCCCGAACCCAGACCCCAAACATTTCCTTCAATCTCATTGCTAGCCCTCATGCGCCAATAGTCTTGGGTCTGCCCTGGCTCGAGCTACATAACCCGCAGATTGATTGGCGTACTAGATCATTTCGATTTGCTTGTTCTAGCTCTAGTTCCAGTTCATCTGCAGATCAGGTCTCTACACCAACATCGACTTCGATCCGTGCAGTATCGTGGGCCCCTGACTCTGTCCTTGCTGTTCCATGTTCTGATCTGCCTCTTGCCTCTACTCCAGTTCATGCCCTAGATTACGATCATGTTCTTGATGATGTCCCGGCTCAGCTCTAGTTCTGCTCTTGCTCCGGTTCCGGTTTACGCTCCTGCTCCAGTTCTTGCTCCAGTCCCTCATTTCTGCTCCAGTTCTTGCTCCGGTCCCACATTTCTGCTCGGTTCTTGATCCAGTTCTGTTCCGGTTTGCTCCTGCTCATGTTCATGTTCATGTTCCCGCTCATGCTTTTGTGGAGGTTTCTTCATGCCCTCGCCAGATTATCTCAAGATTTCTCTTCGCGAGTTTGATAAATCTAGAAGGCAAGATCCAAGTTGGTGTTTGCAATCCAGGTTCACCCATCGGCTAGCTCGGCATCAACGAAGTCTGCTCCAATACTCCCAGATAAATATGGCGACTTCTCTGATGTTTTTGACAAAGTCAAGGCCAGCAAACTCCCAGAGCATCGTCCATATGATTGTCCTATTGATTTGCAGCCGGGGACCACGCCGCCATATGGTCCGATATATGGTCTATCTCCCGCTGAGTTGAAGGTTTTGCGGGATTATATTGAAGAGAATTTAGCCACTGGCTTCATTCGACATTCTCAGTCCCCTGCTGGAGCGCCTATCTTCTTCGTCAAAAGAAGGATGGTTATTTGCGTCGGTCGATTGATTATCGCGGGCCTCAATAAAATCACAGTGCCAAATCGGTATCCGCTTCCTCTGATCCCAGAGTTGTTGGAACGACTCCAAGGTGCGCACTATTTTACGAAGATTGATCTTCGGGGTGCCTATAATCTTATTCGGATCCGGGAGGGTGATGAGTGGAAAACAGCCTTTCGTACTCGGTATGGCCATTTTGAGTACACAGTTATGCCGTTTGGACTTACCAATGCTCCGGCAGTATTCCAGCATATGGCCAATGATGTTTTTCGAGAGTTCTTAGACACTTTTGTTATCATCTATTTGGATGATATCCTTATTTATAAGACTCTCGAAGAACATGAAAGACATGTTCGACAGGTCCTTCAAAAGCTTCGTAAGCATGGATTATATGCCAAACTTGAGAAGTGCCAGTTCGAACAGGATAATGTGGAGATGACATATTTAACAAAATTTGGACTTATTCAAGTCTAATAAATATACTTCAAGAATCCCATGATAAGATTTTATATATTTTTAACTCTTATTGATTTTAATAATTTGTTTCAATTTATCTTTAGATCAAAAGTATAATGGTTACTAAAGTATAAAATTGCTTTCTAAACTAATTTATCCTTTTATCTATTTACAATTAAATTTTCATCTAAGAAAAGCTCTATATAATTAAATGTTATTTTTTAAAATACCTAAAGAAAATTTTAGACTGAAATTAATTAAATTATTACACTTATGCTTTAATAAAATAAAAAATTGAAAAACTTATTATTGATTAATTTTCAATATATCTTCAATGATTTATAGTTATAATTAAAACCTTAACTTTATCATTTAATTAATTTCAAATTAAAACTTTTTATAAAGTGTTTTTAAGAGTGTTAAAGCTTGTAAATTGTGAAATTGTCATAATAGTTTCAAGTCATCCTTAACAAACCATCATATTTCATTTAGAAATTATCATGATTGTTAAATATAAAAATTTGTTAAATCACTGAAAATTGAAATTTTATATTCTTGAAATGTCTAATTCTAGATAAATTCGAGTGAAAGTTAATTTGAAATCAATTTTATGCTTTGATAACCGTTAGGTTTTAACTTAAGGATAAACTTATATAATTAGAACTTATATATAAATAATATAACAATCAAGAAGAATTAAACAATACATATATTCTTATAATAGTATTCTTGAAGTGCTATCTATTAAATCTGAATAAGTCCAAGTTTTGTTGAATACGTCATCGGAGTTCCTTGGCTATCGCATCACACCACATGGAGTCTTTATGGATCCTGAAAAGGTCAGCACTGTTCTGGAGTGGCAAACACCTTCATCCGTTCGAGATGTTCAGTGTTTTCTTGGGTTTGCCAATTTCTATCGGCGTTTCATCCGGGATTATTCGGAGATTGCTCTTCCTTTAACACGCCTCACTGTCAAGGACGTGCCATTCGAATGGACTGTGGACGCGGAATCTACTTTTGTTACCCTGAAGCATGCTTTCACCACGGCGCCAGTTCTTGCTCATGCAGATCCTTTGCGCCCATATGTTGTTGAAGCAGATGCTTCTGATTTTGCGCTTGGTGGGATCCTGTCACATGAGGGGGATGACCATGAATTGCATCCAATCGCCTATCTTTCACGAAAGTTTTAGACTGCTAAAATCAACTATCCTATTTATGACAAGGAGTTGTTGGCGATAGTGGATTCTTTCGAGGAGTGGAGACATTTTCTAGAGGGATCTCCTTATAAGGTCACAGTCTACACAGATCACCAAAATCTCGAATATTTTCGATGCGCTTTCGAGTGTGCTCAACCGCCGCCAGGCCCGGTGGCATACTCAAGTATTATCCCGGATTGATTTCGTGATCAAGTACCGTCCTGGATCCCTCCAAGGAAAGCCTGATGCCTTGTCTCGACGCTCCTAAGTGATCCTGCATATGATCAGCAATCACAGGTTATTTTAGGGCCTGATCGGTTCCAGCTTATGGCTCTCACTTTGTTCGAGAGGCCTCATGATCTGACCTTGTTGGAGTTCATTCGAGCATCTCGCCCTCGATCCATTGGCTCAAGATGTATTCTCACACCTTGGCGCCATGCATCATCCTCTCGGCAGATGGGATCGGACTATGATCGTTTTGAGGTTCGAGATGGACTCCTACTCCGTGATGGGCTTCTATATGTGCGGATGGTGCTTCTAGGCTTCGTGTTCTTGGGCTTGCCATGATTCACCTCTGGCCGACACTTTGGAGTAGCCAAGGCTCTTGAACTTATTAGTCGAGTATTGGTGGCGGTCTTCGCCGCTCTGCCGAAGCTTTTTATCGACTGCGGACATCTGTTTGTCGAGCCAAGGTTCCAAGGCATCTTCCTCATGGCCTGCCGGTCCTTGGAAGAGTATTTCAGTGGATTTTATTGTCGAGCTTCCATCCTCCCAGGGCCATAACGCCATCCTTGTTGTTGTTGACCGTTTTTCCAAGATGGCACATTTCGTTCCTTGCAGCACTTCTATCTCTAGTGAAGCCACAGCGGTTCTCTTGCTTCGAGAGGTGGTTCGACTCCATGGCTTACCAGATAACATTGTCAGTGACCACGGCCCTCAATTTGTTGCCAGTTTTTTGAAGCGTCTATTGAAACTCTTGCATGTGGAACGTTTGCTCTCTTCTGGACATAATCCAGAGACCAATGGACAAATGGAGCGCACTAATCAAACCCTTGAGCAGTATTTGCGATGCTTCATCAATTATCAGCAGGATGACTGGGTTGATTGGCTACGCCGCGTAATTTGCTTATAATAATTACGTCCATGCCTCCCACAGCCGGACTCGTTCTTTATTAATTTTGGCATGCATCCCCGGTGGTCTTTGATTGCTCCCGGATATGATTCAGTCAATCCCAGTACCGAGGACAGGCTCGAGAAGCTCCGCATGCTTCATGATGATCTTCAGCACCATCTTCTCCAGGCCCAAGCACGTTATCGTCATCATGCAGATCAACATCGTCAGGACGCTCCTCATTTTGCAGTTGGTGATCTTGTTTGGCTCTTGCGTCGGGATTTGCCGGCGGCTTCGCCCTTGTAACAAGCTTCGACTCACGGGCTTAGGTCCCTATCGGATCATTGAACGAGTTGGTGATGCTGCTTTCCGTCTGGAGCTTCCGCCATCAGTCCGGCTTCACCCAGTGTTTCATGTGTCTTTGTTAGAACCATATATGGCGAATCCATTTCCGGATCGAGTACCTCCACCCCCATTACCAGTCGAGATTAATGATCATGAGGAGTTCGAGGTTCGAGAGATTCTGGACTCCAAGTTTCTTCGTCGACGATTGCATTGCATTACTGCCGTCGATTGGGAAGGTTACTCGCCAAGTGACAGAACCTGGGAGCCTGCCAAGAATCTGACTAATGCACCTGACAAAATTGCGGAGTTTCACCGACGTTACCCGCATAAGCCAAGTCTGAGTACTGGGTAAAAGAAAGCTAGGGTGTCTTACATTTGGCCAAATGTAGAGTAAGAGATGTATCACATTTCAAATACATAACCGTTTTTTCAGTATGTACATAATAGCTATATTATGGAATCTTTTTTTTCGGAACTACTTGCCACGTCAATTAAAACGCAATCATGAAGCAGATTTTAATTCCCGCCGCTCTAACCACTCCAAGAAACGCCTGAACGTTAGGAGAATTTCCCACTTTTCGGCTAAAACTTCGCCCAGACTCCGGGATTTCCCTCCTTCTTGCCGAATTCCTCCGGCTAACCCTAAACCACGCAAGAACCATGATGAACAACGAAGGAACGTAAATGGCGCAAGAAGATTGCAATATCGGGAATGTGACAAAGAAAATGAAGCGTAAGATTGATGAAATTTGTAAATTTATATATGATCGGGTTCAAGATTTACGCCCCTGTGCAAAGGAGAGCTTTAGCAAAACTGAAAACTGCTCGGGATGAAAGGCTGCACTTCTTTTTGAACCCCGCCATTGGAAATCCAAGTAACGAAAAGCAATTTCAAGGATACTATGCTAAAAATATCCGTGAAGGTGCGGGGAAGTGAAACAAGCAAATAGCAATGATAAATTAGCGACTAAGCATTCCTCGTTATCAATGATTGTTGGTGAGAATGGAAAACTTCGGGCAAAAGGAGTAGCCTCCGAATTCTTCAAGTGCAAGCAAGAAACCTCACAAAAGCTGCAATTAGAAGAAAGCGGATGTCATTATCGGTGCTAATATGTGGGCAATTGGCAGAAGGCAACCCCCAGGCGGACATGCTTAGGAATCAACCAAACGGTTGGTAAATGAGTTTTAGTTAGCCCACACAAAAACTTCTCCAAAGTACGGGGATGTCACGAAGAAAAGGACACTTCCAATCCGGTTTTTGGACATGCCCTGTGTTGGCTTTTTTAAGTCTTTTAATCCTCTTTTTTGCAAGCTTGATAGAAGCTAGCTTCTGTGCATCCTGGATAAGTTTAGTAATCCTATTTGCATTCCATGTAAGGGATGTATCTGATATACATTGAAGTACATCCAACTACAGTAATTATATTTTTACACTTGGAGGTACTGAATGAGCTATTTTTAACAGGAAAAGTACTTGGATGTACTTCCAATTACATCCAATGTGGCATAAGGCAGAAAATGTGTTGAAAGCCAGACTGTGTTATTATAGTCTTGATTTTTGTAGTTCCCAAGTACATTATAGTACATTTTAAGCTTTCCTGATCTCAAGATAGTTTTTAAAGATAGGATGATACATAAAAGTATTTAAATGTACTTGGAGTACATTCTTTATACATTTATACATATCATGTACATGGTATGTACTATGTTGTGGTATAGTAGTTGAATGTATATCAAATCATGATCTGAGTGCCATAGAACTAATGCAATGTCTGCAACATCTTTGAATTCGTAAGTAGTTCTAATTTATATCTTACTTATACATGCCGCTTTTTTCCTTGCAGAGTGAATTGTATGAGATGTTCAAAGATGAACATCCTGAAGTGAAGATTAGCATCAGAAAGTTCGAGCTGCTTAAGCCTACCTGTGTGAGAAGGTTGAAAGAGAGGAACACATGCTGCTGCGTGAAGCATGAACAAGCTGATCTATACAGAAAAGCTTTTAGCGTCCTGAGGAGCAAATTTCATGCCAATTGTACATGTTCTTGTGGTGTTTGTGCAGCAGATGAGAACAATGGCATCTGCCAAGCTCCTTCTAAAACATTTAAAAATGTTGGTGCTATGTGGAGAGCTACGATCCGTGCACGTGACAAGGAAGGCGAAGAGTGGCATAGTTTGGACTGTGTCAAGGGAGAGTGCCAGAACTGTGGCACTGAAAATATTCAAATCTGTCCTAAGGAGAAAGAGTCGCAGAATGAGAACATTGAATGGCAAGTTTACAAGTACGTGAACGAACCTTCCAAAGCTGGCACTTCAAGGAGGTTGAAGCTTGTTACCGAAAAGCGGACTCGGTACATTGCTTGACAAGATGTTTCAAAGACCTTACAAAGTTCACTATTCACAACTTTTCAAAGCAAGTTGGCGCGAGCAAACAATTCAGGAAATCGATTGCAAAATTTGAGGGATGATTATGTTTTGTCAAGAATGGACTTTGCAGAGAACTACACTTTGCGACCATTCAGGGGAGGTTCAGTCCGAAGCATTGGAACAATGACCGGATAACTATTACGGTGCATATAACCATGATGAAAGTCAATGGCGAAATGAAAAAAAGCTGTTCATTTGTATGTTTCGATGTTATGAAGCATGATGCTTTCTTTATTCAGGCTGCACTCAAGAAGCACCATATTTGGATGATGCAAAAGGTTTTGGCCACATCAAATACCATGTCATGTGGTCTGATGGGTGTGCTGCTCAATTTAAGTGTTCTCGAGCCTTTTATTTGAATGTGGCCCAATATTATAACAGGTATAAAATTAGGATGCAAAGTGGAATTATTTTGACTCAGGCCATTGAAAAGGAGAACATGATGGCAAAGCTGCTTTGGAGAAAAGGTTCCTAGCGACGAGCAAAGGAAAGAGAATGGTGTTCCGATTTTGGGTGCCAACTCGCTTGCACTTTCTTTGAGACAAAAGAAGTGCAAAATGGACAGAGTCATATGGGAGGTGATGGCGAAGACATTACAGGGGACCCTCGTTCAGATTGTGAGACATTGCACGGTACTCTAGCTATACATTGTGTGTCTGCTATTAATCCAGCTGACCCAACACTTGTCATGTATAGATCCCTGTCATGTTTTTGCAATGGTTGCTTGAATTTCAGATGGGGAGAATGTGAGAATCTCGAGCATTGTGGTGCGTGGAAGCTGCACAAACTGGAGCCTAGTTCGGCCCAGGTCGACGAACAAGAAGAGCTAGTTGGTTTTTATGCAGCTGATGAGCAAGAACTATCCGATGTACTCCAAATTGGAGACATATTTGCATCTTTTGCTGCCCAGGGAATCATGAAAATGTTCCATACTTCGTCCTCCTATGCGTGAAGGAGATGCATATTCTTCAGGAAGATGTGATTGACGACTATGGAAATAGAATGCTTGCTGGTGACAGGGTTATAGCTGGTCATTACTATCAACTGCTACAAGGCACAAAGCACAAGTACAAGCTGTTGGATGACAAAATAGTATTGGTACCAGCTGAATCTGTAATTGGAGCAAAGTTCACGATGCAGCAGGTCAAGCATAAGTTGAAGGGGGCACGTACAGCATATATGATCACACGAGAGGTGCATGACATGCTTATATCAAGCCTACCTGAGATTGTTGAGTGCACATGACTAAGTTCTGTACAAAGGAACTTTCATATTTGCCATCATCTTCTGTTATGTTGAGAAAACTAGTCGATTGCTGTAAGTTTTTTTGTTATTTACTTATTTTTTAATCGAAGTGCATTTTGATACTTCAATTTCAGTATCACATAATATCTTTACGTGACCAAGCAAAATGTATATCAGAAAGTACAAAATGTTTATCAATTGTTGCATGAAGAAGTTCAACTAGTCTGTGTTATGTTGAGAAAACTAGTCGATTGTCGCAAAGTTTTTCTTATTTACTTATTTTTAATGAAGTGCATTTTGATACTTAAATTTCAGTATCACACAATATCTTCTCGTTTCCAAGCACAATGTATAATCGAAAAGTACAAAATGTTCATCAATTGTTGCATGAAGAAGTTAAACTAGTCTGTGAACTTGTTCGTTATAATGGATATCATTAGCTTTTCTTTTGATTCATGAAACAAAGCGTAAAGTGGAACATGTATGGAGACAAAACTCTTGTATTACATATCACAAGATATACAACCTGGTCATATCGGATATGATGCCAATATATACAAGTCCGTTGTTCATGTTTTATATTAACATTAATTTACATTCAAAATCTGGTCACGTACCGATGTGAAGCCGGTACATACTATTCTCTTTGTTTCAATATGTTACTTTCTTGCAGCTTTTGTCCATAGCCCGGACATGCCATCTCTATCCTTGTAGCCCCTCAAAGCATTTGCCTCCAAACAATTTGTTGTTAGTAATCGGATGGATTGCGTGAAAGGATTACGCTTCACATACCGTTGCAGTGTCCGGTGCTATCAACAAACCCTCTAGCCATGGTTTTCGAAGTGTCAAGAGACTGTGTCTTCAACATCACTTTCCCGCCATGAAGGTGGGCATATGCAATTTTCGTTGGGATTGAAGAGCATCTTGTACTTTCTGAGTCGTCTACTATTAGTGTGTTCTTTGTCATTCCTGCGGATACTTCTCGTGATATAAACTCAATTGGCTTCAGATACAAAGGTTTGTCTTCACTTGTCGCAATCCGAAAGGAAAGGCAGCTCAAAGCGTGGCTTCCATCAAAGGTGAACCTTAAGTCCCTTATCAAGGCGTCATTGTGAAGATTTTATCCACTACTCTTGATAGGTTCCATGGAGCTATTGATGACCATATTCCTACTTCAAAGTGTTCAAATACAAATTCCAGGAATTCTCTAGGTGGGGCCTTAAAAACAACACTTTCTTGCCTATTATGTCATAATTTCCAACTAGCTGATCATCTGATACCAAAGTCCTATGTATTTGTTTTGCCAAAACATTATTGATATCAAACACTATCAACCTTTTCGGTACACCTGATATGAAAGAACATGCAATTTATCAATAAAGTATGGTGGAGTTGAATAAAAAGAGATTTTATTCATTAAAATTCAATGAAAAAATGTGTATTTTATAATCAAATAGTGTTTAGCATTCACAATAGGGATAGGCTGTTTCTCAGCCACATTTATTAGTACCAGGTGGTCTAATAGTTTCGGGTGCGATGTGAATGTGGTCTAACTCCTGAAGTAGTGCCCGGGTGAGAACATCACGACGATCAGATGCATACTTTGGCAAGAACCAGTTTCGGGTAATCTGCAAATGTGACAACAATACTTACATAATAAGTATTAAAAACCATTTGTTTGCAAGACAAAAGAAGTGAGACACTCACATTGGTAGTTTTACCACACACGATTGTGTCTACAAACTTCCGTGATATAAGCTGCAACATAGAGACCACATGAATCCCCATCTTTCTGCTGTGGACACTTATGAATCTTCACAACTGGTGAAGGATTTTGTCCATGCTTCAAAAAAGTGGGACACTCGACACAACCGCGTGCCATAGTGAGGATGTGGAGCCTGCAAAAGACCAGATCTATTTTGTAGCAAATGAATGAAAGAAGCTGCTAACATGGTATCCAATCTACTCAATATTAATAAAAGGAGATGTGAAATACAAAATACCTCTTAAGTGCAAGCATGTCAACGCCAATGTCCCGAGTAATTGAAGATCCGAATGTTGATGGTGTTCTTACTCTTAGTAAGTGCCATGTTGAAGATGGCCAAAGTGTGATGTTCAAGAACTCTACATAGCATTGGAATCATGATCCATCCGCACTTCACCAATTTATCCCCTGTAAGAGCTACCTTTACAATATCTCTTCCACGCCGGAGGTCGCCATAGATTTATCTTTTTCGCTTGCCTTGGCCCATGCCGCAAATTCCATGAAGCCGTCCGGTGGGAAGAACCGGGACGTCGGCCTTCTTATCATCCGGAACACGAGTCGCGGTACCTATAACAAGTTGAAAAGGATAAAATTACTAACTTGACTTACACATACGAATGAACAAGTTCAAAGTCCAAGACGGCATACATATCCACATGCCGGTTGGAAAATTTTCCCACATCCATGTCCAAAGACATCTTGTTCAAATAAATAACACTCCATTTCGTGCAAAGATCACGGGAAAATCCTTGCCTTCTTGAGCTTCATCATTCGGTTCAAGAAGGCATCGTATGGCCGTATTCAGAATCGCGATGCGGGTTCAATGACCAATTACATTTACACAAATCATCTACATTCGCCTACTAGTATCCATATTATTTTAAAGTTTTTAACTTGGATACTAGATGTAAAACAAAATGTAAAAATGTAGATCAAGTTACTGTGAGATATCATTATTCCTTTCTGGCGATATGTTTTTCTGAGTCGTAAGATCCATTTCCTTCCTCGCTTTTTGGTTTCCTCACTTTCGGATTCTTATTAGGTCCGAGAATCCTCGTCTTCAACCTCTCCCGATTTCTCATTGTCATGAACTTCAGCGTCCTTTTGCTATGTCGGAAGCAATATTTGACACAAACTTAAAAGTATCCCGCTCTACATCTTGATGCTCGGAAGATTCCTCTTCATTAGGACCCGCAAACATAGGATGTCATGGATTTCTCAAATTTCTTTAATTTGAAATAAAATGCTTTCTTACCTGTTTTCTACTTTGCTTTAATTGTCTTCTTCGTGGCTTTTTAGGCGTGGAGTTCTTCGTGGAGTCACATTTTCTCGGCCGCCGCCTTTACTTTTGAAGATGTGGCCTTAGCCTCGCTCCCTCAATCTCTCGAAGTTCCTCGCCATAACTGAATGTCACCATGCACTGAAGTGCCGACCTCCTCAACCTCAGTATCACCGCTAGAATAGTGATTTTGCTTTTTCCTTCAATCTTGCTTTCTTTCCCTCGGCTACATCTTGCACCTCAATTTTCTTTGGAACCTCCAAAACTGTGGAAAACCGAACCAAGAATAAGAAATTGCTTCCTCCTCGACACAATGCAAATTGAATTTGAAAACAATCGCCTTTTGATCCGTGGTGTAATTTACGCC
Organism: Isoetes taiwanensis; assembly: GCA_021234155.1. Lineage (NCBI taxonomy): Eukaryota > Viridiplantae > Streptophyta > Lycopodiopsida > Isoetales > Isoetaceae > Isoetes > Isoetes taiwanensis. Next base: position 4,219,239 of record JAJEKV010000039.1, read on the forward strand.
AAGAGTTTTTTGGCACTTTGAAGCTCGAAAATAAATCAAATAACAAATGATATCGGGTCTCAAACTAATGGGTCTCTAACCGTTACGTACATATCAATAGTTTGTACATATTACTAGAACTGATCTACATTGAAGTACTTTGAGTACATATACATGTAAAATGACTATTTATCTAGATGGAATGTACATGTAATGTACATGAATGTGCTCCAATGTATGCACATGTACACATCAGACATTACATAAAATACCTCTAAATGTTCTGCCACAAAACTCAGTACACAACTCCTAATTTTATGTATTTAAGTTCTACATTTAGGACCCTACACTGTGAATGTACAACATGTATGTAAGAAACACATATATATATGACATGCAAGCCAAGGAACTATAAGTATAAAAAATAACCAAGACACTCCTACATCTTTGTAGCAAAACCTTAAGTGCAAACAATCTACATGTAAATGGATTCTACATTGCAGTAATCCTGGGTGCAGCAAATTGAATATAAATCATGAAATACTGCTTACCTCCAGTGTACACACCCAAGGTCTTTGAAATGTTATCGTCCCATTTGCATGCTCTTGGGCAGGATAGTCCAGCAGAAATAGAATATGAGAAACAGAAGATATGAAATGAATGCTCGCATGGAGCAACTAGGATAGGTTCATTATTAGCAAAGCCATTACTGCAAAACACACATCCATGCACAGATATGAATTTTTCTTCATTTGGAGAGATCACTAAGCTTGTTTTGGGCTGAAGGAGAATCGCTGCAGAATGCATCATGTACTTATGCATATCATCAAGCCGTCTGCAGCACTCAAACTGAACTTTGTGAGCCTCCTCAAGTTCTGCAATCCTCTTTTCACATAACTCCTTCTCCCGAATGGCTTTCTCCAATGGCTCCTGAATTCTCTTCAGCATTTCTTCCTTCCTGGTTCTATCCCTCATCAAAGGTCAACATCCTGGCCGCACAGTCTTGATGTCTCTCTTATTCCCGCTGAAGGCCGTCGAGAACACTATTGATGTCTTCTTGTATCCGTATAGGTCCTCTTCATGTGCATCCTTTCTTCCTGAAATCTTATTTATATTGTCACGTAATTGCATCGCTGAATTTTCAGTTCTTCAACCTTGGATGTCTTTGCTAATTAACTCTCCATGACACCGCCGCAAATGCGAGTTTCGCAAATTCAAGCTCTTCCTTAGGGTAAAATCCTTGCTGAAATTTAGGAACCTTGGATGTGGATTTAGAGGTCCCAATTTCTTCTGTAATAGCAAATTCTTTTGCTCCTCCCTTTGCCAAATCTTTGGCCAAAACTTTAAAAGTATCCCAATCTACTTTTTTACCTGTCAATTGAAGGGCAAATGCACGAGCAAAGTACTCAGGTACATGGCGATTTGTGACCTCCCGCTTACCAAAAACAATTTCATAATGTTTGTAGAAGTTCTCGGCCCACTCTGGCTTCACGCTAGATTCTTTGAACCCCCGTATGTCTTTGGGCCCCCACTGCTCGTCCATTATCTGTTGTAAATCTGGAAAAATTTCATCTGCATTGACACATCTTACATGCTTTGCTTCCACAACAGCGGGTTCTTCACAAATAAGTCTTCTTTTTTGGCCCCGGGTTCCTCGAAGTTTGAACCTTCCTCTTGTTTTTTGGCTTTCTTGCTAGAATCGGCTATTTTCAAATTTTTGTTTAACTGGTGACTTCCGGAGGCAAAGGCGCCCATTGCTTGGATTTGGGCAAGGATTTCGAGGAAGAAGAATAGTTACAGTCGAACTACTTCGTTGATCACTCACAAACACAAAAAATTGGAACGGCAGCAAATTTTTTTCCTAAACAGGAAACACTTCGCAATCTCCCTCCGAAAAATTGCAATGAAGGTCCGTTCTGGTTGCCACTGCCACTCATAATTTTGAATTGCTGACGTGGCTACTCCTAATCATTACATATCCCAACTAACTAAAATTCAAAAAAATAACAAAAACGGGTGCCTACATGCCCTACATTATACATAATGTAAGGGCATTTTTTTTAGACATCCTAGCTTTCTTTTACCCTACTCCGGCCCCAGCTTCGAGGACTCGTCACCATCGTAGGAGGGGGATGGTGTGACGACCATACGGATATTCGTATCATACGAACATTATACTCCTCGCGATCTCATCCATTGGAGTGGCGCGATCCTGACCGTTGATCTACATATATAAGGAGGCACCTCTTCGTATTCCTGCTTGCCTTCGGGCTATTGTATTCTTGATTCCTGTTCATATATCAGATTCTTTGCCGATCTTGGCGTATTTCTTCTGTATTTCTTGCGTATTTTCCACGTATTTTCCTTGTTTTCGAGTAGGTTCATGACAAAAAAAGCAATTGCAACATGCAGCCTCCATAATCACGAAAACGTTTTTGGATTTGACAGGTTCAATGTCTACAGACCAGAAGAAACAAGTATGGCATCTAGTGGAGAACAACAAAGTTATGCAGGTTGCAGTGTCTGATAAGGAAAAGATTGGTCACAGTGAAATCGTTGGTAGCATCCAAGAAACCATACAACACGTGAAAGGAGTGGAGTCCAATGACAAATTAGCATCAAAAAGAGCAGCATTAGTCATGGCACTTGGGAAGGTCAGGCATGGAAGCAAAAGATTAGCTGCCAAGGCTTTAGGAATTCATCAAAGGAATTGTTCCAGAGCTAAGAAGCACTGTGTTGCAATTAGTAATAAAAACGCATTATGGGCTCTTGGGGGAAGGGAGAAGAAAAAGGATTCCCTGAACCAAGAAGTGATTGAAAAAGTTGTGGATTATTGGACAAACTACACCAGAGTTTTGCCTAACTTCAAGGACGTCAGATCTGGTAGAGGAAAACATCCTAAGCATCCAACACATTACCTTGATGTGAGCCAGGTATACTATCTGTAGATCAGTTTTTTACTAAGTCTTTTTCACGTTTACTAATACTAATATTTTTTATAAGTTTTGAAGTATTGATTCTAATATGATCTGCTAATGGAATTAATCTGCACGTTCTTCTCATGGTAGCAAGTCTTAGTGCTATTGATGGTTGATAATGGATCATTTTTTGATATAGTGCTAAGGTTTCTCACCTTTATAGTGTTGGTGCCACGTTTAGTAATTGTGTTGATGTTAGTGCCACTGTTAGTGATTTTGTAAATGACAGTGCTAATATTACTAATTTTGTTAATGTTGTTCCACTGTTAGTAATTTTGTCAATGTTAGCACTAAACTTAATCTGTAGTTAGTGAAGCACCACCTACCACTACAGATTAGCAATGCTTTCATCTCAATGTCCTAGCACTGGTTAGTGGTTTGGTTTGCTAAGGGTTATGTTGTAATGCTAATGGAATCAGTAATTAGTTCTAAGTTGCTATTCATTAGCAGTTGTTTTTTCTAGTGGTATTAGCATTAGCATTTACTAAGTAGTTTTCTATTCTTATTCTGCAGACAGAATTCTTCACTAGTTTCAAGCAAGACAATCCAGATGTTCAAATTAAGTAGAGAGCCTTCGAGAAATTAAAGCCTTACTTTGTTGTAAAGCTATCTGAATTCAATACCTGTTGTTGCGTCTATCATGAGAGGATGTCAATGCTGAGGGAAGGGGTGAAGAACATGAGGAAAAAGTCCATGGTGCACGGTGCAGATTGCACCTGTGAGTGCAAGATATGTGACCACACGGTAAGCCAAATAGGGTGCAATGCAGCAAGACATGTTTGGCAGTCTAACAGTGACATGTGGAGAAGCATGGTTTGCCCAAAGCCTGAAGGTGAGGAGTGGCACAATGAAGCATGCTTGTCAGGAACCTGCAGCAAATGTGGTGTGGACAAAATGGAAAGGTGTCCAAAAGAAGAAACAAAGGACAGTACCTCAAAAATCACTTGGGAGAACATAGACTACATTGAAATTGGTAAGGATAAAAATGGCAAACCCAAAAAAAGAATTGAGCATCAATATTTACAGACCACCCAATGTTTTGATGGAAACCTTCAGATCTAAAGCAAAGAAGTTTGTGACACATAATTTCAGGTATAAATGGCAGCAAGCCATGTTTAGACAACTACTGAACAGGTTTGCTGATGATACTATTGTATCAGTGGTTGACTTTGCAGAGAATTACTCTTTCAAGGAGCAGAATGAAGTCCAGTCCAAGCATTGGCATAATGAGCAGATCACTATTCTTGTGCACCTCACATATAGAAGGGATCCTGAGACACTAGAAATGATCAAGGAAGAACATTTTTATATATCTGATGACAGAAAACATGATTCTTTGTAATTGCTTTCTCTTACACAATCATTGGATGCAAGAGAAGGAAATCACTTTGAAGAAGCATTATGTCTTCTCACATGGTGTAGCCTCACAATTCAAAGGTAAAAAATCGTTTTACTTTGATGCTAGATTCAAATCTTTAACAGGTTTAGACATGATGTGGAACTTTTGGTGCTCTGGCCATGGGAAGGGAGAACATGATGGTGCAGGAGCAGTAATAAAGAGGGCTTTGAGAGCAAAGACAGTTTGAAGGGCAAACAAGATGGCCAATGCACACGAGGTGGTGGAATGGCTAAAGCAGTACATGTCAACAGCAGGACCCACAACATATAAAAAGAAGATTCAAACTGTAAGTAGAACTTTTTGGGAGGTTGAAATAGGACAAGTGGACAGAAAAAATCAGTGGAAGCACATCCTATTGAAGGGTCTAGAAACCTTCATTGTTTCCATGGGTGTTCAAATCACATGACACATTTGTGTCGAAACCCTCTTGCTTTTTGCACATATTGTTTAGATTTGAATTGGGAATCTTGCCCCAATGTATCATATACTAAGAAGTTTGAACTAGTTGTGGTACAACCCATCAAAGCTATCGTTGAAGAAGAAGTACATGATGAAGGAGAAGAAGCATATATTGGCAACGCTGACTTATGTAGCATGCAAGTATCTATAGGTGATGTCTTTGCAAGTGGTGGCTCCAAATAACAATCACGAGAATGTGAAATTCTACCTTATGTAAAAGAAGCTAAGTACTTGGTGTTAGAAGACTTTGTAGATATGCAAGGGCAGAAGTTTGTGAAAGGGGATGAGGTCATAGAAGGGACATACTATGAGAAGTTGGTGAATTGTAAATCCAGCTACAAGTTTTGTAGAGGAAATAAAGCAATTATTTATGCCACTCAAGTTGCAAAGAACAAAGTCAGATTGGTTCAAGCAAAGCACATTGTTAAGCGGGGAGTGGTTTACACTCTAAGTGCCAAAGAAGAACAAGATATTCGAGAGAGGCTTCCCACGTTGTTGGAATAGTGGAAAGAGCAATTGTGTAAAGGGTACTATATATGTACTTTTATGAATATAAAGAAGTTTCTGTATTTTGCATTCTCATTTTTGATGCTTCAGTTACAGAATTTTGTACTCGAATGTTGAATGAATTCCAAGGTAAAACAGAATTAGAAAAAGACACAAGGCACAAATTTACACAAGGCACAAGGTATAACAAAACCACAAATTTACAGAAAGGCACAAGGCCATCATCCACATTAAAGAAGGCACTAAGGCCTGGATTACAGAAGGCACAAGGCCTGGATTACAGTCAGCACAAGGCCATTACAATTAAAGGCACTAAGGCCTGGGTTAAACAAAAGGCACAAGGCCTGGATTAAACTAAAGGCATAATAAAAAGGTATTACAAAACCAATTGATTAAAACAGAAAATACCAGAATACTTCAGAAAGGTACAAGGCCATCATATATTAAAAAAGGCACTAAGGTCATCATATATTACAAAAGGCACTAAGGCATGTGTTACAGGGGTCGGCACAGCCATTACATTTCAAAGGCAATAAGGCCTGTTTCACAGAAGGGTGAGATCAAAGAAAGGCACTAAGGCCATTACAAAGAAAGGCACTAAGGCCTATTGCATCTGTTTTTTCAAAAAATTACAAAGGCACAAAAGGCCCGTTTCTGAACTTGATCAAAAGAAAAAAAAAACAAAAGGTAGCTTTCTGAGCTGCCGGGACTTCAAGCTTCATCTGTAAGAAAAGTTTCGAAAGTTAGAAAGCCTGTAATAAAAGAAAGCAAAAATTTGAATTGCATGCTACTTACTCTCTCGCCAATTTTGAAATTCTAAAAATATTTCTTCTTCTTCTTCGTTCGGGTCTTCTTCTTCGCTGGTCTCATGTTCGCTCCAGTTGTTATCTTCTGAATCATTCTGCTCCTCGAAAGAATCTACATCAGAGGAATCAAAATTGGAGGAATCCACCTCTTCTGAAAGCTCAGAAAGAGAGTCTTCGGAGCTTTCAGAAGAGGAGCTTTCAGGCTCGGGGCTCTCAAAAGAATTCTAGACAGAAACATCGGGCTCCTGCAAAGGAAAATTTGTCCAAGATCCTATGCCATAACTGGCGAGGACCTGTGCCAAAGATAAGGAAAGCAAGGCCCGGCGCTTGGAAGGGCCAGGGGAAGGGGAAGCAGAGCGGGAGGGAGAGCGGCAGCGCTTCGGCATTCTGTTTGGGAGAATTGGACGATGCTTCTCCCTCACGACCATAGCCTATAAAGGCTGGCGTGAAATTAATTTCGTAGGCTACGATTTTAGGATTTCGTACCATTAGTATCTTAATCGTAATGATTTAGTAGGATACAAATAATTACCTTGAAATGACCATAATTTTATTTTCTAAAACATTAAAAAAAAATATCTATCCTGAAATGGCCATTCTTTTTTGGACACCAATCATCTTATGTTTGCTTGACACTTGTTTAGTAATTGTAATTATAATTAGTTAGTGTAAATTGCTTGTTGACTTCAAAATTGTTGACTTACGCTTCACCAAACATGTTGGTCAATGAAAGTCAAACATGTAACAAAGGGGGAGATTCACACTTGTTGACTTGAAAATTGTTGTCTTACACAATATGCCTTAAGATAATGCATAGAATAGCATAGGTCAAAATTGTTGACTTACGCTTTACCAAATGCTTGGGGGTGATTCACACTTGTTGACTTGAAAATTGTTGACTCACGCTTTACCAAAGCGTGTTGGTCAATAAAAGTCAAACATTTGCTTGGGAGTGATTCACACTTCTTGACTTGAAAGTTGTTGACTTACACAATTTATGCCTTAACATAATGCATAGAATAGCATAGGTCAAAATTGTTGACTTATGCTTTACCAAATGCTTGGGGGTGATTCACACTTGTTGACTTGAAAATTGTTGACTCACGCTTTTACTTAAAACATGTTGGTCAATGAAAGTAAAACTTTAGCTTAGGGGTGATTCATGCTTGTTGACTTGAAAATTGTTGACTTACGCTTTACCAAAGATGTTGGTCAATAAAAGTCAAACAATTGCTTGGGGGTGATTCACACTTCTTGACTTGAAAGTTGTTGACTTACACAATTTATGCCTTAACATAATGCATAGAATACATAGGTCAAATTTGTTGACTTATGCTTTACCAAATGCTTGGGGTTGATTCACACTTGTTGACTTGAAAATTGTTGACTCACGCTTTACCAAACACAATATGCATAGGTACACAATATGCCTTAACATAATCCATTCATTTGGCATTTGTTGATGGCAATTGTTGATTTGGTAACATGTGGAACATTGAATGCATGTGGGATATTTGAGGCCATTACTAAAAAAAAGGGTGGACGAGGATTACATCTTGAACTAAGTCGGCACCGAGATCAGTCAGAGTGTCTATATTGGGCCAAAGGCCATTGTACTATATATATGAGTAGAGCTAGCACATGAGTTTTTAGATGAGTTTTGAGTCTTGTCTCTCTTCAGTCTTCTCTCGATTGCGAGAGCTCATGTATGTTCATCATTGATATCAAGGAAGCTTATTATTTTCCTCTCATTGTTCTCTTCTGTTCTGTTTTCTTCTTCTTGTTCTTTTCTTGCAAATCCCGCGTGACATAGTCCCCCGGATTCTCCTGTTAGATCTAAGGGTCCTCACAGAGGGCTGTCTTGCAGGAGTTCCCGAACCCAGACCCCAAACATTTCCTTCAATCTCATTGCTAGCCCTCATGCGCCAATAGTCTTGGGGTCCGCTTACGGCTCGAGCTACATAACCCTTGATTGATTGGCGTACTAGATCATTTCGATTTGCTTGTTCTAGCTCTAGTTCGGTTCATCTGCCGATCAGGTCTCTACACCAACATCGACTTCGATCCGTGCAGTATCGTGGGCCCCTGACTCTGTCCTTGCTGTTCCATGTTCTGATCTGCCTCTTGCCTCTACTCCAGTTCATGCCCTAGATTCTGATCATGTTCTTGATGATGTCCCAGCTCCGGCTCTAGTTCTGCTCTTGCTCCAGTTCGGTTTACGCTCCTGCTCCAGTTCTTGCTCCAGTCCCCTTTCTGCTCGGTTCTTGCTCGCTCCACCATTTCTGCTCGCTCCAGTTCTTGATCCAGTTCTGTTCTAGTTGCTCTGCTCATGTTCATGTTCCTGCTCATGCTTTTGTGGAGGTTTCTTCATGCCCTCAGTTTCGTATCTCGAAGATTTCTCTTCGCGAGTTTGATAAATCTAGAAGGCAAGATCCAAGTTCAGTGTTTGCAATCCAGGTTCACCCATCGGCTAGCTCGGCATCAACGAAGTCTGCTCCAATACTCCCAGATAAATATGGCGACTTCTCTGATGTTTTTGACAAAGTCAAGGCCAGCAAACTCCCAGAGCATCGTCCATATGATTGTCCTATTGATTTGCAGCCGGGGACCACGTCGTCATATGGTCCGATATATGGTCTATCTCCCGCTGAGTTGAAGGTTTTGCGGGATTATTTATTTATTTATTTGGTCGATGCTCTCTTAGGACCTTGAGAGGTCATGGAGCACTCTATTTACAACGTCAACAAAAATTTCCGATGTGTATCAACCTTGGTTAGATACTCACCTAAAAAATAAGGTTCCATATTTAGCAATGTAAAGAAATCATCCACGTGTATGTCAAACTCATCTCTAATGTGTGCATAAACCGAACAATGTAAAAATGCATGGTCTTCGTCTTCCACTCTACCTGAACCACATAATTTACACTTCCTATCTTCCTGTGGAACTCTAAACCATCTGCCTGTCTCTATCTCCAATCTGTGTGAGCTAGTTCTATATCTCGCTATTGTTTGTTTGTATATCTTTGGAATATCAGCATCTAAGTATGGTTGACTCTTATATTCGTCCATGTGGTTGACTTTCCCTCTGTAGTATAGCATCTTGCTGCCTGGGACAGCCCATAAAAGGTCTATTGCAAGCCTTTCTAATAGTGTTCTTGCTTCCTCTTTGTCAGATGGCCAGTTAGTTTCTGAAAGCCCCCACTTTTTTGCCCAATTCCAGAAATCTTTTAACCATCCCTGACCCGCATCCATCATGGCCTGATATGAGATTCGAGTCGATTCTTGCTTCTTTAGTCTGTTCACAAAATTTACGGTTTGATAGAGAGCTTCAAGCTCTAACGGTAGCATACCGGCTTCTGCAAGTATTATTGCATACGATGTCTGGGATTTGATTCCGAGTTCCTCTCTTAAGAACATTTTTTGCACTGATTCTATTTGGCTCCACATCCTAGATGAGCTTCCTGGCCCCCAAATGGGCGCACCATACAATAGCACCGTTTGCACAAGTGTCTTAAAAAGCACTTTTTTTAGCCCCCAATCAACTAATGATGCTTTGCTGCATTTTGTTAGCATGCCATACAACGCTGATTTGCCTCCTGCAACTCTTCTCTTAATACATTCTTTCCAATTGTATTGTGAAGCAAAATCAATTCCCAGGTATTTATAGCAGTCCACTATTTCAAGTGTTTGGCCTTGGTAAACGAAATCTGGTCTCTCCCTAGTGCCAAATACCATCACTTTCGATTTTGCTATATTTACCTTCATCCCTTTATCAAGACAAAAAGATTCAAGCACTTGCAAATGCTTCTGTAGCACATGTTTCTTATTGGCTAAAAGAACCACGTCGTCAGCATATAACAAAAGTTGAATGAGATATATACCTATTTTCGTGCCTGGCAAAGAATGGTCTTTCATCCAGTCTTCTAGTTCATCGATGAATATGCCAAAGAGAGTTGGAGATAGCGGACACCCCTGCCGCACCCCGATAGTACTTCTCACTAATGCGCTTAAATCCAAAGAGATTTTTATCAGTACCTCAGAGTACAATTGAGCTATTGCTTGTCTAATTTCTGCCGGAACTTCAATTTGGATCATCCTGTCACTTAACTTTCCTCTTGGAACAGTATCAAATGCTTTCGCAAAATCAATAAATGCCACATATAGCGCTGCGTTAGGATTCTTAGCTTTCTCTATTGACACTCGGAGAGCAAGGGCATGATCCAAAGTGTTATGTCCCTTCCTGAAGCCCGCTTGGCATGGAGAGCGTTTAGCATGTTCTTCAGCCCATGAGCTTAGTCTGCGCTCTAACAGACTGCCTAAGATCTTAGCAAAAGTGCTTCCAATAAGAATCGTTCTGTAATTTGCCACATCACGTTTGTCCCCTTGTTTATGAATTGGGTGGACCCTGTTAATCCTCCAGCCAGCAGGTAGACCATTCTTGATACTTTTATTGAGCAAATCTGTAAGCAATGCCAGTGTCCTTTCACCGCCCCATTTAAATAGCTCCACACAAATGCCATCCAGGTCATGAGACTTATTGTTGGCCATATCTTTTAATACCTCTCCTACTTCAGCATCTGTAAAAGTAAGATAGGCGTTGGAGGCCAAATTTGGCATGTTATCATATCCATGCTTTTCATAAATATCTGTAACCAGTTTTAGCAAAGCATTCTCATCCAAACATGTATGCTCAAATCTGCCCTTGAACACTTCCCAAAAGGTTCTTGGCGTTTGCATAAATTTTGTGGTTAAATCTATCTGCCTCTACTTATAGTAAGCTTGCTTTTTGCTCCTAAGCACTCGCCTGTACCATTTGGGTTTGTTTATACAATTTTTTGGCAATCTGTTTCTTGCAGCCTGGCAGTCAGCATCCCACCACGAATTACATGGTCTTCCTAATATGCGCTTTTTTGTCATGCCAAAGATCTTTTTTGCAGCGTCCAACACCAATGTTGCAAATTGATTTGCATCTGAATCAAACCGTCCTGACCAAGTTGCTTGTGTAAGCACATCCTCAATATGTTTTTCATAAGCTTCATGCATGTTATAATTTACTTTGACCCGGGGGTGGAAGCGTGGCTGACTTGAATCAGCCCCTAGGCTTGCTTTAAGCACCATGAACAATGGGGTATGATCAGATTCTGGAAGTTTTCCTCCTATCCAAAAATCTTTGATATGATGTACATCCTTTGCCATGAGATAATCAACCGTGCTTGATCCTGCATGACTCAAATAGGTGAGCTTCCCTGATTGTGTAAAAGGTTTTATGCCATTAAGAATTTTCAGCCCACATGTGGTACCGAATTCTAGGAGCAAATCGCCCATGCTGTTGGAAAGCTGATCCTCAGAATCTCTCACATAATCTGTATCTTCAATTTCATCTAAAACCATATCCGAGAGATCTGCAAATGTTTTTGTCTGCTTCTTTCCTGTGCGCCCATTGAAGTCACCTAAAATCAATATGTCTCCATGTGCACTGAAATGAATGACATCAGAACAGAGGTTTCCAAAAGGATCATCTTTATTTAGAGCCCTCTTATTATAGACTGAAGCGTTATGTGGTGCAAAGTAACATACAGCTAGAAATAGATTTACCCTATTTGTCTTAATCTGGAGCCACACATATTGGTTATCATGATCTTGTCTCACAACCTGTACCATAGAATTCAAATTGGTCTTAATGTAGACTGCAATACCACCAGAACCACGCCCTACTCCTGCTATTTTCTCATTCCAGATTTGGCCCACTAAATTATAACCAGGTACTTCAGGCAGGGAGCGAAATTGATGTGCCCAAGTCTCTGTAAATAATAATAAGTCATTGTCATTCCATATATCAACCGTGGCATTTATCTTTGCCTGATTAAGCCCATGTGCATTCCACAAACTCACTCTCAAGGTCCCTGTTTCCTAGCTTCTTTTCCTGTTTGTTATGATTGCTTTGCCTCCTTGATCTAAATAAGCCACCAGTCCTGATGTTCTGGCTTCTTTAACTTTCTGCCATTCCCTTTTCCTGTGCTCCACTTGGGTTGGAGTTAAATCCATGTCCAACCAGATCCGTTCCCCTTTAAGTGCTCCTCTATTTTGCATGACTCGGTCTCTGTCTTCCTTACTTCCAAATTTAACAATGATAGGGCGAGTATGTAACCCGGGTTTCCCTATTCTTCTTGCTGACATAAATCTAGGTTCATGCAAATGCATTGTCTCTGCGAAAAACCGTGTGATTGTATTCAAGATATCCTCATTTTCAGGCTCAAGGATGCCCGAAATCTTAATATTTTTCGCTCTGATTTCTTGGTCTGCTTGCTCCGAGGAGATAAAATCATGATGCTTGATCATCTGCTCCTTAGTGGTTTCTGCCACCAAGGCTGCTAATTTTCCTTCAAGGGCTTCAATCTGTGTAGTGTAATCTGTTGATGTTTTTTGGTTAGCAAGTTCAATATTCTGGAGCTTCAAATCGGAATTTTGGAGCACAAGATCATCAAGAACCTTTCTCATTCCAGAAACCTCTCTCCTTAACCCTACTATCTCCAGTTTAAGATCCTGAATAAGGGCCAGCATAGCTGCAGAATCCCCCTCATACTCGACGAGATCACCTTTGCAAGGTGATCCCTTCTTTTTTGGTGGCATACGAAAAGGTCTCGGGCGCTGTAACTAAGCGGCTAGCAAGACACTTAGCAAATTGAAATTCCCAAGAGCAATTATATTGAAGACAATTTAGCCACTGGCTTCATTCGACATTTCGGTCCCTTGAGGCGCCTATCTTCTTCGGTCAAAAGAAGGATGGTTCATTTCGCGGCTGGTCGATTGATTATCGTGGCCTCAATAAAATCACGGTGCCAAATCCAGATCCGCTTCCTCGATCCCGTGAGTTGTTGGAACGACTCCAAGGTGCGCACTATTTTACTTAAGATTGATCTTGGGGTGCCTATAATCTTATTCGGATCGGGAGGGTGATGAGTGGAAAACGACCTTTCGTGATTTTCGGTATGGCCATTTTGAGTACACAGTTATGCCGTTTGGACTTACCAATGCTCCGGCAGTATTCCAGCATATGGCCAATGATGTTTTTCGAGAGTTCTTAGACACTTTTGTTATCATCTATTTGGATGATATCCTTATATATAAGACTCTCGAAGAACATGAAAGACATGTTCGATGTGTCCTTCAAAAGCTTAAGAAGCATGGATTATATGCCAAACTAGAGAAGTGCCAGTTCGAACAGGATAATGTGGAGATGACATATTTAACAAAATTTGGACTTATTCAAGTCTAATAAATATACTTCAAGAATCCCATGATAAGATTTTATATATTTTTAACTCTTATTGATTTTAATAATTTGTTTCAATTTATCTTTAGATCAAAAGTATAATGGTTACTAAAGTATAAAATTGCTTTCTAAACTAATTTATCCTTTTATCTATTTACAATTAAATTTTCATCTAAGAAAAGCTCTATATAATTAAATGTTATTTTTTAAAATACCTAAAGAAAATTTTAGACTGAAATTAATTAAATTATTACACTTATGCTTTAATAAAATAAAAAATTGAAAAACTTATTATTGATTAATTTTCAATATATCTTCAATGATTTATAGTTATAATTAAAACCTTAACTTTATCATTTAATTAATTTCAAATTAAAACTTTTTATAAAGTGTTTTTAAGAGTGTTAAAGCTTGTAAATTGTGAAATTGTCATAATAGTTTCAAGTCATCCTTAACAAACCATCATATTTCATTTAGAAATTATCATGATTGTTAAATATAAAAATTTGTTAAATCACTGAAAATTGAAATTTTATATTCTTGAAATGTCTAATTCTAGATAAATTCGAGTGAAAGTTAATTTGAAATCAATTTTATGCTTTGATAACCGTTAGGTTTTAACTTAAGGATAAACTTATATAATTAGAACTTATCCTCCTATATATAAGATTACTATTTGGTTTTTGGAATTATAAATATGTAACTTTCCGGCATAGAATTAGAGTGATTTCTAGTTTTTGGAATTAGATATATGTAACTTTCCGGCACCAAATTAGAGTGAAATTTGGAGTATGCGTGTTTTTGGATAGACTTTTTTCTGGCCGCCACTTTCCGGCTCAAAGCACGAACGGGGCTATGGCGGCTATGCTAGCTTTGGAAAGGCAGGAAAAATGAAGGACGCAGCTTTGGCGCTTCTGGCCATGACTACAAATTCAATCAGATTGCTTCCAAATTCCTCTGTCGCCATATCTATGCATGCTGAGCCCCATAACTTGCAATCAAATTAGGACCTTAAATAAAAAATGTGGATCTACCCACAGATCGTTGGCAACAGTGTACACAAGAGGGCGCTCTCCCCCCTGGGCGCTCTTCTGCCTCTTTCTCAGTTTCGTGGTTCTCTAGAGCACCAAAATTATGTGGATAATTCGGATTCTTACTGCCACATCCCTGGGTGTATCGCCCTCCCCTCTTCCAGAGCCGGATGCCTAATATTTGTCATTGGCAGATTCAAACGCTCCGATAGTGGCAAGATCTCCAAGTCTGCTGTCGGCTGTGTGAACTGTGAAAACGGATGAAAGCTGACTAGGCCGCACTTCTTTGTAAACCAGGTAAGCGTTAATCCAAGCTTTGTTTTAGAGTTTAATTTCGTTGGGCATAGCAAGTGTAAAGTTTACTTGGAGCTTAGCATTCTTCTCTCTGAGTTAAATTCCACTTCCTTGCCCCAAATAATCGAAAGAGTCTGGCTAGGGCGGCCTATGTAAATAATCGATGGCAAAAAGCTGTACTTATTTGATGAAAATTTATGGAAAGGCATTTGCTTAGCCTAGCCAGCGAAAACCAGCAGCATAGCATGCATCTCCAGCTTCATTGTGCCTCGGTTTGCCAAAGTAAGGCAGGCAGCATATAACTCCAGATGTTTTGTAGAAGAACTGTGGGACATAATATGACAAAGAAGTCAGAAAATCCAGAGAGGAAGAGGCAGCGATAGAAGCATAGCCAGTTATCAATGAGTAATGGCAGCCATATTTTTCCAGAGGAAGCCAAATTCGCTTTGTGGTGTTCTGCCTTTCAAGCTGCGCCCAACTTCGGTGATGATTTTGTTGAATGCCGGTATTAGTACTAGGTTTTTGCATTCTATATGTATCTCCACCCAGCTTGATTGAGCAACAGAGTCTAGCTTTTGGAAGCTTCCATTAAATCATTTCCGGCAGTAGACTCCTTTCTAATGGAAATTTAATTGTTTAATCGCTCAAGCATCCACATCAAGATTCGGGCAATTGTTTCAGGAAATTTTTTTGCGGAACATCTATGTCAAGATTGGGCCAGACTGCTTTGATTTCAGCCTTTTAAGTCTGTGTACAGTGTTAAAATTCCATCTATTAGTTGTTTGTAAAGCAAATTCGAGTTTCATTGAGGTTGAAAGTGAATACAATGTATTTGTTTTGCCTGCCGATGTCATATTAAAGACAATACATCAGCCATCAAACTGTGCTCCTCTAGTTTGATGATACCAAATTTGTAGATATGGACAACACTTTGTAAAAAATGAATAGATTTTTGTTGGCAGAAGAGACATCGCATCTCTACTTGTTGATAATAAGAAGGAGCAAAAATTATTATTTTTAAGAGAGCTTGGAACTTTTTCATGGGAAATGTTAGGAGCTTAGGGATCTGATCCATGAAACGAATATATTGAGACAAATTACTTTGGCCAACACTATACATGGTCTCGAATCAGAGCATGATTTCAAATCAAGGGCTGGTGTATATGTTGCGATGTGTATGTTGCAGGTAACACACATGCATATATTGTATTCACAAAATGGCCACGGTGGAAGAAAGGTGATCATTCTGTATGTGTCATTGTCATTTTGCTGCAACCTGCCTAAGCCTGCTATATACCTGTGCCATAAATGCTTTATTAAACTCATAACTCAATAGCTTCATAGGAATCTATACTACAAATCAAGAAAGTATTCCAAAACGGATATTCAACAGAAACAATGTTGTCCTCGTGTACTTTTTGGAGCTTATGTTTCCCAAGGACAGTTAAAGAATGCATTCAAAATATTTAAATAAAGGTATGGACGTGATCTATGATAATAATATGCTGAAAATGGCCAAGCAGCAGGCGTTCCATTTATGCAGAGCTTGGCTTCTGTGGTTGATTTGGAAAAGACGGAGAGCGAAGGTCTTTCAGAATGCAGTGCTTAGCCCTTTTCGGTTGGTTCCGATCTTGAGGCATAAGTTGTGGCGGGCTTACCAAGTCTCAAGCTTGTTTGGCACAGTTAAGCGGGAAATTTGGTCGACATTCTTACAGATTGTGAATCATGATGGGCACTTCATTTCTTAGCACCACACTTATCATTGTACTTGATCACATTCTAGTGGTTTAATATATTCCTATATTCTTCAAAAAAAAAAAAAAATAATATGCTGAAAATGGTCATCTCAAATAAACTGTCAAATTCCATCTATGTGAGGAAGACTAATGGTTTAAAGCCTTACGATAGTGTCTAATTGATGTCCCTATTACTGAAGTACAAACTTCTGACTCTGAAGAAATGTTAAGAAAGATAAAGTTGAAGATGTATTTACCATTTTCATATTTACTGCTTACAGAAAGATATGCAACGAAGTTTTGTCTAAACACATGCTGATCCCATCGATCCGAGACATCGGATCGCCATTCTAGAATGGGACGAGCATGCATGTTTTGCATGCATGCGGGCGGCGCATGCCCGTTCTGGTTGGGAGTTCGCTATTTTAGGCGCGTTTCTGCATCGACGTCTCATCGGCGCTTCCTCTTCTCTCTCAGCAGTACCTATTTCTCTTTGAATTGTTTTCCAGGCAGGGGAGGGGCTTCTTCCTGCTTGGTTTGGCCAATTTGGCGTTTCTTTCATCATTGTCCTTTTTCCGCCTTTAGCCTTCGTCCCCGTGACCTTCGCCCTCGATCCTAGTTTGTAAGGAAGTCCTTTGGTATTCGGGCGGTTTGTTGGTTTCATGCGCAGTCCCATTCTAGAATCCCATCGATCCGGAGACATCGGATCGCCATTCTAGAATGGGACGAGCATGCATGTTTTGCATGCGCGCGGCGGCGCATGCCCGTTCTGGTTGGGAGTTCGCTATTTTAGGCGTTTTACGCATCGACGTCTCATCGGGCGCTTCCTCTTCTCTCGGCAGTACCTATTTTCTCTTTGAACCCACCCTCCCCCCCCCCTTCTTTTTGTTTATTATGTTTGTCGCGTGGCACGGCGGCAGAATCACCCCTCCACTCGGGAGGTTTGTTTTGTTTTTTTTTTGGTGTTGGTGATGTGCGTACGGGTTGGCGGCGGTATCATTTTCGACTTCTCCATTCGTGGGGTTTTGGGGCGATTTTTCCTCGCCTTTGCGTTTGTCTAAGCCCCTTGTTAGAAGGTTTATCACTAGGGTTTTTCCTCGAAAACCCGAAAGGGCGGGGTTTTTTAATCCCGGTGATAAGCTTTCGGCAGGTACACCAACCAAACATCTGTTAGCATTGTATTTTTGGGGTCCAAATGATATAATTGGATTTTCCCTTTATTGTTCGTGGGTAGTTCGCATGTGTGCGGCTACCCACTATCCACCATTGTAGAAGATCTGCTGAGATGAATGAGAAGCCTATCTATCCGGGCGGTTTGTTGGTTTCATGCGAGTCCCATTCTAGAATGTAAGGCTCAAAAGAATTTAGCTCCAGTTTAGTCCAGACTCGAAATATACACACTGCAAATGCAACCTCTAGGTAAGAATTGTAGCTTCCACGCTAATCTGGGAAAACGGAAGTTGAATGAGAATAAGAATCCACATAAGATGTTTACAAAATGGAGCAAAATGTCTCTGGAGCGACTTCTTTGTTCTATTTATATCTTGCAGGACTTCAAATAAATAAAACTCTTGCCATCTACTAGACTTTTGCAAGCTGTCCTCTAGCACAAATCAAGCAGTGTTGACAAACCAGTGAATACATAACGTAGCATTTCACATTATATCGATAGCTTCACATCCATTGAGAGCTTTAACATGCGTTCATAACTTAGGATGCTGAAAGTTTTAACGATTTGTTCTTCCAATAAGCCTAAAATCATACAACAAAGTTTGTAAGTTTGAGTAAACATATCCAGTACAGATCACATCAGTAAATCTCATTGAATAAACACCCTGTTGATCTCTTCTACAATCTCGGATAAGGATAAGCTTGCAGATTAACTCAATAGTCCAGATAAATCAGAACGGAAGGTATTTCTAGCTTAACACGAACTAAATTTGGTAAAAGTATTGGCAAACAATGCATAGAAGACTTGGCTAACTTCAATTAAGTTAAGCGTATTTCTGTATTTCTGTGGGGCCGTTGTCGTATTTTTAATTAAGTTAAGCATATTTTCTGTGGGGCCGTTATTTAATAAGTTTTTAGGGTGTAAACTGCCTACTGGTTCGTATGTATACGAGAGGGGTACTTAAATTACGAGAACAAGATATGTAGAAAACCATTAGGGGGTATACTTCATACGTCCGTGCAAGGTCGTATGGGAGGGGGTTTTCCTTGTGAAAAAACGTATACCTGGGGGTTTTTGGTTACCCCTTGAACGCACATGGCATATACCCCCTTAGTAAAGGTGAAACCCCCGGGTCCTTGGATGGGGACATCTTTCTTCGCATCTCCTATTTATACCACCTTCTTTCTCATTTTCCAGTCATCGGCGTTCTCTTGAGCTTCTTTCCATTTTGCTCATTCCGGGCTCCACCTTCTTTCCATTCTGCTCATTTCGGGCTCCACCTATCATCCAAACCCAGATTTTCTACGCTCTACCTATCAATCACCCCATATCAGATTATTATGCGGATTGATGTGTTTAATCTCTTATTACGCATACACCTAGTTCAACTTCTAGAAATGCACGAAGCGCCGGCTACAATATATGCATGTGTGTTATCTGCAACATACACATCACAACATATACACCAGCTCTTGATTTGAGATCATGCTTTGATTTGAGACCATGTATAGTTGGCCAGGGTGGGGGAGATCATTGTTGCTCCTAACATTTCCCATCGAAAAGTTCCAAGCTCTCTTGAAAAATGATGATTTTTGTTCCTTCTTATTATCGACAAGTAGACATGCGATGTCTCTTCTAGCGCAAAATTCTAATTTATTAGATGCTGGAGGAGATGAACACACTCCAAAGCAAGTTGTCACTATGCCCAGGGATGTTCTAAATTCTAAGATATGAAACATGTTGCATAGCGAGGCCTATTCCACAGTTGAGAACAAAAATGTAAAACTAAATTCTTAACATTCTAGCTCCCAAAACATCATGCATAGCTATAGTTCTTCAAGGCAATAACAGATTTCTAGCCTCATGGAGGTGTGAAATGTTTGACGCATCTCACAGACTCCTTCACCACATGGTTCCACTTTCAAATTTTACTACTTCCACACACTTGCACTTGGGCCTCTTCCTCCTCCTTTGCATACTAAGCTACATCTTAACGACACTTCATGTTGACCCGCAATATATGCACAATTAACCTTTATGCCATTCAAATTATGGTTTCGTCTTGCAACGTTTTCATAGAGCTTTTTTTGCATGTGTTTATGGCAGAAGAATACACACAAAGCCTCTATATTCTCATTTTAAACACTCTACACAAGTGGAATATCCATAGCCTAACACATTGCACTTTCTATGCTACCTACATTTGATAAACTAGAGGAGCACAGTTTAGTGGCTCATGTATTGTCCTTAACAATAATCTTAACATCTTTAATACACCGCTATCATGAGTAATCCGTAACTTACAAAATAATCATAGACTATTTAGAATTAAAGGGACATACGCATGCTCGTCAGTTGATATTCACATCTTTCGCAAATTCCCAGCATCAAATCTTTATTTTAGCCTTGAGCACTTGCAAAATACAGTTTCTGAAATTATAAGAGATGCATAGGGCGCCGGTTACTGCGCCTTCATTACTTCTATGCACAATTAAGCTTTATGCCATTCAAATTATGGTTTCATCTTGCAATGGCAACTCATCTGGATACATTAAAAAAACAACAAATTCCCTTTATTTTTCATTTCTTCTTCCTTACAAAGTAATCTTTGCAGAGCTTTTTCTGGACCTTCATCACATTTTCATTATCCATAGCCTAACACATTGCACTTTCTATGCTACCAACCAACGAATTTAGTTTTTACACGAGGAACTCCAACAATTGGCTCAACTTTTCCCTTTCGAACCACTACGGGTTAAATGTGCCAGATCTGGGCCATACCCAGTCTTCCTCCATAACTGAGGCCTACATTCCACTATCTCGGCCATAGTTGAAAGGACAAATCAAAATGCCACACATGAATGATGTTACTGTTGCTGTAGATAAAGTCGCAAATCATAAATTCTAGTGATAGGAAACCTTGCCCAGGTGATGCACAAAAATTCGCCACCTAGAAAGAATGAAAAAAAAGCAATCGTTCCAAATATTCATCTAAAGTTCAACCTGCAATAAATGTCTATGCTCTATTCTCTGCTCGATCAGGACGCTATCAAGTTCATCCCTGGTAGAATAAGCATTTGAAAATCCATTTCCTCAAACTTTTAAGCCATCTAGATGCATTGTCCTAACAAAAATCTATTCATTTTTTACAAACTATTGTCCATAACAACAAATTTGGTATCATCAAACTAGAGAAGCACAGTTTAATGGCTGGTGTATTATCCTTAACATTAAAGATCTTAACATGTTTAGAATTAAAGAGACATATACCTATTTGTAAGTTGATATTTACATCTTTCGCAAATTCCCTGCATCAAATCTTTATTTTAGCCTTGAGCACTTGCACTTGCAAACAACAGCTTCTGAAACTCAAGGGGTCCACAGAGCGCCGGCTCCGCCGGCGCCAAATTCTTGTATATAAATAATATAACAATCAAGAAGAATTAAACAATACATATATTCTTATAATAGTATTCTTGAAGTGCTATCTATTAAATCTGAATAAGTCCAAGTTTTGTTGAATACGTCATCGGAGTTCCTTGGCTATCGCATCACACCACATGGAGTCTTTATGGATCCT
This sequence comes from Isoetes taiwanensis, assembly GCA_021234155.1. Taxonomy (NCBI): domain Eukaryota; kingdom Viridiplantae; phylum Streptophyta; class Lycopodiopsida; order Isoetales; family Isoetaceae; genus Isoetes; species Isoetes taiwanensis. The sequence goes on from JAJEKV010000039.1 coordinate 4,240,454, forward strand.
GAAAAGGTCAGCACTGTTCTGGAGTGGCAAACACCTTCATCCGTTCGAGATGTTTAGTGTTTTCTTGGGTTTGCCAATTTCTATCGGCGTTTCATCCGGGATTATTCGGAGATTGCTCTTCCTTTAACATGCCTCACTGTCAAGGACGTGCCATTCGAATGGACTGTGGACGCGGAATCTACTTTTGTTACCCTGAAGCATGCTTTCACCACGGCGCCAGTTCTTGCTCATGCAGATCCTTTGCGCCCATATGTTGTTGAAGCAGATGCTTCTGATTTTGCGCTTGGTGGGATCCTGTCACATGAGGGGGATGACCATGAATTGCATCCAATCGCCTATCATTCACGAAAGTTTTAGGCTGCTAAAATTAACTATCCTATTTATGACAAGGAGTTGTTGGCGATAGTGGATTCTTTCGAGGAGTGGAGACATTTTCTAGAGGGATCTCCTTATAAGGTCACAGTCTACACAGATCACCAAAATCTCGAATATTTTCAGTCTGCTCGAGTGCTCAACCGTCGCCAGGCCCGGTGGCATACTCAAGTATTATCCCGGATTGATTTCGTGATCAAGTACCGTCCTGGATCCCTCCAAGGAAAGCCTGATGCCTTGTCTCGACGCTCCTAAGTGATCCTGCATATGATCAGCAATCACAGGTTATTTTAGGGCCTGATCGGTTCCAGCTTATGGCTCTCACTTTGTTCGAGAGGCCTCATGATACAACCTTGTTGGAGTCTGTTCGAGCATCTCTGCCCTCCGATCCATTGGCTCAAGATGTATTCTCACACCTTGGCGCTGCATCATCCTCTCAGCAGATGGGATCAGACTATGATCGTTTTGAGGTTCGAGATGGACTCCTACTCCGTGATGGGCTTCTATATGTGCCAGATGGTGCTTCTAGGCTTCAGGTTCTTCAGGCTTGCCATGATTCACCTCTGGCCAGACACTTTGGAGTAGCCAAGGCTCTTGAACTTATTAGTCGAGAGTATTGGTGGCCAGGTCTTCGTCGCTCTGTCGAAGCTTTTATTCGATTCTGTGACATCTGCTGTCGAGCCAAGGTTCCAAGGCATCTTCCTCATGGCCTGCCGGTCCTTGGAAGAGTATTTCAGTGGATTTTATTGTCGAGCTTCCATCCTCCCAGGGCCATAACGCCATCCTTGTTGTTGTTGACCGTTTTTCCAAGATGGCACATTTCGTTCCTTGCAGCACTTCTATCTCTAGTGAAGCCACAACGGTTCTCTTGCTTCGAGAGGTGGTTCGACTCCATGGCTTACCAGATAACATTGTCAGTGACCGCGGCCCTCAATTTGTTGCCAGTTTTTTGAAGCGTCTATTGCAACTCTTGCATGTGGAACGTTTGCTCTCTTCTGGACATAATCCAGAGACCAATGGACAAATGGAGCGCACTAATCAAACCCTTGAGCAGTATTTGCGATGCTTCATCAATTATCAGCAGGATGACTGGGTTGATTGGCTACCGCTGGCAGAATTTGCTTATAATAATTCTGTCCATGCCTCCACAGGCCAGACTCCGTTCTTTATTAATTTTGGCATGCATCCCCGGTGGTCTTTGATTGCTCCCGGATATGATTCAGTCAATCCCAGTACCGAGGACAGGCTCGAGAAGCTCCGCATGCTTCATGATGATCTTCAGCACCATCTTCTCCAGGCCCAAGCACGTTATCGTCATCATGCAGATCAGCATCGTCAGGACGCTCCTCATTTTGCAGTTGGTGATCTTGTTTGGCTCTTGCATCGGGATTTACCGACAGCTCGCCCTTGTAACAAGCTCGACTACCGGCGCTTAGGTCCCTATCGGATCATTGAACGAGTTGGTGATGCTGCTTTCCGTCTGGAGCTTCCGCCATCAGTCCGGCTTCACCCAGTGTTTCATGTGTCTTTGTTAGAACCATATATGGCGAATCCATTTCCGGATCGAGTACCTCCACCCCCATTACCAGTCGAGATTAATGATCATGAGGAGTTCGAGGTTCGAGAGATTCTGGACTCAAAGTTTCTTCGTCGACGATTGCATTACTTCGTCGATTGGGAAGGTTACTCGCCAAGTGACAGAACCTGGGAGCCTGCCAAGAATCTGACTAATGCACCTGACAAAATTGCGGAGTTTCACCGACGTTACCCGCATAAGCCAAGTCTGAGTACTGGGTAAAAGAAAGCTAGGGTGTCTTACATTTGGCCAAATGTAGAGTAAGAGATGTATCACATTTCAAATACATAACCGTTTTTTCAGTATGTACATAATAGCTATATTATGGAATCTTTTTTTTCGGAACTACTTGCCACGTCAATTAAAACGCAATCATGAAGCAGATTTTAATTCCCGCCGCTCTAACCACTCCAAGAAACGCCTGAACGTTAGGAGAATTTCCCACTTTCTGGCTAAAACTTCGCCCAGCTCCAGGATTTCCCTCCTTCTTGCCAGAATTCCTCCAGCTAACCCTAAACCACGCAAGAACCATGATGAACAACGAAGGAACAGAAATGGCGCAAGAAGATTGCAATATCGGGAATGTGACAAAGAAAATGAAGCGTAAGATTGATGAAATTTGTAAATTTATATATGATCGGGTTCAAGATTTACGCCCTGTGCAAAGGAGAGCTTTAGCAAAGGAAAACTCGGGATGAAAGGCTGCACTTCTTTTTGAACCCGCCATTGGAAATCCAAATAAAAGCAATTCTCAAGGATACTATGCTAAAAAATATCCGTGAAGGTCTCAGCAGGAAGTGAAACAAGCAAATAGCAATGATAAATTAGCAGACTAAGCATTCCCCCGTTATCAATGATTGTTGGTGAGAATGGAAAACTCGGGCAAAAAGGAGTAGCCTCCGGAATTCTTCAAGTGCAAGCAAGAAACCTCACAAAAGCTGCAATTAGAAGAAAGCGGATGTCATTATCGGTGCTAATATGTGGGCACCGGGGGAAGGCAACCCAGGCAGACATGCTTAGGAATCAACCAAACGGTTGGTAAATGAGTTTTGGTTAACCCACACAAAAACTTCTCCAAAGTAATGGGGATGTCACGAAGAAAAGGACACTTCCAATCCGTTTTTTGGACATGCCCCGTGTCAGGTTTTAAGTCTTTTAATCCTCTTTTTGCAAGCTTGATAGAAGCTAGCTTCTGTGCATCCTGGATAAGTTTAGTAATCCTATTTGCATTCCATGTAAGGGATGTATCGATATACATTGAAGTACATCCAACTACGATGAATTATATTTTTACACTTGGAGGTCTTGAATGAGCTATCTTTATGGGGGAAAAGTACTTGGATGTACTTCCAATTACATCCAATGTGGCATAAAAGCGTAAAATGTGTTGAAAGCCGACTGTGTTATTATAGTCTTGATTTTTGTAGTTCCCAAGTACATTATAGTACATTTTAAGCTTTCCTGATCTCAAGATAGTTTTTAAAGATAGGGTGATACATAAAAGTATTTAAATGTACTTGGAGTACATTCTTTATACATTTATACATATCATGTACATGGTATGTACTATGTTGTGGTATAGTAGTTGAATGTATATCAAATCATGATCTGAGTGCCATAGAACTAATGCAATGTCTGCAACATCTTTGAATTCGTAAGTAGTTCTAATTTATATCTTACTTATACATGCCGCTTTTTTCCTTGCAGAGTGAATTGTATGAGATGTTCAAAGATGAACATCCTGAAGTGAAGATTAGCATCAGAAAGTTCGAGCTGCTTAAGCCTACCTGTGTGAGAAGGTTGAAAGAGAGGAACACATCTTTCGCTGCGTGAAGCATGAACAAGCTGATCTATCTGAGAAAAGCTTTTTAAGCCCCGAGGAGCAAATTTCATGCCAATTGTACATGTTCTTGTGGTGTTTGTGCAGCAGATGAGAACAATGGCGTCGCTAAGCTCCTTCTAAAACATTTAAAAATGTTGGTGCTATGTGGAGAGCTACGATCCCGTGACAAGGAAGGCTTAAGAGTGGCATAGTTTGGATGTGTCAAGGGAGAGTGCCGTAGCTGCGTGGCGAAAATATTCAAATCTGTCCTAAGGAGAAAGAGTCGCAGAATGAGAACATTGAATGGCAAGTTTACAAGTACGTGAACGAACCTTCCAAAGCTGGCACTTCAAGGAGGTTGAAGCTTGTTCTTGAAAGCGGGACTCGGGTACATTGCTTGACAAGATGTTTCAAAGACCTTACAAAGTTCACTATTCACAACTTTTCAGCAAGTTGGCGAGCAAACAATTCAGGAAAATTGCAAAATTTGAAGGATGATTACGTTTTGTCAAGAATGGACTTTGCAGAGAACTATACTTTGCGACCATTCGGGGAGGTTCGGTCAGAGCATTGGAACAATGACCAGATAACTATTCTGGTGCATATAACCATGATGAAAGTCAATGGCGAGCTGAAAAAAACTGTTCATTTGTATGTTTCCGATGTTATGAAGCATGATGCTTTCTTTATTCAGGCTGCACTCAAGAAGCACCATATTTGGATGATGCAAAAGGTTTTGGCCACATCAAATACCATGTCATGTGGTCCGATGGGTGTCTTTGCTTTCGGTTTAAGTGTTCTCGAGCCTTTTATTTGAATGTGGCCCAATATTATAACAGGTATAAAATTAGGATGCGATTGGAATTATTTTGGCTCAGGCCATGGAAAAGGAGAACATGATGGGCAGGCGCTTTGGAGAAAAGGTTCCTAGCGTGACGCGAGCAAAGGAAAGAGAATGGTGTTCCGATTTTGGGTGCCAACTCGCTTGCACTTTTTTGAGACAAAAGAAGTGCAAAATGGACGAGTCATATGGGAGGTGATGGCGTAAGACATTAACAGGGATCCTCGTTCAGATTGTGAGACATTGCACGGTACTCTAGCTATACATTGTGTGTCCGCTATTAATCCGGTGACCCAACACTTGTCATGTATAGATCCCTCGTCATGTTTTTGCAATGGTTGCTTGAATTTCAGATGGGGAGAATGTGAGAATCTCGAGCATTGTGGTGCGTGGAAGCTGCACAAACCTGGAGCCTAGTTCGCCCGTGTCGACCCGAACAAGAAGAGCTAGTTGGTTTTATGCGGTGATGAGCAAGAACTATCCGATGTACTCCAAATTGGAGACATATTTGCATCTTTTGCTGCTCCGGGGAATCATGAAAATGTTCCATGCTTCGCCCCTCCTATCGTGAAGGAGATGCATATTCTTCGGGAAGATGTGATTGGCGACTATGGAAATAGAATGCTTTGCTGGTGACGGGGTTATAGCTGGTCATTACTATCAACCGCTACAAGGCACAAAGCACAAGTACAAGCCGTTGGATGACAAAATAGTATTGGTACCAAATTTGAATCAGAATTGGAGCAAAGTTCACGATGCAGCAGGTCAAGCATAAGTTGAAGGGGGCACGTACAGCATATATGATCACACGAGAGGTGCATGATATGCTTATAATATCAAGCCTACCTGAGATTATTGAGTGCACATGACTAAGTTCTGTACAAAGGAACTTTCATATTTGCCATCATCTTCTGTTATGTTGAGAAAACTAGTCGATTGCTGTAAGTTTTTTTGTTATTTACTTATTTTTTAATCTGAAGTGCATTTTGATACTTCAATTTCAGTATCACAGAATATCTTCTGTGACCAAGCAAAATGTATATCAGAAAGTACAAAATGTTTATCAATTGTTGCATGAAGAAGTTAAACTAGTCTGTGTTATGTTGAGAAAACTAGTCGATTGCTGCAAGTTTTTTCTTATTTACTTATTTTTTAATCTGAAGTGCATTTTGATACTTAAATTTCAGTATCTGTAAGAGCTACCTTTACAATATCTCTTCCACGCTCGGAGGCTGCCATAGATTTATCTTTTTCGCTTGCCTTGGCCCATGCTGCAAATTCCATGAAGCTGTCCGGTGGGAAGAACCAGACGTCGGCCTTCTTATCATCTGGAACACAGAGCTGCAAGTACCTATAACAAGTTGAAAAGGATAAAATTACTAACTTGACTTACACATACAAATGAACAAGTTCAAAGTCCAGTACCTGGCATACATATCCACATGCCGGTTGGAAAATTTTCCCACATCCATGTCCAGCACATCTTGTTCAAATAAATAACACTCCATTTCAGGCAAAGATCCTGGGAAAATCCTTGCCTTCTTAAGCTTCATCATTCGGTTCAGCAAGGCATCGTATGGCCTGTATTCAGAACTGCAGTCTGGGTTCAATGACCAGTACATTTACACAAATCATCTACATTCGTCTACTACTATCCATATTATTTTAAAGTTTTTAACTTGGATACTAGATGTAAAACAAAATGTAAAAAATGTAGATCAAGTTACCTGTAGATATCATTCTTCTGCTCTGCTGATACTGTTTTCTCGGAGTCAGTATCCATTTCCTTCCCTGCTTTTTTGGTTTCCTCACTCAGATTCTTATTAGGTCCAGAATCCTCGTCTTCAACCTCTCCTGATTTCTCATTGTCATGAACTTCAGCGTCCTTTGCTATGTCAGAAGCAATATTTGACACAAACTTAAAAGTATCCTGCTCTACATCTTGATGCTCGGAAGATTCCTCTTCATTAGGACCTGTAAACATAGGATGTCATGGATTTCTCATTTCTTTGTACCTTTGAAATAAAATGCTTTCTTACTGTTTCTCTTTGCTTTAATTGTCTTCTTCGTGGCTTTTTAGGCGTGGAGTTCTTACGTGGAGTCACATTTTTCTTCTTGCCTTTACTTTTGAAGATGTGGCCTTAGCCCGCTCCCTCAATCTCTCGAGTTCCTCGTCATAACGGAATGTCACCATGCGGACACTGAAGTGCGAGCCTCCTCAACTCAGTATCACCGCAGAATAGTGATTTTGCTTTTTCCTTCAATCATCGCTTTCTTTCCCTCGGCTACATCTTGCACCTCAATTTTCTTTGGAACCTCCAAAACTGCGGAAAACCGAACCAAGAATAAGAAATTGCTTCCTCCTCGACACAATGCAAATTGAATTTGAAAACAATCGCTTTTTGACCGTGGTGTAATTTCGCTCGAGAGTTTTTTTGGCACTTTGAAGCTCGAAAATAAATCAAATAACAAATCGGATATCGGGTCTCAAACTAATCAGTCTCTCTAACCGTTTCGTACATATCAATAGTCAGTACATATTACTAGAACCGATCTACATTGAAGTACTTTGAGTACATATACATGTAAACTTGACTATTTATCTAGATGGAATGTACATGTAATGTACATGAATGTGCTCCAATGTATGCACATGTACACATCAGACATTACATAAAATACCTCTAAATGTTCTGCCACAAAACTCGATTACACAACTCCTAATTTTATGTATTTGAGTTCTACATTTAGGACCCTACACTGTGAATGTACAACATGTATGTAAGAAACACATATATGTATGACATGCAAGCCAAGGAACTATAAGTATAAAATAACCAGTACACTCCTACATGCTGTAGCAAAACCTTAAGTGCAGCAATCTACATGTAAATGGATTCTACATTGCAGTAATCCTGGGTGCAGCAAATTGAATATAAATCATGAAATACTGCTTACCTCCAGTGTACACACCCAAGGTCTTTGAAATGTTATCGTCCCATTTGCATGCTCTTTAAGCGAGGATAGTCCAGCCAGAAATAGAATATGAGAAACAGAAGATATGAAATGAATGCTCGCATGGAGCAACTATGATAGGTTCATTATTAGCAAAGCCATTACTGCAAAACACACATCCATGCACAGATATGAATTTTTCTTCAGCTGGAGAGATCACTAAGCTTGTTTTGGGCTGAAGGAGAATCGCTGCAGAATGCATCATGTACTTATGCATATCATCAAGCCGTCTGCAGCACTCAAACTGAACTTTGTGAGCCTCCTCAAGTTCTGCAATCCTCTTTTCACATAACTCCTTCTCCCGAATGGCTTTCTCCAATGGCTCCTGAATTCTCTTCAGCATTTCTTCCTTCCTGGTTCTATCCCTCATCAAAAGGTCAACATCCCTGCTTGCAGTCTTGATGTCTCTCTTATTCTGCTTGGCGTCGTCGAGAACACTATTGATGTCTTCTTGTATCGTGCTAGGTCCTCTTCATGTGCATCCTTTCTTCACGAAATCTTATTTATATTGTCACGTAATTGCCTCTGCTGAATTTTCAGTTCTTCAACCTTGGATGTGCTGCTAATTAACTCTCCATGACACTGCTGCAACAGAGTTTCTGCAAATTCAAGCTCTTCCTTAGGGTAAAATCCTTGCTGAAATTTAGGAACCTTGGATGTGGATTTAGAGGTCCCAATTTTTCTTCGTAATATCAAATTCTTTTTGCTCCTCCCTTTGCCAAATCTTTGGCCAAAACTTTAAAAGTATCCCAATCTACTTTTTTTTACTGTCAATTGAAGGGCAAATGCACGAGCAAAGTACTTTCGGTACATGGCGATTTGTGACCTCTGCTTACTAAAAAACAATTTCATAATGTTTGTAGAAGTTCTCGCCCACTCGGCTTCACGCTAGATTCTTTGAACCCCGTATGTCTTTGGGCCCCTTTGCTTTCGTCCATTATCTGTTTGTAAATCTGGAAAAATTTCATCTGCATTGACACATCTTACATGCTTTGCTTCCACAACAGCAGGTTCTTCACAAATAAGTCTTCTTTTTGGCCCTGGTTCCTCAGAAGTTTGAACCTTCCTCTTGTTTTTTTTGGCTTTCTTGCTAGAATCGGCTATTTTCAAATTTTTGTTTAATCTGGGTGACTTCCGGGAGGCAAAGGCGTCCATTGCTTGGATTTGGGCAAGGATTTCGAGGAAGAAGAATAGTTACAGTCGAACTACTTCGTTGATCACTCACAAACACAAAAAATTGGAACGGCAGCAAATTTTTTTCCTAAACAGGAAACACTTCGCAATCTCCCTCCGAAAAATTGCAATGAAGGTCCGTTCTGGTTGCCACTACCACTCATAATTTTGAATTGCTGACGTGGCTACTCCTAATCATTACATATCCCAACTAACTAAAATTCAAAAAAATAACAAAAACGGGTGCCTACATGCCCTACATTATACATAATGTAAGGGCATTTTTTTAGACACCCTAGCTTTCTTTTACCCTACTCCGGCCCCTGCTTCGAGGACTCGTCACCATCGTAGGAGGGGGATGGTGTGACGACCATACGGATATTCGTATCATACGAACATTATACTCCTCGCGATCTCATCCATTGGAGTGGCGCGATCCTGACCGTTGATCTACATATATAAGGAGGCACCTCTTCGTATTCCTGCTTGCCTTCGGGCTATTGTATTCTTGATTCCTGTTCATATATCAGATTCTTTGCCGATCTTGGCGTATTTCTTCTGTATTTCTTGCGTATTTTCCACGTATTTTCCTTGTTTTCGAGTAGGTTCATGACAAAAAAAGCAATTGCAACATGAGTGTAATTTTTTATATGTTTTTTCAAAACATGTTTTCAAGTTTTTTTGTATGGAATATTCGTATATTCCATTTAATTATGACCCTCTCTCATCTATCAAAGATAGTTGATTCTTTGAAAATAGAAGCTGGAATTAAACAACTGGAATATTACAATTTTTCTCGACATCACTTAGAAGTACTCAATACAAATATTACTTTTGACAATTTCAATCAGCACCTAAAAGCATGAATTCTGGACAACTGCATTTTGGATTTGTACTCACCTCAATTTTGTATATGTTGGTTTCCCTTCTAAGCCCATAAATCACATGTTTTCCCCGACTGACAATATGTTTACTAACTACCTCTGCTTCCAATATCAAAACTTCGCTCCAGGTTCACGTCTTCATCATTACTTAATCTAGCCCTTTTATTGACACGTCTTCCATTTCTAACTCTGACACTACTACTGCCTGAGGGCTCATTTGAAGAAATTTCAGTGGAATACTGAGTACATGTCGATGACAACCCTCTCACCTCAAAACCGCTACTCAGCAACACTTGTAATTCTTCGTCCTTGATGTTGACTCCTGTAGCTACTGGCCAACTACTAGGTCTGCTAGGAACACGGAGACTATCTTGTGTCGGGGATACCATGTGTGCTGCACATTGGTTGAACAAAACCACATGATTTGTTCTTGCTCTCCATTTCGATGTTTTCTGATTCCATAGAAAGAAGGAGCAACAGTGGATTTGTTCCCTACGTTAATGCGTGTTTGGCATTTGCGGCCAGTCTTGGATACTCTACCCATACATTTCACGTCACTGCCGGCAAGTGTCCTCCTCAAAGCCCAACTAGCCTGATGGATATCTACTTCTATTACTCTTAGTTGTGGATTATCGAAGTCTATTGTCCTTCTCATTTGAGTCACCATTCGTGAGCGTGACATAGTGCGGGTTACCTTGTCCGGGGTGACTTCCCCGCCTTGAGTTACCAACTGCGTGGATGTCTTTCTCAAGATGGTTCGGTTATTACCACCGGATCGGGATTATATTACGGCATTCCACTCCTGGACACTTGCTCATTAATAGCATTCACTCCTTGCATAGGGCTTATTTTGGAGCCAACATTTCTTTCTAATCTTCCCAACAGATTTGAAACATTAGGCCCTGTTCCCAAATGTCTACCCTCCAACCATGCCTTGTATCTAGAACTTTGCAAGAGTGCTTCTGTCATGTCAAACACACACGCATCATATAAACTCATAGTCTTTCGGTATCCCCTAGCTGCTAACCAGCTTCCATGCCTGGATTCTGACAGGTTAGTCTGAGGGACATGTATGGCACTGGCTATATCCATTCCTGTAAGCATGTAATTTCCCCACCTGCTGATCCTCTGATGCCACCAAGCCAACCATGAAGCTAAGGATTTAATGTCCGCCTCGTCAGCTTTTCCAGGCCACCAATCTATAATTTTATGATAAATACCTTCTGCAATCTCAATGGTCTCTACATTCCTCCATTTCCTGCATAGGTCCAAATGCTCAAATCGAAAGGCCTCATAAATGTATTTATTTGTATGACGTTGTAAGCACTGTTCGAAATGAAATTGACACGAACGCTCTCCACCTACTATCTCCTGACCATTATTGTACACATCTCGTACTGCTGTCCAGTTAGCCTGGACTTCATCATCCATGAATTTTCTGAATTCAGCTTCTGGAAATCCTTTGCTTACCATCACCTTATTTAATTTTTCCCAAAACAATCTCTGTGCAATGTAATCCTCAGTTTTCATGTCGCACAAGGCAATGGTTTGGAGAGATCTTATTCTAATAAAAAAGATTATGTTACTGAACTTGTAGAAATAACATATTGCAAAAAATACATAATGTAGAAAGCAACTTACCTGGGATCATAGACATGACACCCCAATGTTGTCCAAGTGGGAATACGTTTGACGTGATCGAAATGAACCCAGCTATGTTGCAGATCCCCACCTGGACGCATCCTGTTTACCAGATCCAATCCTGAACCAGGTCCAACGGTAGACATCTTGAATATGTAACATCTTTCATTCTCGTCGTCGTGTAATTGGTAAGGAAACACTGAACCATGGAAGTACTGGTATCTACTATGTTGTTTCAAATACAAAATTTGAGAGAACTCATCTCCTCCTTTTTTGTTCTGAGCCTTAGCTTTATGAATCCACCTTCGTAATCTGAATTACTTAATTGTTAAAAATAAATTCCCTTCCTTGACCTACAATGTAAATTATAAAGAAAACGAGCACAATACCTTCGCTGGTTATTCAATGGTTCTAATTTTTGAAGGAATTTATCCACACCCGCAGAATCCAGTGTCTGAAAAGTCGAGATTTCTTCCTCAGAAATAATATTCCCATTCACAAAGTCGGTTGCAAGCTCGTGCTGTGTTTCTCGGGTTCCTTTAGTGGTTGATGACGTGTTTAGAAGTGCCTTAGCCACGTACACACTTTCTCTTGACTCTGCAACTCTAACAGGATGGTTGTGATTGCCTATGTGAAATGCCAACCTGGTAAAATTTGTATTATCTGGGAAGCAGTAGTACATTTTGCATGCGCATTGACTTACACATTCTGGCTGCTCCCTACAGAATATACAATTCAGCGACCCATTGGCAATAGATAGTTCTCCAATATATGGTGTATGCCTCAAGGTCCCTCTCCATTGCACCTCATTTGGTTCCCCAGTTCTTAAAACACATTCACAACTCGTATTTTTGCATTGCAAGTGGCCACAACAGTGGGATAACTTGACACAACCTGGAAAACTAGGGACAACTGTATGAGAAGGGTCGGACCAGACGTGAGGATCCATGTTCTGTTCCATTCCCGACATGGGTTTGGAACATTTCTTTTCACATGGGAGTTCATAAACTACAGTACCATTATAACACTTTGGAAAATGGTTCACCCTTACAGTTGTACCAACCTCAAGTGCCCAAGCCTTCAATTTACTATTGCCACCATTTGTGATCAAGTAATCGAACATTGACCTCTCAATTACATTGGATTCCATAGATTTAGGTGAGTCCACAACAATGGGGCATGCTGGAGAACTAATAATCTCAGGGATACGGTCCACAATTACACGTGATCCAAATTCTCTATCAATCACATAAACTCCATCACTGTTTAGCTTAAGAACATATGTCAAGGAATCCACATCACTATCTGCCGACACTTGTTGCAACATCACACTACCCGGTTGGAAGCCAAAACATTGTGAAACTAGATTGTTATTCACAGTGCAAACTCCATTAGCATCAAATGGTAAATGCATAGATTGCAACTTACCTGGAGAAGTCATGCTTATCGTCATTTTGCCATTTCTCACTTGTGTGAAATTCTCAGAACGCACGAGAGTTGGACATCCGTTATTTATATTGATTTTTCGAATAACTCACGAGATTGGTGCCGCGAATGGCGGACATATTAGTTACCCACCAACTTAATTTTCTTAGTGCTGCAATTAATTAAAATGAGTCATTTAATTAAAATGATTATTATAACGATCGCAGGAATTATAAACGGCTACTTACGAAGTACTTATAAATGGCTACTTAGGAACTACTTATAAACGACTACTAAAAATGGTGGTAATCCAAATGCAAGTTATCCGAATGCAAGTTATCGTCTGCGTGTGCGAGGTCAGAGTATGTTTCTCTTAAACTTTAGGCAATGTAACATGTCGCATATTAGAACCATTTTAGAAAGAATACATTTGCATTTGAAAGAATACATTTACATTTGCATGTAACATGTGCATTTGAAAGAATACGTTTTAGAAATGTATTTGAAAAATACATTTTGAAAGTCGTCATTTTAGAAATGCATTGTAGAATACGTTTTAGTGCTGCGAAACCCTAAGCTTCAAAACCCTAAACTGCCAAACTTGGAGAAACGTCGCTCGATTCTGCTTGTTTTCAACTCCGTCATGCTCGATTCTTGCGAAATGTGTGATCTACTATCAGAGCTGGTGAGTTCTAACCTGGTTTCAACACAGATTTAGTTTTTCTATTCGCCGGTGGAGACTACTTCAGCATTTTTGAAGATCAAATTTTTTTTGATGCTGAAGTAGCAGCGGCGCCGCACCCTCTATTTCGATCCATTAAACTGATTTAGGGTCCTCTATTCACTCCAAAAACATTCTGATTTAGGGTCCCGTAGTAAGATGTTTCTTCAGTTAAATTTTATTTTTTTTTGATGCTGAAGTAGCAGCGGCGCCGCACCCACTATCTCGATCCATCAAACTGATTTAGAGTCCTCTATTTCCTCCAAAAACAGTCGGATTTAGGGTCTCACAGTAAGATGTTTGTTCAGTTGAATTTTCTTTATTTTTGATGCTGAAGTAGCAGCGGCGCCACACCCTTAAATATGGTCAATGATGAAGGTTTGATCTGTTTGCTTAAAGGGTCGATTCTTGTTGCTTTAGCTTTACATTCTTTTACAATATACTTGCCATACGAGAATGTTTGTTTAAGCCTTAACATAGGTTGCTAATATATTTCTTGTGGTGTTCTTTCAGTATTACATATGGTATGGTGGTAGAAACGAGAAATAGTAAGCCAGATTTACAGCCTACTAGACTAGTTACTCCAAAAAGAAAACCAAGAGGTCGTTACGCCAGTCGTAAATTAACAATGTCAGTTGAGGCTAGTGGGGATCCAGTTAGTGATACAGAAAGAACAACCAATGAGTCTGATGATACTGAAAAACAGGCAGGTACTACAATAGAATTTGGTGACATCACTCCCCCTGCTTTTGAAGAAGACGCAGACGTAAATGATGATGATAAGAAGTCAACCTCAAAAAGTAGTGGTAAAAAAAAGGGAAAGAAAACAGAATCAAATGAAGATGTTCTTGGTGATCTCTCAGCGTCCTTTACTGTTGAAGTTATATCAGAAACTCTTGATGCATTGGCATTGAAACGGGATAAAGAACCACCTATGATACCCTTATGTCGGATCAAAATAAATGAAGAGGTTCGTAAGGTTGGTTCTCGAGGTCAAGTACTGCGAGAAACCTTTAGACAGGATGGCTATGTGAAATCAAAGGGGAATTTCATTTTGTCAATGACAACAGCAAAGGGGGATGTAATTCCAGTGACTGATGAGGACATTGATGGTTGGGATCCATATTGGCAAGAAGTTAATAAGGCATTTGAAGAGGCTTTGTCAAATAACTCAGATTGGTCAGATTTACGAGGACTTATGTTCCTCTGTTGGGATGGCAATCATCGAACAGAGGCATGGATGAATGAAATTAACACCACATACAAACACATCAAAGCAAAGCATATATGTGTTCGAGCTGACTTCATAAACATTGATGAGCCAAATGAGACAACACTAATTGCAGCTATGAACAGAATAAACTTGTAAGTGCTCTATTTGCTTAATTTATTTACTTTGGAATTGCTTGTTACTCCAACTCACTTTTAACATCTTCTTGTAGATTGAACGAGATTGGTGTTGTTCGCACAAGTCTTCAGGATACTCTTATGATTGTGCACAGGGTTGCTACTTCCAAACCTGACAAGTACATGAAAGATTTATCTCCTATTGAGTTAAAGGCACAGAGGACAAGGGAAATGGTTGGCTCAAATGAGCCTTGGTATCCTCTCACACGGTTGGCCTATGCAAAAATATTATATAATGTAAGATTGATGTTCTTTCTCCTATGATATTTCTAATTTTGTTATAGAGTTCAATAATAAATGATTTTTTTTTAAATGCATGAATGCAGGCTTCAATGAATAAGGACATTGAAGATTACATTAAGTCCAACCATGAGAATATTTCGGATGTTGAGGTATTAAAGGCCAATGCTGAAAAACAAGTGCGCGGAAAATGGACAATGAAACTGCAGAAATATTTGGCCATTGTAAATCCTAGTCTTGGGAGCATCTGGCTACGCCATGTAACAACCAAGGACTTGGAGTCCAAAGGAGTCAATGTGTCACTGGAAAAGCTTATGTACATGGTCAGGTCAAAGGTACAAAACAATGTAAGAGACAATTGGATCAAGACAATGACCAGCACTTCTCAGTTTGGCAATTACCAAAAAATACCTACTAATGACAAGACTTTCAGTTCCTGGATAAAGAAAGAAACATGGTTAGAGCATTTGTTGACTAGGACCTGTGAGTTGGTGAAGGGAGCAATTGAGCAGCATAATTTGTAGTTAGTAATACCGCGTGACTGTGATGTGGAGACTTGGTACAGAACCTTCAAAGCTAAGAATCGGGTTGAAATGTTCAAACATTGGGAGAAACATATGTCTTCCTCAGTCAATGTGTCGGAGGCCTTTGAAATTCAAAGGACAGCCATGCGAGTGGCTTACAGGTATTTTAAATACATGGTGTATATCAAATGCATGGAATCAATGCATCCACAGATACAGATTTGGGTTTCTCAAACAGGTGAAGATTGTATTTATAGTCCAAAGGGAAATTTAGACCGTGGAGGTGGAATGCAAAAATGGGAAAGGGAAAACTGTCCCTGGTGGATTGATTTCCCTTTGGGGTCTTATCCGAGGAGGAAGAAGAGGCTGATTATAATAAGATTAGGGGGAGTGTAGAAAAGGAAGTTAGATCATGTTGAGGAAGAAATTGATGCTGACAGGAAAAAAAGAAGTAGGAAAGGGAAACCAAAGTTGCCTGAAGCAAAGGTTGTTGATATTGAAGACGAGGACACCTTTCCAGATTACCACACACCTCCTAGAATGCCAATGCCCGATGTTACAAATGTTCCAAAAGAACTTCATACTGAATTCCGTGTTGTTGATGCAGATGTTTGTAAGGTCTCAAGGGCTGTCTCCACAGGTGGACATGAAGTTTTCACTTCATTGAGAAATTTGGGAAAGGAAGTTCAGAAACAAACCGTGTATAGCAGGAATGGAAAAGTAAGAGATTGGGGTGCTAACATGGTTCTTATTGATCTGCCGACAAATGAACCTACAAGAAGTGACTTAGTTGAAACACCCAACTGGAACAAAATGGACACACAATTAGTTGATGGGTGTTTCACTTTGGGTGAACTTTGCTTGGATGATAGTGGATGGTTGGTGTGCATCAGCAGTTTTGAGTTTCAGAAAATGATTGACATAGCATCCAGAAAAAAGAATCTTGAATTAGTGAGAGCATACAAACTGATAGGAGATACACCATTCAGTTTTCATAAAGATAAGTATGGAACTCTATCAAGAATGGTATTGCTAGTATCTCTCTACAAAAGAGTTGGCACAAATCCATCATTCAAATCAAATGATGTGTTTCATACACACGAGTTGAATTACAACAGTGAACTCTTGAGGCATTACTCAGGGTCGGGTGAGAGATTGAACTCTATGCGGCATAATTTGGAGAAGAGCACTCGCTTTAATGAGTTCCTACTTCAACTGTTATGTGATTCTGGTGATTATGTTGTGGATTTATTGACAGGTACAGGGTCTATGGTTGAGGCATGTGCACTTAGAGGTTTGCATTGCTTTGCAATGGATTATGATGTTGACATTTGTGATATGGTCAAAACACATCGAATGTCAATATTCAAGAAGCCTATAACAGAAGGAAGTTCTACAGACCATGTGAATTTGGATGATGAGGAAGATATTACCGTGGATGTGCTTGACGAGCCGGCTGATTAGTTAGTGAGCCACAATTTCTACATTTCGTTTGAATTGATCCCATGTTAGAAACTGATCACGTGTATTTATCTTATGTTGCAGTTTCTTACCAGTCTATGTTGAGCAGCAAGCCTCTATTATGTCCTTACTACCTAGTATTGAGAAGAAAGAAAAAAGGCGAAAGCGTTGTCTTTTTATAGACGATGAGGCATTTGAGAACACATGACTCCAATGTGTTTGGACTTGAGTATCATGTTTCAGATCCAATACTTTTCTATAGTATTTTTGTTGATGTTGATATTTTCTAGCTACCAAGTGGAGTTGTATATGAATACCAACTGTCTTTGTCTACTAAATTACAACATCATATTTTCATATGTATTACACCTCTATATATATTTCAAATGGTCTTTTTTTGGGGATAATTACTAGATACTGAGTGCACTACAAAACCAAAAACCTTTGTATGTAAATACCAAAAACAAATTATATTTGTCTACTCAATGGATGGAATATTACAGAATATTCTATAAAAAACCAAAAAACATGATTTGAAAAAACCTAAAAAAAAAATTTCCCTTGCAACATGCAGCCTCCATAATCACGAAAACGTTTTTGGATTTGACAGGTTCAATGTCTACAGACCAGAAGAAACAAGTATGGCATCTAGTGGAGAACAACAAAGTTATGCAGGTTGCAGTGTCTGATAAGGAAAAGATTGGTCATAGTGAAATCGTTGGTAGCATCCAAGAAACCATACAACACGTGAAAGGAGTGGAGTCCAATGACAAATTAGCATCAAAAAGAGCAGCATTAGTCATGGCACTTGGGAAGGTCAGGCATGGAAGCAAAAGATTAGCTGCCAAGGCTTTAGGAATTCATCAAAGGAATTGTTCCAGAGCTAAGAAGCACTGTGTTGCAATTAGTAATAAAAACGCATTATGGGCTCTTGGGGGAAGGAAGAAGAGAAAGGATTCCCTGAACCAAGAAGTGATTGAAAAAGTTGTGGATTATTGGACAAACTACACCAGAGTTTTGCCTAACTTCAAGGACGTCAGATCTGGTAGAGGAAAACATCCTAAGCATCCAACACATTACCTTGATGTGAGCGTGTATACTATCGTAGATCAGTTTTTTACTAAGTCTTTTTCACGCGTTTACTAATACTAATATTTTTATAAGTTTTGAAGTATTGATTCTAATATGATCTGCTAATGGAATTAATCTGCACGTTCTTCTCATGGTAGCAAGTCTTAGTGCTATTGATGGTTGATAATGGATCATTTTTTGATATAGTGCTAAGGTTTCTCACCTTTATAGTGTTGGTGCCACGTTTAGTAATTGTGTTGATGTTAGTGCCCTTTGTTAGTGATTTTGTAAATGGCGATTGCTAATATTACTAATTTTGTTAATGTTGTTCCCTTTGTTAGTAATTTTGTCAATGTTAGCACTAAACTTAATCAGTAGTTAGTGAAGCACCACCTACCACTCTGGATTAGCAATGCTTTCATCTCAATGTCCTAGCACCGGTTAGTGGTTTGGTTTGCTAAGGGTTATGTTGTAATGCTAATGGAATCGATGAATTAGTTCTAAGTTGCTATTCATTAGCGGTTGTTTTTCTAGTGGTATTAGCATTAGCATTTACTAAGTAGTTTTCTATTCTTATTCTCAGGGAATGAGAATTCTTCACTAGTTTCAAGCAAGACAATCCGGATGTTCAAATTAAGTAGAGAGCCTTCGAGAAATTAAAGCCTTACTTTGTTGTAAAGCTATCTGAATTCAATACATTGTTGTTGCGTCTATCATGAGAGGATGTCAATCTTTGAGGGAAGGGGTGAAGAACATGAGGAAAAAGTCCATGGTGTGCGTGTGCATTGCACTGTGAGTGCAAGATATGTGACCACACGGTAAGCCAAATAGGGTGCAATGCAAACAAGACATGTTTGGCGATCTAACAAAGTGACATGTGGAGAAGCATGGTTTGCCCAAAGCCCTGAAGGTGAGGAGTGGCACAATGAAGCATGCTTGTCGGGAACCCGCACAAATGTGGTGTGGACAAAATGGAAAGGTGTCCAAAAGAAGAAACAAAGGACGATTACCTCAAAAATCACTTGGGAGAACATAGACTACATTGAAATTGGTAAGGATAAAAATGGCAAACCCAAAAAAGAATTGAGCATCAATATTTACTGAGACCACCCAATGTTTTGATGGAAACCTTCGGATCTAAAAAGCAAAGAAGTTTGTGACACATAATTTCGGTATAAATGGCAGCAAGCCATGTTTAGACAACTCTTGAACAGTTTTGTTGATGATACTATTGTATCGTGGTTGACTTTGCGAGAGAATTACTCTTTCAAGGAGCGAGAATGAAGTCAGTCAAGCATTGGCATAATGAGCAGATCACTATTCTTGTGCACCTCACATATAGAAGGGATCCTGAGACACAAGAAATGATCAAGGAAGAACATTTTTATATATCTGATGACAGAAAACATGATTCTTTGTAATTGCTTTCTCTTACACAATCATTGGATGCAAGAGAAGGAAATCACTTTGAAGAAGCATTATGTCTTCTCACATGGTGTAGCCTCACAATTCAAAGGTAAAAAATCGTTTTACTTTGATGCTAGATTCAAATCTTTAACAGGTTTAGACATGATGTGGAACTTTTGGTGCTCTGGCCATGGGAAGGGAGAACATGATGGTGCAGGAGCAGTAATAAAGAGGGCTTTGAGAGCAGCACAGTTGAAGGGCAGCAAGATGGCCAATGCACACGAGGTGGTGGAATGGCTAAAGCAGTACATGTCAACAGCAGGACCCACAACATATAAAAAGAAGATTCAAACTGTAAGTAGAACTTTTTGGGAGGTTGAAATAGGACAAGTGGACAGAAAAAATCAGTGGAAGCACATCCTATTGAAGGGTCTAGAAACCTTCATTGTTTCCATGGGTGTTCAAATCACATGACACATTTACAGGTCAGAAACCTCTCTTGATTTTGCACATATTGTTTAGATTTGAATTGGGAATCTTGCCCCAATGTATCATATACTAAGAAGTTTGAACTAGTTGTGGTACAACCCATCAAAGCTATCGTTGAAGAAGAAGTACATGATGAAGGAGAAGAAGCATATATTGGCAGCGCTGACTTATGTAGCATGCAAGTATCTATAGGTGATGTCTTTGCAGTGGTGGCTCCAAATAACAATCATGAGAATGTGAAATTCTACCTTATGTACCGAAGCTAAGTACTTGGTGTTAGAAGACTTTGTAGATATGCAAGGGCAGAAGTTTGTGAAAGGGGATGAGGTCATAGAAGGGACATACTATGAGAAGTTGGTGAATTGTAAATCCAGCTACAAGTTTTGTAGAGGAAATAAAGCAATTATTTATGCCACTCAAGTTGCAAAGAACAAAGTCAGATTGGTTCAAGCAAAGCACATTGTTAAGCGGGGAGTGGTTTACACTCTAAGTGCCAAAGAAGAACAAGATATTCGAGAGAGGCTTCCCACGTTGTTGGAATAGTGGAAAGAGCAATTGTGTAAAGGGTACTATATATGTACTTTTATGAATATAAAAAAGTTTCTGTATTTTGCATTCTCATTTTTGATGCTTCAGTTACAGAATTTTGTACTCGAATGTTGAATGAATTCCAAGGTAAAACAGAATTAGAAAAAGACACAAGGCACAAATTTACACAAGGCACAAGGTATAACAAAACCACAAATTTACAAAAAGGCACAAGGCCATCATCCACATTAAAGAAGGCACTAAGGCCTGGATTACAGAAGGCACAAGGCCTGGATTACAGTCAGCACAAGGCCATTACAATTAAAGGCACTAAGGCCTGGGTTAAACAAAAGGCACAAGGCCTGGATTAAACTAAAGGCATAATAAAAAGGTATTACAAAACCAATTGATTAAAACAGAAAATACCAGAATACTTCAGAAAGGTACAAGGCCATCATATATTAAAAAAGGCACTAAGGTCATCATATATTACAAAAGGCACTAAGGCATGTGTTACAGGGGTCGGCACAGCCATTACATTTCAAAGGCAATAAGGCCTGTTTCACAGAAGGGTGAGATCAAAGAAAGGCACTAAGGCCATTACAAAGAAAGGCACTAAGGCCTATTGCATCTGTTTTTTCAAAAAATTACAAAGGCACAAAAGGCCCGTTTCTGAACTTGATCAAAAAAAAAAAAAACAAAAGGTAGCTTTCTCGAGTAGGGACTTCAAGCTTCATCTGTAAGAAAAGTTTCGAAAGTTAGAAAGCCTGTAATAAAAGAAAGCAAAAATTTGAATTGCATGCTACTTACTCTCTAGCCAATTTTGAAATTCTAAAAATATTTCTTCTTCTTCTTCGTTCGGGTCTTCTTCTTCGCTGGTCTCATGTTCGCTCCAGTTGTTATCTTCTGAATCATTCTGCTCCTCGAAAGAATCTGCATCAGAGGAATCGAAATTGGAGGAATCCACCTCTTCTGAAAGCTCAGAAAGAGAGTCTTCGGAGCTTTCAGAAGAGGAGCTTTCAGGCTCGGGGCTCTCAAAAGAATTCTAGACAGAAACATTGGGCTCCTGCAAAGGAAAATTTGTCCAAGATCCTATGCCATAACTGGCGAGGACCTGTGCCAAAGATAAGGAAAGCAAGGCCCGGCGCTTGGAAGGGCCAGGGGAAGGGGAAGCAGAGAGAGAGAGCAAAGCGGCGGCGGCATTCGGCGTGTTTGGGAGAATGGACGATGCTTCTCCCTCACGACCACCATAGCCTATAAAGGTGGCGTGAAATTAATTTAAATGAGGGCTACGATTTTAGGATTTCATTACCATTAGTATCTTAATCGTAATGATTTAGTAGGAGGATGAATAATAATTACCTTGAAATGACCATAATTTTATTTTCTAAAACATTAAAAAAAAATATCTATCCTGAAATGGCCATTCTTTTTTGGACACCAATCATCTTATGTTTGCTTGACACTTGTTTAGTAATTGTAATTATAATTAGTTAGTGTAAATTGCTTGTTGACTTCAAAATTGTTGACTTACGCTTCACCAAACATGTTGGTCAATGAAAGTCAAACATGTAACAAAGGGGGAGATTCACACTTGTTGACTTGAAAATTGTTGTCTTACACAATATGCCTTAAGATAATGCATAGAATAGCATAGGTCAAAATTGTTGACTTACGCTTTACCAAATGCTTGGGGGTGATTCACACTTGTTGACTTGAAAATTGTTGACTCACGCTTTACCAAAGCGTGTTGGTCAATAAAAGTCAAACATTTGCTTGGGAGTGATTCACACTTCTTGACTTGAAAGTTGTTGACTTACACAATTTATGCCTTAACATAATGCATAGAATAGCATAGGCCAAAATTGTTGACTTATGCTTTACCAAATGCTTGGGGGTGATTCACACTTGTTGACTTGAAAATTGTTGACTCACGCTTTACGAAACATGTTGGTCAATGAAAGTAAAACTTTAGCTTAGGGGTGATTCATGCTTGTTGACTTGAAAATTGTTGACTTACGCTTTACCAAAGATGTTGGTCAATAAAAGTCAAACAGTTGCTTGGGGGTGATTCACACTTCTTGACTTGAAAGTTGTTGACTTACACAATTTATGCCTTAACATAATGCATAGAATACATAGGTCAAATTTGTTGACTTATGCTTTACCAAATGCTTGGGGTTGATTCACACTTGTTGACTTGAAAATTGTTGACTCACGCTTTACCAAACACAATATGCATAGGTACACAATATGCCTTAACATAATCCATTCATTTGGCATTTGTTGATGGCAATTGTTGATTTGGTAACATGTGGAACATTGAATGCATGTGGGATATTTGAGGCCATTACTAAAAAAAAGGGTGGACGAGGATTACATCTTGAAAGGTCATGACACTCTGGCCTGTAACTGAAGATTACAAGCCAGAGAGCCATAACTTTTCATCATCTAATCTCTATCCACACTCTTCAATGAAGCATCAAAAAACTATTTATTTATATATGCGCACGAATTTTGTGATATATGCATGTGGAATATTGCTAACTTTGTGTTAGGTTTGTGCTAATTTTGGGGTTGCTGTTTTGGCGATATTTTGTGGCCAAAGTATGCGGGATATTTGAGCCCACTATAATGGAACTGCATACCAGAGAATTATAAAGTTTTTTAAATGTTTGTGGTGTTGATAAACACCAAATTACAATAAAAAAGGGATCTAATATTAAAAAAACATACAACAGTCTTCTCCAAGTAAGGTACCATAGTCTTCAACGGGTAATCACCGTCATTTATGTCAGGCACGAAGGACCTTGGTGTGATGCAGGAATCTGCATTATTCTTAAAATTCACGTACCTGTAAGGATCAATCAGCAAAGTTGTCCTCATGCTAAATTCTGGACATTTCTCATAAACTTTTGTGAGTTTTTTGATGTAGCAAGAAGTTCCTCCTTTCATTTTCAAAGGATGCACCATCCATTTGAAAAGAAACTTATCCACTAAAGACTGAGGAATGAAAGACCTCAGGCAGCTAATCACTGAGTGATTGGAAGACCATATACCAACAGCAAAATGTTCGGTGCCGAATTGCATGAACTGCACTGCCCCTGGCCTGACAGCAAGAACCTCTTTTCTTGATGGAAGAAGTTGGCCACCTTCCACCACATCAGGTACTGCTTTAGCCTTTTTGAAAACCTTGTACAGGAAATCCTCTGGCTCAATAACCAAAAGTTTCTTGCCAACAACACTAGCACTGTGCAATGACAACTATTAGAGAAATTATATCAGTACAACAGGCAGAAAGAAACACACTAGAATCACCCTAGTTTCTTAGTTATTGATTTGGATGGAGCTTGTTTGCTGGAGGAAACCTGCTTGGAATTATTCTTAGAAGGAGATTCTCCAACTGATGCCAAATCAGTTTCTTCCTCTGTGATTGTCTTCTCCACAATATCAGCACGTTTGTCCAAATTGGAAACATAATCATCTATTTCTTCAACACTGCTTCACATTCTTCATCTATTACTTGCACAACATTGTCTTCAATTCTGTTAGAAATGTCAACTATAGGGTTTGAAATATCCAAACTTGAGCCTGCATCATTCAAATTATCAAACTAAATAAGTACTTATAGAAGAAAAATCCAAAGTAGTTATACTTCATAAGAATAACTTACTTTTCAGTCTTTTACAACTATTACTTTGTTCAACATTGTCTCTCTTCAAGTTTGGGCTTGTGGAAGATAATAAAGTGCAATCTTCAATGGATTGCATAATTATATCAGGCTTCTCCAAGTCAGCAGGTATGCTTAATGATGGATCTTGAGTGCATTCAATGGACTGCACTGCACTATAATTGGGAGCAGATTCCAGTGCAGATCTATAGGGAAGTCCAATGGACCTGAACCAATTATGAGGCATCTGGCTCTCACAAGAGGGACAAGTTGATCTCTTTGAGAAACATATGTAAGCGCAAATTGGATGAAAACTGTGCATGCAATGTGCAACAATGGCTGAGACACAAAGTGGGTCATAGGCATATGTACAGAAAGAACAACTTCGTAATTTTGCAAATGCTACGGTGGAGAATTTTGGATGTTCCAAAAATGGAAGGT
This sequence comes from Isoetes taiwanensis, assembly GCA_021234155.1. Lineage (NCBI taxonomy): Eukaryota > Viridiplantae > Streptophyta > Lycopodiopsida > Isoetales > Isoetaceae > Isoetes > Isoetes taiwanensis. Next base: position 4,265,162 of record JAJEKV010000039.1, read on the forward strand.
TGAGTTGCAGTCCAGACATCTTATTTAGAGATGAAGCTATTTCTTTCAACTTCTCCAGCCTTGGTTGGAGTCTATGTTCTTCGTCTTCTGCCTATTTAAAAATAAAAAGAATGATGAAGCAGAAAGAAAAATTATTGAGCACTATGTAATTGCAAAGGTCATTAGCAATTACCACTTTGTGAATTTCCTCCATACTCTTGTATGCTGTTGTCGCCTCCAAAAGTTCCTTTTCCGTGGAAACCAGCATTGACGACAAGAATGTAATGACACTGGAGTGCTCACACCTAGCCTTTGTTGCTTCAATTTGCTGTTTTGCAGCATCCACCTCGTAACTGCACTTCTTCTACAACTTCCTTTTTTCCTTCATTTCACTGGCTGCACTTTTAACTCTAATATTCGAGTCATCCTTCTGCTTATCTAAGCCAGCAATCAAGGAGTTGATGACAGAATAGTCCACTACACAACCAACAACGTTTGTATGAGGAAATGAGGACTCATACTCATCTTCTTTCTCAACCTTAGCTGTAACACTTTTCTTCGTTTTAACCATAAATGACTACCAGTTAATCTTTTGTCCTCTCACATGCAAAGTGAATGCCAGTGCAAAAAACTTCCCAATCTCTCCAACACAAACATCAGTTCTTTGGTAACATCTTCTGTAGATGTTCATAAACGGATCCACAAATAGTGGATTCATTCGACTAGACTTATAAATTTGCTTGGTACCCACCAGTTTTACACAGCCAAATATTTTGCTTATCTCATCTTCAGCCACATCTGCCTTTCTTACATCTGAAGAGGTCATGCCCTCAGAAACACAGATGTGTCAAACATCCTCCTTGCTTCCTCTTCGTCTATGGTCACTTTAGGTTGAGTTTTCTTTGTTGCCATTCTATCCCTGCACCAGCTTTGAAATTATATATCACTGGAAGTTCTTCATTGTGTCTGCAAAAAACTAAACCAATCCAAATCATAGCACTAAGTATCCTGAATAGTACTAACTCTAAGACTTAGCAATGAACTGCTACTTTTTCCAAATAATTACTAATTGTCATGAACACTGCAATAGACACTGGACGTGGACGTCCAGAGAGGGATTGCATGCATTTGCATGCATCCCTAAGAGGTTGCATGCATCCCTAGAGGGGTTGCATGCATGCATGGAGGGTTGCTAGCTATAAAGAGGCTCGGGGGAGAGCTCATCAGGCATTCAGTATCTGTGCTGAGCTCGTGGTTGGGTGGCGAGTATAGCTAGCACGTCATTTGTGCGTTTCAGTGGTATCAGAGCTTCAAGTTGTGATGGACCAATCCGCTGTGGAAGTGGATCGGATAATGGAGTTGGAGACCGACAATGCGATTTTGAGCGAAAAGTTGGAAGCTGCTTTAGCTCGCATACAGGAGCTTCAGGACATGGACTCGCTTCGGGCCGAAGTTTGGCAGTTGAAGTTGTCGCATGATGCAGGACATCCACGTGTCAGTGGTATTAAGACTGGCGCGAATGTGAAAATTGAGTTCAAACCTTATTTGGCAGCCACGGATGATGCGGAGGAACTCTTTGCATGGTTGCGGGATCTGAACTCATATTTCGCCAAAACCAAAGATGATGATGACACTCAGCTTTATTTTGCTGAACGTCACTTAGGAGGGGTCGCTAAGGATTGGTGGCTTGATCTACTCAAGCACCGACCCAAGGAAACTCCGATCACAACATTTGCAGAGTTTGAGACACTCATTAAGGAAAGGTTTCTGGGTCATAATTGGGAGCGGGATTTGCTCGCAGAATGGAACCAGTTGACCCAGCAAGACAAGGAGTCCGTTCGTGATTTTTCGGCAAGAGTCTTGAAGAAAGGTCTCCAGCTTGGCAAAAATGATGCAGAGAAATCTGACCGGTTGATGGGCAGTGTCCATCGTTGGATCCGAGCCAAGTTGGATCTTCAAGCTGCAAACCTTTCTTTTGGGGCCCTCTGCAAACTAGCAGAAAAAGTTGAAGAGGAGGGTCTTTCATTAACTCAGGCCATCAATGCACAAAGGGGGTTTAAATCTATGTCGTATGATTCCCACGCGGGTCATTCTCACAAGTTTGTTAAACCCGTGCATCGTGAAGAGCGTACCAATGGAGATCATGTTCCTCCTATTTCTGCCTTAGGGTCAGGTGCAAAGCGTTCTCGGGAGGAGGATAAGTCTTCGCCAGAGAGGGAGCCTAAAGAATCCTATATGGCTCGGAAGAATCGCCTCCGTCGTGAGCATAAGTGTTTTATTTGCTCTAGTCCTGACCATAAATTTTTTGAATGTTCCAGGTACACCCCAAAGGAAAAAGGGGATTCAAAATCAGGTACATCTAAAGTTCCACTGGAATCTAAGAAAGAAAGCGGGACAAAAATGGTGGCTTTTGTGGGTCATTCCTATACACTAGACCATCCTGAACATAGTCGACTTTTTGTTTTTGGGCAACTGTCCGGGATCAGAAAGTGCATGCTCTTTTTGATCCTGGTAGTGAATTTGATGTGATTTCTGACAGGTTAGTGAAGGCGTTGGACTTGTCCACTCTTCCATTGACAAATGCGATGGATTTGTCGTCCGCTTTTCGTGGTCAACTTTCACCTTGCGCCTTGGTTGTTAAAGATTTGGAATACTCCATTCAAGGTTTTAACGCCAAGCGTACTTTTTTGGTGGCTGACCTTGGCAGTGTGGATCTTTTGATTGGGATGCCCTGGCATCAAGAGTATAATCCTTTGGTTGACTGGGTTTCTGGTACTCTTTTGTTAGCCTTGGATGGAGGGAAAAGGACCTTTAAGTTGGTTAAGGATCTTGTGATCGGCCCCATTCCAATGGTTTTACGTTGTCGATTCGATTGCATGGGCAACAAGCTGAGATTAAGCGCCAACTTGCTGTGTTACTTCAAGCTGGTTTGATTCGACATAGTTATTCACCTTTTGGTGCACCAGTTTTATTGGTCAGGAAAAGGAACAATTCTTGTCGTATGTGTATTGCAAGTCTTTGGAAGAATACTATTTGCATTTGCACTTATTATAGACAAGTTTGTTAAGAATTTTGCTAGCATTGCTCTCTAAGAATAATATGATTTGGACAGTTGTGGATTGTTTGACTAAGCAAGCCCACTTTATTCCTTGTTCAAATAACTTAAAAACTTATGATGCATGCAAATGACTTTTAAGGAATGTGATTGGGTATGGATGAGGATTCACAAAGGCCACTTTAAGAAGGACGCAGCAATAAAGAAAGACCTTAAGTTGGCCTCGATTAATGTTTCAAGTTGAATGATAAATACACTAGTGGTTCTAAGCAATATTTGGTTAAGTTTGCCAATCGGCCTTTGGAGGACGCTTCATGGGTTCGTGGCAATTTATTTGAGGCCTATTAGATATTCTGCATGATGAATATAACGGTAGGAAGGCACAAGACATTGGGAAGGCTTCTAGTAGCCCGGCCTAAAAAAGAGGGCCAAGAAAAGATTATGCTAAGATGGCAAAAGGACTCTAGTTCCCTTGCAGCAGAGGACTGCTGCGATGTCAAGGGGGAGGGAATGCAATAGACACTGGACGTGGACGTCCAGAGAGGGATTGCATGCATTTGCATGCATCCCTAAGAGGTTGCATGCATCCCTAGAGGGGTTGCATGCATGCATGGAGGGTTGCTAGCTATAAAGAGGCTCGGGGGAGAGCTCATCAGGCATTCAGTATCTGTGCTGAGCTCGTGGTTGGGTGGCGAGTATAGCTAGCACGTCATTTGTGCGTTTCAAACACCAATTACCTTGGGCCTTCTGTCTGCAAAATAGCAAATGCTTAGCACGTCATGCTAAATAGCAGCTAACTCTTTCTAACTTAGCACTGAATTTCATCTTCTTAGCAACCGCCGCTAATAACAATTTGAGCCTGCAAGTGTAGCACAAAATTCGTGTTCTTAATGTAACCTGCTACTTAGCAAATGTTGCCTACAAACACAGCACGAAATCACTAAGTAACTCGGGTACACAGCACATACTAACTAGCAAGTACTGCCTGCGAAACATAGTACCAATATAACCTGTAAGCATAATTTGCTAACTGATTGTTTGCAAACATAGTACCAAATGCTAAACTCGTTAGCATCAACTACTGAACTTGCACGACCAAACATTACTAAGCTGTACTTTCCGCTGATACCAAGCCCAAAAAATTCTCCACACCTGCTACATTAACCTTTGTCTTCAATATAGAAGCATGAAATATAATAGAATGAAACCATTTCCACATTATTTACCATTCCCAAAGATTTGTCAACAAAGATTAGATGCTTACAACTAAAACAACTTTTCTTGAGTCTGGGAAATTGTTCAGATGAGCAATTTGATCCGAGCTCTTTACAAAGCAGGGTAATGGGATCTCGATTGTCTGGCAATCGATTGTTTAGAATGGTACAAATAACCGAATTCGATAATTACTGCTGTCGAAGCAGCACAGTCACAGCAATTTACTCTGGCAATTTACTCACAGCAATTTACTCACAGCAATTTACTCACAGCAATTTACTCTGGGAAATGGGATCTCGATTGGGGATTTTATTGAATCTAATGACTGGCAATTGTTTAGAATGGTACAAATAACGGATTTTGATAATTATTGTTGTAGGAGCAGTACAGTCACAGCAATTTGATCCGACCAGTTAACCAAGCAGAGTACGGGGATCTCGATGGGGAGCAGCTATGTTTCTGAATCCGATCCAAGAAACTCCAAGAAAGTAGGAAAGGGGGGAAGATTCGACGGTTTAGGATCCCATGGGCGGGATTTAGTGCTAAAATAAAATTTAAAAATTCAGTTAAACCCCCTTAATTAGCGCTATTATTTAGGGCTAAAATGGCGTCATTTATGCCACCCATAGCGTGCGAGGACCCCGGCGCCAAATTCTTGTCTGATCTCTATATGTTCTTATGTTTCGCGCTTATCCGACCGTCCGTTCGAGATCCGACGGCTCACGTGGGTTTGGGACGTATCCTACGGCCCAGATGGCCTGGGAGTTTACATATAATATGTGTACCGTGGTCCTACGGTCCAGATTGATCTGATCCTGACCGTCAGTCCGAGGTCCGACGGCTCACGTGGCGTGGGGACACATCCTACGGTCCACGTGGAATTATATGTAATAGATCCTACGGCTCATATTGCTTTTATATGGTGAGATCTTGATCGTTGATCGAGTTTAAGATCCTAAGGCTCATATTGAATGCTCGTTCATTAAGGAAAGGCTTTTAAAATTTTTTATGTTATTGGGGGGATTCGAACCCTGGTCCTCAACCCTCTAAACCCCCCAATCTAACCACTAGACCAAGCATTAATTCTATGAAAAATTTATGTTTCAAATATACTTAAGGGTAATGTTCTAATTAAGATAAAATAGACTATAATATTCTAAGATGTTTTGAAACTTTCAAAATGTTCCAGAAAGTTCTAAAATGTTCTAGAAATTTCTAGAATGTAAGGGAATCCAGAAGAATTAAAGGGAATATAAGGAAATCTCATAAGTTGTAAGAGAATCTAGGATACAAGTCTAACGGAATCTCTTAAAATCTAATTGAATCTAAGGGAATCTTCATAATATCTAAGGGAATGTAAGAAAATCTTGATGAAATCTTAGAGTTTTTTTAAGATTTTGCAAAACGCGACAATAGAATGTTCTAAACTGTTTCATAATAAAGGTGTACAATATAAATCTTGAAAAAAAAAAAAATATTCTAGATGCTCAAGGCAAAGCCTTTAGTCTAAAAATAGAAAATGTTTTAAAAATGTTGCCTGGATCCAAAATAGATTATTTTAGAAGGTTTTAAATGCTCATGGGTTTTTAAGATTTTGCAAAGAGCGACAATAGAATGTTCTAAAATGTTTCATAATAAAGGTGTACAATATAAATCTTGAAAAAAAAAATATTCTAGATGCTCAAGGTAAGCGCCTTAGTCTAAAAATAGAAAATGTTTTAAAAATGTTGCACGGATCCAAAATAGATCATTTCAGAAGGTTTTAAATGCTCATGGGTAAGCACCTCAATCAAAATAGAAAATTCTAAGAGAATCTAGGAGAATCTAAGAGAATCTCGGTAGAATCATTGGTTATCTATAGGGCCTTACATCGTAAGAACATGCTAAAACTGGAACAATGCGCCGTAGGACGTATTAATTTTCTTGTATATCTGATCTACATATGTTCTTATGTTTCGCGCTTATCCGGCCGTCCGTTCTAGATCCGACGGCTCACGTGGGTTTGGGACGTATCCTACGGCCCAGATGGCCTGGGAGTTTACATATAATATGTGTACCATGGTCCTACGGTCCAGATTGATCTGATCCTGACCGTCGGTCCAAGATCCGACGGCTCACGTAGCTTGGGGACACATCCTACGGTCCACGTGGCTTTGGGAATTATATGTAATAGATCCTACGGCTCATATTGCTTTTATATGGTGAGATCTTGATCGTTGATCGAGTCTAAGATCCTAAGGCTCATATTGAATGCTCGTTCCTTAAGGAAAGGCTTTTAAAATTTTTTATGTTATTGGGGGGATTCGAACCCTGGTCCTCAACCCCCCAAACCCCCCACTCTAACCACTAGACCAAGCATTAATTCTATGAAAAATTTATGTTTCAAATATACTTAAGGGTAATGTTGTAATTAAGATAAAATAGACTATAATATTCTAGGATGTTTTGAAAGTTTCAAAGTGTTCCAGAAAGTTCTAAAATGTTCTAGAAATTTCTAGAATGTAAGGGAATCCAAGAGAATTAAAGGGAATATAAGGAAATCTCATATTAAATGCTCATGGGTAAGCACCTCAATCAAAATAGAAAATTCTAAGAGAATCTAAGAGAATCTCAGTAGAATCGTTGGTTATCTAGAGCACTATCGGGCCTTACACCGTAAGAACATGCTAAAACTGGAATAATGCGTCGTAGGACGTATTAATTTTCTTGTATATATATACAATTACTTAAGCACCTCCCTTGTTATGTAGAGATTGATCACAACCGTTGAATGTGAAATCAATGATCCTGATGCAGCCACCCCGTCGTTATCTAAGCACCCCCTTATTATGTAGAGATTGATCCTGGCCCTCCAAATTTTGAGGTGGCACAATTATGGCCATTAGATTTGATGGGGGCCTGCATGGGCATGGATGGGGGCATGCACCACATCCCCGGACTGTTAGATCGAAAGAGGAGGATAAATCCTGGTCCTTTGATTTTTGTGAGGAAGGTGCAAGGAAGGTGCCAAAAAGTTAATTTGGTGTAGCAGATCTTAACTGTTAGATCAAAAGGTGAGCGTAAATCACTTTAATACTAACTCCTGATTGAAACCTTATCCGAAAATTTGGAAAATTGGCATGTATACTGGAAAATTGGAATTTAATTCCATGCTATGCATTAATTATCAATTTATGGATGCCTTGCTACTGCAAAAGCGGCCCTCGACTTCGGATTGCCACATCAGGAGGAGGGCAGATCCAAACTCCATTCTGCCAGTTCTACTTGCTTCAGTTTCCAAGTGCAGCCTCTCGGCCAGATCCCAAGTGCAAAGGACCAAAACTCGGCCCCCAAAATGCAAACCCTCCAAGAACCTGGAAACTCACATGGTTTACGTTTCGGAGGCCCTATCCTTGTCAGATTCGGCCCGGACCTTGCACCGCGTCTTGAAGTAGAGGGAGGGTGTCCAGACCAGAGCACGGGTCCTAAAAACCCCCCGAAAGTAGCTTGTCCCAAAAGTCTTCTCCCGAAGGCCCCGACGACTGACGGACAAGCTCCTCTATCTGGAACCGTGATTTGGCTCTTCCATTGGGACCAGAGCGTCGACATTGCACTAGGGACCAAGTTTCATGGCCGGAAGACCACCCACTCTCTCAGAAGTGCCAAAGTAACTCATGTCCAGCACCCTCGCAGTCAATTGGCATGGGAGGTGGATACTGAATACTGCCATGTAAGGCGCATGCATTCCTTTCTCATCCAAAACTGACCGTATAACTTGGTCCCTAGGGTAATTTCGTCATTCCGGACGATGTGGGAAAGTCGAATCTCTGTGACGTCCCCTACTCATATACGGTGCACTCATCATATACAAACATAAGTTCATCCTCCATATCAGCTCCATGCTAATATAGGGCCCTCCACGTATCACTTCAACCTTGAAATGTTCCAGTGGGAAGAATGAAGGGGTCATTTACCCTATCTCCCTCAGGGCCTACCTAGCTGCGGAAGCGTAATATATATGTCAGTAGTACATACATCAATAATATAGGACTACCTCGGGGGGTGGCTCACCACATATCTGCACAGACAAAGATCAGTACATCACATAAGGGGGTTCTACCTAGGCTCAGACACAGGGGTGGACTGACAAGCTCGGGTCTCCAGAGGTCAAGCAGACAGAGTGCAATAACAGTGGAGTTGGCTGGCAAACGAACATGGCAGTTGGGTAGTCCGCTCCATCCGCCCCTCCTGTGCACACTTTGCAGAGTAGGTTGATAAGTCTTGGGACTGGACTGTAGCCCGCCGGATGCATAGCCAAAGGGGCTATTCCTGGGTTGCATCTCCTCAGTTCCGATGGGGCAGGTAGGGATTTCTCCCACCAGAAGCTAGCATGCTGAATCAAGGCGACTAGAGGGCCACTGCCCTTACTCGACTGAACTCCATGGAAGGTGTACACCACCCCAAGAGTGTCGACCCATGCAACAGCCCGTACGCAGTGGCAGTGCATTAGATCTAGTGCGCTGAAGTCTCCGATAGGCCTTACTACCAGAGGGACAGTTCATGAATCAGGACATGAGCTTCCTTGTAAGCCAGTCTAGTCCCTCCACCCACAACCAGGTTTGGTTCTTGTGCACAGGCCGAATATTAGAAGTATCATCAAAGAACTAAAGAGTAATATCTATTCTACATCATAGAAGTTAGGTTCTTTAGTTACAGCTCGCTATCTAGGGTTCTATGTGGCTGCTATGGGCAATTCAATAGGCTAAACATGCTAACTCTATGTCCGGAAGGCGGATTAGGCTATTGAGTTGACGAAATACCTGATCCCTGGCTTGCTCCTCCTGCTCGGAATGCTTCCATGTCGCTGTCTTGCTTGGAGATGTGGTCGGAAAGGAAATCTGACGAGCTAGGGTGCTCAGGTAGATTTTGGGAGTCGGGATTGACTCTTGAAGCGCGCGAAATGGGGCTCGGAAGGACTGTGGACGAAAAAGGGAAAGTTAAGGTTTGGTTGCCTTACATAGGCTATCAGTTAGGGTTAGGGTTTCCATGACCCTCAGTATGCCTCTTAATGGTTAATGTCTAAAGTGCGCACATTAATAAGTGTGCGCATCCTTGCAAGTTGGCCCCAAGGGCGCCACTTGCTTGGCTACACGATGGCGTACACGTCAATTGGAATGGCGTGTACGCGTGACGGTGTAGTACGGTATACGTCTTGAGACCGTATATCGTACTGGAACGTCACATTCTCCCCACCTTAAAATGATGTTGTCTGCAGCATCGTGGGTCTCCCCACCTTGGGATCTTCTTGTCCTGCAACAACTTGATGCATACACTTTATTATTATTACACTTATATATTCATTAACATTACTTTAGGTAATATTTTAAAACATTATTATTTATTCACTAAGTTAAAACGATATTTGTATTTATTCAAGTTTATCAGTTTCATAACTTTTATGTTTTCTCGGTACTCTTCATTCCTTGCAACACATTCCAATTACAATTGTGTTGCAAGTCTTTGTAGCTCGACCCCTTTTGCCCTCTGGAGCGCTCTATTGGCCTGCAGGTCGATGCTACGTTAGTACCATTTCAATAATTAATAATATTATGGTTATAAGGGGACCACCCATTTAATTAACCTAAATGGATGCAAGACTAATCTCCCGGCGTAGGAAGAGGATGCTTCTTCCATCGTGGCCGTGGAGACAGTGCCCTATAATGCCTATATACTGCTCGTGCCTACACCTTTAGTTGCCCAAGCGTGGAGGATAGAGTCCTTCCCGTAGTTGGGGCGTGAAGGATGGGGTCCTCCCCGTAGGCATTGGCTAGAGGTGCTTCCCTATCAATGCATTCCTGAATGACCTCTTATCTCTCGAGGTCATCTACTTCCATAAGACGGAAGTAGACCTTTTAATCTACCTTACAGCTAATCCAAGCAGAACCGCGGTCATGCCTACAATGACATTACACCACGTCCTAGAGATCACCGTAGTGGTCCCATCATCGATAACAATGCATGCAACCCATACCTAGCATAGGTTGCATATGTAGATTAATTCTATTTAAGACTGAAATTTTTCTACACAACCATCGACATGCCTGCGTCGATTTCTTCGGAGATGATCTTGCCGTCCCATTGCTCCATGAATTCCGGGTACTGCCTTATGAGGTCCTGCTTAAGTACCTACGTTGCGTCTTCCACTGGCAAGTGTTTCCACTTGACCAAGTATTGGAGAAATTCTGATCTCCTTGTTTTCTTGATTGCTTTATCAAGGATTAAGTCTGGGACTATCTCTAACCACTCTTCTGTCATTTCCAATAATGTTGGTGTGTCCAAGACTTCTTCTGGGTTTGGAGTATGCTTCTTCAACAGACTCACGTGGAAGACCTTATGAATTTTCAGATGTGCTGGCAGGTCTAACTTGTAGGATTGATTACCTACTCTCTTGTCTATTCTGAAAGGACCCGCCCACCTTGGAGCAAGCTTCTTGCAATTTCTGATGCAGAGCTTTGCTTGTTTCACTTTGATCTTGAGCCAAACATTGTCGCCAACTTCAAACTCTCTGACTGTTCGGTGCTTGTCGGCGATGCTCTTTTGTCGACTCCTTGCTGCAAGAAGATATCCTCAAACCTCTTCCACCAGCTGCTGCATGTCGGCCAACATTTGCTGCGAAGCCTCTACTTTTGACACAGGATTGTGCCAAGTGTCTGGAGTTAGGCATTGGTAGCCGTAGATCATGAACGGCGACATTTGGGATGATTCCTCCTTGGTGCTATTATAAGCGAACTCCACCAAGTGAATAAACTCTTCCCACATACCCTGCTTGTTCCAGACATAGTTTCGTAGCATATCTTCCAAAATTCTGTTGGTCCGTTCCGTTTGCCCATCTGTCTGAGGATGATAGGCCGTGCTCATTGACGATTTCGTCTGAATTGTCGCAAAAAGATCTTGCCAAAAGGCACTCATGAACTTCGGGTCTCTGTCGGAGATGATCTCTCTCGGCATGCCATGGAGCCTGAAGATTTCTTTGGTGAAGAGTTTTGCTGTATCCATAGCTGTGTCTGTGGTCTTGCAAGGCACAAAATGTGCCATCTTCGACAACTTGTCGACCACGACCATCAAGGCATCCTTCCCTCTTACTGTCCTTGGAAGCCCTGTTATGAAGTCCATGCTGATAACCTCCCACTTAGCGTTTGGCACCGCTAATGGTTCCAATGCTCCGGGAATTCGAAGCTGCTCTGCCTTTGTTTGTTGACACAACTGGCACTCCTTAATGTAGCGAGCTATCTGCTTCTTCATGCCTGGCCAGTAATAACTGCTTTGGATTTTGAAGTATGTCTTCATGAATCCCGCATGGCCAGCTATTGGGCTGTTGTCGGTGTTGTGAAGAATCAACTTCCTCACTCCTGATGACTCCGACACGCACAACTTATTCTTGTGGTATAAGAGGTTACCTTCCTTCTTGAAATTCTTGAAGGTCTCCCTCTCCTTGTCTGTTCTTGCTTCTTTGCACAAGCTCGTCCACACTTCCTTGAAATCTGCATCTGTCAGCAAGGTTTCTTCAATCTTCCTTTCGAAGTCACTGGTGAGCATGGAGATTGCATTGCAATGGACTCTTGTTGTCAGGGGGTGCCTTGAAAATGCATCTGCTACCACATTGAGCTTCCCCGGCTCATAGACTATCTCGAAGTCGTATTCTTCGAGGAACTCCATCCACCTTCTTTGCCTCAGGTTGAGGTGTGGTTGCGTGAACACGTATTGGAGACTCTGATGATCTGTGTCGAGTTGGAACTTCCTTCCCAACGGGTAGTGCCTCCAAATCCTTAATGCCCTGACAACTGCAAGCAACTCTTGATCATGAGTCGGGTAGCGTGTTTTGACGTCGTTCATTTTCCGCGAATCATATGCTACAACTCGCTCTTCTTGCATCAATACTGCGCCCAATTTTACTTGCATCCGTTGCTACAAGCTTGTCCTTCTCGGGGTCTGGCAAGGTTAGGACGGGTGCGGTTGTCAAAGCTTCCTTCAACAAGTCGAATCCCGCTTGGGCTTTCTTCTGCCAGTGCTCTGCCCAATCTTTCACCTTTTCCACCCTTGTCATATCTGTTAGCGGGGCTGCTATCTTTGCAAAGTTCTTCACGAACTTCCTATAGTACCCTGCTAGGCTGAGAAAGCTTCTGACCTCATGGATGTTCTTTGGCGCCGGCCATTGTATTACTGCTTCGGTCTTGACAGGATCTGTTGAAATTCCCTCTGCTGAGATTACGTGCCCCAGGTAGTCTACTCTCTCCATTGCGAAGTGACACTTTGACAACTTCGCGTACAACTGGTGCCTTCTGAGCTTCTCCAGCACTTTTCTGAGGTGTTGTACATGTTCTTCTAGGGATTTACTGTATACTAGAATATCGTCAAAGAATACTATGACGAATGCGTCTAGGAACTCCCTGAAGATGTCGTTCATGAGTCTCATGAATGTTGCTGGGGCGTTTGACAATCCAAACGGCATCACGGTGAATTCGTAATGCCCATATCAGGTTCTGAATGCAGTCTTGTGGGCGTCCTCTTCCTTGATCCTGATCTGATGGTAGACTGACCTCAGGTCTATCTTGGAGAATACCTTTGCACCTTGGAGTTGATCCATCAGGTCGTCCGATCTTGGGAGCACATACTTGTTCTTGATGGTGTGCTTGTTTAGCTGCCTGTAATCTATGCACATCCTCAAGCTACCATCCTTCTTCTTCACGAACAGGATGGGTGCCCCAGATGGCGAGACACTGGGTTTGATGAACCCTAGGTCGAGCAACTCCTGCAATTGCTTCTTCAACTCGATTAGTTCTTGCGTCGTCATCCTGTACGGCGCTTTGTTTGTTGGTTTTGTCCCTGGTTCGAGTGCTATCTCACACTAGACTCCCTCATAAGGAGGAAGCTTCTTGATCTCGTCTGGAAAGAGATCGTGGAACTCATTTACCAACTTAGCTATCTGTTTTGGTAGCTTGTTGAGTACCTTTTCTTCTTCACTTTCTTCTGATTCAGGCTCTTTCATATGTAGCTTGAAGATATAGGCTATCTGTTCGCTCCTTATGCACTTGAGCAGGCGCTTACTAGACATACATTGCATGATAGGCACGACTTCATTACCTGTAATTCTATGATTTTGCCATTGGGCGCCGTGAGGGTCACCTTCCGCTTCCCACAATCAATGATGGCTCCCGTTGGGCCGAGGTACTCCATGCCGATAATCAGATCGTACTTCCCAATGTTCATCACCTCGGCTCCCATGGGGATGTTGATTCCTGGTAAGTCGATGTTGAAATTTATCCTCTTGCTGGCCGTGTGCCGTACTCCCCCGTTTGCTAACACCACGGGTCTCGGCTTTGACTTCAACGGTTTCAGCTTCAACATGTCAACCATCTTTGGGGACGCAAAACTGTGGCTACTTCCTGAGTCTATCAGGATTATGAATGACTTGTTCTTGGCCTTCCCTACTGTGGATATTACCTGATACTGCTTCTCTGCTTGTTCTGTATCTATAGCGGCAAAGATGTGGCACTCACCCTGTATGAAATCGCGAGCTTCCTCGCCATCGTCGTCAGGGGAGTCTCCCATCCGCCCATTTCTGCTAGAGCTGCATTCATGACGAACGGGCAGTTCGCTGTCCTGTGGCCCGGTTGGAAGCATCTGAAGCAGAGTTGCTTCTCAATGCACTCATGCCTCTTTTCTTTAGGTATTGCCTGCAAAAAGGACTGTACCGCCTTCGAATAGTTTGATCCTTCTTGCCACGGTTTATCCTTGAAGGATACCTGCCTCCTTTCTTGTTGCTTCCCATAGTTGCCACTGTATGGGGCCTTTGCTGGTCCCGGACTAGTTGCTCTGGGGCTGTAGCTGCCCGATGCTTGGCCCTTGTCCTTGTAGTATTGCTGCTTCTGCCCACTGTTTGGAGGCACAGATCCTTGCAGGCTGACGGCCTTTGATTCCGCCTCTGAGACTGTTCGAGGGTTGATTGCCCTCACCAGCTTCCTTATTTCGTCATTCAGCCCTTCAATGTATCCTTCGACTGCATGTCGTTCACTTAGCTTTGGCACATACAACCTCAGCCTCATGAATTCTTCCGTGTATTTCTGCACGGACTTATTTCCCTGCTCCAACCTGTAGAACTGTTGCATCATATGGCATTTGTGCTCTCTTGGCACATAGTGTCGCTTGAATGCCTTGGAGAACTTCCGAAACCTGCAGCTGTCTCGGCTTAGCTTGTGCGACTTGGCATATCCCTTCCACCATATGCGTGCTGCCCCCTTGAGGTTGGATGTGGCCACCTTACCCTTGTCCTTGTCCTTCATTCCATAGGCATTGCCGTACTCGTTCATCTCATCTAGCCAGACCTCTGCCTCATGCCTGACCTGTTGTCGCCCGAGAACTGTTCGAGCTTTCTTGCCTTCCACACATTGCTGAGTGCGGAGTCTACCTTCTTTTGATAATCCGGGTCTTGTACTTCTTCTTCCTCGGAGTCGGAGTCCGATTTTGAGCTGGTGTCGGAGGTGTCTGTGCTAGGAGACCTCCTTCTCTTGCTCCTCTTCTTATCTTTCCCCGTCTTTCGAGGTGTTGCTTGCGGCCCTTGAACGTTGTTATCTAACCCGACTGATGCTTGTGCCGCCAGTAAGGCTTTTATTTGTTGAAGTTCTGACTTCATTTGCGACATTTCTTCTTCTGGGGTTAGAGGGCCGAATTCCTCGAACAGGTTCCTTGCAATGGGTTGCCTGTCCGGGTCTCTTCATCTCTATTGGCTCTCCTGTCTTGTTCGACTGTTCTTTGACGCCTAGCTGTATACACAGTTGACCATAGCCTTACGGTTAGATTTATTTGATTTATTGCATTCATGCATTTGCCGATATAGTTGTGGAACCAAATACATCAACAAAACATTTTAAAATTGGCAACAAAATATATTTATCATATATAATATTTTAATTACAATGCTACCGGTATTAAGAATCTAATTATTCTTGAAATCGCCGGTAGGATGGGTTATCCTCAAGAAATTTCTTAACTTGGGCTGTTCCTACCGAACGTCCCAAGTTCCTGAGAATATTAGTTGATGTCCCGCCCTGCAAGGCTTGCACCAAGTCTTCTACCCTGCGGTCGGACGTGTAGACCGCGGTCACCACTAGTCTTCCCTACCGTCGGTAGGGAATGGCGAAGTTGAAGAGGTCAAGTGCCATGGCTCTCTTGACTAGGATGATATGGTCAACTGTTGTGAGCAGTCGAGCGTGCCTGCCAAATCCGGGAGCGCAATGAGCATGAACACTCCTTCTTCGCCTCTTGGACTGAACTTGCGGTGTATGACTGCTATCCTTCCGTCCATCAGCAGAGGCAGATAATACATCAGTGATCTGCCCCTGCTTGCTGCTGACGATTCGTCATCTCCTCGCCCACCAGCTCTGTGTCTGCCCGCGTACTCATCGAAGTCGACTCCTGTGAGTTCCCTGTAGTCCCTGACTGTCGACGAGATCCGCCTGAGGTCGACCTTGCCTTTTCTTTCTGTTGGGGCTGGCGCCGAAGAGCTCGGCATTAAAATATTCATGGCCTTTCCACGGATCCCCATGCTTTCTTGAATGGCGTAAAACTCTTCTTCAGTTGGTAGGTCCCTAGCTTCCATTACTTGCCTGATGTTGTTGTAGGCTTTAGATATCTGAAGTCGACTCTCCGGTGTAGGTGTCGGCTTCTCTTACTTGAAGGGGAAAATCAGAGGCTCCTCGGACGATGAAATCGTCCAGATCTGGTTGTTGCCGCAGTTGGTGCAGCAATTCGTCTAGTCAGTACCCCCTTTCCCTGCATTCGGGGAGGTTCTGGATGTCGTTGAGGAGCAGGTATTCCTCGTCGTCGATGATGATGGGGGCTAGGCTTGTGATACCTAGCCCGAGTGGGGGAGCGATTCTGAGAGTCTGCCGGTCTCGTTCAAAAACTGCTGTCTCCTGCTCTGCCAGCTGCCGCTCTTCTTCTGGGTCAAGCTCGACGTAGTCCTCGTCATCAGAGTCCTCGTCTTCGGCTCTTCCTTCCTGCTCTTGTTGGTACTGCAGAAGGAGTTGATCTACTCTTGAGGAGGCTATGGGGTCTACATCCATGGGAGGAATGGAGGTTTCCCCAATAGGGTTCTGGGCACGGTGAGAGAGAAAAATTGCTAGGGCCGCGGTGTAGGAGAAATACTTGGTCTTGTCAACAGTCAAGACCATGTAGTCTGGAAACCTCTGAGCTCTCTGTTGGTCAGATACTTGGCAATATTGGGAACATCACCCAAGGCTGCTTGGAGGGATGGCCTAGGAACGAAATAGCCTGTGCAAGGGGGGGAGGTGCACTAAGGACGGTCCTACCCTAGCTTGGAACTCGGTGAGGACTTCTCTATAAGCTGGGGTTGCGTGCAGAGTGGCTTGGACATCTATCTCCTTCCGAAAAACTCGGAAGATGGCATTGACATCGGCCTCAGCTTCATGGCCACTGGCGCTGTACCATCGCCTGAAATCAGCAGTTGCCATGGATCTAGAGGAGAGTAGGCTATCAAACGGATGCAAAAGCGCCTCAGGGAGCTGGAAGGTCGCCTAAGGGTCGGGAGCAAACTTGTAGGATACTAAGTGAGAAATGGGGGTCTATTTATAGGCAAGGGAAAAACCCTAAGTTTTGGGTGACTTGGAAAACTCTTGGGGTTGGGCAATTCTGATCTATTTTGAGGTCCAAATAAAGATTGGAATACTAATTTGAGGGTTCGAACATGACTAGGACTGTCTAATGAACCTATTGCAACAAACTAGAGGTCAATTGGATATGGGATGCTATAGAAAAATGCTAGGAGGTCTCACGGTGTGCGCCAGGGCACAAAACCAAAAGTTGGTTTTTGGTCTGGGCGCATACCGTGAGACATTGGCCCTATTTTGGTCAAAACTTATCTAAACAAGGTAAAATAAGGTCAAAACATGATAATCTCATTGAGATAATCAAAATTGACCCCTTACTTGGCCGATTTGGATATGTTTTGGACTAGTTTGAGCATGCAGGTCTCACGGTGTGCGCCAGGGCACAAAACCAAAAGTTGGTTTTTGGTCTGGGCGCATACCGTGAGACATTGACCTCTGTTTGGCCTACAAATGTCCAAATTTAGTAAAATAAAAGCCAAATGTTGCTAATTTGACTTAATTAACATCAATAATGCACTTCTAACTTACACAAGAACACTTTGTATTAAACAAAATTTTATCATTTACAAAATTGATTGGCGTTCTCCCTTAATGTAGCTGGCGAGTTCCATGTCTTTCTTCATTAAGGTAACTCGCTTAACATGTACCGTGCAGGCTGTGGAATCTTCAAAGTGCTGCACCAGCTTCTGCTCAGTCGCTTCCTGTAACGCCAGCAGCATCTCATCCGTTACCCTCATGCCGGTGTTGTACTCTTGTATAACTTCTCTCACTAAACGGGCGAACGGGGCACGGGGAATAAGGAAGCCGAAGCTGCGCTGAAAATGCCTAATCTCCCTTAATGCTCGTCTCTGGCTCTCCTTCTTGCCGGTTCTTCTTTTTCCTGGCTTCCTTGGAGGCTTGGGCATCTCAGGAGGTGGCTTTAGCGTCTGCTTCTTCAATGGTCGTTCTCCCGCTACAAAAGTTACCTTGTTCTCCTGATAGTAGGCATGCCTCCCACTTCTTCATGAACTCGGTGTGCTCCTTCAGTTTCTTCTGGTAGACCCTGTTAGGGTCTGTTACATACGATTCTCGGGCAGGTCTTGGCACTTTCTTCCTATCCCAAGTCGGGTAGGGCGGGGGTTTCTGTGCCTGCTGGGGCTGCTCCCAGTCTGGTGCTCCTTGCTTATCACCTGGGGCCTTGGAGGAACTCCCACCTTCAAGATTGGGGTTGAAGTCCTCATCCTCCGAGTCATCTGATGAGGCTGGCTTGTCGGCCGAGCGCTCTTCGATGACGATCGTCGTCTTCGGAGTCATCTTAAATCTTCTCTTGGGCTGCTCCACAGACTTGCCCTTCTTCTTTGCCTTCTCTTCGGCCTCCTTAGCCTCATTTTCATCCCTCTTTCTCTTCTTCTCGGCCCTTTTTTTTCTCGGCGCCGCTCCTTTGCCTCGTGCTTTCGGATCCAAGCCGCGAGTTCCCGGCTCGGGGGTCGGCTCGAGAATCGGCTCCCTCTGCTCTTCGTCCGCCTTTGCCTCCTGCTCTCGCTCGGCCTTATCTTGCTTCTCCTTCTCCATCTCCTCGAGTACTCTCTGCATCTCGTCGTCATTGCCCTCTATTTCCTCGAGCACTTCTGTCGAGGCGTTCGAGTGCATGTCCTCTTGGTCTACCTCCTGGTCCTGTGCTCCCTGCTGGGATCCCTCCCCTAGGTGCTTCTCTGAGACTGTTCCTTCACTCGACGAAGATTTGCCTTCTTTGTCGAGGAGACGCTGCCAAAGCATCTCCTGAATCTGGGCGCTGGTCGTTGTGTCTCCACGAGGAATTCGAGTAGTTTGTTTGGTTATGGCCATGTCTTACGGCTCGTCAATCCGAGGTCGGGCGCCCAAAAATCGCCTCAGAGAGGGGGAGCAACTTTCTAAACAGGAAACCTACAAATGAGGGGGGTGTAGATCTATTTATAGTTTGGCCAATTTTTGGTCAAATTTCAAGTTACTCTTTTGGATGTACCAAGGCACCTAGTAACCTATTACATATGCGTACTTGAGACGTTTCTAACCCATTGGTCTCACGGTGTGCGCCAGGAAGCAAAACCAATTATTGGTTTTTGGTCTGGGCGCATACCGTGAGACATTTGGCATTTCTGACTAAATTTTATGATTTCTAGACATATTCTTAGGGGTATGACATACAAATCTAGCTAGTTCTTATCTTAAAACTCGATTTAGCATGTTGGTTTGTTAAAATTCATCAAGTTTCAATGTAATTATGGCTATGTCTCACGGTGTGCGCTGGGAGCAAAAACCAAATTTCGGTTTTTGGCCTGGGCGCATACTGTGAGACCTCTGCTACATAGGTCAAAATTTATTCAACTTTTTAGTCTTCTTATGTTTCAATTATCCTAATTGTTACTATCTTAGCATATACTACAAAAATGAGAAAAAAATTTCCCACTTTTTCGAGGTTTGAGAATCCTACAAAGTCATGGTCAGTGTTTTGCTCTTGGTCACCAAGAACATTGCTCTGATACCACTGTGACGTCCCCTACTCATATACGGTGCACTCACCGTATACAAACAGGAGTTCATCCCCCATATTAGCTCCATGCTAATATAGGGCCCTCCACGTATCACTGCAACCTTGAAATATTCCAGTGGGAAGAATGGAGGGGTCATTTACCCTGTCTCCCTCAGCGCCTACCTAGCTGCGGAAGCGTAATATACATGTCAGTAGTACATACATCAATAACATAGGACCACCTCGAGGGATGGCTCACCACATATCTGCACAGACAAAGATCAGTACATCACATAAGGGAGTTCTACCCAGGCTCAGACACAGGGGTGGACTGACAAGCTCGGGTCTCCAGAGGTCAAGCAGACAGAGTGCAATAACAGTAGAGTTGGCTGGCAAAGGAACATGGCAGTTGGGTAGTCCGCTCCATCCGCCCCTCCTGTGCACACTTTGCAGAGTAGGTTGATAAGTCTTGGGACTGGACTGTAGCCCGCCGGATGCATAGCCAAAGGGGCTATTCCTGGGTTGCATCTCCCCAGTTTCGATCGGGCAGGTAGGGATTTCTCCCACCAGAAGCTAGCATGCTGAATCAAGGCGACTAGAGGGCCACTACCCTTACTCGACTGAACTCCATGGAAGGTGTACATCACCCCAAGAGTGTCGAACCCATGCAACAGCCCGCACGCAGTGGCAGTGCATTAGATCTAGTGCGCTGAAGTCCCCGATAGGCCTTACTACCAGAGGGACAGTTCATGAATCAGGACATGAGCTTCCTTGTAAGCCAGTCTGGTTCCTCCACCGACAACTAGGTTTGGTTCTTGTGCACAGGCCGAATATTAGTAGTGCACTAAAGGGACTAGCTAGGAGCATCAACTACTAGGCTTGTAGGTCTCTACCCCCCTTCCCAATACAATGAGTCCACAGAGATCATCCATACATTTATATCATCAAAGAACTAAAGAGTAATATCTAATCTACATCATAGAAGTTAGGTTCTTTAGTTACGGCTCGTTATCTAGGGTTCTATGTGGCTGCTATGGGCAATTCAATAGGCTAAACATGCTAACTCTATGTCCGGAAGGCGGATTAGGCTATTGAATTGACGAAATACCTGATCCTTGGCTTGCTCCTCCTACTCGGAATGCTTCCATGTCACTGTCTTGCTTGGAGATGCAGTCGGAAAGGAAATCTGACAAGCTAGGGTGCTCAAGCAGATCTTGGGAGTCGGGATTGACTCTTGAAGCGCGCAAAATGGGGTTCGGAAGGACTGTGGCCGAAAAAGGGAAAGTTAGAGTTTGGTTGCCTTACATAGGCTATCAGTTAGGGTTAGGGTTTCCTGTGCGCACCCTTGTAAGTTGCCCCCTAGGGTGCCACTTGCTTGGCTACACGACGGCGTACACATCAATTGGAATGGCGTGTATGCGTGATGGTGCAGTACGGTATACGTCTTGAGACCGTATATCGTACTGGAACATCAGAATCTCCGTTTCAAGACCTCCGTGGTGCCCGAATGACAAAACACTTCGGTTTCCACATGGTCGCCCTTAGGACGCTCTGCGGTTTGATAAGTTCCCTCGGACCGATCTTGGATTTTTCTAGACCTGTCCAAAGAAGGGCCTAGGAATGGAGGATTCAACGGTCGGATATGGGAACCGAGCTCTCGGAGGGTGATCATTAGCGTACGACCCCCCGAGGGAGAGCTGCCAGGAAAGGCTGCCTCGGGAACTTTTTTGGGTCACGCCTCCTGGGGTCCTTGCTCTCCCCTTCTGTGAGGAGGCCTTGCAAGGTCCTGGCCTTGTTTGACTTGGGGAAGGGTCCCAGCTTGGCTGCCCAACAACGGGCTGCACGGACCGCTCTAATGCTAACTCCTTAATCGAAACCGTGTCCAAAAATACGGAAAATTGGCCTGTATGTTCGTGATGATTTAGGAAGCCAGCTGGCAAAAAATCAGAATTTAATTCCGTGTTATGCCATTAATTACGAATTTATGGATGCCTTGCTACTGCAAAAGCGGCCCTCGACTTTGGATTGCCACATGAGGAGGAGGAGGGCAGATCCAAACCCCATTCCGCCAGTTCCGCTTGCTTCGTGTTCCCAAGTGCAGCCTCTCGGCCAGGTCCCAAACTCGGCCCCCAAAACACAAACCCTCCAAGAACCTGGCAACTCACAGGGTTTACGTTTCGGAGGCCCTATCCTTGTCAGATTCGGCCAGGACCTTGCACCACGTCTTGAAGTGGGGTGTCGAGCGAGCACGGGCCCTAAAACCCCCTTGGGCGATGCGCCCCAAAAGTCCTCTTCTGAAGCCCCTGGCGACTGATGGGCAAGCTCCCCTATCTAGAACCGTGATTTGGCTTTTCCATTCGGCCCAAAGCGTCGACATTGCCCTGGGGACCAAGTTTCATGGCCAACGAACCACCCATGTTCACCCAAAGTAGAAATGACATTTTGACGTCGCAGGGACGTCGCATGCGACGTATTTTTTTATAGCGACGTCATTTACAGTATTTTTTCTTTCAGTATGTGACATGTTTGATCTTGGGGCATGTTTGAGCCTAGGGGCAATGCTTGAGCCTAAGAGGCTTGTTTGAACCTAGGTGGCATGTTCGACCCTAAGGGAAATGCAACACCTACACGTGGTATTTTGTTATTACGACGTCATATACAATATTTTTTATTTTAGTATGTGACATGTTTGATTCCAGGTCGCATGTTTGAGTCATGCATCATGTTTGAGCCTAGTTGACATGTTTGACGTAAGTGGCATATTTTAGCCACGTGTAATGTTTGAGCCTAGGTGGCAACATGTCATTGTGACGTCATGTGTTGTATTGTTTTCTCTAGTTTATGTGGCATTGGAGCCTAGGTGGCATGTTCGAGTCTAGGGGCAATGCTCGGGGGGGGGGGGGGGAAGGGGGAGGGGAGGGAGGAAAAAAAAGAATTGAATTGAATGGGTTTTATCGCGACACGAAGACCAATAGACATAGCCTATTAGAAGGAAGGAAGGAAGGAAGGAAGGAAGGAAGTATATTTTACGACCCGGCCACGGAGGCCAACCGGCCTATGAGTCGCTGATACAATATAGCAGAAAGTTTCCAAACACAAAAAGAAAACTACTGTAAAACCCCAGACAATGTGTCTCTACCACGGGATGAAAAAACCCCCATGTGGGAGGAAAACCCTTGTAGTAGGCGTCAGAGGCCCTATCTCGGGCGCCAAATTCCCTATGCTTTGAGGGACTCCCCGGCGGTGGAGACTTGCGTAATGTAGGGACTTAAGACGTGCAACCATTGGCGGCTGCCAGTTGATGAATTGCTATCTCGAGAGCATCCGAGATCGGCATGAGCCTTTCGAATGTGTGCATATGCTTTGGGCATTCCCGTAGAGCATGGTGTTCATCTTCTACTATCTGCATGTGACAAAGACCGGCATAATCTCTCATGCCTGGGATTCCCTGCCCTCCATCCGTACCCCAGCGGCCTGGCTTAATTCTGAGATGGTGGGACCCTGTCCTTATTGCAGCTATAGCTCTCCGTTTCTTGGTAGAGATGTGTGCCTTCAAATACTGGTGGAGGGCATGTTCAAGCGACGGATTAACCTGCGTGTATTAGAAGGATTGCACTGAGGATGTGCATAATATTAGGCATATAGAATTCAATGATCGTCTCCTCTAGATGCTAACTAGGAGTCGTCATTGTTATCATTGCCAACATTTGTATCAAAATGCATGAGGTACATCTGTATTTCGTGGAATTGCTCTGGTGTAAGATGCTGCATGAAAGCTGGTGGTCCATCCTCTTGATGCTCGTTTTCGGGTAAGTTTAAATGCCCTGATCTGCCAGAGGGCTCTTCAGATGTTATCGACTCATCTAGCACAACACCTTAGAATATTGAGCGTCCCCTCGTGAAGTTTGTATGATAAACCACCATGTTGAGTCTTGTCGATCGGTAAAGAAAAGAATCTGGTCAAAGAAGCTGGACGTGAGATTGATATTGATGGTCTAAAATTTGAAGTTCGATATGTATGTATAAGTGTACCTATTCACATTGAAGGTCAAACCAATCGACATCGAATATGAAGGTCTTGAAATTGCTACCAACATCCACTTCCATTATAGTCTTTAACTTCCCGACCCAATCATAGGTGGCTTCCTGACGATTACGATTGGCAACACTTGATTGAAACTCCATCGTGAATGATGCCATGACTCCGCAGTAACAAGTCTTCCTGTGTATGTCAAGAGCACTCACACGATAGTGGGTCCCATGCCAACATATCGAGGAGTAAGATATATACTGCCAAAAGCACCATTATGTCAAGAAATATAATAACATCAAAAGAAATTACTCGATTTCGACATCAACATAATTTGTTGCAAGTACCTTTCTAATGAGACCTTGTGCATATGTCCATTCCGTAGCTGTAATAGACCCCCTCCCCTCCCCCCGCCCTTGTAATATGCATCGGTCATAGCCTGTAGTACCCATTCTCTTTCCATCTTGTCTGGCAAGGGTTCATATCCATCTGGGTACGGGGCAGTTCTATTTGTCATCTTCATTCATGCCTCTTCTCTTCCATTTCTTCCTTTGTATTCTCATGACGAGCAACCATTTTTCCATTGGTGCCGAATTGTAAAGAAGAAATTGATTAACCTTATTGATAATATTAGGCGGAAATGACTTCTGCATACCATTGCCTTCTGCCACTACCCCCACAGTAAAATGACCAGATCTTAACACTTTGTGAGCTAAGTCAAGCATTAATACAGCCAACCCGAACTCAATCCTTTGAATGACCTTGAACCAACTGGGATTATTGTAGAGTAAGTAAGAGTACGTTAGGAACCAGCACATACAAAATGATGTGTTGAAATCCTAAATGCATGACATGATCAGACCTGAGAGTCATCGGGTTCATATTTATTGTCTCTATCCTGTGTGTCTGGGACAACAATTCTGAAGCTGGAACTGCCCTGCTTTCCAGTGTCACGTCCCTGCCTTCCCATATAATTTTGCTTGTGAGCATCATTGCTCTGATGGTTAATCCAGGGACGCTTAATCCCAGTGTTCCTCCTGGCATCCATGAGTATGTAATCAGATCTGTTGTGCTCAAGACAAGCTTGGAATTCCGCCTCAAGCCACCGCTCCTCAAGAATAGACTCACTATCTGGACTGTATGGGCAACCGTCTGAATCACAATCTAAGTAGTAATCAGACATCCTTCGGTGAGAGTTTTCCCGCCCTTGGCCTTTGTACACAGCAGCATACAGATTGTATGAAGTGATGCCAATAAAGTCTAAGCATGAGAGCTAATGCATTCTATGATTAAAACCAGCATTGATGCCGTAGTTCATAAGTAAGACCCGTCAGTCTGCCCGTAAAATCTATAAGTGGTATGGCTAAACACCTAGCATGAGTCAGAAGATCTCACCTTATGTGCCAGCCACGGTGTGTGGTAGATCCGAATATCTTAACATCCTATACTGCCACTGCCAGGTCTCATATCCCGCCATGGGCTCGGGGAACCAAGCGCCACGCATCAGTCTGATACTAGAGTTACAGAAAAGAGAACTGGGAGAAAACCCTAAACTTGAAAATTATAACGCTTATGCCATAAACCTTAGAACCTTTACTCTATTTTATTGTACCCAAAAATATAAAGGTATGAGTTCATGCCTTTGGCCACCTAAAGGGACCTTCATAATTATATTCTGTGTACTGCACCCCTAGTGCAAAGATTAAAACCCTGCATTAAAGAAGACCAGCTCATGCATATAAACATAAAAAAAAAAAAAAAAAAACATTGTACCAACCTGATATCCATGACGAGCATCAGATCTGGTGGGTTGTTCAAATGTTCCAAATTTTATCAGATGGTCTTCAACAACCGTTCTAATTCGCCGCTTCAACCCCATACATCTTTTACAATCGCAAACTATTTTGTCCCTCTGCCAATTACAAAAGGTAAGTACTATATACTACACAATAGTTTGAACGGCCGTGATAGATATATATGGTAGTATAAAACGGACAAAATTGGGCCCGGACACCTGGTCCTCTCCATTTAAGGTGGAGTCAACCATGCCTTTTCCTGAGTACGACCCTTATATAAGTTTCTGTTGCAATAAAGAGTTTGGAGACCCGCTTAGACCCGATACAGAGTCCCCTCCACTCAAGATGAAGTCGACATATGCCCTTGACTACGCGACACCTCAATTTTGTAATCTACATTATACTCAGAAAGGTATAAAGGTGAGTTTGAGTCCAGCGCACCTGGTCCTCTCCACTCAAGGGAGAGGCGGTCGTGTCCTTGACCAAAACGCCTGCGTTTTTTCTTGACTATGCGCACCTGGTCCTCTCCTAGCTTACATATGTTTAGGCTACTAAATACAAGAATCAGTCACTCACATGCGACGGTTCCGCAACTGAAGCCTCCCCTGGTACCAAGACATCATCAATCTGCCTCATGGCCATCTCCAAACGTCGATCAAGCCCACGGCCATGGCGATCCATGTAGGGCAACAACAAGTGTAAGATTTGGTTTAAAAAAAACAACAAGGGCGCTAGCTAGGAAGAGGAGCGAAAAAAATAACAATGAAGGCCGAGAAAGGGCTACTTATATAGAAAGGCCATTGCGTCGCATGGCACGCGACGTCTAGTCAAGGGTCACATGCCCGTTGGCACCACGTGGCACCGAAGTACTGACGTGGCATGCCCTCTATATTGCGACGTGACGTCGCCGACGTGCCATCTGGCGTGACGAACTCGCCCAGGACTGCGCAACGTCGTGGCATACGCGACGTCAGACGTTGCAGTACACGTCGCATGCGACGTACATGCGACGTGTAGCGACATGACGTCACTAGTTACGACGTTGACGTGACCTGGTCACGTCAAATATGACGTTGTGTGATCCAGACATCGCAACCCCACGTCGCTAAATGACCATTCTCTTGTTGTGTGTGATAGCATGGAATCGTACTAAACGTTATCTATTGGTTGGTATAAGGTTGCATTTCCCCAATTTCCTTGGATAAAATATATGCAAACAATTGTAGAATAAACATAAGAAACATAAGAATAAAGAATTGTGAAATAAATATATGCAAATGTGAAAGAATTTGTTTTGAAAATGTCACGAAGATATTCAACTTTGGGATAGTCATGGAGGGTCTTCAAGTTATAGAATAATTTTGTGATTTAGATGAGTTTAATACTTCAGTTTTCTTGAATACTGGAACTTCAAAAATAGAAAAGGTATTCATCTTATGTAATAGTCAGGTAGGATAATCGACCTATAGAATGCACAGAGTTGATTTAGGAGTCCAAATAGAAAAGATATTCATCTTATGTAATAGTCAGATAGGATAATCGACCTATAGAATGCACAGAGTTGATTTAAGAGTCCAATGCCACTTGGGTATTCGAATTATGAAATAACTGCTGATTAAGAAGAGTCTAAGACCTCAATTTTTTCGGGAAAGCTATTCCGGCAAAGGAGTTTTTTCATTAGTAGGTATTCAACTTCTTATGTAATATGGGCTTGAAACTGCAGGTCGAATATGTGTGACTTGTGGAATAACCCAAAACCTGAAACCATGAATCTAAAATACCCCTATTTCACGAGTTAATACCTTTTCTAAAATCTAAACCCAAATCGGAAGCCGATAAAAGCCGGGGTCTTTTTGGCCTCCCGAATTTGGGGTCATCGGCGCCCGAAGCGAATTTCGTGCCTGAAAAAAGTTTGCCGGAAATCGGAAAGGCCCGTCAAGCGAATTTCGGCCTTCTGCGCGTGTGTGGAAGCGATCCCGAGGCGAATCCCGAGGCGATTCCACCTCAAGGCGTGGCGTTGAGGAGATCCACAGGTTCTCAAATTCGCTTTGTTTAATTTTTTTTTTTTTTTTTTTTTTTCCCCGAGGCGCCAACTTGCGTGTCACGGCTCTGGCCTGAAATTCGCTTTAAGTTTAATTTGATTTTTTTCTTCTTCTTCTTCCCGAGGTGTCCACGCGCGCGTGTCACGGGCCTGGCGTGCACGTTTTGAAATTCGCTTAAGCGAATTTCCAAATTTTTTTTTGAAATTCGCTTAGAATAAAGCTAGAGAGAGAAGAGGGAAAGATAGAGGGAGACAGAGATGGGAGAGAGAGAGGATAGAGGAGAGAGGAGAGAGAAGAGAGGGGGGAGAGAGAGAGAGAGAGAGAGAGAGAGAGAAGAAAGAAGAAAGTTTATTATGTCCATTGGGAGGCCTCAGAGGGCCCATTAGACAATGATTATTCACACATCATCATAAAATAATAGATGAGTCTCCGAGTCCTCATCTAGCTCATCACTCTCACTCCATGTATCTATGTCCTCCATATCTACATCAAGTTGGGTATCCAAACAGGAATCCCTATATTTGAGCAGCTCAATTATATATTTTCCCAAAATGTCACCTTTCAAGGTAAATAGTGATGGGAGATCATTATAGTGTATCCCATACTCCTTTCTCAACTTACCATATGCTTCACACTGGAGTAATGTGTGATATTCATCTTCTACTTGTTGCGAGTCACATAACTTGCAATACCTTTTGTCCCTTGGTATGATATGACCCCATCTCCCCACTTCGACCCCAAGATGATGCGAGCTTAATCGAATTCGGCATATGGCATGTCTTTTTTGGATGGAGAGTTCCTCGTTCAAGTGACCTGCTGGTACTAAATTGGGATTGATATTCATCTTGTACAAAATCATCTTCGTCTTAGGTTGTGACCACATCTTCTTATATATCTTTTCCGATATCCACCTTCGCAGATCTGAGTCTACCAATATCACCTCATCCCAAGATATACCCCACTTTACCAACCACTGTTTAACATCCAGCATAATCCCCTTCTCCTTGCTAGACAGTAAGGCCTTACGCGTAATTCTGGACTCATCCATGCGTAGTACCTTTTTAAGGTATGAAATGCATCTTATCATAGCTTCACCTTCTAAAGGCAGGAGCCCACTTTCAGCCAACATCAGCGGGTATGGTGTCTGAGCTTTTACCCCCAATTCAAGTCTTAAAAATTTTTTCTGAACTTGCTCTATGTCATCCCACAAACATTGTGGAAGGTTAGGCCCCCAAACCTCACAACCGTATAAGACTACACTTTGAACTAGAGATTGGAAAAGTCGTACCTTAAGGTGCCACGACCATAAGTGTGATCTCCTACACATACTTTGTAGCGCATATAATGCTTTTTGGCCTCCTTCTAACCGTTGCGCTATACAAGCATTCCATCTGTGATTTCTGCTGAAAATGAGGCCCAAGTATTTGTAAGAATCACACATAGTTACCTGATTCCCCTTATATTTGAAAATGGATTCTTGTCTTAGAACACCAACTGTCATAATATTGGTCTTTTCTAAATTCACTTGCATACCCGTTTGGTCACAAAAAGCCGCCAAACCATCTAAATGTCTCTGCATGTGCTCCTTGGAGCGTGCAAAAGCGACCACATCATCCGCATACAACAGCAACTGAATCACATAACCATGTACCTCTGTACCTCCTGGGCAATTACCACGGAGCCACTCCTCCAAACTGTCAATAAATATGCCAAATAACGTAGGAGATAGCGGGCACCCTTGCTTAACCCCTACGTTACTGTCTATGCAATCCTTTACTTCCAACGCGAAAGGGTGAGACAATTGTACAAGCACCTTATCATAAAGTACTCGTACCGCGTCCCTAAGCTCACAAGGTACATTTAGTTTTTCTAATCTGCTCCACAATTGGTTTCTTGGCACTTTGTCAAAGGCTTTCTTAAAATCCACAAAAGCCACAAACACTGGTTTCTTTGAGCCCTTCACATTATCAAATATAGTTTTCAACACAAGTATATGGTCTAAAGTGGATCTCCCTGACCGAAACCCCGCCTGTGACTCTGCTCTTTTTTGATTAAGTTCTGCCCATGAGCTTATCCTCTTTTCTAGAATTGTAGAAAATAATTTAGAAAGTAAACTACTTACCATGATTGTTCGGTAGTTGTTCACCTCATTTCGTGGCCCGCCTTTATACACCGGGACTACTCTATTCCGACACCAATCAGGGGGAAATCCCTTCTTCATCGCCATATTGAACATGTTTGCCACCAGAGGATGTATTGAGGGCCCTGCCCATTTTAAATGCTCAGCCTTCAAGCCATGAATATCTTGCGCCTTACCATTTGCAAGAGAAGCGATGCCATCCGCAACCTCCTCTACGGAAATTGATAAGTCCGATTTCCATCCTTCTCCCTCCTTGGCTATGCCTTCCCCGTGATACAAGCCGACCACATATTTCCATAACTCCTGCGCACATAATGGGATCTCCTCTTGCTTGTGGCTCCTGAGGCCACGCCAAAATAATTTGGGCTCATCCAGATAGCGTTGGCAGAGAAGTTGTTGGCGATTTTTTATAAACAACCTCTTCTTATTGCGCACTACACTCTTATATTGCTGTTTACAGAGCTTTTTGTGATCCGGGTTTGCTCTCTTCCATTTTTCTTTGGCATTTCTACAATCTCGATCAAACCACGCCTTACATGGTAGCCCCTTTTTTGCCCTGTGTGAGGAGAATATCTCCTGTGCTGCTTCCTCCAAAACATCCTTTAACTGCTGACTCAATGTATCTAAATCCTTTTCCCAGGATCGGATTGCTATTTGCTGCTCCACACAACTGCGATACTGAGTCTGCAAATGTGGTTTCAGGGGATACATTATTTGTTTGGATTTTGGTAGCTCATCCGGCCTATTAAACCGTAAATTGAAAAATAAAGGACTGTGATCAGATTCTATCACTGCTTCTCCAACTTCAAAACTTGTAATATCTTCTAATCCTTCTTCTGACATTACTAAATAGTCCACGGTACTTCTCATTCTGCAAGTATTCTTTACCGTACCTGGAAACCTATTCATCCCATTGCAGATCAAGAGATTAGCACTCCCACACAGGCTCAAAAATTGCCTACCCGTTTTGCTCACAATCTTGTCCATGGACTCTCTTTTTCTGCCCAAAACTTGCTGCTCATTATCATTCATGGATTCCAGCCAAAGAGGGTCCTTATCTCCTGTGAAACTAACTGCCTGTGACTTCCCTGTTCTTGCATTAAAGTCCCCTGTTAATATCACATTTCCCTTTTCTTGATATTTCATAATATCCTGTTCTAAAGCAAAAAAGACATCGTCACTACAAGCCTCCGTCTCAACATATATTTGCTTATGTCTGGGCGCAAAGTAACAGACAGCCATATGGTACATTTTATGGTGACCTTTTATTGCTAACCATATATACTGGCAATTGATGTCTTTTCTCACTCCTTGGATTAAATCTTTAAACTGTGGTCTTACAAAACAAGCAACACCGCCATTGCCAACATCTTTATCTTTGAACTTTTTATTTTTAACTGAAAATATCAATTCAAAGCCTACAATTTCCGGTAGAGCAAACAAATCATGTTCCTTAGTCTCTACAAAACAGATTACATCAATACGATCCAAAATTTCCTGCATACTTAACACCTTATCAATAGTCAATCTGTTGATGTTCCAGATTGCTATTCTAAGGTCTCCCGCAAATACCTATTCAATGATTGCCTTGCCTTTATTCCACCTCACATTCAAGTTATTTGTCTTGGCTTCTTTAAATTTTGCTATTTCCTGCTTCTTCTCCTGCATTTGCTTATTGGTAAGATCCTCATTCACCCAAATGAATCTGCCTTTCAGCGTGTTCCTTTGTTTAAGCACATGAAAACGATCCTCTCTATTTGCAAATTTAACCAGAATATGCCTTGTTCCCTGTCCCTTCTTCCCAATCCTAAAGGCATCTGCAAGAACAAGATCTTTTACCTGCATATCTTCCTCAAAGAATCTCTGGGCTACTTCTTTGGTGTCTTCCTTCTCCTTTTCCGCCAATCCCACAATACGAAGATTGAGGGCTCTTTGTTTTCTCTCCTGTGTCTCCACATATTCTTCAAAAGACTGCCTCAGATCTGTTATTTCCACAGTTATTTGCTCAGGATCTTCTTGTACCTTCCTAATTTCAGACTTTACGAACTCAACCTCCTCTTTCATTTGCATCAAATCCCCTCTTAATGCCTCGTTCTCAGCCCGCAGACTCCGGATTTCTGCCATGAATTTCTCTTCACGCAAAGCAGCCTCCTGTCGAAAGGCCGACAGTTCCTTCCATATTGTCAGCAACGAAACCTCTGTTTCTGTTTGTTCCGACATCTCCCCTTCCGAGTCTGTATCTGCTGTCTTTAATGGTTTTTTGGAAGTTTTGGGTCCTTTTGGAATAGCCATTACAGAATTATTATGATGACAATGATGCCGAAATCAGAACAACAGACCTGTCACCGAACAAAACACAGACCTGTCACTGCTTTCCCTGATTTAACCTCTCCAGAACTCTGGCCAACACCTGTTTCCCAAATCCCGGAGTGCAGTAGCTTTGCCCGACAGCAAGTGGGCCTGTTTCTATGCAAAAACGGGACACACTCCTAATCCCCTGGCTATTCCGGTAGATACACTCCTAATCCCCTGGCTCAGATCTTGGGAAGAGAAAACTCGGATCCAAAGACCCTTTTGCCACAGCGTTGATTCAGACCTCCCCCTTTTGTTACAGTGTTGATTCAGACCTCCTTGCCAAATGACCGAGCGAGAAAACGTGCGCTTAGGGTTCAGCCAACATCAGCGGGTATGGTGTCTGAGCTTTTACCCCCAATTCAAGTCTTAAAAATTTTTTCTGAACTTGCTCTATGTCATCCCACAAACATTGTGGAAGGTTAGGCCCCCAAACCTCACAACCGTATAAGACTACACTTTGAACTAGAGATTGGAAAAGTCGTACCTTAAGGTGCCACGACCATAAGTGTGATCTCCTACACATACTTTGTAGCGCATATAATGCTTTTTGGCCTCCTTCTAACCGTTGCGCTATACAAGCATTCCATCTGTGATTTCTGCTGAAAATGAGGCCCAAGTATTTGTAAGAATCACACATAGTTACCTGATTCCCCTTATATTTGAAAATGGATTCTTGTCTTAGAACACCAACTGTCATAATATTGGTCTTTTCTAAATTCACTTGCATACCCGTTTGGTCACAAAAAGCCGCCAAACCATCTAAATGTCTCTGCATGTGCTCCTTGGAGCGTGCAAAAGCGACCACATCATCCGCATACAACAGCAACTGAATCACATAACCATGTACCTCTGTACCTCCTGGGCAATTACCACGGAGCCACTCCTCCAAACTGTCAATAAATATGCCAAATAACGTAGGAGATAGCGGGCACCCTTGCTTAACCCCTACGTTACTGTCTATGCAATCCTTTACTTCCAACGCGAAAGGGTGAGACAATTGTACAAGCACCTTATCATAAAGTACTCTCGTCGCGTCCCTAAGCTCACAAGGTACATTTAGTTTTTCTAATCTGCTCCACAATTGGTTTCTTGGCACTTTGTCAAAGGCTTTCTTAAAATCCACAAAAGCCACAAACACTGGTTTCTTTGAGCCCTTCACATTAGAGAGAGAGAGAGAGAGAGAGAGAGAGAGAGAGAGAGAGAGAGAGAGAGAGAGAGAGAGAGAGAGAGAGAGAGAGAGAGAGAGAGAGAGAGAGAGAGAGAGAGAGAGAGAGAGAGAGAGAGAGAGAGAGAGAGAGAGAGAGAGAGAGAGAGAGAGAGAGAGAGAGAGAGAGAGAGAGAGAGAGAGCATTCAAAAACGTTCATTTCATTTGCAAGTTTACAAGTGAATTTCGTGATCGATTTTGAGTTAAGTTCAAATTTTGAGTTCACTTACAAGCGAATTTGAGTTCTTGTCCGTTTCTTCAGCGCCGTTTTCCACGAGTTGTTGTCTTCGATCCACCGTAGTAGGTCCTCTTCTTTCTAACATTTACGTCAAAATTTACAGTAGTTTATGAATGTTTGATAAAAATAGTTCCATTTTAGACGTAAACTCTCTCATTGAATTATTTGAGTGCCCTTGAGTGCTATAAGATGTAATGTCATAGATGATTTTTTAGTCGTTGGATGCCTATGACAATGATCAAGTTGATGATGTACAACGGGTGACATATTCCCCAAGCAGGCATCACAACATGGCGACAGGTGACCGATGGGGCAGAGATCTTACGCAGTTCAGTGGCATGTCGTCCACACAGCACAGCATCCCGAGTGGACAGGGCCGTCAGTACAGCACGCCAGACAGACATGCGGCGTTGGATACGAGAGCAGACATCAGGAACTCTGTGCGAGTCACTGAAGAGTGGGAGGCAGATCATGTCAGGGTCATTATCGGGTACGTGTCCTAGAACCATTTCATTCATGTGTTGTACACCTTATGTCACTGACCATGTAGCACGCATGTACAGTGCATGCATGCATCAGTTCGAACCAGATGAGAGATCCACATTTGCAATCATCGACCCTTGCTGGTTCGAAGATCATGGCGTCATGGGCGCGGACCTGCTCCTAATGTACCAGATACGATGGGAGAGCTTGCGAGCTATCATATGGCCCATCTGTCATGGGTACGTGGCATCATCCCCATCCCCTCTCGTGTTTCCATAGGTACTCATGCAGTGTAACCTGGTTGCAGGGGACACTGGTACCTTCTGGTGCATATTGTAGACCCTGTAGTATGGGAGTGACTTGGGTGGCCCAGGCGTTTCGAGGGCTTTTGGTGCATGGATTCCCTGCCTGGCAGGCTGGGCCATACCGGGACTCACATACGAGTGCAACCCGAGGACGTACAACGGTGAGTTGTTTGCATGCTCACTTTCTTACTTTGGTTGACTTGAATGCGTGCATCAACTCCTTACCGGGTCGGGCTCCAACATGAGATTAGAAAGCCTTTGCCAGACATCTTGGCGTATGAGCGGGTCTTGTATCCTCGGCATGAGGTTGTCATGCCATGCTCGCTTGCAATGGAACCAACAAGATATGACACAGCCTGCTATCTGTACGGGTGTTACATCTAAGAAAACAGCAAAGGGTGACAAGCAAAGGTCTTTACCTGCTTGCCGAGCTCGTTGAAACAATATGGGTCGTTGGCAACTGCCTCTTCTATGGCCACTCTCTCCTTTCCGTCCATGTCAATGGTGATGGACCTTGGCCTTACATGCCCCATCCGTTGAAACACCAGTGTAAGGGCTTTTCGTAATGCATTCTTTGTCTGCTGCGACCCCTTCTTATGTGTACACAACATGTAGAAGACTGGATACCCAACCCCGCATGCAACGGGAACCACGGCAGCATAAAGTGGTATCCGCCACATGTTGGTGCTGAACGTCGAATCTAGAGCCCACCCGAGTTTTTGCTGTACTGTATCGCCGCCCTACGCATACTGTCATCCTGTAGAACTAGGATCCATGGGCGGCGTTCCGGATCCGCAGCGTGAGACGCGAATGGCTGATGGTAGAGGACCTTTCCTGCATGTGCCCAGGCCTCTATGTTCTCCTCAAGGCTGTCCCAGTCGGCCAAGGCGCCACCGCCTGAAACATAGTCACGTTCGGGCCAAGGCAAGTGAGTGCACAGATATTTACAAGCATAATTAGACATGACATGTGCTCACCAAACATTCGATACTTGTTGCAGAGACGCCACACATCCTCCTGGATCATGTCAAACCGATATGTGACGCGCTCGACTGCGGTGGTCTCCTCCCTGGGCATGGGACCCACTGCCTTCGCCATGTCCCACATGGCCTTTGTGCTGTTCACGTTTCTCATTAACTGCACAGCTCTTTCTATCAGATTAGGGTGAACTGGTAGAGACCATACCTCTGGCGCTTCGAAAGGATCGTGCC
Source organism: Isoetes taiwanensis (assembly GCA_021234155.1). Classification (NCBI taxonomy): domain Eukaryota; kingdom Viridiplantae; phylum Streptophyta; class Lycopodiopsida; order Isoetales; family Isoetaceae; genus Isoetes; species Isoetes taiwanensis. Next base: position 4,300,369 of record JAJEKV010000039.1, read on the forward strand.
CAGAATGCACAGGCCGCGCAAATATCCAGGTCTGGTCCACGCATTGTCCTCCGCATGACCATTCGGTCGTACTGTGCGAAGCCTATATGTGCAGCCACGTCTGTGACTTCTCCGCACCTGCCTGCCAGAAGTTGTGGGCCTGCGCCCGGGGTTCCTCCACCAGTGGTAGGCGAAATCATCCACCCTCATCTGCCGATCGCCGCCACCGACCCTGATGCGTATGTGAATGTGCACAAGACGGACGCAGTCTCGCACCTGCACCTCTCCCACTCTGATGTCAATCTGGCTGACAGTGCTAGTCTCATGTTGAGGGAAGTCACTGTCCTTCATGTACATGCGAACTTTGCAACTGCACACCCGCAGGCACTGGGTCACATATTCCAGCGGGATCCCATGCCTCGCTATGCCTATCTCCCACTGTGATCTTATTTCTGCCAGGGTCTGCGTCTTCGACAAATGCTGGCCATTGGCAACGTGGCAGTGCGCCACTACATTGTTCCAATCCTCCACCCAAGGCACACACTTATGTGGATGCGATCCCACCTTATGCAAATATGAAACATCACCCACGACGCCCACATATAGCCCCTCACGGTATTGCTCCCACCATCCCTCATATCTAGCCCACTCGGAAACAACATGCCTGTCCGGTCTCTGTGGAAGGGGAGGAAAATCTGGGTCTGCGATCCTGATGTCGCAAGGGTAAGGAGGCCTACCTCATTGACGGAAGCAATCATAAGATCATATGTCTCTTTCAAGAACACATAGCCATGGACCCGAACTCCTCGGGCACGTTCCTGCCTAAGCCAGTCGCACGGATCGGGATACATTTGAACCACCTCCTGCACGACATTAGAACCACCGGGGCCACGACTAGCACTTGTGGCAACGGACGATGTAGAGCTATCGGCATCTGATTGATCAGATGAATCCTGCCAATAGTCGCTATTGCCATCATCTGAAAGCTCGCTCATAGAGCCCTCATCCTCATAATCTGAATCCGACATTCTAACGGACCCTATCAAACAAGCTGCACTATGCCGGGCAAAACTCAGAAACTACGAAGGCCGATCACTTAGGCGCTCTTTTGACGCATATGAAAGACCCGTAGGCGTTCTTTTATAGAGAACTGGAATTCGCTTAAGCGAATTTGACAATTAGCGAATTTCGAAATTCGCTTAAGCGAGTTTCATTTTTTTTTTAATAGCGGAAATCGCCTGCGCCGGCGCGGAGGAAATCTGACTGCAAGCTGTCAATATTGTCAATAGGAGCACAATCAGACAAGCTTACTTAGAAGGTGGTGACATGGAAGAAAAACCAGGTAAGGGTGGGGCTAAGAAACAATCAATAACATCCTCTCGCTCCTCGCAATACTCATGAAAGTCACAAACGGCTGCTGCATAGTCTGCATGCAAGGACACCACCTCAGCCTTGTCTGATCTAGAGGCAGGCTCTCCAGTTTGTTGCGAAGCTCGTCCATGGCCCGCTTGCTTTGCCTCATCCCATCGACAGTAAGCATGGCCACCTTATCACAAGAACACCTATCTGCAATCTCATGCAGCCTGTCGTACTCCTCCAACCACTGGATGCACTCAACCTCTTCCAAACCCAATGTCAAAGGAGGCAAGGGTGACTCATGGTGCTCCTGTTTAGGATGTGATGATGCTCCATCTGCCATAGCTGCCTTGCCGCATTTCAAACACCCTATGTGTTCATTTATAGAGAACTGGAATTCGCTTAAGCGAATTCGACAACCCGGTCAAAAGAGAATTAGTCAAACTACCTTAAGTTACCCCCTTTTTTTTTGGAAATTTTTTGAAAGAAAATTTTGAAATTTGCTTAAGCGAATTTCGAAAATTCGCTTAAGCTAATTTCATTTTTTTTGTCGGGAAAAAAAACTAGCAAAAAGGCACGCCAGAGGTTATAGAAAATAAAGGCATAAGAAATTAGGGCAAAGTAGTATAAATTGAATTGTATTTGTTGTGCTTAATGTGATAGAAAGAAATGTTGGATCTACCTTGGTTTAAAGACATTGTTTATGAAGCCAAGTTGCAATATCCCATCCACAGATTTTGCCCTTGTGGGTTCAAAAAAATTTGGGTGCCGAGAACGAAATTGCTTCGATTGCTTGCTCCAAATTTGTGCTTACAGTTTTGTTTCTAAGGGTTTCAAGAAGATGTTTGAGAGCTTACGTGATGTTGAGTAGAGATGAACATTTGTTCGGCACCCAATACTAGTTGTTTGATGTGGCAAATATCCCTCATCTATGATGGCTTGGAAAATGAACTTAGACCCAAATAGGGGCATAAGATTGTGCAGCAAATCTTCATCGAGGCTCTGATTGCTTGATATTCACAAAAGCTAATATTTGGCTTTGCGTTCTTTGCAAGCTTGGGGTACCAAAGGAAGGATTGGTGAGGATAAACCTAAGTTGCCGTCGCCGTTGCCTTTATCAGATAACGAAGCTCGACTGTATATCACTTTTAAATGTAGCCCGCAATAATAAGGGCAATTTGAAGGCATTCTGACAAATAGCCTAAAATATAAGGGCATTTTTTAGATTTGCACTAAGATATTACATTTCTCTTTTCCCTCTGCTCACAAGTACAACCATGGGTCCTGACTTTGCTATATCATGAATTGCCTTGATCTTCAAGAATCTCGAGAATGCTTCACAATTTGCTTCACAGTGTTCCACATGCATTGCATTATCAAACATTAAATGCTAATAGTGGATATAACCCCACATGTTTGAAACCAAAAAAATGTTTCTGTAAGGATGCTGCAATGAATTTCTTGTACAACATTGAACTTTTCAAACTTTTCAATCATGGTAATAAGCTTAAAAAATGCATATTTGAATGTTAAGAGGATTGTCCAATGCTCTCTTCCTTATCTAAAGTTATCTGAATACCGGTGAATTCACAACTACTTTGGCACTATGATTTCATTGTTAACACAATTTTAACTAGAATAAAATTAACAGTAAACATCAAAGGAAAAAATCAATGAAATTTGAATTACCTTGTGGATGTTCCTTATAACCTTTCTGTTAAGTTAAATTATGGAGTTAAAATTTTCTTTGAACTTAACCAGTGGACCGCAGAAGCAAAATGCCAACGTTTTCCCATCCTTTCTCATGCAGACAAATACAGATTGAGCAAATATAATGCAAAAAGAGCATAGCTGTAGTACATTATGCAGCAAGGCTCATTGCGGTCTTTCACAAGGAACATCTCATCATGTTTTTCCTTTTTCTTGGAAGGAAAAGCAGAGGAGCTGTACTGCACGCCTGCATGTGTAGGTTTAATCCCACATAAGGTGAATCGGTCTCAAGCATCAAACTTTCTACTGGTATGCCACTCATCACCTCAAGGTTTTCTTTTGTTTTCAAGGAGCAGCCATTTAACCCTGTATGAGCACAGTAAATTTAGCTTAATATGGCAAAGAGGTGGAATTAAAATACCCTTCAAAGCTCATCACTTGGAGAAATTAAAAGGAATGTGGCCATCTTAATGATTGGTGAAATTTTTTAATATTCCCTTACTCTGCGTTGATTCAAAATGAGACATGTGCTAGTCAGGTTGAGAACGTCTATATGCATATGTTTTATACAAATTAATATCATGCATTCCCATGTCAAGATCTCAATAGCTTGGACATACCACATCATCATTTGTAACATTTTCTCTTTGTTTTTCCTTAACATGTTTAACTTTGGTATTTCATAGTGAAGAAAAAAATCAAAGACTAATATAAGACCAGAGATAGAAAAGGATGCTTCAAATTCTAGGAATCACAAGTTAATTATGCAAAAGGACGATGATGAAGCAACCAATCAAAATCCAATGCTTTTGTTACATCAAGAAAAGGGAAAAAAAGGCATACCTATATACAGATTTTCAATTTGAAGCAGTTTGTCCCTATCTTCACTGTTTCCTGTAAAGGAATGTGCTACCCCACAAACAAATCTGCCCTGAGATAATAGCTACAAAATTTATGACCATAAGGTATGGTATGAACTGAAAGTCAACATTTGGAAAAACAAACCATGTTATTTTTTGTTTTGAAGAAATAACAAAAAAGAGCTGGTTAGCTGATGTTCATTCCCAAACGTGGAGACCCTTGTAATTAAAGCTAAAGTTAAGCATAGTTTCCTGAGGGGTGCTGTGAATTGATAACACCATTTCCCATCTTATTGGGGTTTGTGTAACTGGAATAAGTTATGCTTAGAGCAACCTTAACAAATCTTCATCTATAGAGCACATATCCTTCAAGCTTCAAAATTCACATAAAAAAATGTTACCAACCTTTGTTTATTACGTTGCACAATGTCACAAAAGTCATCTGCTGCAGCACGCATATGAAGAAACATAGGTAAACATGTCACCTCAGCCAAGTAAAAGTTCTCGAAGTACCTGTACTAGACAATGAAGGATCCAGATAAAAGTAGTAACATTAGAGTTATACATACAAAACAAGCTTCCAGCACTGATAAGTCCTTATTTGACATTTTAAAGATAAGATGGTCTGAGGTCTGAAGGCTTACCTTTCAAAGCCGCATCCTTCTTCCTTTAAAATACGCGTATTGTAACGGAATACTTCCGTTGAAATAACTTCCTGCAAGATCAAGAACTTCTAAATAGGGCAGTTCACCTAGCTCCTCTGGCAGAGGAGCAAAGTTATTGTTATATGAGCTGAAATATTATAGCTCTTGAAGCTTACAAAAACCTGCTGGAAATAAGAACGAAAATAGATTGGCTCCAATATCTAGTACTTGAAGCTTTGTAATATTGACTATGGCTGCAAAAAGAGGGCCTGACAGATTGTTGTCACTGAGATTGAGGAACTTGAGAGAAGAAAAAAACTCGAATTCTTAGAATGCAAATAAAGGCTTGTTACTGCTTCATTGGTGCAGATCACTCCGACCCATTTGCATGGAGAAGGGTCTGAGTTTTTTCATGTTGCAAGATTGCCAACTTTGTCATTTATCCCTGTTTCAGAGCCAACAATGCTTCTTTTTCTTGTGCAAGATCCGCAAGACATGAGAACATCAGAAGCCCGAGAACAGCTGGTATTAAGATCATGCTTTTTGTGAAAGAAAACAGAGGCAAGAATGGGAGAAGAAGGAGGAGAAGGGGCAACAAAGCAAAGCTGCTTGGTTATGCAATGTGGAAATGATTTGTCGAAGAAATAGCGACGGATGGGTTTTAAGGATCTGAGGATCCCTACAAAGGAAGGTAATTGTGACGTTCCAGCACAGTATACGGTCCCAGGACGTATACTGTACTGTCTCGTCACGCGTACACGCCACTCCAACTGACACGTACGCCGACGTGTAGCCAGGTGAGTAGCCCTAGGGGGCAACTTGCTAGGTATGTGCATTTCTTATTAATGTGCACATGCACATTTATTAAGGTGCACACATTTCCATGTGGGCACATTTAGGTGCACACATTTCCATGTAGGCACATTTGACCACCTAGCCATTAAAGGCAAGTGGGCCCATTTCCAATTATCCCACATGCCTTAAGGGATAATTGGAAACCCTAAGCCCCAACCCTTGCCTATTTAAGTAGAAGAACCCTAACTTGCCCATTTTCGTTCCTAGGGTTTTAGAGCTCTGTTTTGGCTGCTCTAGGAGTCAAAACCGCCTCCCAGACTCTGTCTGAGAGAATGGCACCATTAGTTTCCCTTGATTCGAGCAGTTCAGTAGGATGGTCGAACTCAGGTCAGGAGGAGCAACTCATGGATCAGGTATGTAGTCGATTTAATGGTCTAGTTTTCCAGTCATTGTATCAGTAGGTTTAGCCTATTAAATCGCCTTTAGCAGCTATCTAGATCTCTAGATGAGTAGATACCAGACTCTAACTAAAGAACCTAACTCTATGATATAGATTAGATCTATGTTCTTTAGTTCTTCTGTGATGTATATGGATGATGTATCTCTGTGAACTCCTTGTATTGGGAAGGGGGGTAGAGACTTCAAGCTTGGTAGTAGATGCTCCTAGATTAGCCTCTCTAGCACACCATAGATTCGGCCTGTGTACAAGAGCCACACCTGGTTGTGGGTGAAGGGGCCAGACTGGCTGAGAAGGAGGTTCGTGTTCTGACTCTTGAACGATCCCTCTGGTGTGTAAGGCCTACCGGGGATCATTGTGACTAGGTCTAATGGCTTACCACTGAGTGTGGGTAAGGCATGGGCTCGACACCCGTGAAGTGGTGTTCATGACTTTCCAGTGGGTTCAGTCGAATACGGGCAGTGGCCCTCTAGTCACCTTGAGTCAGCATGTAGATCTCTGGAGGGAGTGATCCCTACCTGCCCCATCGGAACTGGGATGATGACCCCAGGAGTAGCCCTTTTGGCTATGCATCCGGGCTGGCTACTGATCCAGTCCCGACACTTTTCAGCCTACTCTGCAAAGTGTGCACAGGAGGGGCGGATGGAATGAACAACCCTATGCCATGTTCTTATGCCAGCCAAATCCATTGCCATGAATTCTGTCTGCAATGAACTCTGGAGACCCAAGCCGTCAGTCATCCCTTTGAGTCTGAGCCTTGGGTAGGATTCCCTATGTGATGTGCTGATCTTTGTCTATGCAGATATGTGGAGGACCATCCTTCGTGATGGTCATATGATGTTAATGTATGTACTACTGACATGTATGTTTACGCTTCCGCAGCTAGGTAGGCCCTGAGGGAGACAGGGTAAAGGACCCCTTCATTCTTCCCACTGGAACTCTTCAAGGTTGCAGTGATACGTGGAGGGCCCTATATTAGCATGGAGCTGGTATGGGGGATGAACTCCTGTTTGTATACGGTGAGTGCACCGTATATGAGTAGGGGGCGTCACAGTAATAGTAGCATCAGCTTCAAGGTCCTCTTTGAAACATAAAATTATATGGGTAAGGATGGTTTGCATCATGTAAAATGCTAAAATTGCTATAGCAGAGGAAGGATTGAAAAAGGTTAATTATCAGTATGGGGCTAATCATAGACTGTACTTTGTCAATCCACAGCTAACCAAAAATAATTGTAACAAAACATGGGCATTAGGCTACTTACCTAATATAGGTGCTTATTTTCGTGACTCTGTCCATCCAATATGCAGTTGTCTTTGGAACATATGCATCAAGTACCACAAACCCAAGCTCTGGATATTTTCTTCATGCAGGTAAATCCAAGACAACTAACTATAACTCTTATTGGGTAACATTAGATGCTGATTCAGGCTCTATACCTCAGATGGACTAAACTACCTAGGCAAGAGCTGAGAACAATTGCAAAGTCTGGCTAGCCACGGACAGATACGTCACTGCGATTGTGGGCAATGAACTGGACCATTTGGAGAATGTACACCATTGAATTTCATGATCAGGCTCTATACCTCAAATGGACTAAACTACCTAGGCAAGAGCTGAGAACAATTGCAAAGTCTGGCTAGCCACGGACAGATACGTCAACTGCAATGGGCAGAAATTTGGGTTTTAACTTTCTATTATAAACAGAGATTCTACCTGGAATTGGACTCACCAAAGGAGAAATGGAACTTTGCATGAAAGATGGATTTGCTGATTTGAATGCCCCATAAAAGCAGAAATGCTTGTTGCACAGGACTTGTTGGCAGCGATGAAACCGTCCAGAGCTCAGACCTAATGCATTGGATTGTGGAAACAAATAACGAAGCAAACTCTAAAGGCAAAATCGGAAGACAAAATATGTAGCCCCCGATGGAAAATAATATTAAAAAATGATGGCCTCCCTCGATGTAACGGCATCTACAGGTGCTGCGTTACTCACCACAAAAAAATTTGCTTGGAAGAATCCTTTACAATCTCGGTACAAATTGACAAACAAAATAGAAATATCAAAGACACATTACCGGTTTTGGATTTAGAAGCAACAACGAAGCCCATATAGGGTTCTTGATACAATTCAACGTTTATGGGGAACAGAAACTACTCAACAACATCTTATTGTATAACATGATCCAGTTACATCATCTTATTGTATAACATGATCCAGTTACATCACATATGTTACAGACAAATACGTTGCTAAGCACGCTTAACCACCCAACCGGGTCCACAAGGTTATGGCAGTGCAATGACAACTGGTATGGCAAGCAATCTCTAGCTACTCCACGTAGCTCTAGAGCAAAGACTGATAATCCACTTATCAGATAAGAAGGCTCCTCCCTCAATTTTACATATTCACCCTTCACACAAGAAAGGAAATTGCTCCAATTCCATGGATGGAACCCCTATTACATGTCGATGCCTTCTTATATCTTCATTGCCTTTTTTATGACAAAAGGCAATTGCCCATAATAGTATCTCCTTTTTTTTTTGAGCGTCCACCCTTATTTTAAAAGTGCCTCCTTCTATAAGTGCTCACGATTCCTTTTTGTCCAAATAATAAACCATTGCTATTATTATCTTGGCCCCCAAAATATCCAACCTTTTTCCCATATGAAAACAAGCGTAGGCCCTTTTTCAAAAGTTTCCCCCCTTGCCTAATATTAGTCAACGCCCTTTTATTAAGAAAGGCCCTTTTGTGTAAAATAGTCCCTTCTTTATCTCCACGACCCCATCAATAATGTGATCACCTTTTATTTCAAATAATAAAGGTCCCTAGTAATGTGTATCCGCCCTTCTAATTTCCAATGGTTATCCCTTGCCATCAAATGTTTGCCATACTTTGCCATATTTTTGCCACGCCCCCATAACCCTGGCGCCGTGGACCACTCCCCCGTGCTATGATACGGACTGACTCCGTATCAGTCCATCCCTTCTCAAAGAAGATCGTCCGCGATCTTCCAAAGACGCTCCAGTGGGCCCCATCCCTTCTCAAGGCGATTGCCCCATACGTCTGAAGGTTCTGCAAATTCAAGAAATAGTTACGGATATGCGCGTACTCCCATAGTACGATATATCCTTGTACCTCCGCGGCACACTTCGCTATCGTTCGTACCTCCACGGTACTTATTGATAGTATCTCCATGATACTAAGCTATTGTATCTCCACGATACGTTAGTGTTTGTCGTACCTCCACGGTACTACCTAATTTTGTACCTTCGCGGTACTAATGTAATTTTGTTAGGCCTATTGTGCAATAACCACAATTACCCTCTCTAAAAAAATTACATCCAATGCACCATGTTTTCATAATAATTTAATTTTTATTCCACATAAAAATCAAATATTACAAACCAAATCAACCTTGGATACACACAAGAAATAAAATTCTTATTCCCTATTCCGCATAAAGAAAATCAACTTACGAACTTTTTCCCATAAGTCTGTCCCATAGGAAGCAATTTGAGATTCCGCATCCAAATCTTTAGCATCCATATCTTTGACAGCTTTGTCCGTAAAGTTCCCTTCCCATGCTTAACACTAGGCAAACCTGCAAATAAGGTGAAGTGTTAATATGACTTCCAAAGTCAAATATTTATATGAATGTCCCCCACAGTCAGTCAGTCTCTCAGATCTCCACGATCTGACTCCGCAATCCCAAACAAGATGCTTTCTTTATTCCATAATCGTCCAAATGATCATAGGAATTTCCCCAATAACCCAAACTCGTTCCCAACAAGTCGGTCCCTATATGCTTCGAGCATTCTCCACGAAAGCACCGAGCTTTTCTTTTCTCTGCTACTGTTGCTCCAACTTCACTTGCAGCAGTAGTCGTCAAATCCTCCTTACTTGGATTCCACGTTCCAAGGATTCGCCAGCTCACTCATATTCTTGACCCCAACACACTTTTTGACGAAGTTCTACCCAGCTGTACTTGCAGCACAAACTTGCAAGATTCTTGGGGTGTTGCAGCCTTAGAGTATAATACCACCACTAGTTCCATCTTCTTTGATTCAAATCAGAAGTAGGAATACAAATCCCGGTGATGTTTCCATAGCCCATAGATTCCCAGAAGAATCGCAAACTTCCGCTCTGATACCACTTGATACAATTCAACGTTTATGGGGAACAGAAACTACTCAACAACATCTTATTGTATAACATGATCCAGTTACATCATCTTATTGTATAACATGATCCAGTTACATCACATATGTTACAGACAAATACGTTGCTAAGCACGCTTAACCACCCAACCGGGTCCACAAGGTTATGGCAGTGCAATGACAACTGGTATGGCAAGCAATCTCTAGCTACTCCACGTAGCTCTAGAGCAAAGACTGATAATCCACTTATCAGATAAGAAGGCTCCTCCCTCAATTTTACATATTCACCCTTCACACAAGAAAGGAAATTGCTCCAATTCCATGGATGGAACCCCTATTACATGTCGATGCCTTCTTATATCTTCATTGCCTTTTTTATGACAAAAGGCAATTGCCCTTAATAGTATCTCCCTTTTTTGAGCGTCCACCCTTATTTTAAAAGTGCCTCCTTCTATAAGTGCTCACGATTCCTTTTTGTCCAAATAATAAACCATTGCTATTATTATCTTGGCCCCCAAAATATCCAACCTTTTTCCCATATGAAAACAAGCGTAGGCCCTTTTTCAAAAGTTTCCCCCCTTGCCTAATATTAGTCAACGCCCTTTTATTAAGAAAGGCCCTTTTGTGTAAAATAGTCCCTTCTTTATCTCCACGACCCCATCAATAATGTGATCACCTTTTATTTCAAATAATAAAGGTCCCTAGTAATGTGTATCCGCCCTTCTAATTTCCAATGGTTATCCCTTGCCATCAAATGTTTGCCATACTTTGCCATATTTTTGCCACGCCCCCATAACCCTGGCGCCGTGGACCACTCCCCCGTGCTATGATACGGACTGACTCCGTATCAGTTCTTACCAGATAGGAATCCTTTGGCTTTGTTAGTATGAGGAGAGGAAGAAATGTAAGATCACACTTGGTCGAATGCACCTACAAAAACAAGAAATGTTTAATACGAAAGGAACCGGTTTTGGATTTAGGAGCAACAACGAAGCCCATATAGGGTTCTTACTCCTTTGGCTCTGTTAGTACGAGGAGAGGAAGAAATGTAACTTGCGGATTGACACAGAAGGAATTGGACGAGCGAAAGCAAAAAAATAAAGGCTCGATGGAGGGAGGGAGTTATTTCGCGACCTTCTCCATCTCCGTGCCATTTTTAGCAATTTTTCTAATTTTCTCGGCCATTGATTCGTAAAAGAGAGGATCTGAAGGTGCAGAACATGCCACCTCACGTTTTGCTTACTTGGAACTGCTACGTGGATAGCCTAGAATTGCAAGGAGGGTTGCACGCTTAGTTAGGCTGGCGTGCTAAAAAAAAGAAAAAAAAAAGAAAAATTCGGCGAATTTCTTTTTTTTTTTTTTTTTAGCACACCAGCCCTACCGGGCCTACAGCCTTTCTTGCAATTTTAGCCTATCCATGTAGCACCTCCACCTCATAAAAAACTGACGTGGAATTAGTTTTTACCGTTAGATCTCTTTTTTAAATCTAGGACCAGGGAAATTAGATAATAGCCTAAAAATAGGCACGGAGATGGAAGAAGCCACGGAATAACTTTCCATTGCGTGGAGTTGCTCTTCCTCGCGAGCTTGAAGTGCTCGGCCAGAAGTTTTTCAAGGGAACAGGGTAAAATGATTTGTTGTCCAGACAAAGAAACCCCATTTCTTCCCGATTTGTCCTCCGCCATAGCCAACTCTAGCGCCTCCTTTCTTCAATACCGCGCATTCAATATCCATACGGCTTTTGTTTCTTCTGTTCCGGCTAAATCTAACACCATCTTGCAAAAGCCTAGATTGAAGAATCAATAGGCCCTGTTCTGTTTCACTGTGCGATGTGCCCTATTCTATTCCCTATTATGTTACCTATTTTCCAGTATTCGTATTCACATCTCATATAACTCTTTCTGAACCACAACGAGAAATTTCAATTTTTTTCCTCTACATCTCTACATGCAAAGAAAGAAGAAGTCCGTTCAATCTGCCCCATGTCGTTGTAATGTATGCACGCATGTCCGGCCGACTCTGCATGTCCGAGCTTTCTCACGCAAATGTGCCTTCATTCTTTTCCAGCCCATGTTCGATGGAGCAATGGCAATTTGTTTGCACATGGACTTGGCAATCATCCCCATTTCTTTGCGATATACCAAGGTATGGCTTTTCGTTTTTGTTTACGCTTTTTCGTTGGCAGGTTTCAACGATCCTGTTAAAATGCAAGGGCTTCGTTGAGTGGGTCGCATGACCTGGTCTTCTCTCGGGAAATTGGTGTACTCTCAGCTTCCTACTTTTTGCTCTTCCGATACGCATAAAAGCGGCCTATTCCCCGCAACTACTATCCCACATATCGAACGGGAGATGGAAGCGGCCTACTCCTTGCAAAGATGTCGCCTTTGCAAGAATCTTAGTCTTTTTGTGACTCTAGCCATTTCTCATCAAACATGGATCTATTTTGTTAAATTGGAAAGCTAGTATGACATAACATTTAGGCATCATATTCTATTTCGATTACGCTTTGAGAGTTCATTTGTGGTCTACGCTACTTTGGTTTAGTACGTGATAAGATCCCTTGAACAAAATAATCAGGACTAGAGTTTCAAGAATTATGCGGGGCTATGAATCAACTCGCAACAAGCTATATTGACAATAGGTGCGTAAGAGCAATGGAGATCAGGGTCGGTGCATGCTCTTTTTTTTTTTTTTTTTTAAAGCCCATGTAATAACAACATTAGGTGTATCCTCGGGGGTATTTGCCTCTTTCCCATATTATTTGGAAGTTATTTTTGGTCTGAGTATCTTATATTGGAATGTGTTATTTTTGTTCCTTTACAATGAAGATCTTCATTTTGGAATCGTTTGGAGCCATCTGAATTATTGTTATGGGTGATGTCTTTTTTCAGTTTCTAGAAGTGGTACATATATTATATATTTAAATAAGCCAGACCATTGAGTTTGTTTATGCATTCTATGTTCCTCCGAGAAAGCAAAGCCGATTTTTCATTATGCATACTCTTCAAAAAGAGGAGCTTGACTATTTTCGACACACACAAGAGAGCCACATTTCAGCTAGTATATTCCTGATATTTTTTCAATGGCCTTTATCTTATTTCAATTTCTGATTTTATTTTATGTAACTCTATGATTTCTGGCTATATCCGACTTGGTCATGGCAAAAAGGCATGGTGATGAAAAATGTTAAATGAAGTATGAAGCCAGATGGTGGTGTACTTTTATCTTTGTCTTAACCGCATGCATGCAGTCATGCCAAATTTGTGCCAAATTTCAAGCTAATGATCAAGTGTTGATCATTATTGAAAGGATAAGGTAAGGGAATTTGCCTGCAATACTAGCCTTAATACTAGCCTTCACCTAAATGGTGTTGCAGAACGTTAGAGCTTTAATGTCCTCTTATTCTAAAAGCCAATTAAACTATTGCGATAAATTAGCTCATCCTAGAATCCATGAGATATGTTCTTAGACAACTTTACGGAACAATGGAAAGAAGGCTATTATGGCAGGAAAGATATACACCAAGATTCCAGCATGAGATTACCCATCTTTAGATGGCATTAGATTCAAATTATATTCATATAGAGGAACTAAGTGCATTATTGGCAGCAACAGGGAAAAATTGCTCCCAATTTCCAATTGTTTCTCCGATGCTGCAATCAAACAGGGCTGATTCCTTCAAATTCCAAAGGGCTTTAACAAATAATATAGTTAGGGTGGGAATGTATGCCAATTCTAGCTCTCATATGAAAGCAGTAGAATATGAGAAACTTTTACAGCACTTGGCCAAAGCATTAGCTAGTTGGACATGACACAAAAGAGTGTCTGGTTGCATTTGGAAGAGCCACATCTGCATTTGGAAGAACCACATCTGATGGATCCTTGATTGCATACATTCATGACTTAGCTGTAAGCACAAGAGACCCTGATCTTTCATCTCAACGTTTTATGTATCCTTCTCTTGTATTGAGTATACCCTTTGTGATATGGGCCATAAATTTTCCATAACAATCTCAGTATGACATCGCTAGGATCTGGAGAAAGTTACTATGTATCCAATGCACTTGAATAGACAAAACCAGACTCGCTCAAGCGTACAGTTTTGGTCATGTGATTGTAGTCTCTGGGCCCTGATTGCAATTATGACAGGACAAAGGCATGCATTGGCATGTTTTGGACATTTCTATAGCATAATTCAGAAGCATAGGATGCAAATGTCAAGGCTTTTCTATTGAAAATGAGCTACATATCTTGCTAGGTACAAGGAAGAGGGCTTGCATGCTTGATCTAGAAAGGCATCCAATGACATGGATATGTCACAACAAAAGTGATTGTCTATCCCAAAAATTTTTCTGTATGACGACGATAAGCTCATGTTTCTATTCCAAAACTTTATGTTTCCTGAGAAGCTTTAACTTGATTTAGAATGGCAGGGAAACATCATTTACGCTGTCTTCTGCAATGGTTACATCTATCCCTTTATATTCGAGAGTCACCATTGCTACCCTCCCACAGGAGGCCAAGTCACAGTAATCGTATGTTTATATCTAGAAGGGTTTTCTAATATTCGCCATCTCTAATCTCAGAACAAAGGTCTTCGAGGTCCTCAAGTCGCGATCTTCTATAGTAACGCCGGATCTGCACCCTGCCCTTCTGTAATCGCCTAAGAAACTAGAGCTCTAGTAGAACAGCGACATCACAATAGTCGGTGCAAGGCACAGCCTTCAAACGATGGCAATGAGTGGACGGTTGGGATTGGTTCCTTGACACGAATATTCTAAGGCTTCAATGTAGCACAATTATATATGTCTTGAAAGGCAACAATGTACTCTTTTCCGTAATTATTTGCTGAATTACTGTTAAATTTGTTTTTTCCCCAAGCTTTTGAGCTTATATACAATTTTCCATTCTCTTAATACAATGTTTCTCATCTGAATCAGGTCATGCCTTCAATAGAAACATTGGGCATCAGACAGCCAGTTTTACAACAGAACAATTTCTATTTTGTTTTTAATGTTTTTATGTATATATTACTTCCAGGGCTTATATCAGTATGCATGAAACATGAAAAATTGAGGGCTTATATCAGTATGCATGAAACATGAAAAAATTGCTCTTTTTAGCAATCGCACATCAAAGATGTTCCTCTATGTACATAGCTTTTCTACCAACATAAATACTTGTTAAACAAATGATAAGATCTTCATCCTTTTGTGGAGAAAATTCATTAACAACACACATTCTTTGTATTTATTGTTCCATTAGAATGTTTCACGTAAGGGACGGAACTATTTGCAATAATGCGAAATGATACAGTTTCTCTGTCATCTGGTAGATCCAAAATAAGTTTGATAGAGAGGCACACCAAAGATGATATTGTGCTACAAGAGAAAATAATGAACTAGATGCAGAATGCTGTCTCAACCAATATTTTAGCGCAAAGGTTTGGCCCTTTGAATGTCTATTATTTCAACCCCATTCTTCTAGCTCTAATTATTTTCCTCCGCATTTGCAATTTATTGTGATCGCTTTGATAGGTACAAATGAATATGTTCCAACGGGAAAGGAAGCACGATAGAATTTGGACAAATATAATGAAGCTAAGGAAATTCAATTGATAAAGCAATGGCAGTAAATCTTAAGGGAAGGCAATGGATGTAATTGCAAGTGATTTGCTCCCATATTTTAGTTCGATAGGAACTTGTCACTAGGTCTCTTAAGAACAAACATTGCTTGCTTGCTAGTATGGAAAGCGTTAGCAGTTATGAACTTAGAGAGCTTCAAAGAGCCCCTATTTCTTCTTCTTCCCCCCTCCTTTTTTTCCACAGTGATGAGTTCAGTAAAAAGAATGTTGTTAATAACCATTTTACTCCTTTGGAATACATTGTGGACCAGAAGTTCATTGTGGTTTCTAGATGCAAGCTTGTTTTGATTATCTCTGTGGCTGGAGTGTATGAACAATGCATTTGGTTCATTTATATCAAATCTTTTACAGGTTAACAAGGGTATAAAGAAGCACTTCCATTTAAAGTGGGTTGCTCTCTAAGTTCATACACCTCGTCGTATATAGCATAACAACGTTTTTCCTAACTATCCAGACAAGATATCCCAACGATACCAGAACAAGAATAACAATGTAATAATGTAATTCCAAGGCTGTGTATGTTCTGCGCTCATGTACAAGTTGTAAATGCCTTTAGCATTACCATTAAAATTGTCCAACACAAACTCTAAAGTGATGCCTCTTTCAAGGATGGAACTCTCCAAGAGTAAATTATGTTACATAACGTGCATAATAAGTTTTTGAATGGACATTTGCCATAACCAAAATATCATATTAGTGGACGATAATATCCAGGAAGTTAGATGTATGGCCCACATTGATGGATGATTTCATAGGAATTGTAAATTTTCATTCAAATTGTGTGGCCATTAAACTTTGTGGATCTCCATGCTAGCTTACAAGACTTGTTGCACAAGAAAGTGGTATAACATTGTCAATAATTTTTTGTTGGTTTAAGATCTGCAACTTATTGGTACTGTGTTGCATATTTAGGGCCTCTTTTGTACTGATTCGCCTAGATGCATGCCCAGATCTATTTCGCAATCAAAATCTATCTAGTTTGTGTGCTAAGGAATTTATTGTGTTCCAGATTTTGTCTTGCATTTTCGCAACTTTATGATCATTGAAGAGAACAGTAAATTTTTTGAAGGTCATGTCTTATACGCTTATGCTCTGCCTATGCTGCTCATTCCACAATGCAGGTCTTGCTATCTTCAAAGTTTGCCAAGAAGTTCTAAAATAGTAGATCATCAAATTAACAACATGAATACCAGTCTCGATCCTAAAGTTACACCAATCTTGCCACTCACTTGCCCCGTTTTGCAACAACTCCATGGTAATGAGCAATAATATAATTCAAGCAACTAGGGGCAATGAAATGATGGCTTCACAAACAATAATGTAGCACCGTCTACACCCACGTCTACACCCACAGATTATTAATTTTATAATTTTAGCTTAAAGAACCTTGCCACTCACCTAACATGCGTAATAGCTTCCTCCGTCGCAACTCAATACAAGCAAACAACCAATTCAAGTACACAAGTTACTTGGGCATTTAACTGCCCTCCTTTGTGCATAGTCCCCTTTGCATCTTGGAAGTTGAATTTAAACTATAGAAATGACGCAGTCCTAACATAAAAGAACCCCGCTACTCACCTGCCTGAACGAGACTTGAATAAAAATATACATTACACAAACAAGACAGTAAAAGCCTTGCCACATCATGACAATTCTTACAACGCACATGCAAACAATCTACCAGAAAACATAAACATTTACCTGCTCTCCTTTTATTATGGAGATTCATTTATCAATTTTGAGGTCTATTCGCATTAGTAACTTTTCTTTTTTTACATGTTACTTGTACTTGAACCTTGATGAAGGTTAATACAATAACTACTATTTGTTTTGATCCTTGAGATTCTCTAGAAGATTCTCATATTGAACATGTCTTGCCATGTTAATCATTATTTTCACATTTGTCTACCTCTGTTTTGTTTCAGGATGTCTTGTGTATGTCTTCGTTGTCGACTCGATCAACCAAGTAGACATTTATCTTCGTACCTATCAAGTCTAAAAAACCTAACCAATTTGACCTTGCCAAAGCCTTCTGGTGTGCCTTTTGCTAGTTTTTTTTCTGGGCTGCCTCGGGCCTGACAGGCGCTCGAAATTCGCTTAAGCGAATTTCAATTTTTTTTCTTTTTTTTTTTTCTTTTTCGCCTGCGTCGGCGCTGACAGGGCGCTGACGGACGAAATTCGCTTAAGCGAATTTCGTTTTTTTTCCAAATTCACCTGGCCAAGGGCGCTGACATGAAGTGACAGCATTTTCCGGCGACGGAATCTCAAATTCGCTTAAGCGAATTTGGGAAATTCGCTTAAGCGAATTTGCTCCGCGCGAGACCCTCAAATGGGGAGCCAAAAAAGGCACCGGATAAAAGCACCGGTAAAAAGATGTTCAATTGGAAACGTAAAATTTTAAGCACAAAACAACAATTATGCACCAAGACAACAGTGGCAATGCAATTGTTGAAGATTCCATGCAATTAATTATACTTGTAATTATAATTATATACAAAAGTATCATTCCCAGCATTGGAGATAAATAGATGCAGCAGCTTCCAGCTGTAGATTCACCTGTACAGAAAAATTGGCGCACATTGTGATATCCCAACCTTAAACTACAGTTATGCCAACAGTTACGAGCTGCCTGGCTTCTCAGGATTGTTGTCCAGATAAACTGCTGCATCCTCTTTGAAGTTCTGACAAAATGGACAATATCCTTCTTTCAGTAGCATGGAGTCCCATTCCTCTTGCTCAAAAAAATTAGCACAATATGGACATTGTACGATTGGTAAAGAAGGGTCAAGAACAAAAAAGTATCTTAGATAATCGAGCTCCTTGCTGCGTTGTTCAACAATAACACGTGATTTCTCCATCTTACTTAACGTGTTGGAAGTCACCCATAACGGGCCTGGGTTTTCTTTAGGTAAGGCAAGCAGACTTCTACTAGCATCGAATGTTAAAGCTGCTTCTGATGTACAAGAAAGTAAAACTTGCATTGCTTCTTCATGGGTAGTTGTTTCCTCGAGAAAAAATTCTACCTGAAAACAGGTTACAAAGCATCAAAAGGAAGAAAACAACTGCTCCCTTTGCACCAATATTTCACCATCATTTTTCAAGTAATACTCTAACATCTTACCAATGGTAGTTGATCAAACGTCAGAAAAGATCGAAAGATAGGTTGGGAACAGACAACACAGGCCTCTTGAGTTATATGCATGGGCAGTGGCAAAGGCGATGAGCAATAATAACAACATGGGGCCTCCATTTGCAATCCTTTTCCCTTTTGTGAAGCTGCATGACCGCGACAAGCCAAGGTAGCAATCTCTAGCTTGTCTACCCAACTTGTTGGCACCCTGAATTTTTGGAGATTTTCATATGCATCCTGGGCAAACTTGTAACAACCTAGTAACATAAAATAAGATTTAAATTTTAATATCACACAGGCATATCAAATCCAAGAACAGTAATAATATAACATAAGAATGTAAAGCCTAAGTAGATTTTACAAGCAAACCATGGTTGCTGCAGAGAGCAATTTATACCCCTATGTTGAATCCATTCATGTTTAAAGCTTCAAATTACGATGAATACATTGGACTTAAAATTGTCAAGATATTGATATTTATTATACTGCATTCTTTACACCTTTAAGGATTTTCCATGTGATGTAACTTAGAAATGGTTTATGACAAAATGTATCCTGTTTAGACTCACCAATTTGTTCACCTTGCCTTGCAAGAGTAACCAGGATGTTCACAAGTGATACACCAGGAAGGGGTTCTCTTGAAACACGTGGAAGTAGAAAGCATGCTATGTTGAACAATGTCTCTGGTAAAGTTGTTCTGAATGGTTCATTCATTGACTGGTCAATGAAGGAGTAGGCAAAGTAAATTTCTGCACTTCTCCGATACTGAATGCCCTCATTTTTCAGCTCCTTGATTTTCTGTGCCTGGTCTGCTTCTTTCCGAGACAGTTGCGAAACTTTCTCACATGCCATCTGCCAATAGTTGTAAGAAGCATCTTTAAACCGCTTTTCTTGTACCTATCAAGCATTTGATCCCAAGTAAAACAGATGCAATATTAAACAAATGGGATTAGTAAAGAGAGGATAAGAGCTAAGTTTCAACATTTTTATCACAGGTGGTGAGAAATAAGTGCGCAACCATCAAATGGTCCATCTATCATGTGTCCATGAAAGCAAAGCTGATTAATCTGAAGGTTAGTTAAAGGGTGCATGTTATTCACTATTTTTCCTCCTGCGAATCTAAAACTGGATATTGTTTTGGTGCTCGCTGCAAATGATAGAGCCCTTATGGAAACTTTATTAAGTTTCAGCCTTTTAGATTTACAATAAGTATCTCATACGAAACTTCGCTGTGCTCACCGCATTCTGAATAAGCTTCTTGAGAAGATGATCCGATAAGTCAGGGCGACCTGCTTGTTTATATGCCATGCATGCATCCTCGTGACGGGAGCTTCTAATCAGCCACTCAGCGTAAGGAATAAACACATCTTCCTGCAATTCTGGATGAAGCCTTTTTACTGTAAATGCATCGTCCCACTGCTGCAACTCGATATGCAGCTGTAAGATTGACCTGTTGATCATGTTAGGTATCCTCTATAGAAACTCTAAAAGACATGGAATACCTGAAATCACCCAGCTTTGTGTAAGTCTCAAAAGCATGTGCATATAAACCCTTTTGGCACATAGAGGTAGCACATAGACTCAACTCATGGGTATCTGTACTTCTTAATCTACGGGCTACCTGCAAGATGACATCATATACTTTTTCAGAAACCTATTATGACTTGAGATTTGGTGACTTTCCACAAGACTACCTCAATAAGTTTTGTCCATGGACCATAATCTACCAGAATAGCGAGAGCTTTTGACAACTGGCCTGCAATTAAGTACATGTCGGCAGCAGTTTCATGATCATTTTTTTCCTCGGTCCACTCTGCTTGCCTCTGTATAATTTCTTGTACATTAGCCTTACTGTTTTTGTCTTTGTTATGGATGCATTCTGCTAATGCTTTTGCTTTATCAAACATTCGAAGGTCAGCATACATTTCCATTGCTTTTTCAACTTGACCAACTTCACAGTATGCTTGGGCTGCTTCCTCAAACTTCCCCTGCAACATACTCAATCACTCCAGGTGTTGACAAAAATAACTTACTTGAATTGAATATTTAAAAAGAGGGAGGAGGGTGGGGTGATTCACCTGAAAGGATCGGACAAGAGCAGTAAGAGATGATTTGTCACATGGTTCTTGATTAAGAAGACTCAGGAGGTCAAGATAGCGGACATCCCTTATACGTGCAAAACCAGAATGTGCAATTTTCCACGCCTGTCCTTGAAGAGCTTCTATCGCAAGCATCCGCCAATCTGCTTCCGTCACACCAAGACATGCTACACGATAGGCATGCTCAAAATCTTTAATCTTAAGATATTTCCTCATACTTACTGACTGAGGTACTTCTATTGTCTGCCTCCAAAAGAAATAGTAATCATTGTAATATACTGTGACATCTAGATTTTAGTTGTTCATAGCTTCAGAGTGTTAAGAAACAAGAAATAATATTTGAGTCACCTGCATTGTCAAATGATGAAGACAGAACATTCTTGAACCTTGGAAGCCAACAACATAACCTTGCAATCGTTGTTGTTGAACAGAAAAATCAGCAGTCTTAATGCTCACATTACCATTGCCAGAATAACAGAGCATTGTATTGAATTCCGTGTTCCAGGCAACAGAGCTTGCGTGTTTATCTTCGAAACATATTTCTTTTTTCTGAGATAATCCATAGTTTAAGAGCAGACTCAGCTGTATTAATTTGATAGATTAAGATACAAAATACAAATGGCTAATAAGCCGGCATCATCAAGGTCTCAGAAATATCAATTTAACAATGGAATAAACAACATGATTGTACAAATTATTCTGCACTAGACATAGTACTGAGGAATTGAACCCCAACTGATATTCTGATCCAAAATAAACTTGGAAGAAAACTTATGAAGCAAAAAGTATACTCGAGTTAAAAAGGACTTATGCAATCTGTGTATGCCCTTCTATATGGATGATCTCTACATAACAGTTTGGGGCAGGTGGGTTGACGATTATGCAACTTGCTGACATGCAAACATGTTGAAAGAATTACCTGCAAGTCAATAACAAGGATATTTGTATTTTCGTCAACAACTGCAAGGTGAGACCTCTTTGCAGAAAGGTCAAGGCAACGTATGGCACTGCTGTGCTTGAATAGGTGAATTGGAAAACTGCTATTTATCCACACCCTGACAACAAGACCGTTTTTCGTGCCAACAAGCAATCCTTCAGCTCCTTCAGGTCCCCCACAAACCTACACATTATTGTGCATGAAGTGATGTAAAATATCAGTTTTTGCTTTCCAAAAATTGAAAACAAAACGCAAAGAAATGGACCTGGAAGGTTAGTAGGAAACAATAGATTCTAAGGCACAACAATAATTGGACATTCTGGATCGGAATAGGGAACTGCGCTATGTATATTATCGTCTTCAAATACTAATTCAAATTTGCTCTTGTTATGATACAATTCTAGATACACTGCTAATTTTCTGCTTGAGACCTTAATGTACCGAATAGCAGATTCGAAAACCCATTCCCTTTCTTTTGTTCCACTGAATGAGAAAAGCTGCAACTTTGTTTCCTGCACATTAGAAAATTTATTAGAAACACA
This sequence comes from Isoetes taiwanensis, assembly GCA_021234155.1. Classification (NCBI taxonomy): domain Eukaryota; kingdom Viridiplantae; phylum Streptophyta; class Lycopodiopsida; order Isoetales; family Isoetaceae; genus Isoetes; species Isoetes taiwanensis. The sequence goes on from JAJEKV010000039.1 coordinate 4,322,686, forward strand.
AAAGTAGTATTGAACACATCATTTCCTCACGTGGTATGACATAACTTGACACAGTGTCTAAAGAAGAGGTAAACTACCTAGGGGTAACATTAGCATGAATACGAGCTGCGAGAGAACTATTGGCTTGTTAAATAAAGGAGGATAATTGCAAGTATGAGTGCATCTCTTGCCATACTACTTGGATTATGTAACTGTTACCCATTGATAAATTACAACAGATGGTATTTTTGTGTGAGAGATAACTCTATATTGCAGCCAACTGATCTGCTTTCATTTATAAAGTGCTAAAGTTCTCCACAAGACACACCCAGAATAAGGTCGACCAATTAGAGAGAGATGCATCAGATATGTGTGAGGCTAACACATAGAAGTAACATGTCAAAGTTATCCTCTCAAGCATGTCTGTTAGCGATCATAACATAAAAGTTAAGATTTCTGAGAACTCTCCAAGATTAAAGATGATGCTAACCTGGCAAAGGGTTATGTGCTCCGAAGTAAGAATCAAAAGGTTGCATTCCAGTGAATGATCCAATCTTGAAAATACGCGATACTGGGAATTTAACAGGCTATCATTGTGAAATTCATAGATGACAATTTGGTTAGAAAGCTGCACAGCGACACGCCTCTTATATATTGCAATCTTCTTTACGTAATCTCGACATTTGATTTTCACCTGTACAACAAAAATGCAAGTTGTTATTTCGTAAATATTAAAGATCCACAAGTTAAACCTAACAGTCACAGACCTTCTCACAAGAAACAAGGTCCTGAATGACAATGTCGGTCATTGCATCCCTAAATGCATACTTTTCTTGGTAGAGCCCATGAACCTGCTTAAAGAAGCCGACATAATCAGATAAACCGGCATTATGCAGGGAAAGCCTTTTAGCATAGCAGATATGCACCAGAAATTCCCATCTTTAAATAAACATCATACTGTGGAGAAAACAAGCTGTAACATTGAAATGCTCCCGTCATTGCAACCAACAGCAATGAAATCACTTTTTGGACGAGATCGTACAGCCCAAACCCAATCTGAGGTCTCACATAACGTACTAAGTTGGATGCCATCCTTTGAATAGAACAAGACCTGCACAAAGTGAAGGAAATTCGATAGTTTCTAGCAATATATCTCAACTTGTCAGGCCACTTGCTAATTTGCTTCAAGGTGAATACCCACACTCACCTGTTTGCCAGATCCACCAACACAAAGGTATTTGCTATCATGATATGACACACTGCAAGGATCAAATCCAAGAGGCCTCTCTTTACCAATCTGGAAATGGACTAGAAATGTTTAATCTGTATTTCCCTTGCTGTAAAGACAGCTATACCAACACAAAAACAGACCTGCTTGCCCGCTAAATTGTAAAAGGATAGAGTCCCATTCCAGCAGCCAACTGCAAGTGTGTCAGAAGTCTTCATCTGTGTTATATTCCACTGTAACGTCCAAACTGGCCCAGGGCATTCAATAATTCCCTGCATCTCACCACCAGAGCAGGACACATGAAAACAGGAGGCACAAATGTCTTAACAAGAAGATTAAAGCTGAACTGTAAATCTAAGTTTGTGGATCAGGAAGGAAGAAGATGTTATCCCAAGATGCTAAGTGACTGTGAGTACAACTACTTATAACAATGGAAACTTAATTCAGATGATGAGCATAAACAAAAATCAAAAGAGATAGTACAACCACGAAGATGGACGCTTACATGATGATTGCCATCCCTATCAAAAATATGGATTTGGCCATTCTGCATTCCTAAAGCCAACTGCTGCCCGTCAGCAGTCCAGGATGCAGATAGCACCTGCTCAAGGCCACGCAACAGATGCTCATTAGTTTCTATTTTTGAATATGATTAATTATGATGTAAAAAACAATGGAAAAAATGTTACAGGTCATAGAATGACCTTCGATGCAGCCTTGTGCTTGGAGACGGATTTTTGTTCAGGCGACCATATACCAAAATCACTTGATGTACCGCTTGCCAACTGAAATACAGATTGAAACAGCATATTGCTCATGCATTTCTTGAAATAAAATGCATTTCTCAGAGAAAGGTAAGGGACAAATTGCTCAAATTTTTAACATTCCCATGGGCCTCCTACGTTCTGAAATTGTAAAACTTAAGCTTTGGAAAGAAATATACTTGTTGTGTTACTGGGTTGTACGCAAGACATTGTATGGAATCGCTATGACTGTACTTCAGAATACCTTCAGCCTGTGATGAAATTAATAGATGACAAACTGTTAGGCAGTTATCACATCAAATTTACTAGTTTACTGCATCATATGATACTCAAACTTAAGTTTCAGGTTGAAGATCGTCCTGTACATGCATTGCAAGTTTCCAGATGGATCAGTTACATTAAGAATCTAACAAGTGTGGGTTATTGCTGCTATGCCTACATGCACTTCAAAAAGTTAATTGAATACTTGTTTATGAATTCCAATACGAACCTTGTGAGTCCAAATAATGATCGTTTTATCAGATCCCCCTGATGCAAATCTTTTCCCATCACGTGAATATGCAACACAATGGACTGCACCCTTATGGCCTGTTGCAAAAAGACAGTGCATTTAGTATAATACTTGCATTTGCATACTTGCTGTTAGTAAACAGATATGACTTCCATTATAAAGGTCAAGGCCCACAGGTATAAATAGATGGATCAACAGATTAAAATCTTCATAGTCGGTTAGATATCCAGGGGATAGATTGCAAACCTTTAAGGGAGTGAATAAGATCACCAGTTATTGCATTATAGACAACAACACGGCTGCCAATAGCTGCCACGAGTTGAGTTCCATCTGAACATATTGAAGATAAGTAAAGGACAATTGTACATTACCCAAAAAATAGAAATTGGTTAAACAGCCAACCTGGTCTAAAGACTATGTCATAAAGAACACTTTTGGCCCCTTCATATTCCGTCTGCAAGACAAAATAGCAAAATATGCAGAAAAATAAGGACAAATGCAGCAAAAGGATCCTCGTAGGTTTAAAGTGACATGCTTACGTGATTGTCAGACCAAGCAAGAACAACCCTCATTAGTCCTTTAATAGAGCTAGTGCAATATTCCAGGTGACCGTGTGTTTTTTATCATCGCCTACTTGGATAAAATGTTGGGTACATTGATAATTCCTGTCGCAGCATCGACTTGCACATTAAAACTCAGATTTACCATATAACGCGAAGCATTTTAGAGCCTTCAACAAATAATTTCACTGCACATCAAGATCATCGATTGTCGAGCTTCTTTCTCTTTTATTAGACTTGGCATCCCCATTACCGTAGAACACAGTTCTCCGAGGTTTGCCATGTAAGCCAAGCAAAGGCATTTGCGTCAAGACCATTCCCGTTGCAAATTGGTGCTCCTAAACCTGAAATCAGAGCAAGAAACAAATCATAATGGGTCTTTTCACTACAAGACAAACCAAATCCAGCAAGCGGACAAACCCGGTTCTGAATTCGGCCATTGGGAAGTCCTCTCCCACTTCCGAATTTTTTGAAGCTGTGCCTTTGCCACGAAGGACGAAGAGATAATGCGACCAAACTATTTTTGTCACGACCTGCCACGAAGCAAAGGCAGGGCGACGTAACAGACAAATGGGGAAAATCGTCGGGCTGCCTGTGCCATGAAGGCAGAACTCGGATCCGTCCAAGGTAATGGGAACGCCAATTTTTTGTCTCGCTAATGGGGGGATGGGCTCCAAACTGTAAGCTGAAGAGCAAGAAGCAAGAACCCATCGAGCAAATTATCAGAAATTCCAATTTAATGACTGGGATTCGGCAGGTATTATAATCAACGACAATATTTGAATCTCTTAACTCATTGCCTATATCTGTATCAGTATTGGGGAAACTTTGTAGGTCCCATCGGAAAATTGCCTATGGTTATTTTGATCAATCGGATATCTTGTGTTTAGGGCCGGAAATTTCTATTGTCTTAATAGAAAACCTTAAGAAAACTTGTCGGAAAAATTCCTACGATACACTAACCGAACCGGAAAATTTGCGATTTCAACCGGTTGGTTTATAGTATTTCCCGGACTTTGCCCAACACTGACTGTATAGGTTTTTGCTTAGTTGCTCAAGATAAATTGAATTTTGAACGTCTACAAGGTTTTAGAAATTGTAAACAGCTTTTACTAGCTTGAGAGCCTGACCCTTTCAGCATGGACTTCTAGTGATGGTATCTAGGTTGTTGTGACATGCTTGAAAAATATTTTTGTCTGGTTCTTCAAAAAAAAAAGCTTCTTGCTAATAAAGCGTGCATTATCCAACATCTCTGGTTTTATCATTTGATAAATCTTATTAAGTTTCGGTTAATAACAATGATATAAGATCAGGCATGCTTAACACAATACCTAGGAACACTATCTAAACATTTGAAATGTGAAAGTGTGCAAAGTAATAGATCTAATTAAACAAAAATAGCCTTTATTCAATGGGACAGGGAAAGCCTATTCTAAATGTAGAAGCCATGCCGGCTACTTTCAGCCCCAATGGTACTGACGTGGATGGTGGAGTTGGGTTTTAGGAATTACAGGCGGTTTTGTTTCTTATAAATTTAGCAAACCAAAGCATTTGAAGCATTCAAACTGTCAAATATTGTCAAATCTGCTTTGAAAAAGCTCTTTGGAAACTTTAAAGCAAGGGCTACTTTTTAAGGAAGTCAAATGTCATTGCATACATGGAAGACATCCTCGTGCACAATTTTATGCTAGAATCTCATCCATTTTCTTTGGACTAGTTCCCATGAATTGAGAAATTTGACCTAGGCAGATTGGTTCCTATGAACTGAAACCTGTGTAAAGTTAGTTAAATGCAATTCTAACTGCACAATTAAGTTCGCCCCTCATCTAAACTATATATTCGAAACAAAAGGCATATAACTACATCAACTACAAGTATCCTGCCGCCAAACAAAATTTCAGCCATAGAGGACTTGCAAATAAGTTTCTTTGTTGAATCACTTCCATACAGATGGGGCTGTGAAAGAGAAATGTTCGCGGCAAGGCTGCCGCAATAAATTTCTTGTAGGATATAAGTTACGAGATCAAGCATGGAGAACCATGTACAAATCGCTGACAAGTAGAATATGTTCTAATATGGTGGCGTATCAAAATATGGGATGTCCTTGCATCCCATTTGTAACCAAAGTGCCATCAGCCCATCATGTGGAGAAGATGTGTGGAGAAGATGATTCTCTTACACCACATAGGAGGTACGCAGTTCCTTGATTTTCTTAATCGGTTACTCCAAAGCTAAAAGACCTCTAGTTCCCGGGTGAAATACAAGAGTTCTACGACCTATAATTGAGTACGATCAGCAAATATGAAAAGCTGAAGTCTGAAATCATTATACTTGGCATTTGAAAGTGCATATTAGGAAAGCTCTGATTCCATAAACATAAGATTTACTATGAAGAAGTGACAAAGATTCATTGTGTACGTTGTTCGTGAAAGTTAGAAAGTTAGATTAAACAACTGCAGTAAGGCACCTAAAAAAAGAGATTGGGGAATTGAACCCCACGCCCCAGAAGACATATTTTTTCCTTAGTCTAGGAAGTCAATAAATTTCCCTTCAAAAAGTGGCTTGTTTAAAATAGAACTTTCAAGTTCTAGATCGACCTTAGACTTTCAAGTTCTAGTACAAGCATTAAAGTCTCCAACAAGACTCTTGTAATGATTTTATGAAATGATTTGACACCCCAAAATTTAAATATCAAACTGTAATGCCCAGGTTATGAGAGATCAAACAGAATACTTAATACTTGACGAAGAATTCTAGAGAGGAAGGAGGTTCTTATATACCACAGTTGCCAGTTAGAGACACAGAGAGTATGCGATCTTATTTCTGGATAATCCTTGAGCTGGAAACACAGCCACTAAACCAATGGCACAGCCTAATATCATTCATGATCTTAATTTATTGAAACAAGCCTGACTTCCATAAGCAGCAAGCAACTTGCCTTCCTGAAGATGATCGTTAATTGACTGAATCCTTTTTTTATTTGTTTATCATAGAACTCCAAATAATTCATAAGAATTGTTTCTTATCTGCCCAGAATTCATCAAACATATGATCTAAGGTGCATTCTTCTCGTGACACTCAAAACACCCTAAGAATTCAACCCAACTTACCAAATCAGGCTCTATTGGTATTTTATTAAAAAGTCCTCGACTTCATCTATTTGCCATGCTCTGATTAAAAGCGAAAGAATGCATCTGCAATGATCTGCTAGTGGTCTAAAGAGATAATCTTGTAACATAGAATCAAAACAATGATAGCCTTCATCAATTAAACCCCTACAACAATGAATTCTTACTTCTTACTCTTAAGTTTTCGTAAACTTTCAGCAATAGCAGGTCGCTCCATGCTCAAGTTCTGAAAAAAGCAATATGCATCGTCATAACTCCCAACGAGACAAGCTAAAGTTAAATGTAAATAATCTTTAGACATCTCCCTCACAAAGCATTTATGTTCTCATTGCATTGTTGGACTGTATGGCTGAGAGGCCATTTCTCTTGACCGTTTCTGTACTATTGAGTAGCAGCTTATCCTCTCTGCCCACTAGAAACCAGCATCTCAGTCTCATCTACATAAATCTGTACCATTGCTCGTAGTAAACAGTGCGTGCAAGCATATCACCATATCTGGGACTGTATGTAGTTGTACTATGCACTTGTACTGGGCCCTCAATTTTTGTTGTTTTCATCATATATCATGGTTATTTAAAAGCAGGAATTTTTTAAGCTGCTAGTAGATGTGGTTTCTTTTCTTACTAGAATTTCAATTTAAATCATGTATTGGTTTCAATGGCCAGTTTTACCAAGTTCCAATGTACTAAACTATGTAATGACAGGAAAACACAAGAGGTTCGAACCAGCAATTGAACTAAAATTCTCTGGAAATTTTTTGAGTAGATTCTGCTTGACAGGTTCGTACACAACCAATTAGTTAGTCAAGTTCAATTGCCTCCAGGCATAGGATGTAAGGCCCCTCTGAACCCCCGATAGAATAGCACTCGCCTGTGCCATCTATGATCCTTTACTTCCTACAAAGTTCTGAAGGGCATATATAGCTTCACTTAGGGTCCTCCTTCTCTGTGCCTCCTTCCCTTGCATTCATGCTTAAACATTCGAGCAAAATATGATGCATTCGCAAACCTGCTTGTCATAAGCACCAAAAATTCATGCGGATGTGGATGTTCTTAGCAGTCCAAACAATTGTTTGCTTTGTTTCATAAGTTATCTAAAATATTATGATTCTTCATATGGTCACGCCTTTGATACATAGTAAAATAGAGTTTTTTATAGAAATTTATAACCTGTAAATAAACAAGAAAGCACTTACGGTATAACTCCAGCAAGGTTTCCATTTAAACCAGAATAAAGACCCTTAGGAGATAATCCTTCCACCCAATTAAGCTGCCTGCAAAAACCTACATATGCGTAACATGATATCGTCTATAAGCGTAATAAGAAATCCTCAAACAAGTATCTTAAAAATTGAAGTTACAATAAAAAAGAACTAGATACTTAGGCATTACCCACCAAACAAAATACGAAGAAAATTAGCGGACAAGACTGCAACAGGTTACGGCAGGCTGAGGGTTCACTACATGACTTTCTTGAAGTTGGAAGCAACGAGACTTTCTTGAAAGGACACAAGCAACTAATTTTCAACATAATTCAGCTAAACCATGCTAAGTCTAAACCAAGAAAATAATTTCAAACAAACAATTAAATAATGCCAAATGGATAGTTGACTGTTCCAAAGAGGAATTGTCAATTCTATTGCATCCGCACTCTTGGGAAGACTAGTCAACAGTTTAGAGGATCCCTATGCAGAGGTGTCCTATTATACTGAGCATATGCACAGCCCTAAACATGACAAATATATTCTGATGCAATTGCCTGGAATTGGGAAGCTGCCAAACTATAAGACTCCATCTAGCCACTAGTTTAGAGGATGCCTATGTCTAGCCACTAGTTTAGAGGATGCCTATGCAGAGGTACACTATTATACTGAGTATAATCACAGACCCTATAATCTAAGAAAAGATAGGAGGCTTACAAAGCAATATGCAGAGTCATAACCTCAAAGACGAACCAAGAAGTGATCTTGTGCCAGCTACATATACGTTCTTTACCAGTTTGCAACATTATGTGCTGATAATAATTGATTAAGATAAACCTAGGAAGGAAATGGCAGGCTGAAGGAGCGATGAGTGGCCACATTAGAGATACAGAATGCTGCATTTTCATATAGAATTTTTGGTTCTGCAACACATCAGCAGCAAGTACGTAGATCAAAATTTGGATTGACTACCATTATTGTCCTACATCATAGCAAAGGGGGACGTTTTGGTCTTTCAAATTCCAATAATTAATGTAAAAGAGTCATAGCCATATGCTGATGCATTGAGTTCAAATCGTCCCTTCTTATTTGACGCATTGAAGGCAGCCAGCAACTTAAGAGACATACAGACCGGCATACCTTTGTGTTGACGAATTAAAAGCTATAGACTGTATAATTGCCATATAAAGGCTAGCACCAGAGAAATTATCACTCAGGCCCTGTTCATCAGATAAAAGCCTTAATCATGCCATGCAGAGGTTTTTACTAAAGAATGCATTGCACGTGCCTTTGCAGCTAGAACTGACCCCACCACATCTAAATATCAACTTGCACCAGATTACAGAGCAAACTCTGGCAAACAGACATGTTGGTCCATACCAAAGTGAGAACCCGAAATGCAAATGGCATGGCAGGGTAACTCACGTCTCAAATGCCAGGACGTCCTTATTCTGTGATGCCGGGAATTATAATTTTGAATATGATCTTAATTAAGGCTGGGTAAAGCTACGACAAATAGGAGCTAGAAAAACCCTAATTTACCTTTGTGGAGCATCTTCTGAACTAACCATAGACGACGATCCATACCTTTGTGGAGCATCTTCTGATCTAACCTAGGCGACGGTCCAAAACGGCCATTGAATTTTGAAAACAGTATTCTAGATCATGATCAAATGGCTTAAGCCACATCCAACTCAAATTATCCTGTGATGCCGGGAACTATGATCTTGAATATGATCTTAATTAAGGCTGAAATAGAGCTACGATAAATAGAGCTAACAAAACCCTGACTTATTTTTGTGGAGCATCATAAGCGTCGATCCATACCTTTGTGGAGCATCTCCTGCACGGTCCAGAACGGTCACCGAATTTTGACGGACCGGTTAAGGGGCTTTTCACACGACTAGTGTGTCTTATATTTTAAGGCATACTATTGGTCCATGTCAACATTTAAGAAGAACTGGTTTTCACACGGAACCATATAAGACATGTCTCATTTAGGTTCGGGTAAGTTTAAATAGGTTCGGTAAGGGCAATGGAGTCTTATTTTATACCGGGGGACTTCCCCCGCCATAAAATAAGACACCACTTATTATATTCTATTTTATTCTATTGACCAATCATATTCAAAATAAAAGGTGGTCTTATTTTGTGATGGTTTTCACACTAGTATTTGTTAGTGTCTCATTTACATAAGACACCCTGTAGTGTGAAAACAACTTATATTTGTGTGTCTTATTTTTTGCTTTGGAGTCACAAATGATGTCTTATATGAAATGGGACAGCCATATTATAAGACATCGTGTGAAAAGGCCCTAAGCCATAACCACTCAGAAATTACTATAGAAATTACGTAAATTACATGTTTTGATAATGTTTAAAACATAATGTTTGTTTGCCTTTGTAATTTGTAATATGAAGTTCCTACATTAATGTCTAGTTATAAAATAAAAAATGTAGTTTCTATCCTCCAAATGCTTTGTAAAGACATTGGAATATCCTGAAACATAGACTCTCTAGTACAATGCAACAACACTTTGCAGTAGATCATCTCAAATTCCCATCCTGTGAGAAAGCATGATTATGCTGCAATAATATATTATCTATTGCGATATTATATCATGATTATGTTGATGTGATTATGTTTTTGAATGTCATACTTGACGTCAGAGCGAGGTATAAGTTCCCATACTCATGACATGATTATTTGATAACTTTTGAAAATATAAACATTAAATAAAGTTTGAGTCACATTGGCAAAAATAGTTGGGCGCATGACAACGACGTGAACATGTTTGTTGCCATTTGGACCAAAGCCTGCCTAGGTATAGAATGTTTCTGAGCCCACAGGCATGTAACATTACAAAACTTTGATATGACACATAATAGATATGTCGTTCCATTCTCTCACGTCAAGCACATGCATTGTATCCTTGCCCTTACACATCATATAACCTAGCATATAACTTGGAGGAAGTAGATACACAGAACAATTGAACGTAACTCTCAGCGTGGTGTCCCCTATGTTGCTATGTGCAATGCAACACCTTCAAAATCCAATCGTTGATCTTCCCGCAAACTCTCTTCTTTCCTTCTAAACTTCTATTTTCTCCATATCTGCTTCTCTTGTTTCTATGTCTTCACGCCCAATACAAATGAGAGTCTTGTGGAAGTTGCTTGCTCAATGAAGTTCAGATCTTAGCCTTTTCTGCTATAAAGCCATATCAGAAGAATCAAGCATTATGACTCAATTAACTTCTTAAAACTGCTAAGCACTAAGAGATTATTACTAGATTTAAAAGTGCATATTACATTTACTCCGTGTTCCTTAATCATCGCCACCATGCAAGATCATGACTCGAGATAAAGTCTTCAAACATGCAAGATCATGTCTTTTTTTTTTTGAAGAACTGTGTCATCAATATATTAAAAGAATGGTAATGTTACAAAGCAAGTGAGGAGGAAGGAGAACTGCCTCAAAGAGACAGCGATACCTCGACACTCCACAACAAACTCACAAAAAAACTGCAACTCTACTGCTGTACAAACCGACCATCACCATCTACAACACCCAAGAAGTCCCGCCAAATGGCAAACTTCCGCTCTACTAATCACTGGAACACCAGAAAGCTTTGAAATAGCTTGTACCTGTCGAGGAATCAGAGAGGCTGCAGGCTGCTGAATCCCCTGAAAGATCCACAACCGTCGCCGCTTCCATATCAACCACACCAACCAAGCCACGCACAGATGCAAGGCTTGTTGCCGCAAAGCGCCAAGCACCGAGGATACACATGAAGCGAAGAATGGCGGCTAGTCAATCTCACACAAACAGAGCCCCGACCCAATCCCGGACGGCACGCAAGTGAGGGCATAAAACCGCACAATGCTCCACGGTCTCAACGATGAAGGCCACAACAAGGGCAAAGAGGGCTCACACCCGCTAAAAACCGACTCACAAGGACATTCACTCCGATACGGCGGTGCACCACCGCCACATAAGCACCCTAACCTTCGATTGGAGGAAATGAGCTCCATGTCCACGTCCAAACCGCGCCATCGAGAACCGGAAGCCGCAAAGACCACTTGCACGGAAGGGGGCGAGTGTCATGAATAGCCAACACCCCATTAACAAGACCGCACAAAACAAGAAGACACAACATCCGGATGAACCTTTCAAACCTCGCACCACCACATCATCCCGAGGGACTATAGGTATGTGTAGCGGAATACTCCCCGCCACTTGTTCCCGAGATAGCTCCTGTCCACGCCCCTTCAGCGAAAGCGAAGCTCGAAAAGAACTCCCACGAAGCTAGGGCCTGACCACCCCAATACCAATCCTCCAAGGTGAGCCAAGGCCGGCTTCGCCTCCAACGGGCCTCAAGCGTTCGAGCATGCACACAAGTGGCGACCAAGGGCAAGTCTTGGCAGGGGGTAGAGGAACCCACAAGAAAGGAGAAGAGTGGTGATAAACTGAGGCATAATCTATCTGGAAGAGCACACGCACATGATCCCAAGTCCGCAACACCCCCGTGAGAAAAGGGGATGTATGTGGGAAAGGCCGGAGACCATACAACAGTGCCCAAGGCAACTCCACATGCACAGACGGCTTCCCAAATGCCACACAATGGCGAAGAGACTGCAACAACAGCGCCGCAACAGGAGAAAAGGCTCCATCCTGCAGAGCGCTCCAAACAAACTTGGAGACCAATACCTTACTATGCAGTGCCAAATCCAGAATGGTCAAGCCCCCATCCTCCCGGGGGCGGAGACACTTCCACCAAGCCACTTTAACAACCGCTCCTTCATCATCCCCGCCCCACACAAAATTTCGAATCCAAAGCATGTATCTTACCCTCAGGAGCTAACATCGCAGATGCTGTATACACATGAGTGCTGCAAAGTACTGACTTGGCAATAGTGATCTTACCTGCCATGGACAACTCGCTACCCTTCCACCAATTGAGGTGTTTCTGCAACCCCTGCAAAATCTCATCCCACACACTCCCCATGGAAACATCCCCTCCAAAGGGAATACCCAACAGCTTAGTACACACATTACCGGGAAGCACCTTCCAAGGGAATAGAGCCAAACAAGGGGGAGGCGGAGTCAGCAGGGCCCATAATACGAAGCATTATGAACTAGAGATGGTAAATTGACAATGCGATGTTCGTCTTGTCGGCTAAAAAGTTTTGCCAATGCTAGAAATCTCTAGAAATTGTAAAGGTCATGCCACCTGGAAATAAGGGTCCATTACATTATTTAGATTCTCATTTGCCAAAGCAAAATTGGGGACAAAAGCATATGTCTCTTAATACTATTTCCTTGGTTCGACACAGACGTTATAATATGGTGTGCCTTATATTAGTATATTTTAACAGCTTGGATCTGCTTAAAGTGATCAGCCATCAAACATTTCCAAAGACCTAGAGTCACCTGCAAGACCTTTGTTGCCTAGACATACTTGGTTTTACTTCATTGCCGCACTCATTTATTCTTGATGTGCTTTCTACCACCTTATTATAAGCAACGCAAGATCATAGCACTACCAAAAGAATGACAGCAAACAATATTAAAGATACATGCATCCAAGGAAAACAACACAAGAAAAAAAGTAATGTTGTTGTAGTTTGCTCTTTATGATAAGAAATTATTCCTATACACATGAAAATTGATATTTGTATGATACCAGAGGCCCATGTTCAAACCATTTGCCTCTTTAACATCCAGAACTTGTGTATATGATATAATCCCTCTCTCTATGATAATGGCATGTGTATTAATAAAAGAAATAACTATTTGGGCATAATAGCCTAAACCAATGTGACATTGTACTGAACAGATAATGGTGAATTGGGTACAGGGAACACTCTTTGGTCTCACACAACTAGCAAAATGGAGCACTAGATTCAAAACACCTTTCTTCAAAAGCGCATTCTCCATTCTCACAATGGCAGTATATCCTTGCAATCTCTCAAGCACTTACGTATCTTTAACCTATCACAGCCATCACATTGTCTGTAAGTAACAGAAGCATTGATTAGTTATTCCCAAATAGACACCCTTATAACTGCAAAAGTTTAAAAGGAAATCTGGCGGTAATGCAGACTTGGGGTTCTTGTATGGTTTTGTAAGGGTGAGAATTGCTATTTCTTTTGCATAAATGTGTGATCACAAAAAAGAGAAGGGAAGGGAACACTACCAATATGAACCTATAAGTTTTGTCAAGTTGGAATGATCGCTCAAATGTGTAATAACAATAGTTTATCTGCCCATTACTTTGTATCGAATGCATGTAGCTAAGAACATAGAAAAATAAATTATTTTCTAACATTGTATATTGCTTTTGGACATTAAAAGGATGCACTCATTGTTTAACCTAAAAAACAAAACATCTATGAAAAGCCATAATGGAGGGATGGCAAATGCATAGGTTAGAGCATGTTGTTCAAGATCTACAGACGACATAACGAATTCCATTTATTTCCTCAAGGGTGGTAATGCATAAGTGTGGTAGGTTAATATCTGAACAAGAGGAATAAGAGAGGCAAAATAATATTGGATTTAAAACATTTCCAAGGATAGCCTTCCATTTTGAAAACCTTAAAAATAAATTCTATCACTTAGTACTCCTTGCACTTTCATTTTACCAAGTGACTTTATTCACATTAGACCCCAAATCTTGGAGGACCATAAAAGATAAGTGCGACAGGCAGGCTAATATCTAAACAAGAGGAAAAATAATATTGGATTTAAAATGCTTCCAAGGCTAGAATTCGTTTTACTGGTCCTCCTCTGATGTACACAGATCTCAGCCCTTGATTTTGTAGATTGTGTTGCTTAGATTAGTGCTACGTCAGAGGGGGGCCAGTAAAACGAATGTGTCCCATGGGGATTTGGATTTATCATGTTCAAGCACATGGTTTTTGCACAACGTGATTGAAGGAACCAAGCAAACAAATAGATGTACGTATATGATGAAGTTTTGTTTTGGAGGTAGATTAATGTGTCTTCCTTGGATGCATCATCTTCCAGTGCAGGATTATTACATGCAATGTGGCATCAACTGGCACTGCAACTTGGCCAACATCAACTGATCTGGCACAATGAAAGCTTTATATTGGCAGGTTTGTCTTACGAAACTTCAAATGCGGCTTTATTGGATATTTTCTCCCAGTATGGCGAGATTGAGGAAGGAGCAGTTGCATATGATAAAAACACAAGCAAATCTCGTTACGTTCTTATACAACAGGTGTGCAATATTATATTGTCCAAGATGTGTCCAAGACGTGTGTTGATAATTCTTTTAATGTGCCTTCAATTTTTATAGAGGCTTTGTCTTCATTACTTACAGAACCGTAGAATCAGCTAAGAAAGCAATTAATGATCCTAACAAAACGATTAAGGTCATTGTTGAAGGTGTTCCTCGCAAACCTCCAACCTCAATGGTTTAAAACCTCCAAGTTGCTTTAGACAACCACTCTGTGCAAGAAAATTCCAAAAAGAAAGCCTAAACACAAGATTAGTATTGCTTTCCCAAATCAGCAAAAACGATGCCTCAGCAAAAATCGTGCCATTATCAAAGGATATGAATCTTTTTTGAGTTTTCACTTGATTCTATCTCTTACAGATCTACACACAAGGATCAATCACTTCTTTTGCAAAAATAGATGCAACTTAGTTCTAAAACTCAAGTTTTTTGCAAATAGCCTATCACGGGAAGAAAACAGCAAACAATATTTTGCCAATCGAACTATGATGGTCCTTTCTGAGCTCTGAAAATTTTCTACACCTTCTAATAGTCTGCAATCAAGGGAAAACTGGTTGTTTGATCAAAATTATAGCTAGAATCTCCAAGGTGGAGTATTTGCTCAGAAATTGCAATGATTTGCAAAATATAGAGAACAGGCTATAGTAAAATTATTTTTGATGTTTTTCCAGTCTCTTTGTGCTTTCTACTTTTGCAAAATATAGAGAACAGGCTGTAGTAAAATTATTTTTGATGTTTTTCCAGTCTCTTTGTGCTTTCTACTTGAATGATTAACTCTCTATTTATGCATTTCCCTATATGTAATGCTAGAACTTGTCAAATATTCACACAGATTGATATTAAAGGCAATTCAATCTAATTTTAATAATAATTTTAATAATAATTTTAATCAATGAAGCAGTGTAGATGATGCAATCTAATTTATGATATGCTTCAGACAAACAAATAATATTCTAATATCGCTTTTACCTTTTTTAATTTACCTGCAAATTGAACACAGTTGCAACGCCAAGGATCGGATTTTCATTTAAAGGATCATCACACAGCCATACAAAGGATTCCCAAGCTCTGTAGTCTTGGGCACAGGATAAAAAAAAAAGTCTTCATCACAGCAAATAATCAGACTGCTTCAAGTAATCCATGGATTCTAAAAGCAAGAAAGGCAAATTCAAGCAGCAGTCAATCAAACCGGCCTCAAAATGAGAAACCTAGATCAGTTCTTGTGTCCAAAGCCCTCAAAAACTTTTGTCAGCAATTTTTCCTTTTCATAATCCTCTGTTTAAGTCTGTTCTTGGCAAATCTGGCATAAATCTTTGGCTTTTTTCTTAATTTGAGAGTTCTTAGCTTAGAATAAATTTATCCGAGAGCATTCAGCAATGATCAAATAGTCAGACCGTTGTAACAATCCGGATCTTGGCATGACATATTTTTAGGGTTTTTGAGAGTTCTTGCTGATATATCCCATAGGCATTTATCAAAAAGGGAGATAAGGTATATAAGGTCTGACAAAACCCTTAATATAAATTCAGACGTGCTATGCCCACGTGGGATTCGGTCCGTTACCGCCCCACACACTCAGGTGTACCACGTGGCGGGGGGAGATTGGATGGGGGATTGTACCACGTGCCGGGGGGTAGATAAGACATTTTTTTTATTTTTTGAAACTTGGCACGAATCCCAAGAACTAAAAAATGAAGGTAAAAACATGGTCTTTTTCAAAAAATCTTTTTTTTTCACATGAAATCTTTTTTTATGCTCTATGACATGGAAGAATCTTTTTTGCAAAAGGACATTTGGCTTTTTTGACTCAAAATGGGGTAGAATTGATGATGTGGCAAGTTGGCATGGTGACTTGGCAAATGGAAGATGACATGGCAATATGGAATGATGATGATGTGTCAAGCAAGTTGACGAAATGTCTTTTTTCTAGTCAAAACTTTTTATGAGGTGGAAATGATGAGAATGCCACGTGTAGGATGATGTTAAGGCATTTAATCATGATGTGGCACAATGGCATGTCACCCTAAGCATCAAAATGACTTCTCTTAGGTCAAATATTTTGAATAAAGGGAATTTATGGAAGGTGACATGTGTATGATGACATGGCGTACTTGGCGGTGATGTGGATGGTACATGGTATATTGTGATGGTGATTTGACAACTTTTGATTATGACATGGACAAATTTGGCACTAGTGCACAAACTTCGATCCCTTATGCATCAACTTGATCATTTGACTTCTTCGTGCTTTTCTTGGGAAATTGTGCATTTTGTCTTTCTAGTTTGACTTTTAGAGAGAGAATGTGATTTTAGATTATAGGAAAAGCCAAATTGAGTAGAATTTTTTTGATTTTTCAAGATGGTGGAGGTACAATCACTACAAGGGATCATCGATCTTAAACGGCAGCAAGATGTCTTTTAACGACGTCAACGTCTTTCAACGACGTCAACGTCGTTTAACGACGACTATTAGGCGTTTCGTGTCACAATTGCTTGCATGGCCTGCTGATGTTGCCAAGCTGGCACTCCTGCATGTCATGCTACGTGTATATAATGTCGTTCAATGACGATTATGACATATGACGTGCCCTGGTTGCTGTCGTGGCGTGCCGGCTCGCCAAACCTGCAGGCCTGCGTGGTGTGCCACGTGTGCAAGATGTCGTTAAACGACGTCTATGGCATCTGACATGCCCTGGGTGTTGACGTGGCCTACCGGCTCGCCAGACTGGCACACCAGCGTGTCATGCGACGTGTGCGACACGTTGTTAAACGACGTCGAGCAAACGTGACGTGAAACAACTGCTTGCGTGGCCTGCTGATATTGCCAAGCTGGCAGGTCTGCGTGTCATGCCACGTGTGCAAAATGTCGTTCAATGATGATTATGGCATCTGATGTGCCCTGGTTGCTGCCGTAGTATACCGTCTCGCCAGGCTGGCAGGCCTGCGTGGTGTGCCACGCGTGTAGGCCGTCGTTCAACGACGTCTGTGGCATCTGACGCGCCCTGGGTGCTGTCGTGGCCTACCGGCTCATCTACAAATGATTTGAAGGGTTGGGTGAATAAGGTATTGGTGGACTCCATCCCAAATGGAAAGGACTAGATGTATCGGGTTCAGGCACCCCTCAATCAAATGCTTTCTAATATCATAAATGTTGTATCAATCTAAACCTTAAGAAGAATAAACATTTGATAAATCTATGAAAAGATACATTAAAGTTTTTTATTAATATTTTTTATTTGTTGTTTACTAGTAGAAACAACATGGATGAACGTCAGAAGGAATATGAACATAAACTGAAACAGAAAGCTTTCAGAATGTTACATGGCGACTTGCGCAAGGATGTTACCCCAACAAAGACCAAAGGACCGAGTCTTCCTCGAGGCTTTGTGGTGTGCACGAAAGGAATGCCGCCAATGTATGTACCATAAACATGTTTCTAATAATTAATTAACTCTATATCCTAATGTATTTTTTTTTTTTTTGCAGTTGTACTTCACAGAGCGGTTATATTGCAATTGTTCGATGTGCAAAGGACAAATAAAATGGATGAGAAAGACTGTCCTCGACCATGTTGATAAATATGGTGAATGGTCAATAAATCCAGTGCTCTCGGACGCACGTGTGGGGTATTCCAACGAGATATAATACACGAATCTCATGTACTCGAATCAACTACTCTCATGTACTTGAATTGACGTCTTAACTTAGTTTGCTTGTATTTTGTTAGGAAGAAATTGAGAATGAAGTGAGCTCGAAGCAGTATATAGATTTTGGAGTCCTGTCATTGGAAGTAGATGATGTTGATACTATGAATGCGTTCATAGAAACTCCTACAAAAAGAAAGCCATCAACTTCCGCAAAGAGTATCCCATTACGTGATAGAACTCGTCGTGCAATGGCCATCGCCAAGATTGGGGGGAATGACAATGTTCATTAAAATTGGAATGTACTAGATCATGTAGAAGAAAATAATCTTCCACCTTCACTAGTCCATTTGGTCCAGCCTTTATGGACAAAGATCGTAAGAAATTCAGTTCATGGCCTAGGGGCAAGCCAATTATTTATGGAGAGCAATTTACATATTGGGGTAGGTAGTACATGATTAAAAATAGTCGGGTCCCCGGTGCTAGCCTGGGATTATATATTATGACGAATACAAAAGTCAAAGATGGTACGACTGTTCCTTTAATGCCATATGTAGGTCCTAAATATAACTCAAACACTTGACATAAATTGAGTAAGCATCAGTGGCGCATGCTCATCTATGGCCTAAATTCAAATGCACGAACAATAGCCAAGCCCAATGACTACGCAGGCTTCACATACATTGATGGTCGTTCTCAATTGCATGGAAATCTTGCTGCTTTTATTAATAGCTCTATCGAGAATTCTGAAGCTACTAATTGTGAATTTGTCGAGGCAAACAAAGACCAAGAAGAATTCTTAAGGCGTAAAATTGACGAGAGATATATCATGGTTTGTGCTATAAAAAGTCTGTGTATTGGTGTTCATTCAATATAAATATGGTAGACCAATACCGGTGATGATGTACTCAAATTACCCATATAATTTGTGTCGGATTTGGTGGGAATGCACCATGTGTTTCTTTTTTTTGTGGAATGAGATTATATACACATTTATCTTCAATATGTGCCTTGATTATGACACAAGATTTTATATTTCGTTTGTTATTTAAATTCTTAAAATTTAACAAACACGGGCTCTCACTGCATGTATCAATCACATATGTGTTTCGTTTAATCTGGCATGTAGGATAGGCAAGTGGATATGAGACCACATCCAAGTGTACTGAATTGGCGACATCATTGTGGATAATAGAATTAGAATATATCGAGCAATATGGTACAAACATGGGCACAATGCATAATGAAGCGTACAATGATCAAGATGAATAGGAATACGACGATGAAGATGACGATAATGCCACTATGGACGACCCCATGGAAGTTGAGGAACCCATAGCCGACATGTTAGATGCATTTGACCCAATCTTCGACGATGAAAATACTCCTAGCGATGGTCATGAAGATCATGTTTTACTGGAGGAGGCGCATAAAGTATTATATCCAAGGGCAAGCATATCTATATTGGCGACATCTTTATTGATATTAACCTTCAAGCCAAATTCAAATGGAGCAATGCCAGTGTTACGGCTTTATTAGAGTAAGTACAATTGCAATCACTTGACTTATTGAATTTGTAGTTGAATGTATACGTAAGGGGCTGTTTTATGCAGGTTATTGTAAGAGAAAATACTTCCACAAGGGAACACCATGCCCAAGAGCTGCGATAAAATAAAAAAATATATTGGCAGCTACTGGTTTAGGCTACCATATAAGATTCATGCTTGTCCAAATGATTGTATGGTATATTATTCAATGGACATCTACAAGGGCACAAAAAACATGCCCTAAATGTGTTGCCTCTAGGTACAATGCAGATGCCAAGGGAAAGGTCGTCCCGATGAAGGTGGTTCGCTACTTTCCATTGATCCCTCGCATAAGGCTATTGTTTCGATGTGAATCTCTAGCTTCGCTCATGGGTTGGTGTGCCATTAATGCATCAAGTGATAATGTACTTCGCGTGGTTAGTGACTGCAAGCAATGGAAGCATATTGATGAAACATGGTTGGAATTTGGAAGGGAGCCACGAAATCTCAGATTAGGGTTGGAGTTTATGGCACCTCTGCAGTCGTGAGTACGCAAACTGAATTTTGATAGGCAGACATTAATACACAACTCTAGAAATGTTTCTGAACAGATGACAAATGAAATGTGATTTAATATTGACAAACGATCTATTTTCAGATTGTATTGCTTACACAGAGGAATCAGAGAGCCCACTTCTTCTAGATCATCATCATCACCCTGTACCCAATCAAAATAAACGTGCTTCCAATGCGAATGCCTTGTGTGATGCACTGTCTCCCTAAATGCTATTACAGAACTGCCTGTAAAAGGATCGCTTAGCTCCTCCATGTTTGATAGCTTGGTTAGCTTTGTTAGCAACCGGCATTTATATTGCTAAAAAGCTGGACCGACGCACACAATTGATGATATTAACGCTGACATTGAAATGTTGCTCATCGTTTAAATTTATCTAAATACTTGATAGTTGATAATCTTGCACAAAGGTCCCTTTTCTCTGCTGCTTTCCCTTTGGTCTTGGCTCGTGATTATCATTGATTGATTTATTGTTTAACTTTGTTTGAAGGCTTATATTTGTTGATAAACTGTCTATCCTTTTTTTATTCCGCTTTCCAAGCAAATTCCACTTTTAACTTATTCTCCAAATCATCAGTTGAAAATCAGCCATCTCCAAATAACGTGGTTGGAAACCACACACCCAACCTTTATGCCCAAATGACGTGGTTAGAATCCTACATTGATATTGCTTTATTGTTTACATTTATTTAAATATTTATTAATCTTCCAAGTTCCTCTCTCTCTCCTCCACAACTTCAACAAGGTGTAGGAACCACTGAGAAGTTCTTTCAACACTTCATCGTTGTTGATTAACCATCGCACTTAGATTCGTCTTTCTCCTCCTTCCTATGCAAATTCTACTCTTAACTTATTCTCCAAATGGCGCGATTGGAAATCAATCCTTATCTCCAAATGAACATCCAAATACATGTCGTCCAACACGTATTAAACTTGTTGGTCCAAGATCCCTTTTCTCTCTTGCTTTCCAAGGCACATTCTTCTTTTAACTTATTGCACCCAACAAAATCAAATTGAATTGATGCATACAAGAAAAGAGAGAAAGGAAACAAAATACAAAAAAAAAAGTAGGATCCGAGCATCCGACAACTCTCCTATCAAGAAATTCATAATGCCTTTAAATTTTTGGTAGAAAGAAAGAACATACACTTTAGATTCTGTGTGTTTTAAAGCCATAATAAACAAGTTGAATGTAAACAATCTAGAGCAACTGGGCTTTGTTGGAGTATCATAACACCATCGCAGTTTGCTTTTTATTGCTAAACAACTAAACCCACACATATAACCAAATAATGCGATTGGAGAAATCTGATAGAGACTCTTGGATTGTTGTCTTGGAACGTTGATTATTTAAATTTATTTGAACACTTGATAATTGTTGGTTAACCATCTTGCCCTTAAATCTAGGTTCTCTCATGCTTTCCAAGCAAATTCTACTTTTAGCTTACTACAAACAAGCGAAATGAAAAATAGAAGAAATTAGTGATCCTTATCCCCAACCCAAATGACGCAGTTGGAATCCTACATTGAGATGTTGCTTTATTGTTTAGATTTATTTAAATACTTGATAATCATCTACGATCTCTTTTCTCTTCTACTTTTCAGACATATTTTTCTTTAACTTGTTGCGCACAACAAAATGAAAAGAAGAAAAGAGAGGAATGAAACAAAGAAGGAAACATACGAGCATCCAACAACTCTCGGACCAAATAAACTCATTTTCTTATGATTTAGAGGATAAAACTGATGATGGCTTTAAATTTTAGGTAGACAGAAGAGACAACTATGATCTCGTACTTGAGATCTTATAAATTGTCATTAGGTTAGTTTAATATGCACCCAAACCAAAGGGGGTTTAAGGCGGAATATTATTTTTAAGTGTGGAATGTAATAGTTTGTCATTACATTATGCAGAAACAAATTGATATTATGCTAGATATTGATTGTATAATTAATAAATATGTAGCATATGAATAAAAACTAATATGTAGCATAAATTAAAAACATTAAACCATTATATTTGACACAAAATAATGGAATGCATTTCTTTGAACCAAGTTGGATCATATACGTAACACATATCTAGCATATCTAGCATATGTGATAAAAGGGGGTTCCAGGGGTATTTGATATGGATATAATTCCTGAAATCATACACCATATCCCTAAAACAATTCAATGTGTTATTATAAAAAAAACATAGATTTAAGATAAAAAATAGTCACGTTAGCTCACTGATTAGATTGGTTATAGTAGTCTTATTAGGACATTGAGTTATTTTGGTAGAGGTTCGAGCTCCCGTATTTCACATTCTAAAACCCTAGGCAAAGCCGTATAAAGGCTCAATATACCATCAAAACCTTAGGTAAACTTGTATTTGACATCTCAAAATCATAGGCGCCCCCAATCATAAATGAGCATAAGCGAAACGAGAGGTGCCCAGAGGCTGTAATGTTACAAAGCAAGTGAGGAGGAACTGCCCCAAAGAGACAGCGATACCTCGACACTCCACAACAAACTCACAGAAAAACTGCAACTCTACTGCTGTACAAACCGATCATCACCATCTACAACACCAAGAAGTCCCGCGAAATGGCAAACTTCCGCTCTACTAATCCCGGGAACACCAGAAAGCTTTGAAATAGCTTGTACCTGAGTCGAGGAATCAGAGAGGCTACAGGCTGCTGAATCCCCTGAAAGATCCACAACTGCCGCCGCTTCCAAATCAGCTACACCAACCAAGCCACGCACAGACGCAAGGCTTGCTGCCGCAAGAGCGGCCAAGTACCAGGATACACATGAAGCAGCAACTGCTGGCTAGTCAATCTCACCTAAAACAGAGCCCTGACCCAATCCCAGGCAGCCTGCAAGTGAGGGCATAAAACCAGACAATGCTCCACAGTCTCACGATGAAGGCCACAACAAGGGCAGAGAGGGCTCACACCCGGCCTAAACTGACTTACAAGGGCATTCACCCTGATACAGCGGTGCACCACCTGCCACAGAAGCACCCTAACCATCGGTGGGGGAAGTGAGCTCCATGTCCACATCCAAACCGAGCGCCATCGAGAACCCGGAAGCTGCATAGACGACTTGCTTGAAGGGGGCAGAGTGTCATGAATAGCCAGCACTTGGTAACAAGACCGCACAAAATAAGAAGACACAACATCCAGATGAACCTTTCAAACCTGCACCACATCATCCTGAGGGGCTATAGGTATGTATAGCGGAATACTCCCCGCCACTTATTCCCAGATAGCCCGGTCACTGCCCCTCAGATGAAAGTGAGCTCGAAAGAACTCCCATGAAGCTAGCTGATCACCCAATATCAATCCTCCAAGGTGAGCACAACAGCTCGCCTCCAACGGGCCTGCGTCCGAGCATGCACAGTGGCAGCCAAGGGCAAGTGTGCAGGGGGTAGAGGAACCCACAAGAAAGGAGAAGAGTGGTGATAAACTGAGGCATAATCTAGCTGGAAGAGCACACAATCTAGGGGATGCATGTGGGAAAGGCCGGAGACCATACAACAGTGCCCAGGGCAACTCCACATGCACAGACGGCTTCCCAAACGCCACACAATGGCGAAGAGACTGCAACAACAGTGCCGCACCAGGAGAAGATGCTCCATCCTGCAGAGTGCTCCAAACAAACTTGGAGACCAACACCTTACTATGCAGCGCCAAATCCAGAATGGCCAAGCCCCCATCCTCCCGGGGGCGGAGACACTTCCACCAAGCCACTTTAACAACCGCCCCTTCATCATCCCCGCCCCACACAAAATTTCGAACAATCTTATCCAAAGCCTGTATCTTACCCTCAGGAGCTAATATCGCAGATGCTGTATACACATGAGTGCTACAAAGTACTGACTTGGCAGTAATGATCATACCTGCCATGGACAACTTGCTACCTTCCACCAATTGAGGTGTTTCTGCAACCCCTGCAAAATCTCATCCCACACCCTCCCCATGGAAACATCCCCTCCAAAGGGAATACCCAACAGCTTAGTACACACATTACCTGGAAGCACCTTCCAAGGGAATAGAGCCAAACAAAGGGGAGGCAGAGTCAACTGAACCCATAATGCGGAGCATTTACCCCAATTCAGAAGAATGCCCGAGGCCAAGGAGAAAGTATCCAGCAAACCCTTCACATTCTGTAAATTCCTCTCTTCTGCCACCAAGAAGAGGAAAGTGTCATCGGCGAACTGGTTAATAATCTGCTGGCTACCATCCTGCATCCGAAGCCCATCCACCACCCCCTCCTCCACTGTGGCCAAAAACAACTGAGACAGTGCCTCCGCCACAATCGTAAACAAAAACGGCGCCAAAGGGCACCCCTGACGCACCCCTCTGCCTAAGGAGAAAAAGGCGGAGGGTTCACCCTGGCACACCACCGTAGCCCGTGCTGACTTATGCAGCTTCATGACTGTCTCTGTAAAGCAAGGACCACACCCCAACGCTAACATCATGGCAGACAAGAACTCCCAACGGACACTATCGTAAGCTTTGGCAAAGTCAAGCTTAAGATAGGCAATGCCTTGACCTGTTCTCCTGGCCCAATAAAGGCCCTCATAAGCTGCGGCAACATTAGTCAAAATGTTCCTCCTAGGAACAAACACAGACTGTACCTTACTAATGGACGAAGTCAACACCGGCTTCAACTTCTCTGCCAGGGCTTTCGCAATAATCTTATACGCAGAGGACAACAAGGAGATAGGCCTCCAATCATTAATGGTAGAAGGCTGTTTAACCTTAGGAATCAAGGAAATGCATGCAGTATTCAAGATCCTATCCATTTGAGAAGAGTGCAACAACTCAAGATACACCTGGTACACAGACTCACCAGCCCACTCCCAATAAGTCTGAAAGAACTCCACAGGATGCCATCCAGCCCAGGACATTTATCCTTGGCCATGCACATACATGCCTCCGCTAAATCCTATCTGGTGAGCTCCTGCTCCAAGTTCTCACGCTGATGAGGCAGAATAGATGGCTTAACAGCCCCCAAAACAAGCTCCTGCATCTCCTGCTCATAGGGAAGAGTGCGCTGTGTGAAAAACCCCAAGAAATATCGTATAGATGAGGTCAAGATCAATGGTACTATTATTAAGGGGGATGCTAATCTCAAAATTGCTGCTACTAATCATTTTACTAATATTATGGGCACCATTTCAGACTCAAACCAGCAAGATAGTGAAAATTTCATCAAAATGGAAGAAAAAGTCACTCATGATCAAAATATTGCTCTAACCTGCCTATTTTCTCTTGAGGAGCTTAGCAAAGTGGTCCATGGCATGAAAAATGGTAAATCTTCAGGTCCAGACGGTCTTCCAACAGAATTTTTTAAAGCCACCTGGGATTTTTTGGGACCTCACATACTCAAGGTTGCCAATGAGTTTATCATGAGGAAAAAGATGGATGAAAGAATCAACACCAGTTTCATCACCCTGATTCCTAAAATTCCTGAACCCATCTCTTATCGGACTATAGACCTATATCTCTTACTAATGTGGTTTACAAGATTATTTCAGGTGCCATCACCCATAGGCTGAAAGAGATTCTGAACAACATTATAAGTCATAGCCAATCTGCCTATTTGAAAGGGAGGAACATTCTGGATAATGTGGTTACTGCAGCCCTCGGCCTTAGATGGGCAAAAGATTCCAATCAAGAGATTGCTCTACTCAAGCTTGACATTACCAAAGCATTTGATACGGTCAATTGGAATTTTCTCAAATTATGCTGCAGCAAGCTTGGCTTCAATATCAGTTGAATTAATCTTTTTGCAGCAATTCTTAATAACTCCTCTTATTCGGTGCTAATAAACGGTGAATGCAGTCCCTTCTTCAACATTAAAAGAGGAGTCAAGCAGGGTTGCCCCCTCGCTCCTTTTCTATTTATAATAGTGATGGAAGCCCTCCACAGCAGTCTGCAAGCAGCAAAAGAAGAGGGCACAATAATAGGTTTATATCTTCCCACAAATGATATTACTGACCAATTCCTAAATGGACATTTTGCAGATGACACCTTTATCCTTCTTTCCATGGACCTTCAATCAATAATTAGACCAAGGACATTTTAATAGCTTTTGGGAAATCTTCTGGATGCAACATTAACCCGACAAAATCCAAAATAACCTCCCACAACCCTGACCTGGGAGCTCAGGCTGCTACTCTTTTTGAATGCAGTTTTAGTCCCCCTAATGTTCATTCCAAGCTCCTAGGCATTCCTTTTGCTATCCGCTCCAATGCTGCTGATCTATGGAATCACATCATCGATAAGTTTTATCATAAGGTCGACATCCTTAATTCAAAGTTTCTTTCTAAAGCAGGCCGGGCTATCCTTGCAAATTCAGTCATTGCCTCATCCCATGTTTACCAATCTTCCTTCATCCTGGCTCCTAAAAAAGTTTACAGAAAGTTACAAGGGATTCTTGGAAGATTTATTTCCTGTGGCAGCAATAGAAAATGTTGGACACCTGTCTCCATGGAAGAATGCTGTAAACCCAGGTCCAAGGGAGGTTTAGGCATTATCAACATTGAGATGCATGCCACAACTCTGGCAGCTAAATATTTCTTCAAGGCCATCACTGACAACATTCAGCATCCGGTATCGGTCCTCATCAAGCACTATATTCTCAAATGCAAACCTTATGGATGGAACATCAAGATGATGCTCCCAGATGCAGCCTTTTTTGAGATAAAGATCCCATCCAATATTCCCCCTCTGATAAGGAAATGGATTAAGGCTTGGCAGCAAGTAAAGGGTATGTTCTCATGGAAGAAAGGTATCTCATTTTCTCAAAATATTTTCTGGAATCCTTACCTACTTGGAGAAAATAGCACCCACTGTCTCATCAGAAATTTTCCAGATCAAGCGAAATTATGGCAAGACAAAGGTTTGACTAAAATTTCAGATTTGTTTGATGCTAACGGTCCTATCCCTTTCAACTCCTCCTTTATTAGAAATGAAGATGAAAGCAGTAGATCTCTTTATAATGCCATTCTCAGTTACACTTTTCAAGCAGAATGGAATAACAGTGATATTACTTGGCATTTTAAAGGGAAATTCGCATTCAAAGTCAAGGAGTTATACAAATATCTTACGAGAGAACAAACGATGTGCATCCACCTAAAATGGGGGATATCCCATGAACGCTGCAAAACCAATCTTACTCATCTTTGGAATTCTCCAATCAATTCAAAAATTAAAGCTTTTATATGGCAATTATGGCACAAGAGTTTAGCCACAAATTGCAAACGCTTCAGCTGTAACTTTTCGAATACTAACATCTGTCCTAGATGCCTCTCTTCCCAGATCATGTTTCTGGTCCCAGTGGACAATTGAAATCTCATCTGAAGCACTTCACCTCAATCTCTCTCTGGATAGCTCTGAAGCAGACATCTTTATACCTGACTCTCCTAGACACTGGAGCTTTTATATCCTTTTATGGAGAATCTGGAAAGGCAGAAACAAGCTGGTGTTCTGCAAAGAAATAATTTGGCCTCAAGCCATTCTTGCCCAAACCAACTATGATGTGTCTTTGATTTATAAAATTAACTCATAAGTTCTTCTATTCTGCAGGAAAATTCTTTCTTATGAGCAGACGGATCTCTTTCCCAAACAAGAAGTATGAAGACATTCAGAAATGGGCTGCTGATTTCCTAACAGGCTGCTCCCTCCATCATTTTGGAGATGATTGTGATTGTACTTGCTCGTATGCCCTTGGACCTGACCTGAAGAGAGAATTTACTTGTCAAGCTACAGATGCAGCAGGGAAATATAATTTTGCCAAATCAAGAATGTGTCCATGTCTTTACTGCAAGATGGCCATGATCACAAGAGGGCCAGACCCCCTAGCCGAAGCAGGTTACTCTTCTGGTTAAATCCCATAAAATGATGAAAGTGCTCGACATCACCTTGTTGAAGAAGAAAACTCTAAATTTTGTCAAACTCTGCCACCTCTTTTCAGAGTTTTGGAACAGTGCTCTATTATTCTCCTTTTGTTTAGAACAGATATAACTAATTCCCGTTACCATTTGGCATTCATGCCTTGGTATTTGGATATATCTCGGTTTAAGCCTTACCTTTGTGTAGGCTAGTTTTGGATGGACACTCCCCATATAAGTAGTCAATTTTGTTCTTCTTTTAAAATATAAATATAATACCATCCTTCAATATAAAAAAAAAAAAGAAAAACCCCGAGAAATGAGCATGCACATACCTCTGCAAATCAGCGGGATCCTCCAAAGTCCAGCCATCAGGCAAAGCAAGGGACGCCATAGATGCTGCATATCGTTGCCTAGCTGCTCTGAAGAACACCGACGAACTTGTGTCCCCCTCCTTCAACCAGGTAAGGGCCGCCTTCACACGCGCCTCCTGCACTTTAACCTGCTCCAGAGCAACAATATGCTGCAACACTGCATTCTCCCTAATGCCATCAGAAGGCTGCGCCTGAATCTTCTCCAACTCCTGATAGAGACCATGCAACTCCTGCCGCTCCTGCTGCACACGCTGCCTACCAAAGACCTTGGCAAAACGCTTCACCTTGGCCAATGCAGTCACCATACCAGACATACCCTTCAGAGATGAAAAGGTATCAAGCCACAACTCCTGGCCCTGGGCCGAGAAATCTGCATCAGCCAAAAGCCGGGTGTTCAAACGGAACACCGTCCTAGAGGGCCGAGAGGCAACCGCACCCTGACTGGACAAAACCTGAGGGTAATGATCAGAAATGGAGGTAGACAGAATGTTACTCCGGCGCAAAGTGGGCACACCATCCAGTGCACATGGGGAAGCATAGCACCGGTCATGCCTGGCATACGCCCGACCCGCACCAATCTGCCTATTACAATAGGTGAAAGACAAGTCCCCAGGGACATTAACCAAGGCCAAATCCTGCAACAAACGAGACCACTGGTCCCTCTCAAACCCATGCACAACCTGGGTTCCAGAACCAGAGCGATCCTCTACTCGCTCTACCATATTGAAACTAGGGTATATTTGTTGAATAAGTAATCTTTAGATTTTTGGGTGTTTGTTGAACAATCCACTTTAGATTTTATATGTTTTGAAACCATAAAGGAAGAATAAAATAGAATAGACTTTTAAACGTCCACAAAGACCAAGAGGCCATAGGACCCATACAATGGTCTAGTACAACCATTACTACTAGGATTAAAAAACCCATGCCTCGAAAGGTTTTCAATGGAAAAATGTTATGGCGCAAATTCACTAACCAAATTTCGCCCACTTGGGATACCCATATCAACTGCCGCCCACACCACGGATCCCAGATCCTCCCTCGTTGATCAATATGGGACTGATCCAGTCGGTGTTCTTCACACCGCAGATAGTTGAATCCCCTTGGTAAGTTACCCTGGGCGATTATCAATCATCTGCACAAAGACTCCTCTGGAGCAACCAACCGGCTACCTGCACAATAGCCAATTCGACCTCTGAAGGCCCTGGCCTTCTCTGAGATTACCACAGCAGAATCGGTCTGCCCAATCGAAGATGCCTTCCAAATTTCAACTCAAACAGATCTTTCTAGCTTGTAGAATCGAAATCCTTCTTCCAGACCCAATTCCGGTTGCTGCATCAAATTCCTTCTCCAGGCTTTATAATCAAGCCTCTGGAGTTCACTATCGTCCACTCTAGTTAGAAAGCGACCTGCCCATGCTTTGATTCGATCCGAATCATAGCTCCATGCCACCACGATCAGATCTGGCAGCCGGGTCTCTCCTGGTCTGATACAAATTCGTCCATCTCTTCTTTATAACAGGTTTTTCAACCCATCCAACTTATAATTGCCATGTCCACTTAAAACTTTAATATTTAACATAGCTAACTGGTCGTGTTGGTTGTGTGGTTAGTCCACTCGTCTAGCACATTGAGGTCTCGTGTTCGAACCTCACTAGGATCTTGGCATCCTAGGACCTTTGGCCCCTGGTATCCTTGTAGGGGGTGGTGCTCCTTGAAGTGGGATTGCAAGAACATGCCATGTGCCGTCGTATGTCCTAAGGGATGCTGGCTTCTGCTACGACGTAAAAATACACCTTCCTTTATTAATGTTTTTACCCCTAGTACCAATACTAGTTCTAAAAACCCCTAGTACCAATACTAGTTCTACTAACAACTTAGTTAGCCATACATTAATAAGGGTCTTCCGTGTGTACAACCTTTGCAAGCTCCCTGCGCACTAATACTTGATAATATTAGTGCCCCCTAGTGAACCATTATCCATCGCTAGCAATTATTACCACTTATTCCGCTTCTCGTCACCATAGACTGATTACAGTCAACATGGCCCATTAATTCCAACTGCCCGGCAATTGCGACTAACAGTACCCCCGTGCTCATGGACGTCCATCAAGGGTCCGATTCCGGCTATACCCTTTGGAGCACCTGTAACAGTCCTCCCCCTCCTTTTGGACCTTGTCTTCAAGGTTGATCCTTTAGATGCTGCACAAATTCCTCCGTCTTCCAGGTGGCATCCTCAGGAGACTGGTCCTGCCACTGAACCAGATGTTCTACCACATCTCTATTGCGCAGCTGCAGAACTCTTTTATCCAAAAGACGTCCTGGCGTTACAGAGGAGTTTAAGACGATCGGTATACTTTGCAGACCAACCACATTAGCGGTATCCAGTATAGCCCTTTTTAGCTGACTTACATGAAATACATGATGGATCCCTATTTCCTGTGGTAAGTTCAACTCGTACGTTGTTTCCCCGATCCTTTTAGTAATCCTAAAAAGTCCAGCATACCGCAGAGTAAGTTTGGGCACCCTGCCCTTAGTCAAAGGCCGTAAAGTGTTCATTCTTAATGCCGAAGGATAAACAACCCGTAGAAAAACATAATTACCTTTCGCATAAGAGATATCGCGTCTATGTTGATTAGCGGACGTTCAAGCCCTATCTTGAGCTTTTCGCAAAGCTTGCTTGCATTGCCGCAGGATTGCATCCATATCATGGAGCATGTATACTGTAACTTCAGTTCGGAGGTATTTATGTACACCTGAATAAGCCCTTGGATTTCGACCCATCATAGCCATAAAGGGAGTCATCCGAATTCCCGTATGATGGCTATTATTATAGGCGGTTGCACTCATGCAGTATTGCACCTTTATCATGCAATAGACTAATTAAAATCACTTCCAGGTATTTATGTCTTTGGACATGAGTCCTAAGATCTCAACTAGACCTTGGTTCTATTGCACTCATGTTATAGCAACAAGTGCTAGTAACATCAACAATATTGACTATTGTCAACTTAGATAGTCTAATACACCAATTTTGGTGAGAGACTCGCCTGGAGGGGGAAAACCGGCCATAGAGATAGGTATATCTGTCATCACAGCAGTGTATGAACATTTTGAAAAATATCTAAAGGGCTAGTCGACCACACCAATTTGGTCTGACTACCCACTAATAATAATAAAGGGGACCTGCCATAGGAACAACCCAAGCCCCTTTAAGATGGCGTAAAATAAGGCAAATAGGAGGCAACGTGCAAAAGTTTATCACCGGGTTGAAAAACCCCGCCCTTTCGGGTTTTCGAGGAAAACCCTAATGATAAACCTTCGCCTGATGGCTCCAACGGAAAAGCTCGGGCCATCAAAGTGGAGATCATTGATGAAAATATCGAGGAAGCACAAGGTGGAGGTCGCAAATAAGACGATTCCTCTCGAACCCAATACGAGAGCCATAAGAAAGAAACAAATGGCCATGATCACCTGAAAAACTGAAAGAAAATGAACAAAATGCATTAGACATTAGAATAGAATAAGAGGGAAGTAACTCAAAAAAGTTCGAGTTCCCCACAGTTGGATGAGATGGCCTGAAAAGAAACAACGTAAAAAGAAGCACGTAACTCAAAAATATAAGCCATCACACCGCTCGGCGACCCCCACCGGAGGTGGTCCAAAACAAATCACAATCCTTCAATAATAGAAGGGGCTGGTCACGCGAGCCACACGATATAACATCATACAGCAAAACCACATAACCTTTCAAACACAGCGGGGCTATACACGCGTGCCACACGAGAAAAGACAAATACTTCAAGAATAAAAAAGGGGCTGGTCACGCGAGCCACGCAACATAACATCATAAAAACAACATAACCTCTCAAATACAGAGGGGTTGGTCACGCGAGCCACGCGATATAGAATCACAAAAAATGAAAAAACATGAATGTAAACAACTTAGGGTGGGAATGGAGGGAACTGAGACCAAAAAACTGCTGTAAGAAGATGCCGATAATGGAGAAAGAGCCCAACAACGTATATATAGCCTCATCTCTCCCCAAAATGACGATCCGACGGTGTCGAATCGCATGCATTTTGATGAGAGACTCGTTTGGAGGGGGAAAACCGGCCGATCAAAAGAGAACTTCCATTTCAAAGCCTAGGGTGATGAGACAGGGATATCAAGTCAGTATTGGCACAAAAGGAAGATGGTGGAGAACAATAGGTAAGGTGGATCTAAAAAGGAAGAAAAGAAGAGTTAAATACATTAAGGAAAGGGAATAAAGACAACAATTCATCAAGATTAAAAAGGCTAAAAAAGTCAACACTAGGCTTAGGTGCTACCAATATAAGTTCTGAGCAAAACCAAGTTTGAGGTGTTATAAACATAATAGACTATAACAATCTAAGTAAACTATTTAAGGCGGCTTCGATAGTAAAAACCAACTAGTATCAACTAGTATAAACCAACAATAGTAATAGAATAGAATAGTAAGAAACAATATCTAAATGTGATGGTGTCAAGCATATGTGGGTGAAAAATATCGTGTTACTATAGAAAAAACATATAAACCAATAAAACACAATATCCTAAGTTGGTAACAAACGTCCATGGCACAAAAAAGATAAGGTACAATAGAAAAATATATTCAAAAGAATAGAAACAAATGTATTCAAAAAGAAAAGAAAAATAGAAACAAATATACTCGAAAAGAAAACATATTCGAAAGGAAATAGAAACGAATGTACTTAAAAGAAAATAAACAATCCGTCACCATTATTACCCATAAGCATTAATAATAAATAGTTTACGTTCTATATATGTTATTCGAGTAGCGGAGGATGCAAAGAAGCATGCACAGGTCGACAAAGAAGCGGGGCATGCAAAGAAGCATGCAAAGAAGTGGAGCATGCAAAGAAGCATGCATGCAAAGAAGCAGAGCATGCAAAGAAGCATGCGAAAGGGAAAACAGGGAAAGACGAATTCGAGTAAATATACCGGCGGAACAAGCAGGGATTGATGGCAACGGATGTGTTTAAGAGGAAGAAATTTGATGCCAGGAAACACGCACCAGTACAAACGTGGGATACAACGGAGAAAAACATGAAAAAACAGGCCTAGAAGCAGTCAGGACATAGCTATATTAGAATTACAGAGAAAGAAGGAGATGATGATCTGATCAAAGCATATGAGATAACGAAATTTTGATTTGGGTTTAGATTCACAGTGATAAACCTAGTGTCAAATCCAGAGAAAAACATACAACCCTAATTGAACAACAGGATAAAGAATGAAAAGCCCTACAATAATGAATATGAAGATGCTATGGTGATGCAATCAAAATAGCTATAGAACAAGAAGCAGCAAATGATGCTTGACACAACCGACATAAGCAGCAGCCCACAATTGCCAACCAAAGATTTCTCATGTGAGATAAAAAACATGGTAGAGATAGAAAAAAAAATTAAGAAGCATTGATGAACACCAGATTAGGTGCTACCACCACACCAAGAGAAGCATCGAGCGCCATAACGAGAAAAGCATACAAGGTAACTAACATGACAAATCTCCAACGAACAAGAGGAATGAAAGTGGAACTGAGACCAAAAAACTGCTGTGAGAAGACGCCGATAATGGAGAAAGAGCCCAACAACGTATATATAGCCTCGTCTCTCCCCAAAATGGCGATCTGGCGGTGTCGAATCGCATGCATTATGGCATCGCCAAAGTCTAACTTTGACTCGTAACTCAATGTATCAAATCGGCAAAGATAACATCTTTACCTCTTACGTGCTTGGTTTGTAAGGTACCATGTTTCTTATGCGATATTAAATTCCAAATATCATGGCTTGTCGGCCCTTTTTCTAAGAAAATTACGACCTTATTCGATAAACCAGTACCCAGTCATGGTTATCAAACCCCAATTTATCTTTTCAATATGCCTTGCTGATCTCGAAAAGATAATTGCATCATAAGAAACCCTTTATACTTTATTCATACCTCAATAACTAAGGTTTCTTACCCATGTACACACGTTGTACTAAGGCTCACGCCACTAGTCAAGCATACAATTTGTCATGGTTATAATACACATGACTCATAAATCCTATCACATGCCAAGTGATACAGTTATGCTTTCCATATATGAATGCCCACTAGAGGTTCATACGGTTACACATAACCCTGCCCGTCTTACGACTATATCTTTTCACAAGCACAATCACTATGCTTGTCTTATCCAAACAATTACAACTCAATTCGAACTACTAATGCTACAGCTAGTTGACCTTGTCAAGAGTAGCACTCTCCATTCAAATTGAACTATCAATGTTATAGTTTTGACTATGTCAAAAGTTTCCCATTGATTCTACTTTTGAACTCTCTTCAAGAGATCCGTATGAAGTTTTGAATTCCATTGAACTCATGTGGTTCCAGCACTAGGCAGCTACATCAAGAAAAATTTTCAATCCCAAAACTTATCCTTAACTTGCCTATACTTGCATCACGAAACCTTCCCTTTCCCCCCAGAAGGAATGTTCATGGAAGCAATTCCTTACTGGCGGAATAATTATTGAAGTACAATTGTTACACAAGGAGCCCAAAAATAAACTATTATATTTAACCAATATCAAATCATCCAAAAAGCATGATGTATGTGGTTTTTTATGCATGATTTTATTGTATAGAAGAAAACTACATATCATAGTGGTTTATTGGAATCAATAGTGGTTATGAATGTTGGTTTTAAGTTTGATAGTGGTTTGTTAAAACTAGTTATGGTTTATGAGATTGTTTCATGCATACTATAGAAGTTTATTAAAACTAGTAATAGTTTGATAAAACCACTCTATGACTTATGACATGGTCTAGAAACTAGCTTTATTATACCCAATATTACTCAACGTATTGAATTTAATTGGAAGGATTTTATTGTCATATTAGCCCTACGGGTTCTATGGCCATACATGCATAATGTGGGCAAAGGTTCAAAGATCAACAATGACAGTAGGACCACACTGTCCTGGATTCTATCTTGGTGTCCAGTCCATTACTTTAGAATATAAGTTGGCGCCCACCTTGGTGCCCCTAGTAGTGATAGAGCCACACTATCCTGATGCCCAAACTAGGTGTTCAAAATAGGTGAACAACACTGGCAGAGCCACACAATCCCCGTACCTAATAGTGTTGTCCAGTGCCAGAGAGCCACATTGCCCTGGAATTTTTGAACTTTAGGCAAAATATGGATGACGTGGAAATAATGACATCAATTTGGTGTTGTGGCATGATGATGTGGGTGTCTCCTTGTGGGGGGCAAAGCCGCACGATCCTGAGACCCATATCAAATGCTGAATGATGTTTTTCTGGTGTTCCAGTGGGGATAGAAGCACACTAACCTGGTACCCATCAATGATTCGATTACTATCATGGTTTAAAAAACTCACCCCCAAAGGGTTTTTGAGGACATCTTGTTTTGAGGATGTCGAAGTTGTCTTTGCGAATTGTAAACTGGAGAAGGGAATTGCTAAAGAAGAAGGATGTTCGATCAACGCAAAGTTGTCTTCGTGAATTGTAAATCAGAAGATGATATTTCCAATAAGACCAAACACATTGTTGTAGTTGACAGGTTATGCTCATTTGATTTGTTTTCTAAAACATGTATCAAGGAGAATAAGATTTGTCCAATGACAATTGGAATCTTCAAGTTGTAGTGTGTTAAACAAGTGTTTGTGAAGGACATTTTCTTATTTGATTGTTCACAAAGACGTTATTGCTATTTGAGCCAAAAACAGGTGTTTGAGCTATTTAAATATTTGCAAGCCTGTACAGTATAGGTGTAATTTTAGCCATATAGACAAGCCTTAGAGGTTTAATGGTTTGGTTGATTGTGGATTATAATGATGGAATATGTTGGGGTTGCTGTTTTAGATTTAATTAAGGGGCACACAGTGGGGAGGGTATGAGACAGGCTATTCCAACATATTTTGGCATATTATAACATATCATTCAAGGGTGTTTCAGTACTCTCGTAACACGTGGGCACAACAACATTCTCA
The DNA here is from genome assembly GCA_021234155.1 of Isoetes taiwanensis. Lineage (NCBI taxonomy): Eukaryota > Viridiplantae > Streptophyta > Lycopodiopsida > Isoetales > Isoetaceae > Isoetes > Isoetes taiwanensis. The sequence continues at coordinate 4,359,376 of JAJEKV010000039.1, forward strand.
AGCATATTTTATGGAATATACTATGCACTAGATAAATAACCCTCTGAATAAGTCACTGGGGGTTTCAATATTTTACTATACTCCAATATATTCTTTTATATTCTTGCAATATACCATCACTCTTATATAATGCATTCTCATTTTTTGTTTTCAATATTTTCTTTGCTGCATTTTCTTTGAAACTCGCTCTCCAGCTGATACGTGTTGTGTTTCACTTGTCATTTGCACTTCTCACTTTTCATTTAGACTTCATTGCCCTTTCTTGCTCTGCAAGCTCACCGGCATGCTCTATATCTAGAAAAACGAAGCGGATTGGAGCCATTGTCGCCGGATTTGCCTGCCAACTCTAGATTTCTTCTTTCGAGAATGTGTGTAGAAGCTTTATGCCGCATTCAGAGATCAGATTACAATCTGGAGCCATGCGTTCAGTGTCGAAATAAACAGGAAAACTCAGATTTCACTGGTTCTGGCTGGGCTCCAGATTATGAAGAGCCGGAGCTGGAAAAGCTGCGTTCTTTTTGCACTCCGGAGCTGACCTCTCTAATTTCTTTGCTACATGGAATGAAAATGGTGTGGTTTTGTTGTCGCATTGCTTGATCTTTTTGAGAACATGCATGTTATATTCTTCTTGCTCTTCTGAAAAGGTCCATTGCTTTTATTAGTTTTGTTGGAAGTGTAGTTATTTTGCTTAGCCTGGTTTTAGGGGTTTTGTCTGAATTGTTGTTTGTTTCAGGATTTTGAGGTTGGGAAATAACTTGATTATGATGCAATGCAGGTGCAAATGAATGAGAATGTTCTATCACTTACTGCCGAAAAGAAGTGCAAAGAGGACGATGGAAAATTTTTGAGGATGGAGCGAAGAGTGGGATAATTCATGAGAAAAACTACCTTGCCTGGTGAGGCAGATCTTGAGAAGGAGGCAACTAACTATGTGGAAGGAGTATGGACCGTGACAGCCAAAGATCCCACCCTCAAAAGCCCAAAGTTATTACAGTTACTGCATAGAACCGTGCCCCTTTTTGCTGGAAGTTAATAGAGGAGTTCGTAGCTCCATTTCTAGTTTTTTTTTTTTTTTTTTTCAAGGACGTGAGGCTCTTTTTATTGACAAGAACAATGGCACCATACACAATGCACAGACAGGAATAAAACCCTAGTGGATAGGCTGACCCAACTAGGCAAAAACACCCGTCTATGCATAAGAAGAACACCGTAAATACGTCTGCCAAATTATCTCTTTTTTATCATCAGCTAGAGATGAGCAATGATAAGCTTTAGTGATCTTCTGCTGAGCACAACGAAGAAGCTGCTGATCAGAGATGTATGCACCTTGGAAAATACACAAACGTCTCCTCTGCCAGATAGACCACAAAATCCAACTAGAAGCAAGATGAAATGCCCGCTTACGCAAGTTCGGCCAAACAGGGGGATAAAGTGCAAGTAGGATCCCCTGGCTAGTAAGAGACACACTGAAAAGAGTGAACAGCCACTCCCAAGCAAGCCGCAGATGATCGCACAAGAAGAAGCAGTGTTCAGTAGTTTCAACACGTTGGCCACAGAGAGGGCAACGATCTGAGACTCTAGGGTGGCTCCATTTCTAGTTTGTCCCAATGTGATAAAATAGTTTGACCTGCTTTCTCATTCTTATGAGATGAGGTCTAAGTATGTTTTTGCATACATAATATGGAATTTGATGAAAAATGAAATAAATGGTAATGTTTCTTCTTCGGATATTCTCTATTATTCGTTATGTTATTCTCTGTTTTCCTTTCTGTCCACAAAAATACAATAAAGAGTGCAATGCCTTGAAGTCCTGTGGTATCCCATTTGCCTGTTCTTTCCTGGTGATGTTCATTTGATCTCATAAAAGAGATCTTTGGACCTTGCCAATCTTGTGCTATGTATGTATAAGCCTTCAAGCCATTGATGGCATGTTGGCATTCTTATTCATGAAATGGAGGAGAAGCAAAATAGCTCCTTTTAACCATAGTCTTTGTAAAAATACTAAAGACCACAAATGGAATCTACTTAATTTCTTCTTCTACATGAAGATTTTCTAATGAGGCTGTTGGTAGGGCATGTATTCGTGAAGTAATAAGATTCTATTGGCGTATGAATAGTTTGCTTACGTCCTAGAACTAAGATCATGATTTTGACCTAACACGAAAAACTATTTTAGTAGAGAAATTTAGAAAAGAGAAATGTACGCGGCGACCGCCACGATAAATTTCTTGTAATTTAAACCCAACGACCTCTATACAAGTCAATATAATGGCCTTCCATTCCTTGGTTGTTAATTTTATTTTACTTTCAATGATTCATATGTATGTAATTCTTTCCATATATATTATTTTAGGGAACCTGCCCTTTGAACCTTTAGTAACTTAATATCATTTCTCAGTACATTTGTATATGCCAACATATGTAGAACCATATAAAAAGAAAGGGAAATGACCACTATAACATGTACGCTTTAGGCCGGATTTCTTAGAAAATGCCGGCAATTCCAAAAATTTTTATGCTACCGTCTAGAAACTATGAGGCCACGTCATTTCGAAACCTGATGTTAGTGGAAATCCGGCCTTAGATAAATGCATCTAGATTACCATTCAAATAATTACATACTTAAAGTGTGAAATAAAATCGACTAGTCAAAGATACAAATATGGATGTCATCAACGACTATGATTGTGATCTGCCCCTTGAAATTTGATTGGTCCAGTACTCTCGATGGCAAAAAAAAAAAAAAAAAAAAAAAAAAAGGAAGAAGAAGAAGAAGCAGAAAGCCCACTTAATCCACAATTATCAACGGCTACGATTGTGATCGCCCCTTTGAAATTTTATTGGTCCAAAGCTCTCTATGGAAGGAGGAGGGGGCGATGGGATGAAAGAAGAGGGGGAAGCCCACTTAAATCCACAAAAAAAAAAATTTCTTTTGGGCTCTTTTTCTTCTGTAGCCGCCTAGTTCATAGTTCAACGGGGTTTTCGCTGCTACCGCCTCCTTCACAGGGAGCAAAAATGGATCAATCCGTTTCTGCAGCGCCTCCTTCAAGGCAGGTTTTTGTTGCCGCCTTCAACCATATATCGGTTTCATTGTGCCTCAACTCAAAGATGGGTTATTCTGTTTCACCATTCTTCACTGTTTTTCTACTCCTTTCAGGTATCGCAGCTATAAAGAGGTCTGTTCCGCTTCCTCCTTATTTTATTTTGTTCTATTGTTTCCTTTCATGGCTCGTTCTGTTTCTTTTATTCAACTGAAATGAAATGACATAATATAAATGGATTAAAATATCCCTTTCCTGGAGTTGAGTTCTTCATTCATTTGATTTTGGGCGCAACACAGGTCTTGAGGAAAGGAAAGCTGCTTGCTTGGTTGTTGCGGTATGGGAATAATATCAAGCCTGATATATCATCCCGATCTTTCTCATCTGTATTATTCTCTTTCACCTTTCCACACTCGCATAACTCGTCTCATTCAGGGTTTCAGCACTTTTACTTTTAAATTAAACTTTGATGCATGGATATCTCCAACAGGAGCTAACTGTATCAGAAGAAGGCGGGTGACTTCTAGTTTGCGGCCCCTCCCCCCCTGTCCCGGTAAACAGAACAGGCTGCCGCAGGTGAATAAGACAAACAGCCTAAAGAAGACAAAAAACACAGTGACAAACAGCCTAAAGAAGACAAAAAACACAGTTATTGATTCCCACAGAAAGCATGATTTCGTTATTTTTAAACAACAAAACCACCAATCAACCCCAACAACCCCAATCAACCCACCTGCGGGTGACTGTTGCATTTCTAGGGACGGGGTATAAACTAGGTACTAGCCAAGAAGGCACTGTATCAGAAGAAGGCCCAGGAAAAATTGCATGTTAGCCCATCCTATCTAGGTCATATTCTAGCCCTGGTTTTCAGCACTTCTTAACTGCTTGCATTCAATCTGGACCGGTTGTTGAGCATCAAAAGTTATGAAGAACAATGCACTGCAATGACAGATTATCCATTATGCTATTATACTAGATATACGTGTTCATTCTCACTTGCTTGCATCTTATTCATGTTTAACAGCACGAGCTAATTTTGTCTCACTACTTGTTTCATTGCCTGTGTGTAATCAATATTTCAAGAGTCTGTAATCAATATTTCAAGAGCCTTATGGACGTGTGTTTGGGTTCGATTGCCAAAAGGCAAAGCTAAGAAAAACAACAATGAAAACAGGTCTTTGTGAGAGGCTGTGCCATATGAATAAATAAAAGAACAAAAATAAAAAACGGAATTATCCATCATGTGCATAATTTATTTTGAATGTAATAATCATTCATCACATGCTATAATTCATTGAGAACGTTATTTATCCTGAATAAAGATAAAAACATTGATGACATTACTTATTATAGATGGCAATCATCTCTAATACTGGAGGTTACTTATCACGTTTGCATGAATCACGTAAATAAATAGGTATTTAATTTGTGGCATACACCAAATATCAAATACATGGAAAAAAAAAAAACCACTAATAATGTGACCGAGAACCGCATCACAATTTGTGAGTTGAAATGACAATGATTTCCAACTTAAGTATGCCTCATTTTGTTCATTGAACCAACGTCAATAAAGACAACAAATATTCACTATCTTAATGCAAAAACTATTCATAGTTACTCCATGTTCTATGATAAAAAAAACTATGACAATTTATTGTAGGAAGCAAAGTTAGTTCATATGAGATAAGGTAGGTGATTTCATTACAGAAGCACTTTAAGTTACACAAACATTTAAATGAGAATGAGAATGATTTTTTATCGTCCACTGAGGCCAATCGGCCTATGGGACCACAAGGAGCGCAGCAAACTTATTACTGTCCGGGTTAAAAAACCCCCGCCCCGAAGGGTTTTCGAGGGAAAAACCGTGGCAGTAATAAGAATGCCGTCAAACTGTACAAGTATACATCAATGTATATATACATGTCAAGTGTGTGCCCGAGGACATAGCTGATCTCGCATGTCCATAACCTCCTCGGAAGGTATGATCCCAAAGACCCGCATCGGATGTCGTGCTCAATGTCACATGTAATAATGGCCAGCCCGATCAACTCAACATAGCGTCCGAATTTGATCATATCTTTGGGCAACTTTGAAGGGTATGAGATTCATCCTCAATGACTCCCATTTGGCAAAGATTGATGAGCCCATCTGGCGTGGCTCACCAATCCATCTGCCCGCCTCAATTCGAAGATGATGTGCCCCTGTGCGAATGGAGGCAATGAGTCTGTGCCTTTTCATGGGCAAGTGGGTATGCAAGTAGCATTGCGGGCCTCGTTCCAATGTGGGATTTATGTGGCGCTGATAGTGTGCTGTCTTGACATGTTCAAGGGCATTGGCATCCCAAAGCTTGCTGAGGAAGCAAGCGTCAAGATATTGCCTCAAGCTATGGCGATCTGCCTCTGTTTGCATATGTATGCACCTGTGCTCCTGCACATTCCATCTAGCCAACCATTGAGCTCTCTTTTCCCTCCAACAGGCCTTGAGGCGCTGCGGCCCCATTGCCATGATATAAGCTAGTTTAGGGAGACGAGCATCGTCCATATTGACCACCACCGAAAATAGACAATGTGGCGATCAAGGGCCACCCAAGAAGAGGCAAGAATCCTCGTCTCCCGCAGAGAATTTGATATGGGACTGTGGACTTCACCCCTAGTGCTCGTACTAAGAAGGCTTTTCGGACTCGCTCCAAGTCATTCCAAGTAGCAAGTGATACTATCGGGCCCCATACTTCCACCCCGTATAAAAAGGACGGGCTCCACTAAGACCTTGAACAGTGTGACCGATGGGCCCAATCATACAACTCCGCTCTATGACTATTGTTTTGCATTGCATATAGTGCCTTCCACTTAGTCCACCGTGAGTCGTATGGATGTGTCCCGGTGCATAGTAGAAGGAAACTCCACTCCCAAATACTTGTATGTGGATGCAACTTCCACATTCCGCCTTGGTAATCGAAGGAGGGGACCCCTACCGACGTGAAGATGATATGAAAACCACCTTAGTCTTGGCCGGGTTGACGCCGCGCATATCGGTCGCCATGTATCGTGTCCGGGGCATCGAGATGTCGTTGCATGTCTGGCGGGTGTGTAAGCTAGAGGTCCACATCATCAAAGATATATTAAGCCCGATGATCCGATAGAGAAGGTGAGCTCCATCGCCCCCATTATCAGCAAGGCAGCTCTCCAATTGATCAATGTAAAGCCCAAACAATGTTGGGGAGAGAGGGCATCCCTGACGAACCCCGATACTACTATCAAATGGTTGGCTTATCTGCTGCAACCGACCCGAGCATCTTTCATATAGCCTGCACACTGCATTTTGCAATTCTACAGGAACCCCCAGCTGTTGCAGTCTTGCCCATAGTTTTTAAAGTGGAAATGCTTAGTGGTTTAGGGCACATTACTTATTTAAAACTAAGCAATAAAATGCTATTACAAACCAAATAAATAAACTATCATAAAGAACCATGATGCTTAACTGTGGTAACAAACTAGAATGATAAGTCATGTATAAGAATCACACCATGTAACTAGTAGTGGTTATTCAACACATTAACCCACTTAGTGACATCTCTTTTTTATAGTGGTTTCATGTAAAAACTAATGTGAAAAACTAATAGTGATTGTTTTTTGGGCGCCTTGTGTTAGGAACATTATCGTTTTCTAACGAATTTGCTCATGAATTATGTGGTGCAAGAGCCGATTTGGATGAGTCATTTTTGACTGCACATAGTCATTACTTCAATAGATTTCCATACGCATTACTTTCCAAAAGTAGTACTATCGCAATTACTCAAGCCCGGCTCGAGTAATGTGCAGCGTGTATGTTTGATCCAAAATTCGGATTGAACACACTGGTGTAAGTGTCTTAGGGTATAGATACTGTATAATCCCAAAATAACTTAGGGTCAATTCTGATCCAGAATTTGACTCAGAACTTTCCTTGCCTACAACAAGGTATGTAGAGATTTTATAACCAATGTCAATAAAGTAATCTAATGAAATTGTTAGAGTGAATCAAAACATTTAAATTGAAACATACAAACAAAAATCTTAATTTTGAAATGTATTACCTTGAAACCCCGAAGTATGACAATACCTATCATGCTTCTCCCTGGTCTGTGACCAGTAATAGATGGAATGTACCTTAAGCCCTAATGTGGCTAAGCGAATCCATGCAGGAGTAGTAATTCTACTACTAGATCTGGGAAATTAAGTGCATCCCCTTGATAGCTAGCTATCATAGAGAAATACAAAATGTATTTCGAGGAACATTGACTTATGAGAAACCCTGTTTCTTAATCCAAGTCAATTACTTGAACATGATTATAGCCCTTAGGTGAATTTCCCAAAATTCCGTCTAGGCCTAATCAGAGAAAGCCTCTGATACCACTGTTACGGCGCAAATTCACTAACCAAATTTTGCCCAATTGGGATCTGTCGCCCACACAGATCCCGGATCCTCCCTCGTTGATCAATATGGGACTGACCCAGCCAGTGTTCTTCACACCACAGCTACCGCAGATAGTTGAATCCCCTTGGTAAGTTACCCTGGGCGATTATCAATCATCTGCACAAAGACTCCTCTGGAGCAACCAACCGGCTACCTGCACAGTAGAACAGTTCGACCTCTGGAGGCCCTGGCCTTCTCTGAGATTACCACAGTAGAATCGGCATGCCCAATCGAAGATGTCTTCCAAGTTTCAACTCAAACAGATCTTTCTAACTTGTAGAATCGAAATCCTTCTTCCAGACCCAATTCCAGCTGCTGCATCAAATTCCTCATCCAGGCTTTATAATCAAGCCCATGGAGTTCACTACAATCCACTCTAGTTATAAACCGACCTGCCCATGCTTTGATTCGATCCGAATCATAGCTATTAACCCATCCAATCTATTAACGCCACATGCCCACTTAAAACTTTAATATTTAGCATAGCTAGCCTTTCATTTCCCTTTATTAATGTTTTTACCCCTAGTACCGATACTAGTTCTACTAACAACTTAGTTAGCCATACATTAATAAAGGTCTTCCGTGTCTACAACCTTTGCAAGCTCCCTGCGCACTAATACTTTCATGATGCAAGCATAGGCAAGTTAAGGATAAGTTTTGGGATTGAAAATTGACACACAGGTGCGTTTTGGGCAAAGAAGATCACCTGTAAAATTTCGGAGCATTTGGAGCAGCAAGCAACGAGTGGCGAATGATTTGGTCTGGGACAAAATCGTGCTTCCGTTGAAGCTCCATGCTCAGGCTGATCACGGGTCCCATGATCAGCCATTAAGGTCACAATGGGATTTTAATGGTTATTTTGGTTGGTTCTAAATAACCATTGAAGTTGACACCCTTGCTAGTTGAATTAGCATGATACAAGGGCCCAGGGCACTTGTCGGCAGTACCGAGTACTGCATTCTTGCAAACTGGGTTTGTATAAAGCGGGTGGTCACTCTAAAGTATTAGACATGCTGATAAAAGCACTAGAATTATAGGATTTTGGAAATCCAGTTGTAATTCTAGCGTAGGGTTTTATCTGAATATGTCTAATATGGTCTAATATTTCTTAAATATCCCAGATGTTTAATTTTCATTGGATTAATTTGTTTTCTTAGTTCATATATGCATCCACTAAAATGATGTTGTCACTTAGTATCACATTGTTAAAGAACTAAGGCTCTTAAATGACCCTATCATTTATGCAGTTAATCACAATTAATCCTCTAGGGAGTTAATCCCATTTGCACTATGTGCACTATGCATTACTTAGCAACCCAGCGTTTATTGTTTTCAACAATAAAGGCTTTATCAAGTACCCATTTGTTTGAAGGTTTATCCAAAACCCTTAACAAATATTTATACCTTAGCATAAAATTCCCGTTCGTATTTTACATAGTCGCATTGACTAATCCCCATACGAGAGAAAAAATCACAAAATTTGCTCGAAACCCTAAAAAAAACTACTTGTACCAACAAGTAAATTTTTATTCATTCACACAATTTTCGTGTATATGAGACGAGTTTAAGAGCTCCTATCAGCCTAGTCCCAATAAATTGGTCAATTTTTATCGGAAAAATTTGGACAATCCCAAACAGTATGTCCCCTCTTTCCACAGCTTATACAAGGTTTTTCCTGCAAAACAACATTCTTCATGCTCATACTGCCCTTACTCTTGGAATACCCGACATCATGTCTTATTTCACCATTAGACATGTGTCCTTCCAAATTAGTCGAACAACCCAGTTGTTCATTGCTTTTTAAGCAACTTTTAGGACTGCATATACAAGCATAGAATATTGCAGTATCCAAATCCCTTGGATGCAACCTTTTAAGCTTCATCTTAAGTGCAGTATCTCGTATACCATGCACAAAATATGCAACCTGCATTTCATCGTCCATGGGCTGGACACTGGCAAGTAACTTCCGAAGTTCTTGCTCATATGCCCTGAAATCCCTAGTTTGTTGCAGTTCTTGCAACTGATGATATGCAACGAGCTCCTTCCAACATTGAACAGCTCCCTTAGCTGGAACTTGGACAGAATTATTTTTGATAATTCCTTGTTCATTTTGTCCCGACTTGTTGTTCAATAGACCCTATCTTCCACTGAAGATGAGCAGAATTTTGAACTAACTCATGTATTGAAACACTTTTAAGTTCACGCTTTTCCACTTCCCAAGTGGTTTGAAAAGTAGTACTCTTTGCCATATTAGACATATCCAGATAAAACCCTACCTTAGAATTACAACTGGATTTCCAAAATCCTATAATTCTAGTGCTTTTATCAGCACGTCTAATACTTTAGAGTGACCACTCGCTTTATTGCGAACCCAATTTGCAAGAATGCAGTACTCGGTACTGCCGACAAGTGCCCCGGGCCCTTGTATCATGCTAATTCAACTAGCAAGGGTGTCAACTTCAATGGTTATTTAGAACCAACCAAAATAACCATTAAAAGCTAGTTTTTCCTAACATAACGGAGTTTAACCCCCTAGTGTGAAATGGCCCTTAGTATTACAAATTACAAAGGCAAACGAACATTATCAAACATGTAATTTCTGTAAAAAGTAATTTCTGATTGGAATTCGATGGCCGTTCTGGACCGTTGCCTAGGTTAGAGCAGAAGATGCTCCACAAAGGTATGGATCGACGCCTTATGATGCTCCACAAAAATAAGTCAGGGTTTTGTTAGCTCTATTTATCGTAGCTCTATCTCAGCCTTAATTAAGATCATATTCAAGATCATAGTTCCCGGCATCGCAGGATAATTTGAGTTGGATGTGGCTTAAGCAATTTGATCATTATATAGAATGCTGTTTTCAAAATTCAATGGCCGGTTTGGACCGTCGCCTAGGTTAGATCAGAAGATGCTCCACAAAGGTATGGATTGTCGTCTATGGTTAGGTCAGGAGGTAAATTAGGGTTTTTCTAGCTCCTATTTATCGTAGCTTTACCCAGCCTTAATTAAGATCATATTCAAAATTATAGTTCCCGGCATCACAGAATAATGACGTCCTGGCATTTGAGACGCGAGTTACCCTGCCATGCCATTTGCATTCAACATGTCTATTTGCCAGAGTTTGCTCTGTAATCTGGTGCAAGTTGATGTTTAGATGTGGTGGGGTCAGTTCTAGCTGCAAAGGCACGTGCAATGCATTCTTTAGTAAAAACCTCTGCATGACATGATTAAAACTTTTATCTAATGAACAGGGCCTGAGTGATAATTTCTCTGGTGCTAGCCTTTATATGGCAATTATACAGTCTATGGCTTTTAATTCGTCAACACAAAGGTATGCCGGTCTGTATGTCTCTTAAGTTGCCGGCTGCCTTCAATGCGTCAAATAAGAAGGGACGATTTGAACTCAATGCATCAGCATATGGCTATGACTCTTTTACATTAATTATTGGAATTTGAAAGACCAAAACGTCCCCCTTTGCTATGATGTAGGACAATAATGGTAGTCAATCCAAATTTTGATCTACGTACTTGCTGCTGATGTGTTGCAGAACCAAAAATTCTATATGAAAATGCAGCATTCTGTATCTCTAATGTGGCCACTCATCGCTCCTTCAGCCTGCCATTTCCTTCCTAGGTTTATCTTAATCAATTATTATCAGCACATAAGTTGCAAACTGGTAAAGAACGTATATGTGCTGGCACAAGATCAATTTTTGGTTCGTTTTTGAGGTTATGACTCTGCATATTGCTTTGTAAGCCTCCTATCTTTTCTTAGATTATAGGGTCTGTGATTATACTCAGTATAATAGTGTACCTCTGCATAGGCATCCTTTAAACTAGTGGCTAGATTGAGTATTATAGTTTGGCAGCTTCCCAATTCCAGGCAATTGCATCAGAATATATTTGTCATGTTTAGGGCTGTGCATATGCTCAGTATAATAGGATACCTCTGCATAGGGATCCTCTAAACTGTTGACTAAGCTTCCCAAGAGTACGGATGCAATAGAATTGACAATTCCTCATTGGAACAATCAACTATCCATTTGGCATTATTTAATTTGTTTGTTTGAAATTATTTTCTCGGTTTAGGCTTAGCGTGATTTAGCTGAATTATGTTAAAAATTAGTTGCTTGTGTCCTTTCAAAAAAGTCTCGTCGCTTCCAACTTCAAGAAAGTCATGTAGTGGACCCTCAGCCTGCCGTAACCTGTTGCAGTCTTGTCCGCTAACTTTCTTCGTATTTTGTTTGGTGGGTAATGCCTAACTATCTAGTTCTTTTTTATTGTAACTTCAACTTTTAAGATACTTGTTTGAGGATTTCTTATTACGCTTATAGACGATATCATGTTACGCATATGTAGGTTTTTGCAGGCAGCTTAATTGGGTGGAAGGATTATCTCCTAAGGATCTTTATTCTGGTTTAAATGGAAACCTTGCTGGAGTTCTACCGTAAGTGCTTTCTTGTTTATTTACAGGTTATAAATTTCCATAAAAAACTCTATTTTACTTTGTATCAAAGGCATGACCGTATGAAGAATCATATTATTTTAGATAACTTATGAAACAAGGCAAACAATTGTTAGGACTGCTAAGAACATCCACATCCGCATGAATTTTTGGTGCTTATGATAAGCAGGTTTGCGAATGCATCATATTTTGCTCGAATGTTTAAGCACGAACGCAAGGGAAGGAGGCACAGAGAAGGAGGACCTTAAGTGAAGTTATTTATGCCCTTCAGAACTTCGTAGGAAGTAAAGGATTATAGATGGCACAGGCGAGTGCTATTCTATCAGGGGTTCAGAGGGGCCTTATATCCTATGCCTGGAGGCAATTGAACTTGACTAACTAATTGGTTGTGTACGAACCTGTCAAGCAGAAGCTATTCAAAAAATTTCCAGAGAATTTTAGTTCAATTGCTGGATCGAACCTCTTGTGTTTTCCTGTCATTACATAGTTTAGTACATTGGTTGTTCTTACTTGGTAAAACTGGCCCTTGAAACCAATACATGATTTAAATTGAAATTCTAGTAAGAAAAGAAACCACATCTACTAGCAGCTTTAAAAATTCTTGCTTTTAAATAACCATGATATATGATGAAAGCAACAATAATTGAGGGCCCAGTACAAGTGCATAGTACAACTACATACAGTCCCAGATATGGTGATATGCTTGCACACACTGTTTACTACGACAATGGTACAGATTTATGTAGATGAGACTGAGATGCTGGTTTCTAGTGGGCAGAGAGGATAAGCTGCTACTCAATAGTACAGAAACGGTCGAGAGAAACGGCCTCTCAGCCATACAGTCCAATGCAATGAGAACATCAATGCTTTGTGAGGGAGGAGATGTTTAAAGATTATTTACATTTAACTTTAGCTTGTCTCGTTGGGAGTTATGATGACGCATATTGCTTTTTTCAGAACTTGAGCATGGAGCGACCTGCTATTGCTGAAAGTTTACGAAAACTTAAGAGTAAGAAGTAAGAATTCATTGTCGTAGGGGTTTAATTGATGAAGGCTATCATCGTTTTGATTCTATGTTACAAGATTATCTCTTTAGACCACTAGCAGAGCATTGCAGATGCATGCTTTCGCTTTTAAGCAGAGCATGGCAAATAGATGAAGTCAAGGACTTTTTAATAAAATACCTGATTTGGTGAGTTGGGCTGAATTCTTAGGGTGTTTTGAGTGTCACGAGAAGAATGCACCTTAGATCATATGTTTGATGAATTCTGGGCAGATAAGAAACAATTCTTATGAATTATTTGGAGTTCTATGATAAACAAATAAAAAAACGATTCAGTCAATTAACGATCATCTTCAGGAAGGCAAGTTGCTTGCTGCTTATGGAAGTCAGGCTTGTTTCAATAAATTAAAATCATGAATGATATTAGGCTGTGCCATTGGTTTAGTGGCTGTGTTTCCAGCTCAGAAATAAGATCGCATACTCTCTGTGTCTCTAACTGCCAACTGTGGCAAATAAGAACCTCCTTCCTTTCTAAAATTCTTCATCAAGTATTCTGTTTGATCTCTCATAACCTGGGCATTACAGTTTGATATTTAAATTTTGGTGTGTCAAATCATTTCCTAAAATCATTACAAAAGTCTTGTTGGAGACTTTAATGCTTGTACTAGAACTTGAAAGTCTAAGGTCGATCTAGAACTTGAAAGTTCTATTTTAAACAAGCCACTTTTTGAAGGGAAATTTATTGACTTCCTAGATTGAGGAGTCTTCTGGGGCGTGGGGTTCAATTCTCCAATCTTTTTTTAGGTGCCTTACTGCAGCTGTTTAATCTAACTTTCAACGTACACAATGGATCTTTGTCACTTCTTCATAGTAAATTTTATGTTTACGGAACTTTGTCACTTCTTCATAGTAAATTTTATGTTTACGGAATCAGAGCTTTCCTAATATGCACTTTCAAATGCCAAGTATAATGATTTCAGATTTAAGCTTTTCATATTTGCTGATCGTACTCAATTATAGGTCGTAGAACTCTTGTATTTCTCCAGGGAACTAGAGGCCTTTTGGCTTTGGAGTAACAGATTAAGAAAATCAAGGAACTGCATACCTCCTATGTGGTGTAAGAGAATCATCTTCTCCAGATGATGGTCTAAGAGAATCATCTTCTCCACATGATGGGCTGATGGCACTTTGGTTACAAATGGGATGCAAGGACATCCCATATTTTGGTACGCCACCATATTAGAACATATTCTACTTGTCAGCGATTTGTACATGGTTCTCAATTCTCGATCTCGTAACTACCATATTGAACTACATAAGAGAATAAATAAAAAGTATTGAGTCAATCTACCAATAGAAAACTTGGAAGCTCTAGTATTGTGTTTGACTTGAAAGCTCTACTATTGTAGCATTCTTAACAATCACCTCAGCAAAATATGACTGAATACGATTGTTGCAAACAATGCTCTGTCATGATTACTACCATCTCGGAACCACAGCGGCAATCTCGGAACCACAGCGGCAGCGCCTATAGCTAGCTCCATCATACAGTCCGGCGGAGTAGATGCAAGAAGGAAGGACGAAAAAGTTTTGCTGCCACGATTCATAGGCCTATATGTGCACTAAATATTAATTTCCCCCCCTTTTTTTTGTTTTTGTTATTTATACAAGCCACCTCACCATGCCACCTCAAAATTTTTGATAATGATATACTTAATTGCTTATGCCACTTCACGATGTAGCATTAAATGCGAATACTATACTGGCTAAACGAGAGTTATCGATGCAACACATTGGACGGCCGAGATGGACCCAACCTAAGCTACCCCTTTCTACATAGAGATTTTAGTGTCGCTGCATTTAGTGTCGCTGCATGGGCCGTCGATCTTAGATCTGGATGGTCCAAGCAGCGACCCAAATCTCTATGTAGAAGGGGCAGATTATATAATTGAATATATATATCAGATACTAGATGTATATCTGACTGCCTGGCTGGCCACCTATAACGTCCACGTGACGATTGGACGGCCGTGATCGGTTGGGTTGTTTGCATGGACTTGGGTATATGTAGTCATATTTGATCGATGTAGTGACGTGGTGAAATGTTCGTTCCGACTCTGGAGATGTTGTGGTGATGGAGATGTTGTGGTGATGGGTACGGGCAATTGCGGCTGAGCGGAAGGTGCTTTGGTGGCTTGGAGTGCTGTGTGATGGCTTCTCAGGCGGAGGTATGTATACCTTGGTATTAGACTGTAGACCGGCTGCCTGCCATAGATGGAGGTATGTAGAGAAGCTTGAATTACCGAATCCAAGCCTGTTGACATTTTGCTTGCCTATTACATATATGGAGATAGAATTAAAGTAGATAATTCCGGGCTGTGGGCGCGACAGAGGTCGTATGGAAAGGTACCTTTGTGTATGATAATTTATTGATTACGATGTTATCATCTCAATCCCAGATTTTCGCAAGGCTGAAGCAGCAGGAATTAACACCAGCAGTAGAAATAGCAAAACGGCAAGTCTTACCTTGATTAATTATTGTGATAATGAAGAAATGCCATTGCTTCTTTTGATTATGGAGAGCTGTATTCTGATCATTATAAAGAGAAACATAGGGGCAATGTTTTAGAGACAAGTTGTTGTCGACGAGGCCAACCTAATGATGCTATTATGAGCGTATGAAACCTTGAAAATGCCGTGCCTTTATATGATTTTGCTCTATGGTATCTTGATTGCATGTGTTGGCCATGGAAACAAGCTAAGAAATTAATGCCGAGAACATGTGCATAGGTGCTTAGTTATGATTCTGCTCTATGGTGGTCACATTTTTATAAACAGGCACATAGAGGCAACTTCTTAGAGATAAGTTATTGCTGTTTAACATGTACAGTTGCAGACGATGTCACTAGGCCAACGTAATCATGATACTATGAATGTATGAAGCCTCAGGAACACTCTGACTTTAAAAGATATGAATGCATAATTTTGATTCTCCTGTATAGTAGTTTAATTGTATGTGTTGGCCATGCGCAAAATAAGAAATGAATGCTGATAACATGTGGATATTATTGCTTACACTTTGCAGTGCACTTATACACCGGTTGTTTGGTGCATTCCTTTGTCTTGGGCATGGAAGCAAGCTAAGAAATCAATGCCGAGAACATTTACTTGCAGGGTTGTACAAGAATTGGGATTCTACTCTATGGGATCTTAGTTATATATATCCATGCAAGCAAGGTAGAAAATTAATGTTGATTGGTGATTGGAAATCCATGCACCCAGAGAAAGATAACCATAAGGAAGAAGCGACATAGAGATAGAATTAAGCTATACAATTCTGGGCCGTGAGAACTACAAAGGTGCTTTGTGTATGGTCACTTATTGTATTTCTTTCTGTTATTGCAGAGTTGGACAAGTTGCCTCTGCCAGTTGAAAGTAATAGAAATTATCCTGTCACCATCTTGATTCCAGGTTTGAAACGATGAGTCTTGCATTAAAGTTATGGGTAATCTTTTGCAAACAAGTTATAGGACATTGTGCCTTTAAAAGTTATAGATACTTAGTTATGATTCTGTTCTATGGCATTTTAATTCTGTGCGATAGAGAAATAAGCACAGGGAGGAAGCAATGGGCATGGTTATTATTCTACCCTGTGGATCTTAATTATATGTGCTCTATGGCATTTTAGTTGTGTGTGTCGGTGATGCAAGCAAGATAGGAAATTAATGCTGAGAACATGTGCACAGATAATTAGTTGTAGAATAAAGGTTTGCCAGCCAAGGAAAAGCATCCATCCAGACAGAAACAGACACGGAGAGGAGGCAATAAAGATAGTGTGCCTTAGGGATCTTAGTTATATGTGTCAGCCATGCATGCAAAATAAGAAATTAATGTCAATTGGCCACCAGAAACCCATCTATCCAGAGTGCCTAATTATGATTTTGCTGTATGGTACTTTAATTATATGTGTTGGCTAGGTTGTACCAATGTGCACTGCACTTATACACTAATTGTATAAGAATTATGACACCTGATTAAGGGCTTGATCGGTCAGCAGAAATCGATCCGCTCAAAAGAATATAGGCACAGAGGAAAAAGTAATATAAGGATAGAATTAGGCTGGTGGTGTAATATGGTGTTATGATTCTGTGCTATGGCATTTTGATTGTGTGTGTTGGTGTTACAAGCAAGATAGAAAATTAATGCTAAGAACATGTACACAGATGGTTAGTTGGAGAATAGGGGGTCTGTCAGCCAGGGAAAACCATCCATCCAGATAGTTATGATTCTGCTCCGTAGAGCCTAATTATATGTGGTGGCCATGCAGGCAAAATAAGGAATTAATGCCGATTGGTCAACAAGAAGGTGCTTCTGCTTTATGGGATCTTAACTATATGTGTTCATGGAGGCAAGATAAAATAGTGATGCCAATTGTTCATTAGAAATTCGTGCACCCAGATTGGGAATCTAAGTTCCAGCTGTCTTATACAATTGATTAAAGGCCATAAGAAATGAATGCTGAGAACATGTGGACTGTTTGGCACACTAGCTAGTTGTTTAAATCCTTCCAATATATGATAATTGCTTGGTACATTCCTTTGTATGTAAAATAGCTCGGCGGCTGTTATTTAGTCTCTTATGATTCTGTGCTATGGCATTTTAATTGTATGTGCTGGTGTTACAAGCAAGGTAGGAAATTAATGCTAATAACATGTGCACAAATGATTAGTTGTAGAATAAGGGGTCTGCCAGCCAGGGAAAACCATCCATCCAGAAAAAAATAGGCATGTGGACGAAGGAATGAAGATAGTTACGATTCTGCTCTGTGGAGCCTAATTATATGTGCTGGCCATGCAGGCAAAATAAGGAATTAATGCCGATTGTCAGCAGGAAGGCGTTTCTGCTTTATGGGATCTTAGTTATATGTGTTCATATAGTAATGCCGATTGGTCATTAGAAATTCGTCCACCCAGATTGGGAGTCTAAATGAATGTCGAGAACATCCAGATAGATGCTTGATTATGCTTTTGCTCTATGGAGTCTTAATTATATGTGCTGGCCAGGCTGTAATGATGTGAGTCGCATCTATTCTTACACTTTGGAGTGCACTTATACGCTGGTTATTTGGTGCCTTTGTTTAAATACTTCCAATATATGATAGTTGCTTGGTACATTCCTTTGTATGTAAAATAGCTCTGCGTTTGTTATTTAGTTCAAATGTTTATTGAACATTCCTTATGCATTTTTTCCGCAGGTCAGTGTTCTCATGGTTTTTTTACAACTGAGGAATGCTATCAAAGGATATATATTTTGAAGCTTAGCTACACACTATTTGAGGTAATAATCTAGGAAGTCTGTGCATTGTTATTTTGTTGCAAAAAAATATTTATACCTCTAGTTAAGAAAGACAAATTGTTAGCTAGTGTGTACATTGGAAATAACCAGTGGAGTGAAATAAAAAATATAGACGTATTACTTTACGTGCCGTAATAACCGTAATAAGATATTGGCTTGCATTAAAAGGTGCATTAGAACATGATCTTCTGTTAGAATGGGAAGAAGAAAAACAGAGGGAATAAGTGTCGAGGAGAGAGAGAAGAAGGATAAATTAAACGAAAAGCGCGGAAGGAAGTATGCTGAATTGCCTGAGGCGAAGAAGAATGAACTTAGACAAAAAGGTCGAGAATATGCAAGCAAGCGTAGGAGGGTAAATTCTGAATGTCAGACTGAAAGAGAGGGTAAGCAGGGTAGTGTCAGCTTTCATGGAGGTACGCCATTACATGAAGATACCGCTAAGGTTACACTTTGTAGGTAGGATATAATCCCACCTTAGGTTATATAATAGCTGCAATAGTGCATGCAAACAACAATGTAACAATAGATCCTCGATCAGCTGTATTGTGGTTACATAATGATAGTAGGCCAATTTATATGAGCATCTTGGATCCATTATATGAGCCTTTGCAGTATCCATTGCAGTATCCGCTGCTGTTTCCACATGGTACTCCTCGCTGGGACCACATAGTATTGGACATCTATCCCAAATAGATTGGTAAAGATGTAGGTTAATGCAAGAAAAAAGACTAGTAATAGTGCCCAGTGTTAGACTTATGCTGGCACAGTGATGACGTCACACTGCTGACCTGTCAGTGCACGCCTATTGCTGATGTGGCACTGCACGCTTGTTGCTGACATGGCATTCTTATATAAGCCACAGTCAGGCAGTTACTAGGTGCTAGTGGTCCTAGTCGTCTATCTTTTTGCTTTCTTCAACCATGTATTACTTTCAAAAGCTTTCATGGTATCAGAGCGGGGCATGGTCCGGAGATAGCATCTAGGTATTTTTGGATTGGAGTCGGATTGGTGCTGCCTTTTTGGCAAAGCAATTTTCGTCCAATTTTGAACCTGTCGTGAAGAATTTTTTGCTATTTTTAGACAAAAATTCTGTCACCCTGGCTTTTTTCTGAAAGATATCCAAATTCCGGCACGTTTTTGCCGTTCTTGGTGTTCGTCTCAGTCATTTAGCCGAAATCATAGTAAAAGCTTTACGATCTCTTGATCTTTAGCTTTCTTGACACGTTTGTCATACATTTGGTCTGTTTCTCTCAGATTTGATTTGATCATGGCTGCCATGCATTCTTGGAAGTTTGTAGCAGCAAATTTGCTTGATGGAGACAATTATTATCCTTGGCAAGATAATTTAGAAATCAATCTTCAGTTGAATGATCTAGGAGATGTGCTTCTGCCTACATGGTCTCCTCTTACTCCAGAAGACCAAAAGAAGGATAGTCTTGCATTATATATGTTGAAAACTACTGTTTCAGATGCTTTTAAGAGAGATCTTAGAGGTATTTCCAGTTTTAAAGATGCTTTTCTCTTTCTTCAGCAAACTTGTGTCCAAAAAGGAGCTGGTCAGCAGTTAGCAATTAAGGCTAAGATGAATAGTCTTAGATTGCAAGATTGTTCTAATATGAAAGATTATATAGAACAGCTGAAGGCGCTAAAGGAGAAGTTATTTGGAGCTGGTGGAACTATTGATGATCCCACCTTGATCATGCATGCTTTGCAAGGCTTGACCAGAGATTACAAGAGTATTTCTGATTATTATAAGATGAAGGCCAAGATCAAGATTCCTTTTAGTCAGTTTCAGCAGCAACTACTTGATGCAGAACTTGAAAACAAAAGGTATGATCAACTTGAGTCAGCTCATTTTTCAAAGGTTCAATCTCTTCCTAGTGTTTCAAAAACTTTGCCTCCATCTTTGCCTCCCACAACTTCCGTGGCTGCCACAGTTTCTAAATCCATGGCTGCCCCAGTTTCTCAACCCTTTCTTTGCTGGCACTGTGGCAAGAAAGGTCATTATAGGAAAGATTGTAGGCAATTGCAGAAAGATTTGGCTCAATATCTTAAAGATCAGGCACAAAAATCTTCTGATCAGACCTCCAAACATCCGGTAACAACTCCATCACCGATTTCTTCATCCGTTCCTTCATCACTTCCTACACAAGAACTTTCTGCTCAAGTTTCTACTATGTCTGTTCAAGAAATTGAGACTGAGTTTCTTAATCTAGCAGCAAAAAATTTACCAGAAGATGCTTGGCTTGTTGATTCTGGAGCTACTAAGCATTTGGCAGGCAAAGCAAATCTTCTTTCAGATGTAAAGTCCTATGATCAAACAGTTGTGAAAATGGCGGATGGTAATCTTGCTCACTCCAAAGGAAAAGGTACTGTCAGGTTTCAGACAGATCAATGTACTTCACTCACAATTGAGGATATCATTTTGGTACCTGGCCTCTTAGTAAATCTATTGAGTGTTTCGGAATTTGATCGAAGAATGGGATATTCAGTTATTTTTACAGATGGGGAAGTTCATGTTACTCAAAAGAATCCTCTCAAGTTTGTAGATCTGCAAACCCTCACTCCAGTAGCTCGTGGACATTTGAATGATGAAGGCCTTTATATTTTGAATAACAACACCAATTCCTTAAGTGTGGAGTCCTCTTTAGTAGCAGCAGTTCCCAAGACTTTGGAGACTTTATGGCATGACAGGTATGCCCATATTTCTGTTGGTGCTCTAGGGTTTGCTTCTAAGTTCAAAATGGTTGAAGGCTTACCATTGCTTAGTGGAACTTCGTTGGATTGTTGTGCTTGCAGACTTGGAAAGCAAGTCCAAGCTGCATATCCATCACATGCTGAATCTCGGGCTACTAAATCTTTGGAACTCATTCATGCAGACATTTGCTATATGCCTATTGAGTCTTTAGGAGGCAGCAGGTATTTTTTAGTACTTGTTGATGATTTCAGCAGGTATACTTGGGTTTATACACTTAAACTCAAGTCTGATGTCTTCCATAAATTCCAAATTTTCAGTGCTTTAGTCGAGAAAGAGTTCTCTACTCCTATTAAAGCCCTTCGTACGGATAATGCTTCCTATTAAAGCCCTTCGTACGGATAATGCGGATAATGCTGGCGAATTTCTCTCGGGACAGTTTCAGCAATATCTTGATACTAAAGGTATTCATAGGCAACTTATTGTTCCTTATGCTCATCCACAAAATGGGGTGGCTGAGCGCAAGAACAGAACCCTTCTGGATTTGGCACGTAGTATGATCAAGCATAAACAATTACCTCTTGATTTTTGGGCTGAAGCCATTAAAACAGCAGTTTATATCTCTAATAGAGCACCTACTAAGTCCTTAAATTTGAAGACTCCTTTTGAGGCTCTTTATGGAGTTAAACCAGATGTCAGCCATTTCCGAGTATTTGGGTGTTTGGCTTATGCCATAGTTCCAAGAGAGCTCTTACAAAAACAGGGTAAACTAGCTGATAGGGCTCTCAAGGTTATTTTCATTGGTTATCCGGATAATATGAAAGGGTGGAGGTGCTATAATCCCCTTACTAAACAGGTTTTCTCATCTCGAAGTGTTCAGTTTGTTGAAGACGCAGTCTATTCTTCAGATTTTTATGATATCACAACTACCAGCTATGACCAAAATCTTCAAACTTTGTTTGAGGTAAGATCTTTCAATAACTCCAATTGTTTGACCGACTCTGTTTCTGTACCATCAGCTTCTGTTTCACCAACAGCCTGTTGAGTGGAGAAGATGATCTGAACAGCAAAACACTATGGAGAGAAGAGGAGACGCACCAAGTAACAAAGGAGGAGCAAGAAACTTGTGTATTACCCTAACTCATAAGGTGTACATATATATATGTGCCACGTCCTCATGTTGGGTGGCAAATAGGGAAAAGGGTAAAGAATGGGGGGACCCATGGGCTAATATAAAATGCCCCATGGGGTACAACGTTAAGTTACAACTTTATATATCACATTATACTATTCTAACACTCCCCCTTAATGTGATATTCCAGACTCCTCTTTCCTCACGCCAAGAGCCAACCTGAAATCTTCAAACTTGGCTTTTCCTAATGGTTTTGTGAAGATATCTGCAATCTGATCTTCTGACCTGCAGTATTGGATATCAATTTCTCCATTCTCAACTTTTTCTCGTACAAAATGGTAGGTAGTCTCAATGTGCTTAGTTCTGCCATGGAAAACAGGATTGTTTGCAATGCGTATGCTGCTCATATTATCAGTGAAAATGCAAGTGGGTCTGCTGTCATTGATCCCAATTTCTTCCATGAACTTTTGAATCCAAACGGATTCACATGCTGCAATGCTACAACCTTTATATTCTGCTTCAGCAGTGCTAATTGCAACAGTGCTTTGTCTCTTACTTTTCCAAGTTACAGCACCATTTCCAATTGAGAATGCATAACCACTTGTGGATCTTCTCGTGTCCACACAACCAGCCATATCAGAGTCTGTGTATCCAACTACATCAAGCTGACTATTTGATTCATACAAGATACCAAAATCATGTGTTCCCTTGATGTATCTCAGCACTCTCTTAGCAGCAATCCAATGTGTTTGAGTAGGATTAGCCAAAAATCTACTCAATACTCCTACCGCAAATGATATATCAGGTCTGGTCACAGTGAGATAGTTCAAGCTTCCTACTAATGCCCTGTAGAGTGTTGCATCAAATGATTTTGCACCTTTCTCATGGGCAGAAAGTTTAATGCCAACCTCCATTGGCGTAGAAGCTGGTTTGGCAGTCTCCATGTGGAATTTCCTTAGTAGATCTGCTGCATACTTTTTCTGACAAATAAAAATTCCATTGGCAGCCTTCTTCACTTCAATGCCCAAGAAGTAGTGTAACTCTCCAAGATTTGTCATGTCAAAGTACTCTCCAAATTGTTTTATCTCATGTTGAATCAACTTGAGAGAACTGCCCGTGACAATGAGATCATCTACATATACTACAATCAAAGTAATGTCATCACCATCATGCTTAATGTAGAGGCTAGAATCTGCACTGCTCCTTACAAAGTTTTTGCTCAATAAGTAACTATCAAGTTTGGAATACCAAGCCCGAGATGACTGTTTTAGCCCATATAATGCTTTGTTCAGTTTGCAAACAAAATCGTTACCTTCGTGCTTGTATCCGGGGGGTTGCTCCAAATAGACCAACTCCTTGAGCTCTCCGTTCAAGAAAGCGCTTTTCACATCAAGTTGATACAACTTCCATCCAAATTGAGCTGCAAGCGATATGGATAACCTCACTGTTTCCATTTTGGCTACCGGAGCATAGGTGTCTAAGTAATCTTCCCCTTCTCTTTGAGCAAAACCTTTTGCCACCAGCCTGGCTTTGTGCCTTTGAACAGTTCCATCTGCATTATACTTTAGCTTATAGACCCATTTACATCCAATGACGTTTCTATTCTTTGGTCTTGGTACCAATTCCCATGTATTGTTGACTAGTATGGATTTGTACTCCTCATCCATTGCGTCTTTCCATTCCTTAGAATGTCTGGCATCTTCAAATGAAATGAGTTCATGAATATTGGCAAAATTGCATTGATGAGCTGCTGCGCTTGTTTCGGACTCAATACTGCCTTGACTTCTTGTAAATGGCCTTTGTGCCCAAGGTGCCAGATGAGTAGTAGGGGCTGATTTTGCATTCAGCTGAGTTGCATCAGACTTTGCCGTTGGCTTTTCACCAATATCTTCTTTTGCTACTTCCTTACCAGCTCTCCTTTCATAGGTAAGCACTTTATCGGGCCAAACTCTTGGTTGACATTGAGGTGTAACAGGCCTGTTTTGATCTGATGCTTCATCTTGCTGCCATTTAAGTGGAAATTCAAATATTTCCTCCTCTTGCTCTTGCTGATCAGTGACTGATATTGGACCGGCAGCGTTCTCATCAAACATCACGTCACGTGAGACAATTATTTTCTGCTTAGCAGGATCCCATAATCTGTAGGCCTTAGCCCTCAAACTATACCCAAGCATGGTGCAAACTCTTGCTTTGTCATCAAATTTCTTCCTGCCATCCTCCTTAAAGACATGCGCATATGCTTTACATCCAAATACACGCAAATGATTCACACCTGGCTTTCTTTTGTAATAAACCTCGTGTGGAGTCTTTCCATCTAGAACTCTCGTCCCTGCTCTATTCAGCAAATACACTGCAGTGAGTACTGCTTCAGCCCAAAACGATCGCGGCATCTTCCATTGAGCCATTAGGCAATTTGCCATTTCGCAAATTGTCCTATTGCGCCTTTCTACTACTCCGTTTGTTGTGGAGAGCGAGGCGTTGTCAATTGCCTTTTGATCCCATTGTCTTCACAAAATTGTTCAAACTTTGTGGACAAAAATTCTCCTCCATTATCAGTCCTTAACGTGAGTATTTTCTGCCCTGTTTCAGATTCCACTTCTTCCTTGAAGACTTTGAAATGATAAAAGGCCTCTGATTTTGTTTTCAGAAAATAAACCCACATTCTTCTTGAGTAATCGTCCACTAACAAGAAGAAATATAAGGATCCACCAATGGATTTTGTTGGCATAAAGCCGCAAAGGTCAGCATGCACTAATTCCAAAGGTTTTTGCGCTCTATATTCAGATTCTTGAGGAAACGGAACCCTATGCTGTTTTCCAAGAACACAAGGCTCACAAACCTGTTTTTCATCATGTATTTGAGGTAAACCATGCACATTTTCTTGCTGGGAGAGCGTGCGCAAACTTCCATAACTGATATGGCCATATCTTTTGTGCCAAATCTCTGATTGGCTGCTGCTACCTGCTACTATATTGGCCTGATTTTGGGCAGGGACAATCTCCATTTTATATAGATTGCCTTCTCTTCTTGCACGAGCAATCACCTTCATCTTTCTTATCATCTTCATGAATTCTTCACTTGGCTGAAAAATTATTGCTTCGTCTTCATCAAAGAAAACCTTGAAACCCTTACGAGTAATGCAAGCAACAGAAAGCAGATTCCTCTTCAAATCCGGTACAAGTTTGACATTTTGAAATGTCACAATGGCATCTCCTTCTCCTTTCACCCTTACATTTCCATTCCCTTCTATTGCTAGCGAGGAATCATCTCCCAAAAGGATTTTGTCTCCATCATACTTTGTGAATTTTGAGAAAAGGGATTCATCACCTGTTACATGAGTCGAGCAGCCACTATCCAAACAAGCAACGCACCTATCAGACTTGTATCTTACATGATCGACTTCATCTACGAACATTGCAAAATCTTGTGCAGCCATAGGGGTTTTCTCCTTTGAGCTTGATGTCGACCCTTCTTCAAGGTAATGCGACTCCTTTTCAAGTTTCATTTTCAATATACTCCTTTTTAGAGGGCAATCATTTACCATATGGCCAACTTCATCACAACAATAGCATTTGATATTTTTGTTGGAGTATGAACTCCAACGTTCGCCTCTCCCTCTACCTCTATTTGTACGGCCTCTTTCATGATCTCTTCCTCGTTGAGCTTCTCCTCGTTGAGCCACTCCTCGTTGAGCCTGATAAGATTGAGAATCATTTTTGGGAGTACCTTCTTCTTGGTGTTGGAAATTTCTCCAATTTCCTCGACCCCTGCTCCCCCTTCTTCTTGATTGGCTGAAATTCCTTCTTGATTGGCTGAAATTAACCTGCTCCGTTTGTTCCAAGATTTGTGATCTCAAAACTTTCTGTTGTAGGGCTGCTGCAAGCTCTTCGAAGCTAGGCTCACTCTCCCGTGCTTGAAAAGCATCAAGGAAGTGCTCATATTCAGGTGCTCCTTGATATATGGCATTTAGGAGCTCGGCCTCTTCAACTTCAACTCCAATAGAAGCCAATTGTGCAGCGATTTCTGTGATCTTCGCAATGAAGTCACTCACATCTTTACATTCTCTTAACTTTAGACTGTTAAGCTGATTTCTTAACAGCTGCTTCCTTGTATGATTCTTGGTCTCATAGATTTGCTGAAATCTGCGCCAAGCTTCACTAGCACTTTTCACTCCAAGTATGTGCCTTTGCATGGAATCATCCACTGCAAGTTTGATGAGCAGCAGAGCCTTTTTGTTCAACTCCTCCCATTTGTCATCTTCATTTTGGTCTTCACCAGCTACTACATCCCAAACTCCAGCAAGATCAAGTGCCAAAGTCATCTTCTCCTTCCAAATAGAGTAGTTCTTGCCTTTAAGCAAGAACTTTTCATTCATGAACACCTTTTCCAGGCTGTCCATTGTGAAAAACACAAGCCTCTTCTAATCAAAGCCACAAATCTGCAAACCCCTACTCTATCTTCAACATGCAAGGCAATATGCAAGCTGCTGCAAGAAATCTTTCAGATTTTGCACTCAAGGGCTGCTTTTAGCTTGGTTAATGCTGCATGCAACTCTCCATAACAGAAGAATGCTTAAGAATGCTTCTCTCTAGGCTCAAACAGAAGTTAGGGTTAAAATCTGCTCTGTTTTTCACAAGGCAGAAAAACCTTCCCAAAATACTTCCTCTCCTGCACAGAATGAAGCACCCAAGGATGAAACACCGCTCTGATACCAAATGTTGAGTGGAGAAGATGATCTGAACAGCAAAACACTATGGAGAGAAGAGGAGACGCACCAAGTAACAAAGGAGGAGCAAGAAACTTGTGTATTACCCTAACTCATAAGGTGTACATATATATATGTGCCACGTCCTCATGTTGGGTGGCAAATAGGGAAAAGGGTAAAGAATGGGGGACCCATGGGCTAATATAAAATGCCCCATGGGGTACAACGTTAAGTTACAACTTTATATATCACATTATACTATTCTAACACAGCCTCCTTACCTCTTGTTTCTTCTATTCCATCTGCATTACCTATCTCATTCCAACAGTCCACTATTCCTTCTTCTCCTCCTTCATTACAGCCAGATGTTCCAGCTTCTCCTAGTCATATTTCACCTGATTTGCAGCCTTCTCCATATGCCCAGTTTGAACCATTGGATTATGTTGAGCCTGTATTGTCTCCATCTTCAACTCCATTGTCTGTTTCTCCACAAAATCAGGTTGATTTCTTGAGTTATCAGGCTGGGATAGATGGAACCCTACGCAGATCTCGCAGATTAGCAGGTTATCCTCCTTTGGAAGTTTCTTGTAATTTTGCTTTGATGGCCAAAATACAAGACTACAAGGAACCTACTACTTTTTCTCAAGCTGCTAAAGATTCTCATTGGCTCCAAGCTATGCAGGATGAAATTGATATGCTTCATAAGCAAAATGCATGGGAGTTAGTTCCTAGGCCATCTGACACAAATATTATTGGTGCAAAATGGGTCTACAAGACCAAATTTCATTCTGATGGCTCCTTATCCAAATACAAAGCTCGTCTTGTGGCCAAGGGTTTTACACAGCAGGAGGGGTTTGATTATAATGAAGTTTTTGCTCCCGTTGTTCGTCTGGATACTTTGCGTGCTGTCCTAGCCTTGGCAGCATCCAAACTTTGGCCTGTTTATCAACTTGATTTCAAGTCAGCCTTTCTTAATGGAGATTTAGAAGAGGATATTTACATGCAGCAGCCACCAGGTTTTCAAGATCCTACATATCCACATTATGTTTGTAAACTCAAAAGAAGTTTATACGGTCTTAAGCAGGCGCCAAGATGTTGGCATCAGAAAATTAATTCTTTTCTTTTAAGTCTTGGCTACCAAAGGTCACGGGCAGATTGTAATCTTTATTACAAGACCATTGGTTCTCGAGTTTCTATTCTTCTCTTATATGTTGATGATATGGTACTCACAGGAGATGCAACGGATCTTATATCAAGTACCAAGCAGTCTCTTAGCACCAGCTTTGAGATCACAGATTTAGGTCTTATGCATTATTGTCTGGGACTAGAAGTTTGGCAGCAATCTCATGGAATCTTTCTTGCTCAACAGAAGTATATTAATGAGGTACTTCATAGGTTCAACATGGCAGACTGTAAGTCGTCAAAATCTCCTCATGATCCAGGCAATGTCTTAACTCTTGATTCTGAACAAGAAAATGTAGATGCAACTCTCTATAGGCAGCTGGTTGGAGCACTTCTTTTTATTACTGTTACTCGGCCAGACATTGTTTACATTGTGGGAGTGTTAACAAGGTTTATGCAGCGTCCTAAACAGTCTCACTGGCGAGCAGCTAAGAAGGTCCTTAATTATCTTCAAGGGACTGCAACCGAAGGCATTCACTATATGAGTAATTCTTCTCCTCAATTGCTGCTTTTTGCAGATTCAGATCATGCCACTAGTGATGTTGAGTCTCGAGATCTCTTTTTGGGTTTGTCTCATTTTTTGCTGGTAATCCTGTTACATGGAGTTCTAAAAAGCAGGATACTTGTAGTATTAGTACTACGGAAGCCGAACTTAAAGCCATGGTTACTGCAGTCCAAGAAATGATGTGGTTGGTTCATTTATATGAAGATCTTGGCATCAAGAACACACCAGCTTATCTTTACTGTGACAATGAGGGAGCTATTTGTCATGCTAAAGATTCCAAGTGGCATCATCTTACAAAACACTTGGATATCAAAGTCTGCTTTGTTCGAGAAGTTCTTGACAGTGGCTCTATTTCTCTTTTTCATTGCTCTTCTCAAGATCAAGCAGCAGATGGTTTTACCAAACCTCTTGTGGGCAAACGCTTACTTGATATGAAGCAACTTTTACATGTCTCTCCTTTTAGTGCATACAATTCCAGCAGTGCTAGTCATCAGGAGGGGTGTTAGACTTATGCTGGCACAGTGATGACGTCACACTGCTGACCTGTCAGTGCACGCCTATTGCTGATGTGGCACTGCACGCTTGTTGCTGACGTGGCATTCTTATATAAGCCACAGTCAGGCAGTTACTAGGTGCTAGTGGTCCTAGTCGTCTATCTTTTTGCTTTCTTCAACCATGTATTACTTTCAAAAGCTTTCACCCAGCGTTGCTGGGCATAAGTTGGGAACTTGTGTGGATGGTAACCTGTTCATCTCAGACTCCTTTTCATAAATCTAATATAATAGAAACCAAGTCCAGCATTGCTGAGCTATAATAGGTTTTTGTTTATTCGACACCCTTCCCCTTTCCTTTGTCTTTTGCTCTATCCCGCGTATCTCTTTGCTGGATGTTTATGAAAGGTATCTGGAACCTCTACTTGCAGAATATTTGACAGGATGTCTGAAGAAGACGATGATGATTCTAGAAGAAATGAATACCAAAGTGATAAGAAGAAAGAGCCACACAAACGGAAGTGTAAATATGCTAAACCTTTGGAGGGAACCGAGCTTCTTACTCCAAGGACACTGGAAAAGAAGACCCGTCACAAAGACCAGATGCTCGAGGTATGATTTAGTTCCACGGATAATTGTCTGATTCTTCTTTTTTTTCCAAAACTATCTTTGTTGCTTGCTTTGATAATCTTCCAACATGTTAAAAGAAGCCTCCAATGCATCTTTGTCTCTTTCTTTTCAGGTTCTTGCAGAAAGAAAGCTGAAAGTAGGAGCCTTTGGAAAAGTTGAAAGTTTAGATGCGCTGAGATCATGGAAGATTCAGACAAATGCACAACAAAGTCCACAAATAAAGAAGCTCAAAGAGGACATGGTTGAGAGGAAAGAGGCCATGCTATATTTCACTGAAAAGAACATTCTCTCTGCAATTTTTGTTGGTAAGAAGTCCTTTCTGCTTTGTTGGAGGCTTAAGAGAATAACACATCCCAATTTTGGCAGAATTTAGAAACATTGATATTATATTTCATTATTTTGCTAAACAGCATAAGAGATCAAAATTTAAATAATATATAGTTTCTATTTTGATTGTTCTAAGTTTATATTGGGGGTTGTACTCTGAGCATGGCAGCCTCACTTCTTTGTAGATGCAGAACATCTATTTGGTTATTGCATTGGCCTATGTAGACTAGTATTCGCATTGAACAGTTGTAAATTAGTGAAATTTGTATAACTTATGGCATCGCAAGATACCCCATAATTGTTTTGCAGAGATTTGTTTCTTCCCTTTTATGGTTTAGGATTTACTCGCCATTCTTGCAAGGCATCAGGTTATGACTCTATGTTCCCATCAAAATGGTAAGCAGCGGCAAATTTGACTCGATTTGTCGTTCTTACCAGTTAGCTCCACATGGTTATCCCCGATACGTGCAGCAGATCACAAAGTCTTTGGATATAAGGTAACTTATACCTGTTAGCTCAGGGTTTAGGATAGGACTCCATGGGCATCAATGGTTAAGTTTTTCTTCAAACCAGTATATTAATTGGTAAGTCCTAGATCTACATGAATTAGAATAAGTGCATACACGTTATATTAAAAAAGAAGTGGATCGATGAGTCATGTTTTTGTGTAGTCAAATTTAATATGAAGGCTAAAGAAGGCTTAGTTCTTCCCAATATTTGATTCAAAACTTATTCCTGACCTTAGACAAAGATGGGGAGGAGCACAAGGTTATTCCTGAGACGGCTGTAGTAGCTGGTACAATTGAACGAGTTGCACGTGAAGTGATAGAAAAAGCTGCAGAACATCTCAACAGGCATGATCAGGCTCTATCACGTTTTGTCATTTCTATATCATGAAAAGCTTAATGAAGTGATGATTAGAAGAAACCGGATCGTGTGGATGATCTTTTGTATTTAACTATGCAGGAAGAAGAAGGGACTGTGGTCCAAATTAGGGAAGCCTTATAAATGCTTCGGTAATCCAGCCTTATCAATACCTCGGAGCTCTCCTACGCCAACAGAGGAAGGGAAGTGTGCATTTTTTATACCATCCCCAAGGCTTAGTGATGAATTGCAGGCTACATTTGAAGGTACTACAAAATATAGACAGAGAAGGGAGTTCATCTTAAGCTGCTCCAAGGCACACATTGATACGCAGGGAATGCTCTTGAAAATGGGATTGCATGGTATGTATTGCAGTCATCTTTATATTGTATATTGCATAATTTCCTTTTGTTTGATAAAATGTTTATACTAGAATTAGACACCATAAAGCATTGGGGTTCCTTTAGTCTGATTACTCATTGCCATGGTTTAGCGTTACCAGAAGTATATGTTGCAATCCAGTGCATTTGAGAATCAGGTTGGAGATTGGACCTAAAATACCTCTATGATTTCCTGGAATTTGTCTCTCTTTCCTACATGTGGGGCCATGTTCAGGGCTAGTTTTCATTTTGCAGCCCCCCCGTCTGATGAAGCACATATCTCAGCCCTTGATTTCCAGATTGTATGGTCTGGATTTGTGCCACGTTAGTAGGTGGGCTGTAACACAAAAGTGTTCCATGTTCAGCCTCCCAATCTTCCGTGAAAACCATTTTTAGATCAATTAAACTCAAAACCATTTTCACTCTTGTAGTTTGTCCCATCCAATATTGTATTTTCTGCTATCTTTCAAGTATCCAAGAATCCATGCCTGAACTCTTTGCTTTATCAATACTTCTACAAAGAAACACTGTTATCAAAAGACTCCTGTCAGAAAATATACAAAATTTCCTGAACTCTAAAATTTCTTTCAAAGATCTCCTAAGAACTTTAGATTCTGTATCAAAGCATAAAACTTGCTTACCAAGCTCAAAATCGATCCTATAATATTATTTGAGCTAGATCTGACTGAATCTTGATAGTTATATATGGAGATTACTGTATCGTAGTATTCTCTCAGTAAATCTTCATCTTGCTCCAAACTCGTCCAAAAATGATTCTCTAGGTTAGGACATTTCCACCCCGGCTTCTGAAATTTTATTGAAAATTATGCAAGGAGAAGGATGATTGTACAGGGGAAACTCACGTCTCTCTCTAAACCAGACTTGGTTACCATATTTGAAGTGAGGGCTCTCTTTCCTTAAGCCTGGTTTTGATATAAAATGATGACATGCATGATCTCATCCAGTAATATATTATTAGGTCATTTAGAACGGGTTTCTCCAGACAAATTAGTAGGATCATCTCACAGGATAGCCTTAAGTAAGCTGGACATTAACAATACTTTGGATTGCGGAAACATCAAACTTAGAACATTTGATAGGAATTACTTAGAACATTTGATAGTAATTACGTAACTCCAGGTATTTGCAGGTTTCCAAAGGAGAAGCTTGTAAAGGCAAATGCTATAAGGAAAACAGTGAAGGTACATAACTCAAATTTGATATTGTTGAACAGGAAAGAAATATTTCAAATAGTAATTTGAGGTGGTATGCTTGGTCATGTTATCCGAAAGCCTAATTAGCTTTGTCAGCCACAGCCAAAAAGATTACAATGAGTTATTGTAGCCACCAAGTAAGAAGGGAAGAAATTGCTCCATCAAAACACGCATCTTAATTGTAAGATCAATTACAAGGAACATGACAGTTTTTCCACGTAAATGGAAATATGGAGCTTTTTGGCACTTTTCTAGCTCTTCTTGGGAAACACTGGTTACACGGACACAGCTGTAGGCTCTCTCTTTTCCTGGATCAATGCATTCCAAATGTGACCATCACCCAAAGCCCTTCTATCCTAATGACCAGCCAACTGTAGATTCAATAACAAGCCAGTCAGGTCAGTCCTCAGTTTTCACTTTAGTATTGACCTACCGGTTTCTTTCTGATTGATAGATCTTCCTTACTATAGGCAATTCATCTATTCTCCATTATCTACAGGCTGCTCTTGCCATACTGGCAACATGTCGTCATTGAACAATACAATCTTCTCGGCATGGATGAAAATGCCGAGTGAGCATGCTGCTACCAGGATGTTCTTCAGCTGTGAGTCAATTTTGTAGACTCAATTTCGTATGGGTAATTTGTAAATGACCTTCATACATTAGAAGGATATTCAATGACGCACATTCTCATTTTCACTTGTATGTGCTCAGTCCCAACCTAGCTGTCATGATGACGAATAGTGGTTGAGATTGGTGGCATGAATCTCGCTTGATGGATTGTGACCCCTGATATTGGAGTAATTTCTCTACGAAGTTCTATTACTCGATGTTTGATCACTGGTTAAGAGTACTCAAGCAGGATAAAGAAAGGGGTAATGACTATCATCAAATGGGATCCTTGATTAGTGGCAAATAATTCCAATCAGAATAGAAGCTTTGAAGCCTAAATTGTAGATGTGGCGAAGTTGAATGCAAGCGATGTATTATTTTTTTTCCAAGAATTGCAGATGTAATGAGATATTTTTTTTGTAGTTTGCCTAGCCTATCCTAATTGTTTGTGTAGATTTGTCAACTCATGATCCAGTTAAGTAACAGAAACTTCATCTAGTACCACACGAACAATTTCATACCACAATGGAACAAGTAGAAATTAAGGTTACAGGAGTGATACATGTAGTCGGGAGTTATTGCATATTAACTGTGAGGTTGTCACGTGAAGTTATACTACTTACATCATGAACTGTGTAGCATCCCATTTGGGGCCGTTAAGTTGTTTCAAATTGTAGTTTAATGTGTACCCTTGGGAACACCATAAATCAAACAAATTGTTGCTGTTATAAAATTATCCCTTTCTCGTTCATCACTTATTTCAAGTAGTGCAAACTCTCTTTGCCTCTCAACACATTAGCATGTATTTACATATTCTACGTGCACATGTAAATATGTTGATGTAGGACTTATTTTTCTAATTTCTATATGGAAGATTTGATGAATTATGATATGACAACTCAACTTAGAGATACTAATTGCAGATTGGTGGCATTTATGGTCATGGAAAAGACATTGATGCAACCTTGGAAGATGATAGTTTTGAAGGTTTGGTTTCCTTTTCCACATGCACAAAAATGGTTTCTTGTCGCACGTTAATTTATCATAGTTCCAATTCTACATCTTCAGTGCATTGATTTGTAATAAATAAAATCCATAAAAAACAAAATGTACAAAGAATTAACATCTCTAACTAATTGCAAAAGGATAGAGCATAATGAAGTAAAAAATAAGTTGGGGGAGAAGTGAAGGTCAACCAGAGAGAAAGTCCTTAGGAAGGAAAGGCCTCTTGCATGTTGCTCACATGCTGGGATGGTTTTTAGTTAATAATGAATTTTTTCTAGGATGTTGTTTTCCTAGTATTTTCTTGTTACTTTATCAATCCTCTTCATATACGCTTATGTGCCTATCTCATATTGCTTCTTATATTATGATTAAGGACACAACACCAACATCTCCAACTTGTCCATACTTGTGATTTTACTGTTTACCTATTCGTTTGAATGTTGTAAGTGACTAATTCTTGTGTTAACGTTCAATAATTGTGTTACTATAGATTAATTGAATTATTATTGTAATCGCTAGTGGCTCTTATGCCTTTGCAAGTTGACACTTTTACTCGCGTAAATTGCATAAGTCCAAAATGACCAGGCTCTTATGCCTTTGCAACTTGACACTTTTACTCGCGTAAACTGCATAAGTCCAAAATGACCATCTGGCTTTGCTTAGAATGCATTACTGATGGATGTTCTTTAATAGTATCTCCAGAGGCCTCCTTTTTCATGTGTTGGTCTTGCTTATAGCTACTCTAGATTGGTGTAGATACCATGTTCATGGTTTTCATAATTGCTTATATTGTCTGCGGAGCAATGTCTAGTCTTGTTCCCAATTCCTATATTTGGACCTGGTATTTTCTTTATTTTGTCAACCTTAATCTTCTTCACGGTGGTGGTTGTAGAAAATTATCTTTCGCCCCTGTACACAAGCTTTGTGTACTTCGGTCGTTGGATAGTTCTAAGGCTTTATATTGGTTTGGTGCATGATCCTCCATAGGTATTTTCATATACTCGATAGAAAATCTCAAGCTTGGGACTTGAGTCTAAGCAGTTCTTTGAATCATGTTCTTGATGATTTGAGAAATATCCTTTTTGTTTGAAGTAATCTGTATATGGCTTTTAGTTTTGTGACCATCAAGACATGGAAGTCAAGGAGTTCTCAATACCCTAATCATATGTGTGATTTTTTGGAGCCCCATGAGACACTCCATATTGCTTGCTTTGGTTGATGTCATTTGACTAAAATAATATCATCTTGTTTGAAGCATGTTTGCAGGTACAACACGGTTACGTCTTTACAAGCATCAATTACCATCACATAGGTTAGCCATTCTGTCCACTTTTATTGTAGTAAACTAAGAAAATATAATTTTTCATATTTGTTGTACACATGTAACTTTATGTCCATTATTATGTGTAATAAGAAAAACAGAAGTATTCTGAACCTTATTATTATTTTTGAACCCTATTATTCTCTTCCTTTCAGTTGGACCACCACATCTAGTATAAATGAGGTATGCCCAATCGAGTTATACTTTTTGTCAAGGTCTCTTTGCCATATTTATGTTCTAAATTAACCCATCTTATGCATAACATTGGAAACATACTAGCAATGCCATGTATTTTGTTATGGGAGAAACTGTGTTTTCTTACAGGCTCCGATAAGTTTGGAGAAACTAAAAAAAGCATCTATAAGAAATTCTCAGCACACGATTTCATCAGAGGTATTAGCATCACTATGAGAGGCATTGTAGCCCATTGCTTAATGATTTGTTTATTTCAGGAAAAGGTACATCAAGAACATCCTACATC
Organism: Isoetes taiwanensis; assembly: GCA_021234155.1. Classification (NCBI taxonomy): domain Eukaryota; kingdom Viridiplantae; phylum Streptophyta; class Lycopodiopsida; order Isoetales; family Isoetaceae; genus Isoetes; species Isoetes taiwanensis. The sequence continues at coordinate 4,395,239 of JAJEKV010000039.1, forward strand.
TACTACAACACCTTCTCCTGAAGCTGTAGATATGGAGACACTAGTATGCACTTCCTTGCAAGAATGTTCATTTATATCGATAATAAAGTTCCTAACAAGCAAAACTCCTCTAACTAAGAATTAAGTCAAATCTAATTCCATTGACCTATACCATGCAAACTTCTTCTTATCCCACATTTGATGTACCTGAGAACTAGTTGTTTTGGGTTCCAACCTAGTTTGTATGAGTAATTTTATAAATGTATTATAGTTTAAGACATGAATGTGCAGCGGTTGCTATAAACTTGGGATAGAGATGGCCAATCAATCTATAAGTTTTGGGTTTGGGATGTTGAAGTATCGAACTTCTCTTATAATGATTAAGTAATGATCTACGCGATATCATATTTGGTTCATTGTATTAATAAAATTATTGGTTTTCTCACCCCTTTAAGTAGATTGCATTATGTAATGACATGAATTCACCACAGGTCTTTGAATGGCAAAAACAATTCCTTTTGGCGAGGAAGAGGCTCGTTGACAAACTCAATGCAAATTTGAAGAAACAAGACATACGACGTAAACACTGTAGAATATTCACTAAGTTCACTGCTGACGTAAGTGTTTTATTTAGTTTTATTAGGAAATCTAAGCTTTCTTGTAAGAGTTGAATAGGATAGGATAGGATAGGATAGGATAGGATATAAGAGTATCAAGGTCCATAGCTGGGGCATGCCTGTCTATTGAGAGATGGGGACTTTGTTAGGGGTAATGTTCGGCCATAGGCCATTACGCGGGGTAAGGCCACCTGGCGAGCCGGAGGGCGAGCCAGTGGCCGCACCCCGCGTAATGGCCTATGGCCGAACATTCCCCCACGAAATGTTAGGGGTAGGCCACATTTCGCACGTGTGGCCGAATTTTGGGACGAAATGTTTGGGACAAAATTTTTGGACACCACATTTTTTGGCTATGGCGAGGTCGGCTATGGCGGTCCGTTAGCCGCTTAGCTTCCTCGTAGACTTTTTTGCTTGCTGGATCATCTTTTTGTGCGTTGCGGACCGTCTGGTGCTGATTTTGGCGGTAGCGCCTCGATTTTGGAGTGGCGCCAGCATCATTTTTGTTGATTCAGCATCATTTCAGTGGCGCCAGCATCATTTTTGTTGATTCAGCAGTTTCTGACAGTATTTTGAGAGGTTTAGCATGATTATCTTTTGATTTTGATGATTTTGGCATGATTTTTGTGAAATGCATGCATCCTAACATGTTTTTCTTGCAGATTTAAATTAATTTGGAGGTACATGCAACGTGGGGCGGCATTCCTTTTCCCGTAGTCTGCCTCACTGCTTTTTTGGCTTTCCAGCCTTAAAGCCTTCCTTTTTGAGCGTTAGAAATATGCCCTTCCTCTATAAATCTGCAGATCTTGTCATTCCCGGTGCATTTTGATCTTCATTAGTCTCGGAGCAGCGGATTTTGGAATTTTTAGGCTAGGTTTTGAGCTTGTTAAGTATTCAAGAAGCTTGTTAGGTTTTGAGCTTCTTTGGGTATTCAAGAAGCAAGATCCGATGCGAGAATTTGATCCTAGTGCATGCATTATTCCGGCAAGATCGGCTTGTTTTAGATCATCAGATTCGTTGGAGGTAGAGCTACGGCTTCTATCAGGATGGAAAGAATCGTATGCCAAGATTATGTAAAACCCCGTTGGAAGCAGATTCTTAGAAAACTCCATGCTCAGGCGATCACAGTTTGTTGGACAGTTTGTTGGACATGCAGTGAAGGTTTGTGCCAGATGGCACTAGCTAGGACAGCTGGCACTAGCACCCTGCCAGGTGTCACAGGAAAGCCGTAGAAAATTATAGGATGTAAAACAGATGATAATAACAAGAAATGTGGCCTACCCTAACATTTCGATGGCTTAGCCTGAAGGTTGCGATGGAACTAGGGATCACTATCCTTTGCAAATTGTTCTAATATTCTCTTAGCAATGCCAAAGATGGATAGAGATGGAGAGGGAGAGGGAGAGGGAGAGACCAATGCAGGTGTTTTATTGTCCTTGCGAAGATTCACATACATTTAAGCACTTTAAGCACTAATTCATCATGTATGCTCCCTACCATAGGAGGATTTCCACCTACCTGCGGTGTAGAGAAACGAATTGGTGATTCACTCTCCCTATAGGAGGACACAAATCATTATGTCTGGTAGTTTGGCTGAATCATTTTTTTGAAAATGGTTAAACAAAATAAGGGTCTGCATGTGGTATTTAACAATAAATTGTGATACTTGGAAAATGTTCTCATTTATTTCTTAGTTTGCGTTACTTACACAACGAATATTTCTAATGTTGAAAGGCAGGCGACAAAAATGTTAATGGAACATGCTAAGCATGGCATTCAATCTGGAACTAGATATATATGGTTAGCATTCTGTCTTTCTGTTACTCTACCTGTGGGTAATGACATGTTAAGAGTGTATCCTTTTTGACACAAAAAATAAACTACAGCCCTAATGGATAGAGATAGATAGATAGTATTTTTACGTCATGCCACATTGACAGCATCCATGAGGACTTTTGACGGACCCCCAGAGACTTGAACACAAGATCTCTTAATTACTAACCCAATGGACTAGCCATTAAACCAAACGAGGAGAAAGTATAAACAACAAACACAAAAAATACTTAATTTTATAGGCCCCTGAGTAACTTAAAATCCTTGAAAAGCACTTTCTAAGGCCCTAATGGATAGAGATAGGTAGATAGTATTTTTACGTCATGCCACATTGACAGCATCCATGAGGACATATGACGGACCCCCAGAGACTTGAACACAAGATCTTAATTACTAACCCAATGGACTAGCTATTAAACCGAACAAGAGGGAACTAAATATTTATGATTGATAACCAGATCTGATATCGACCCATCTGAACTTGTCCTTACAGGGATTCGAACCCTAGTCTCTAGCTTGAAAGACCAAGCACCTAACCAAGGCACCAACTAATATACTCTATTTTATCAATTGCATTGCCATATTATCAATTATGTAGACTGGCGTCATTTTTGGCATCCATAATATTTTCTGATAAAATGTATAGGAAGAGATGTGAGGAGAAAGAAGCAAGAGAACGAGCCGCATCATTTCTAAATCGAGCCGAAATTGAAAGTATCAACAAGTTCTATGAAAGGGTTTGTGTTTTTGTGGGTAATCAGAAGATGGATGACCCATTGATGGACGTTTTAGTTGAGACTGTGAAACGGTAGCTCACTCATCCTGTTTAAACCACCAACAATATTGGAATTTATAAACAGGGAGGGAACAAACTGTACAAATCACAATTTTTGTACCTCTAGATTTTGCATTTGTATTTTTTTTATCTTCAAAGTTGATAGAACTAAGCTTGATATCAAATTCTTCCAGGCTTCTTGAAAGTGGCATGAAGCTAACCAAAGAGCTATTATCTACTCTTTGTTTTCATCTTTCAAAACTTCCAGGTTTGGGATATCAATACCGTCTTTTATGCATATTTTCCTTTGTTCCTAGCAGTTTTAAGCATTTAACGGATAACTAGAATTTGTTGGTTAAACAATCAATATCTCCATACATATTTCCTATCAAATAATCTAAGTATAGTGAATTGGCTTTCGAAATTGCAGGGCCAACAAAATTAGGAAGTTCTAACACTTAATATTACTTTATCTCATAAAGAGCTTATCAAGGGGGAAACAAATCACATGGAGTTTGTAGACCACATTGGCATAACTGTAGGATCTGACTTTCTTACTACATGTGATTGGTCTCTGGTCTTAGATTTATCATACCATAGAAGCTATTTATTAAAATTATCTTCAAATTTTGATTCTCAATGTATCTATATCTAAGGAAAAGGTTCCTACATGTAGTACAAGGCCCACAACAACATTGGCACTATATGTGAAAAAGCAACTTAGTCGTTTACATCATATGCTTGACATTGTAATACACAATTGTGTTCATTTTAGTTGTTTCGGTTCGAGTTCCACATGTTATTAGGTTTGAGTCCTTCATAAGGGCATGCAATGCAAGGTGAATGTGAACAATACCCATAGAGTAGTTTAGTGTTTTGCATGTGGCCTCCAATGGATGTTCTTGAATTAATAGCTGGATAAAGTTCAAATGTTTTAACATGCTATAAGAAATAACTTATTTTTATTGTTATTATATCTCAGATCACACTGAAAACACTGGCAAGATGGTGGTCATAATGCCTATTTTGAACTTTATATGCAAGGAATTGCATATTTCAGCAGCTGATTTTAATGCTATACTTTGTGCTCATGGTTTGGATTGGTATAACAATTCAAGGAACCCTTCGGTTATTATGAGTATTATCTTCCAAGGAAATCCTTTATTGTCTTTGGAGTAGTTTACCTTCATATCTTGTTGGAATTTAATAAAGGAACTTTGAGAGAAGTTTTTAGTTATATATGGTGCTAGATAGTGATTACATCATCGCTTTCTTAATAACATGTTCTCTGTTTGTGTTCATATGTGCAAGCATGGATGTTTGTCATGAGCATGGCAACCCACAAAATTCATGCAATATCTTGGAGAGCATGGTAAGGCTTAACAAAGATGGCATAAAATAACAATATATACATGCTTTTAGAATAAATGTTGTTACTATGAAATTTATATGTACAAGTACTTTACTGCTGCGACCATCGCTGCCACGCCACATTGGACTTCTGAGCGGTGCATTCATTTTTTAATAAAAAGATGCCAGTTTTTTTTTACCATATTGAAAGATGTCTTATGCCAGTTTTTTTTACTCCAAATACTATAGCAACCTAGAGATTTTACTTATAAGTCCCATATTCATTTCTATTCAAATGCATAAAGTTGAGCATACTCCTTCAGAATATTCCCTTCATACTGACTTTTCAGGTTTCAAAAGGGCATCAATCACTTGTTGAATACTGAATTGCACTTTGTACAGAAAGCACTTTGATAGGTGTGGTGTCCTGCATGACACTGCTAGTTGCATCTTTCACCTGCCTTCTTGTTCTCTTCCTTGCAACTTAAACAACTTCTTTGCTTTCCTCCATCTTTTTTCTCTTAGTTCTTTTGCCCTTTAAAAGCAATCAAATAAGTTGCTCTCATATGAGGGAATTACCTCATCTTTTTCAAAGGCTTCAGTGTATACATTTGAGTTTGGCGTCTTTACCATAGGTGGTGGTGTGTTCAGGGATAGGTTCCAGACGTTTTTCTCAAAACTTTTGTATGTACTTTTTTGAAAAAACGTATTTTAGAAGTATAGAATGTTTTTTCCGTAGTTTCATACCTTGACCAGAAAAAAAATTCCGGTGCGACTGCATCATTCACATGGCGCGGAAGCGTATAATTTGAAATGCAAGCAACCAATTAAACATGCGGACGTTAAATGTCGCGGCTGCGGCCGCATAGTGGCCTTTGTCGACCGCGGTATATGCCTAGTGGCTGCATGATGTGTATTCCAACATCGCATATGCGGCACGATGTGTATTCCAACATCGCATATGCGGCCGCGCCGTAACTTTTGCAGCCGCATAGTTGTATTTTGCGACCACATAGTTGTATTTTTTGGCCGCTACATTGTTTACATAAGATGCGTGAACGTGCTTTGTTTTTTAGGTCAAAATTCTTGTTTTTTGTCTTTAGTAAGTTGTCTATTAAGTTATATGGGTCAGCCTAGCTTGTTTCTATTGTGATTTATCCAGTGTGCCATTAAACATGGCCTGCCTGACCATGTCAACTTAGTGGATAGGGTCAGTGGCTTCAAGATTGAGCTCTACGCTACCTAGCATTATCGTGCTTAGGGCATTCATTTGTTTTATGCTCACATCTAAACATTTGAGGAATGGACCATGAAATGTTATCAATATTAATGTAGCAATCGACAAACAACATATAGAATCGATAAATTCTAATGTCACAAAGTCTTTGAGATGCAACTCGACTTACACACTAAGAACATAGGGAATCGTTAAGTTATAATGTCACAAAGTCTTTGAAATGCAACCCAACTTACTCACCAACAACATAGAGAATCGATAAGTCTCAACTCTCAATAAGTTCTAATGTCACAAAGTCTTTAAAACACATTTCAACGTATGCCCGGCAACGCCGGGCACACATTTACTAGTGGTATTCTTAGGAAGTTTATGACATTAACATGATTTAAGGTGGCATATCTTCCTGATGAAATCGCATCAGGCAAAGGCCCAAGGTATGCTTACTACATGCCATACACTAATGGAGTTAAACGGCTCCAAGAGAGGTCTAACATTTTTTTTGTTTTTGCACTTCTATACGAGTTAGGAGATCCTAAGACTAGACGTAAGGTAGGGTTAATGTCCCTGGGTAGGCCATTACGCGGGGTAAGGACCTGGCAAGCCGCGTTAGCGGTGAGCCAGGCCCGCACCCCACGTAATGGCCTACCCATGGACATTTTTCTTCTTTCTTTCCTCCTTTCTTTCTTACGGCCGTACTTCTCCGTCTCTGGCATCTGGCTGTTGCTCGGCCTTGAGGCGCTCTGCATCCATGTTGCTCTTCATTGAGGTGCTAATCTTCTGGAGGTTATTTTTTGTAGTTTCTAATTGTTTGCTTGTGTTTTTGCTTATTCTTAACTTTTGTTTGTTGTTATATAGGTTTTTGTCGATTTTTTATGTTGAGACTACTTTGCATTGAGGCACTGCTTTGCAGGAGGTTAATTTTTCTAGTTTTTTTTTTTTACATGTATTTTTGTAAGTTTCTTAACTTTTCTTTGTTCTTTGGCAGGATTTTGGTGATTCACTGCGTCTAGGCGAGTCTTATGTCGTCAAGGACTTTCTAGAGGCTATTTTCTACTTCTGGTACTGCGTATAGTGCAATATCTCTTATTGGATGCCTTCTTGTTTTCTTTTTTAACTTTTCTCTTGCTTTTGTAGGTGCTTCCTTCGTCTAGCATTTTTGCATGCTGATCTTGTTATAGATTATATATGAAGTCTTTCTTGCATGTGTCCTCATCCCGATTTAAGGCTCTGCTGCATTGAGGAAGTGATCTGCATTGAGAAAGTCAACCTGCTACGATAGTAGTTTGTGTTTTTGTTGAAATAACTCTGATACACAATGTAACTCTGATTTTTGATGAAATCTTCTTCCGGTGTGCCCTTTTCAGGGTGTGACTGGCACCTGAAAATAGTTTTTCAGGGGGATACCTTCGTTTTCCAGTGTTTTTTTCCCTTTCCTAGTAAAATCATACAAAAGTTTCCCCTTTCCCCCTCAAAATAATCATACTATATTTTTTGAAGGGAAAAACTGTGAAATACCCTTATGTTTTGCTAAAATTGACAAAATGCCCCTAGTTTTGGGGATATTTTTATGGAAGTGATCATAACTTTTTTGTGATGATCCAAATGAAAATGAATCTTTCAGAGATCTTGTAAAGGAGGATGACATCTTTCCATCGAAGGTAATATCATATAAATCGGAGTCTTAAATCACAAGTTATGGTATTTTTAATACAAAAAATGGAAGAAATTAGTGGGATTTACGAGACCATAACTTGAGATTTTGATTTTGGAATCCGATTCAGGAGATCTTAACTTTTATGGAAAGATCTCATTCTCTTTTACAATATATCTGAAAGACACATTCTCATTTGGATTAGCTCAAAAAAGTTACGGTCATTTCCATAAAAATTCCCTAAAAACTAGGGGCATTTTGTCAATTTTAGCAAAACATAAGGATATTTCAGAGTTTTTCACTTTTTTGAAACGGTTGTGCAGCGGACTTATAGGGCATCGAATCTCGCTTTGAAGATGGGCCGGCTGGGTTCAATATGCCTCTAGAAAATAAGAGGGAACACTTGGAGCTTGGAGACAGTGGAGGGTGTTTGATTGGAGATTGGTGACCCACGATGCAGTCTGTGAATCGTTTGTTTCCATCATATATATATTTTTTTCAGTCCATCGCTAATCGTTGGAGCAGGTAACACTGCACCCTAGATCCTCTGCAGAAACTTAGTGTTTATCTTGCATTTGTATTACTTACATTCATCTTTCTTCAAGATTTTCGAAGGTAGGTTAAACTTCAGTCCGTCTTAGGATTCACGGGGATAAGATCAGAGTTGTGCCTCGAAGCCGTGGAACCGCTGGGTGCAGATAGATTCTCCTTCTATTTTATACCCTTCCTTTTTTTTTAATCAAAACATGCAAATTCATCTGCAGGAGGCAAAAGTCTTTGATTTGCTGCATCCAGGGGTTTAGTTTGGATTGAGTTTCTAAGTTTTCGAATTTTTTAAGCGCAGTATCTAAACTTCCTAAGGCGAGTCACTGCGTCTAGGCAAGTCTTATGTCGTCAAGGACTTTCTAGAGGCTATTCTCTACTTCTGGTACTGCGCATTGTGCAATATCTCTTATTTCCCCCTCAAAAAAATCATACTAGATTTTTTGGAATGGTTGTGCAGTGGACTTATAGGGCAGTGGATCTTGATTTGAAGATGGACCGGCTGGGTTCAACATGCCTCAAAAAAACAAGAGGGAACGATTGGAGCTTGGAGACGGTGGAGCGTCTTTGCTTGGAGATTGGATACCCCGATGCGGCCTGTGAATCGTTTGTTTCCGTCATATATATATTTTTTTAGTCCATCGCTAATCGTTGGAGCAGGTAACACTGCACCCTAGATCCTCTGCAGAAGCTTAGTGTTTATCTTGCATTTGTATTACTTACATTCATCTTTCTTCAAGATTTTCAAAGGTAGGTTAAAGTCCAGTTTGTCTTAGGATTCACCGGGATAAGATCAGAGTTGTGCCTCGAAGCCTTTGTGTCTCAAAGCCTTGGAACCGCTGGGTGCAGGTAGATTCTCCTTCTATTTTATACCCTTCCTTTTTTTTTAATCAAAACATGAAAATTCATCTGCAAGAGGCAAAAGTCGACTTAAGATTGGAGCGGAGACGCAAAAAACAACTGCAACAGATTGAGTTTTTTATTTGCTGCATCTAGGGGGTTAAGTTTGGACTAGTAATGGTGCCCAGCGTTGCTGGGCATAAGTTGAGAGCCTGTAAATGCTTTGGGATGCAGTGAGAAAAACCCTTTCCCTTTCCCTTTTGCTCTATCCCGCATTTCATTTTTTCTTATTTTCTCTACTTTTTTTTTCTTTTCCTTTTTTTTTTCTCGTCTTTCTCACATGTTTTCTTGTTTTTCCATCCCTTTCCTTCCCCCTTCCCTGTTCCCGATAACCTTTTTCCCTTCCCTTTTGCTCCTTCTCCACATTTTCCCTCTTCTCTTTTTTCTTTGCCCTTTTCCCTTCCCCTTTCTCTTTTTTTATGCCTTCTCTTTTCCCCACCCTTTTTCCATGTCTTCCCTTTTTCTCAACCTTTTACTCTTTCGCCCTTTTCCATGCCTATTTTCCCTTCTCTTTTCCTCCTTTTCCCACTCTTTTCCTCCTTTTTTTGTGTGCCCTTTTCCCTTCCATTTTTCTTTTCCCCCTCCCGTTTTCCATGCTCTTTTTACCTTCCCTTTTTCCATCTCCTCACCCTTTCCCTCTTTCCCTTTTCCATGTTCCCTTTTTCTCTTCCCCTTTTCCATTTTCCTCATTTTCTTTTTCCCGTGCCTCTCTCTCTTTCCCCCCTTTTCCATTCTTTTTTCTTTTCTATTTCCCTTTTCCCATGCCCTTTTTCCCACCCTATTCCTCTTTCTATTTTTCCCGTGCTTCCTTTTCCTCCTTTTCCCACCCTTTTTCTCTTCCCGTGCAATTTTTCCTTCTTTCAACCCTTCCTTTCTCTTTTCTCTTTTCCTTTCCTCATGTCCTTTTTCCCTTTCCCTCCCCTCTATCACTCCCCTGCTTCCCTTTCCCTTTCCCTTTTTTCCCGTTTCCTTTTCTTGATGGATTTTTTTCTTTCCGTTTTCCTCCTTTGCCGATCCTTTTCCTGTGCACTTTTTCCCTTCCTTTCCTTTTCCTTTTCCCTTTTTCCATGCCTTTTGCACATTTGTTTCCTATACCCATTTTCTTCTTTTCCCCACCCTTTCTCTCTTGCCCCTTTTCTTTTCCCTTTTTTCTTTTTTCCCTTTCTTCACCATTTTCCTCTTCCCTTTTCTCTCATGCCCTTCCCCCCTTCCCTTTTCTCGTTTCCCTCTTTCTTTTTCCTTGTGACCTTTACCTGGGTTCCCTTTCCCCCTGTTCCCTTTCCTTTTTCTTTCTTCTCACCTTCCCTTTTTCTATGCCCCTTTTCTTTTCCCCTCTCCCCATCCTTTTCTTGTTCCCCCTTGTCCCTTCCCTTTTCCTCATTTTTCCAACCTTTCACTCTTCCCCTTTTCTTGATGCGTTTTTTCCCTTCCATTTCCCTCTCTTTTTTTGTTCCCTTTTCCTATGCCATTTGTCCTTTCCTTTTTCCTCTTTCCTCAACGCTTCTCTTTTTCCCCCTTTTCCCATGCTCCTTCCTTTTCCCATGTTTTTTTTCTCCTCCCCTTTTCCATGCTTTTTTTCTCCTTCATTTTCTCCTTTTTTCAACCTTTTCCTCTTTCCTTTTTTTTTTCATGCCCTTTCCATTTACCTTTTCCACTTTATCTCTTCCTCCTTCCCTCGTGCCCTTTTCCCAGGTTCCCTTTCCCTTTTTCGTTTTCCATGCCTTTTTCTCTTCTCTTATCCCCAACCTTTTCCCTTTTCCTTTTACCCTTTTCCCTTTTTCCCATGCCTTTTTGCCCTTCACATTCTCTCTTTCCACTTCCCTTTTCCTTTTTCCCCCTTTCATTTACCCTTTCCCCTTAAGAGATCGAAGCATGACCAATCACAGTGTTGGTAAGTCGTGCAATAAATCTAGGCCTTCGGATGCATCCAGATGATCTCGGCCATTCAAATTAGGGCTCGATGCACTACACACTTACGGTATAACATTATAATATAAGATGGAGTTTCTAAGGTTTCGAATTTTTTAAGCGCAATATCCAAACCGGTTTAACCCACAGGTTGCTTTTTGCATGTAAGTGTCCTCTTTCTACTTATATTTGATCTTTGCTTCTGCTCAAAGCTCTTCAAAACAATTCTTGGCTTAGATTTGGTGAATTTCATAGCTCCCTATCCTCCACTAATACAGCATCGATTTCAGAATACAAATCTTGCATATCTTGCATACACAAACAGACTAGGAAAAAAAAATAATTCAACAACAAGAAACCATCCCAACACCTAATAACCAACACATTCGAAAAAAAAAACTAGCAGAACTGCAGGATTGGGAAGAAGGCTAGGCAGTTGGGTTCGTGTTGGAATTTTAATCGTGGTAATTTGAATTTCGGCGGCAACCTTCTTAAGGTTTTTTTTTTGTTATGTCAGGGCGTACCAGTATGCCTGCAAAGGCTTGAATTCCATTGAAAAATAATATGGACATTTAAGAATTGTGCGTTAACTTCCCATTACTGGTTTGATATGATGCCAATGAAATTGTGAGCGAACGGGAATTATACACGTAACGAAAAGGAATGCCAATGAAGATACAGATCTTAGTGAATGGCTAAGAGGAAAAAGAATGATCATTAGAGGTAGTAATACACATAGAAGGTTTAAAGATGTAAATAAAAAAAGTGTTAGCACTAGAGAGGCTTTACCCTATACAGAAATGGAGAAGAATATCAAGTATATTCTAAGTATTGTCCAATAAGTCGATGCACTTCCCAAGTATACAAAAATGGCATTTAAAGACCAAAGCCTTACGGTTAAATCATGTAAACCCCTCGTATGGCGAAGTGGGGATTACTACAGGTTTTGAAGCGGCTACATTAGCAGCATTTTGTTCGGCTGGAAGTCCGCCGTCGTGATTGGCGACACGATCGATAGTTGCTTCCTGTCCTTGATTCACAACAGCATCACGTACAGTAGCCTAGGCATGAACGCCCTCCTCATGGCCATGATTGCGTTGCCTTCTATCATGGAGCTCTGGCTCTTGTGTCCCATCATGGCGTACGCCAGCGCGAGCGGGAACGTTCTCTTGAAGATGGTCTTGGGCACCTAGTGCCTGTACTCGACCAGCGTTTGCTTGACGTGCATGTGGTGGAGGGAGTCGTCGATGTGAACTATGATGCCTTTTGCGTCTCCTGTTTGCTCGTTGATCTCTATGTACGCGTCTATGTACGTTCCGTTGACTATTTATCCCGGTATGTCCATAGTGTTGACGATTATGACTCTGCATGCGACGTAAGGTATCTGGTGGAATGCCGGGTCGTCGGTCCAGCTGCTCATCCCATATTCTAGTGTTGCGTTGGTGTGTACTCGTATCTCGTGGACACGGTCGCTAGGGAACATCTTGATCATGGCCATCGCGTTGTAATGTCGGACGTCCTCGTGGTGGGTGCACAGCACCATGGTGTTACGGTCGATCTTGCCGAGTGCTTCCTCTCTGTCGATGATATGGGGTCCTAGCGTTTGCGTGAGCTCTCTCTGGGTCGGCGATCTCTCTCACACTGACTCCAAATTTTGGTCCACTGTTGAAAACTCTAGTTTCCTTAGGTCCACATGTCCTTTATTCAGAGATCGCTAAAAAACCTACATGTAGATCTGTAGAGGTGTGGTTTTACTAATTTACGGTGTTGTTTCTTAAGTGGACAAGGAGCGTCCACTGTTATTTTTGTAGAGAGCTGTGGTTTTTGGTTTTTTAGGAGGTGGTGTTTTTTAAGGAGGTATGCTTTTTGTTAAAAGAACTGTGGTTTTTGTTTTTTGAGGTGGTGGTGTTTTTCAAAAGGTGTAGTTTTTGAAGGTGTGGTTTATAAGTAAGTGTAGTTTTTAAGGAGGCTTTTTTAAAGGATATATAGTTTTCTAAAGAGGGGTGATATTTTAAGGTTCTTAATAGCCAATCTTGTAAGCACCATCATACAATCACTGCGCTACTTCCATCCATATGACACCCCATAAAGTATTCATGTTGTCATTGCATATGTCATGTGTAAAAATGCAGTATCTCATCTATTGTCCCTCTACCCCTCATGCTTATAGAAAACTATAATGCAAAGGCGTGTGTGTGTGTGTGTGTGTGTGTGTGTGTGTGTGTGTGTGTGTGTGTGTGTGTGTGTGTGTGTGTGTGTGTGTGTGTGTGTGTGTGTGTGTGTGTGTGTGTGTGTGTGTGTGTGTGTGAGAGAGAGAGAGAGAGAGAGAGAGAGAGAGAGAGAGAGAGAGAGAGAGAGAGAGAGAAAGTTTATTATGTCCATGGGAGGCCTCAAAGGCCTATTAGACAAATATCTTACATTTATACATCATCATAGAATAATAGATGAGTTTCCGAATCCTCATCTAGCTCATCACTCTCACTCACATTATCAGAAACATCCATGTCCTTTACTTGGTGTCTATGTAAGCAAGACTCTCTGACCTTCAGGATCTCTATCACATACTTACCTAACTCATCTCCCTCCATTGCAGAGAAAAAGGTTGGGAGATCCTCATATTGAATTCCATACTCCAACCTCAATGATTTATATGTTAAGCATTTGAGCAATACATGCTCCTCATCCTCCACCTGATCCATATCACATAGCTTGCAGTATCTCTGGTCCCTCGGAATGATATACCCCCATCTCCCCACTTCTACCCCCAAATGGTGAGAACTAAGACGAATCCTGCTTATAGCATGCCTTTTCTGTATGGAAATATTCTCTTTCAAATGCTTTGCCATCTCTAGTGTAGGATTGATATTCTGTTTATATAAAATCATTTTCGTCTTTGGGTGTGACCATACCTTCTTGAGTATTTTTGACGAGATCCATGTCTTTAGATCCTTCTTTACTAACATCACTTCATCCCATGAAATATCCCACTTACCAAGCCATCTCTTCACATCATGAAATATCCCTTTGTCTTCACTAGCCATCAAAGCTACACGTGGGAGTCTAGTCTTGTCCATTATTAGCACTCTCTTCACATACCGAATGCATCTAAATAGCGCTTCCCCTTCAAGAGGTATAAAACCACTCTCGGCCAACATCATGGGATAGGGAGTTTGAACCTTTACTCCAAGCTCCAACCTTAGGAATTTCTTCAAAATCTGCTCTATATCTTCCCACAAGCCTTGTGGAAGACTCGGGCCCCAAACTTCACACCCATACAAGACTACACTCTGAACCAAAGATTGAAACAGCTTTACCTTGAGGTTCCAGGACCAAAGGTGAGATCTTCTACACATACTTTGCAAAGCATACAAGGCTTTTTGACCGCCATCCACTCGTTGAGTAATACATGCATTCCATCTATGATTTCTGCTAAAAATAAGACCCAGATACTTGTATGAATCACACATGCTCACCTTACTCCCTTTGTACCTGAAAACATGTTCTTGTCTCAAAACACCTACTGTCATGATATTGGTCTTTTCCAGATTTACCTGCATTCCAGTTTGGTCACAAAAGGCTGCTAGTCCATCCAAGTGTCTCTGCATATGCTCCTTATCACGTGCCATGATTACTACATCATCCGCATACATCAACATTTGAATAACATATCCGCGGATTTCAATTCCCCCTGGGCAGTTATCCTGAAGCCATTCCTCCAGGCCATCAATAAACAATCCAAATAGTGTTGGAGACAATGGGCACCCTTGTTTAACTCCAACATTACTCTCCACACACTCAGAAATATCCAATGAGAACGGATGCGACAATTGTACCAGAACTTTCTCGTATAATACCTTCACAGCATCTCTGATATCATGTGGGACAGCCAACATGTCCAATCTCTTCCAGAGTTGGTCCCGAGGTACCTTATCGAAAGCTTTCTTAAAGTCTACGAATGCTACATAGACCGGTTTCTTTGAGCCTTTAACACCTTCAAATATTGATTTCAGCACCAACAAATGATCTAAGGTGGATCTCCCTGCTCTAAAACCTGCTTGTGCCTCAGCTCGTTTGTGATTAAGCTCTGTCCATAAACTCAGCTTCTTCTCTAAAATAGTGGAAAAGAGCTTTGAGAACAGACTACTTACCATAATAGTTCGGTAGTTGTTCACCTCCTTCCTCGATCCTCCCTTAAACACTGGAACAACCCGGTTTCTACACCAATCAAGCAGGAAACCTTGTGCCATTGCCATATTAAACAGTTTCGCCACCAAGGGGCGTACAACAGGACCAGCCCATTTTAAATGTTCAGCACTCAAACCATGAAGATCTGATGCTTTGCCATTAGCCAATGCAGATATGCCTTCTGCCACTTCTTCTTCCGTAATTGACAAATCAGATTTCAAGTTCTGTCCATTTGTAGTTACATCTTCATTGTGGTAGAGCTTGAGCACCTGCTGCCATAGATCCTGAGCGCTTAAAGGAATATCTTCCTGTGTATGCCGCCTTAGACCATTCCAAAAGCTTTTCGGATCCTCCATATATTTGTTACATAGAAGCTGTTGCTTCTCTTTAATAAACTGCCTCTTCTTACGACGCACAATCCGCCTGAACTCCTTCTTAAGGTCATCCCTCTGATTTGCTTCACTAATTTTCCATGCCTCCTTGGCAGCCCTGCAGGTCTGATCAAACCATGACTTACATGGCAGCCCGCTCCTTGCTCGGTGAGGTGTAAATAGATCCACTGCCGTTTCCTCTAGGATATTATGTAGCTGATTGTTTAGCAACTCTAGGTCACCTTCCCATGATAAATTCGATACTTTCTGCTCCAAGCAGCATCGAAACTGGACTTGCAGGTGTGGTTTTAAGTGGTACTTCCTCTTGATCACCGGACATGATTCGCTTGTTAGGCTGACCTGCAAATTAAAGAAGAGAGGAACATGATCAGATTCCAATTCTTCATCCCCTATGACAAAGTGGGTGATGGTTTCAATCAAATCTTCTGCCATTATCAAATAATCCACCGTACTCCTCCCTCGGCAAGTGTTCTTCTGTGTGTGTGGAAATCTGCTCAATCCATTGCAAATCAAAAGGTTTGCACTACCACATAAACTCAGAAGCTGCCTGCCCGTTTTTGTCACCACTTCATCTGCAGATGTCCTCTTCCTACCCAGTCTCTCCTGCTCCTTTTCATCCACGGAAATCAGCCAAAGCGGGTCCTTCTCTCCCGAGAGTAAGGTGGCCTGTTGGTTGCCCGTTCTACTATTAAAATCCCCTGTCAGAATCACGCTTCCCTTCTCTTGGAACTCCATTATGTCTTGTTCTAATGCATAAAACAAATCATCTCCAGAAGTATCTGTATCTTTGTATATGTTTTTGTGCTTTGGGGCAAAATAACAAACAGCCAAATAATAAACAGTTTGGTCTCCTATTATTTCCAGCCATATAAATTGACCATTCACATCTCTTTTTATACCATGAATTACATCTCTGTATTTCTGCCTGATAAAACAAGCAATTCCCCCATTTCCCATATCCTTATCTCTGAATCTTTTATTACAAACTGAATATAACATTTCAAAACCCTCAATATCTGGCATGGCATACAAGTCGTGCTCCTTAGTCTCTACAAAACAGATGACATCAATGTTATTTAAAGTCTCCTGCATACCCAGAATCTTGTCGATATTCAGTCGGTTTATGTTCCAGACTGCTATCCTGAGACCTCCCTCGCCTACCTATTCAATGACAGCCTTACCTTTGAGCCACTTCACCTTCTGGTTATTTAATTTTGCCTCCTTGAATTTTGCCAATTCTTGTTTCTTCTCTTGTAGCTGTTCCCTGGTTAAATCCTCATTTACCCAGACGAATTTGCCCTTAAGCATGTGTCTCTGTTTAAGCACCTGAAACCGCTCCTCCCTGTTTGCGAATTTTACCAGTATGTGCCGGGTTCCATGGTCTCTTTTCCCAATCCGAAAAGCATCTGCTATCTGCACCCTGTTCACTTGCATTTCCTCTGTAAGAAATTTCACAACGACCTCTTTTGTCTCTTCCTTATCATTTTCCGGCAGCCCCACGATCCTCAAATTCAAGGCTCTCTGCTTTCTTTCCTGGGTTTCCACATAATCTTCAAAAGCATGCTTTAATTCTGAGATCTCTGCCCCCTGATCTCCATCCCTATCTTCCACCTGCGCTATCTGTAAATCCGAGATATTTGCCTTAACAGCCTCTATCTCCTCTTGCATAATCTGCAGATTTTTCTGTAACCCCTCATTTTCCGATTTGAGACTTCGGATTTCCAGCATCAATTTGTCTTCCCGCCTTTCCCATTCCTGGCGAAAAGCCAGAAGTTCCTTTGCTGACTCTTGGCGAAATGCCGTAATCTCCTTCCATATAGTTGCCAGAGAAACCTCTTCCTGCTGTGGTTCCGATGAGTCTCCATCCGAATCTGTCTGAGTTTTCTTCTGTAGTTTTGATGCTTTGGCCATTGAAGATACGAAAAAGACAAGGCGCTCAAACGTGCGCCCTAGAGAGAGAGAGAGAGAGAGAGAGAGAGAGAGAGAGAGAGAGAGAGAGAGAGAGAGAGAGAGAGAGAGAGAGAGAGAGAGAGAGAGAGAGAGAGAGAGAGAGAGAGAGAGAGAGAGAGAGAGAGAGAGAGAGAGAGAGAGAGAGAGAGAGAGAGAGAGAGAGAGAGAGAGAGAGAGTTTTGCCATTTTGCCTCAAATCCATTTTTTGACCATATGCACATGATCTTAGGTCCAATTTAAACTTGCAAGAGTTGAAAGCACACAACAAAAACCTTATAGAAATCAGGATTCAAGAAATTGTTTGCTGTTTTTTCTTACAATTCATTAACATAAAATTTTATTCAATTTGAACACGTATCTCTCCATCACCTTAGTTCCAAATCAAGCCAAATTTCTTTCCACATGTTCCTATAAGTTTTCTCTGATAGTCATTTTGAATATCAGCCAAAAATGTTAAAAGCACTCAAGATATCATCGTTTGAGTGTGCATACCTTTTTCTGCCATAGGGATGTGCAATGACCAAATTTTCTGTCCACTTGGCCCAAACATGCCACCTAGGCTCAAACATGCCAAGGTGGCTTGCCACCAAGGTGGCTTGCCACCAAGGTGGCTTCAACATGCCAAGGTGGCTTCAACATGCCAAGGTGGCTCCAACATGCCATGTAGGCTCTCACATGCCACACAGGCTTTAACATGTCAAGGTGGTACAAACATGCCACGTGGACTTCACCATGCCACCTAGGCTCCAACATGCCAAGGTGTCTCAAACATGCCGCGTGGGCTCCAACATGCCACCTAGGCTCAAACATGCCACGGGCTCCAACATGCCAAGGTGGCTCAAACATGCCACCTAGGCTCCAACATGCCAAGGTGGCTGAAGCATGCCACCTAGGCACTAACATGGCACCTAGGCTCAAACATGCCAAGGTGGTTCAAACATGCCACGCAGGCTCCAACATGCCACCTAGGGTCCAGCATGCCAAGGTGGCTTAAACATGCCACGTGGGCTCCCAACATGTCACCTAGGCTCCAACATGCCAAGGTGGCTCAAACATGCCACCACGCTCCAACATGCCAAGGTGGCCCAAACATGCCACGCTGGCTCCAACATGCCACCTATGCTCAAACATGCCAAGGTGGCTCAAACATGCCATCTAGGCTCCAACATGCCACCGAGGCTCAAACATGCCAAGGTGGCTCAAACATGCCAGGTGGGCTCCAATATGCCACCTAGGCTCCAACATGCCAAGGTGGCTCAAGCATGTCACCTAGGCACCAACATGCCACCTTGGCTCAAACATGCCAAGGTGGCTTAAACATGTCAAGGTGGCTAAAACGTTCCACGCGGGCTCCAACATGCCACCTAGGCTCCAACATGCCAAGGTGGCTCAAACATGCCACATGGGCTCCCAACATGCCACCTAGGCTCCAACATGCCAAGGTGGCTCAAACATGTCACTAGGCTCAAACATGCCAAGGTGGCTCAAACATGCCTCGCGGGCTCCAACATGCCAAGGTGGCTCAAACATCCCACCTAGGCCCTAATATGCCAAGCTGGTTCAAACATGCCACCTGGGCTCCAACATGCCACATAGGCTCCAACATGCCAAGGCGGCTCAAGCATGCCACCTAGGCACCAACATGCCACCTAGGCTCAAACATGCGGACGCAACATGCCACCTAGGCTCCAACATGCCAAGGTGGCTCAAACATGCCGTGGGCTCCCAACATGCCATCTAGGCTCCAACATGCCAAGGTGGCTCAAACATGCCACTCGGCTCAAACATGCCAAGGTGGTTCAAACATGCCAAGGTGGCTCAAACATGTCAAGGTGGCTTAAACATGCCATGCGGGTTCCAACATGCCGCCTAGGCTCCAGCATGCCAAGGTTGCTCAAACATGCCAACTAGGCTCCAACATGCCACCTAGGCTCAAACATGCCAAGGTCGCTCAAACATGCCACGTGGGCTCCAACATGCCACGCTCCAACATGCCAAGGTGGCTCAAACATCCCTAGGTGGCTCAAACATGCCATGTGGGCTCCAATATGCCACCTAGGTTCCAACATGCCAAGGTGGCTCAGGCATGCCATCTAGGCTCCAACATGACAAGGTTGCTCAAACATGCCACGTGAGCTCCAACATGCCACCAAGCATCTTCTCCTGGTGCGGCATGCTTGATAAGATTCCTTTAGCTTTTTGGCCCCAGTAGATTCATTATCTGCAACGTCTGTGTGCGACTTTTTGAATGGCCCAGACCCTGGAGCAGATCCCATTGGTTTCTCCCGAAAGCCACCCACCTCCTTTGTAGATACCTTGAGGCCATGTTGAGCATTAATGGCTTCCATGAGGGCTAGACCTCCCTCTTCTACTTCCTCTGCCATTTTACAAAGCTCGCCAAAAGAAAGATTGGCAACTTGAAGATCGAGCTTCGCCCTACCCAACAATGAATCCAACCCATGAGTTTTTCAGACTCTTCAGTATCATTTTTACTAAGCTGAAGTCCTTTCTTTAAAACTGGGGCTGCGAAGGCTCGAACAGTTCCCACGTTTATCCACGTCAATTTATTCCACTCAACGATAAGATCTCGCTCCCAATTATGACTCAAAAAATGATTTTAATTTGCTTTTCAAATTGTAACAGAGCTGGGCACTTGATGGGTATGTACGTATGTACACATGTATAACATGTATACAGTATGAATTCCGGGTTTTGTCTCTTTGGAGAAAGGATTGTTGCAGAGCATGAAGTCAGGGAGCAATTCTGGGCAGTTTTGGAGCCCGAACTCTGAAGCATCATATCTCGGTGACCCGAGATCCTTTTTTAATAATTCTTCTTTTCCTTGAAATAGTTCTGAGTAAGCTTTCCGGAATAAGGTCTGATCAGCCTAAAATTCATCCTTATGCAGAGCTTTGACAGAAATAGTGATGCTGGGTCAAAATTGACTGCACAATGTATGTGCTTCTGCAGTTTGATTCTTGGAATTAGAAGATGATCTTTTGGAGCGCAAACAACGAGAAAGGGTCCCGAGGTCTATGGATGAACAAATTCTCAGACGGGGTTTTGCTATTGATCAATTGAGATGCTATGAGTTGCAATGATTAGTCTATACATGATTTTTGCATGCAAATATGATAAATTATGAATTTGTTGAAGACTTATAAGGCTAGAAAGATAACTAGTGAGTAGAACATCTTTGGAAGGGCTGATTCTGAGGCAAGAAGGTCTGAAAATGCTTGGGAAGTCCCGATATGGGCTTGAATCAACAGATTTGGCATGTCTTGAACCTTCTTTGGTGGACGTCTACAACTTTTAGAACTAAATTTTTTGTTGTCTATATTTGTTTGATTGACTTTTCTCTATGTTACTTTGGTTTAGTATTTTGTTTTAATCTAAGGAGTTAATTAAGAAATAAACCATTGGGATGGGCATCAGTTGCCTTGCATGTGGGTGGAATCAGTGAAGACTGCCTGTAATAGTAAGGAAATGCATTACTTTGAATGATTGTAATCTAATTAAATAATGAGAAATATGAGGATTAATAACTCTAAAATGGTAAGGAACCTGACAGATTGACCTCTGAGATGGTTCTTAATTAGATCCTCCTTGACAGAAGTAAAGGAGAATATAAGCATCTGGGTACCTAATTGGTAAGTTGAGCATGAAGAATTGTGCCATCTATGTTGTTTTGTGGCAAGGATTACATGCAGTTTTGGTCATCATGGTATATTGATTCTCAAGTGAAAGTGCTAGGTTTTGAGATTTTTTATTAGTTGCATGTTTAAATCTCTTTGCTATGGAAAGTAGGTTTATAGTAATAAAATATATTAAAACCATAGCTAATGATTGAATTGTAACTATTGAGATGGAACTTTTAAAGTAAACGTGATATGGGATTGAGCAGTTTAATCAAGAGGGTCATAGGAAGCTTATGGGGGTTTTTCAGTACGGCTATGGCATGGAGCACTGTTGATGTAACAGATGAAGTACATAGGTGTTGGATTCACATCAATATGACAGCCATGCATGTGACTTCCTCGACATGTTAGATTGCTATCAAGGTCTTCATCACTGAATTGCTACCTCGACATGGCATAGGATGTATGAGTAAGTTTGGCAGGGGGATTACATGAAGGAAAATATGGTAAGTTAATGTCTAATGGATTCCATCAAGGTTGCATTCCTTATGATGCGGAATGGATAATCTGAGATGCTTTGTATTTACTATAAGAGATTGGTTTGTAGCAAGCTACTTCAACATGTATAGGCAACTTCAGCAAGGGGCAGAGTATGATCTAGGCACCTGTGTATGATCTAATGAATATCACATGTCTTGGAATTTGCATTGTTCCACTGTTGTCTTGGTATTTTGATATCTCTTGGATCCTCCAGGGTCGGGCTTCTAGGTTCGGTGGCCTAGGTTGCTCCGGCATGCTCATGTTCATCTGTGTTTCTTTGTGTGTGCTCTGTGACACCGGGGGTAGTTCTCCTAGCAAGGATGCTACGTCACCTCTGTAACTCCATGGTAAGAGGTCCTCCAGCGCCAGACGTGAGTTGGGAAGGGTATGCGCATATGAGGTTCACCCCACCAACTCTGCCAACGGGGCTCGGAATGTTAGCTGGTTGGGCATTTCTCTGCTAACAGGGCCTGCATATAGGCTGGCTGAGCTTCCCATTGTCCTGGAGCTATTTTATGATGTTTTGGTACTTTGACTATGTTTCTCTGCTTTTGATGCTCATGTTTGGTATTCCTTGGATTAAGTTGTCATTTTCTAGTACTTTACTCACATAGAATCTTTTGTTTTGCTTGTGCTTATGTCCATGTATCCAAGATTCCAGAGTATTTCCATGCATGCAGTGGCAACCAGGGATCCCCACTTAGTCACGAGGACTAACTCCAGTGAATGTTGTGCTGTGAATTAGCAAGCATAGACAATGGAGCTGGGAAGCACAGTGGAGCTAGAAGATTTTGAGTGGAATTGCTATATTTTGTTATATTGTATAGTGGATTCATATTGTACTTGATGGATTGAGTTTATAAGTATTTGTCCTTTGAATTTGAAGAATGAAAGTTCAATTGCAAAGAAAGATTCAATTCTTCATTATATTCAACTATTTGTCACACCAACGAAGCAAGATTCTTTGCAAGTTTTTACAAGATCCCGAGCTGTCAGGAGGGTCAACTCGGTAGGCTCGTCACAGTTGCTATCAGAGCAACGTTGGATCTTTGGATGCTGACATTATGATCTGTGGATTGCAGGTTTGGATCTTTGAGTATTGACATGGTGGACCATAGATTAAGTTAAAGTTGAAATCTGCCAATGGCTCCTCCAGAATTATTTGAAGAAAGTGTTCTAAGCGTATACTGTCTTGAAGCTCCATCATTGTTATGGGAGCGAACGATGAGAGAAGTATCCATGTAGTCAAATTGCTATGTTGATTTTAAGTTAAGGGTTTCCTTGTGGCATGTCTTGTAAGATGGGTAGCAGTTGTACATCTAAGGTGAAGTTTTGATTTGAGATAGAGCTATTCTAAATTTGAGAAGTTGGAATCATAGAATGTTTCAGTAGATCTATGATCGACCCATGAGGACATGGGTTAAATTTTAGAAGGGGAGACTGTAACAGACCTGGGCAATTGATGGGCCAATATACGTACTTATGTACGTATGTACACATGTATAACATGTATACAACATGAGTTCAGGGTTTTGTCTCTTTGAAAAAAGGATTGTTGCAGAGCATGAAGGCAGGGAGCAATTCTAGGCAGTTTTGGTGCCCGAACTTTGAAGCATCATATCTCGGTGACCCAAGATCCTTTCTTAATAATTCTTCTTTTTCTGAAAGATTTGTGAGTAAGCTTTCCAGAATAGGTCTGATCAGCCCAAAATTCATCCGTATGCAAAAGCTTTGACAGAAATAGTGATGCTGGGTCAAAATTGACTGCACCATGTATGTTCTTCTGCAGTTTGATTCTTGGAGTTAGAAGATGATCTTTTGAGGCGCAAGCAATGAGAAAGGGTCCAGAGGTCTACGCATGAATAAATTCTTAAGTGGAGTTTTGCTATTGATCAATTGAGATGCTATGAGTTGTCATGATTAGTCTGTACATGATTTTTGTATGCAAATATGATAAATTATGAATTTGTTGGAGGCTCATAAGGCTACGGAAGATAACTAGTGAGTAGAACATCTTTGGAAGGGCTGATTCTGAGGCAAGAAGGTCTGAAAATGCTTGGAAAGTGCCGATATAGGCTTGAATCAACAGATTTGGCATGCCTTGAACCTTCTTTGTTGGACGTCTACAACTTTTAGAACTAACCGATCACGTTCCATTTTCTGTTGTCTATTTGTTTGATTGACTTTTTTCTATGTTGCTTTGGTTTAGTATTTTGTGCTAATCTAAGGAGTTAATTAAGAAATAAACCATTGGTGGGCATCAGTTGTCTTGCATGTGGGTGGAATCAGTGAAGACTGCCTGTAATAGTAAGAAAATGCATTACTTTGAATGATTATAATCTAATTAAATAATCAGAAATATGAGGATTAATAACTCAAAAATGGTAAAGAACCTGACTGATTGACCTCTGAGATGGCTCTTAATTAGATCCTCCTTGACAGAAGTAAAGGAGAATATAAGCATCTGGATATTTAATCGGTAAGTTGAGCATGAAGCTTAAGAATTGTGCCATCTATGTTGTTTTGGCTCCTAAATGTGGAGCTATGATTCAGAATAATGTGGCAAGGATTACATGTAGTTGCAGTCATCATAGTATATTGATTCTTTAGTGAAAGTGCTGGGTTTTGAGATTTTTCATTAGTTGCATGTTTAAATCTCTTTGCTCTGGAAAGTAGGTTTATAATAAAATATATTAAAACCATAGCTAATGATTGAATTGTAACTATTGAGATGGAACTTTTGAAGTAAGCATGATATTTTTTACCACCTAGTGGTTAACATTGTACACATGTTAGGTGTCAGTGGTGGCAGACTGACACTTGGCATGCTTAGGTTAATTTAAGTGTATGGCTTAGATTTAGCTAGATGTAGGGCTCAAATTTGCGGTCTACAATATATTAGATCGGAGCCTCTTCAGATATACTCAGGTTTATCTCAAATTTGGAGAGCCTCACTTGGCCACGTTCCCTTCATTCTTTGTACATATTTGTTTGTCTTGTTCTTGTTTTGTGATCATGTGCATGGCAGCTTTGTAGCATCCGGCAGTCATGGACTACTGCTGCAGGGTGTATGCCAAGAACTCACAATTAACAGTGGCGCTGTTATGCCGGGTTCGCTCGTGATCATCTTCTTGAGCCTTGCTGTTTTGCTGTTGTCTTTGCTGCTCTTATCCTAATAAGTTCTTGAATACTTCTTGTACATTACTGTCAACCCTTCAATCCCTTTATTTGGCCCAACCAGTTGTTGAAATGGTCCAGTTGGAGGCCCCTATCAATTCCTTAGCACTTCGTTTGGTTATGAAAATCGTTTTCAAAAACTCTATTTTTTATGGTGCAGCAAGTGCAGTTTTACAGTCAAGGATTTTTGGAGTGGTGACACCACTCCTTTCTTCAAAAATATCACGAAAATCACGTATTTGTTTTTCTCCTCTTCTATCTGTTGCAAAAATTCTCCACAAAACATCATGATCTTTTTTGTCATTTTTATTCTATCTCTCTTTATCTCTGTTTATCAGAGATTTTGTGCCCTTTGCACATCCAGTTCCAAAAAATATATGGTATCACATCAGTATGGAGTATATCAGGTCTGTATCTGCCAATCTGGAGCTTTTCAAGCAGATTTCTTTTTAAAATTATTTGGCAAAGGTACTTTGGCTAGCCCTCCCTTATGGTTCGAAGTTAATTCTCAGACAGCTTTCTCAAGGGCGAGTTCCTTGCTTCTTCATATCGTTCATCTGAAGCATTAGAGCTTTTTTTCAAATCATATGCACCACGTATTATTCAACACATATCAGTACCTGCATCACAGTTTTATCAGTTTCTTTTGCGTACAAAGATCTCATTCAAGCATCTCAGGCTCTCGAAGGATTCTAGTCTTCAACACTCTGGCATCTGCACACAGCAATCACGTCTTTCTTATTGAATTTTTAAAAGGGCCAGCATCCCTGCTAGCCCCCATCCATCTGTTTAACGCATATATCGGCTGCAGAAGCACTCTTTAATCAAGCACAACTCGTATTTGAAAGCACTCGGATTTTTCCAGTTTTTCTGGTCTTCATCATCTGCAAACAAGTATGTTAGCATATCCAACTTCCAGTCAGGCTTGGAGCCTCATCTGCATCAACATATTTTCAGACGCAATTTTACCTCTGTTTGGTGTACGAAAACTAGGAGCCACCACTTTGTGGGCACCGATTTCTGATCTACCAACTTTCTAAACCAGTTGCAGCGATTTTGGCCACCATTTCAGCAAGCTTCAAGCACTTGCATTCAATCTTCAGAGCAAACCCGGCGGCCTATCCAGCAAAATCAGGCACGAAATGGCATCACCACTCCAATTCTGGCACTTTATCGGGGCTTGGCCTCTATTTTTCAGAAATTTCTATCAGCAACTTATACATCCTATTATATCCGGAGCCTGCATTCCATTTTCGAGCTTTAAATCAGAAGAAATCCGCATGTTTTGGCCGCCATACCTGCAAATCCGACCGCCATATCTATGTTTTCTTCCAGCCGCCTCTGTTTTCTTCAAGAGGCCTCATGCTAGGGTTTTTTTAGACCCAATGGCTCAGATCTGGCCGCCCCTAATTTTATGGTTCAGATGAAGTTTTCATATTAGGCCATCCTACTTTCACGCCGTGCCCTATTCACGTATGGGAACCCATGCTGGTTTTTCCTGCTTGTACCCACGGGTCACGCTCCATGCCAACACAACATTTTTGCTGATAACCGCCCGCTAATCAAAGAGTCATGCTCACAGCTCACAGCCCACGCTCTGTATTTTCTGCCCAAGCTTGTGCACGCAAAAGCCACGCTCTGTATTTTTTGTTCTCACAAAACCCACGCTCTGTTTTCAAAGACCCACGCTTCTTCATGGTTTGCCACGCTCTTCATGCTTTTTTATTTCCCACGCTCCGGCTGGCGACCCACGGGCCCGCCTGATGTTCTTCTTGGCACGCTCAAAAAAAAAAAAAAAAGGGTGCTTCCACGCTTTGTCCTCACGACCCCCGCTTTTACGCTTTGTCCTCACGACCCCCGCTTTTATGGTGCTTACATTTTTCAGGCCCCTATTATACTTGTTTTTAAGTGAAATTTTGGGCAATCTTTGTTACAATGGACTTCCCCATAATATAAGGGGATGGTCTTCGTGTTTTTTTGGCCCAAAGTTCCTATGATCCATGTTCTGCATCGACATTCCTTCGGATCCTCTTCGTCATCAATGCCTTCATGAAGATCTTTCGGCGACAAAACCAACCATCACTCCCTCCTTTTCGCCCTTAAAATTTTTGGCACCCTGTTGTAATTGTCGGACTTGTCTCATAAAAGTCTGTACATGTTTTTGTGCTAAAAACTTTTAGGGGGAGGCAGTGTTAACCACCTAGTGGTTAACATTGTACACATGTTAGGTGTAAGTGGTGGCAGACTGACACTTGGCATGCTTAGGTTAACTTAAGTGTATGGCTTAGATTTAGCTAGATGTAGAGCTCAGATTTGCGGTCTACACTATATTAGACCGGAGCCTCTTCAAATGTACTCAGGTTTATCTCAAATTTGGAGAGCCTCACTTGGCCACGTTCCCTTCATTCTTTGTACATATTTGTTTGTCTTGTTCTTGTTTTGTGACCATGAGCATGGCAGCTTTGTAGCATCTGGCAGTCATGGATTGCTGCTGCAGGGTGTATGCCAAGAACTCACAATTAACAGATATGGGATTGAGTAGTTTGACCAAGAGGGTCATAGAAAGCTTATGGGGGCTTTTTCAGTACGGCTATGGCATGGAGCACTGTTGACGTAACAGATGAAGTACATAGGTGTTGGATTCACATCAATATGACAGCCAGGCGTGTGACTTCCTCGACATGTTGTATTGCTATCAAGGTCTTCATCACTGAGTTGCTACCTCGACATGACATAGGATGTATGAGTAAGTTTGGCAAGGGGATTACATGAAGGAAAATATGGTAAGTTAATGTCTAATGGATTCCATCAAGGTTGCCTTCCTTATGGTGGGGAATGGATAATCTGAGATGCTTTGTATTTACTATAAGAGATTGGTTTGTAGCAAGCTACTTCAACATGTATGGGCAACTTCAGCAAGGGGCAGAGTATGATCTAGGCACATGTAGTAGTAGTAAATGATCTAATGAATATCACATGTCTTGGAGTTTGCATTGTTCTACTGTTCTCTTGGTATTTTGATATCTCTTGGATCCTCCGGGGCGGGCTTCTAGGTTCGGTGGCCTAGGTTGCTCCGGCATGTTCATGTTCGTCTGTGTTTCTTTGTGGTATTCTTGTGCTCTGTGACACCAGGGGTAGTTCTCCTGGCAGGGATGCTACGTCACCTCTATGACTCCATGGTAAGAGGTCCTCCAGCGCCAGACGTGGGCTGGGAAGGGTATGCACATATGAGGTTTACCCCATCAACTCCGCCAACGGGGCTGGAATGTGAGCTGGCTGGGCATTTCTCTGCATATAGGTTGGCTGAGCTTCCCATTGCCCCGGAGCTATTTTATGATGTTTTGATACTTTGACTATGTTTCTCTGCTTTTGATGCTCATGTTTGGTATTCCTTGGATTAAGTTGTCATTGTCTAGCACTGTACTCACATAGAATCTTTTGTTTTGCTTGTGCTTACGTCTTTGTATCCAAGATTCCAGAGTATTTCCATGCATGCAGTGGCAGCCAGGGATCCCCACTTAGTCACGAGGACTAACCCCAGTGAATGTTGTGCATTGAATTAGCAAGCATAGACAATGGAGCTGGGAAGCACGGTGGAGCTAGAAGATTTTGAGTGGAATTGCTATATTTTGTTATATCGTATAGTGGATTCATATTGTACTTGATGGATTGAGCTTATATGTATTTGTCCATTGAATTTGAATAATGAAAGTTCAATTGCAAAGGAAGATTCAATTCTTCACCATATTCATCTGTTTGTCACACCAACCAAGCAAGACCCTTCGCAAGTTTTGACAAGATCCCGAGCTGTCAGGAGGGTCAACTCAGCAGGCTCGTCACACAAATTTCGCAAAGGTAGTAATGGGCTAATCGAGTAGCTGGTTCTTCTGGATATCTAGCCAGCAGTCCTTTGCAACATCATCGAGATGACGCTCAGCAAAATATAACTGAGTGTCTTCGTCATCCTTAATTTTGGAAAAATATGAATTCAAATCCCGTAGCCATGTGAAAAGCTCATCTGCATCACTAGTAGCAGCGGAATACATATGGAATTCAATTTTGACATTGGGACCAGTTTTGATGCCGCTACATAGACGCCCTGCAGCTTGCTACAACTGTGCCACCTGTGCTCATAGAGAATCCAGTTCTCGTAGCTCAACAATTCGAGCCACGACAACTGCAAGTTATTCTCTCATAAGCGAATTGTCATGCCCCAACTCAAAAAGTTTTTCCTTGTGTTCCTCGTTTTCAAAGTTAACATTGGCAGGACAACCAGCCATCGAAACTTGTTGCTCTGATACCACTAACATGGACTCTTGACGTAGCACGCTATGTCACCACCCAACTGCGAGCCCTCAGCCAAAACACAGCTGCCCCTGAGCTCTCCCCCGAGCAACTATATAGCATGCACGCCCCTTTAGTCCTCCTTTGGACCACACTCTCCTTTGGACAAAGGTCCCAAAGGTCCAAAGGCCGACATAGCCCAAAAGGGCCCAAGGCCTTTTGCCACGTCCTTGGCATATATCATCTTCATGGGCAAAGCTGTACATAGGTAGCATTGTGAGCCTCGCGTGAGCATGACATTGATCTGTTGCTGGTAGTGTGTCATCTTAACCTATGCTAGAGCACTTGTATCCCAAAATTTGCTAAGGAAGCATGCATCAAGGTACCACTGCCAGATTCCATTAGAAGAACCACTGAGCTTATTTTTCCTTCCAATAGGCTTTAAGGTGATGTGGGCCTAGTGCCACGATATAAGCAAGATTGGGGAGACGGACATCACTTATACCAACCACCTTCTGAAAGTAGATGATATAGCACTCCAGTGCAACCCTCTGAAGGAGCTGCAGTCTTCTACAGCAAAATCTAATATGGGAATGTAGACTTCACCCCAAATGCTTGAGCTAAGAACACCTTCTTCACGTGCTCCAGATCATTCCAGGTGGTGGGGAATTTCAACGGGTCTGGAACCTCAACCCGTATAAGAGAAAAGGCTCTACCAAGGCCTAAAACATACGCAAGTGAATTGCATGGCATGGCATACAATGCTTTCCAAGCCTGTTGTGATGCGCAACCAGATGGAAGCATCCCAGTATGTGGAAGTAGGAAACTCCACTCCCAAATACTTGTAGGGTGGTCCTGATAGGTGAAGGAGGGACTTCATGGCTGACACGAGGATGAAAAGAGCAGAACTTTGGTCTTGGCCAAGTTAACTCCCACTGAATTAGCAGAAGGCAGCCAGAGCATCCAAATGGCTGCTGCATGTCACCTGAAGTATAGCCCAAAAGGTCCACGTCGTCAACATAAATGAGATGGCAGATTATGTGGTGCAAGAGCTGCCCCCTTCCCATTTTAGCAAGCACAGACTTTTAAATGAGATGGCGGATTATGTGGTGCAAGAGCTGCCCCTCCCCCCTTCCCCCCCACCATTTTAGCAAGCTAAGCTTTTAGCTGGTCAATGTACATGCCAAAGATGGTCGGGGAAAGTGGGAAGCCCTGGCTTACTGCTGATAAATTGATGTCTTGACGGTGTTAGACTGCCTGAGCATACATTATATAGCCTGTACATCGCATTTGGTAGATCTATAAGAGCCCCCAAAAAGCTTTGTCAAAGTCCATGAAGTAGCGGTACAGGTCTTCCTAAAATCCATCTATCTGTTTCTTGAGTTATTTTTGAGAATTTTAGCTCCGCCTATAGTTTCATTCTTATTTCAGATGAATTTGTGGATTATAGTAGAAATTGACTTTTAAAGACCTTGAGGACATACGATGCCCCATCGTATACCTCACGGGAAGTTCCCCATCCGGCAAGGTCTGCCGCATGGGCCATCCGTCTATTCCGTCGTGGGATGGCTAGAACATGGGAAGGAGACACGAAGATGTCTTGCACGCCTGTCTCCTATGGGCCGCTATACAATGGAAGCATAAACATAAACATCAGCATTAGCATGTTGAAGGGTAGTACCATCTGTCCATTAATAGATCCATCATAGACATTAATACAACATCCATCATATGAGCTCCTACCTAGACTCAGACTCGTGGGGAGAGTAGACTGACGGCTAGGGTCTCAAGGTAGAGCAGACCGAGTTATAATTTGGGATGGCAATAGACAATGGCTAGGGTTGACTACTCCATCCGCCCCTGCTATGCATACTACAAACCTTGGAACCATTGTGGAGTGAGAAATTAAAGGCATGGTGGTATAAGTTCACAAGCCCATCCTTTTTAAAAAGCAAGGAAACCCAAAGGCTCTAAACCATGGTGGAGCAATGATGGTCACTTAGCTAGAATAAAGGGCTTGAAGACCAAGGTGGATGTACTACAGGCCAACAGAAGAGCACTCAAACGTCGTGCCCTACCACCCAGCAATCCTCATGCTTTGGGGAGCGCACATGAACATCCAGATAATCACGCACAGAAGCTGGACATAGTACGTCCCCAAGTACGCAACGAAGCTCGAGCCACACGACCACCTCGACCTAAATGAAGAAGACATCCTGAGGCTCGGACTCCCAGACATAGACGAAACGAACGCGAGGCTGATGTGCTCAATGCTGCTCTCCTAACTGATCTCGCCCACCGAAGCCGTGCTAGCATGCCTCCAAATACCAACCATATGGAGATCAAACAACATCCACTTCGTTGACTCCTCCCCGTTGTCGACCAGAGAGCGCATCCTCACACGCGACGCCTTGCCAATGCTCCACCCATAGATCACTACGCAGCAAGGCCCGCCACCATGGACGACGTAATATACAAGCAGTTGTGGCGCTCATACATCATCGAGCCAGCCACGTACGCAAAGCGAGCCACGTCCCATACGGATCTAGGCCACAAGATCATCCCCATAAACCAACCAGTATGCTTCACCGACTACCACCCCGTCCACCACACTGAAGAATTCTGTTATAACATACTCCTCGACAAAATCCCGTTCAGGACGGAAGCCGAACTCCGCTCCCAAACAACCACTGAACAGTCCTACAGCCTGGAATGCCAGCTTTGGCACATGCTGTCAACCGAAGATGGCATCCTCGCCCACGTCCAAGCATATGCCGAATACCACCTCCTTGATAACGAGGAGCAACAACAAATCATTGATGCTAGAATACCCCATCGCTCAACACGCAGCACCACGACTCATCAAACACCGACCAAGAAGACCAGCAACTGCATGCAGACGACCAACAATGCCAAGCACAACAGGCAGACCAGGCAAATGTACCAGCAAACCCCCCCATGGACGCCACGCTGTCGCCCGAGCAAGCACACGTCTACAAAGCGATCACTATAGAAGCGCACGGGTTCCACGTCATATCGGGCATGCTGGGATCCAGAAAGACCTACCTGACGAGACACATGATACAACACTTCATCAGCAACGGGAAAGCGGTGCTGGCTACCGCGACCGCCGGAATGGTTGCATCAAAGCTATGGAGAGGAGTGACCATTGCGCCCTGCCAATTCGCAATCCCAGGTAAACACGCAAATCCAAAACGCCAGCTGTGGCTCCCCAACCGTGCTAACGCACCGTGCTCTCTCATTGTGTAGTAAAAAAGAAATGGCCAAACAAAATCAGGCACACGGACGTGAGGCACCAACAGATCGAGGCATTCCAGGTCCCCATCATCAACGAGATGTCAATGCTCACGTTCGCCAACCTCAACATGATATTCAGGCAAATAGAAGAAGTGACGATGCAACCATCAATCGAGTTCCTGCAAACACGGGCGATAATCCTCGTCGGCGACCACGCCCAGCTCCCTCCCATATGCAAGCACAAAAAGAGGGATGCCAACAACGTGAGCAAGCTGTGCACCCTCCCCAACAGCCCCCACTTCGTGCAAGCAAAGAAGTACCACCTGATGCAGTCCATCAGGCACTCCTCCCCAAGAGTACGTGACCTTCCTCAATGCCATAAGAGACACACTCACCTCAATTTTTGGTCCACAGTTGTTTTTATCTGTTGTTTAATGCAAAAAACAACACCAAAATGGCCCAAAAAATCCACGTGGCCTATTTAACTGGATTTGCACAAAGAGACAGTGATTTTTTGGCAAAAAAATCCACCGTGGTTTTTCTGGCACCTTTTTGCATTTTGGTCAACGTGTCTTTTTTTTTACTATTGTTTTTAGCGAATTTTTGTCAACATCCCTGTTATTTTTTGGAGGAGCCATGCGTTGTTTGTTTTCTAAATAACACTTGTAGATTTAAATGTTAGTAAACATGGAAAACTGAAAAGGACGGTTCGTTTTTCTTTTTTTCTATGTGTGTGTTTTTTTTCTACTTGTAGTTTTTAGCTAAACCATGTATTTTTTCGTTCAAAATAACATGTGTAGATTTAGATATTACTACTCGTGAAAAATGAAAGTACAATGTCAAAGTAAGGTGGTTTTTTTAAAAAAATTACATGTTATTTAACAAAGTAGCACATGTGTTACTTAAATCTAGCTATCGTTTTTAATGCTCCTAGCTATTGTTTTCCAAAAGTAAGGACGTAGAAAAGCATTATTGTTAACATATAGAAAAAACTAGGTGTTGTTTCTAATGTGCCTTTTAACCAATAAAATATCAACATGTGGCAAAAAATTTAAATAAAAAAGCATTGTTATTAACCAATTAGATATGAACACGTGGCATATTTTTAAATAAAAATCATTATTATTACTATTAAATATTGACACGTGGCATACTTCTCAAATAAAAAAACATTATTTATTATTAACTATTAAATATCATGAAGACGTATTTCTCTTGTTTATTTTAGGAAAGCCTTTTGGGAATCAAACCCAAACAAGTCCATAAAGCATAATAATGTTAGATTGCAATGAAAATTCTAAGTTCAAGTTCAAGTTTCCCTTCAACAATGCCTTTAATGGTACAATTATTTTTGATGCATTTGCTTTTGCTATATAAAATGGCTATTCATTATATATGGCCAAAACTTCAGCATTGATCCCTGAAATTTGATGGGATCAAACACATTTTCTAATGGGGCCCAAATACAATAGAAAAATATATGTACCTGGTAAAAACAGATTATTATAAGAGATTGTTCCAACTGACAGCCTCATAATTCTTACTTCCATTTGCCAAAATTCCCGAACTTGTGGTGCTTATGCTTAAAATGCTTCATTTTGTGGCCATGACCATGTTTATAATGCCTGTAGCCACCATAGCCATGTCCATGTCCATGACCATACCCATGCCCCTGCACATGGTGTCCAACAGCACCATATAAAAGACTTCCAACAACACCACCAACACCATGACCTGCAACATCAAAAGATTAATCCATTTACTAGTAATGGTGCCCAGCGTTGCTGGGCATAAATTAGGAACCTGTGCGGACAAAAACCTATTCATTCTACCTTTTTTTCATTCTCCCTTTTTTTCTTTTTTTTTTAACACCCTTGTCTCTCCCTTTATCTTCCCTTTCCCCTTCCCCTTTTTCCCTTTCTCTTTTTTTCTGATGGGTTTTTTTCATTTCTTTTTTATCCTTTCCCTGCTCTTTCAAATTTTCCAATGCCCCTTTTCCCTTTCTTTTTCCCCTTCCTTTTCCTTTTCCTATTCCTTTTCTCATGCATTTTTTTGTTCTCTTTTGCTCACCTTTTCATGTTCTTCCTTTCCCCACCCTCTTCCTCTTGATCACGTGCCCTTTTCCCCATCTCTTTTTTCATTTCCCTCTCCCATTTTCCTCGTGCCTTTTTTTCTTTCCCTTTCCTTCTTCCTTTTTCGCTTTCATTGTCCTTTCAACTTTCCATTCCGTTTTCATCCTTTCCCCACCCTTTTGATTTTCCCCGTGCCCTTTTTCCCTTTCATTTCCCTTCCCGCTTCCTTTTTTCATTTTCTCATTCCCTTTCCCTCTTTCCATTCCCTTTTCTCAACTTTATTTATGTGCCTCTTTTCCTCCTTTTCCCATCCTCTTCCCCCTTTTTCCTTTTCCAATTTTGCCTTTTCTGTTTTTCTTTTTGCTTTTCCCTTTCCCATGCTCTTTTTCTCTTTTCTTCACCCTTTCCCATGCTCTTTTTCTCTTTTCTTCACCCTTTCCCTCTTCCCTTTTTTTCCATGCCCTTTCCCCTTCCTCTTTTTCTCTTTTTCTATTCCTTGCTCCTTACCCTTTGCCTATTCTACTTTTCCACCACCCTTTTCCTCCCTTTTCCCACTCTTTCCCTCTCCCTTTTTATCGATGCTCTTTTTGCTTCCCTTTTCCTCTTTCTTCACCCTTTTTCTCTTCCCGTTTTTTCCACGCCCTTTCCTTTTTCCCTTTTTCCTCATGCCCTTTTCCCAAGTTCTCTTTTGCCCTTTCCCCCCCTCTCTTTTACTTTTCCCTTTCCCCTTTCCTATGCGCTTTGTTCGTCCCCTTCTTCCCACCCTTTTCTTATTTTTCCTTACCTTTCTCTCCTTTTCCCACCTTACTTTCTTAATCTTTTTCCAGTTCCCTTTTTCCCTCTCCTTTTATATCCCCTTTTCTATTTCATTTTCTTTTCTTTTTCCCATCTTTCCTTTTTCGTTCTTTCTAATTCCTTTTTCGTCCTTCCTAGTTTTTATTTTTTTTTTCTTTTACTTTTTTTTCACTTCGTTTCTTTTTTGCTTTTATCTTTTTTACCTTTTTCCTTCTTTTTTTCCTTTCCCCTTTTTCCTTTCCTTTTTTTGCTTTCTTCATTTTTTCCTTCTTGTTTTTCTTTCCCTTTATCTTTATTTCCCTCTTCCCTTTTTCCTTCCCCTTTTCCTTTTTTCTTTTCACAATTCCCTTTTTGACTATCGGATTGAGTGAATTTTGGCCATCGGTCATTTTGTCTTCCCTTTTTCCTTTTCTCCTTCTCTTTCTTTTTTCCCCTTCCTTACCTTTTTTTTTGTTCCTTTTCCTTCTTCCACTTTTTTGTTTTCTATTTTTCCTTTTCCATTTTTTATTTTTTCATATTCTTATTTCTCCTTTTCCTTTTTTCTTTTTTTCTTTTTTTCTTTTTGTCCTTTCTCTCTCCCTTTTCATTTTCCTTCAATTGTTCCTCTCCTTTTCGCTTTTCCTTTTCCCTTTTCCCTTTTCCATTTTCCCTTTCATCGTTCGACTGTCGGATTGAGTGAATCATATTGAAGCCATGGTCAACATGAAATTTTACTTGAAGACACGCACATATCATCTCCACCGTTGGTCGATCAAATCCTTGACCGTCCGATCTAAGGCTCCATTGAAGACACACGCTATAATTTTATAATATAAGAAGATGCTCATCTCCAATAGTATCAGAAATAATTGGAAGACATACCAGTGTGCCATGAGCTCCAAAATATCCATGTTGTGCAAGAGGTAGATAGCCATGAACATTAGGAGGATATGCACCATAAGGAGGAGGTGCTGGTAGATAGCTAGGCATTAGAGGGTAATCTCATTGGTAAGTCACAGTCCTCAAAACCAAAAAAGTACTTTTATGATTGCTAATGAAAAAATGGGGGAAAAAAAAGCTTACTAGCCATGGCTTAAGAGTCGGGATGGAATAAATATTTGCAA
This sequence comes from Isoetes taiwanensis, assembly GCA_021234155.1. Taxonomy (NCBI): domain Eukaryota; kingdom Viridiplantae; phylum Streptophyta; class Lycopodiopsida; order Isoetales; family Isoetaceae; genus Isoetes; species Isoetes taiwanensis. Next base: position 4,431,423 of record JAJEKV010000039.1, read on the forward strand.
GGCATTTGTTGCATCCTATCATCAACTGCTCCCTGTATACTACACGCTCAGTCTCTGCCCCAAGCTCCTTCAAAAATTGCTCTAAACAGTGACAACTGACAATTTTGCAACTTCATCTTTTGAAGCTGGAGGGGGGCCCTGAGGAGTGCTTGCTATTTCCTGTCAAAGTTGCAAGATCATTACAAATTAAGAAGCAAAAATTGACACATGTCAAATCTCAAGTTAGAAATAAACCTGTAGAGTTGCTTGTAAGTGGCCATCTGCAGCATATATAAACACCATGCATCAGCAAAAACAAGCACAAAATCAGGTTGGTCCTGTTTTTCAAGAAATCTGTGATCTGATGACAGGAAATCGTGATCAGTGACTCTGTAACAAACTCTTGGAACAAATAAATAAAAATATTACTTCTGTTTTTGTATTAGACATCTTCAGTGATAACCTTGATAACCTGCAGCATACAAGAGTACAATAGAAATATTGAACGACACTAAAACAGAAAAAAAGGAAACGACCATGAAATGGATACCAGAATCAAGCAAATGGCCGATGATCTGTGCTCCAGAGCTTGGTACCGAGTTGCCCCAATTTGCAAAAAGCAAAACTCCCAAATGAGATGGCCAAGGTAGAAGACAAAGCCCTGCATTTTCAGTTGGCCAAGAGAAAAGACAAACACGGGTAGAAGACAAAGCCCTGCATTTTCGACCAAGAGAAAAGAGAAACGCACCAGGTAAGGATAGAAAAACAGAGCAGAAGAATAACTATGGCACAGTGTTAGAGCAAAGATTTGGAGTCGGATACGAGCTTCATGCAGGTAAGAAGCAAGCCCATAGAGATCCGCCATGTAAAGTGGTGAAGTCTGGAGCTCCCTGTTGAATCCGATTCCGGTTGCACCCAATGAAAGTGGCCAGGGCGGGAAATTGGCCGGTTAGTTACCCAATAGGATGACACTAGGAAGATCGCAATCTGGGCCGTCCATTCTAGCTGAAATCTAGGCCATCCATCTTGGCTTGGATACACTTTCTTAACTACATATTTTTTAATCCGAACTTTATTTTTCAACATGTATATGTATGTTCCATTTTGCGGGTGTATTTTTAATATGCGTCCTGCTATATTCAGGCCATATGGCCATGGTCAAAGTGGCTAGGACGTATGCTTACATGCACATCCTTGCTAGTGTGGCCATGGCCCTATGGCCCCAACAATTTCCATAATCGGCCCTTCCAAATCTTCCTTAGGCAGGCATGTTGTGCATTACATGATATTAAGCAATGTAGCATCTATGGTCTTTGATTTATTACATACAATTCTGAATATGTATTTCCTTTTATATAGGCTACAAGCAAGCTCAAAGAAGAGGGGGGCATTATTTGAGGTGGAAAAGCAACAAATATCTTTATAAAGAAATTGACTTGATCCAAAAGGATATATGTATACAAGAAACACCCCAGGGCTTAAATTCTGGGGTGGGAGTTGTCCCCAGAAGTTAAGTCCCGGGGTGTTTCTTGTATACAAATATCCTTTTGGATCAATTCAATTTCTTTATAAAGATATTTGTTGCTTTTCCACCACAAATAATGCCCCCCTTTTCTTTGAGGCGGCATTGCTGACACCCCAAAATTTAAGCCCCAGGGTGTTTCTTGAAACGTGAAATCAAAGGTAGGATGAATTCAGGAGGATGAAATCGGCCAGAATGCAAAGTGAACGGCCATAATGCGAGTTGAAAATGCCAGAATGAAGGGTGAAAACCTGAAAAGGTCTGGTTGAAGGAAGAACAAACGGTAAAAAGATTTGTCGTCGTCTGCTCTAAAAATCTGTAACATTCTTTAAAGGAATAATCACCACGTGGCAGGGCGTGGTTGGTGGACGCACCTGAATTGATCCTACCCTGATTTTACATTGGTTATAAGCATTCCATGCAAATGTTGCCCAGAACTTCAAATATGCAACAACTATTGAAACCAAGGCCCGTAATCCAAAGTCATTAATTTCTTTCATAACAAAAAGCCCTAACATGACCATCTTAATAAAGAGCATGCTTCCATGATGGCCTGTGTTATTTCTCATGTTCTTAATCCAAAGTTATTCCCCTTTGTGACCATCATGGCGTATGCTATTTCTTATGCCCTTAATCCAAAATTATTTCCCTTTCGTGACCTTGCGTGACCATTGTTTGCAACTTGATCATCTTGAATTTTTGAAAGCAAGGTTAACAAACTGAGCATGTCAAATGACACTCTTTTGAATAAAATGGCATTTATTTCTACCCTCTTCATTAGATCATCATAGTAGGAATTCAACACTAAAATATATTGAAAATTCTAGTTTCTTAATTCTTTTGTTCTCAAATAGATTCTATGGTCCGGGAGGTCATATGCTAACGCCCCCCCTCTCCCGAAGCTCGGTTTCCCTATCCGGCCATTCAAGGACCCCGCTTCGAGCAGGTTCAAAAAAATCCAAAATCGGTCTGGGAGAACTTATCAAACTGCGAAGCGTCATGCAGGAGACCGTGTAGAAACCCAAGTGATTTGTCGTTCAAGCAATACATAACCTCCAGAATGGCGATTCAACTTCGACATATTGTCCGGAATGATGAAATTATCCTAGGGACCAAGCTACAATGCTAGTTTTGCTAAAGAAAGAAACACGAACCTCCTACATGGCAATATTTCGCAGCCACCTCCTAGGTCAATTGACTACAAGTGTGAACGTGAGTGATTTTTGATGCTTCTTGAAGAAGGGGTGGTCTTTCGCCCATGAAACTTGGTTCCTTGAGTAATGTCAATGTCTGAGTCCATTGAAAGAGCCAATTCACAGTTCTAGATTGTAGGAATTGTCCATCCATTGCCAAGGCAATAGGTAGAAGACATTTGGAACAAACTGCCTTCCGGAAGGTTTTAAGGGTCCGTCTTCTGGCTTCAGCATTGTCCCCTTAAGTGATGATACTATGCAAGACGTTGGTCGAATCTAACTAGGATATGTCCTCCGAAATGTATCTTGTGTGTTGCTAGATTGTTGAAGGGTTTATGGTATGGACGTCGAGTTTTGGTCGTTTGCACTTGGGACGCGGTCGAGAAGTTGCAGTTGAAGACACGAAGACTTTGGCATGTTGGAGCCACCTTGGCAGGTTGGCAAAATTTGAGACGAGGTGGGATGTTTGAGCCTAGGTGTCATGTTGGAGCCTAGGTGGCGTGTTGAAGCCACCTTGGCATGTTTGAGCCACCTTGGCACGTTGGAGCCTAGGTGGCATGTTGGAGCCCACGTGGGAAGTTTGAGCTTAGGTGGCATGTTGGAGCCTAGATGGTGCGTTTGAGCCACCTTGGCATGTTGGCAAAATTGGAATCCAGTGGGATGTTTGAGCCTAAGTGGCATGTTGGAGCCTAGGTGGCATGTTGGAGCCACCTTGGTATGTTGGAGCATGTTGGAGCCTAGGTGGCATGTTGGAGCATGTAGGATGTTTAAGCCTAGGTGCTATGTTGGCACCTAGGTGCCGTGTTAGAGCCCAAGTGGCATATTTGAGCCACCTTGACATGTTGGAGCCACATTGGCAAAATTGGAGCCTAGGTGGCATGGGCATGTTGATCCCATGTGGCATGTTTGAGCCAACTTGGCATGTAGGAGCTACCTTGGCAAAATTGGAGCTCAGTCGTTTGAGCCTAGGTGGCATGTTGAAGCCTAGATGGCGTGTTTGAGACATCTTGGCATGTTTGAGCCACCTTGGCGTGTTGGAACATGTTGGAGCATGTTTGAGCCTAGGTGAGATGCCTAAGCCTGGGTGGCATGTTGAAGCCTAGCTGGCATGTTGGAGCCTAGGTTTTTCTTGCAATCTCCATAAAATGAGTGTAGAAATTTGAACTTTGCAGAAAGTTGATGCACGTAATGATGTGGCATGCCATTGGTGACATGTTATGCCAAGTAAGCAAGGCCGACTTTTGACTAGGCCAAAAATCCAAAAATGTGCAACTTTGGTTTTCCATGTGGTGATGTGGCAAAGTTTTGGTGGGATGGCAAGATATGGGTCATGTGGACATGATGATGACCCTATGCAAACTCTCGGGTGTTTATCTCCATCTTGATGCAAAAGATACAGGGTTCACATTATGGGCTGCTCCCCTTGCCACATTTGCCACAGCGGGAGGTAGATCCAAACTCCTGTCCGCCAGTTCCTATTGCTTCGCATCTTCAACTGCGACTTCTCTCTTCTGCAACTTCACATGCATGTTTAGAAAAGGTGCACCTAGTTATCCAAGAAAACGACCACGTTTTGGCCTCCGAAACGTAAACCCTACAATAACCTAGCAACACACAAGGTTTACGTTTTGGAGGCCAAAACGTGGTCATTTTCTTGGATAACTAGGTTCACCTTTTCTAAACATGCATACGGAGCCATGGCAACTGAAATAATAGAGTTTGGATCTATTGGCCATCCCGAATGATCCCAAACAATTTTGCTACTGCAAAAGGCGCTCTTGATTTCTAATTGCCACGCTGGGAGGAGGATAAATTCAAACCCCATTCCATCAATTCCTATTGCTTTGTGTTTTCAACTGCAACTTCTCCACCATGTCCCAAGTGCAACTGATTAAAACTCGACCTCCATAACGTAAACCCTTCAATAACCTAGCAACACACATGGTTTACATTTCGGAGGCCATATCCTAGTCAGATTCGACCAAGATCTTGCACAATGTCATCACGTAGAAGGAGGGCGTTGATGCCAGAAGAGGGACCCTTAAAACCTTTCGGAAGCAGTTTGCCTCAAAGGTCCTCTCCCAAAGAACCCTGGCCATGGACGGGCAACTCTCCCATTCCAGAACTATGAACTGATTCTGCCAATGGACTCAAAATGTCAACATTACCCTAGGGACCAAGTTTTGTGGGCAGAAAACCACCCCTTCTCCAAGAAGCGCCAAAGTAGCTCATGTCCAACACGATCGTAGTCAATTGGCCTAAGAGGTGGCTGCAGAATACTGCCATGTAGAGGGTTCGTGTTTCTTTCGTTGCAAAAAATGACCGTGTAACTTGATCTTTAGGGTAACATCGCCATTCTAGACGACATGGCGAAGTTGAATCTCCATTTTGGAGTTTGTACTGCCCGAACGACAAAACACTTGGGTTTCTACACGATCGACCGCAGGACATTTCGCAGTTTGATAAGTTCTCCTGGACGGATCTTGGATTTTTTCAGCCTGCTCGAAGCAGGTTACTTGAACGGTGGATTCAACGGTCGGATAGGGAAACCGACATCTGGGAGCGGGGGCATTGGCATTTGCCGTCCTGAAAGATCGCTGGCAGGAATGGCATGTTCGGCAGTCTTTCTGAGGTCCGTCTCCTGGGGTCTGGCCTCTCCCTTTTGGTGAGGAAGCCCCGCAAAGTCCTAGCCTGGTTCGATTTGCGGAAGGGGCTTTAAGTTCTTCAAGATCCCTCTATTCTATCCACTGCAAACTCCTCTACCAAAAATTCCAAAGGTTATCATATTTCTTCCATAAAGTCCTAGTCATCATGTCCATGTCACCACCATCTAGCCATGTCACCCAAAATTTGCCAACATCATCCATTGAAAAGACTAAAGATGGACATCTTTTCAGTTTTGGCCTAGTCAAAACTTGGCCTTGCTTACTTGGCCTACCATGTCATCACTTGGAGTGCCTACGTGGCATGCTTGAGCCTAGGTTGCATGCCTGAGCCACCTTGGCATGTTAGAAGCCTAGGTGGCATATTGGAGCCTACGTGGCATGTTGGAGCCACCTTGGCATGTTTGAGTCTTGGTGGCATGTTAGAGCCTAGGTGGCATGTTTATGCCACATTGGCATGTTGGAGCCACCTTGGCATGTTGGAGCCAAGGTGGCATGTTGGAGCCACCTTGGCATGTTTGAGCCACCTTGGCATGTTGGAGCCCGCGTGGCATGTTTGAGCCACCTTGGCATGTTGGAGCCTCGGTGGCATATTTGAGCCACCTTGGCATGTTGGAGCCTCGGTGGCATATTGGGAGCCCACGTGACATGTTTGAGCCACCTTGGCATGTTGGAGCCTAGGTGGCATGTTGGAGCCCACGTGGCATGTTTGAGCCACCTTGGCATGTTAGGGCCTAGGTGGTATGTTTGAGCCACCTTGGCATGTTGGAGCCCGCGTGGCATGTTGGAGCCCCCTTGGCATGTTTGAGCCGAGGTGGCATGTTAGAGCCTAGGTGGCATGTTTGAGCCACCTTGGCATGGAGCTCCAAACAAACTTGGAGACCAACACCGTACTATGCAGCGCTAAATCCAGAATGGCCAAGCCTCATCCTCCCGGGGGCGGAGACACTTCCACCAAGCCACTTTAACAACCGCCCCTTCATCATCCCCGCCCCACACAAAATTTCGAACAATCTTATCTAAAGCATGTATCTTACCCTCAGGAGCTAGCATCGCAGATGCTGTATACACATGAGTGCTACAAAGTACTGACTTGGCAATAGTGATCCTACCTGCCATGGACAACTTGCTACCCTTCCACCAATTGAGGTGTTTCTGCAACCCCTGCAAAATCTCATCCCACCCTCCCCATGGAAACATCCCCTCCAAAGGGAATACCCAACAGCTTAGTACACACATTACCTGGAAGCACCTTCCAAGGGAATAGAGCCAAACAAGGGGGAGGCGGAGTCAGCTGGGCCCATAATGCAGAGCACTTACCCCAATTCAGAAGAATGCCTGAGGCCAAGGAGAAAGTATCCAACAAACCCTTCACATTCTTCAAATTCTTGGATCACAATCCTGCCCATCTTGGAGCAAGTTTCTTACACTTTTTGATGCGAGCTTCGCTTGCTTCACCTTTATCTTGAGCCAAACATTATCTCTCATTACAAATTCTCGAGGAGTTCTATGTCTATTTGGTAGAATCTTTTGACGTGCCCTTGCTGCCAGGAGATATTCTTGCACTTCTACCACAAGCTGCTGCATATCCGCCAGAAGTTGTTGAGAAACTTCCACCTTGGACATTAGATTATGCCACGTATCTGGGGTCAAGCATTGATAACTGTAGTTGATTATGAAGGGTGATATCTTCGATAACTCTTGCTTCGACTCTTGTATGTAAACTCGACTAGGTGGATGTAATCGGCCCATTTGGATTGCTTTATCCGAATATAATTTCTCAATATATCCTTTAAGATTCTGTTGGTGTGCTCCGTTTGCCTATCCGTCTGCGAATGATAAGCGGAACTCATCCACAATTTGGTGCAGATCGTGTTGAAGAAGTTTTGCCATAAGGAATTGAGGAACTTTGGATCTCTATCAGAGATGATTGCCCAGGGCATTCTATGCGATCTAAAAGCTTGGATCTGGTAGAGTGAGCACTAACGCTTTTGTCAAGGCTTCTTTGAGCTTTTCAAATGAAGCTTGAATGTTCTCCAGCCAATGTGCCACTCAATCCTTTACTTTTATTCTTAGTGAGGTCCAACAAGTGGGATGCCCACTTGGCGAAGTCCTTTACAAACTTTTGGTAGTAGCCCGCTAAACCAAGAAGGCTTCTCACTTTAGAGATGTTCTTTGGTGCCGGCTAATCTACTATGACTTCTATTTTTGCCGGGTCGGTGGAAATTCCATCCATTATGACCACATGCCCCAAATATTCCATTCTTATTGCAAAATGGCATTTGGCAAACTAGCATATAGATGATGTCGTCTTAGCTTTTCTAGAACTATCCTTAAGTGTATCGCATGCTCTTCCATAGAATTGTTATAGATTAGAATGTCATCGAAAAAGATGATGATGAATTTGTCGAGGAAATCTAAAGATGTTATTCATCAAACATATAAAAGTCAATAGAGCATTACTGCATTCTGAAAGCGGCTTTATGAATGTCTTCTTCCTTAATGCGAATTTGGTGGTATCCCGACCTTAGGTCAATTTTGGAGAAGACTCTTTCTCCTTGGAGCTGATCCATTAGGTCATCGACCCTTGGCAATGCATACCTGTTCTTTATCGTTTGCTTATTAAGCTGACGATAATCAATGCACATTCTTAGACATCCGTCTTTCTTCTTCACAAGAAAAATGGGAGCTCTGCAGGGCGCGATATACTTGGCCGAATGAACCCAAGTTCTAGCAATTTCTGCAATTGCTTCTTTAGCTCTGCTAGCTCTGGGGTGCTCATCCTATAGGGAGCTTTGCTAGTTGGCTTAACATCCGGTGCAAGAGTGATCTCAGACTCCATGCCTTTACAGGGCAGTAATTCACAGATTTCATCCGGAAAAGAGGTCATGAAATTCCGTAATCAACTTAGCAGTTGCCTTAATTGCTTTGAATTTGTATCCTCCTTCTCATGCTTAAGGTTTGAGCCATCAACTTCTGGCCTAAGGATATATTCAAACTCATCCTTTATGATGCATCCACGCAACTGCTTTAATCACATACACTGCATTATAGAAGCAATTTCCTTACCTTTGACCACAAAGCAATTACCATTGGGTGTCATTATTGACATCTCATGCTTATCATAGTCGATCATTGCTTTCGCCGGCTTCAAGAACTCCATACAAACTATGAGGTCATACTTCCCGATGTCCATAATTTTGGTGCCGATGACTAACTTTGCTCTGCTTAAGGTGGTGTCAAAGTTGCCTGTTGTTCCTTGGATGTTGTAAATTGCTTTGTCTTGCCATAATTACCGTCCTAGATTTAGACTTAAGAATCTTACGCTTGAAGATGTAAGCCATCTAGGAGATGCAAGTTGTGGGTTAATGAATTATTACATAAATCCTAGGACCACAAGATTTTGTGGACATGATATTTCCTTTGGTCACACAAGACTATTCATTAAAATAATTATTCTTGTTATGGAACAATGCAATCCAAGCGAAAACACAAGCCGTTGGTGCAGATGCATTCTTCATGCTTAGGCTATTTTAGGCTAGCTATAATTTTAAAATGTCTACACTCAAATATTGCATGGAGACATATCGCCTCAATTGCCATAACATGTGCTTTGATTTCTTGCTAACATTATGATAGTTATTGTGCTCCATATTTTTTCTGTTCCAACGGCCCCCCTTCTCCCCACCCCCCCACTCTATTGCATGCCAAATGGAAGAAATATGTGTATTTCAGGTTGGTGCCACGATCTATTCGTCTACTTATGCTTCAATTATAGCCAGACTCAGTATATTAGTTATAGTCAAGCTAAAGATGTTGGTATTAAGCTATTGGTATGGAGCATTCACACTTTACATAGGTATTGCAAATCCAAGTATGTTATTTTTTTTTTTCGTGCTTAGTGGATATGCCTAGGTTCAATTTCTAGGGGACACTCTCACCATTTCATAATTGTTTCAATAAACTCTATGTTCACTTGATACTATATTTTATATGTCAATAATAATAAGATAAGATAAGATAAGAATGTTTACGTCCAGGGAACCCAACGGGTTATGGGACGGCACATGCAAGGGCAACAGCCCATCTAAAACCCAGGGGCTAGGCCCCATCACCAAATACAATAACCAAATATTAAAAGGCTACCAAGAATAAGAGAAGACAATGCTAATGCTAGTGGTAAATTTATGCTTCTAAAATTATCTAGACATAGCCAGTCCAAGGATTGGAAGGCCATTGATCTAGAATAATTGCTGCGCCTCCCCTGTACACTGCCCATTTCTTTTGCAGGCGGGCTGCCCTCACCTTGCAGAGCTCCTCCTTACGGTTACACAATTGAAGAGGGGAGAGGTCCTCCTGTACTGAGAAACTAGTCCCTCTGAGATGGTTTCCATGCTGAAGAACATGTAAGCGGCTAAGAGTGTCTTGAAACCGAACCAAAAGATGGCGGGGACGATCAGGTCTTGCCGCTCCCACCCTAGTAGCGGAGACAACTCCACCAGCCTTCACATGCATGACATCAGTGAAAAAATGCAAAGCAGCATCCATATCAGAAAGGTCATCATCTTCTGCCTCTGCAACCCCTATAATACGCCTAAAATTATTAGGGCCCGGCCCAAAATTTTTTTTTTAATATAACAACCAACACATAAGTACCATTAATAGAATAGAATAGAATAGAAATTGAAACAAACCATTACATCCAACATGTTTAAATTAAAATCCCCTTGAAACCCCCTTAAATTGAAACACGTTTGGGTGCATGTTTTTTTCATTTTCATGCACAACATTTAACTAGTCATCTATATTGTCTCTATCTACACATCAAATTTTTTCATGTTCGATGCTAGTTGATAGCGATAACGTTTGCAATTCAAGGTTAAGGTATGTGTATAACATATGACGTGGAAGGTTCTTTAGTGGTATTCGTATGAGAATACGTAAAGAAGGGAGAGTTTGACCAGTCTTGTGTGCTAAATTTTAGAACTATTTTTTTGTTTCCTTGTTTTGATGGCGTGGGCAGGCATGCCAAATTTGAAAGGTTTGCATGTGGCGCTGTGCATATGGGGAGCAACAGTTGCCCGCTATGAAGTTGGGGATAAGCCCTCGATGGTGCTATGGCCCATCATTTGGCTCTGCTTCCTTCCGTATCTCTTTATTGCTTCTTGTCTTCAGGTAAGAAGCCAATGGTGGCTTGTGTTTTGTTGGTCTGTGCTTGCTTTTGGCCAGAGAGGCCGCCTTGGGGCGTGTTGATGTCGATGAAACCCTATGAATGTTTGTTTTAGTTTGAGAAGCTATTCAGCTTCTGGGATGCCCAAGCTATTGTTGAGGTTGTGAAAATGAAGAGGGTCATCTCAAAACACTTGTTGTTGTTGACCATTAATTTGTCGAGGAGTTGTTATTTTGTTGTTTAGACTTCAAATTCGGTAACCTTTAAGGAAAGGAAAATTTGTATTGGCTTTCTGTGTGTGAGGAAGGACTGTTGGCATATGACAAACTGTGTGTAAATGTTTGTGATTGGTTGTGAATGTAATGCATGGGAGTAGCCCCCAACCCGTTAGGGGGAGGGGCATGCCTTATAGTATATGCAAAGTGCAGGGGGTTCGATTTCCCTGGCCTGAGTATATGTGTTGCCTCCTCTTCTTATGTGTGCTGCAGGACATGCTCGACATCTTTTTATTGTATGTGCTGCAGGCCAATTCTCGTTGAGGCTGCAAGGCTTCAGTAAGAAGCACGGTGGTAGAAGGAGGTGTTATTATCTGGTGCAGGTCAATTATGTATTTGGTTTGATTCATAAGGTAGGGTTGATCCTAAAAAATAGCGCAACATAAGCATTTGACCTTGTCAAACACTTTGATGAGGGGCCAGGTTCCCATGCATTGGCATATCCTGTGGAATATGCTGGCATCTGACGACCTATAATACAACCGTCCTACGATAAATGACCTTAGATTAGTACTGAATAAACTGAACTACTTTACAAGAACTTAGGGCCAGATTCCACATGCGGCAGCGACACTTCTCTCTGATATCTCAACTTTCGGCTCCTTTTTTTTAGGGCAACAACTCCCTGATTCCATTGCGGCAATGGCAGTTTGAAGCCAATTCAAAATAAACGTTTAAGATCTAGTTTTTTAAGGAATTTATGGCAAGATTTGCCTGGCACTTGATTCAAGTTTTAAAGGCCAGGGGATCACCCCTGTCACTTAAGGGAGTGTTTTGCAGTTAAAGCGCAGTGTTTTTGGTTTTAGGAGGAGTGTTTTGCTAATTGCTAACTGTTGCAATGGAATCAGAAGACAAGTGTTAGTTACGACGTGCCATCCTAGTATTGGTTCACGCAGAACTGACACACATCTAATTTCCACAGTCGAATCTGGCCCTTAGAATGAGGTCTATGAAGTTGAACACAATAATTTTGGCTAGTATAAAGGTTTGCTGTAGATGTTTATAAGATTTTGGCCGAAGGTTGGGTTGGGCGATTGCTTTTTTTTTTTCTAAGTGGGTTTTATTCCAAGGTTCAATTTTTGCTATTTTCTTAGTTACAGGGGCCGGATTCATGGATCTGGAAGTGGCTGCAGCAGAGTTGCCGGAGTTGGCTGGGTTGCTTCTAGTTTTGTGCAGGGCTCCATCTGCTTTACAGGGCATCTGATTTACGGTTGCATCTGGGTCTTGCATTGAAAAGCAGTTGTTTCCTTTTTTTATGAGGGCCGATTCATGCATCTGCCCTGATTTGCAAATCTTGGGCTGCACAGTCCGAAGCTTCAGGCTGCTCGGAGTTCTGATCATATCCGAGAGCAGATCCGGGCGATCTTCGCAGCAAAGCGACGCCAAATCCCACCAAATAGCAATGGCGGTATAAAAGAATAGGTTCGAGTTTCAAATTTTAGGTTATTTGGAGGCATTGCCGGACGGAGAGGAGATATGGAGATGGACGCAAATGTGTGGAGTAATTTGGCGCTTGATCTTCTCCTTTTCCATATCCTTCCTCGTTTATCCCTCTTTGAGCGCCTCGCTCTCAGGTCTGTCTGTCGCCATTGGAAAACCCTTCTTGTTTCGAAAATATATGTTGAGCGTTCTCAAATTATATCACCTCTTAATTCTTCTTGTATCATCATCTGGAGCTCTCTCAAACCGCGGTCTCTCAGCGCGTTGAAACCTGGCATGCATAAAATCCAGGTATTTTTTTATGAGCATTTTTCAGATAAATGGTTGCCCCTTAGAGCTTTGATGCCAACCTGCTATATGCTAAGGACGTGGAGTCCAAAGATGGCTTTTAGGCCAAAAGAGGGCCTTTAGTCCAAAAGGGGGCTTATGGTCCAAAGAGGGCTTTGGTCCAAAGATGGACCAAAGGGGCGTGCATGCTATATAGTAGCTCGGGGAAGAGCTCTGGGGCAGCTGTGTCATAGCTGAGGGCTCGTGGTTGGGTGGTGAGATAGCGTGCCACGTCAAGTGTGTGTTTTAGTGGTATCAGAGCAACAAGTTTCGATGGCCGGTTCCCCTGCCAATGTTAACTTGGAAGATGAAGAGCTCAAGGAAAAACTTTTTGAGTTAGAGCATGATAATTCGCTCATGAGAGAAAAACTTGCAGCTGCCGAGGCTCGAATTGCGGAGCTGCAAGAATTGGATTCTCTGCGAGCGCAGGTGGCGCAGTTGCAGCAAGCTGCAGGGCGTCCACGTAGTGGCATCAAAACGGGTGCCAATGTCAAAATTGAATTCAAAAAGTATTCCGCTGCCACTAGTGATGCGGATGAATTATTCGCGTGGCTTCGGGGTTTGAATTCATATTTTGCTAAGACTAAGGATGACGAGGACACTTTCGGTTATATTTTGCCGGCGTCATCCGGATGGGGTTGCTAAGGACCGGTGGTCGGATATCCGAAGAACCAGCCGGTCCGATCAACCTATTGTTACCTTTATGGAATTTGAAAAGCAAATCAAAAATCGCGTTTTTGGGTCATAATGGGGGGAGCGATCTTATCGCGGAATGGAATAAGTTGACCCAACAAAACATGGAAACTGTTCGATCCTTCGCCGCACGAGTTTTAAAGAAAGGACTTCAGCTTAGTAAAAATGATGCTGAGAAGTCTGAAAAACTCATGGGTGGGGTGCATCGTTGGGTACGGGCAAAGCTCGACCTGCAAGTTGCCAATCTTTCTTTTGGTGAGCTCTGTAAGATGGCAGAGAAAGTAGAGGAGGAAGGTTTGGCCCTTACTGAAGCCATTAATGCTCAACGTGGCCTCAAAGTTTCTATGAAAGAGGCGAGTGGTTTTCGGGATAAATCAATGGGATCTGCTCCAGGGTCTGGGCCGTTCAAACGGCCGCACACAGACGTTGCAGATAATGAACCTGTTGGGGCCAAAGAGCCAAAGGAATCGTATCAAGCACGCAAGAAGCGGCTTATGCGAGAAAATAAGTGTTTTGTTTGTTATTCAACTGATCATAAGTTTTATGAATGCCCTACTTATTTGGAAAAGAAGAAAGGGGAACGAAAGGAAGCTACACCTACTCTTAAGTCTGGGACTAAGAAAGAAGATAAAAGTAAGAAAGTAGCTTCTGTTCGCGGAGATGGAAAAGGGAAGAAGGTGGCTACGGTCCGGGAAAAATCGGATATGGATTCTGTTGAGAATAGTAGTCTCTTACGATTTTGGGCTACTATTCAAGATCAAAAAGTACATGTCCTATTCGATCCGGGCAGTGAGTTTGATTTTATTTCTGCTCGCTTGGTGAAAGAACTCAAATTAACTTCTATTCCTTTATCAAGTGATGTAGAATTAGCTTCTGCTTTCTTGAATGTTGCCCCTCCGCCTTCTTCATTTATGGTCAAGGATGTTGAATTTCAATTGCAGGGATATATCTGTAAACGTTCTTTCATGGTTTCTGACCTTGGAGGTATGGATATTATTCTAGGTATGCCATGGCATAAGGCTATTAATCCTCTTATAGATTGGAAAGCGGGTATTGTTATGTTATCCTTGAAGGGGGTAAAAGACCTTCAAGTTTGTGAAGGATGATATTGTATCCCCTATTCCCACAGTTTCTGTTGTACAGTTTAAACGTTTGGCAATGAAAACTCATTTTGTGTATTTGGTGGTTTTGTGTTCTAAGTTAGAAGTATCTCCATTAAATGAGCGTCAAACAGTCTTTTTGCATTATTTTGATGATGTCTTTTCAAATGAAATTCCACAAACTTTGCCACCCCAACGTTTGGAGGACCACAGGATTGATCTTCTTCCTGGGAAAGCACCTCCTAATCAAGCTCCTTATCGGAGAATGCATGGCCAACAAGTTGAGATTAGGCGCCAGCTTGATGAGTTGCTTCAAGCTGGATTGATCCGCCATAGTTCTTCACCTTTTGGTGCTCCCTGCCTTGTTGGTTAAGAAAAAGATAATTCCTGGCGCATGTGTATAGATTATCGCGCTTTGAATAAGATAACCATAAAGAATCGGTTTCCTATACCAAGGGCGGATGATTTGTTTGATCAACTCCAAGGTGCCACAGTTTTTAGCCGTCTTGATCTTAAGTCGGGGGTATTGGCAACTTAAGGTTGCGCTGAAGATGTTCACAAGGCTGCGTTTAGGACAACCTTTGGACATTATGAGTTTTTAGTCATGCCATTTGGACTTACAAATGCGCCCGACTTCTTTCTTGAGGCTAATGGGGCTTAATATTTGAAGATGTGCATGGTGTTTATGTTGTCGTGTTCTTTGATGACATATTAGTTTTTAGTAAGTCCGAGGAAGATCATTACTTGCATTTGCGAGAGGTTTTCCGTCGGTTAAGGGCGGAGTCTATTACTCTTAATCCTAAGAAAAGTATATTTTTCCAATCGGAAATTGAATATTTGGGTCATATTGTTTGCGCTGAGGGTCTTAAAGTTGATCCCAGTAAGGTACAAGCAATTGTGGATTGGCCTGTACCTACTTGATTCTTTGCATTCTGCGTTCCTTTTGGGCTTATGCGGTTATTATAGGAAGTTTGTATGAATTTTTGCTCGTTTAGCTTCAGATTTATATTTGTTGCTACGAAAAGATGTTCCTTTCCAATGGAATCTTAATCATCAGTTTGCTTTCCAAGTTTTAAAGGATGCCATGGTTAATCCTCCTGTTCTGCGTTTGCCAAAGTTTGGTCTACCTTTCTTGTTATGTGTTGATGCAAGTGGTGTGGCTTTGGGCGCGGTTTTGATGCAGGATGGTCATCCTATTGCTTATGAAAGTCGAAAGTTTTCTGACACGGAAAGTAGATATAGTGTTTATGAAAGGGTCAACAGTTCATATTTTGACTGACCACCAAAGCATTAGGCACATTGTTTCACAGAAAACATTATCGGAAAGGCAGTTGAAATGGGTTGCTTTTATGCAGCAATATGATTTCTCAGTGGATTATCGTCCTGGTAAAGAGAATGTTGTAGCTGATGCTTTAAGTAGACGCTATGCAGTTTGTTCTCTTTCTATAGCACAATCCAACCATTTGGAGGAAATGAAGCCATTGTATGCCACTGACCTTGATTATAAAGATATTTGGTTGTTAGCTCAAAGTGGCAATGCATATGGATATAAGATCGTTAATGGGTTCTTGTATAAAGGTCCAAAGCTATGCATTGTGCGGAACTTTCGGTCACTTATTCTTAAAGAAGTCCATGATGCACCTACTGCGGGTCATCGTGGCGTGGGGGCAACTTTGGCAAAGCTTGAACCATACTTTATTTGGCCTGGATTGCGGAGAGATGTTTTGGTTCATATTCGGCATTGTGTTACTTGTCAACGGATAAAGAAAGCGAACAAGAAACCTCATGGTGTTCCTTTATCCTTGCCTATTCCGGAGGCAAAGTGGGAACAGATCACTATGGATTTTATTGTTGGTCTTTCTCCCAGTTCTCGCAAGAACACTGTCATTTGGACAATTGTTGATTGTTTAACTAAGCATGCTCATTTTATTCCTTGTTCGGATAAGTTGACGGCTTATAGTGCGGCTACGCTCTTTATCAAAGAGATATTTAGGCTACATGGTTTGCCAAAGATTATTGTATCCGATCGTGATACAAAGTTTACTAGTAAATTCTGGAAGGCATTATTTATGCAATTGGGGACAAAGTTGAGGTTCTCCACTGCTTTTCACCCAGAAACTGATGGACAATCCGAGGTGGTCAATAAAGTTATTTGTTCCATCTTAAGGGGGTTTGTCAATGAACATCAAGGTCATTGGGAAGAGTATTTGCCTATTGCTGAATTTGTGTATAATAATACCTATCAGTCTACCATAAAGATGACTCCTTTTCAGGCGGTCTATGGTCAGCCTGTGCGGGAGCCACTCTTTCGAGTGTGTGAAGATGTTCCAGCTGCTGATGATTTGGTTATTGAGCATAAGGATCTCATAGACTTGCTTCAAGCTCGTATTCGCGATGCTCAAGCATCTTTTGCAAATAAATCATCTAAGTTGCGGCAACCAATGGTTTTTAAGGAAGGAGATTGGGTATGGATGAGGATCCATAAAGGCCACTTTAAGAAAGATGCGCGCAAGAAGGATCTTAAGTTGGCACCCCGTTTCCATGGACCATTTCAAGTTATTAAAGTGGTCAATGAGAATGCATATCAATTAAGATTGCCTCAAGGTTGGAAAATGCATGATGTAGTGAATGTTTCATTCCTAAAGGCTTATCATGGTAAGGAGTTACCTCAACTTGGGAGGTTAAGCGAGCCGTAATTGATTGATGATTCCGAAGTTCTAGAGCCGGAAACAATTTTGGCGGATAAATCCACTAGTGGTTCAAGACAATATTTGGTTAAGTTCGCTCACAAACCTTTGGAGGACGCTTCATGGGTGCGTGGCAATGTTTTAGAAGCTTATCCGGATATTCTTAGAGAATATAAAGATCGGAAAGCAAAGGAAGCCGAGGGACAAGAGGAAGTCCAAGCACAGGCTTCTACTAGCCGGCCTAAGCGAGGGCCAAGGAAGGATTATGCTCGGATGGCTAAAGGTATTTAGATACCCTTTTGCAGCAGAGGACTGCTGCAATGTCAAGAGGGGGGGAATGCTATATGCTAAGGACGTGGAGTCCAAAGATGGCTTTTAGGCCAAAAGAGGGCCTTTAGTCCAAAAGGGGGCTTATGGTCCAAAGAGGGCTTTGGTCCAAAGATGGACCAAAGGGGCGTGCATGCTATATAGTAGCTCGGGGGAGAGCTCTGGGGCAGCTGTGTCATAGCTGAGGGCTCGTGGTTGGGTGGTGAGATAGCGTGCCACGTCAAGTGTGTGTTTTACAACCCAACTACCCCACAAAGTGGATCCCTCTAGTTTTGTGCCTATTTCCTCTGCACATGGTTTATTATGCTTCCAGAATATGCGCTATGGCTCTCGTAAAAGGATCAAACTATCAGTTTGTAATCCCACCTTGAATCAATGGATGAATCTTCCTCCTCTGATCTCAACAGAGCTTATCTATAAGCCTGGCTTCCCAGCTTCAACTACCATACATTCCTCTTTTGTAAGTTTAGTTCCCAAAGAAGGAGGTCCAGGGTTCTACGTCATACTTGCTGGATTGTCAAAGCTTTGGATGTTTGATTCTGCAATGAGTTCGTGGAAGGAAATAATCTGTGATAATTTGTTTGAAAGTGAATGCTATAAGGATTTTCGTGGAGTTCTGGTCATTGGAAAAATTGCATATATTCTGACAACTGAATCCGGTCGTGTCAATCATGATGAGAGCATTTTTCTTTTAAAATATGATATAAACGAGGATCACATATCCAGGTGTGCTACTCTAAAGGACAAGATGTGGTCAGATTTGGATTTGCTATTCCATCGCCAGTTGTTGGAGTTAAATGAGCATGTCATCATGATGAGATATAATGAGGATATTGGACTTTATTTATGGAAATTTCATACTACTGCGATGGAGTGGAGCTTCTTCAAATCCATACAAGGACCATTCTGGAATGTTGATGTTTATTATGCTGGCCATTTTAATGTCACTAAAGTTCACAATCTGATTTACTTTCATCAACATAATATGCATTCTCATGATGTTTTTGATGTGGAGACGAATGAGTGGAAGAGACTGGCTGACTTCAAAGGTCGGGGACCATGTTATTATGAACGAGTTATATTCTCTTTTAGGTGCTGTAACCACAGTCTTGTCGATGCTATACCTCAAAAGCGTAAACGAAATGGAAGGATTAAATCTGAGTAAAGGACTCAGGTAAAACAAGGAAAAGTTTCTGATTCTAATGTTAATGGCAATGATTAGCAGAAGTCAACAAGTTAAAGCTGTGCAGTATCGGGAGAATCAAATGGGACCAAGGCCTGGCTTTGAAGTTAATCCAACCTGCTCAAACAAAATGTATTTGGAATGAGGCACTCACATTGTTTGCAAGCTGGAGTAAGCACTCTTCTCAATCACGATGTAATGGCATGAATGTGATGTATAAATTTTCATTTTGCAATTCTAATTATGCATAAATTGTGCTTGAGATTTTTTGCAGCTTTTTGTTGAGGAACATTACTTGGGGCTCAAGAATATCTACAATTTTTTAATAAATGATTTCTAGTTAAATCTGCCCTTTTTTGCAGATCGTAGCACCTCATTCCAAAAGAGAATATTCGGCCTCTTCCATTCAGTTTCAAGCACGAAGGGAACTAGATGCAAATAAAAAGAATCCATTGCGCCCAATATGCAACTAGGAGAGCTCATATCAAAGATCAGCTTCCTTGTGCATGAAAAATACCTTTATTCCTGAAATATTATGTGTGGCCCCTGTGGTTGACTTGGTCCACGTCAGTATAGAAGGAAACAAAGACAACATCAAGAGAAGAAGCATAAATATGCAGAAATTTACCTTTTTGGGTAGTTTAAAAAGCTAGTTATGTTGACAAATCTGTGCAAATCTGTTTATCGGCAATGCTAAGCTGCAATATGATAATATATTTATATTTTCAGTCTTCCGATCTTCTATGGCCTTTTCTAGAAAGATTACTGGGCCACGGAGTCTGCTCTTAATTCGTCTGCTATTATGAAATATGTGCCAATGTTCTTGATATATTAGCTGGAATTACTCCGGATTCCCCGTTTCTGCTAAACTAGCTTGCCAGAGTCTATGTATGCGGATTCCCATTCTGATAAACTAGCTTGCTGGATGCTATATCTCATCCTGCTGGTTAGCAGACTTGCCTAACAACCCCACAACAATCCCTAGAGTTTTAGACTATCCACGTTACATGACACATTAGCTAAAATTAATCTGCCCCATTGAATTTTCAATTTTAAGTTAGCCCTGATTTTCAATTTTAAGTTCGTGGTCCAAAAATTAGAAAATCTGCTAAAAATTACTTTGCTCTTTTTTTCTTTCTTGTTCGTTTTTCTCTATCTAGTAACAAGCAAAATCTGTACTGCTTCCGAGTTCTTCCAAACCAGATTGTTTATCCTATAACTACCAAGTAATACTAAAAACAGCATCGAACCAAAAAAATTCATTCTATATTAATTGGACCACAAATTAAAAAAAAACTAGTAATGGGTGCCCAGCGTTGCCGGGCATAAGTACGGTCCTACATGATGACCATGAAGTTGTAGACACACTTGTAATACCTCGGGGTATTTGAGAAGGAACTTGCCGGGCATAAGTACGGTCCTACATGATGACCATGAAGTTGTAGACACACTTGTAATACCTCGGGGTATTTGAGAAGGAACGAAAAGAGAAATAAGAGAAGGGAGATGAACATTTCATAGAATTGGCAGTATACAGTATACAAAGTGGGTGTATAATTGAACACAAAGATGAGAGTTGTACACGTCGCATGCATAGGTTATCAAGACCATTGAAACTACAAAGCATGTATAGTCAATAGTTGCATTGAAGGAAGAGAAGAGGTTCTAAGCAGTTTGTCCTTAATTTGATTGAAGCCCGGGGGATTAAAATGAAAATGTAATCGTTCTTTTGTTTGAATGTCTGGCTTACTATTATATAGAGTTTATACTATTATATAGAGTTTATAATTAAAAAAAACAACGGTGGCTAAGAGATACCATTCAATCTACTTGCCAATCTGCAAATGATCGTGACTGCCTTGTTCTAGAAAACCATGCCTACCTACTTTTTTTGCTCACGTTGTTCATATGTAGTACCAAAATGTTGCATGAAGAAGACGTGTCTAGTGTTTCATAAAACTATAATTGCTACTCATCTTGTAAATTTGCATAACGAATGTTTTGGAACCCTGAATCAACATTGAGAGAAATGGATAGTTGAGAAAAGAATTGCTGGATTGTTATCAAGTTGATGAGACTGTGCTTGAGTTGGAAAATGATTTTCACCTTGAAGGAAGATCATAATTTTATTACTTTGAGAATAACTTAACTCTAAGAAAAGGGCTCCGTAGCATTGACTTCTAAAGCTTTTTAAGTTTGGGCAATTCGATCCTGAATAGTGACATTCTGCCAGTAAACAAAATCAATAAGCAAAGAAAACAAATAGATGCAAACCAAACCCAATCTCATATGTTCAAGTAAATGCTATAGAAAATGATCTTGTACCTCTAAATTCATAAGCAAGAACAAAAATCAGATGGGCATTCCAAAATCTAATGATCTTGATAAAGCCGCAACCACAGAGATAACATTGTCTTCACAGGAAAGCGGACCAACAATAGCAACTGCAATCATGTTAAAAAATAGGACATTATTTCTACCATTTCCATTTCTCTAGTGTCAAATACCGTTGCAATTTGTACAGCCATTGGTTAATGCAATCAGATACTCCATACCCATCTAACAGCAAACCATTATGGTACTATGCCGTGGTACTTCAGGCATGTTATCTTTCATTTCTACATGAAAAATACTTGGTCCAGTATACTTTTCATGAGGTTCAGAGAGTTATATCTGTCATTTTTGAAGGTTGAATATGTTAATTGCGCTCAGATGCCAGAAGGCTATCAAGCAGTTATATGTTACATTACTGTGAGCATGTAAGAATAGTACCTCCATCAATCAATGATGTGTCGAGAATGAAAGCTTCCTTGAGACATCATCCTGCAACAATATTTAATTATTTTCCAATGCAATAACCCTAAGGCTAAAATGATGAAATAAATATATAAGAACCTTGCAATATGTGCAAGATGTTGCAGTCGAATGAATGAACTGCTAATATATTTCTTTTAGATTGGCAGCCAGTATCCAAATGACCATGTTGCTTTCATGGTTTTACTGGTACCTAGCATTCATCCTCGTGGATCCACTGATTTTGGAATCTCGCCGCATTCTAGCATATAGATTGCACCTACAGATATCAAAAACCCCATCCGTTCTGCTACATTTAGTTCTGATGGATGAGAGAGAGAGAAGGCAGGACAATATAAGGACTATGGCTTCTCCATGCACGCTCCAACTGCTATGAAGGATGTCCAGCTGCCACTGCATAAAAATGTCAAGATCTAAAGTAAATTTGAAAAGTGGAAACTGCATAAACTGCATAAACCTACTGCCAACAATGTCCTTCTGTGGTACCTAATGGTTGCTACATTTTTGGGTCATAAGAATCCGTAAAACATGAAAAGCTGGAACTAATGCCCTGTCAAATGCATGAAGAAACATTTATCCCCTTTAGACATCTGACTCACAACCTATCTATTTTGAAGTCTATTCATAGATAAGTGTGGATCCAAGACACGTGATTGCCATGACTAAACTTGAAGATCCATAATAAAAGTGAAGCATGCACAAATTGCATTTAATATGATGTACAAAAAGCTTGTTGAAGGTGGACGATACTCAGAGTGGCATCATTAACCTGCATATCGTAAAACCATGTAAAGAACCCTGCAGGAAGTATTGGTGTTAAACCAGATAGTCATATGTTTCACAGAGGACTGGATAAAACTGTACTTCGTTAACATGAATTTTGAGAGTAGTAGAAATATCTAAAGGACAAATGAAAGCAGTTCCATGTTTTAAGATCCATATGTGACCATACGTACCTCAAAAATACAATTGTTAATTTGTGGCAATATGCCATACATGCCTCAAGAATATAACTCTTAAATGGGCATGAAGTGTTCATAATGCAAAAACTCAAAGGACAAATCTTTTCCTTGAGAATGGAAAATGTGATCATAAGTGGATGCATACAGGCAAGTAAAGATGGTGAATAAAGTACCTGCAAGCAAATATGGTGAACTTCAGCACTGCAATTCTAAAACATGGCAAAATAGGAACCTCTATGCACTGCAATTCTATGGTCCTGACTTTTCCATGAACGACATTAATGGGAAAAGATAGAAGTTGCATACAATAAAATGCTTACCTCGTTATGCAAGAACGATAGCCATGCCTGCTTAAATGTAAACTCTATAGTCTTCAAGCCCAACAATGAAGATGTGCCTTTAAATTGTACCAATTTTTGAAGCAGTAGACCAATTTTGCACTTAATGCAGCTAGCCCTGAGTTTATTTAAGCCATCTTTAATAATTGGCAACTGCACAACATTATAGTTATCAAAGCTCGATAGTTATACAATTCTGTAGGCATGCAAGCAGTCAAGAAATTTGGTCCGCGAAATCCATGACAACACATAGCACTTAGGATTACTCTGCACAGGAATAAATCCATCCTATAAAAAACACCACCCATAAAATTGTGAAATGGGTTGTTCTGATTCTCTAAACTGCATGCATAATAGAAATGCTAAAGTTAGGTTTATACATATGAAGAAATACCTCCTTGCTTGCCACAGAAGAATGAATTCGAGCAGAAAACTTGAGCCTTTTCCAGTGAAAGCTAACGCCGTCCACATACCTTACCCAGCTAAGTCGCTTGGCCAGTTATGAATAGATTTATCAGCTAGTTGCCAATAGCCGACTATTGCTGCTGCTTTCGACCCTTTCCAGAATCATGCTCCAAATCCACCACGTCTATCCTAGTTTCCAGAATAGTACTTCGTTTCTGAGGAATCGCAAGACGTGATAAAGGAAGAAGATAGACCTGAAAAAGAAGAGATAGGGCAGATATATTTGCTACCGGACTCTACAAACCTCTGCTGATGCAATTCAAGAATCATGGGATGCATGTGGGGTTCCTAGCATCCTCACATAGCCGAAAAGAAAAAATTTTCAGCCTCCAATCCCAGATTCTTAGACTGGTCGCAATGCAGAGATAATCTAGCAACGCATGCATCCTCGGAAGACACGTCCCCATTCAAGCCCATAGAAAGAAGCTTTTGTGACTTTTGGATATCGGAAAATTTTTCTTATCTCGGAAAACCCCAAAACCTTAGGAAACATAAGGAAAAAATCAAAAAAGTTTTTCACTTGACGGAAAAACCAAATTTAAACAATAGGATGTCTATGCACATGCATTAGTGTACCCCCAGATTCTATACTAATTTGGAACCATAAAATAAGAAAACGTCTATGCACCTGCATTAGTACACCTGCATTAGTATACCCCCAGCTGGATCATGGTACAGAAGCTGTAGATGTTTCGAATGCGAGCATGGTATTGGCCAATTCTAAATGGTGTCCTCTATTATAATATATACTCAATGTGCCCTCAAATTTGCACCCACTTCAAGCATAATGACAGTAGTAGCTTATTTATATTGTTGTTCGTTGTTGTATCTTTCTCTATTAGGACATCTGCAAAAATAAAAAATCATGCAGAACAGAAAGAGAGAAAACGGAGATTGTATGGATCACCTATCACATGCAACGGATTGGAGGTTCCTTTATCCTATTTTTTAAATTCGGTTTTTCCGGGGTTCCAAAAACTTTTTGGATTTTGTTTTGAAGTTACTTTTCTATGGTTTTGAATGTTTTAGCTGCCGGGAAAAACATCTGGTGCACCAAAAATCAGGAATGTGGGTTTTCCTATCATTTCGAAATTCGCCCATTTCTAAAAATGGAAAATTCGATTTAGGGCTTTGATATCCGGGATAGATTTTCAAGTTATTCCGAACAGGTATTGGCATCGGCATGCACTGCAACTAGATAGGTTTTGGCGAAATCTAATGTCGGATGTGCCGAGTTGCATCTGAGAGGACGCAGTTGAGAACATGACAAAAATGTCCTGCGCGTAAAATTATAAGAAGTCCATGTAAAATCTTGAGCCTATGAACAGAGTTGGATAAAAAGATTTATCAGCATATAACGAGTGCCGAAGTCAATGTTGCCTGCACTTTGGACTGCCGGAGGGAAAGCTATGCAGAGGGGGTGAGCTGACAGCCATCGATTACTTGGGTATTGCCGTAATAATCATGCATGTCTATGCTGGAAGCAAACATATCAAGCACATCTGGTATGACTGTTTACACATGCAGATGCAGGATTTAGAGGCATATAGTTGTTAAACTTATGGATGCATTTAGGTGTGTGATGAATGTCAGAATTTTAAGTCTGCTATGGCTTGAAATGCTCCAAAACCCTCTTGGTTAATAGATGCAAGTATTCACTAGATGTATGTAGAGGCTGTGCTTAGCAACTGCAAAGGACTCAAAGGTCTTCTTGCATTCAATCTTGGCAATAATATCTTTTGTAGTGTTCTTGGAAATGAGGCTCCTTCACTTTGCTGCTTCTGATTTTGATCTGGTGCGTTTATCTCGGGTGCAGAGACAACTGGACATCTATTATGGACTTCAGACATAAGTTTCTTCATTTGTTTCTCTCTAATAACTTTGCCATTTAGATCAGAGTTATGCGAAAAACCTACTTTGAAAGAATTTGGCTGCAAGATTCCAATATAGGATTTGAGAAGAGATCTATAGCTCATAATATATGTGCTTTTCCAGAGTTCAACCATATTTCAGGTGGAAAATGCTAATGCTTTACTGATATTCAGAGTTTTGTAGGGCATTGGATGTAGCAGTTTCATGTCCTTGGCAGCTCCACCGATATTTTTGAGAAGAAAACATAGATCGATGTGGCCAAACCTTCGTTGTCCATTCTTTCTCAGGTACTGGACTTCTACTTTCCCATCATTGTTGTGGGGTTCTAAGCTTTGGTGTATTCAGACAAAAGATTTATTTGCCCCCAATGAAGTTTCATTTGAAGCCTATTCTTTTCTTGCTTCTTAAGTTGCAAAGTTGCCAAGGTCGTTTGTGCATTATCTACATATTTAGATTCGGAATTCCAGTAGGAATTCAGGTTGGAGTTACGTTTTCTTCTTAGAAGTAGATGAATGTAACTATTTTAATTCAAATATATTAGCTAGGAAGCTCAGTCCTGAATTTTGCAATTTAGTTTCTTAGTTTCAAGTTCCATTATCTCCTATTATACTATCACCTTCTTCTCTCAAAGAAATTCTAA
Organism: Isoetes taiwanensis; assembly: GCA_021234155.1. Lineage (NCBI taxonomy): Eukaryota > Viridiplantae > Streptophyta > Lycopodiopsida > Isoetales > Isoetaceae > Isoetes > Isoetes taiwanensis. Next base: position 4,457,073 of record JAJEKV010000039.1, read on the forward strand.
GTGCATACATTAATTTGCAGTGCAAAGTATTGGGGTCTCAATGTCGTCCATGGCTTGACTTTGAGCAAATCATAATATTGGAGGTTTTGGACAGTGTTTTGGAACCAATCCTATTTATCTGATCTACATGGCACTTAATGCATAGCTGATAGTATATTGTGCAAGATCTATTTGCATACAATATGCCATAGGGATCAAGTCTGAGAGAGGTATTTTCACAATCCAAGTTATGGATCTTGAATGCCATCTCATGCCAGTGACCAAAATTTTGGAGAAGGTAATAAACTCTAAAGTAGGGCAGCATTTGAATTTGTTTCTCGAGCATTTCTCTTTTACATGCCAGGGTCCTATTTGATCCTGCTAAGAAACCACCATGTTATTGCAGTGCCTTATTTCGTGGATTCATTTATTTTTCTTTGTAGTGCAACCCATGGCTTATTTTTATGTTTATTTGCACACAGAAATAGTGCAATAACCTTGAACCTACTGTTTTTTGGTTTGCACTATCAGGATGAACTGGAGGCTCGATGGAGTAGAAGAACAATGGCCTTATCCCTGTATCATGTCAATTTATGCAGGTATTTAATTTTATATTTACCATTACGTTCAAATTCAAGAATGTAACAATTTTTTTGGCTCTTAAAATGGTTGAATTCCATATTCCATCTATGCCTATGTGCTTTTTCTTTCTACATCTAGACATTTTATGTTATACTATAGTTGTCTCCCTAAATTGAGGATGCAGATGCATGCCTCAGCACTGAAATTTGATAGGCAATTTGCTCAAAACTGCAAATACTGAACATGCTAAAGGTAACATTATTACTTAAATGAAGCTTATTTCAGTTGTGCCATTGAGGATTATTAGAACTATTCAGGATCTGCTATGCCTAAACATATACAAAATGGTTCAATTCCAATATTTCGTCTTTGACATCTATACATTTTGTATTGTAACTATAGTGTCTCCTTAAAGTGAGGATGCAGTTGCATGCGACAACACTGAATTTTGATAGAGGAAATCTGCTCAACTGCAATTATTGGACATGATAAAGGTATCATTGTTAACAAGTGAAAATCACTATTAGTTATGCCATTAAACATTATTGGAAATTGATTCAGGAAGAATGCTATATCTGACAATATGCCAATTTTTATACCAATAGCTGGATTAAAATATAGATAAGTTATAAAGGTTAAGTTCATTGTTGTAAGACCTCCACAAGTTTGCTGTTACTCCTGTGATCAGTCCAAAAGATATTTCATGTAACCATCATTGTGAGTTTATCCAACTTCTTTCGTCAACTTTGTTGTTGCATATAAACAACGCCCTTGGAGTTGCTTCACTGCTATGTTATCTCATTGTGATGATGAAAGACTATTTAAAAGAATAAGAATAAGAATAAGAATGGTTTTTTATCGTCCATTGAGACCAATCGGCCTATGGGACCCAGAAGGAGCGCATCAAACTTATTACTGTCCGGGTTAAAAAACCCTCGCCCCGAAGGGTTTTCGAGGGAAAAATCGTGGCAGTAATAAGAATGCTATCAAACTGTACAAGTATACATCATCATGAAATAAATGTGTATGTACATGTCAAGCGCGTGCCCGAGGACATAGCTGATCCCGCATGTCCATGACCTCCTGAAGGTATGATCCTAGCACCCGTACGGATGCCGTGCTCAATGTCACATATAGCGGCTGGCCAGGCCTGACCAACTCAGCATAGCGCGTTCGGATTTGATCATATGCTGGGCAACTTTGAAGGGTATGAGATTCACCCTCAATGACTCCCATTTGGCAGCATTGACAGAGCCTGTCCTGACGTGGCTCACCAATCCATCTGCCTGTCTCAATTCGAAGATGATGTGCCCCTGTGAGAATGGAGGCAATGAGTCTGCGTCTTTTCATGGGCAAGTGGGTGCGCAGGTAGCATTGCGGGCCTCGTTCCAATGTGGGATTTAATTTATGTGGTGCTGGTAGTGTGCTATCTTGACCTGTTCAAGGGCGCTGGCATCCCAAAGCTTGCTGATGAAGCAAGCGTCAAGATATTGCCTCAAGCTATGGCGATCTGCCTCTGTTTGCACATGTATGCACCTGTGCTCCTGCACATTCCATCTAGCCATCCATTGAGCTCTCTTTTCCCTCCAGCAAGCCTTGAGACACTGTGGCCCCATTGCCATGATATAAGCTAGTTTAGGGAGACGAGCATCGTCCATATTGACCACCTTCTAAAAATAGACAATGTGGCGATCAAGGGCCGCCCTCTGAAGAGGCAAGAATCCTGTCTCCTGCAGTAGAATTTGATATGGGACTGTGGACTTCACCACTAGTGCTCGTACCAAGAAGGCTAGATTTTGCAAGAGTTGAAGAAGAGGGTGAGTTTTATTTTATTTAGAACACTCGCAGTTTCCTCCAGATTGCGAAGACTGAACATAGTTCAATGTGTTACGGTTATTTGATGCGCATTCCTACGTTTTTATGGTGTCTACTATTTCTTCTATAATCAAGGCAATAGATGTCAAGCCTCTGAACTTCAACGGAAGGCCTAAAGTTATCTGTTGAAGTGCGAGTCCATGATTGCTTTTATTAAACATTGTGTTCTAAGTTTTATAGGCTTGAATGAAATGACTTACCATTTAAGGAATTTGAATTGATAAAGACTTACCAATGAGCTAAAAGCTTGACAAACACCCATACCATTGTTCCTTTTAACATTAGGCGTATGTAAGCAATTTGAGTTGAGAGGCCTATGCTAATGAGTTAAAACTCGACAAACATCCACACCATTGTTCCTGTTCCTTTTAATATTAGGTGGATGTAAGCGCTTTGAATTGGTGCTTATACCAATTACCAATATGCTAAGAAATGCCAAATTTTCCCACCATTATTTCTTCTAATAATAGGGGTGATTATGTGAACGAATTGATGGATTTATCCAATGAGCATGGTTCCCAAGATCTTTTCATTTGCACTACTTAGGTGTAAATTATGTAAATGAATTAATGGACTTATCCAATGAGCATGATTTCCAAAATCTCTACATTTCCACTGTCTTATTGATCACTTTAAAGAAATGTAACACAATCTTCATTTCTTTAGTTCAACATATTGATAGATTTCTTTAGTTCAACATATTGATAGACTTATCCAATGAGCATGATTTCCAAGATTTCTCCGTTGGTTCCATCTACCTTGCTTTTGTTCAACATCCTTTAGATTCATAGATAAATTGATCATAGATAAATAGATCACATAATATCTCTGTATTAACTAATAATCTTATCAGGCAACAAAACCTCAACCATACTTGAAATAATACTCTTTTAACTCAACTTATTTTAACACAGCATGTGCTCTTCGATGATGTTGTGTTTTTAGGGTGTTGTATGATTCATGTAACTTTACACATGATGCAGCAATCCTAACGATTGCTATGCTAAAATCTATGAAAGACAAGCAATACTTCCTCTTCAATCCAGCTTTAATCTTAGAGTATGTCCTTCTACAACTGCCACGTAAAAGTAACAATGAAATAAAAGCCTCAAGTATCTTGGTGTATACATGTTACAAGGCACGAGTGTTCATCTAAGCATTTCATCTCAATACGCACAAAAGCATACTCTTAGTTCCGATGCATTGGGATGCAACATGAGACAACCATCATAGACATGCCATTCAAATTTAATAATTCAACTACATAGTCAAGGCCTTTAATACAAAACAAAGTGAAAGTCATAGGAACCGACAGAACATCTAAAAGAAGAAATAATTAATTATCCAAATGCAACAACAAGCAACATCATCTACAAAATCAAGAAATTAAGTTCTATTTCTACAATAGAACCATACTTATGCCCGGCAACGTCGGGTATCCGTTATTAGTTACCTATTAAACCCATGTAATTTTGATTTGCTGTGGAACTCCATGGGTGAAAGGTTTTGGAAGTTTTGAAAAGAAGAATTTTTGTGGCATGTATCTGCCATCACCTGCAACTTGTCATTCATTACTACAACAGGCTAGTTCAATATCATTATACCTGTTTTTAAACTCAGAGGGTCGAGGAGGAAAAGATGATTTTACAAACAATTTGAAAATTATGCCTTTTATTGAAATTTGTTTAATTTGATTGAGATTTTGAAAATATATTATTTCCGGCTTGAGGTATTAATAGCAGAGAGCTTCCGACTATATCTTGTAAATTCTGAATGGTTCTAAGACTTGCAGGAAATTTTCCTAAGAAGGTTTTAAAGTTTCCCCAACGCTGTATTCATTGTTTCGGTTTTAGAAAATAGCCTTTAACTTCCAATTTTATCCATGCAGTTATGATAATTTAAAGAAAAATTCCAAGCTGATATTCTCGCTCCTATACCACCATGTTAAATGCAACCAACCAACGCAAACAACGTGTTGCATAAGACAATTAAACACCTGAGAATGAAATGAACACACTTCACTTGCAACCTGAACTTCCTATGAGGAGGTTTATATTTGGTAGTTACAATTATTATCCTTCAAAAGCTGAGAATTTAATGCTGCAAATCTTACATTTTAGGAAACCATACCTTGACTCTCAAAAGAAGCACCTGGTGTTCTTCACAAGTACAATAGTAGATACCTCAAGGGTCTTACCTTCCAGCTATTACCAAGCTTCAAAGATTATGATGGGAAGGATGCCTTCTAATTGGAGCTACAAATATAAATCGCATGCAAATAAAAGCATAAGACAAAAGAAAGAAATTACCTCATACTAAATAGTCCAGAAGGTTACAGAAAGGAAATAGATGGTAAATGTTAAAAAACTATTCCTTCATGCATAATATAATCCACAGATAACAAAGAGTGGATGCCTCACAAAATCTTGTTATTCTTGAGTAGTTTCTTTGAATCTGCTAGCTGCATAATATAATCCACAGATAACAAAGAGTGCTGCCTCACAAAATCTTGTAATTCTTGAGTAATTTCTTTGAATATGCTATCGCCTTCGTTGAACTTTTACGTCGGCACATATGTGTGTCGAATTAGCAACTTTTTTAAGAAAAGGAAGCAGTTTATCAGTGAAGTACACGCTTCCAGCCTCTGATTCTAAGCTAAAGGATACTGCTATTATATATGATCCTAACATAAATCGACTCCAGCAAGTAGTTTAGCATAATGCAAATCCGTAGTATTCAAAGAAATTCCAGCTAGTTTAGCAAGAACATTGGCACCTATTCCATGCTCACACAAGAATACAGAAGGAATGGTAGATCTAATATAACTAGGTGATGAATTCAGAGCAGCTTCTGTACATTCATGCTTACATCCTTCTCCCACTGAAATGGACCAAGCCAACCACAAAATATTTCAGGAAAAAAAAGTATTTCATGCTACACAAGGGAAAAAAGCTTTGATAAAGTCTCATGCACAATTTATGTATAAATAGAATTGCAAAATATATCACATACATGTCATTACATCATGATTGAGATATCACATACATGTCATTACATCATGATTGAGAAGAGAGCTTACTCCAGCTTGCAAACAATGTGAGCCATCAAATTCATCTCCACTTGCATGCCTTATGCCCCAATGCACTTTCTTTGAGCAGGTTGGATAAACTCCAAAGCCAGGTCTCGGTATCCTATTTGGTTCTTCCAATACTGCATTAACTTGTTGACATCTCTCAATCATTCCCAAAAAATTTACAATCAGAAATTCTTCCTTGTTTTACCTAAGCCCTTTACTCAGCTTTAATCCTCCCATTTCATTTACGTTTCTGAGGCATAGCATCTACAAGATTGTGGTCACAGTACTTAAAAGAGAATATAACTTGTTCATAATAACGTCTTCATAATCAGCCAGTCTCTTCCACTCATTTGTCTCCACATCAAAAGCAGCATGAGACTGCATAGTATACTGATGGAAGTAAATCAGGTTATGAACCTAGATGATATTAAAATGGCCATCATAATAAACATCAACATCCCATGATGGGCCTTGTATGGATTTGAAGAAGCTCCACTCCATTGCACTAGTATGAAACATCCACAAATGAAGTCCACTATCCTCATTATATCCCATCATGATGACATGCCCATTTAACTCCAACAACTGGCGATGGAATCGCAAATGTAAATCTGACCACATCTTGTCCTTTAGAGTAGCACATCTGGATATATGATCTTCGTTTATATCATACTTCAAAAGAAAAATGCTCTCACGATGATTGACACGACTACATTCAGTTGTCAAAATATATGCTACTTCTCCAATGACCTGAACTCCACGAAAATACTTATAGCATTCACTTCCAAACAAATTATCACAGATTATTTCCTTCCACGAACTCATTGCAAAATCAAATATCCAAAGCTTGGACAACCCAGCAAGTATGAAGTAGAAGCCCGGACCTCCTTTAGGAACTAAACTTACAAAAGAGGAATATATGCTAGTTGAAAATGGAAAGGAAGGCTCATAAATACGCTCTGTTGAAATCAGAGGAGGAAGATTCACCCATTGATTCAAGGCGGGATTACAAACTGATAGTTTGATCCTTTTATGAGAGCCATAGCGCATATTTTGAAAGCATAATAAACCATGTGCAGAGGTAATAGGCAAAAAACTAGAGGGATCCACTTTGTGGGGTAGCTGGGTTGGCATCAAAGCTCTAAGAGGCAACCATTTATCTGAAAAATGCTCTAGAAAAATACTTGAATTTTATGCATGCCGGGCTTCAACACGTCGAGAGACTGCGGTTTGACGAGAGAGCTCCAGATGATGATACAAGAAGAATTAAGAGGTGATATAATTTGAGAATAGAATAGAATAGAATAGTTTTTTTATCCACACATTTGTGTCCATCTCCATATCCCCTCTCCGTCCGGCAATGCCTCCAAATAACCTAAAATTTGAAACTCGAACCTATCCTTCCCCGCGGACGTTAAAATATACTTCCTTCCTTCCTTCCTTCCTTTTATACCACCATTGCTATTTGGTGGGAAATCTTATTTGGTGGGAAATCTTAATCTTGGCGTAATCCAAACAATGTCATTGAATGGATGAGAGCCAAACCATGTTTAACTACTGTGTTCACCTTCACATATAGACCTCAGGCCCTTTTTCCTCAGGCTCTTCTTCTTCTTCTTCTTCTATATGGCTGTCATATTTTTTTAAGACACCCTTTTGGGCTCCATGTCAGCTCCATGTCAGAGATAGGACACGTCTTAAACAAATCAGTTTTCCATTACTTCAGAATAAGACATTTACTATTAAAATAAGACATGCCTTATAATCTTGGTTTTCCACAGGCAGATTGAAGCAAGCAATTCGAACAGGGAAAGCTGAAAATTTGTCAGATTTGCATCTCCTTGGTACACTGACCCTTCTTGCAAACTGAAGAAGCACTCCAAAAGTAAACCCCTTTTGCTTTTCTTGCAATATATAGTCATCTTTTGCTGGCAAGAATCAGAGCATAGCAGGGAAACATCAATGCAGAACAGGCTAACATCAGGCATGCAACACAGAGCAGAGCAGGGCTCAAGCTGAAACATCGATCATTTGCTTCAGAAAACAAATTAAACTCTTTGAGCCTGGGTTGTACACTTTGACCTAAGGCCATCTAGGTAAAACCCATCTGCCAGATTGCATCTCCACGACCTGCAGACAGCTAAAAAAGGCCTGCAAATGCTTGATGCAGGGTGATTAAGTCTGAGATGGAGGGCCAACCCACGATTCTGGCTCCAATTGGTGTGTTTTGCACACATCCAGTGTGTTACAAAAACCAAAAACTTTGAGCAGACGGACTGCAAATCTACGAATCTGATCTTGAGCTTTGTCATCGGGTGCTAGAGACACAATTCCAGCAACTTATTTTTGGGCCACCCTAAGATTGCGGCCAAGAAGGCCTGGGATTAGCCAAGTTTGGTTGTCGCATTTTGTGTGTGGGGGTCCTCGGAAGAAAATGCGACACTATGCTTGTACAGACTTCAAATGAGACATGTCTGAAAAGATACCGTGGAAAAGCCCTGGTGTCTTATCTGATGATGTCGCCCAATCATAGTTCTATAATTATAAGACAACATGGTTGTGGAAAAAGGGCCTCATTCTAAATTCTTTAAAGTGAAAAGATGATTGTGACTATCCCAATAAACTAAACAAGAACTTAATTGACCTAAAAAGTCCCAAGCATACATGGTTTGAAGCAGCATACTGCTCATATAAGACATGCTCAGTCTGTGGTCTTGTATATGCTCCAGGAGAGTAGAACAAATATCTAGCAAAATAACAAGGGGTTTCCTTTGTATTTTTATACATTTTCCAATATGGTTTGGCTATGATTTCATGGCGTACTCGCGTCGAATGTACTAACACGTACATGTAGAGTGCACATACACGTGCATTAATTTAATGGTGCCCCCCCCCTCCCCCCCTTTTTTCTTGTTGGAGGAAAAGGAAGGGATTGATATTAATCATAACTTAAGAGAAAATACAAATTAAGGCATAATGCCTAGTATGAGAGCAGGCCCAGTGGGCCAAATCCACAAAACAAATATAACCATCAAAAAGTAATATCTTCAAAAAGAAAAGAGTCTTCATATAATCCTGAACAACAAGGTAGCATAATTTGGGTTGAACAGAAAGAGCACAAGGCATCAGGGGAAGGAAGATGGGACAAATTGGCAAATTGGCAAAGGAGTGAGTACCATCCACAGAAATTCGGCAGTTGGGCATACTATACCAATCAATATCAAACTAGTGAGGGGCTAATAACATCAGCTCATTGATCAGAATTTGGATGAAGTCAAGGATCACCCCAGCACATGCTTCGCACCTGCCTTCATGGAAATAATACATGGATCTAGGTATTCAGTGAGGAAGCAGTTGTTAAAAGAAATGTGGTTCTCAGTCCACTGTAAGATGTGTATTTTTGTTGTTCTCCAGCAGATTGAGAGGTGTCAAGTTGTGTGAAAAGAATTTTCAAAACCGAAATTCAATTCATATGACATGCCCTTGTTCATGGATAAATGCTATGCTTTTATTAAGACTAATTTGGAGATTAATAGTTAAAATCTTAAATGCTCATGTGGATTGTTTTATTCGTTTATATAGATCTTTCCTCAAGTCAACACACTTATACTGGACTCTCTTTACAATGGCAAGCAAATGCAGTAGTCTATGGAATGGGCTCTCTTTACACTTCAATCTGCCCATCATTGATAAAATGCCTGCTCGATCTGAGCAGTCATGCATATTTTTGGATTAGTAAGAGGCTGGCTCACTTCTGCTGATACTAAGTTCCATTCCATGTAGCTTATTTAATTTTGTATGTGGGCATCTGTTTTTCGCAATAAGATGATCACACTGGTCACCATCAACATTTCGGAACAACATGATCATATTGGACACCATCAACATCGGTGCATACAGCAGTCATTATAAGACAAAATAAAAGTAGTCTTGTGATCAAAGAAACAACGTTGCAAGGAGATATAAATTCTGTCATGAAAAATAGGGAATATTCGAGTTAGATGCTCCACTTTGACGTTCTCAAAACAGGATACAGAAAAGATCTACCAATCTGGCAGTACTAGAGCTTGTAATACAAGGTGGTTCTTTCACTTTACTTGCAATAAACCACCACTTTAAACAACTCTACCTGCATTGACACTCTAAAACAACTCAAACTTCCATTTTAACCACTTTAAACAAGTCTGCTTGCATCTTAGCAACCAATAATGGAAGTATACGAAAATAATGATGATAAATATGAAGAGGACGACGATTTTGTGACAAAAACCTTGACAATTAGTGTGATGATTATAGTAACAAAATTTATGATGATAATTCTGACGAATAACCTGAGATGTATTGACGAAAGTTCTAATGAAAGTCTTAAGAAAAATGCAGCTTGGAGAAATGCCAAGGAAGAGAGGAACCGAACTGAAGAATAAAGGTGGGGATTTGTGCTTGAGTTGGATTCTGGGTTACATTTTAAAAGGATAATGAAACTAAGAAAGAGGTAAACAGAGGAGGGAACGAACTTTTGTCTGAGCCTTGAATTGCTTGTAATCTGCCATGTAAATTGCTGGGATTTTTCCGGCCCCTTACTGTTTAGATTCGAACCTATAACTGTAAGAACTCCAGCTGGTCTTCTGGAAATGCCGCTTTGCTGTCCAATCCGGCCATGTAGCTGAATACATCCAAGCTACCTCAGTAGAATTCCGCTCTGGCCCCTGTCGACCTGCGCTATTCTTGAATTACTTGCTGAGAATCTGGCTTGGGGCTAACTTCCGATTCCATCCTGCATGCTCTGTACTGCCTCTAAAATTCCGACTGCCTTGTGCTTCAATAACAACTCATCTGATGGAAATTTTACTCTGTTGTCGGCTGACCTCAACCGGTGGTCTGGGTTTCTTGCCTCAGAGGGCCTGTGAAACCAGCTTTAGACAGTTAAGTTCCTCTTTCTTAGTGCAGAGCTTGCCATTCTTGAGCCGTCTAAATCCGACAAGGAATGTTTTGTATTTATGCCTCCATGCCTTGTCCGGCCATGCTTCTAGAAACCGATTCTGGCCTGCTTCTGAAGATCCGATTTTGCTGTGCTGGGCTTTAATTTGATAGGGTTCTCAGATGATCGCCTAAGTAGAGCCTTGGAACCCTTCTAAACCATCCGGCCAAGTCTGTAACCTCGCCATCGTTTTTACCTGATATGAATTTATGATTGCCAAGGGATACCAGGATTGGGTATCCCCGGTACTTTAATAAATCCTATAGTGTGATGGTTTCAACCAAACATGAATATCTATAAGGGTCAAGAGGTGACCCATACTTGTTAGGACATTAAGCCATAGAATCGGGTATGAGGAACTGAATATGACAGACCATGTTATGCTGGTCCCTCCTTGTAGGTCTAGTCCAGTAGGAGCTAAGGCCAATTCATACCCAAGCTAACGAGTTGGCAATTCTATAAAAATAGGAAATAGACCTAGTTAGGGGTTTTAGTGGTGAGACTACTTAATTAAGCTATGACTCTAGGGTGAATGGTTTATGGGATGATCGTTCCGCTTTTAACGTGTATTTTGGGTTCTTTGTATTTCTATGCCTGGTATTGAATGATCTAGGCAGAATATGCATTGGGATATAATAATTGAGACATTGTGGATTCTATAACATTGAAATGCATGGAATATGGGACCATAGGGTTATTTGCTCTAGGGTTGTACCATTGTATGTGGCCTAGTTCAAGGAACTTTTAAGAATAGAGGCTAGCTTGATAACTGTATCATAGAACGGTATATTAGCAGTACTTTGTTGGAGTAGCATGTGGATTCTATGAGGTTGGATAGATGGAGCATGAGTGTTGGGGTCTCTTTTGTCATGGATCTAATTATGGTATTGCATGGAAGTTGGGGCTACTTATATGTTAAAGGAGTTTCATATTCTGCTTTGCGATTTGGCGATATGATGTTGTCATGTAGTTATGGAATATCTTGGTTTGAGCCCTATTGTATTGCATTGTTCTGTAGTTGTTTTTGAAAGTAAGATGCATGGGGATTGTATGCCATCTCGTATTGGACCAGTTTGCAAGGTTGTTGGTGACATTCTATCTTGTGAAGTCCTTGATGGATGATGTTGCATCTTGCATTGCAAACGGACCATCTTCGGAGGGGTGGAATGGCCGTGATCCGTGCCAGAGGGATAGACAGATGGCATGTTGCATTTACGGCCCACCTTCGGAGGGGTGGGGTGGCCGTGTAACTCCGCATCCGAGCCAGATGGCCTGACGGATGAGTTAAACCCTGTACATACAGATGGAGAGAGTGGTCTCCTTGGGACCGCAACCCAAGGATTACGCTTGGCATATGTGCATATATACATACGATTGATGAGAATGTAAACATGCTTGTAGCTTGAGTTCTAACTAATGCAGGGGCGTAGTGAAGCAGGTAAAATTGTTGTTGTTCATCGGAATACTGCTTCTCGTTGGCATCCATCCATAATAATAAAAGAAGGATTCTACAATTCAGAATTCCCAATCCTTGCATGGCCTTGGCTTATTGGCAGGCGTATGACGCATGGCCCAATATTAACTCATTCATTTGCCTTAATTTGAAAGAATGCATTAGATAAGACCACGTGGATGGTGGCAATATTAATCCTTGCTTGGGGACCCAGAGACCAATATAACCAATCATAGATACGGGGATTCTAGATGGTAGCATTAGAGGAAATTTGAGATCTCATTTCATCCCCATAAGAATCCTCCAATAAAATGGCTACCCTCTATTAACTGCAATTAATGCAGCACCAACAACTTCATTGCTGTTGTTTTTCCCCTATAACTTTTGATCCACTTGTCAAAATGTTGCGGCGTTTGTTGCATTAGATGCGGAATGAAAAGATCTTTCCAATGATATATGGTTATGATGTATTTCAATATGGTCATATGCGTTAACCTTAAAAAAATATGATTTTTTGCTTATTTCTTATATATTTATATCGTAAAAGATGTATCAATGGATTATCACTAGATAGATCTTGTGAAGACGAACCCATTGCTACAAAAAGTTTTTGAATCAGAGTTCTGGATCAAAAGTTATCATGAAAAAATGATACTACAGAAGTTAGTTGCAGCTGCATTAATTACAGGCTGCCACATAATACTGGAATGAGATATACTGGAGCTCTTCTCTTATTGGACAATTTAAAAAACTGACATGGCATTTTAAGCATCCCTTAATGGGACAAAATGTGATCTCATTTTTCCTCTAATGGGTAACACCAGAAGGAACTAACGGTTGAGATTCTTTCAACATGAAATCCAATAGCTGGGCTAATCCACGGCCTCATGTGGATCCCGAGGACGGGGATTACCATAGCTGATAAAGAATTCACATATCAGTTGCGCGCCTGTAATCCTAGAGAAGGGTTATAACGAATTTCAAGGAATGGTGATCCTGATGTTTGGGGATATTGTGGTTGATGACGATTTAGCATATCAGACATGCACATGGGAGTGGGATTTCGAAGGAGGAAATCACAACAGTGCTATGGCTAGAGATCCCGAAGAAGGGGATAACTACTGCCGATATGGGAAGAGGATATCAACCCAAGTTCGAGAATCCCGAAGGCAGGGATATCCCATGGCAATCCCGGAGGATGGGATCACCATAAATGGCTGAGATTTGATGAGGCATTGAAATGCCAAAATTGTTCAGAAATTACATGAGTTGTGTCAATACCCAAAAAGGGGGCTCGACAGTGGATTCCATCAAGAAAGGGTTGGGATCTGGGAGGATGGTATTTCCACCTCCGAGATCCCCAAAACTAGGGTAAAGATATCTTCAGCCAAAAGGCCTGCCTGTGATCATGAGCAACCCAAAAGGGGAGGTGACAAAAAAGAAGAGAATAGTATAGAATGAAGGAACTGCAAATGCATGTGAATGGAAAATTGAGATTGACTAGTTGAAAAGGAACATTGCATGCAAAAGCATGTTGATGTAAACTAGATTGACTGGATGTAAAGTGGTCTTACATTTGAAAACATGTGGATGGAAACCTGGGATAAATTGAATGAGAAGGGGCCTCACATGCTAGAGTATGTGAATGGAAAATTGAGATTGACCAGATGAGAAAGTGCTATGCATGCATCGGCATAGGCATGCATGTCTAGACCAAAGGTTAGGAGGGCAAACTAACTAGGAATATAAAGCACGCTCTATAAATATGACTAGCATACCCCCATACAAATATAACACCACAATCATATGAAAACCATAGCAAAATTATTGCGACGAATCATTTTTTGAGATATCCATGTGGATTGTTGAACACAAACTTTGTGAATTTGATTGATAAATATTTATGGGCTTAACTATTCCAGTTTTCGTCAGTTTGATTTTCATTTTCAGTTGAGTTTGTAACATCAAGTTCGAAATGGGGTTATATGCATCATTACTTGTAAATAAAGTTTTTTTATTTTTGATAAACATGTTTGGATGAACTTACTAATCATTATCTAAGATGCCATGAGGTTGGAAAGGACTTCTCTGCTACCGACTTGCGTCAGCGCATAGCTTCGAATTTTACACCTCTTTCGGCTCTACCTTTTCCTCCACTTCATAACATCTATTTTAAAGTATAATTTTCAAGCTACAACTATTTCTCTTACGATTGTACAATATGAGGCATGGCTTAAGAAGACATTATAAGCAGAACATAAGATAACATTGTTGTATGGCACCGTTATGGACAGCTCTGCTGATATGAATTCAGTTCAGAGCGATTTTTTATGGCACCCATTTTGTTTGGGATCCTAGTCAGTATAATCTGCCATATCAAGGCTTATAGTACTGCAAGAAACACGTTCATAGGATTAGAAGTATATTTTTTATGATTGAATGCTAGGAATCTTGTGTCTGGGGATAGAATGATGGGAATAGAATGACTAAATGTTGATCTCTACATTAAGCTCTTTCTTTTGCAGGAAGTCTACTGGCAAGGATCTACAATCAAGGCTTATTTATAACTTATAGCATCACAACAAGTAAGTCATTAAATTTAATTGTGATTTAGTATTTCTATTAGTTCTTTATTTTCTGCTTGAAGTTATATCATAGCATGCATTGAACTTTATTTTTGGCTTCAAATATTACACTAAACAACTTGCTAAACATTGCTTTGTTGCCTTCAAGAAATGGTTGAGAATTGTGAGCAGCCACCCTTAGAGATCCCGGCCTGTCAAAACATAGCACACACAGATACAAAGAAATCGAACCCGAGCCTACAAAACCCAATCCTCGAATTAGAGACAAAAGCCAGTATTAATCAAATTTTCTACAAGGTTGATGGAGCCCTGGAATTCCTCAGAAACTTGAGTGATTCCCAACCCCTGGAGAACAGCTTCAAGCAAAGCCTCATCCATTGGAGTTGGGAGACTCTCCCTGAGTCTAGACGGTGGTACTTCGCGAGCGCCTAACGTTCATCTCACTCTTTACTAACATATCCTTTTAATTCTTTCAAATCATACGCGAAAAAAAGAAAAAAAAAAAATTCACTGTTTTGCGTATGTGAAAAAACTTTCGCGTACGCGAAACAGTATAAAGCGCGTACGTAATTTTTTTTTCGCATACGCTGTTTTTACTATTTCGCGTACGCGATTTAGTTCCTTTCGCGTACGCGAAAATCTTCCGACGCCGGAATTGTTTTTTGCCATATTTTTTACATATTATACGACAAATTTGTGTCGTATCATACGAATAATACGTATTACATATAAAACATACGAAGTATTGAACCTATCCCTGGTCCACGATGGTGAGCGAGAGATTGTGGTGATTAGCGATAGTTCGGATGAGGTTGAGTCGGTGGACCAATCTGTTGTTGAGTCCTGACATAAGGAAGTGGAATTTGATTTTGTGGAAGCCCTGAAGGATGCGCAGAAGTCAGTTAGAAGTGTATGTTGTGATGTACAGAACTTGGGAATGGCGCTTGCAGCTGTTTTGGAGGAGATTGAAAGTGTTATGCAAGTTGTGGATCGATGTGAGGCTGATTCCGTCGTCTTCGGGAGAAGAATGCTTCTCTCATATTTCAATCTGTGTAGGGGGGTGCTTATTACGGAGTTGCGTGAGATGGAAACGGTGAGGCGTCGTCATGATAATGAAGGTGTTTCAGGTGGCGAGAGGAGAGTGCCATGAGTGGCAATTCTTTTTTTTTTTTTTTTTTGAAGAACGTGTTTTACTTCATATTATACACTCAAAATATTACAAAGTACTTCCAGAAGTAAGAAATGTCCCTGAAGCATCAATCACTTTTAGATGATCACTCCATATTGGAATTTTAATACGATCAGCCCAATTGGAGATCTGAAAGCAATTATACAACTTCTTACGAATTTCTTGAAGCACCACTTAAGAAGAAATGCACTTATCATAAAAGACCTTTCTTCGCCTTCGCTTCCATACACTCCATATTAACCAAGACTTTGCCATGTGAAATGCAATCCTTTTAGAAGCAGTCCACTGATTTGGATAAATACCCAAAAGAAAGTGTTGACTATCCAAAGATACTCCAAAAAGAGAGTGCAGCCAGGACCTAAGACTACTCAGCTCTACACACAAATATAAACAATGCTCCAACGTTTCAATGCACTGCTCACACATTGGGCAAAGTGGGCTTACTCCCGGCTTAAAGCGATGAACCATCTCATTAACTCTCAAAGAGCGATGAATCACCTGCCAAAGTAGAACATTTACCTTTGAAGGATTATATTTAGACCAAACAAGGTTCCAGATGGATTGCCATTGAGAAGGCAAAGTCTGTAAGTGCCATTTTCGAGAAGGTGATAAAGTATTTGAGGAGGTAAGCAATCTGTAGCATGAACTTACTAACTTCTTGCCTTCTTTAATACCTTGAACAAAGTTCCAACATCTCTTGTTACCCACCTTCTTAATTAGAGGAAGAGCACTTGCTACATAAGCCCATATACTGATATCTTTATTCAACAACCCATATGTCTCCTGAAACCATTGCCAAGGAGCAATGTCAATACCAAAATACCACTGTTCAATAGAAATAATACCTGCTCTCCTCCACCTCGCTTGGGAATGCGCATGCATAAATTCTACAACTGGGTGTAGTTGTCCATGAGTATACAAAGGCAAACCACGTAAAGGGGAAGATGCCCGGAGACAAGCTTCCCAATCAAATGTAATTACCTCTTTGGACTACCTTCCAGCCCCAAGCGACCTTTCAAGATTGGAGAGGCATGTGAAGAAGCTTTCAATGGATACAACAATGCCCGGGGAGCTCAATTCTCACACCTCGCTTATGAAAAACCATACACTTTTTTCTTGATTGTTTAAGTAACTTCATACCGGTGATGCATAATCATCTTTCAACAAATTGAACAATAGCTTAGAAGCTAAGACCTACCCCTCAGTAAAGAAAGATCCAACATACCAAGTCCTCCTTGTTGTTTAAACAACATACATTTCTTCCACGCCACCTTCACAATTGCCTCCTTGATCGATACACCGCGGACAAAATCTCTTACAATCGTTTTTTATCTCGCAAACTTAGAAGCTGGAGCCAATAGAACCGAAACCAAATAAATATCGTATTGTTCAATAATCGACTTAGCTACTTGAATTCTACCACGCCAAGGATAACTTTGAACCTCTCCACCAAATCAGTTGCCTTTGTAAATTTAAGATAATTTCATCCCATGCTTCATTCATGTCAATATCTAAACCAAAGGGGACTCTTAGAAGCTTTGCCTTTGCAGATGGTACAACAACCTTCCAGGCATACTCATATAAAAAATGCGGAACTGCTTCCTTCCCCACCCATAAAGCACTACACTTAGCCCAATTAAGGAGACAGCCAGATGCAATTGAAAATATATCCAAAATCTTTTTGATTATCTGCACATTATTCTCTTCACCATCCACTAGCAAGAAGGTATCGTCTGCAAACTGATTAACCAAAACCTGTTCACCTTCCTCCAATAATAATCCCTTTATTATGAGTGGCAATTCTTGCACGCTGGGGGAGTGTGGTTCCTAATGTAAATGCTGTGATTTGCTTGTAAATTTTAGTTGTTGTGTTTGTGCTTTTGTAATGGAGGGAGACCATGGTATCTATTGTAAATATAAATGTAATGTGAATATAAAATAAGGTGGACCATTAAGTTTTTTGCACCATTGAGTCGTGTTTCAATTTCTTTGTTTTAGCAATTTTGTGGCCACCGATCGAGCATACTATGGGGAATATTCCCTCCATCAATGGCTCGCAATAAGAGTTAGATAGGACGCCATTAATACATGAATAAAGAATGTACAAGAACTTTAAAAATCTAAGAATCACTTCTATATTAAAAAAAGGCTCACAGGAAGAACAAAGACCTATAATTCAGTTGGAAAAATATAAAGAGCCACAAAAATTTTCTAGAAAGCTTTTCCCATGTTGGAAATTCTAGATTTTAATAGAGATTCTCAATTTTACAAGTAAGATGCCAGAATTTGTCCCACATCAAGCATGGTTCCAATTTGTATATTTTTTTTTTTCTTTTTCTCTTTTTTTTTCGCAAAAAAAAAAAAAAACAATTACTTTTGCCTTTTTTTTTTTCAAGAACTCGAAAGAGGAAACAGATATTCTTGAACTTTATGCATTCCCTTAATCCACCACAACAAGCTCATTAAAAACAGGTCGAGAGAGAGCAAGATTCATAACAGATTCGGGATTGATACGTTCATCGGGATCCTTCAAGAACAAAGTAAGCTGATTTTTGGAAAATCCAGAAACAAGAGCCACACCATCCTGTTCCTTAGTAACGGGAGTACTATGAGAAGCCCTCAAGTTCCAGAAAATAACATGAGGGGGTGTGTAACCAGCTTTATGATACTTCTTACAGATCACCTTATAATCAGTTTCCCAAGGTCTTATAGAAGCCTGGTCAAATTCCGTGTCTGAGAAGACAATCAATCTCTTGATCATGTGTTCGGGTGCGATTTCCTCGGCGCGGGCCTTGGAAAGAAGAAGATCAAAAACCTTTTGAAGATCAGTATTGCACCCCCAATGCATGCTGCTAACAGAGCTATATTTTTGAGCCAAGGTGGTGCCCTAGATATGGTGAAGGGCAGGAATGGCAGAGAAGGTGATAACATGGCCATGCCAAGGAGCTTCACAGATTTCAGCAGCAAGCATACCTAAAGCAATGCAAACCTCCATAGGCTCTCCAGACATGCTGCCAGAAACATCACAAATTGCTAAAGTGCTGCCAAAGGTGCCCTTTGCCTTCAAATCCAACACCATGCTTTTCCATTGCAGCTCTGCAACTTGATCATGTTTGGTGATGGCATCTTGCAGGACAATGTGAGGAAGCAGCGCGCCGGACGCGATCTTCTTCTTTCCATCTTCCACATCTTGTAAGAACTTCTTGAACCTTTCTCCATCATGCTTGTCAAATATTTCCTTGTATCTTCTCATTGCAACAGATGCAACCCTGTTGTATGGCAATTGGTGCCATTTCTGTGCAGACATGTACACCTCTGGCAACTTAAGCACCTCCCTTAGAGGAACTAGAACTTCTTTTCTTAGCCTGTCTCTGACTCTGTAAGCATATTGCCCTTCGCTCAGGTCTGCATATTCTGAATTCCTTGGAAACATTTTCCTTGCAATTGCCTCACATATCAGAGTGTTTCTAGAAGGGCACCATTTAGCAGCAAGACTGATTTTTCTAGGCTGTCCCTGGTTAAGTGCTTCAAGGTCTGAGACAAGATGCTTTGCAAAAACTGCTGCAACCCCATTGAAAAGGCGCTTATACTTCTCATCTTCGTTCAATTTTTGCATGGCCCTGGCAGCAAGATTGAGGGTTTTTTCCTTTCGTAGCTTTGCAGCCTCCTGGCTCTTGATTTTGTCCTCATCTTGATGTTGGGCAATCCTTTCTTCTGAAGATTTCAGCAAACCAGCCTTGCGGGCCGCCAATCTAAGCTCAATTCTTTTGGCTGGGCTCATCTTTTGATAGCTTATTTCAGTTTTCAGCAATTTAACCTTATGAAAACAATTGCCATGGCCATACCTCCCAATTGTTCTACTTCTGGAATTAATCTTCAAAGACTTGGGCGTGTCTTTCTTCTTTGCAGCTCTGCTTTTCCTTTTAGCACGATGGGCGGCAGCAAATTCAATTTTTTCCTCTGTTTCCTTTTGACCTTGAAGAACTCTAAGCAGAACTTCCAGTAGATCTTTAAAGTACCCAATTCGAGCAAAGATGTCAAGATTTGCAACAAGCGTTTTAGGATGGGCATCATGCATCCAGCAAGCTATGGTGTAAAAATGGTTCTTATCGCCCTTGCCAGAACCCCTAACTCCTCTGAGCTGAACAATTAACTTCAAAGCTGTCAAAGAATCACGCTCCCAAGCTCGGCGCAGTAGATCAAGCACTTTCTTTTGGTCCATGTCTGGCACAACTTGAAAGAAAAAATCAAGGCAAGGATTACCGGTGGTCAAATATGTCGCAGAATTATTTTCTGTAAAACCCATCCATGATTTAGGCACGGCTGGAAATGGACAACCTTCGGAATCAGGATCAGGATCAGAATGGATTTGCGGTATTGGAGCTGCTTCAGAGTTGTATAATCTGAGTCCTGGAGGACCCACGAGTTGCGCATCCTGAGCATTTGATGTGGAAGCCTCCATAGCCGGAAGCCGGATCCGAAAAAAACACGGTTCTATAGATTGAGATTCAAACGGCAAGAGCTTGAGTTGTGAATTGAAACCTAAAAGCTTTAGGCTTCGTATTTAGATCCGACCAGAAAGCTGACTTAAACCTAGCTTTGCCTACAAGCAAGGATTTGTGTTACGAAGGAAGCTGCCGGCCAAATATATTATGCCACTTGTGAACACCATAACAAATATAAAAGGGTTCGTGACTAAGGGCCAGATTCCACTATCGCCATTTTGTCTCCTGGAAGTTGACAACCAATCAAGAGGCAGGATTTAGAAATTACTTCAGTTTCTGGGATTCCACTAGCGGTGGAAGTTAAGCCCAGGATTTTGCTTCGGAAGAGGTTTGGAAGCAGACGTGGAAGCAAAAATTGTTGCGCTAACTGACAGGGGATGCCCTCCGTCTTTTACAGCGGAAGGAACTGCCAAGCTCTAAGATGATGCCACGCATCGGATCAATGCTTCAGATTCTTTTGTGGTTTAATTGCCTCCACCATAGTGGAATACCTTGGCGGAAGCTTTGTTCCGTTCAATTGAAGGCAGTTCGTCAAAACTGTCAAACTTCTGTCTCTGCAAGTGGAATCTCGCCCTAAATAAAAATGGAAAAGCCATGACTAAGGGCCAGATTCCACTATCGCCATTTTGTTTCCTGGAAGTTGACAACCAATCAAGAGGCAGGATTTAGAAATTACTTCGGGTTTAAAGGATTCCACTAGCGGTGGAAGTTAAGCCCAGGATTTTGCCCGGAAGAGGTTTGGAAGCGACGTGGAAGCAAAAATTGTTTGCGCTTAAGCGGCGGGGGATGCCCTCCGTCTTTTACAAATGGAAGGAACCGCCAAGCTCTAAGATGATGCCGCGATCGGATCAATGCCGATTCTTTTTTGTGGTTTAATTGCCTCCACCATAGTGGAATACCTTGGCGGAAGCTTTGTTCCGTTCAATTGAAGGCAGTTCGTCAAAACTGTCAAACTTCTGTCTCTGCAAGTGGAATCTCGCCCTAAATAAAAATGGAAAAGCCATGTTAAAAAAACTAACGAAATTTTAACCACCATCAAATTTCGCCATTATTTGACAGCTTTTTAAAAAGCGAAAAACTCTCTTGAAGTTCTGTCCATTTTTTGGGCGGCGCCGCCTCCACTCTGTTTCCGTCGCTCCATACTCTGTTTCTGCCCAACGCCCATCCGCCTTGAATTTGGCCTCGAATCTGGCAACCCTGTGTACCGTTTCTTCCATGCTCCATCTCCGGAACCCTTAAGTGCAAAAGCAATAGATCTATCCGGAATCAAGCCTGGAAGGGCCGATTTGGCTCTGAAATATACCTGGAATCAAGCCTAGAAGGGCGATTTGGCTCTGAAAGCCCAGCAGCGTCTCATTCTGGCATTCCAATGGTCCGCCATCACCAAGAATGCTCTGCTGCTAATGACTGGAAGAAGTTTTAGATTTGAATCTGGTTGCAGCAGAAGAAAAATTCAATGACAAACTTTAGAAAGCAAACTTACAAGAAAAGACTGCTGCATTTTTTCCCTCGAAAACCCTTCGGGGCGGGGGTTTTTTAACCCGGACAGTAATAAGTTCGTTGCGCTCCTTCTGGGTCCCATAGGCTGATTGGTCTCAACAAGATTTCTTCAAGAACGGGCAAGATCTCTTCAAAATTTGATGGTGGTTAAAATTTCGTTGGAGAATTTGAGTGAGCATAAAATTTCTTGTGGAAATTTTGAGCAGACCTGGTGGCGCCACTCGCGACTCCGCCGCTCGTGACCCGCCAGGTCAGCTCAAAATTTCCACAAGAAATTTTAAGCTTACTCAAATTACTCCTTCCAAAAAACCACAACATAGGGCTTGCCATCACATGTTTAAAAAAAACTAGCAAAAGCCACAACAGAAGACTTGGGGAAGTTTTAGGCTTGGATTTAATTTCTCATTAAAAAAGGCATGTAGGAGACATACTATTAGCTTTTACTGCTTTGTTTAAGGTACCAATATTTAGCAGGGTTACCTAACCCGAGGTGCACAAATTGCTATGATTCTAGCTATGCCACGTGTCATGCCACATAGGCCAAATTGATTCCACGTCGTTAGATGTGTCTAATTTCGCATCTACGGTTTGGAAAATTAGAAAGTAAAGAAAATACCCTGCGATGGCGATGGTCCCTATTTCTCCTTGGGATTTGGGTGCTCGATTTTTTTGTTGCAAGAGGTCGCTTGGTAGAAGAACGCAAGGCATGTCGCAAGAATCATCCTCATGTAAGCATCTCACCATTTTCCCCTTTTTGTTTAGTTGGAGACAGTGTTCTCTCTTCCCGTAACTTTTAGGTTAATTTCTCTTTTTAATTGTAACTTAAGTGGTTTGTATCTGAGGCCTTTCTTTACGAGGGTAACTTGGTTCTAAGTTGTGGCCTTACTGTCATCAATAATTGCTTCAAAACGTTTGATAAAGGCCTTTCAGTTAGACTAGAATGGGAAGTAGAAGTTTCTGTTCATTCTTAATATTTTCTTTATTTTATTAGCACGGGGTTTGTCAATATAATCCTATTTTGTATGTCTAGAGCACATTTGTTGGAAATTATTGATATTCATATGATCCTGCAGGGATTTGTGGCCAGACCAGATACTCAGCCTGATGTATCTGTGAACATGATGATTTGGCAGTGCATCTTATCGGGAAAGGCTGGGTAAGTGTCTTAACCCAGTATTCTTTTGAAGCAAAGAAAAGGATTTAAAGTGCAAGTTTCCTGCAGGTTTTTTCCATCCTAATGTATATTATTCTGGAACAGTCTGCCTCTCTATTCTTAATGAGAATTCGGTGAGTAAAAGGCTCCAACTTTATTGAGATGGTCATATTTTCAGCGAAGTAAGAGATAAAAGTGACCTTGTCTACTGTGGAGCTTTGCAGCTGCATTTTCTGAAATAAAATTGCACCTTCCTTATCATGCCCATGCTGAACATGTGCTGCAATACCAGCCAGTACAAAGGATAAGCATTTCAATACATGCTCCTGCTCATTGCCATGACATTCCTGAATTTAATTAAGCATTCGACGATAGTAGTCCCCAAAGAGGTAGCTTGTAAGGAGCATTTTCCTTTGCAAACGTAAATCCATGTATAGCTCACAGCATAATATCGAAACCCATGAGGTCCATGGTCCGCAAATGGATCCACTACACCATCATCCTACGGTGTGCAGGGTAGAGTGCTTCAACTTGCATTATTAACTCATATAGATGCAAACCTTACAAATGGAACATAAGGAGTCATCCATTAATACCAAGGCCTGCACTTTATTATCTGCAGAAACAGACCAATATTTTGACCTACAAGGCAATTCTCAATAACACACAAAGGTAGTGTCATATCAATGAGCCTGCTGGAATCCAAACATAAGAGGCAGGCTATGCAGCTGACAGATTATGGGTTGCTAGATAGAACTCCCTGATACATACATTTATCGCTTGTGCATTTTGAAACACCCATCACATGTGGAAACTCAAATCCAGCTTTTGATTGAAGAAGTTCAATGAATTCATCATCTAACATGGTTGTCGTTGGTCTGCTTCATCAAAATATAATATTAGCTTTAATGGCAAGGTTCAAGAGCTCTATATATGTATGGTGGACTTGCAAATTATACATTTCAAGGAAACATAAGAGACAGGGTATGCAGCTGACAGATTATGGGTTGCTAGTGGCAGTGATAACATGTCAAGAATCCTATGAAATTTGGCATCCAACTAAATGCATATCGCCGGATTGCCTAGAAGTTTATAGATCCACATCAAAATACTGCCATGTCCCATGCACCCAATTGACAAGGATTGTCTAGCTACATGGGCATGCGTGTTCTTGCCTTCAACCAAAGAGCAGCCTTATTAGCATAGGCAACAAGGACATACTCGCATCTTGCTTTAGACCACCTGATTTTTTGCTGAAAACATGCAATTTGCAGCACTTGGAGGGAAATAACCAAGGAATTTCTGAAGCCACTGGAGATATCTGGAAAGCTTATGTTTTCCAGATCCCTAAAGCAGGTACAACTTTGTCCCAAAATATTGAGCCATCTCATGTCTTCTTATGCTTTAAGGACCTCTCTCCATGCATTGTGGGGGCTCTTTGTAGCCAATTGTACTTCGTGCTGCCTCTTTTGCTCCACAACTTATTTTTCTGGTAATTGCCATGCAGAGGCCAGCAACTACGAAATCAGTTGTATTTCTAACTGCCAATCGTACTTCCTACTGCTCTTTTGCTCCACAACTTATTTTTATGGTAATTGCCATGGAAGAAGAGAGGCCAACAGCAATGAAATCAGTTGTTTTTCTAACAACATTTTTAATTGTGTTAATTCAATTTACATTGCACACATTAAACCATATTAATTGTTCCTTTCTTACATTTGAATTGCAGCTCCTTGGCACCTAGCTCTTCCTTGCAATATCTCACATGTAGTTTCACATTGTGTTCCAGGTTGTTTCAAATAGGATTGCATTTTTAGTCTTCAAATTCACCTTCCTGTTAATTAAGATAATTTGATATGCCACTTTGCAGCAATCTGCTGGGTTGGCATGATTTAAATAGTTATTTGTGTCTTTGACATGCAATTCCGTCATATGTTCAACCTCGATTTTCATGCTTAATAATATATTGCCTCGTTTGACTTGTCTTTTCTTGTTTTTATTGTATGGGTCCCATGACCTATTGGTCTCCGTGGACGTTAAAAAAACTATTCTATTCTATTGATTTATGTTCTGTTTTATGCAAATATTTGTAGAGCTATTCTTTGAATAGCAAGAGCAAACAGAGTGGAGAGAAAAGAGCCCCTTGAACTACTAATCCAGCTTGTCAAAGTATTGGAAATTTATCAAGTGGGATGTAAAAACTCCTGACATTTGTTGGTATGAGTTTTAATTGTTATCTTTAGTTCTACAATTGAGCTTTATGGTAATCACAAACATATCAACTTACAACAACCTTTACAAGAAGTGATGCTTCACATCTAACATGATTCTTTAAACAACATAGCCTGTATTGAATGCTTGTGTAATGTTATGAATTAATTCAGATATACAGCCCAGTAAGAGGGATCATATACTACTGTTCCACTTACATCTTCGTGGACTTCCATTTGCTTCTGATACTAATCTGAAGATATGAAATATTAGGCTGAAGTGATGCATTCACATGTAAAGGTTATACACCTGCAATTCATTGCTATAAGACCATATCTATGGTCGTTGGGCAGCAAGGACAATACTGCTAAAATGGTATCATAGGCCTTGGCTCTTTCAATCTGTTCCTTGTAAGTTATGAGAATCTAGAAGTCATTATGAAAAAGGTTAAGTTGAAAATGATATTGCAGATCAAACATCATCCTGCTGACTCTATACAGGTTCAAGGTGCATTCCACATAAAGTTTGTCTTGGGTGGCTTAGGCCTAGGTGCATTTTGTGGAGAACCTATATTCACTAATGTAAAGATTCCGCTCATGGTTTATGTATACAATGTAAGATCAAAATTGATATAGATGTCCAATTATATATAGACTCTCAAGATCATTGAGACAACCTTATTTGCCTTTTCGGTGACTCCAAGTGAATTCAGACTACAGTGCACACTCTATTCGTATGTTAAAGGTCAAAAACTTCCTATACCAAACACAATAAGCTACAAGTCCATTGCACCTAGCCAACAATACCAATGTATACCCTATACACATGAAGACTAAAAACATTGAACAATGTTGACCAACAACAATGCCCTTCTTTCTACCCATCATCTAAATGAATCATATGCACTAGCCTCTTCTCTTTTTTTTTTTTTTTTTTTTTTTTTTTTTTTTTTGAAGGACGTCAGACTTTATTCAATCAAAGAGTCAAATACAAGTATAAATGCAGAGACAGGAATAAAATCTCAGCGGATAAGCAGAGACCCACCGAGTGAAGCAACCTGCCTAAGCATAAGAGTGCACATCCAAATACTCCTCAAAAATCAATCGCCTCTTGCGAGGGGCAAGTGAAGAACAATGATACGACTTTACAATGTAACCTTGAGCTTCTTAGAGAACACAATTATCTGCCACATCCAGACCTTTGAAGATTACCAATCTTCGTCTTTTCCAGATAGTCCAAAGCAACCATCCTGCTGCTAGATGAAAAGCCTGGCCTTGTAACTCTGTCCAGGTACTTGGATAAATTGCCAAAAGCAGTTGTTGAGTTGTTAGTGAAACCTGAAAAAGGGAAAACAACCAGTCCCATACTGTCTAAGGTGTTCACACATGAAAAAGCAATGCTCAATGGTCTCAAATCCACGCTTGCATCTTTGGACATCGATTTGATATTCTAGGGTTAAACTTATGGACAAGCACATTAACCCATGAGACACCTATGAAGAATCGCCACCAAAGAAGCGCCACTTTAGGATGAAGTAGCTTGTCCCATGCCCAAGACCACACCTACGCCATTGAAGAGGAGGAAGTTGAAGAGACCACTTATTAGGCGGAGGAAGAATATCGATTATCAAGCAACAACCGATAGAGTTCACAAGTTTGCACTCCTTAATTTCTTCATGACAAACCCATACCAAAATATCTTCTTGGTGTGGCGAGAATAGGCTGTAGAAAATCAGCAACTTTTTGCCAAAGAACTCTATCCCATCGCCCCAATAGAAACTTTAAGCGAAAAGCCTCCCATGTGTCAAGAATCGGCTCGAGTCATACCATCTTTGCAATAGTTAAGATTCCAAAGACTTTTCCAACGTCTTTGAGTCAATGGGTGCCTTTGTAAAGCAAAGTGGTTGATTGTCTACGGAGGGATCCACCAACAAGGTGCAAATCAACGTATACTGGCGGTTGGACCGATGTGAAATAAAGTTTTGATCTGTGTGCCGGGGAATCTAACAATCCCTTTAAGAATGGAGAAGCATT
This sequence comes from Isoetes taiwanensis, assembly GCA_021234155.1. NCBI lineage: Eukaryota > Viridiplantae > Streptophyta > Lycopodiopsida > Isoetales > Isoetaceae > Isoetes > Isoetes taiwanensis. The sequence goes on from JAJEKV010000039.1 coordinate 4,484,192, forward strand.
ATGATAAGGCCGCAACTCATAAAATAAACTCCATGGAAGAACAGGTTTGAGTATGACTTTACCAAAAGGGATACAAAGAGGGTAAGAGCTCGTGCAATAAGCCGTAACCCGTGAGAATCATCCTTACCTACGAGAAGCCGCCAAATGAATTTTGAGATCATAACCTTACTCGCAAATGGAAATCTGTCATGCCCAAACCTCCAATGGACTTAGGTTTTATACACTTAGACCATGCAACCTTCACCACTACCCCTGCTTCATTTCCACCCCAGATAAAGTTTCTAACAACACCCACAATCTCCTGAAACTTTGAGTGGGAAGCAAGAATGGCAGAAGCCATATAGACATGTGTGTTGCTTAAGACATGCTTAGCAACTGTTATCCTTCCAGGCATAGATAGCTTAGCCGTATCCCACCAAAAAAGGTGCCTCCGCAACCCCTCGATTATAACATCCCAAGCATCAGAAGTTGAAACATGAATACCCACTGGGATACCAAGAAGCTTGGTTGCCTTCCCATGAGGCAACACCTTCCAGGGGTAAGCAAGAACACATGATGAGACTTCATCATCTAGAGTCCACAAAGCAGAACACTTTTGCCAACCGACCAAAACTCCAGAGGCTAAGGACCTCTTCTTGACTTGATAACCATTTCAAACATTGCAATTTCCAACTATTGAATGTGCCTAGAAAATACTCTACATCAATGTACCATAATTTACCATAATTTTTGCCATGAATGTTAGTTAGCCTTTGATTAAGATTCGTGAACTATTGTTCGTCTTTCGCCTTTTGCTAATCTCATTTTAGAAATATTAAGATCATTGAGACAACCTTATTCGCCTTTTAGGTGACTCCAAATGAATTCAAACTACAGTGCACACTCTATTCATATGTTAAAGGTAAAAAGATTCCTATACCAAACACAATAAGCTACAAGTCCATTGCACCTAGCCAACAATACCAATGTATGCCCTATACACGTGAAGACTAAAAACATTGAACAATGTTGACCAACAACAATGCCCTTCTTTCTACCCATCATCTAAATAAACCATATGCACTAGCATTTTCTTGACTTGATAACCATTTCGAACATTGCTAATCTCATTTTAGAAATATTCGCCAAAACTTTCACATCTTTCAAAGCTAGGGAAAAATTAGAGACAACACTAATACTATGGTCTACCCCTTTGGCGCATTATTCCTTCTAAAATTTCCACGTGCAAGTACCACATATCATTGCCTTAGCGCAAGCTTAATGATTGTAAGCCTCCATCACAACATTTATCAGAAAATAGGTAACTTAGGTTGCATATCCTTATACATAGAATAGTTAAGCTTAATAGTTTTTTTTTTTTTTTTTGGCAGAAATGACAGTATATTTATATTACATGCAAAAATACATATTTATATAAAATTTCAAGGATCAGAATCCCTGATACCAGATTAGAATTTTGAATGTTCCATACCCACGATATGAAATGGTACAAGAGTTTTTTTAATATACCAAGATCGCTCATCTCAAATCTGGCTTTCAAAATCTAAAAATTTGGATCACTAGTGTTCGTAATGCAGTCATCAACACACAATTCTATGATGCAAAACCTACCATCTGTTTAGCAGGGTTGCCTAACCCAAGATGCACACTTTGCTAGAAAATGTTTTTGTAGGAAGTGTACTGACCCAATGTAAGCTCATTTATTGTAGCCAAATGGTATGATAAGACAGAAAACAATTATTGGTTGTATCCCCAATCACGCCAAAGGACTTCTCTTATTTTTGCCATATACCAGTATTTGAACATTTTTTGGATGGTTAACAAATTTTCAAAGGCCGTACTCTTAAAAATATTTAATGCCTTTAGAGTGACGTGGGACCATAGGTCATCATTTTTGGGCTAGAGGAAATTTGTAAAAGCATCTTAGGACCATGGCAACTTGACTCCATGACTTGATTTTTGTCTAGAGCAAATGCCATGGCTGTAACCTGCCGAATACACAATCTCTTGGTATCACCCAATGAGATCACTCGGGGTTGCATCTCCCGGTTCGATGAGATAGGAAGGGTTTCCCGTTCCTAGAGTTCAATGGCTCCATAGGCAGCTAGAGGATCATAGCGACACACATCCTTCCTCGAATGAACTCCCCAAAATAAGAGCCAGACCAACACCTCCAACTCTTGAGAGTCAGGGTGACACCATTGATCCAGGAGGTGTCGGACCCATACCCGGCCCTCTCAAAGTGGCCGACTATAAGCGTAGTCCGCTATGGGTCCCCAGTACCCGCGCTCAACATGCTAAGCATGGACCTCCCTCTGTTATATGGTGCTCAGTCACTCCATAACCTCCATAGCCTGGTGGGCTCTATGCACATGCTGCATATAATAGGAACTAAAGGGTCTAAGCTAGAAGCATCATCTACACAAGGCTACTAGGTCTCTACCCCCCTTCCCAATACAAGAGGTGCAAACACGATCAACCAACATCGTGTATCCACATAACATGGTAAATAATAAAAATAACATCTAATCTTAATCATATGCATCTAACTTACAGTTAGGGTTCATTGATTAGGGTTTTGAGATCCAAACTAAGGGTTTTAGAATGGCTCTACTAGAGATACGAAATGCTAACTCATCTGGAATCCTAACTTCCAGATGAACTACGAAGGAATGTACTCCAAATATCTGCTCCGGAGGAATTTCCACATGCTCGTAGCATCTCCATCGCTCCGCGAGTGTTTCGGGGTAGCTCCCACTCCTTTTGATGCGCACGCACTCCTGGGGCTATTGTGCTATGCTATGCTGCAGCAGACGATTCCCAAAATAGAGTTTCGAGCAAAACATGGTTCCTGGACTGTTGGAGCCAGAAAATGGCCTAGGGTTAGGGTTTGGCCATTATTAGGTTAGGTTGCCATGTCATGCCATGTGGCTCCAATAGGATGCATCGATGTGGCCGATTGCCAATAGGAGGGAACCATGTGGAAATGGTTCCATAACTAAGTTTGGCTAAGTTATGTATAATGACTTAAGCCATATTCCCTTCTCCACACTAAGGTATACAAGTAGCCTTGTATGGTTACGTGGCCTAAAATATATGCATTTATACTATATATTTTAGGGAAATGTCACATTCTAGAATGGGACTCGCATGAAACCAACAAACCGGACTTGCTTCTCATTCATCTCAGCAGATTTTCTACAATGGTGGATAGTGGGTAGCACACATGCGAACTACCCACGAAAAATAAAGGGAAAATCCAATTATATCATTTGGACCCCAAAAATACAATGCTAACAGATGTTTGGTTGGTGTACCTGCCGAAAGCTTATCACCGGGATTAAAAAACCCCACCCTTTCGGGTTTTCGAGGAAAAACCCTAGTGATAAACCTTCGGCAAGGGGCTTAGACAAACGCAAGGCAGAGAAATCACTCCCAAAAACCCACGAATGGAGAAGTCAAAACAGATGTCGCTCGCCAACCTGTACCTGCACAACACCAACACCAAAAAAACAAAACAAAACAAACCTCCCAGAGTGGAGGGGCTGATTACGCGCGTGCCACGCGACAAAAATATAATAAACAAAGAAGGGGGGGAGGGGGGTTCAAAGAGAAATAGGTACTGGCCGAGAGAAGAGGAAGCGCCCGATGAGACGTTGATGCGTAAACGCCGCCTAAAATAGCGAACTCCCAACCAGAACGGGCATCGCCCGCCGCATGCATGCAAAATATGCATGCTCGTCCCATTCTAGAATGGCGATCCGATGTCCGGATCGATGGGATTCTAGAATGGGACTCATGCGATGAAACCAACAAACCGCCCGAATACCAAAGGACTTCCTTACAAACTAGGATCGAGGACGAAGGCTAAAGGCCGGAAAATGACAGCATGAAAGAAACGCCAAATTGGCCAAACTAAGCAGAAAGAAGCCCCTCCCCTGCCTGGAAAACAATTCAAAGAGAAATAGGTGCTGGCGAGAGAGAGAAGAGGAAGCCGATGAGACGTTGATACGTAAACGCGCCTAAAATAGCTTAACTCCCAACCGGAGAACGGGCATGCGCCTACCGCATGCATGCAAAACATGCATGCTCGTCCCATTCTAGAATGGCGATCCGATGTCTCGGATCGATGGGATTCTAGAATGGGACTCGCATGAAACCAACAAACCGCCCGAATACCAAAGGACTTCCTTACAAACTAGGATCGAGGACGAAGGCTAAAGGCCGGAAAATGACAGCATGAAAGAAACGCCAAATTGGCCAAACTAAGCAGGAAGAAGCCCCTCCCCTGCCTGGAAAACAATTCAAAGAGAAATAGGTACTGCTGAGAGAGAAGAGGAAGCGCCGATGAGACGTTGATGCAGAAACGCGCCTAAAATAGCGAACTCCCAACCAGAACGGGCATGCGCCGCCCGCATGCATGCAAAACATGCATGCTCGTCCCATTCTAGAATGGCGATCCGATGTCCCGGATCGATGGGATTCTCCTCCTTTAACATAATGCTGTCCTCAGCATTAGGTAAGGTGACGAACCTATATCAACTTACAATAACAAGGAATATAGCATTTAGAACTTTACTGAAGCGATCAAACTTCCACTATATAATTGTAAGGCTATACTTACACACTTATACAAAATTATCTAACCTTTATAATTAATCATTATAAAAGTAAACAACATGGTGTCATAATGACATGCCTAGGAGTTTATAATTAAGCACAAAATCTACAACTTCTATTCTTCTCGTGATGTTCTCCTTCTTCCATGCTCCTCTTTCACTGACCTGCAATATGTAGCACACCACGTTAGTTTAGTTAATAAGTTGTGGTTTTAAGGAGACCACCCCCCTAATTACCTCCTTAAGCCGAACTACTAGCTCAAGGTTACCACTACATACCTGCAATGAATAATGGCCCATTCAGATTTAAGCATAGGGAATATCTAGGATGGTCCTATCATCGTCTATGATTAGATGCTTACCCCCATAAGATGCATCTGGACTACCCACAGCTGCATCTTATGCCCCTCTTCTTAGGCTTTATGCACTAGACTAAGTTACTACACTTATCTAACTGGCCGGCATCGACTAAATCAGTGGCGATTTGGTCGTCGAATTGCTCCATGAACTCTGGATATTGCTTCTCTAAATCATGCGTTAATACACATGTCGCGTCTTCCACTTGACCAGATACTAAAGGAACTCTGACCTTCTCGTCTTCTTGAATGCCTTTTCAAGACGTAACTCAGGAACAATCTCAATTTGCTTCTCTGTCATTTCCATCAAGGTTGGAGCCTCCAAAACCTCCTCCAGGTATGGAGTATGTTTCTTTAATAAGCTTACGTGGAAGATTTATAAACTTTTAGATGAGCGGGTAAGTCAAGTTTATAAGATTGACTCCCTATTCATTTGACAATCTTAAACAATCCTGCCCATCTTTTTTTTTTTTTTGAAGAACTGTGTCATCAATATATTAAAAGAATGGTAATGTTACAAAGCAAGTGAGGAGGAAGGAGAACTGCCCCAAAGAGACAGCAATACCTCGACACTCCACAATAAACTCACAGAAAAATTGCAACTCTACTGCTGTACAAACCAACCATCACCATCTACAACACCCAAGAAGTCCTGCCAAATGGCAAACTTCCGCTCTACTACTCCCGGGAACACCAGAAAGCTTTGAAATAGCTTGTACCTCAGTCGAGGAATCAGAGAGGCTGCAGGCTGCTGAATCCCCTGAAAGATCCACAACCGCCGCCGCTTTCAAATCAGCCACACCAACCAAGCCACGACAGATGCAAGGTTTTGCCGCAAAGCGCCAAGCACCAAGATACACATGAAGCAAAGAATCGCTAGCTAGTCAATCTCACCTGAAACAGAGCCCTAACCCAATCCCAGGCAGCCTGCAAGTGAGGGCATAAAACCAGAGAATGCTCCACAGTCTCACGATGAAGGCCACAACAAGGGCAGAGAGGGCTCACACCCGGCCTAAACCGACTCACAAGGGCATTCACCCCGACATCCGGTGCACCACCACCGCCACAGAAGCACCCTAACCTTCGGTGGGGGAAGTGAGCTCCATGTCCACGTCCAAACCGAGCGCCATCGAGAACCCGGAAGCTGCAGAGACCACTTGCCTGAAGGGGGCAGTGTGTCATGAATAGCCAGCACCCGGTAAGAAGACCGCACAAAGCAAGAAGACACAACATCCGGATGAACCTTCCAAACCTACACCACCACATCATCCTGAGGGACTATAGGTATGTGTAGCGGAATACTCCCCGCCACGTGCTCCCCGTGATAGCCCTGGCCACGCCTCAGGAAAAGCGAGCTTGAAAAAACTCCCACGAAGCTAGCTGACCACCCCAATACCAATCCTCCAAGGGGAGCACGGCAGCTCGCCTCCAACGGGCCTGCGTCCGAGCATGCACAGTGGCAGCCAAGGGCAAGTGCGCAGGGGGTAAAGGAACCCACAAGAAAGGAGAAGAGTGGTGATAAACTGAGGCATAATCTAGCTGGAAGAGCACACGCACATGATCCCAAGCCCGCAACACTCCTGTGAGAAAAGGGGATGCATGTGGGAAAGGCCGGAGAATGTGGGAGAATAAGTGTTTTGTTCATTATTCAACCAACCGTAAGTTTTATGAATGTCCTATTTATCTTGAGAATAAAAAAGGGGAAAGAAAGGAAACTATGTCTATTCTTAAATCTGTGACTAAGAAAGAGGACAAAAGTAGAAAAGTAGCTTCTGTTCGAGGAGATGGGAAAGGGAAAAATGTGGCCACTGTCTGTTGACAATAGTAGTCTCTTACGATTTTGGGCTACTATTCAAGATAAAAAACTACATATCCTATTCGATCCGGGTGGTGAGTTTTATTTCAATTTTGCTGGATTGATAAAGGAACTAAAATTAACTTCTATTCCTTTATCAAGTGATGTAGAATTGTCTTCCGCTTTTTTGAATGTTGCTTGTCTGCCTTCTTCATTTATGGTCAAGGATTTTGAATTTCAACTGCAGGGATACGTCTGTAAACATTCTTTCATGTTTTCTGACCTTGAGGGTATGGATGTTATTCTAGGCATGCTGTGGTATAAGGCTATCAATCCTCTTATAGATTGGAAGGCAGGAATCGTTATGTTATCCTTGGAAGGGGGTAAAAAGACCTTCAAGTTTGTGAAGGATGATATTGTTTCCCAAATTCCAACAGTTTCTGTTGTACAGTTTAAGCGTTTGGCAATGAAAACTCATTTTGTGTATTTGGTGGTTTTGCATCCTAAGTTTAATGCATCCCTATTAAATGAGCGTCGAACTATCTTTTTGCAATATTATGATGATGTCTTTTCAAATGAAATTTCACAAACTTTGCCACACCAACGTATGGAGAACCATAGGATTCATCTTCTTCCTGGGAAAGAACCTCCTAATCAAGCTCCTTATCGGAGAATTCATGCCCAACAAGTTGAGATTAGGTGCCAACTTGATGAGTTACTTCAAGCTGGATTGATCCGCCATAGTTCTTCACCTTTTGGTGCTCCTGTCTTGTTGGTTAAGAAAAAAGATAATTCTTGGCATATGTGTATAGATTATCGCACTTTGAATAAGATAACCATCAAGAATAGGTTTTTTATACCAAGGGCGGATGATTTGTTTGATCAACTCCAAGGTGCCACAGTTTTTAGCCGTCTTGATCTTAAGTCAGGGTATTGGCAACTTAAGATTGCACCTGAAATGTTCATAACACTGCGTTTCGGACAACCTTTGGACATTATGAGTTTTTAGTCATGCCATTCGGACTTACAAATGCGCCAGCTTCTTTCCGAGGCTAATGTAGCAAATATTTGAAGATGTGCATGGCGCTTATATTGCCATTTTCTTTGATAACATATTAGTTTTTAGTAAGTTCGAGGAAGACCATTACTTGCATTTGCGGGAGGTTTTCCGTCAGTTAAGAGAGGAGTCTATTATCCTTAATCCTAAGAAAAGTATCTTTTTCCAATCGGAAATTGAATATTTGGGTCATATTGTTTGCGTTGAGGGTCTTAAAGTAAGGTACAAGCAATTGTGGATTGGCCAGTACCTACTTCGGTTGCTGCATTACATTCCTTGCTAATAAGCCAAAATGAGTTGATCCTAGGGGCAACTAGTACTAATCATGGGTTCAAACATTCTATCATTTAAGTCTGATTTACTAATCCCACCTCAGGAAGTCTCTAGAAATGCTGTAAGTATAATCTATTTTGAATATGGAGTAGAAATAAGTCAGCATGGGGAGGGTAGAGCCTTTGTTACAACAAGGCCCTGCTCTCCTTGTTGTAACTCATGAATTATAGATATGTTGTCTATAATGGAAAAAGGTCCCCCAAACTGCTGGTTTACTGGTTACTGTAAAGATGCTAATGATGTTTTTGCCCAACGGATGTGTGGTGAGTTGGTATAGGCCTAGTAATGCTAAAATAAATGTGCACTTGGTCAGGGGTTCAACCCTGGCCAGTGTATGTTTAGCTTTGGGAGTTGGTTACTGGGGTTATACGATGATGATCCCCGACGTGGTAGAACTTGTGCCTATACATGTCCTCCACTTTTAGGCAACAACCAGTATACCAGCCCCAGGGTGCATACTCACACAATTATTGTGGAGCTTATCCTGCTGCCATATAGCAGACAAAGTGGAGGACATGTATAGGCACAAGTTCTACCCGCCGGGATCATCAAGAACCAACTCCCAAAGCTAAACATACACCGCCGGGGTTGAACCCCTGACCAAGTGCACATTTATTTTGGCATTACTAGGCCTATACCAACTCACCACACATCCGTTGGGCAAAACTTTAGCCATACATGCACACTTTGTAGGCAGGATAGAGTCCCGCCTCAGGAAGTCGGGGAAATTTTAGGCAACAACCAGTATACCAGCCCCAGCCCCAGTGTACATGGAAGCCAATTTTTACTGGTGCATAGTCACACAATTATTTACCAGCCCCAGCCCCAGTGTACATGGAAGCCAATTTTTACTGGTGCATACTCACACAATTATTGTGGAGCTTATCCTGCTGCCATATGGCAGACAAAGTGGAGGACATGTATAGGCACAAGTTCTACCACGTCGGGGATCATCATCATATAACCCCAGTAACCAACTCCCAAAGCTAAACATACACTGGCCAGGGTTGAACCCCTGACGAAGTGCACATTTATTTTAGCATTACTAGGCCTATACCAACTCACCACACATCCGTTGGGCAAAAACATCATAAACATCTTTACAGTAACCAGTAAACCAGCCACAGTAATCTGTAAACCAATTTTTACTGGTCTAGACTAGTTTTTTTTACAAACTAGCTAGTTTTTGTCCCACTGTCAACGAGCAGCTAAATGGAGGACATGTATAAGCTTTTAAGTTCTACCACGTCGGGGATCATCATCGTATACCCCTAGTAACCAACTTCCAAATATAAATGACATTGGCAAGGTTTGAACCCATGATCAAATGAACACTTATTTTGGCATTACTAGGCCTATACCAACTCACCACACATCCGTTGGGCAAAACGTTAGCCGTACATGCACACTTTGTAGGCAGGATACAATCCCACCTTGAGGAAGTTTTCGGATCCTAGGGGCAACTCTAGGGGCATCGTTGAACCCAACGTCACCAGCCTAGTGCCGCCTGCCACGTATGACTTTTTGGGCATCCTAGGACCAGAGGGCTTTTTATAGTAACCAGTAAACCAGCCACAGTAATCTGTAAACCAATTTTTACTGGTCTAGACTAGTTTTTTTTACAAACTAGCTAGTTTTTGTCCCACTGCCAACGAGCAGCCAAAGTGGAGGACATGTATAAGCTTTTAAGTTCTACCACGTCGGGGATCATCATCGTATACCCCTAGTAACCAACTTCCAAATATAAATGACATTGGCAAGGTTTGAACCCATGATCAAATGAACACTTATTTTGGCATTACTAGGCCTATCAGGTAACTCTAGGGGCAACTCTAGGGGCATCGTTGAACCCAACGTCACCAGCCTAGTGCTGCCACGTATGACTTTTTGGGCATCCTAGGACCAGAGGGCTTTTTACAGTAACCAGTAAACCAGCCACAGTAATCTGTAAACCAATTTTTACTGGTCTAGACTAGTTTTTTTTACAAACTAGCTAGTTTTTGTCCCACTGCCAACGAGCAGCCAAAGTGGAGGACATGTATAAGCTTTTAAGTTCTACCACGTTGGGGATCATCATCGTATACCCCTAGTAATCAACTTCCAAATATAAATGACATTGGCAAGGTTTGAACCCATGATCAAATGAACACTTATTTTGACATTATAGGAAGTTTTATATGACGTCCTCTGCTCGTATACGATGCTCCCATCGTATAGAACAGGAGTTCGTCCCTCCTATCAACACCCTTGCTGACATGAGGTCATCCACCTAACATCAGATCCTTGCTAACAGTCAAGAATCCAATGGGGAAGAATGGACGTGTCATTCATCCCGTCTCCCTCGGGACCTACCTAGCTGCGGAAGCACATATCAAACATGAGCACGTAGCATCAAATAGCATATATATCCACTTCGAAGGGTGGCTCACCATAACATAACCTCTGTAATAACAATATCAATAACATCAACATAAGGGGAATCCTACCCAAGGCTCATGGGGATCGACTGACGGCTTGGGTCTCCAGAAGTCAATGCAGACAGAATTCATGGCAAATGGATTGGGCTGGCATAAGAACATGGCCATTGGGTCCATCCGCCCCTCCTGTGCATACTTTGTAGAATAGGCTGATAAGTCTTGGGACTCGACCGTAGCCTGTCGGGCGCATAACCAAGGGGGCTACTCCTGGGTTGCATCTCCCCAGTCCCAATGATGCAGGAGGATATCACTCTCTCCAAAGGCATGCATGCCCATCACAGGCGACTAGAGGGCCACTGCCCGTCTACGACTTGAACCCCATGGAAGGTGACGCATCACCCCAGAGGTGTTGAGCCCATGCCTTGCCCACACGCAGTGCCAAACCATCAGGCCTAGCCCGTTAAGATCCCTGGTAGGTATTACACACCAGAGGGGTCAATCTGCAATGGGACAAATCCCCCTTATTTGCCGGTCTAGTCCCGCCACTCACAGCCAGGCGGGCTCTTATGCACAGGCCGCATTAATTGGGAATTAATGAGGCTATCTAGATAGAGCAATTACTTAGGCTTTGTGACGTCCCCTACTCCTTATACGATGCACACATCGTATTCGAAGAAGGAGCCTTCCCCCTGGCAGCTACACTGACAGGGACCATCCACCTGACCCCACTCCCAGTGGAATGAGCCAGCAAGGGAAGAGTGGATGTGTCATTCACCCGTCTCCCATCGGGTCGACCTATCTGCGGAAGCGCGAATAAACATGAGCACAGAACATAACATATCAGTACAATCACCTCGAAGGGTGAGCATATCATATACACCATAGGTAACAACATCAGCATACAATAACAGAAAAGGGGGAAATCCTACCCAAGGCTCGGACTCAAGGGGGTTGACTGACGGCTTGGTCCTCCAGAGGTCATTGCAGACAGAATTCATGGCAATGGATTTGGCTGGCATAGAACATGGCTTAGGGTAGTCCACTCCATCCGCCCCTCCCATGCACACTTTGCAGAGTAGGTTGAAAGATATTGGGATCTGACCGTAGCCTGCCGGGTGAATAGCCAGAGGGGTACTACTGGGTTGCATCTCCCCAGCCCCGATGAAGCAGGAGGGAAGTCACCTCCCCCCCGGAAGCATCCATGCCCTTCACAGGCGGCTAGAGAGCCACTGCGCTTATTCGACTTGAACTCACTGGAAGGTGACGCATCACCCCACGAGTGTCGAGCTCATGCCTTGCCGACACGCAGTGGCAAGCCATTAAGCCTAGCCCGCATAGACCCCCGGTAGGCCTTACACACCAGAGGGGTCAGTCTGTGTACGGACAAGTTCTTCCTTGTCATCCGGTCTGATCCCGCCACCCACAACCAGGCGGGCTCCTGTGCATGGGCCGCATGTAATTGGGAACTACTGGTGCTAACTAGGATCATCTGCTACACAGCTTTAAGTCTCTACCCCCCTTCCCAATACATGGAGGTCACAGAGTGAAATACATCCAACATCATAGAATTGAAATAGAGAATATCATCAAATCAATCTAACTATACAACAGAGTTAGGTTCCTTAGTTAGGGCTTATGATCTCAGGATCTATAAGGCCTCTAGAGTTGATCTAACATACTAAACCAGCCTATTGCCTTGCCCAAAGACGGCTTTGCACAACAGAATGACTATATACCTGGTCCTTGACCTGCTCCTGATCCTCGGAAGGCGTCCATGCTACTGATCTTGCTGAAGATGGCTGCTAATCGATAGTCTGTTGTGCAAATCCGGCTTCCCGGAGCTCAGCAATGCGGATTGAAGTCCAGACTTGGCCGAAATGGCTCAAGAGAACCCTAAATGCGAGAATGGGAAAGGAGCTCTATGAAAACCCTAAATGTCAAAGAAAAGAAGGTTTAGGGTTTAAGGGGAAAGCCCTTTTATAGAAACCCTTAGGGTTAGGTTAGACATTGGCCAAATATTTGGCAATGGGGTCCATGGGGTTATTAATTGTGTATGTTTATTTAACATGCACAACATTCAATGTTGCCCCCTAGGTGCAACTCTTGCCCCCTAGGTGCAACCCTATACATCTCGCAAGTACATGTCATCCGTGACATGTACGAGTGACGTGGCAGTATAATATACGTATTTGGGGCGTATATTATGCTGGAACGTCACAGGCTTTCAGGGTCTCTACCCCCTTTCCCAATACACAGGGGTGCGCATAGAATAGAACATCATCATCCATAGAACTGAAACATAGAATAACATCTAATCTATCTACCTAAACATACATGGTTAGGTTCCTTTGTAAGGGCTTGTGATCTTAGACTCTATAAGGCCTCTAAGGCTGAACTAACATGCTAAACCAGCTCATTGCCGGACTAAAAGTCGGCATTGCACAACAGAATTGTTGTTTACCTGAACCTTGGCTTGCTCCAGCTCCTCGGAATGCATCCACGCTTCTGTTCAAGGCGAAGGCGACTAAATCTTGGAGATCTGTTGTGCAAAGCTGGCTTGGCGACGTCTGGCAATGCGAAATAGCAGCTTAACTTGGCCAGAATGGCTCTTGGAAGCCGAAATGTGAAACGGAAAAAAGGTTTAGGGTTTTTCCTTTTGTTCCTTTTACATGACCTTTTAGGGTTAGGGATAAAAAGGGCATGTAGGGTTTTGCCATGAGGTAAGGGGGTTAAATGCATATGTTTATAGACATGTGCAACATAAGAGGTTGCCCCCTAGGGTGCAACCCTTTACGGTTCCCAAGTATATGTCATCAAGGTGACATGTACGAGTGGCGTGGCAGTATAATATATATATTCATACCGTATATTATGCTGGAACATCACAAGTTTGTACAGAATTTTGCTCGTTAGCTTCAGATCTATATTTATTGCTACAAAAAGATGTTCATTTTCAATGGAATCATAATCATCAATTTGCTTTTCAAGTTCTAAAGGATGCTACGGTTAATCCTCCTGTTCTAAAGTTTGGTCTATATGTTGATGCAAGTGATATGGTTTTGGGTGCAATTTTGATGCATGATGGTCATCCTATTGCTTATGAAAGTCGGAAGTTTTCTGAAACGGAAAGTAGATATAGTATTTATGATAAGGAATTTTTGGTTGTCATTCACGCTTTGAAAGTGTGGCGACACTATCTTTTAGGGTCGATAGTTCATATTTCGACTGACCACCAAAGCATTAGGCACATTGTTTCACAGAAAACATTATCGAAAGGCAATTGAAATAGATTGCTTTTATGCAGCAATATGATTTCTCAGGAGACTATCGTCCCGATAAAGAGAATATTGTGGCGGATGCTTTAAATAGGCGTTATGCAATTTGTTCTCTTTCTATAGTTGTATGCCACTAACCATGATTATAAGAATATTGGTTATTGCCTCAAAATGGCAATGCATATGGATATAAGATCGTTAATGGCTTCTTATATAAATGTCCAAAACTATGCATGACTTTAGATCACTTATTCTTAGAGAGGTCCATGATGCACCTATTGCGGTCATCCTGACGTGGGGCTGACTTTGGCAAAGCTTGAACCATACTTTATTTGGCCTAGATTGCGGAGAGATGTCTTGGTTCATATTTGTCATTGTGTCACTTGCCAGCGGATAAAGAAAGCGAACAAGAAACCTCATGGTGTTCCTTTATCCTTACCAATTTCGGAAGCGAAGTGGGAGCAGATCGCTGTGAATTTCATTGTTGGTCTTCCCGCAAGTTCTCGCAAGAATACTGGCATTTGGACAGTTGCTGATTGTTTAACTAAACATGCACATTTTATTCCTTGTTCGAATAAGTTGACAGCTTATAGTGCGGCTACGCTCTTTATCAAAGAGATATTTAGGCTATATGGGTTGCCTAAGATTATTATATCCGATCTGATACAAAGTTTACCAGTAAAACCTAGAAGGCATTGTTTATGCAATTGGGAACAGAGTTAAGGTTCTCCACTGCTTTTCACCCAGAAACTGATGGATAATCCGAGGTGGTAAATAAAGTTATTTGCCCCATGTTACGGGGGTTTGCCAATGAACATCAAGGTCATTGGGAAGTATTTGCCTATTGCTGAATTTGTGTATAATAACACCTATCAGTCTACCATAAAGATGATCCCTTTTCAGACGGTCTATGGTGAGCCTGTACGGGATCCACTCTTTCGAGTGTGTGAGGATGTTCCAGCTGCTAATGATTTGTTTATTGAGCATAAGGATCTCATAGACTTGCTTCGGGCTCGTATTCGAGATGCTCAGGCATTTTTTGCAAATAAATCATCTAGGTTGCGACAATCAATGATTTTTAAGGAAGGAGATTGGGTATGGATGAGGATCCATAAAGGCCACTTTAAGAAAGATGCGCACAAGAAGGATCTTAAGTTGGCACCCTGTTTTCATGGATCATTTTAAGTTATTAAAATGGTCAATGAGAATGCATATCAATTAAGATTGCCTCAAAGGTTGGAAAATGCATGATGTAGTGAATGTGCCATTCCTAAAAGCTTATCATGGTAAAGGGTTACCTCACCTTGGGAGGTTAATTGAGCCAGAATTTATTGATGATTCCGAAGTTTTAGAGCCGGAAACAATTTTGGCGGATAAATCCACTAGTGGTTCAAGACAGTATTTGGTAAAGTTTGCTCACAAATCTTTGGAGGACGGTTTATGGGTACGTGGCAATGTTTTAGAAGTTTATCCGGATATTCTTCGGGAATATAAAGATCCGAAAGCAAAGGAAGGGCGAGGGACAGGAAGATGTCCAAGGACAGGCTTCTACATGTCGGCCTAAGCGAGGGCCAAGGGAGGATTATGCTCGGATGGCTAAAGGTATTTAAACACCCTTTTGCAACAGAGGACTGTTGCAATATCAAGAGGGAGGGAATGATATATGCCAAGGACGTGGCAAAAGGCCTTGGGCCTTTTTGGGCCATGTGGGTCTTTGGACCTTTGGGGCCTTTGTCCAAAGGAGGGTGTGGTCCAAAGGAGGACCAAAGGGGCATGCATGCTATATAGTTGCTCGGGGGAGAGCTCAGGGGCAGTTGTGTTTTGGCCGAAGGCTCGTGGTTGTGTGGTGAGATAGCGTGCCGACTGCCCATTTTCCTCGATACTCTTTGGCCTGTATATTTACCAGGCTTTGCTTGCTAAAATTGGGGGTTTTTTTGGGGGAGGGGGGGGGGGGGAGGAAGAGGGGGAGGGAGGAGCTCATCTCCTGCATTACATAATCCGCCAGCTCATCTATGTTGACGATATGGACCTTCTGGCCTATACCTTGGATGCTTTGGATACCTTCTGCCAACTCGCTGGCATACGAGTTAACGTGGCCAAGGCCAAGGTGCTGCCCTTTTCATCCTCGCGTCCGCCACGGAGTCTCTCCTTCACCTATCAGGACCAAAATGTGGAAGTGGCTGCCATCTACAAGTATTTGGGAGTGGAGTTTCCTACTTCCACATACTGGGATGCTTCCATATGGCTGTGCATAACAGTAGGCTTGGAAAGCATTGTATGCCATGCCATGCAAATCACTTGCACGTATTTCAGGCTTTGGTAGAGCCTATTCTCTTCTATGGAGTTGAGGTTTCGGGCTCGTTGATATCCGCCATCATTTGGAATGATCTGGAGCATGTGAAGAAGGTATTTTTAACTTGAGCACTTGGGGTAAAATACACAGTCCCATATCAGATTCTGCTGTGGAAGACAGGTTTCCTGCTCCGTCAAAGGCTGCACTAGAGTGCCATATCATCTACTTTCAAAAGGTGGTCGGTATAAGTGATGCCCGACTTCCAATCTTGCTTATATTATAGCACTTGGCCCACATCACCCTAAAGCCTATTGGAAGGAAAAATAAGCTTAGTGATTCTTCTGATGGAATGTCCAGGCACACATGTGCATCATTGTCCAAACTGAAGATGATCACAATCACTTGCAGTGGTACCTTGATGCATGATTCCTTAGCAAATTCTGGGATACAGGTGCTCTAGCACATGTTACGACGATACACGACCATCAGCAGATCAATGTCATGCTCACACGAGGCCCACAATGCTATTTACATACATGTTTGCCTATGAAGAAGCGTAGGATGATAGCCTCCATCCGCACGGGTGGGCATCACCTCTGCATTAAGATAGACAGATAGACTCAAGAGGCATGCGAGGACAGAAATCTGTCAGTTTTGCGAACAGGAACATTGAGGATGAATGCCATGCCCTTCAGACTTGTCCAAATCAAACCCAAGCACAACATGTTCAGTTGGTCTCACCCAATCAGCCTTCTATGTGCTATTAGACATGCCCTCGGTGGGTTTATTAGGATCATATCTTCAAGCGATCTTGCATACATACACTCAGATATGTCCTCCAAATGGTAATGATTTGTACCCTAATTTCCCGTTGTACAGTTTCACAACATACCTATTACTTCAAAGGTTTTTTTCCTTGAAAACCCTCGGGGCATGGGTGTTTAAATATGCTTGTTGTTCTCTTTGTTTGAGTCCCACAGGCCAATTTGTCTCAGTGGACGATAAAAATTCATTCTATTCTATTCCATTTAATATTTCAAAAGTGCACATTCGTACTACTTTTTCATGTCCACTGCTTTGGTTTAAATATTTTATTTCTGATCCCTATTCTTTTATTAGACTTATTTTTTATTAGCCTTATATTATTCTAGATCACATTTATCTTTTCTTGTTTTGATGCCTTGCTATAATAGGCAAATTATCAGCGGTGCAGATTTAGGCATGGCTAGAGTTAAAGGAAAAGTCCCTTGTATTTTTAAGATCGACCTCGAATAAGAGATAAGATAAAATAACATTTTTATGTTCACGAAAATGACAACGGGGCCATGAGACGGTACAGAGCAAAGGGCCTATGCCTAAATGAAAGTTGGGGGCTAAAGCCCCCCCACACGAAACATGGCAAAAAAATGTAAAAATACAACAAATACAACAAATCAGGACTCCCAAGACAGGGGGGAAGTAGCTAAGAATAATTCAATAAGGGTTTTGAGGCCATTGGTCAAGAATAAGTGATGTGCCTCTCCAGTAAAATGCACACTTTCTTTGGAGCCTCACCTCTCGAACCTTGTAGAGCTTATCGCGCCGCCGAGTTAACTGGATTGGGGAGAGGTTATCTTATATCGAATATCGAGTGCCTAAGCTTTTCAACACTGTCAAGATTCTCCTGCTCATTGCTGAAACATATTCAGCACTTGTTGAAGATGGCAAATAGTTTGAGAAAAGACGTATGGACGTAAGAATTCTAAAGATTGTCCACAAATTCAGCTATTGGCCAAAATGAAATTGTACTTGGTATAAAAGAAATGAGATGTATCAGATAAAAAGCACAGAGAGACAGGAAAGATTGATTGCAGATTCTTGGAGGGCTGAGTGTAGTGATTGTGGAAAGAAGAATTGATGTAGATCATCTTGATTGGAGCAAGTTGGTATAGCTCGATTGGTACAAGTCAAGTAATTCATGAAGAAGGCGCAGATGTAGACAATTGGGAGGTGCTGGTTCAGTGAAGCCTAGACGTGACTTACAAACGAGACTATTTGGATTCGATTCTTTGAAGTGTGTTTGCAGAAGTGGTGATTGTGAGCGAAAGTGGGCATCTCTTTATAGAAGAAGTTGTGAACCATTTTCAGGAGTAGTGGGCATCAGCTTCGTCAGATAAAAGATTTTTTGTATTAACTCGACAGTTCAAGAAATCAACTGTGAGGATTTTTCAGTAAGTTGTCACAGTGTTGTGAGGTGTTGCCTTGTGTTGTTTAGTGAAGATTATCTGAATATCTTTGAATTGGAAATAGAAATTGGTAGTTTTGATCTTCTTTATTGGTATCACAAGTTTAGAATTATGACCATCAGATTTGGAGCGACACTACTTGGTGGTATAGAAGTGTATTGTGGTGGTCCAAGCTTTCAAGTATGAAACAAAAAATTCAGGAGATGTTGAGTGCAGAAGGAAATGAATGCTATTCTATTTGGAAAAACAACCAACGGTGTATGTAACATGATTACATGCTTAATATGATGTTTTAGATGTGGTATTTCTGCCCCCAAAAAAAAGGGGGAGAAGAAGAAGAAGACTTTGAGCCTTCCTCTTTATGCACAACGACCTCAAAATAGCCCCAAACCCATATAACATATTTAAAATAATGCTTTTAAATATTCCTACTTTGCAAATAACAGCATGTACTTTTCAGTGCAGAACAACTCTTAAACAGTTCCAAGTGAACTCCAAATCCATGTAACGTGCTTGAAACAATGCTCTTACTATGTGCCCTCATAATAACAACATCCCAAAACATACTTTTTAGCCCCTTTTTAGAGCAGAACAACTCTGAAATAGCCCCGATCCCTGCAACCAACTCAAACTAATGCTCTTAAGTGCATCCTTTTCGCAATCAAAAGCCAATCCAAACTTTGTAACCAGCCCAATGATGCTCTTGATGCAAGCTCCTTGCAAAAATGGACCCCAAAATCTGCCTCTATATGCAAAAACGACCCTTATCTGCCTCTCTTGATCCATGACCAGAGAAAAATATAATATTATGAAGAACGTACCCCTTTCAGAAATGCTAGAAACTCTTCCCTTGTGTTGTCCAATTTCGATGCAAGATGGATCTTCTTCTCCATCAGCCTTCTTTTCTTTGTGAAAATGGTCTTAGCCCCTTGATCTTCTCCTCTACATCCTTCTCGTCGCTGGCTACAATGGCATGTGCAGTATGCAGACCCTAAGCAAGAAGAGGCAACCCCAAAAAATGGGTGTCTCAATGCTTGCATATGAAGCACGTGAGAGAATGGCATAAAGGTATAGACAAAAAACACATACATGGGTCAACCCATAGTAAGGAAAGACCAAAAGAATTAAATGGTGTGTGCACTCTATATATACATATGCTAGACGAATAACTAAATACATGCCCTAAATCGTACATGCATTATAAAATAGTGCAAATGTACATTTTTCGCGACCATTTTTTGTAATATTCTGCTATGGCACGCATCTGGAGAAACAATTTGTTAATAATAACAATCTGCAAGATCATTATTTCTTAACAATTAGGCACCAGTCCATGATTATTATTACATATTGGACTTTAATCATAATAGACTTTAATTATAATACCTTGTCAGTTTGACAAGAAAAAACCCTTGTATTTTCTCTTAGCCTCCATCCACTGCACCCTCTTCAATATAAATAATCTTTCACTTTCGAGCATTGCCCTAGCCTCTATTCAAACCTGCTCACAACTCTGTTTTTGACCTAATCTAGGCATATTTCTTTGTAGGCAAGTCCTAAGCAAATTAAATTGGCACGGAGATAAGGAATGAAGAAAAGTTCAAAATCAAAGTACCTGCATATCTGACACATATAGCTCTGGAGTCATGTTTGATCAAGTGTTGTTATCTACATATATAAGTTATATAAACAAATATTCTGGTGCAATTCATATTAAACAAGAATCAAGCAAATTTTTAAGGGTTATATTAAACACTGCTAGCTTATGAAACCAGTTCCAGATGTTTATCCGAGAAAGATTTACCTCTATTGGCAGAAGAAAGAAGTTAAAATCTTGAACATCAAAAGTAACAAAGAATTTGTTAAGAAGATGCAGACCTTGGAATGAAATGTACCTTGAAAAAAACACAAAGCCAAAAGATGTAAAAGTGAGCCTAGAAAGATTTATCATGGATTCGTATAACAACTCAATCTAGGTGCAGCAGCTGCATGCCCTTCCAGCCCACCTATACCAATAGCTAAGACCATTAGCTTAAGAAATCAAAAGCTTAAACCTCCCCTAAGAGTTTGGAAGACCAACCAATGACATTCACCTTTTCATAGCTTCAAGAAATTTGAACGCATCCGCCTAAGTTTGGTTGTCGGGCAAAACCAGAGGTATATTTTCCATGCTTTTTCTTTTTAACTCAATTGTCGATTCAAGAACAGCTTTGGGGACATATTCTGGTCACATCCAACTGGACAAACCACTGGGTTTACTGGCATGGGGATCTACTTGGAGGCCTGCTTGCTGAAGTTCTGACCAGAACTTTCACGCTACTCCCACTGATTACTAAAATCCACCTGTCTGTTAAAATCTTAAGTTATTCTTGAAGATTTTAGCTCCGCCTACAGTTTCATTCTTATTGCAGACGAATTTGAGGATTATAGACTAACGGCTGGGGTCTTAAGATAGAGCAGACCGAGTTATGGCAATGACGTGGGCTGGCAATAGGACAATGGCTAGGGTTGACCATTCCATCCGCCCCTCCTGTGCATACTATGCAGATGGGCTAAATCAATGTAGTGGTTGTAACCTGCCAAATACGCAATCTCTTGGTATCACCAAGAAGTGTCGCTCCAAATCTGATGATCATGATTCTAAACTTGCTCTGATAGCAATAAAGAAGATCAAAGCTCAAGCTCTATTTCCAATTCAAAGATATTTAGATAATCTTCACTACACAATACAAGGCAACACCTCATAACACTGTGACAACTTACTGAATAATCCTCACAATTGATTTCTTGAACTGTCGAGTTAATACCATGGACCTTAACGAAGCTGATGCCCACTACTCCTAAAATGGTTCATGACTTTTTCTACAAAGAGACGTCCACTTCCTCCGCTCACGATCACCATTTCTGCAAACACACTTCAGAGAATCGAATCTGAATAGTCTCGCTTCTATTACTTCTAGAAAGTCACGTCTAGGCTTCGTTGAACTAGCACTTCTCAATTGCTTCATCTGCGCCTTCCTGACGAATCACCTAACCTGTACCAATCGGGCTACATCAACTTGCTCTACTAGATGATCTACATCAATCCTTCTTTCCACAATCACTACACCCACCCGCCCAAGAACCTGCAATTAACCTTTTCTGTCTCTCTGTGTTTTTTATCTGATACGTCTCATTTCTTTTATACAAAGTACAATTTCATTATTCTTGGCAAACAGTTAAATTTGTAGACCACTTTTAGAATTCGTGCAACAATACGTCTTTTCTCAAACTACTTGCCATTCCCAACGAGTATTGAATATGTTTCAGCAATGAGCACGAGAATCTTGATAGTGTTGGAAAGCTTAGGCACTCGATATTCAATATAAGAGGACCTCTGCCCAGTCTAGTTAACTCGGTGGCGCGATAAGCTCTACAAGGTTTGAGAAGCGAGGCTCCAAAGAAAGTGTGCAGCTTACTGGGGAGGCACATCACTTATTCTTGACAATTGGATTAGTCCTAGCTACTTCCTCCTGTCTTGGAAGTCCTGGTTTATTGTATTTGTTGTCTTTTTACATTTTGTGCCAGATTTGATGACGGGGTTTTAGTCCCCAGGTTTCATTTATGCATAGGCCCTTTGCTCTGTACCATCTCATGGCCCCGTGGACGTCTTCGTGGACGTAAAAATATTATCTTATCTTATCTCTTATTCAAGGAACCAAATCTATGTGCCACATTTCCAACAGATAATACACCAACTCGATCCTAAAAATACAAGGGACTTCTCCTTTAACTCCAACCATGTCTAGATCTGCACCGCTGATAATTTGGCTATTATAGCAAGGCATCAGAACAAGAAAAGATAAATGTGATCTAAAATAATATAAGGCTAACAAAAAATAAGTCTAACAAAAGAATAGGGATAAAAAATAAAATATTTAAACCAAAGCAATGGACATGAAAAAGAAGTACGAATGTGCACTTTTGAAATATTAAATGGAATAGAGACCACTTGGCCTATGGGACTTAAAAAAAGTGAACAACAAGCATATTACTGTCACAATTAAAAAACCCCCGCCCCGAAGGGTTTTCAAGGAAAAACCTTTGAAGTAATAGGTATGTTACGAAACTGCACAATGGAAAATTAGGGTACAAATTATTACCACCCGAACGACATATATGAGTGTGTGTATACAAGATCTCACCGAGGGTATGTCTAATAGCACATATAAGGCTGGCTGGGCAAGACCAACTTAACATGTCGTGCTTGGATTTGATTTGGACAAGTCTGAACTGCATGGCATTCATCATCAATGGCTCCCTGTTGGCAATACTGATAGATTTTGTCTTCGCATACCTCTTGAGTCTATTTGTCTATCTTAATGTAGAGGTGATGCCCACCCGTGCGGATGGAGGCTATCATCCTATGCTTCCCTGACAGTGTCAGTTTGCCTGAGCATACCTCATATAACCTGTATATCACGTTTGGTAGATCTATAAGAGCCTCTGATTGCCTTAAGGTTTCCCATAGCTTATAATGTCAAAAGGTTTGGCAAACTCCAGGAAATAGCAGTACAGGTCTTGCCGATTTGATTGCTGATATGGGAGAACAGGTGGACATGCTGGAATTGAAAAAAAGCTTATACCTCGAAAAAAGCAAGCCTGCTATCATTAATATAAAAGAACATGACACGAGTTAAAAACGCAAAACTACATCATCTTAGAACATCATCTTTTCTATGACTCTACCATCACAAATCATATATTAAAAAAATGAAAATGTTGTTTATGTTATTTTATGTGATCAAGATTATAATACCATACATCATTGGATCAATCACTTGAAAACCAATGGTATAAAAGAGTTGCATGACCACTAGTAAACATCAGGTTCTTTGAATTCAATAAGTTGTTTCATTGAAGAAAATGCAAGGGACCAAATTCAAGCCACATGCGGCTTGCAAGTGAAAAGATTTACATCAGTTGCCATAGAGATTCATTTGCCATTTCTAGATGGCAATGAATTACCAAAAAATTTGTGAAACTACAAAAACAGTTATCCTTCACCTTCATATATCCAAGAGGTGCTAGACATATGAGCTCAATTGTATCCCTCACTACACTGGCATGTACAGTTGTACAGTTTATCAGTGTGTTTATTATTGCTATGGGTTTTCTTCGGAAAACTTTCAAGGCAGTTTTTTTTTAGTCCTAGATAATGATAGACCTATGTTCTTATCGGCCTCTTTGTCTCCGGGTGGATGATAAAATGCAATTCAATTCAATTTAGCTGGGCAAAGTAATTATGCTGGCATTTTTTGCAGTCATTTCAGTGCACAACCTCTACGCTGGTTGTTTTGAAGATGTGGTTTCAACCAATATGTAGCTTCAATCTTCAACAAAATATGTAATGTAAATTGAAAACTGATCATTCTTTACTTAGAAGCATAAAATTCTGATTTCGAGTACAATACAATTGGTTTTTACTTTCAAGTTTGAAAGGAATTAGATACTGCTTAGCACCACATAATAGGAAAAAAAAAAGCAAATAAACATGTTAGAAGCAATTCCATTGTGGTCTTAATTTAAGTGTCTTTGATTATGACTAAGGCAAGCAAAGACGTTCAGAGAGCTCAAATGGATTGGATCAATTTTTTACAACGATTTGGTAGTAGAGAAAATTCACGTGCAAATGCAATCACTGCTCAAATCTTAAGCCTTGTCATAGCCCCAACCTCAAACCCTCTCCTCGTATTTTCCTCTCTGTAGATAAAAAAAACTCTCCATCTAATAGCTTACAATGATTGCATGTCAAGACTGTATGAAAGTAACATGGACACTCTATAATTGCAAGAATAGAATAGAATAGTTTTTTAACGTCCCCACGAAGACCAATAGGCCATGGAGCCAATACAATAGCTAATACAACCATTACTACTAGGATTAAAAACCCCTGCCTTGAAAGTTTTTCTAAAGAATAACCTTTGCAATATTGATGATACTAGACAATTAGTAATACATAAGTTCGTACGAAGAAGATCATAGTGACTGCTGATGGCTCGACAATTGAAGACGTGCATCTAAAACCTCAAATGTGTATAATGTCAAGTCATGCACAGGGGGTGCTCTAAAAAGTTGTGGGGGCATGGAATGTAATGCTAATATCAAATAATTCCTAATCATCTAAAAAAGTGTGTAGTTTCCATCTTCGCAACCAACAACATGCATATAATCTCGCTTTGGCCGCTTCGATTTATCTGTTTCAATCCGCAGCTTGTGGAACCTTGTATGAATTGATGCATTAGCTACAAGCCTTTTCTTAGATACAGAAGCAAGCAAATAAGCTTGTGGTCCTAGTGCCAAAATGGGATTGATATGTGCATGATACTGGCTAATTTTAACTTGGGCCGACATATACATCCCATATCTTTTGAAAAACGACCATCTAGATAGTGTTCCAAAAGTTTGGAGTTAGAACTTGCAAGCACCATGCATTGTTCTTGCAGCACAGACCAACGAGCAAGCCATGCAGTACAATGCTCTTTTCAATGCCTTTTCAAACGCTGAGGAGATTCAGCCATGGCAAGTGCGAGAAGGGGTTATCTATCATCGTCCATGTGATGCATCTTGCTTATATAGTGGTTATAGCACTTCATGGCAGAAGAAACATATGCATTTGTGCAAATGTGCCAAAAGACGAAGATAAAATATAAATAATTTTTGAATTTGGTTTTTTGTGAATATATATAACTGGAGTGTGTTATATATAATTTCTAGATGATACAATCATGTAAAAGATCTACGGATGAAGGAAAATATACACTATATTATTAAAATGCATTTGGCATGAATATTTGACCAAATATGGTTGACAATTAGAAGGAAAATGCTCTTTCCATATTGTAACTTTTTTTAACAATTCTATTACTTATTCATTGCATTCATCTCTAATACATCAAATGAATCACATATTACATATGGCAGATTTAAGATCCTTAAACATAATCTTCTCCTATTCTAAGGTCCTAAGCATTAACTGCTCCTTATTACTTGTGGAAGATCTAGGATCCCTATGATAGGACTCATATATTGCTTTTTTCAAACCTATGGCCTTAACGCAATGGAAATTAAATTACTAGACCTGGTTCAGAGTGGCGAGCTTAAGGTCTAAGGTTTTAACACTGGGACCAAGCCCTAAAGGGTTGATGTTGTAGAGCTTTGATGAACATGGTTCTCAATTGTCAACAATATTCTACAATGGCATTAAGATTTGGCAATGAAGGTAACTAGTATCAATTACCTTGACCTAGTCCAACTTTATGCTTTGAACTAGTCTAATATTTCCTATATGCTATGTTAAGGAATGCCCTTGACCACTCCACTCCTATGTTTTGAACTAGTCCATCTTCCTTATATGATGTCATTTGAACTGTTATTTTATCCATCTATATATCCAAACTTGGAGAATATTGTTGAATTACTAATGTGATTGACTGGTTTTGTTGCAGTTTTGACTGGATTGTGTGGTTTTGTTGCGTATGCTTTTTGCATGTAGCATTGGTTGTGTGCCATTTGTTTGACAATTAAGGAATGCAAAGCTTGAAATCAACTTGCAGTACATTGAACTGGAATTTCCAATCAGCAGTGAATTCAATGGAAGAAATTATTGTGCCAGCTGAATCAGGGTGCGAATCAACTGGTACAAATAGTAGAAAACCAAAGTTAAACTATACTACAAGGCATATCAGAGTGAATTTTAATAGGTGTGTAAATACCATAACAAAATCGGCCATTTCTTTAAGACCAGATCAAAGAATTTTGCTTGCTTCTCGTGTATTGCAAGGCAAGAGGCTGGATTTCTTCTTTGAGCTAGTTATATGCAAACCTTCAAAGGCAATGGTCAAAAAAATCCTATGTTAACCAATATTCAAAATTCTCTCCAGGAGGTATAATGTGCCAATAGCAATGATAAATTTGCAGTCAAGCATTCTGTGCTATGAATGATTGTTGAGGAAGAGGAAAATTTGAAGCAGAAATTAATTGCCTCCAAGTTGCTTTATACCTTGTAGCTTAGAAATTGAATATGCCTTAACGTCAAAAGATAGCAAGGCATAACATGTAGAAGATGGCACTTCAAGGTGACCTTATATTATGATTGAATGGCTATGTTAATAAGTATAATAACTCAAGAATTGAAATTGCGTGGATGGTTTTCTTATCTCTTTGGAAAGGGGAAAGTTTTTTATTATATAAATTTAAGAATGATAAAAATCAAATATCAAAAAGTTTGGTTATTGGGGAATGTTAATTTAATCTTGGCATATTAGGTTAGATTGTCGAGTTGAATATAGTTGAATCAAATTGTCTTTTAGTGTCCATGGAGACGATTGGCTATATATGTGACCATCCATAGTGATATTAGGAAATTTAAAATAGGTGTTAATGTGGCATATTGTCAATTAAATACTCTATAATCGCTAATCCTCTATAATCGCTAATCCTGACCATCTAAAAAGGGCATATTCTCAATGATATGCCCTATCCCTAAACCAGAACCGTCGAACCCGAGTCAAGATGGGGTCAAAACCCTATTTCCACGTCACCCTAAGGTGCACGAGAATGTATTCGATTGGAGTCAACTGCGTACATACACAAGTACCAACCATCTGAACCTGTTCTGCAAACATACAGTTAAAGCAGCGTGTCTGCTATGAATCAATATTGTGCACAACTATGTGACTTGCAAAAAGATTTACAGGGGATCCGTCTACATGCAAGCCCAATCCTAACCCTGCTGCACATGCTACTGCAGTTCATAACATAATAAACAAACAAATAAGACAATGAAGCAGGAGGAGTTGAACCTCGCTGGCCGAAACCAATACCCTGATGCTTCACAAACAACTCAACCTGTTTTGCCTCCTAAATGCATGGCCGAACCTCATTCTCTTGACGAACTGCAGACCAACCTGCTGCACATGTTACAGGACCTCCATTGCTGCTGAAGAATGGGCTCCTATGCATCCACTGCCATTCTGCCAACAAGAAGAAAGAAACAAAGAACACAATGAAGCACGGGGAGTTGAAATTTCGCATGGGCTGCTGCAGCATAGGAGGAAGCATGGGGATTTGAACCCCCTGGCCAAAAGGCAGTTCCGGAAAACCTCAAAATCAAACACCATCTCTGCCAAACCAGACAACACCTGCTGAAGCGAAACACAAGCACAAGAAGGAAGAGGGCTTAAAAGACAAAACGAAATCATATTTCTTGCCTATGGCGGAAATCGAACATGCTCTTGGCTATGGCAGAAGGAAGGATGTCGGATTCTGCATCTGTGCCCTCTGTGCCCTGAACCCTCCCAGATTAACTCCATATTTACTGCTGCCAGAATCGATTTGAATACGCCGGTCGCCTCTGAACCCTGCCAGAAAAAGTCCGCCATGGCCAAGCAGCCGCCCACGGAAGAACTCCGCCATGCCCTGCCCTGACGCCCAAATTCGACACGAATCCCACTTTCCTAATACAGAAAGGAAAAAAAATGGCACACCTTATAAAACCCACACCACATTTACTGACATCAGCATAATACTATTTTGGCATACGAATACACCCTTAAACCATGCACAATCATATGTAATACCACACCCAAACAACATTTTGGGAACTTAATTGAATCATTTGTTGGAATTAGAGTTGTATTGAATTGATTTTTAGAAGAAAGAAATTTTGATTTTTTTTTTAATTTGACAAACATGGATCTACAAATGGCAAACTTTGGACAAATCACAATGGGTTGTTCTTGACAGTAGCCAATGTAACTCACCTTGACCTAGTGCAATCTTATGTTGTTAACTAATCATCCTTACATGTCATTTGCTTGGCCACATCCTAGTTAAGAAATGTTGGACCACTCAATAAAATTAGTTCATCTATCAGTTCAAGTGATTCTTCTTTTTATATAACAACTTAATGATGCATGGCCTACATGCATATTTTGCTCACGTGTATGATCATTTACATGCCGAGTGTTTGTGATGGAGTAGGAGACATTAAGAGGCTAGTACTTTGGAGCATATGTTGAAGAGGACGGGCTATCTTCCAAATAATATTAGGGTGTAGTTAAGAAAAGCACGTCTGAGATTGTTTAGGATGCCCTTTACGTACAGAAAAATGGCGAGGATTAAGGGAACAGGCTGTGTATTGAAGAGAGCCACCCATTTGGAATAATGAATTGAATAGGGTGTATATTTAAGAAAAGAAAATTAAAGGCTGAGATGGGTTTAAAGGGGCACTCGAATGCACAGTGAAAGGGATTGGATGGCGAGGATGGAAGGGAGCGAAAACGCTGATATGTGGACGAGCAGGTGGAGAAAGAAAGTGTGGAGGACAGAGAAAAACGTGAACATGTGAGGCATGTTATGGAGCCCAGGCGAACAAGAGAGGAAAGAACAAGGATTTATAAGAAATATAAACACAATTAAGCAGGGGTTGACGATGTCTACCAAGGGGGGGATCACGTGGAGAGAACCAACCAGTCAAGTCGTATGGACGAAAGGAGGGCCACGATGCGAAACTACAAGCACCCTTCGTGGCGATGCAACGCATATAAAACGCCAACCCAGAAGGGAGCACCAACATACTCACAATCTCTCGACATAAGCTGAGCACTACACTAGGCAAGGCCAGATCTCTCTCCAAAATCCATCGGCAGCAGCTAAATGGCTCCATTTTCGGAAGCCATGGAGGTGGAGGAGCTAGCGACTCTGTGCTGCGGGAATGGCTCGGTGGTGGAGGATCCGCTCAACTGGGCAAAGTCAGTTGAGTATATGAAGAGGAGCCATTTGGAGGAGGTGAGGGAGATGGTGATGGAGTATGGCAGCTCGCCGGAGGTGTGGATCCGGGGGCAGACCCTGACGGTGGCTCAGGTTGCGGCCGTGGCTCGGAGATCGGGCGTCAAGGTGAGCCTTGACGAGGAGATTGCAAAGGCTAGAGTGGACGAGAGCTCAAACTGGGTTCTCAACAATGTGATGAAGGGGACGGATACATACGGCGTCACAACCGGGTTCGGGGCCACTTCCCACCGCCGGACGAACCAAGGGGTGGAGCTTCAGAAGGAGCTCATCCGGTTCTTGAATGCCGGTGTGTTCGGAGCTGGCAATGCACATACTCTTCCCTGCCCTACCGCCCGAGCTGCCATGCTCGTCCGTGCGAATACCCTGCTCCAGGGATTCTCCGGTATCCGGTGGAACATCTTAGACGCCATGTGCAAGCTGCTCAATTCCGAGGTCACTCCCCTGCTTCCCCTCCGAGGCACCATCACTGCTTCGGGTGATCTTGTTCCGTTGTCTTACATAGCCGGGCTCCTCACTGCCCGCCCTAATTCAAAAGCCATGACTAAAGAAGGCCAAATCATTTCCGGCCAAGAAGCTCTCGCCCTCGCCGGAATTGATCAGCCCTTTATCCTCCAACCCAAAGAAGGCCTTGCCCTTGTAAACGGTACCTCCGTCGGAGCTGCCCTCGCCTCCATAGTCTGCTACGATGCCAATATTTTGGCCCTCCTTGCCGAAGTAATCTCCGCATTTTTCTGTGAAGTCATGAACGGAAAACCCGAATACACTGACCCCCTCACCCACCGCCTCAAGCACCACCCTGGCCAGATTGAATCCGCCGCTATCCAGGAATTCGTCCTCGATGGATCCTCCTACATGCAAGCTGCTGCCAAATTGCACGAAACTGACCCCCTCAGAAAGCCCAAACAGGACCGCTACGCCCTCAGAACTTCTCCCCAGTGGCTTGGTCCCCAGATCGAAGTCATCAGAGCTGCCACTCACTCAATTGAACGAGAAATCAACTCCGTCAATGATAACCCAATCATTGACGTGTCCAGAGACAAGGCTCTTCACGGAGGTAATTTCCAAGGTACCCCAATTGGTGTTTCCATGGATAACATGCGCCTCTCCATCGCTGCCATTGGGAAGCTCATGTTCGCCCAATTCTCAGAGCTTGTGAATGATTACTACAACGGTGGCTTGCCTTCTAATTTGAGCGGGGGCCCTAATCCTAGCCTTGATTATGGCATGAAGGGGGCTGAAATTGCCATGGCTTCTTACACCTCTGAGCTGCAATTTCTCGCAAATCCGGTCACAAATCATGTGCAGAGCGCAGAGCAGCATAACCAGGATGTAAATTCTCTTGGGTTGATTTCTGCCAGAAAGACCGAGGAGGCTGTTGAGATTTTGAAGCTCATGAGCTCCACATTCTTGGTCGCCCTTTGCCAGGCCGTGGATCTGAGGCACATTGAAGAGATTATGCAGGCTACGGTGAAGCAGATTGTGGCCAGAGTTGCGAAGAAGACCCTCATGGTCGACGAAACAGGGGAATTATCTCATCTCAGATTCTGCGAAAAGGATCTGCTCCGAGTAGTAGATACTCAGCATGTATTCAGCTACATTGATGATGCTTCAAGCCCCTCATATCCTCTCCTCCAAGAGCTCAGAAAAGTACTGGTTGAACATGGATTGAAGAACTCCAAAACAGGGGATTCTTCAATACTGCAGAAAATTCAATTGTTCGAACAAGAATTGTCCATGCAGCTCAAGGAGGATATCCCTGCAGCTAGGGAAAGGTATGACAAGGGCATTTACTCGCTACCCAACAGAATTGTAGATTGCAGAACCTCCTTTTTGTATGAATTTGTGCGAAAGGAAGCCGGGACCAGCCTGTTGAGCGGCACAGAGAAGACTTCTCCAGGTGAAGAAATAAACAAGGTATTTAATGCTTTGTGTGAAGGCAAAATAGTGGCGCCTTTGCTTCATTGCCTAGACGGATGGAAAGGAGCTCCTAATGTGGCCATATTATCAAGCAAGAAAAGGCGTGCCACAACTGAACCAGAGATCTGCTCTGCTAATTCTATCCCAACCCTAGTCTCGGCATAACAGAGGCTGCCAACATCTTGTCTATTTTCTTTTTTGAGAGTAACCCTAAACCTCTCTTGTGTATTGTAAATTTGATTTCAATAATATTGGACCCAAATCTTTTGCAATTAGTGCCAACATCAATCATTATTATTTTCATATTTGTCAACACAAAATACTTTGTCTAAGTGTAAACAACTAACGATTTTGTCAACGCGCAATAATGAAAAACAAGGTGCCATTGATTGTAGATGACAAGCACATTTAAACCATTATGAATGCATTTTAAAGATGGATCCCAAACAAGGCAGGTACTAAGCTTCCTTAATTTTTTCATAAGGTATCTAGTAAGAATTGTAACTCTCGCCACCCCCTTGACCAACTTATATATTGCCCTTTATTCCTAGCATAATAACTTGGGGTAATATGTGAATTGAATTGGCCTTTTTTGGTATAGTAAAGTGTAAAGCTTTTAGTGTAGGGTACCACTAAATGAGTGCATTTATTATTATTTTTTATAGCAGCCTTATTTTTCCTGAGGTAAAGGATTGTTGCAATTCTAGTCTATCCACATAGCGTAACATGTGAGCTAAACATAATGGGATCCATTGGGTCTTGAGAATTACAAGTCTATAGGCACGAAAATGAAAAAGCTTAAGGAAATTATCTGGCTCCTTCGGGGGGGTACCAGAGATATACTTATGAGAAGAAACTTTGAGGTCTAAAAATTTATTATCAATCAAAATTCGACATCATCACTTCTATCGATTTTAGTTCGTTGGGGGCAAAGGCAAAAATTCAGTCAAGTGCACATCATTGGAATTTGGATCCAGGAACATATAAATTAATCAAGCAGAACAAGCTTCTAAGAATATGCCTCTGAAGGTTAGGGTTTGCTTATCCAATGTTTTTACTTGGGTTTTAAATTTACTTAGAGCTTTAATTCGTATAGCAAGTCAAGCTTTCTCATTTGGTTCACCTTCGTGATTGAGCACAATCTTGATAGAACTGGTAATACATAATTGATATCATGATTGACTTGCCAAACACAGTGATGACTAGATATGCAGGGTTGATAGAGCATACATCATGCCTCCTCTTCTCCTAAAAGAGCATGCAACATGATTCATCATTTGTTTTTTTAGTCTATAAACCCATTTCTTGGTTATTCATCTTTCTCAAAGGGAATAATAGATAAGAACGTTCAAATAGGTCCAGACTTGGCTAGTTTCAAGGTATAGTTTATTTCTCCATTCAAAGCCATAGATTTGTTGCATACCATTAGTAAGAGAACTCTTTGGACTAAGCATTCATTGCCTGTCGTAGTTTGAGACATGATCAGGGCATTTCTTTTCCCATAGACATATTGGTCTCTGTGGACAATAAAAGTCAATTCAATTCATAGACCTCTTATGTCATTTAGTTCTTCACCTCTTCAATTATTACTCCTCGCAGAGCATGGTATATATCTTGAATCTTGCATGATGGTGGCATACATATCAGAGAGAGGCAAAAGTGTCTATACTCTTCCCATGGGGACAGGCCTAGCATACCAAATTAGTCTTCTTGAAAGACAGCAATTCATCCATCATATAAATTCCCTTGTTAATGATAGTATCAATGCGCAATAAGTGCTACATATACTCAGCATGGTGATGATGATTACTTTTTTAGCAGGCTTGCCTAAACCCCTACAACATTTGCTTCATTGCTAACCTATCCACGTGCTAAGCTACGTGAGCCGAATTTAACCTTGACCATTAGATCTTTGAATTTTATGATCCATCCATCCTACGGCCCAAATCATATGTTGGGGCCTTTGGACACCTCTCGTTTCGATTATGCTCATTTATGATTAGGGGTCCTATGATTTTGAAATATGACCTATGATTTTGAAATATGAAATACAGGTTTGCCTAAGGTTTTGGAATACGAAATACAAAGACACATCTCTATACGGGTTGGCCTAGAGTTTTGGAGTATGAAATATGGAGACTCGAACCTCTACGAAAATAATTCAATATCCTAATACAAATGCTTTAACCAATGCAACCAACGAAATGACGTGCTTAACTTTCCGTTGAATCTATATTTTAGGTGATCTATGGTCTCAGAAATGGTGATTTCTGCATCCATATGAAATCCCACTTGTACCCCATGTTATTATGCTACATATTAAAAGAGGTGCACCTTGAACTACCCCGTCA
The DNA here is from genome assembly GCA_021234155.1 of Isoetes taiwanensis. Taxonomy (NCBI): domain Eukaryota; kingdom Viridiplantae; phylum Streptophyta; class Lycopodiopsida; order Isoetales; family Isoetaceae; genus Isoetes; species Isoetes taiwanensis. The sequence goes on from JAJEKV010000039.1 coordinate 4,517,663, forward strand.
TCGGATCCGTCTATTCTACGGTCTAGATCATATGCTGGGGCCTCTGGACACCTCTTGTTTCGATTATGGTCATTTATGATTGCGGGTTCCCATAATTTTGAAATATGAAATACAGGTTCGCCTAAAGTTTTGGAATATAAAATACTGAGACATATCCCTATACGAGTTCGCCTAGAGTTTTAGAATATGAAATATAGAGACTCGAACCTCTACCAAAATAATTCAATACTCTAATACAATGCTTTAACCAATGCAAACAATGAGCTAGCATGCTTAGCTATTCCATTAAATCTATAAATTTTTTCATAATAATCCATTCAATTGTTTTAGAGGTATGGTCCATGGTCTTAGGAATGGTGATTTCTGCATCCTTATCAAATCCCCCTAGAACCTCTTGTTATTATGCTACATATTGATTATGTCAGATATCAGAGTCAGGGCCTGGAGCTATGATGAAGTTGGGTTAGGTCTCTGATTTCCAAGGTAGAAGACGAAAGGAGGGTCTTTGATTATTTCTGAAAATCTACCGCGAGCAACATGATTTCAATTGTAGTTTTTTATTTTTCGTTGTTTTGTCTTTAATCTTGAATTCTAGCAACAATAAAAACTCAAATCAAGAATGCTAGAAGTGAAATGGAAGATACGGAAGGAGGTAAAATGCATTTGTCGCGTGCTTTGCTAGCACTAGATTTAGTTCTTCAGGGGATTTAACTATTTCAAAGAATGCTTTTGATTCATCACGATTTCTTGTTAATGTTATGAGCTTGATTTAACCAAGATGGTGAGCCCTTCATACTAGGAGGACAAAGAAGAAAAACAGAAATGCTTGCAAGAGGTAGTTTTTGTGGCCTTACAATTGCAGGTCTCCATTTCAACATTGCCGAATTGAGGCTGCAGTAAATACGAGCGAAGCCCATATGCTACATATTTTAGGCATTAAATTTTGTTCATTTTCTTTTCCCTTGGTTGCGGTTGTTGATCATAGAATGACGGAGAACAATAATGCAATTAGACTCTTACCTGTGGAATGTGTGGAGTGTAATATAAGATTGATTGAAACTATCCACAATCTGTCTCCTTTCGTATGTGCTATGACCTCATCATGACAACATGCAACATCGCTTTAGTTGAAGCATGGCGACAATTGGACGGAAATGAGATATTTCATGCACACATACCTACGTAACAAATGAAGGGAAAAAAAAAAAAAAAAAGAGGAAAACACACCCTACTACACATGCACTAGGTTTATATGGTTTTCAAAGGTGAATTCCCTGGGCACTTTGCGTTGAAAAGTGTAATGTCATTCACTAATATCTTTATGAGCCTTTTCCATTTCTTAAAAGGGGTGCTATTGAGGATGAGGAGGTGTTTGAGTGAACTTTGCTGTGGTGTTATATCTTTAATTGTTGTACGTATACTTATATCTTTTATATGTATGTATGTATATATGTATGTATGTATGTATGTAAAATATATAACATATATATGTTCTTATGTTTGTCGCGCTTATTCGACCGTCCGTTCGAGATCCTACGGCTCAGGTGGCTTTGGGACGTACCGTACGGCTCAGATGGCTTGGGGTTTCTATATAGACTCTATATAGACGATCCTACAGTCCAGGTTGATTTGATCCTGATCGTCGGTCCGAGATCCTACGGCTGAGGTTGCTTGGGGACATATCCTACGGCTCAGATGGATTGGGAGTTTCTATATAGATTCTATATAGACGATCCTACGGTCCAAGGTTGATTTGATCCTGATCGCCAGTCCGATATCCTACGGCTGATGTTGCTTGGGGATATATCCTATGGTGCACATGGCTTTGTGAATTACATGTAATAGATCTATAGCTCAAGTTGTTTTTAATCCTGATCGTCGATCCAAGATCCTAAGGCCCATGTTGCTTTAGATTTTGCCATGTGGTGCAATCGCGACCCTTAATCAAGTCCAAGATCCTATGGCTCACATTAAATGCTCGGCCCTTTAGAAGAAGCTTTTAAAAGTTTTATATTGTTGGGGGGGATTTAAACCCTAATCATTAACTCCCAATCCCCCCATTCTAACCACTAAACCAAGCATTGATTCCTTAAAATAATAAATATATGGAAAACGTTTTAGAATATATGAGAATCTTGGGTGAGTCTACGGGAATCCTTCTAGAAAATTCTAGAATGTTGAAGAATGAAAGGGAATCTATGGGAATCCTTTCAGAAAGTTTCAAATTATTCTAGTAAGTTGTAGAATGTAAAGGAATCTAGGGGAATCTAAGGGAATGTAAGAAAATTTTATAAAATATATGGGAATATACGAAAATATTCATAAATCTAAGGAAATCTCTTAAAATCTAGAGGAATCTATAGGAATCTTCATGAAACCTAAGGGAATCTAAGGGAATCTTGATGGGATCTTAAAGTATCTAGGGGAATCTTTGTAGAATCTATTTGAATCTCATATAATGTAAAGGAACCTAGGGCAATTTCATAAAATCTAAGAGGGTCTAAGGGGATCCAAAGAAATCTAAGGAAATCTTCATAAAATCTTACAGAACCCAGGGGAATCTTAGAGAATCTCATAAAATCGAAAGAACCTAAGGCAATCTTCATAGAATGTAAGGGATCTTATCATCTTATAAAATCTAAAGGAATATGTGGGAACCTAAGGGAATCTAAAGGGATCTAAGAGAATCTCCAAAAAATCTTTAAAGGAGAATTTGATGGAAACTTAGAGAATTTAAACAAACCTTATAAAACGTGAAGGAAGAATTTAAGGGAATCTCATAAAACTTAAGGAAATCTAAGGGACCAAAAGGAATCTTCATAAAATCTTAGAGAATCTAGAGGAATCTCCATACAATGTAAGGCATCCCTCATAAAATCTAAGGGAATCTAAAAGAATCTCATAAAATCTAAGAAGATCTAAGGAAATCAACATGGATCTTTATAAGATCTTTGAGAATCTAGTGGAATATTGACATCCTTTCGAACTTGCACCATAGTACGTGTTAAATAACTTGTGTCATGCTCTAGATTGTTTTGAAATGTTCTAGAAAGTTCTGCAATATTTTAGAATGTTCTAGATGCTCATGGCTAAGCATCTCAATGTAAAAATAGAAAAAAATTACTGCAGAATGTTCTTGATTGTTCTAGAATATTATAAATAGTTGTAAGTAAGCACCTAAAAATTGAAACCTTTTTGGAAGACCTGCAAACAGTCAAAATAGAATGTTTGAATATTATACAGGATTCTAGAATGTTCTAGAGACCAAGGAATAAGTACCTCAAGCTCAAAGTAGAAAGTCTTCAAAAGTATCTTCTAGCATGTTGTAGACACACGTGTGCAAGCACCACGTACTTAAAATAAGAACATGAGTAAGTACCTCAAGACCAAAATAAAAAATTTAAACTCTGTTCTGAAACATGCGCCGATATAAATTGCACCGTAGGAACATGGTAAAATTAGAATATGCACCGTAGGACGTGCTAAATTTCTTGTATATATGCTATTATATGTGATCCTTAAGTGCTAGTTGTGATAAGAACCTTTGTAAAGTTGTGGTTTGTAACTTTTCATCGTATCAATGAAAGTTGTCTTTAGCATGCATAAGTGTCTCGCTTATATGTTTGTTAATGAATTATTCCGAGTGGCAGCCCATGCCAAGGGGGTTCCATCACAGTTGGTATCAGACGGGTGAGACCAAGGGAAAAACCCCCTTGCGATGAGGCTGGTACATAGAGAAAGATTGTCTCCTTGGGGTCGCGACACAAGGGATATGTTTGAGATGGATTCTTAGTAGAGTCGTACGGATGTATGCAGGTATGCATGTGATCTTGTTCTAACCAATGCAAGGGCACAGTAAAGCAGGTAAGATCTACACATTCTTATTTTGATTGTTGATGCTAGATTGCCTCAATAGGACATTGAATAAGCTTTGCCACAGCTACAAAATTTCTTGGATCTTTTTAGCTTCTACTATCAAGAAAATTTCTCGCCCTTATGGTTTGGCCACAACATATTAACTAGTTGGTTAAATACCCATGCATCTTGTGCATCTATTATTTTCTTAAACATATTATTGCACTGCCTCCATGTATCTCACCTAGATTAACCCCAGGTTCTGCTTATGTTTCTTGCTTCGTAGATATAGCTTCTTCACCTCAACGTGAAGCTGAATTTCCTTCTTAAACAGAACTCTCACCCATGTTATCATACATATCATTTGCCATACATGGCTTTTGCACCCAAACGTGACGCTGAATTTCCTTCTTTAATAGAACTCTCACCCATGTTATCATACATATCATTTGCCATATCAATTATCTCCAAGATTTCCTTCCTTCCTTATCTTCAGCCCATTTCTCATGTTCCTTCTAGAAAGATCCTCTATCTTGAGGCAGATGATTCTGAGCGACACTCTTCTTTTGGACATGGTGAAAGTGAGTCTCAGAAGGCCAAAAGGCATGATGTTAAAAGACCTCTTTACTAGTGGCTCAATGGAAGAGCCGAACATGTTAAAAAATGAGACAATAATACCTTAACCTACAATGGAGATCTCTGGTACTTGTTAGACACAAGATGAAGCCCATGGATGGTCTCCTCTACTCGATACCAACGCCTGCAAAGCTTGAATTTGGACGCGTGAGGGATGAAAGGAATCTACAGATAACCACCGCTAAAAAACAATGGAACAAATAAAAATGAAGGAAGCAATAGATTACCATAGTGTCTCTTATGCTTCTTTCGAGAAATCGTAAACCCATGTTTGAAATCTTCGTCCTCCAAATATCTATCCTTCAAATATCTAAAATTGAGCAACTGCCCAAGAGAAAATAAGTTGGTTCTGACATCATCTTGTGTAGAAAGGGCTTACTTCTTCATTCATCCAGAATAAAAGCTTTGCTCCTATGGTCCCAAAGCCAAAAATCTTTAGCAAATGCAAGATGCAAGGTCCACCATAGGTTGGACTGAGTTGCATGCCTAACGAGGAAAGGGCTTTTAAAAATCAATACTAGAAGGAACGGTGAGCAATTTCCATGGCTTTTTTAATTTTCTCCACAATAGATGGAGAAATTCTTAGGTCTAATAGAAAGAATTGATTTTAGCTAACATGGATAGGCTAGAATTGCTAGAATTGTTGTAAGGTGGGTTAGACAAGCCTGCTAAAAAATAACCCTCAGACAAATTTAAGGCAACCATGAAGAAATGAAGAATTGGCAACTTATGGCAAAAATCTAGCTTTGAATGAGCAAAAATCAACAATTCAATGAGCTATACTTCATAAACTCATTACAAATATATATACACAAGATTACATCCACAATTCAAATTTGCAACCTTTAGTACACAATGAACTCAAAAACGTTTGCTAACCAAAGTGGATTCCATTGAAGTCATTATCGGGCTCATATGCTTTTCAATTGCACTCTTCAGACTTGTCTACTTGCTCCACCATGGACAAAAAATCTTCTTATGAAGTCAAGATTCGGCTTCACACCATATCCAAAAGAAAACTTACAGTCTAACAAATCATTAAGCATGCTATAACTGAGTTGAAGCATGCAGACTCTATGCAAAAACCATTGAAGCCAATTTTTGTTACCTCCATACGCTCAAACATTTCAGAGTGCAATTACATTTCATATATTTGATTATCGCTATTAGCAATTCATGCCCTATGTTATAAAATGATCCATTTGCAAACACCACAAACGACTTCTCCAATGTGTCTTCAAAGGATCATACCCTGGGCCCGGGTTTTCAGGTACCTCCTAAAAATTACCTTCTATACTTTTTCAGGTGCCCTTTCAAACTGCCTGCAGCTTTTATCATTTGGAAGCAGTTCCACTATGCTTGTCCTACCCTTTCTCCTTGATAGTACATGCATTCCTTAATTTTATTTGGAACTACTCATATTATTGCTGATGACGCGTGCTTTTACCTTTTTCTCGTTTCTTAGGAATGCTTGCAGATGCAGCAAGCTCCTCTTCAACTTTCTGCTCAGCTTCAAGTCTACTCAGCTATTACACATACAAATAGCTGTCAAAAACCATTCCAGGTCATTGGAAAACAGCAAGAATTCTATAGATTTTACCTCATCCAAAACAGGCCGAAGTTCTTTATATCTAGCCTCGGCTAAATCAAAGCCATCCTTCCTAAGTTCCTGCATCAGTAAACCACATGTAAGGTTCCAATCTAATCTAATGTAACTTATCTAAAAAAATTGGTAGATGCCTTACCTTGCCAGTATGTTGGGTGTGTTCATATGCTGCCATTTGCCAATAAATATTGGTCCGCAAGAAAAAGTCCTTCAGTGTTTCACCAGCCTAGAAGCATCCAAACAAATGTTGTTAACACCCAAACTCACCTGAAAGAGTTGCACCCTAGGAATATAAATACCAGAGGTGTGCGCTGAGAATCTGCTAGACCAAGTTCAGCCCTCATCTTATTAATTTTTGCTTTCCGTTCTTTCCGGTGCAATTTCTTGCCTTCGCCTCTTAATACAGCTGCTGCTTCTTGTATCAATGAGGCGGAGGACCTCTCAATGCCTTCCATCTGTAGTGGGGAAATGGAATTAAAAATAACAACAAAACATAACTAAGCTTATCCTTACCAATTACATTAAGTTAAGGCACAAACTTAGCAGCTGACAAATAAACAATTAAAAAAAAAAATTGAATAATTATGCAAAAGCATGCAGCAGACTGAACAAGGGTTATCAACGTAAGGTTTCCTTACAATTACATTAAGTTAGGACCCAAACTTGACAGCCAGCATGCAACAGACTGAACAAGAGCTAATAAAATCAAGCGCTTAAATTTGAGGATCAAGAAACAATGCAATATATGTCCTAATATTTAACAAATAAAATAGAGAGTTGAATAAAGTTATATTCCCTGCTATTTACATCCTTTATGGCCTAGAGAATAATACATGTGCGCAGATGTACATGGACACAAATTTTCGATGGAAATAAAAGATTACCACTACCAAGGTTTCATGATTAGTGTCATCACTTTCATCTTCCTTGTCATCTTCTTCATTATCATCTTCATCATCATTATCATCATCCTCGTCATCATCGTCACTGTCGTCATCGTCATCTTCATCATCTTCTTCTGTGGCTTCTACCCAATCCGTTTTTGTGGCCTGGACAATGTGAACAACAGAAAGGTAAGCTTGTTTCTATAAGCTGAATTTGACATTCCGACGAGGGATGAAATCTAAGCATAGCAATATCATACAAAGGAAACAACAGTAGCAATAACATTATACAAACCTCAATAATGCACTTCCATGAATCTAACTTATTTAGATCTAATGAATATAGATCATCCAAAGTCACTTCTTGATCGCCAACCTCCTTCATGCCTCCATACAAGTACAGAGTATCACGTCCAACTACCATTGCACAATTAATCCGCCCACATGGCCTGATGGCCTGCAGTAATAGGAATAATGTTTTAAAATATACCAGAGACACCTAAAATAATACTTGATTCTTACCTGATCCTCTTTCAGAGAAACTTCTTCCAAGTCATCGAGAATTTGATCTGGACCATCCTCAAACTCAATTTGAGACTCGTCATATTTTTGTTTCCTCCCATTTAACTGCAAATAAATAACTTACGTTTGAACAATGTAGTACTTTCATATCCATCCAAGCCTTCATTTCTATCTGCAGTTGATGGTCGTTCAATGCAGACAATGACAAACTGAAAACAGAATATAGTTTGAACACTAATTGAGGTGCTGATTAGCCTGAAGTTCATCAAATGAGCATTGACAAATGGGTACTAGATCAAACCATGTGCTTCTTAGCATGGATTAATAAAGGTTTCAAAGATGCCTGTATTTTCTGCAATTTGGGCATTACTACAATGTGCATCATCGCCCACATGATCCACATGTTTCCAATCAGAAACAGGAAACAGAGCCAGGAAACAGAGCTGGCAAGCAAGATTCTGTTAATATGACTATACGATTTTCGCTCACCTTGTTTTTAGAGACCTTAGTGTTACGCAACTCCAAAGGATACCTATCATAAAATTTGAACTTCCATCATGATATTGAAATTTAAAGTAATCTGATAAAACAAAGCTCATCACCATCTTCGATTGTCCATTTGAAACGAGTACATCTCATTGAGAAATGTGCTATGCAAGACATCTCCTGAACATATACAGAAAAGAACCCATCTAAGGATTATCAGCTAGTTTGATACAAATAATAGTCAAGTCCAAGCATATCTTTAACGGGGTTTGCATGAATAAAAGAAGACAGCCTAGGCATGAACTATCATCTTAAGTCTCCTGGTAAATTTTAAGATATCATCCTAGGGTAAAACTTTTTCAAGACAAGTAATCTCTTCCGCACCTTTATCTTCTGTGTCAACTACACCACCAAACAGAATCATTCGCTTCTTATGGATGCACATGGATAAACCTGCCCTTGGACCAGGGGGCATCCCAATTTTCTTGACCTTGGATTAAGGAAAAAAACATTATGCTTACTAGTTTGTCTTGCAATTTCTGGTAATAAAAGGATGTAACATCACATGCAATTTTAGTAAACAGCCTATATGATAAATAATAAAACAGAAATATATTCCAATCAAAGATGGCGAAGGTCTTTCATGCTAAATATATAGGAAAATGTTCCAGTCAAAGATGGCCAAGGTCTTTAAGCTAAATAGACAAAATAATGCCCGTCGGTATTAACCTAGTTATGTATATAACTTCTATTCCAATGAGTTTGCTGTGATTAATCATTTCAACTCAACTTCTTTGAATTCATAAAATATAATCATAATTGGCCCCACATAACTGGCCCATGTATAGCCAATATGAATGTATTTCTGGCAAGCTGAAAGTGATGAACATCCTATGAAAACCTGCTTTAGCAGCTGCAACATTCGTTTGTATCCTTCATCTTTACAGGGTTTTTCATCATAAATGATGGCTACGAAATAGTTTTTCATCATAAATAGCTACAAGGTCTTTAAGCTAAATAGACAAAATAATGGCCGTCGGTATTAACCTAGTTATGTATATAACTTCTATTCCAATGAATTTGCTGTGATTAATCATTTCAACTCAACTTCTTTGAATTCATAAAATATTATCATAATTGGCCCCACATAACTGGCCCATGTATAGCCAATATGAATGTATTTCTGGCAAGCTGAAAGTGATGAACATCCTATGAAAACCTGCTTTAGCAGCTGCAGAATTCGTTTGTATCCTTCATCTTTACAGGGTTTTTCATCATAAATGATGGCTACGAAATGAGTATGGGGGGGAGAGCGGTTGCCACCATTACTTCTGCATCGTTGGTGGCAGATTTAACACTTTTTAAGTTATTAAACAGGTCCATCCCACTGGGTCTTGCTCATTTATAAAGGAGAACATAATCGACATCACTTCATTCTTTGAATCAGCAGCTAGGAGAAAGACAAAAGTTTCTTAACTTTCAAATTGCCTTTTAATTTTAGGAATATATCTAGGAGACTGCAATGTGGCCCCTAACAGTACATGATCTCCTGTAATAATTGGTCTCAGAGACCCAAGCAGTCTTTCGTAGACGTCAATATAATCTTTCTTTCATCCGTAGGATCGTGATATCGCACCAGTATCTCAAATTGCTAAGCGAAAATAAACGAGCCGATCCTGCACACGTGCCTTTTGTAAAGAACCCGGGCAGTGTTAGTGTATACTGCAGTGATTTTCGGCTAGTATTTGTTTTGCAGGGACGTGGCATACATCTCAGCCCTTGGTTTTCAAATGCTACGTCAGGTGGGGGGGCTGTAAAATAGAAATGTCCCGGATTTTCTAGGATACTCTGAGTCTTATGTTGTTGTCTATTCCCCACCATGGGAAAATGCATCAAGAGCCCTTCCTACGTGCCCTTTTAAATCAACTTATGGTATAAATCCCATATTGGAGTTTCAGGAACATGTGACAGAAAATGCGAGATAAAGAAGCTCAGATATTGTTAAAAGAAATGCATCCTTTTATTACCTTGCTCCAGTCCCAAGTGCGAGGATCTAAAGACCACAAGTCTGCAAGTGCAACTCCTTTTTCAGAACCATCCTTCTCAGCCAATGCATTATCCTTGAAGTAACCACCATACAAGAAAACCTGAAGATTCCATATAGAAATGATGGAATTCATCACACACGAACAATAGAATAAATGCATATTGGAAACTGCAATACATAACTACTATTTTAATCGTATTCTAATTGCTGCTCATTTGGCAAGTATATTTTACAGAAAAATGTAAAAGACGAGATCCCCCGCAATATAGAGCAAAGGCAAGGGAAAGGAATAGCAAGGCTTAAAATATATGTATATGCAGCCAGATGAAGAATAAATCAAAGTCCCCCTTCTGCTGGGCTCCCAGGGGATAATCATTGGAAGCATCAGAACATCCATATTTTCAGGACGGTAGTCATGTACCGACAATGCAAGAGAATAAATACAAAAACTCCGTCTTGTGTTGCCTACCTCATCAAAAAACGTGGCAAACTGGAAGCCACTTCTTGGGCTCGGCCATGCTGCACCAGGCTTAGGTTTAATCTCCTGCCACTGCCATTGCACTACAACTGTCAGCTTAGCAAGTGTTATGGAAGAAGACGTATCTTACAAACCTTATAGTCATCAAGATCAAGAACATGGAGATCATTATAGTACCTGCATATTTATTTGAAACAAGTTAACTGTTATGCATAAAACATGGTGGGAAACAAAGAAGCCAGATGCTAATATCAGAGCATTCTTTGGGGCAGCTAGGATGGCAATTGAATCACCTTCTGAGGAAATTTTTAGTGAAATTTGGATTGTTCTTTTCTCAATAATAGATTATTCTAGTGTCTTCAGGTATATCAGGACTAAAGCACGATAGCGGCCTACCCTTTTACACCTGATTCGTCATCATCTGACATGGGTAATCGTAGCATGAAAAAGAAATCAGAAATGTTCCAGAAGCCAATCTACAAAGAGACAGAAAAGATAATGGAGGCCAGACAAATCCATATGAAAATCTTTCGAAGAATAAGACCACCAGGTGCATACAAAACATCGGATCCTTTTTCCGACCCTCCACAACAAACCAGATCCAATACTAAGCTGTATTTTAATTCTTAATTACTTGCTACATTAATCTAGCATTTCCAACCTAGGGGGAATGCTCCTAAGGATGAAGAATTGTTGTATTTATTTGGTCTCAAAGACCCTAAGGTTCTCCTATAGATGTTAATAAACTCCTCGTCTCCCTCCAGCTAATAAATTTATGGTTAGTTACCTGCATATGCATATTGTGAATGACCTCAGCTTGTTTTTTCCCATCATATAGTGTCACATTTATGACCTTCGAATCTTAGAGATCTGCAATAGTACCTGCCCTATATTTCATACAAAAAAACTAAATTGCAGACCTATTTGAATGATGAATCCCTCAACCTGTTGATGTGAGAAGACTGATAAATGATGGTGCTATAGGGCTGTGGTATTTGTCAAAAGACTAGTTTAGTGATATTGATGGACCATATTTTTGCAGGTTATTAAGGGCTTCTGTACTATTTTAACCTAAAAAAAAAGAATTCAAAGAAGAAATTCAGTTCCATTTTTTTCAGCTTGTAAAAATGTCCAATCTTTAGTTATTTATGGATTTCCATTAACGTAGAACATAAGGACCTGAGCCAGGACTATGAATTTTCCAGTTAAAAAGACATACCTTACTTCTCGCAAAGTATCATAGAAGCCACCAAATAATACGAGTTTATGCTTGTACAAAGCCTGCAAGCCACTACACACCCTAACTCACCTTGACTAACATATCTTCAAGATCAGAACATGTAGCAGCAGTCCTAAGGGTTTGTTTGCCCAGGAGTTCGATTGCCCAGAGACTAGCCGTATTTAAAGACTTCCATTAATTTTGATCAAAACAGGTAGGTAGGCTAGGAAAGGCATGTTGCAAAGCACAGGGTAGGAATAGAAAAGATTTAAATGCATGCAATCAAGGCAAGCATGACCATAACATATCAGCTCACTCACATCCAGAAACATGCTTCAACAAGTATTCGGTTCAGGAAAAAAAACAAAAGTTCGGAAAAGAATCAGGGAACTAAAACGAAATATAGAACTTACCATCCTATGACCTGAACGGGCACTGGGACACCCTTTCAAATTCAGCTGTTCCCATGCATTTGTATTCAAATCAAGTCTCCAAAGATCCTGTAATTACCAGTCCAGTAATAAATTCAACAAATGGCTTCTTGATATGGTAATATGCTAAATCCAAACTCGCAAAGAGGAAAAAAAAGAAAGGATGATTTATTATTAACATCTACGGTCTATGACACCAGGAACATACAAACTTACAGATCTACAAGGAGGGTGAACGCCTCCAAGGCGCTAAAAGGGTCTTTATGAACAACTAATCAAAAATCAATGAGAAATTTCTAGGAAGATAATTCAATCACCATTTTGGCTGCTCTGCGGAATGTTCTAAGATCAGCATTAAGTTTTTTTAAAACCCTATCCTTTCTTTTCTTCTGAGAGGAATGCTTATGCTTCTGCTTTGCTTTACTGCCCATTTTAATTTCTTAGAGGTCGCTAGTGTTACTTCTGTAATATCATAAAATTTCCTTTTCTTTAGGCAGCCATCAATCATTCCAACCTGTTATGACTCTTTATCAGCAAGGAAGAATGAAGACATCTGTTTGCTTTACACTACTTGGGCTGCTGTCTCTATTATTTAAGATGCTCTTTTTCTGAGCCATGAACAGATAAAGGCACACAATTCTGGTCATAAACATTTTGTCGTAAAGAAACAACTAGGGCGACTAAATGACTTGTAATTCAGAAGTTCAAATCAAAACGCTGAGAATTAACATGGCTCAGATTTTTCTGTGACAATAATTGCTATCTTTTCTTCCCTTCTTTTTTATTATGACAGCAGCAAAGCATGTGCTGATGTACGTGGAAAGTATCATGCAGCAAATTTGATGCTGGTCATGCGGGCTGCATGAATGATCGGAGATCCATAGTGGCCTACAGTTGTTTGTTAATTGGCTGAGCAAAAAGCTAAATACAATTTCGTTAAGCTCAACTTAGATAGAATATATGGCAGCATGGAAGTGATGTGCTTTAAAGTCTCCGAATTCACCAAAGTAAACCCTCAATGGTCTATTATGATAATTTGAGCAGCATGATCTTGTCCAGGATTCATGTATTTCACAGGGACACAAAACATGCTCTTGCAAACTCTCACTTCATCAAGGAGCTGTTGAATATATTCTTGATTTATTGCAGGATTGGTCAAGGGTAGCAGACATCCTCACAAATAGTCTGTCAAAGCTTCAGAATCAACTAGGAACAATCTCGTCAAAGAAGTTTCTTAAGAATCATGTCTAACTAATCCTCTAGTAAGAGAAGTTTCTTAAGAAACGGATTATTCTTTGCCAAGGATAATATGCACATTAAGGGGAAAAACTGTTACTTTGCAAATTCACCTACTGAGCAGCACTAAAAGTAGCCACTCTAATGTCGTGTCAATCATTACTTACCATAGTCAGTAAGGCTTAAGTCAGGATTAAAGCCAAAGCTAAATGAAGACAAAAAGCCAGCTCTCACGCATATGCAGTTATATAGTGGATAGGGGGAGAAGTCCTTCAGACTCTTGCGAGATACCCATTGGGTTGTCAAACCCTGGTTTGAGCAGAGAGTTGCGTTCAACCTCTTGCTGTTCCTTTGAAGTTCGAACTTCATCTTATCAATAAATATTATCATCTTTCCTCTTTTATCTTAAGTTTTTTAGTCAATCTTGTAATAGTCCTATCTTGCACAATCTTTTAATAAGGAATACAAAATCTTTGGGTAATATGAAGGCATTTCATAGAACTTTAGGTAAAGCTATTTTACCTTCTTGGATTTTAGGAACTGTTATTTACAATATGTCTTTGACTTTTCTGAAACTTATCTCCTTCTTAAACTCTTTCCATGCAAAGGTAGATGTTGGCAGGTGATATCAATGTCGATAACACCAGAAGTTAAACAGACTCTAAATCAATATCAAGCCGATCACTTTGTTTTTTTCTAGCATCCATACAGCCTAAGGTATTTAGAAATTCCAATATTCCTTAAAGCATTTTAGGAACCTAATATATTACTAGTTCACAACATGGTGATTTCCAACCACACCTTATAATGATGAAATCGTTCTTGATTTGGAGAAGTAAATTCGCCGCCTAGAATCAACAACCAATAGATTTCAGCATTTTATTGTCGATGAAATAAAATAGCAAGTCAATTCTTTATTTCATTTTAAAACACAAGAAAAAGAGTTTCAGACAGATCTAAGTTGAAAGGCATAGTTCTGAAATAAACAATGCTGATGTAATTTAAGCATTCTAAATTTATTAACACCTCGTAGAGACCCTTAGGCTCTATGACATCAAAGCAATACAACCTAGGAACATTCTCCGCCTAGCTTGAAAGGGGTAGGTACAGCTAGAACTTAGATAAGAAAAACGAGTGACGTTCCCTTACCATTTCGATATTATTTTTCAGCTCCGAACATACTTGAAATCTGGTCAAGATCTAGTAACCCGACAGGGCAAAAAAGCACTTATTTTAAAGTGCCAGCATAGGGTGCTTGTTTTACCCCACAAGCTTCTCTGCAGCTTGCATGCTAAATAGCCTTGGTCCTGTTTTATACATCCCCCAGCTTGTTCCATGTAAACAGTTCCTTGAAGATAGAAACGCTTCTTAAATCTAACTGTCATATATAGGATATAGGTCATCCTTTGCTAAGGCAAGGACTGCTCGAGCAATAGCCATTTGAGCTACAGGGAAAAGAGGAGAAAGACAGAGCAATTCTTACCAAAAATAAAAAGCCAATTTTTCCATGCTACTGCCTGATGTGCACTGCGTGGAGGGGGGCTATTTGGACTTGAAATCAGTTTGAACTCATTTTTCTCGACATTGTACCGATACAAATCCCCATAAACAAACATCTGTAACGGAATAAGAAGTCATTGTAGACACATAAAACAGAAAAGAAAGGGGGTGCACTTCAGATATAAAAAGTTAATGCTGATGTAAACCTTGTCTCCATTATAGTACTCGCCCCCATAAATAATCAGCTCATTATCTTTGAGAGGATTTATAGTCACCTTATAAAACAACAAAATATGATTAATTCCTTCGTTCAGCAAATTTTTAGAAGCAACTTGGAAAACAGACACTTAATGTGTAGAAACAAAAATAGCAGTGTCTTAAATTGTTGTCATCTATGCCATTTTTAACATCTCCTGAAGCTTTTAATTGAAACATCTCAATGAAATCTTGCAGTTTCTCTTCCATCTTTAAATGATCATTCGAGCTTAAACAAAGAGCTGGAACTTTTGGTGGAAGCACACGTTTCATACTCCTGAGACATCACCTCCATTATAGGATTGGCGTTGCTAATGCATGTCATTTTTATGTAGTCTTCTTAGAGCCAGTTTTGCCAAATGGATACAACATACACATATCCACCAAATATAAGTAAATAGTATGAGCCTTACCGAACAATTGCACCGCGGAGAAGGTGGTGAAACATTTTCGTCTATATGTATTTCGCATTTTTTGGCTTCCTCTTTTCGTATTTTAGCCTGTACAGAAGTGAAACTAGCTAACAAGAAAGGAAAGAAACAAGTCTTATCCACGCATAAAAATTTACCAGAATCAAATCGATGTCGTCTTCTTCTGATATTTTCTTTTCGTCCCTGCGAGCCCGTTTCTCGGTTGATTTTGCAGTTTTGCGTTCTGTCTTTTCCTTTCCTTTGCCAGGCTTCTTTTGCTTCTTTCCCATTCTAAGCTATTCCCAAATGGCGATTCCCATAGCCTAAAACCTGGCGAAGGGTTTAAGAAACGAAGTTGTGTGATGGTTTTTTTTTTTTTTTACACAACCCTAACCCGAGCTGCCCACTTTCCTGAAATTCTAGATATGCCACGTGTCCTGCCACGTCACCTAAAATCATTTTGAACCCTAAAATCATTTTGAACCGGCTGATTCTCTAATTTCGAATCCTAGGGCCAGGGAAATTAGAAAACCCAGGTAATTCTCTGCCCGAGTTTGGCGATCCTTCCACCGCAGCTTTGCTTACCCTTCGTTTAGTAAAATTGTCTCAGCCTTCTTAGATGGGCTTGGCGAGAGCGCGCCATAGCTGCAATATGTCGTCTTAAACATGTGAACATCATGGACTCTATAAACTTGCTTCCACTTACACTATGACGAGAGCCCTTCTTTTCATCAAGGATTCCTCTAAACCATGGATCTTACCTGTACAGAAGCATCGATTGTCTACTATTATTGTCATAAACGGGTTTTAGTACTCAGGTTGTGAAATTTTATTTGTTTTTTAATAGCAAGCAATTGATGCATCATCTTTGCAGCAGCGCCAGGCAAGCAACTGTTCATTCATAGCAAGCAACCCTTGCAAGATGCCATGCCATCTCTGTTGTTTCTTGCATTTAAAATATGGCATAGCATAAAGGCTATTGACGCTAATTGCTATTGTGGATGGTGCAAAGAAATGGCGGATGCAGTGATGGCTTATGGCGGATGCAGTGATGGCTGTGCAAAATGTTATCTCTTCCATGTGTCATGTGTTATTGAAGCACAAAGGACTTACATTTGCAGAAATAAGAATAGAATAGAATAGATTTTTAGCATCCACGGAGACCAATTGGCCTATGGGACCCAAACAAAAAAAGAGAGCAGCAAGCGTATTACCGACAGGATTAAAAAACCCCAATCCCGAAGGGTTTTCGAGGGAAAAACCTTGCAGTAATAAGTAGGAAACTCAGATGTCCACTTCTTTTATGGGCATGGAGGTCACAGGTGAATATCCTTTTGATTTTTTATGGATGTGCATCCATCAGAACAAGGTACTGGTCCTTAGTTAGTAATGATGGAGAGGTGGCTTTCTTTTATGAAGTTTTTGAGTCTTGTTGCTTAAATTTTTTTATATTCTCTAATTTTCGGATGGCTTGATTTGGTGGAGAAAGTGGGAGCATTGAATGCATCGTTACAAGGCATAAAGTTACAATTCACAGAAACAACTAAGAGACTTGAAAAATTGTGTCTAAGCACTTAAAAAATATTACAATCTGTCCTATGTCTAAGTAGAACTCCTTGTTCCATTTCTTTATAAGCTTTAAAATGTCTCTCTCCTCCACATGCTCTATTCCTTTTGTCATATGCTTTCGTGTGCTAATACTTGTCATGTTTTCCTTTTCAGCCAGCTATAAATTGTATCTTATGCATATTTGCACTACAAATTAACTTCAAGTGGTTTGCTCGTTTCTTCTTTTGGTTAAGCATTCTTAAAGTTGAGAACTGCCCTTTGTTTCTATATGCATTTTCTGCACACAGACCAGAATAGTTATCTTTGCTATTTCTCAGTTCCACACATAGGATCTCGTTGATGATGAATAGGCAGAAAAATTAGCATGGGGGATTGGATGTTATAGACTCTAGCATTTTTCCAGGTTTTTGAATTTAAAAAGGAAGTAAGGATCAGACACTACAGAAAGGGCCAGGATCGCGCAACGATCTTGAGGTGGGTTTGGAGCTCTTGAAAACAAGCCAGGTAATGAACAGAATATTTTTGAGTTTTTATTTTCTTCAATACGATGATGACATATTATATTAGTTTGTGTATTCCCTGAACTGATAAATTTTCCTTATGTACTATAGGAACAATTGATAAAAATGCAAGGAATGAGAAAATAACTTGTTCTTGCACAAAAACGTTTTGATATGCCAATAACGCCATACCCCTTTTGGCTGAGGTATTGATCTTATTCTTTGTAAGTGTATAATGTTCTATTTTAATGCTGGTCTAATGTGTTCCAAAGCTTACTCCATACTAGATAAGGTAATCATAAATGAACCCAGTCAGAAAAAGGATTCCAGTCCAATGAATACTCCTTAGAGCTTGCTAGAGACACCAAACTTTGGAGTTGCATTTTCTACATCAGTCATATTATTAGATTAGTGAATGGGCAACTCTCTTCAGCACCTGTACTTTCTTTTAGCAAGATTGGAAGGAGACAATTTATTCAATGCAGCTCTTGTTTCAAGTATTTCTCACTCTCACGATGGCAGGTCGAGATAGCCTCTGTTAGCACACTATTTAAGCTTGCCTATGATTTCCATATTTCAGTGTCGTATTTTATAAATAAATTGCATGAAGAAGCCATAATACTAAAACTTCTCTGGAGCAATCTCGTTTTTGTATGTAAAGGCTTACCTTTTTTCCTTTTTGCAAAAAACAGGTTGAAACCCAGTTAAAGACATTTTCTCAAATTTATCTATCAAGTGTACATAACCTTATAAGATGCAGTTCAAGGTTACTCAAATACACTGTGGGTTGAGCTTGATATCTAGAAACTGGTTTCTGAATAGAGTAAGATTGTTCCTGGAGAATATGGGATGTCTGATCCCTATGGGTTCACTGGTAGAATATGTTATCAAGACCTTCCATTATTGATAAATGTGTAATCTTATTTATTTCAGAAACTTTGCAAACAAGATCATGGCATTGATATTAATTGATATTTGTCTCATGCACCATCTTCAGAGCTTTATAGAATAACATCTATGAGGCTATTGAGGCTGGACAAGAATAGATTGAATGGATCAATATCTGGAGAAATTGGAAGATTACCATATTTGAATGAGCTGAATGTGGCAACGAATTTCTAGTTAGGAGCCATTCCATTCTCGAAAGAGTTTGTTAACAGGCCTGGCAGAGGCTACAGCTTAACAACAATTCTGGTCTATGCTATTTTTTCAAGGATCAACAAAAAGAGGCTAGAAAATGGCAGATAGAGCTAGAAAATACCCATTATATGGTATGCCAGATGCTCCAATGCTTCACACAACTCTTATTCCGTCTAGAATTCCTTCCATGGTCACGCCAATTCCATCTCACTCAATAGAATCTCAAACCAACTAGATTAGCACTCGCATATATTGTAGTGCCCAGGACAACAATTTACGAGATATTCATGGGAGATATTTGTGGGACTCTGTTGAAACTAAGTAACCCAACTGATGACATGCCATTATCTGTAGATCAATATGTGAAAATTGGGTATGCAACTTCATGAGCATTATTGCACCTCTTAGTTCTAATATAAACTTAGATGTTATAATTTGGAATCAAGCAAGCAATACCACTACTATCTGATAGATATGAATTTAAGGAGGAAAAATAGTAAATATGCATTGCGCCCACATCAAACTTTTTGTGCATTGGACTTGCAACATTTATCGGAAGTCTTAATTATCGTTTGCATTTTCCTCCCTAAAGAAGTGAAGTTAAATAAATACATGAAAACTCTACTAGCGCAATGATTGTGTATGTCATACCTTCTCATAATTAAGTTAGAACACGTCTGGACCATGATCCTTGTGTGTAAGTAACAATTTCATATAGTGTTTGCTTTCTTTCGCTATGTCGTAACAACATACAAATTTATAACCATAGCTAGCGTGCGTCCACCAAAGTAAGCACGAGCATCAAGGAGAAAGGAAGGTAGGTTTTTTTTATCGTCCACAGAGGCCAATTGGCCTATGGGAGGAAAGCATTCTGAGAAACAACTTCCATGGCCTTCAACAACAACATACTTACAAGTGATTGCATGGGTTTTTTAGTCCTAACAAATTACTATCCTTTCCCAAAAATTGAATGTGGTGAATTACTATTCACTTTCGTAAAGGCTGAGATTTTGCTATGGAAATTCCATGTTTTTAATATGGGATTTGGAGCGTAATTCGGGCCGGGGTAATGGTTGTACTAGCCCATTGTATGTGTCCATGACCTCTTGGTCTCCATGGACATTTAAAAATCTATTCTATTCTTGCTTTTTCATTTCTGTCACATCTCATCTTACCCTTCTTCCTCTTGCCGCCACCCTCCTTTGCCCCAGGTTCTATTCTGGGCTTTCAGATATGATTTTTTCTTCCTTCATTCTTTGCTATGTATACCCACTTCTTTTAAAGATCTATTCTGGAGTTCTAACCTCTCAATGCCATTGAATCTGATGCTCAAACCTTGTCTTAACTCTGTGCATCAATATAATGGGTGCTAGTATTGAGAACCGTTTCAGCTGTAAAGGTGGAAACTGGTGCATTTTGGACTTATTTCCAAGGATATAAGCAACAAGGTGAACCTGCTTCAGAATATCAGACCCATTTCCTTAAACAGAATTGAAGAGTTTGGTGTTCATTGCAAACACGTATGTCATTCCTTAAGATACATTTCTTGTATTCTTTTGTTCTCAGGCACTTAAAAGAAACATGCTCATTTTCTCTGTTCTGCTTGTTGTACTGTATGATTCAAAAATGCTTTTTCTTTAATATATTTATACGAACATAAATATATTTATAACTAAAGATTGTCTTGTAATATCCTTAGGTAGACCAAATGGCATCATGGCACTGGTCCATCAGACATTTGAATGTCAAAACATTCAGCATTGGTTTCTCAACAAACTATTTCATCATTCTAGTCTTGCTTGTCATTCAGGTACTACCAAATCTGGTTAGTTTCAACCTTCTTGTGATTTCTAATTTCCATCCCTAATGCCGCATGTGCAAGCATCTGCATGCCATGTTTTTCCAAATGAATTGCAATGAAGATGCTTTCTTGTGTTTCGTTCTTCACTGTTTTTTTAAACGAGACTTGTGATAAACAGAGACTATGCAGCTCTATTCTATTCTATTCTATTCTATTCTATTCTATTCTATTCTATTCTCTCATTTCTTTCATAAGTCATGATGATGGATTAAATTCTAGGCGAAGTTTCCCATACTGGGCTCCGCCTTTATTTCATTTATTTAAATCTTTCTCTTTCTTATGATGTCGGGAACCTGTTTTTCATCTCAGAAGTCATTTGAACAATACTGCCTTGTTCTATAATTACATAGATTAATACTTTCATTCCATGTATCTACACACTCTTATGTGGCCTGCTTTTATATGATGCATTACTTGCTGTTGAGAGCCCTGTTTAAGCTTCAACAAGGGTCTTTATAAGTAGGATATCTTGCTCTTTCAAACCTTGTGAAGGAGAGGAAGATAGGGCACGCATTTTTATTGATTGATTTTATTGTATATGGATATGCTTCATAGGAGGACAAAGCCATGGTTTTACTATTTCTTGATTTGTTAGAGTTCAGAGTTACAATGTTGTTGACTCTAAGATTTGGAATATTTTGCAGACCAATCTTGTTTTGTTTGAAGATGGATCCCAAAGGTGGATTATGTGATTGAATTATTTGCTTCATTGGTTGATATTTGCTCTAGCATGTAGCACAGAAGTTTGAAGAAGGTTATGTATTATGGGAACATTATTGACTGCAATTTTCATGGCAATTTTACCTCAACAGTTGTATTGTAGAAAAGGCTTATTGGATTCTCTAGTTCAACTGTCAACATCACAGGTAATGCCCTTGAACTTGCCGTGCATTTTATATTCCTTTTAATTAAGATGGATGGATGTTCTTGTATTCGAATGATGCCTCAAAAGTCTTCTTGTTTCATACCACTTTAAAGCAGGCACAGCTATATCCAACAATTGGAACATTTTTGTTGCCTTCTTTTCTTAGTAGGAACCGTGGCGCTACAGGATCTCAGCCAGCAAAAGGAGAAGAGCTCAGAGCTAGGAAACAGTTCAAGCTTTGTATTCAAATCATTTCCAAAACTAGGAGCTAGGAGCACCATCTCACCTCTTGCAATGCAAAGAGAGACTTAATAACAATTTATGGTTGGTTTGTACTTTATGCAGATATGTGAGGAGTAAGCATGTCCAAGCCAGTAAAGAATGAGCAATTTAAGTTCTCTAATGAAATAAGAGACATAATAAAGTATCACTAACCAAACGCCGACCAAGAAGACCAGCAACCGCATGCAGACGACCAGCAAGGCTAAGCGCAACAGGTAAGCCAGCCAACCGTACCAGCTAGCCCACTAGTGTCCACCATGCTGTCGCTCGAGCAAGCACACGTCTACATAATGATCACGAGAGAAGCGCCTGGGTTCCACGTCATATCGGGCATGCTGGGATCCGGAAAGACCTACCTGACGAGACACATGATACAACACTTCATCAACAACGGGAAAGCAGTGTTGGCCACCGCGACCACCAGAATGGCTGCATCAAAGCTATGGAGCAGAGCGACCACTGCGCACTACCAATTCGCAATCCCAGGTGAACACGCAAACCCAAAACGCCAGCCACGGCTCCCAAACTGCGCTAACGCACGACACTCTCTCATTCTGCAGTAAAAAAGCAATGGCTGAACAAAATTAGGCACAGGGACGTAAGGTACCAACAGATCCACGCGTTCCAGGTCCTCATCATCGAGGAGATGTCAATGCTCACGTTTCCCAACCTCAACATGATACTTAGGCAAATAGAAGAAGTGACGATGCAACCACCAAGCGAGTCTGCAAACACGGGTGATAATCCTTGTCGGTGATCATGCCCAGCTCCCACACATATGCAAGCACAAAAAGAGGAATTCCGACAACGTCTGCAAGCTGTGCACCCTCGCGAACAGCCTACACTTCGTGCACGCAAAGAAGTACCACCTGACGCAATTCATCAGGCACTCCTCCGACCCAGAGTACGTGATCTTCCTCAACGCCATAAGAGAGAGGCCGCCAACCCATTGCATTGCAAACCATGCTAGTTCGATTACGCTTCCCTCTTGAGACCTAGAAGTCATCATGGTGACACCCAATAGCTAGATTGTTTAGATTACCCTGCAATTAGAGAATAACAAGATAATCAAAACTTGTCTATATTGAAATCAGGAAAAGGTATTGTAAGGACATGTATTAGGTCATTACCTTGCAAAACTTAGGTACACTTTTGATCCTACAATGACAAGAGGAACATACAAAATTATAGAGCTTAGCCTCTTCATCCCATCCTTCAGTAAATTCTTGAGCTTTTTCTGGAAAGGCTCGGTAGACTGTTGCACTCTCACAAATAACTGGCAGCTCCCAACAGGAGTTTGGATTAGAAAATGCTTTCCAATCTAACCATTTGCTTCCATGTCAATATTCTCGAATTGTCCCTTGTTCCCATGTGTCTCTCTCCCTCCATGCAATCCCCATTCTTGCGCAAAGAGTTGGACTTCTCCATAATGTTCTTAACAGATCTTCTAATGGCAGAAGCTCGAACTCAAGTGTATTGATCAGAGATATAAATTGTTTTCCTCAGTGGCGATGGACTTCCTAAATCATTAAACATGACCCGTAACCTGTAGAAGTGAATGAGTCACATTGTAACAGTTTTAAGCAAATATATTTACTTGTGTAGAATTTCTTGGAGTATTAATTATCTCACTCAAAATTCAACACATGTGCCAAGTTGAAGGTAAAGCAGTTGAGTCTGTCTTTAGAAGTAAATTTGTGAGACAGTTGCTATCTTCATTCTTGAAATCCTCAAATAGAAGCTGTAAGAGTTCTTCTTGATCAGAATGCTAACTTGATGTTTATCTAAGCGGTTTTGCAAATTTACAATGCACAATTGCAGCTTTTTATCTACTCTTGCTTCAGTGAGATTTAGATGGTCATTTGAATTCTCCTCATCTCTGACAGGCCCCAGTTTTCCTATCATGGATGTATTTCCATATTCAATTGGTGAAGCAACACATTCTTCACTTAAAAGATACTGCTTCTCACCTTCTTCAATCACAAGATCCTCCTTTTTGTTTTCTCTAACACTCTTAGTCTTTTGCTTCTATTTCCGTGGAAAGTGTGGGTAGAAACATCCTTACCCCCCAAAACAAGGTCTAGCATTGTCGTTGGTATTGGTGATCCTGCATTGTCGTTAGCATTTTTTGGAAAACACCACCGTTCGTCTATGGAAGTTCGTCCGTCTCAAGAAATGCATTTGTTGTAAAACCCTAAGGCTCACGGGTTAAAAGCTTTCAGAATTTAATAATTTTAAAGTCAATATAATTTCGAACTCATTAATTTTAAATGTAAAAATAAACTTAGGTTATTTTCTTAGCGAGCTGTTAGCCGATGACGAAGACGGATCGTCGACCAATGTGAGATGATGTGAGGAGCTCCGTCAAAGTTGCCAATGAATAAGGTAAGGCTTTGTTTTTAACATGTATACAAATTTGGCATACATTTCCTGTGGCTAAATTTGGCATACATTTCCTATAGCTAAATTGCGAAAGAATTAAAGGTCTTTATTTCTTTGATTTGGCTGAAATTTGTGACGTTCCAGTACGATATACGGTCTCAAGACGTATACCGTACTGCACCGTCACGCGTACACGCCGTCCAGTCGACGTGTACGCCGACGTGTACCCAAGCAAGGACGCCCTAGGGGGCAACTTGCAATGGTGCGCACACTTAGCAATGCGCGCACCTTTAGACCTTTAACCCATTAAAGGTAGACCAAGGGTCATGGGAACCCTAAACCTAACTGATAGCCTTCATAAGGCACCAAACACTAACATTCCCTTTTTCGCCCACAAACCTTCTGAGCTCCGATTCGTGCACCTGAGGAGTCAATCCCAACTCCCACGATCTGTCCGTGCGCCCCAGCTTGTCAGATCGTCCTTCCGACCGCATCTCGAAGCAAAACAGAGACATGGACGCCTTCGGATCAAGAGGAGCGAACCAGGGATCAGGTATTTGGTCGATTGAATAGCCTAAACCTTATTCCAGCCTTCGAAGTAGTAGGTTTAGCCTATTAAATCGCCCTTAGTAGCCAAGTAGATCCTGAGATTGACTCTAACTAAAGAACCTAACTCTATGTATTAGATTAGTTCTTATTATTTATGTTCATATGATGGATGGATGTATTCCGTGGACTCATTGTATTGGGAAGGGGGGTAGAGACTTAAAGCTTAGTAGATGATGCTCCTAGCTAGTCCCTCTTAGTGCATTACTAGAATTCGGCCTGTGTACAAGAGCCCACCTGGTTGTGGGTGAAGGGGCCAGACTGGCTTAGAATGAGGTTCGTGTTCTGACCCTTGACCGATCCCTCTGGTGTGTAAGGCCTACCGGGGATCAGAGTGACTAGGTCTAATGGCTTGCCACTGAGTGTGGGTGAGGCATGGGCTCGACACCCGTGGGGTGGTGTTCACCTTCCAGTGGGTTAAGTCGAATAAGGGCAGTGGCCCTCTAGTCACCTTGGGTCAGCATGTAGATCTCTCGGAGGGAGCAATCCCTACACCGCCCCATCGGGACCGGGGGAGATGTAACCCAGAATAGCCCCTTTGGCTATGCACCCCGGGCTCTGGTCAGTCCCAACACTTTTCAACCTACTACGCAAAGTGTACCACGGGGAGGGGCGGATGGAGTGGACAACCCTAAGCCATGTTCTTATGCCAGCCCAATCCATTGTCATGATTCTGTCTGCACTGAACTCTGGAGACCCAAGCTAATCAGTCATCCCCTGGAGTCTGAGCCTTGGGTAGAAACTTCCTTTGTATTGTGCTGATCTTTGTTTATGCAGATGTTGATGCGCCACCCTTCGAGGTGGATATATGATGTTATGTTACTGACGTGTATGTTTACGCTTCCGCAGCTAGGTAGGCCCTGAGGAAGACGGGGTAAAATGATCCCTTCACTCTTCCCACTGTGGATTCTAGACGGTCACAGTGATATGTGGAGGGCCCTGTATCAGTGTGAAGCTGGCGCGGGGGATGAACTCCTGTTTGTATATGGTGTGGGCATCGTATACGAGTAGGGGACGTCACAAAATTAGTTCGTAAGTTCCTTATACCTTGTTTATGCACTGGGATATTTTACTATGTTGTGAGCCCAAAGGAATAGTTCGGATTCAGAAATACAAGCAGTTTCACTATTAAGAGAGGTCAAGTCAGTTAATAGCTCTGGATCATCTTGTTGGTCGTCTAACCATCCCTCAAAGGAGGTTGAGAAGCTCTCCACTAAATCAATAGTAGTTCCGTCAGGGACATCCTCGGAAAAAACAGATGTGTTAAAGATGGAAGCTAAACTATAGTAAGCATCAAACTTGGAACTGAAGGAAAAAAGGTAAACCCCATCGGCTAATGATATCTAATAGGACTTGACACTTTGATTGTTGCATGGATATGCGCTCTGGTTGAACTCCCCACTTTGGACTGGAAACAACTCAATATCTTGAATACATACATTTCCCACAGGGCTCATTTGGCACATTATCTCTATCTTGAACACATACATTTCCTGTGGCTAAATTTCAGATTTTACTAGCATTTACACATTTCTTTTTCATTCGCTTTTCATTGTTTATTATATGCAGGTTCAGCATTTAAGATGGAATCATTCAAAAATGATTTTCTTATACTATGCTTTCTGTTCATTGCCGGTGCATATCATTGTTTATTATATGCAGGTTCAGCATTTAAGATGGAATCATTCAAAAATGATTTTCTTATACTATGCTTTCTGTTCATTGCCGGTGCATATTAGTTATGAACGGATCTACAATACTAAAAATTATGTAAAAATGTATCCCAATGAACCACTATTTGGGAAGAAATTTCTCAAGAAACATTTCTAGTCAACAAGCAAATACGACATCTTCTTAGTAGTAATTTTTTATTTGTTCTCTAGAGATTGCTTAACATTATTGTTTATTTGTTTATTACTGTTCTCAAAGATTGCTTATTAATGTTGATGTAGAATGAAGAAAATGCACGTCGTGGATTTAAAGACTATCACCCTATTGCTTCTGCAAAGTCATCGAAAGGGCAAGCAGAAATTAACCAAATAATTGAAGAGAAGGTTATGCCCAAACTTCATACGATGTACTTTGGAGGTAACGTACTAATTTCTAGGAAGTGAAGCTTCATGTGCTTGGCTTCCTCAAGAATCTATGTCAGGTATTCATTGCCCTTTTTTTTGCAATGTGTCAATCATGCAATCGTCAGGGCTTTGTTGTTTGTGAAAAGTCAATCATGTGCATCAAAGTTTTTGCCTATTATTGTACAATCTGCCAGTGGTCAAAAAGGTGCAAAGGAACGAGCAGAAATTTTGCTCATATCTAGAGTCAAATCTGGAGAGGTTAAAATGCTATTGTATGGACCCTTTTTTTTTTTTTTTTTTGAAGAACGACAAACTTTATTGAAACTCCAAGCCAAAAGCCAGATACAAATGCAGAGGCAGGAATAAAATCTCATAGGATAATCATGATCTACTGAGTAGAACCACCAGCCTATACATAAGACAACACACTCAAATAAGACTCAAATATCAACCGGCGCTTGGCAGGAGCAAGCGAATAGCAATGGCAGGCCTTAGCAATTCTAGCTTGTGCATCTTGAAGGAGAACTGCAGGAGGAATATCCAAACCCTGAAAGATACACAAGCTTCTGCGCTTCCAGATGGACCACAACAACCATCCTGATGCTAAATGAAATGCTTGGCTCTGCAACTTGTTTCAAGTATCCGGATAAATAGCCAGAAGCGCTTGCTAACTTGTCAATCTCACATGAAAAAGAGAAAGCAACCAAGACCAAACAGGCTAGAGATGATCACATAAAAAGAAACGATGCTCAATGGTCTCGTATCTTTGCTTGCACAGTGAGCACAATGCTAACACTCAAGGATCAAATTTGTGGACAAGCACATTCATACGAGGGCATCTGTGAAGAATCTGCCACCAAAGCACAGCCACCTTAGGATGGAGTAGTTTATCCCAAGTCCAAGTCCACATGCATATCCAACTAGGAGGTGAGAGTTAAAGGGACCACGACCACTTAGTAGATGGCGGAAGCATATCACCAATGACAAGTAGCCTATACATAGAGTTTACAAGCCTATGCTCGTGAACACTGTGGTGGGAAACCCACATTCACCCTTCAATAGCCTCTGGAACAACCAATGGCAGAGTACTAGCAACCTTTTGTCAAATAGGTCTGTCCCATCAAGACAATAAGAATTTTGTTTGAAAGATTCGCGATGTCACTAACTGGCCAGAATCATACCATGCCGCAACTGTCAAGATTCCTGCTAACCTCCAGCACCGTTGAGTTAATGGATGAACTGAGGCACAAAGTGGAAGCTTATTTTCTACAGGTATCCACCAACAAGGGGCACTCAACTGATGACATGCAACAAGATCAATACGAAATAAGGTCCGTATTGTCTCCCAAGACTCCAGCAAGCCTTTCAAAAATGGGGAGGCATTCGGAAAAGGGCATAGCTGATAAAAGAGACTCCAAGGAAGAAGAGGTTTTAACGAAGCTTTCCCAAAAGGAACACAATGTGCAAATGACTTTACCAACCGCACTTCAGGTGAGTCAACCATATCCTTAAAGATCCTTCAAATGAACTTAAAAATCAGAATCTTACTTTGCAGATGGATGTCTGTCATATCCAAACCACCTGCAAATTTTGGCCTAATGCATTTGGACCATGCAACCTTGACCACAGCATGTTCCTCATTCCCACCCCAAATAAAATTATGGACAATGGTAACAATCACTTGAAATTTTGACTGAGAATCCAGAAGGGCAGAGGTCATATAGATGTAGGAATTACATAAAACATGTTTAGCAATAGCTATTCGCGCTGGCAAAGAGAGCTTAGCAGTATTCCACCAAAACAAATGCTTTCGCAACCCTTCTATGATAATATCCCAAGCATTGGAGATAGAAATATGAATACCCACGGGAATACCAAGAAGTTTAGTAGCCTTCCTACGAGGAAGCACCTTCCAAGAAAAATCAACAACACAAGGAGGCACAACCCCATCAATCGTCCATAATGCAGAACACTTTGGCCAACCAACAAAAACTCCAGATGCTAAAGAGAAAGTATCAGAATAAGCTTTGCATTCTAAAGATTGTCTGTGTCGGCCACAAGAAAGAGAAATGTGTCATCAGCATACTGATTACAAATTTCCAATGAACCATCCTCCATACTCAAATCCTGCACTATTCCATCCTGCACAGCCTTAGCAAATAGTTGTGAGAGGACCTCTCAGCTACTATTGTGAACAAAAGTGGAGCTAATGGGCATCCTTGGTGAACACCCAACCCAACCGAAAAAACAGTGGAGGATTCCCCTGAAACAACACAGTAGATCGTGCCGAGATATGGAGCTTCATAACATCACTGGTGAACTGCTGACCAAAGCCCAATGTTAAGAGGTTTTTTTGCAAAAATTCCCAATCCACACTGTCATATGCTTGGCAAAATCCAATTTAGGATAGACTATATGCTGATCTTTCAATCTTGCCCAATACATATCTTCATAAGCAGCAGCAACATTGTCTAAAATGATCCTCCTTGGCAAGAATCCAGATTGAGTAGGAGAGATTGATACAGCCAAGATATCATGCACTTTGTCTGACAGGGTCTTCACAAATATTTTATACAAGAAAGACAATAATGTGATAGGGCGCCAGTCAGATATTGTCTTCGGCTCTTTACACTTGGGAATAAAAGAAATGCAGCCAGTATTGAGGATCTTATCCAAACTTCTGAACCTACGAAACTCACAGAAAGCATTGTAAAGATCGCAACCCAACCAATCCCAATATTCTTGGAAAAACTCCACTGGGAAACCATCTATTCCAGGGCACTTGTCTTTCTTTAAAAGAGAAGCAGCTGAATGTAAGTTATTGATGGTGATGTCTGATCTAGGTGTGCACGTTGCTCATCTGACACAATGGGGTGGACCTTCGACAAGACTGCAGATTGCATATCCTCCTAAAAGGGCAATGGATGTCTAGAAAAAAATGAGAAAAAATAGTCATGGAGATAGTGCTTCAACTGAACCGGATCAGAACACTCTGAACCATCAGACAAAATAAGGGAGTTAATAGAGGCCATCATACGCCTTCTCTTAACGACCCAAAAAAAGAAGTGAGAGATCTAAACCATTCCAGTCCTGCCTTTATCCTGACTTGATTCACATGAGCCATCTCAATGGCTTTAATCTCTGTCAAGATTGTTTTCTCTTTAATATCAGACGAAGGGGCAAGAGCGCGGCATCTCTGTAACTCCTAATACAACCAGATTAATTGGCCTCTAGTCTGGACCACCTGTGCATAACCCCACTGCTTTGCAAAGGATTTTACAGCCCTGAGAGCAACAACAACATCAGCCATGCCACCACTACGAGAGAATTCATGGGACCATATATTCCTACAACCTGCAATGAATTCATGATCTTTCAAATGTTTAGTATTGAGCTTGAAGTAAGTTTTTATAGCTCTTCGCCATAGAGGTTGTCCAGTAGAGAACCATTGTGGATTATGATCTGAGACTGCACTATCTATCAAATTAGTTCTCTGCAACTGAAGAAAATCAACAGCTATTGCATTATAATAGCCACGATCATGTCTGGCATAAGCTCTACCATTACCTGTCCATTTGTTGCACCGTGTGAAGGATTGATCACCCTCGATCTTCACAAGGCCACAATCATGCAACAGACATTGCCATTGCTCCCACTCAAATTCCTGAACCACTTGTGATCCCCTGCCACATCTGTCTATCTCAATTTCAACCATATTGAAATCTCCAATGAGCAACCATGCCACATCATTGCCTACCCTGAGAACTTTGCTACGAAGAGAGGCCCACAAAGCTCTCCTTTGACGCGGATAATTGTGAGTATAAACATTCACCAAACCACATTCTTGCCCCCGCTCTTTTCACTTAATTATCCAACGACCAAACCTATCCACTTGAGTGAAAGTGACATTCAAAGAGGGATTCTATGCAATAAAAACACCTGCTTTAGCAGAATCAGCAGCCGCCACAAGCACATTATAATCACGCCCCAAAATGTGAGCCAGCTTTTGAACATCGCCTTTACGGCACTTGTGCTCCTGTAAACAACATAGATTAGATAGATAGAGGGACAACCTACTCCTTTTGCTTGGGGAAGAATCCACTCCCCTAACATTCCAAGAAAGAATATTCATGTGGGCAGCTGAGGGTGCTCCACATCCATCTCTGTGGCCCCAGGAAGATTAACTGCATCTGAGAGGTCTGCCCACCGTGTGCGAGTAAGTGGCAAGGGGGAGCCTCTTCTCTGTTCCACCCTTCCATTGTGTCCTGGAACAATTGGCAGAGGGGAGCCTCCGCTCTGCTCCACCCTCTCCATGTTATGTGCATATTGTAGTAAGGAGAGCCTCCCTACTCTGGCCCTTCATGGAGTACCTCAGCCTCTGATAAAGGAATGATGGCATGCTGTTGTGCACTATCATGTCCATCTCCGCTAGGATGTGCCACCTGGGAGACAGATTGAGCAAGTTTTTTACGAGCAGCTTTCTTCAAATTAACTTTTGTCCAGCCATCTGTGGCTCTTTCACGTCGTTCCTGTTGCTCTTGAATCAATTGCAACTTAGCTCTAGCATCAGCACTAAAAACTGGTGCAGACTGCATATTAGAAGCAGAGGGCATATTAACATCCTTATCAATTGCATCTTTAAAGGACGTGGACTGGGGAGGCACAGCTCTGATGGAAGCAGAAGTGAGAGGCGAAGAGGAAATACGAACATTGGCAGGGCGATCCCGCTTAGCACGAAAATTTGCAAGAGTTCAAGTTGGGGAAACAAATTAGCAAGTTGAGGACCATTCAATAGTTGCAAATCAAATTTGAGGAACATAGGGCCACTATTGATGATAACTGAACTAGGTAGAGCACGACCACAAGGCAGTGAAACACAAATCTTAGTACCATCAACGACAGAATGAGCCGAGTGAGTACCCAAACCATTAGCAACACTTACAAGAAAGTCCGGCACAAGAAGGTCAGGTGGAAGATTTAAAATAGAAAACCAACACGGTATCTTTAAAGCAGTACTCATACTCGGTGAGAAGCCAGAAGAATAAGGTTGGTATAACACATAATCACTCCACATAGGATCAACACCTTGAGCCGCCAATTGATCAGCAACAGCAGCATCATCAAACATAACAAAAAAAAAAAACATTCCTAAGCATTTTCAAGGTGCGATAAGTGGGAAGACCAATCCTGCGAAGATGGCCTATCAACCAGTAACCAAGCTTCCTAATATCCAGATATGCGCCGGTATAATGACCCACCACACCAAATGACATCAAGTTACTGATACATCTCTTGTTCAAGTCATGATAAATCCGTACAACATTGTAGCCAAATGCCATTAAAGTATCTCTACGCACCTTTGTTTGATAGAAAACATCCACAGGAGGCAATTCAAAATCAAGTTGACTCTTCTTTGCCTGGAGCTCACTAAGCAAACTATCAATATCCTTCCTATTATTCTGAACCATTATATCAATAGCAACAGAGACTCGAGCAGAAGAAACTGCTGAAGGCATGTCTTTCTTAATCCACTCACCAAATCGCTCTCGTGTACTTCTATTGGCAATGGCAAATGCTCTCCAAGGTAAGGCAGGTGGAGAGGCTGAAGCTGGAGGAACAGGAGGAGTGGAAGCATTACCAGAAGATGCAATCTGACCCACAGTAGAAACAACAGATGCAGAAATATCAGAAACATGACCTCGTGGAGGCAAGTGAGGGAAATCATTTGTAGAGAATCTAGATTCCCCTCCTTCATACACAGGACCCTGAGGAAGAGCCAAAGGATTATTGTGCATCACTACAGACTCCCCTGGCACTGGCAATGAGGAAATTGAAGACTGCAGAGCCACTTTGGAAGAGGAAGCTCACATCGCCATAATGGCCGAAATTTAAAACAGCAAATCCGGCAGGTCTAATAGCAAAGAAGTACCTGATTCAGCACACCTCGAAAAGCCCTCGAAATAAGCTTCCCAACACACCAAAGATCATCAAATTTTGACACCCGAGAAGAAAGTTATGACCGATTATGTGCACGACGGTCCCTACATGGCGTTTAGGGCGCTAGCCGCCATTCATCATGGTGAACTTATCTCAAGCTCTCTATTGAATGGACTAGAGCAGCCTACAAATATAACTGACAATCACTTTAAGGCATGCCGAGCTAGTGCAGTTAAATTTGCCACTGCTGAGGCTTATAGATCAAGGTGGCAAGCTCAGATGAAATTCTGGGAAGCTGCAATATCGTACATGCAAAGGTTCTTCTCAAAGCAGAGGGGGCTGTTGTTGGTATGGGAGAAGTGTCCGTCCTTGGACCTGGAATATCACATGGCATCCAAATGGATGCTTCATCTGTAACAATTGAAGACCACCAAGTCTTTCTCAACATTCGTCTTCCATTGCCAAGTATGGGAGCAGAGTTTTTAACTGAGTGCCAAGGATCTTATGTTCGTTGGCCAGTTACAGATCTGTTATTGGTGCAGCCACCATCGAAGGAAATTCGTAGCATCTCAAGTATTTGTTAAAATAATGCAGTTCGAATTTAATTAAGTTGTAGCTTCATTATATAATTCTGTTGTAGGAATAAAAGCTAGGGAGCAGTGGCAGCAACTGCAGAGACAATAACTAATCAGGCCCCGACCTTTCATACTCATACTGCAGGTTGCTCTCAGCTTGGTACCTCCCCACTTGCCACAGGTATCTATCTGCTCCAATTCCTACTGCCATATACAATTTCTATATGTTTAGCTTGATTTTTAGTCCACAATTTCAGCAGATTTAGCTTGATTTTTACTCCAATATTGGTTGCAACATGATGATCTACCAAGGATCACTTATTTTTTATCTTTAAGTTTCCACTTATTCTTGATTCAAGTGGAGTGACTTGCTTTTATTTGTTCATTTCAATTACGAATTATAACAGGGTATGAATTCACATTCTTTGATTGGGGAATTGCGACACCAGCGTAACGGGGTATTATCATATAAATGAGGAAAAGGGGGATTGTGGCCAAATACCCCGATTCCAAAAATACATTTTATCCCCTATTCTCCGACAGAAAAGGGGAATTTTATAGGCATTTTTGCAGGATATTTTTTAGGCTATTGGAGCACCCTTTTTCCATTATGTACCAGACCTACTGCCTTTTCTCAAATTCTAGCCTATCCACGTGTAATTTCCATGTCATCAAAATCTGATGTGCCTTATTTTGCATCGTGAGATTTCTACTTTCGCAAATCTAAGGCTATCCACATGTAATCAAAATCTGATGTGCCTTATTTTGCACCGTGAGATTTCTACTTTTGAAATCTAGGGAAATTAGAAAATCTGCCAAAAATGGGCACGGAGATGGAAAGGTCACAGAGTAACTTATCTTGTTTTTTATATTTGCTTCCGCTGATGCTTTACTTTTTTGGCGGTTGCTTACAAATTTCTGATGGAGCTTCCCTCCGGCATCTCCATAGCCATGGCACCCAGAGTCCTTCTCTGGTTACAAAAATCTTCTTCTTTCTTCATAGATTCATTGCTGATCATATAAGGGGTCACTGAGACATCCCCAACTTGCCCGAATGCCATATCCTTGCATATAAAAAAACTCTGGATCCTCAAATTTCCGCCGATGAGTTCTTTTTGGTGATGGCAATGAAATAGGGCATTTGTGGCAAGATGTGGTAAGCGGCGTTTTGCTAAGGATCTCTGGGACGGTGTTATTTCTCTGGCTTTACTTACACCCTCGGAAATACTGTATAGAAAATCAATCTTCATAATGGCGGGTACAACTCTAAAGAGCAAAAATCTCTACCTTTGTTGAACAGAAACCCTAGCATTGTTGAATAACAACACTGGAAACATCTTCTTTGGTTGAAACCCTACTTGGTCTAAAATAGATCTTTCTTACTCGGCTATGCAGATAGTGGATCGAGTAGCAATCTTCATCGGCAAATAAACCACAGTAGAACCAAGGACTTGGCCTTGTTTTTGCAACAGTTCCATAGGTTCTGACAGTTCTTAGATGCAAAGATACAACCAACTAGCACCAGGATAGCCGCACCAAGAAGCAAATAAACATCTCAACTGCTTTGCCAAAGCGGTTAACAGTTTGGAGGCTCAAGTTGGTACTAAAACGAGAGCGGAGTGAGGTATAATTTCATGCTGCATTTAGGGTGCATCCCCATTACGCCCAAAATGGACCGGTAACTACAGGCACAGAAGTAGCATTCCCATTTGGCAACTGGAGTTGGATTTTGCTTATATGGCACAGACCTGAAACTCCAATTTAGGTGGATTTGAAAGCTTCTGAATACCCTAAATCAGAACTGGGTCTGTCCTGAGAATATTAGTGTGCAATGTTTTAAGCCCCTGAGTATTCGATCAAGCTCTTCCATTGGAAACGACCATTTGGGAGATATGGTATATGGAGGTGCATCTTCAGAGCTTTTACAACGCATTGGTGCAGAAGTGTATGTTAGTGCTTAATTTTGCGCTTTTAGCTTGTGATTTTTTTTCCTGCAGATGATACTATGTGGACACGCAATTTGAGTGATTGGAATAATCCTTAGGCTACTAGACTTCTACCTGATTTTTGGCAAAATGGAAAGTACCATGAAGCATCTGAACTAGCCAAAAATGCTAGGTCCTTATGCACAATTCTGAATGTTGGATATTTTCTTTGCTCTAAGTTTCTTAACCACAACTTCATTGCATTGGGCTTCAATTGAGCATTGGAAAAAAGCAAAAAAAAAGGTGTAGTATCCAAATAGGGCAGCGCATAGCTCTTTTAGATTTTAGCTGCAATCATTGATCACAGAGTATTGATTTTGCCATGCCTACCTAGATTCATGGTATATATCTACTATCCTTTTCTCTTTCTAGTCATTGCCATCTTGAGGTTGGTCACCTTAGTTGCTCCAAGCTAAGGGTTTTATATATGTGCAAGAGATTAGAGACATAGTTTTAATATCTTTAAGATTGTTAGCATTATGAGTTAGAATTCATATTTACGTGATTAAGTGATCAAAGCCTTTTATCTTTGCAGATAAGATCGACATTGAAAAACATCTCCAAGTAATTGAAACCTCGTATATTGTAGTTTATCATTCAAGTATGATTGGTGGTGCAGCTGTTGGTGTAGGCAATTGATATTTTGTTATCCAATTCTGACACATACTTACCAAGAATTTTGATCACATTTCAGAGTTTTCCCTCATAATCTATGGCTTATACTCATCATCCTTATTATATGATTCAAATTGACAATTTTATAGCTTACCATTTCTGCGTGTTTTCTTGATTGGCTTCCAAATATATTGTCAAAGGCGTTTTCGCAAGACTAGAAAAGATGGTAGAACACTTTGTAAGCTCTCTAATTTTGGGACCTCCATGCCTAATTTAAAATATATATGCCTACAAAAAGCAAGTGCACATGGATATACATGGCTCTATAGATGCAAGATCAGAACAAATGCTCAAAAAAGGTAGATGTCTATAGCTTTGGCTTGCTTTGCTGTGAAATTCTATGTGAAGAGAAACCATCAGAAGGATATGACAAGAAGACAAATCCTTTCTGGACAAGTTGCCTAAGTTTCCACTTGGAATTTTAATATACCCTTGCTTGTATGATGACGATACAGAATCCCCTAGCTTTCAAGCACTTCCTAAGGGAAGATATTTTTCAAATATTCCTACTGATAGTTTGTCTGCTATAAGATTACACATCTTGGGATGTTCAAAGAAAATCGCACTATCACTTGCGGTTTTTCCCCCAAACAACCCTTTAGGGCGGGGAGGGGGTTTTTTTTAACCCGGACAGTAATACGCTTGTTTCGCCTCCTGTTGGGTCCCATAGGCCAATTGGTCTCCGTGGACGATAAAAACTCTATTCCTATTCCATTCTATTCTTAACTTGTACATGTATACCTTCTGGAAGAATGAAGCATGCGCCAATATTAGAAGTGAGCTAACGAA
The DNA here is from genome assembly GCA_021234155.1 of Isoetes taiwanensis. Taxonomy (NCBI): domain Eukaryota; kingdom Viridiplantae; phylum Streptophyta; class Lycopodiopsida; order Isoetales; family Isoetaceae; genus Isoetes; species Isoetes taiwanensis. Next base: position 4,554,469 of record JAJEKV010000039.1, read on the forward strand.
GCCTCCATCTAACCATATTGTTTGAATTATTCATCCCATACTACTCCTTGCAGAATACTGTTCAAGAGATCTGGCTCTCAGGTATTGTTGTTGATGGTATAAATCTTGTATACTTTCTCCTTTGCTTGCCAATAAAATACTTATAAATTATAAAAGAAAATCCATGCCTAAGTGCAAACTTATTTTAGTTTCTCTTATTTGTATTATGTGGGACACTGTCGACGTGAAGTTCTTGCAAGTTGGACATACCAAGTCCTATGTACAAGTCATACTGCCTGGAAATCACAGTATGTTGGGTGAAGATGTCAATGTCAAAATTATGTCATGTAGAAGATGGTTTATGGAGGGTGGAACTTATGTCGTAGAAAAATGTTACAGAATGATATGCCTGAAAAAAAGTGTGAAGGAAGAAAGAATTGATGATTCTATCAACGACAAATCAGATAGATGCAAGTATTTCCAAAAGCTACAACAGATGTTCAAGTGATGTTCTTAAGCCACATAGGTTATGCACATTGAAGGGTTATTGAAAGCTGCAACAACTGTTCAAGTAACGTTCGTTGTCGTTCAAAAAAACTTGTAATATTGCATCGTGCAGCTGAGGTGAAACAAGTTGTCAAAATGGTGTGAATAGTATAGTTTGCTTTCTTGTATCAACAAGTATAGCTGCTCTTTTTCAAATGATTGGTACTTTGGAATGTGATATATGTTTAAACTTATGTTTTTACATTATTTTTCTATATTTGTGTTTAAAGTATTCAAGTTTTAATAAGTTTCTATAGATTCGACCAAAATATATCAATCTTAATTCTATATTTTCGCATTTACCATTCACATTCCTCCAACCCAATCCAGATGTCAATATCATTCATCATCTACATGCATAATGATATAGTCAGTTATTGCCCAACATTGTGTTTCTAGTTTGTGTATTAATGTTCATCATATAGAAGGCATTTATTGTCCAGCATTGCTTTGTATTGCATTTGCATTTCTGGTTTATATGATGTTGTATTAGGACACAATTCCTCCATCCAAACTTGTGCACGGATTTCTGCCGGATTTTGTGCAGAAGAAAGAAGAAAAGAAAATCTGAAGGATTTGGCTACAGATTCAAGAGGTTCAACAATGAATTTGGCTTTGGCTCCACGAATCGAAAGCCTAGCTCCAAGAGACGAAATCCTGATCTTGATTTTAAGAATATAAAATCTGGCTCCCTTCAGGATTTTACTGAGGTTGTGCCTTCAAGACTGGAGGATCTGGTGATGGAGTTCCCCCTCCTCCAATTGTTCAGGTTTTCGGAAGCTTTGGCTGATTGAAAGCTGCAAATCCGTCCAAATCCGAGAGCCCAAGTTAGCGCTACAACAACAACCACAGCAAAGAAATTTAAATCTTTTTTTCAGTCACAAGGAACAAATCCACAAAGCTGCAAGTTGTTGTTCATCTAAGAAAAAATTTGTGCATAGCTATGGCTTTGAGTGTTGACATAGTGCCCGCAACTCTGACAACTCTGACAAGTCTCAGCACAGACCAGTGGAAAAGCCGGCACGCACCAAATTGATTAAGGATAGCCCGCCATGTCCTATATCTTCCGATTTTGAATTCTTCCCATTTTTAATCTGGACTGCACAAGCCCTCTGTTGTTCTCTTGTCATAGAAGCTTGGGTGCAGAAGCTCGACCCTCTGCCATTTCTGCTTGTTCTTTTATTTTTTTGCTTGTTTTTTGCTTTTGCCAAACGTCATTTTATTTTTAGTGACTTTCATTTACATATTATCAATGGTTTTGCTTTGACAATAGTATTATTTTTTATTAAAACTTTTTTTCCCAACCAAAATTTATGTAAAAAACATTTGCAAACGGTAATTGCTCCACTAACAATAAGAAGATTTGAGGAATTAAAGAATGTCGAAACTTTGTTTCTAAACTGTTTCTACAGATAATTTGAGCTCTCCTGAATCCAGACTCTAAACACTGTTGTCAATTGCCAGATCCTAGTTCCTTTTTTTCACCAGTGTCTTTCTAGATTTTCACTCAAAAAGAGCTCCTCAACCAAACTGCTGCTCAGTTCACCCCTCAACAACGTCGCATTGTTGTCCGCGATTCTTACTATGGAGATTATGATATTGAAAGTGGTCACCCACGCTCCTGTACTCATTCAGCCCATCCATCCCTCAGACCACTTCACGTCCAGGGTCACCCACGCATTGTCGCAATTGCTCTCATCCACATTCGCCTCATCAAACTCTGCCATACTTTTAGACTCCAGAAAGACTCATGTCCACATTCCTCCCATGCCGACTCCTGTACCCTCCCAACCCCCTTCACCACAACACGACATGGCCTATTCTCAGGTCTCTTTCGGCCCCACCTATGTCAATGAATTTCTATCGTCACCGACTTTTCAACCACCTGTTAATGTCTACAATATTGGTGATGACCTCACGCTTGATCAAGAGGGATGCCCTGTTCTACCAATCTCAGACAGTAAGACTGCCACTACTGTGGCACCTCCAGGGTTTTCAACGATGCCTTCTACTGCAATCACGGGAGGTCCACTTCTCATGCTACCTGGCAACTCAGGTCCCCATGCCACCCCCTCAGTATATTTCTTCTTCTATTATCTCTTCTGTTTTTTCTTCCGACTTAAATCTGAAACTCCAGTTACCGATATTTGGCAACAGAAAATGCAAACCCATCGTGGATCAAAGTGCACAAGCCCACGTAGGAGTTTGAAATACTTACAGTTCTTAATGGCTATTCGCAACCTCAAGTCAAGTTTCACATTTTCTCCATTACGCTGCGTGACGCCCCTCACCAATGGCTCATAACAAACAAAAGCCATTGGAAGCAAAGTTGGACTTACATGAAAGCCGCTTTCCTCGCTCACTATGGATCTCTTGATGGTGATCAACAACTGCTGAAATAATTGAACGAACTTCAACAACTTGCCACAAAATCTGCTCGAGATTTTGTCGACCGTCTATTGATTCTTATCGGTAAACTTAAAGAATATCTCACGCAAAGTCAAATCTTAGTCTAGTTTCTCCAGGGCCTTCCTCCAGTCAATAAACTCATGACTGAATACTTGTGCCCTAAATTCTTAACCCAGGCCATTGAGTTAGTCAATCATTCTATCAATGTATCTTCTCGAAGAGTTTCCCTCACGGGCCTCCCCTTCATTCCTGCCACGACTGTCACTCACAACTCAGTGACTCATCAGCCCCAACATCGCAGTCAAATTTGGTGTCATCTTTGTAACTATCAGGGCCATCTGACTAACGAATGTAATTCCATTAATGGACCTCCTCATTGCAAAAGGTGCAATATGTGCGATCACACTATGGAAGAATGCACGCATGCTAATTCCGCGCATTTTCGCTAGAAAATGGTCTTACAGATATAAACTGCACTACCGCAAATGCCGTAATAGCGTGGTCAGTCTTCACAACAACCTTTTGACCCTGCAAAAGCTTAATGCTATCACTGTCGAGAATGGGGCCATATCACTAGAATGTGCCGTTAGCTTCTACAAGTTCAAGTTCAGTTACCAGGTAACAACCAAACAGCTTCTGTCTGCCTCACTACCCCCAGCTCATACCCCAGGACACACGGCCGTCTTATGTTAGTTAACACTATTCCAGTAGATTTGGCTCCCAAATCTGTTCATTTGCGCCCGATCTTGACCATCTCAGCCATATGTCATGCCCATAGTTCGACAAAGTACTCTTCGCCTTATACAAGCTACGAAAGGACAAATACTAGCCAGTGTTCACACTACTACCCTTGCTCAGGTAAAAGAAGCTGAACCTTGTGCATCCACGCCTCCTCCATGCCCTCGTACATACCTGAATATTGCTGCTGAAGTTGAACTCCTGAAAGAGGTTGCCACCTCCTTACCCAAGGAGCCAGTCTCTGGAGAAAACACCAGTATTCCAACCAGTATCCCCCTCAGTCTGTCAACTATTCTCAAACTTTGTCCTGCTCTTCGGGAATAATTGCCATTGCCTACTATTCTCATAGAAGCCTTGGCCATTTTGACACCCATGGTGCACGCCACGGTGGGTGCTCAGCAAGTCAATCATGTCCAAATAGATGGAGACAGCGCGATCAATCTCATCACGGACAAATTACGCTAGCAATTAGGCATTAAGCAATTGTATCGTGCGTCCTATGATATCAAACTTCCTAATGGCCATATCACATGCGCACAAGGCATTGTGCCTCAACTCACTATCAACATTGGAGATCTCAAGTTCCCACTGAAATATGGTGCCTGGCGAGTAGGTGAAGATCCGGGCCATTATGAGATGCTCGTTGGCAGACCTTTTCTTTGCCAAGCTAAGAGTATCCACTACTTGGCTACAGATCAACTCGTTCACCAATGGACACTTAAAAAAGCAACCATGGACCTTGCGGGTCAACTTAACACCTATCAAGTTCAAGCTCCTGCTACTGAACTTCCTCTGTCGCCTTATCCTGACTATGCCGATCCGTGGAGTGACATGACTTTGGATCAGGATCATGCGATAGCCACTCTGCTTGATCCTTACTTGGCGCCATGTCATCAAGTTAACCTGGTGCCTTCTCTTGACGCAACAAATGAAGTGGATTCTCCTCTTGATATCACCACGCTCATGCCAAAATCTCTGGGCGATTCAAAAGAGTTGGGCCAAAATCAACCTATTCGACTTGCTGCGTATCTTTTCCCTTATTTATGCGAAAACGCTGTGAAACTTTTTAAGAAGTTCAAGCATATCTTTGCATGGAGCTACAAAGATCTATGTGGTATCAAGAAAGAATTAGAAGCGCTCACCATTCCCACCAAACCCGACTCCCGCTCCATCTAGCAACGACAGTACAGGCTCAACCCCAACTATCGTGACCGAGTAGACTTCTTAATGTCAGTCTCATTTATGAAGTCAAACATTCTGAGTAGGTGAGCTCCATAGTCATTGCTCTTAAGCACAATGGTAAGATCTATGTTTGCGTGGATTACTGAAAATTAAATCAGGCTACGAAGCAGGATCATTTTCCATTGCCTTTCATGGATCAAGACAACACCACGGGACGTATTGTACGCTGGGTTCTCATTCTCCAAGAGTTTGCTTCTTTTGAGATCATTCACAAGCCAGGAAAGTCTCATACCGTTTTAGGCTATCTCTCCCATCTTCACACGGATGATCCATCCTCAGGTGTTTCTGACACCTTTCCAGATGCTCAACTATTTCTGCTTATGGACACACCTCACTGGTTCCTTGATTATCAGCAGTTTTTGTTGACAGGAGCACTCCTGCCAACGGACCCCATGCTCTCTCCAGAGTGCCAGCGTCTCTATTAACAGTTTCTTCATGAAGCTCGTGACTAACCATGGTCGCTGGCCACTTATACAGATAGCAAGTTCATGAAAAGTAAAAATTAAAAGAACATTAGCAAGTTCATGACTAACATATAAAACATTAAATATAGCACAAATTTCATAACACACCAAAACAATTATTTGCAAAATAAAATCTTTTCGATACAAAATGCGACCAATAAAGAGAGGCCACCATAACATCATCTCCCAAAGTAAGGAATGAAAGAGGCCTGAAAAATAAACTGCCAGCCTACCTGTCTTAGTTTGAATATCTTCATAAAAACTTCGCACTACAATGATCTTTCTTATATAGTTTGCAATGCTGCCTTTTGAATTATTGTGATTGTGATAAGACAAACTTAAAATATAGTGAACTACTATTCTAGTGAAGTACTTGCCTCCGTTAAGTATTCTGAACCAACCAGTGAAAATAGAACTTGTAAGTGCAAAGCTTAAGATATTAATAAGATTTGAATATGCTGCAATACTATACTTTACACTTGGAAACCTTTTATCTTTCATCTTAATAAGAGTCTAAACGCCTAGCATTTCACACCTTACACTAGCATTATTGCATCTTCATAACAGGGGAAATCTAGAATGCTATGGATGCTAGTAACCTTCCTATTAATTATAATAATTATTTCAAAAGAAGGTACATATCTCGAAACTAGCATTCCAGCAAAATCAAAAGAAAGCAAAGCAACATAGCCCGAGGCAACTATGCAATAATAGTTTCTTTAGCATGGAAATGGTAGTATCAGGCGCATATTTGTAAGGTCCAATATCAGTGTGATCTGTTAAATGAAACCTGGTTTTGCCCTGCCATTGCACTTCTTTGACCTGATTGTATTGTGCAGAACAATACAACAACAACAACAAAAAATCAAGAAGAAAAATCTTACTACAATTGAACGGAATGTCGTTGTTGTCAAGATCGTCAAAAAATGCTTCAGCAGGGCTTCTAGAGACAGGCTGCTGAGACTCGCAGAAAAGGGGTGTGACTTCTTATTAAGATGTAGAAATAAATGCGTCCACAAATAGCAACCTCTGAATTTCGCAGGCATTGTCTTGTGACCATAGCCAGAGGCGTCGATGGAGAGAAGAGTTGCATCGTAGCTCTGGCAACAAGCTCTTGGGTAGCAAAGCTTCCAACCACACTACCTGCAAGCTCTCATCTAAACAATGCTCATTTGCATGTGCATTGCCAAGCCCTACAAGAAAAAATAGAATCGAACAAGAAAGAAAACCCTAAAATATTATTCTTCGATGCTTGCAATGTCTTGATAATTTATGATATGGTGAGAATTCGTAGGCCTAACCATCGGAAATTGAAAAAAAAGGAAGTCATGCGAGCGTGTGCACACTTTAGATATATGCATTAGCACATGAACTCGAATGCACCACAAAACCGTAGCAAAATCATGTTGAAAAGCATACAAAATCATGTAGCGTGGGATCTTGGCTGTCTGGGCACCTTCACAAGCTAGGGCTCCCTGCTTATCAATCTATCAAGCTTGTGGCAAAAGATCAACGTTGCTTTCTTTTGATGTTTGAATCTCCAGAACCGGCTGCTCAACTCATAGAACGAGGTGTTGATCCTCTCTGGAAACACTTCTTGCTCTATCAACAGTATGTTCCTGGATCCTTTCCAGCTAAGCCAGATGCCTTACGTGCCCCCTTCTGGTTTGCTATCGAAGATTTTCCTCCAGAGTTACAGGATTCCAAGTTCATTTCTGCCATTGCTAATGAGATTGGACTCCATTTGCAACACTCCATAACCAACGGCATCACCAAGGTTTGCGTGGCAAGGCCCATTCATCGTGATTTGCCTCAAACAATTGTTGTCCAAAGCGGGCCCATGTTCTTTCCATTTAAGCTGTCCTTGTTGAATGGTCCTGAGCTAGCTCTCATGTTTCCCGAAGCCCCTCTCTTTGCTCAATATTAGGGTTCACCAACATGATTCTCCATCTGCTCCTCCGGCACTCCATGCTCCTAGATCAGCTCCCAACTCAGTGGATATCTCTCAAGTCCCTGTGCCTGTGATTGCCCCCCCTGCTCTTCCAGTTGCAGCTCCTCCACCTCAGTCTCTGGATCACCAAATGTTGAGACTGGCTGATATCCAGAAATCGCAAGAGCAAATTGAAGAGGCTCGTAGGCAGTATATGGACATTGATCGGCGTGGCATCCACCCACACCTAAACATCCACCGGCTCTTCGTCAACCACGAAAGTCTGCTAAGGGATCTAATTCCTCTGCGTCCCACCCAGCCCTCAGTTCCTGCTTCAGGTGGCACTGCCCCTCCCATTGCATCCCATGGTGGTCGCTTTGATCCACTTCAGTGGGCTGATTTGGTTGATGAGGTTGCTGCCATGCCAGGTGCCCAGGAAACTAGCATTGTGCCATGGACCCAGTTATAAAGAATCAAGAGCAAAAAAATAATTGTAAGACTCTTAGAAAAAGTGGTGGCCAAAGAATTTGCGTTAGATGAAATGGATAAAGAGACCAAGACATGAGTAACCTAGGCATGTTCTACTCTTCTGCAGTCAAAGAGATATTGTCACCTACCAGTCTGAGCTCATGAAACAACTTAGCTTAGAAGAATGGGACAAGTGCAAGACTCTTTACCCTGCTAGTACTATGGACAACGTCATCAGAGAACATGCTGTCAACTTCAACGGATGGGTAGGATTTTCTAGTTGTAAAATTAACTTCTATTCTTTGCTGATTACTTTCGTACAGAATAAGAAGAAGGGATTACCAGCAGGCTCCTTAAACCTTGTTCGGAGGGCTAAGGAAGAAAAAAACAGACCTAAGGCCATCGAGCAGGGCAAGGAAATCACTTGTTGCAATGATGAGGACGAGCATAAAAAATTCACAATGTTTGGATAAGACTGCTTGCACAAGGTTGTGCGTGGTGACTGCACTAAGCTATAAATAGTTGTCCCCAAACTGAATTATGTGACGCTCCCAGAATCCATACAATGCTCCCATCGTATAGACACGGGACTTCCCCTCCCATGGCGACTAAATCACCATGGCAAGGCCCTCTGTCGTACTCGGACTACTTGGGATGGCCAAGTATCCGGGCGAGGATCACGGAGTGTCATTCGCCCCACGTCGAGGAATCCTATACAGTGGAAGCATACATATATGTTAGCATACAATCATAATGCAAAATAATATACCACCACAAAGGGTGGCCCATCCTCATCATCATGGCAAAGATAATACATTCATAACAACATGAAATAACACAATAACAGGCCACTACCCCGGGCTCAGACTCCAAGGGATCAACTGACGGCCAGGGTCTCAAGATATCAATAGACGGAAGTATAACATGGCGTTGGCTGGCATAAGACAATGGCTAGGGTTGTCCACTCCATCCGCCCCTCCTGTGCACACTTTGCAGATAGGCTGAATCATGCTATGACGTGCTTGTAGCCCTCTGGAGACACAATCCCAAGGAATCACCCCTTGGGACTACTCCGGGTTACATCTCCCCGGTCCGACGAGGCAGGTCAGAGAGGCGTCTCCTCCCCGAGTATGACGGATCCCTGGGTGTGCTAGAGAACACGTGCCCCTCAGTGACCCCCGCATCCGTACCCGACTTACTCTCCTAAATCTAAAGGTCAGCTCACCAACCCGTTCGAGCCCAGGACGACCATCTATGACTCACGTCCTCCGGCCTAGAGAGTGTCAGACCCATACCCGGCCCTCACACAGTGACCGACTATAGGCCTAGCCCACTATAGAAGTCCTGTAGCCACGCTAGGCAGGACCCCACCCCCGATTCACCTTCATACTCGTTGTCTGGTGCTGAACCACATCATAGCATCCACAGCCAGGTAGGCTCTTGTGCACAGGCCGCAATTATTGGGTATTAAGGGATCTAGCTAGAGACATCTCTAATTCCTAGGAAGCTTTTAGGTCTCTACCCTGCCCTTAATTCCCAATACACGGAAGAAGCAGAAAGAACTAATGTAATTACCATTCATGTATTCAGAACAATTCATAAAGATAATTTAACCATTCCATCTACTCAAAGCAGTGTCAGCAGGAAAGAAATCTATCTACTGACTAACCAGTGTCCTGGCTGGAACCATGGTCACGGTAGGCATCCATCTCTCGAAACTGGTAGGTAGGTGTTGGCAAAACAAGCTTAGGCTGCTGGCGGCTGCTCCTCCTTAGTTCCAATTCGAATTTGGGAGAGAAAAAGGGGTAGGACCCCTATTCCTAGGCCCAAAATATTAAGTCCCTGCTGGCCAATCGATTTGGACCAGGTGGCACCCCCCTATTGGTGATAATTAGTTAATTAGACCATAATGACTTAATTAGGTTAATTAGGCCATTATAATTCATAATTATCCCCTTTGGCTTTATTAACATAGCTAATAAAAACCATTGTGGGCAACCCTCACTTGGGCCATTAAGCCCATAGTATCCTGGTGACGTGTCATGGTATGCATACGTATACCGTATAGAAATGTCAATAAAACAGTAAAAAGTTATCTTGAGAACACACTTTAAAGACAATTCAAGTTCAAAACACAAGTTGGCCTACAACGTGAGGCCTTTAGTCTTCTGCAGCTTATCAGTACGCTCTACTGGCCTGCAGAAGTGCACGCATTAGTGCTAATAAGTTAAGTAGTGTGGTTAAAGGGACCACCCCCCTTAAATAAATAAAAATATGAATGCAAAGGTCCTATCATGTCTAGGGCTTGCATGCCGCCTCGGCATAAGGAATGGCAATATTCCCATAATGGCCATAGACGAATGCGTCCTATCAGGAATGCCTATGTGCCCGTTTCCCCAACTAAGATGCATGTAACCCAACCCCTACAATGATCCCTCTGGATCTCGCTCATATGACCCCTGTCACACTAAGAGACACTGTGCTTACCATTCGGGTTGGCGAGGATTGCATCTTGAATGGTACGGCCCTGGCACTCCTTCATAAAGTCTGGGTAAGTCTTATCCAAATCCGCTTTAAGAACCCATGTTGCGTCCTCTGTGGGTAAGTGTTTCCACTTGACCAAGTATTGCAAAATTTGAGTTCGACGGGTTTGGTTCTATGCACGATCAAGGAGAGCTTCTGGAACAATCTCCAACTGATCCTCAGTCATCTCCAGAAGTGTTGATCTATCAAGTACCTCTTCTGGATCCGGATGATGCTTCTTGAGAAGACTTACATGGAAAACTTTATGGATCTTTAGATGTGCAGGCAAATCCAACCGGTAGGCCTGAGGGCCTATCCTCTCGATTATTCGAAATGGTCCTGCCCATCTAGGTGCAAGCTTCTTACAGTTGCCAATTTTAAGCTTGGCTTGCTTCACCTTGATCTTTAGCCATATTGACTCATCAACTTGAAACTCTCGAGGAGTGCGGTGGCGATCTGCTAGACTCTTCTGTCGAGCTCTTGCAGCTAACAAATATGCAAACCTCTTCAACGAGGCTTTGCATGTCTGCAAGCAATTGCTGGGAAACCTCCACCTTAGAGATTGGATTATGCCACGTGTCTGGTGTAAGGCATTGATAGCCATAATTAATCATGAAAGGAGACATCCTTGAGGACTCCTGTTTAGTACTATTGTAGGCAAACTCGACCAAATAAATGTAGTCTGCCCATTGAGATTGTTTGTTCCAAACATAGTTACGCCGCATATCTTCAATAATGCAATTGGTACGCTCGGTTTGACCATCTGTCTGCGGGTGATACGCTGTGCTCATGGCAAGCTTAGTCTGAATAGTGCTGAAGAAATCCTTTCAGAACGCACTAACAAACTTAGGATCTCAATCCGATCTCAAACTTAGGGGCATCCCATGCAGATCTCAAACTTAGGGGCAATCCGATCTCAAACTTAGGGGCATCCCATGCAGATGGAACACTTCCTTGGTGAAGAGCAAGGCGGTATCCAATGCAGTATCTATGGTACGACATGGCAAGAAATGTGCCATTTTAGAGAGTTTGTCGACCACTACCATTAAGGCATCAAAGCCTCTCAAGGTACGCGGAAGCCCCACGATAAAATCCATGGTAATAACTTCCCACTTGGCATTGGGTACGTCGAGGGGCTACAATTCACCTGGAATACGCAACTGCTCTGCCTTTGTTTGCTGACAAGTCTGGCACTGCTTAATGTACCTGGCAATATGCTTCTTCATGCCTGCCCAAAAATAGCTGGAGCGGATTTTGAAATAGGTCTTCATAAACCCCGCATGCCCTGCTATGGGACTGTTATGTGTATCATGGAGAATGAGCTTACGAATTCCAGATGTCTCGGAAACACATAATTTGTCCTTGTAATAAAGGAGTTGAGCTTCCTTCTTGTAATGGCGGAAAGTCTCCCTCTCCTTATCGGTTCTGGCTTCCTTAGATACACTTTGCCATAACTCTTGGAATTCTGGATCTGTAGGAAGGGTCTGCTGAATTTGTTTCCCAAACTCACTGGAGAGTGTGGAAATAGCATTACAATGCGTGCGAGTGACGAACGGATGCCTAAAAAGGGCGTCAACAACAACATTATGCTTGCCTGATTTATAAATGACGTCAAAGTCATATTCCTCCAGGAATTCCATCCACCTTCTTTGCCTCAAATTAAGATGGGATTGCGTAAAAATGTATTGGAGGCTTTGATGATCCGTGTCCAACTGGAATCGCCTTCCAAGTAAATAATGCCCCCAAATACGCAAGGCACGCACAATGGCGAGTAGCTCTTGGTCATGCGTGGGGTATCGCTGTTCATCATCGTTCATAAGCGATAACCCAACCTTCCTGCATTAAGACGCCCCCCGTAGCAATTTTACTGGCATCTGTTGCAACCCACTTGTCCTTTTGAGGATCTGGCATTGTAAGCACAGGAGCTGTGGTCAAAGCATCCTTTAGGGCTTGAAAGACGGTCTGTACCTTGTCTTTCCAATGAGCCATCCAATCTCTCACCTTTTCATGCTTGGTGAGATTAGTCAAAGGTGCAGCGAGCTTGGCAAAGCCCTTGACAAATTTACGGTAATATCCGGCCAAGCCTAGAAAACTGCGAACCTCAGACACGTTGGTTGGAATGGGCCATTCTTTGACTGCTTCAATCTTAGCTGGGTCGGTGGCTATTCCGTCTGCGGATATGATATGGCCCAGGTAATCCACCTTGGTGGTGGCAAAACGACACTTAGAGAATTTGCCATACAATTGATGACGTCTCAGTTTCTGTAATGCCAATCGAATATGCCGTTCATGATCTTCCAATGTCTTACTGTATATGAGGATATCATCAAAGAATATAATGACAAAGTCGTCAAGGTATTCGTGGAAGACATCATTCATGAGCCGCATGAAAGTAGCCGGAGCATTAGTGAGGCCAAATGGCATGACTGTAAATTCGTAATGGCCATATCGAGTCCGAAAGGCGGACTTATGGATGCCATCCTCTTTGATTCTTATTTGGTGATATCCGGAGCGAAGATCAATCTTCGTGAAATACCTAGCCCCTTGCAACTGATCCATAAGATCATCGGCCCGCGCTAAAGCATACCGATTCTTAATAGCGCGCTTATTTAATTGCCGGTAATCAATGCACACCCTCATGGTGCCATCTTTCTTCTTAACAAAGAGTATTGGGGCTCCAAATGGTGAAACACTAGGCCTGATGAAGCCTAACTTGAGGAGTTCCTGTAACTCCTTCTTAAGCTCGATTAACTCAGGAAGACTCATCCGATATAGGGCCTTACTGGTAGGCTTGGTGCTTGGTGCCTGGTTCCAAGGTAATTTCACATTCTACCCCTCTGAAAGGTGGTAGCCGATGGATTTCATCAGGAAAAAGATCATGGTATTCCCGAAGAATCATGGCTATTGCTGGAGGCAAGGCATCAAGGACTTCATCATGTTTGGACTTAGCTTCCATGGAAGCAAGTCGGATCATGCCCGTGATCTGTGACTTCCTGAGAGCCCTATGCAATTGGCGTAAGAAAATACATTGCATAATAGGGTTAACCGGCTTACCTGCTATAGTAACTCGGGCTCCATTGGCCGCGTTGAAGGTGACTTCGCGTTTTTCACAGTCAATGTTGGCCTTGGCGGCAGCCAAAAATTCCATAACCACTATAAGATCATAGCGGCCAATATCCATTATCTCGGCCCCTAGAGCAACAGGTGCTCCTGGCAGTTGAATATTCAAATTGATTCGATGACCACGGGTGTGGCGTATGGCACCACTTGCCAGGGTAACTGGACGCGACTTAGACTTCAAAGGGGTAATCTGTAAGGCTTCTGCCATTCTAGGAGATGCAAAGTTATGAGTACTACCCGTATCCATAAGAATGACAAAAGGTTTACAATCTACTTGGCCAACCGTAGAAATGACAGAGAGCTGGTGGTTGTCTTGACCGGTTTCAATAGCAGCGTATATGTGAGACTCACCTATGATATAGTCAGGCGCGTTATCCTCGGCGGTAGCATCCGGGTCCTCCCAATCCATGTCCGCTAGGGCAGCTTGGACTGTCTGTGTGATGAAAGGGCATTCCAGCATACGGTGGCCCGGGCGGAAACACCGATAACAGGCCTTCTCCCTACGTAACTGTTCACGTTGATCCCTAGGGATAGCTTGGAGAATATCCCTGAAGGCCCCTGCAATGTTGGTAGACTTCTCTGGCACAGTGAAGAAAACCTTCTTATCAGCCTTCTGATATCCGGTAGAGGCAGGAGGCCCTGGACTAGGCGAGCGCCCTCTGTAAGGTATATACCCCTTGTTCTGAGTGAACGAAGAGGGCCGTGGCGACCATGCCGACCGACCCCGTAAGATTAGTGGTCGCAACTTTGCCAATATCCTTATCAGTCATTCCATATGACTTTCCAAATTCCTGCATTTCATCCAACCATGACTCGGCATCCATCCCATTCCTGGTTTTGCCTGAGAATTGTGCGAGCTTCCGATTCTTCCAGATGCTAGTGATGGCGGAGTCTACTGTTTTCTGGTAATCCTTCTTGCTGCCCTTGGCATGGTCGGCCTCATCCTCAGAGGAGTCATAAGAGTCAGAAGACTCCGAGGCAGCATCTGAAGACGAACTAGGGCGTGTCCTCGTAGATCGACTTGCCGTAGCGGCCGCAGGTGCAGGTGCAGGTGGCGGCGGCGGGTTCAGTGGAGCAGGAATCTCTGGTCCATATTCCTGTGGCGGATTCTGCTGCAATACGTATGCTTGGAGCTCAGTAAGCTGACGTTTCATAATGGTGAGCTCCTGTTCCGGGGTAAGACGGCCCGGTTGAACGGGTGTCGCCCAAGGGGAGGGCATGCACCGTCTAGATAGAGCAAATCAAAGATAAGCATACTCATTGCATTTGCTATAACAACAAGATTACAAAAAGGAAACAGATTTGTCATTAAGATAAAACCCACGGTTACAAGCATGTTGGCTATACAAACAGAAAAAAAAAGACAAGGTTACATGTAGACAAGAAAGGTTCTGAAACAACAAGCTTAGGGCTGCGTGAAGGGGTATAGGATGGAATATCGAATACTTTTCCTCGCGGCTCGAACCACTTTGTACCTAGCCCAAGCCTGAATTATAACATACTGATAATCCAAGATAGGGCTAAAGATCAACAAGTTAAAGAGGTCTCGAAGTGCATAAAATATCTGCCAGAGGTGATCATTCGCATCAGCAAAGGCTTCATGTTTAGTCATATCCCAATAGTTCCAAGTGCGATGGAGCGTCTGCTGCAAATGCTCGAAAGCGTGATCACGAAGGATATTAACAATCTCAAAACCCTTGATGGGGTCGTATGGCTCTCCTTCATCCTATGGTTCCTCTTCTTCATAAATGTCATCGTCATCTTCATACTCTCCATCATCTTCCTCATAGTCTTGTTCTGGCGGTGGCTCGCCCTCTTGTTGCAGTTCTTCAGGCAATTCTTGTTTGTCTTCTTCCACTTCTTCGTCTGTAAGAAGGCAAGAATGGGTATACAACAAATGAATTATTCCTTATACTTCAAACTCTAGAAGAGAAAGACAAGTATTGTAGGAAAAAAACAATTTGCTTGTATTCAAAAGTGCATGAAAAATCAACGCAAAATTACATATGTTTGAGTAGCCAAAGGCTATACTCCACAATACATAATATAAATGGCTAGGAGCTAGGCCCCGCATCCTGATCCATTGGGGCAGGAGGAGGTGGTGGCGGTCGATGACGCAACAGGGTAACCCCTGGATCTACAGTGGCAGCCGCAATGGAAGCAACCTCTGGAGGATAGGCGGCAGCTAATGGGGCCACTGTGAGGAGCTTCATGCTCATCCAGGGTGCGATATCCTGATCCAATGTGGTGAGAGCGAAGTCCCGCCACACCAGCACATAAGTAAGGGTGCGATATGAGAGCTTCTTGTGCCCTGCCAATGTGGACAAAGCACGGAGATTCCACCATGATGCCTCGGCTTCTGGGGCCAGGTCTCGGGCCACAAAAAGGACCTGCCCTTGCCGGAAAGCTGATAGGAAGAAGCGGGTAAGGTGGTTCCCCAACGCTTTTCCCTGCGGGGTTACCGAGGTGGCGACCTCCTTATCTAGGTCCATAGGGACCTCTTCCTCCTTGAGTTCCTCCTGCTCTTCTTTAAGACGAGCAGGGTTATGGTAAAGATCTTCCCCTTCCTCTTCTGAATTGGAAGGGACTTCAACCATATTAATATTTTGGACGTGAGGTCCCATAGCCATAAAGGCATCCGGAGGAGGCTGAGTTGGTGGATATTGTAGCATCAAATCCCTAAGCCGCAGAAGAGTGTCGACCGGCTCTATGGTCTCCTGACGAAATTGGAGTAGATGTTGTACCTCCGGTGGAAGATCGATAGAAGTGAAGTCAATAAAGTCATCCATACAGTACTTGGCCAACTCATAGAGCACGTGGTCTTTGCGTCGGCGCTTGAACCCGGCCACTACGTGATATGTCCAGATGATATCATCCAAGAGAAGAAACTCTTGACCTTGGTGATAAACAACTGGAAGGGCGTTCAGCCGGACAAGCGTGCTCCTTGCCCCCGACGTGGCAGCATCTCCTCGGCCAGCTGCTTCCATCATACAAAATCATCCATGCCTATGTGCTCATCCTCTTCCCCATCAGAAGATTCGGAAAGCTTGCCTTTCTCTGCTGGCAAGGTATCATCCTCAACGTACTGATCCATGAGGATGGCTAAAGCAAAGGCGACCTCAAGATACTGCCGGTCCTCATGCATGACTACGAGCGGGTGGTTAACCCACCTAAGCTTGCCCTTAAGACGTCATAAGCGTGAGTGTCTCCACCGAGCATCTCCCTCACCACCACTCGCTCAATGTAAAGCTGAGGGGGTTCACCCAAGGGAATGCAAAGAGGAAGCATCTCCTCGGTGTAAAACTCCAAAAATCCTGCATAGTCTGGGTGGCTTTGCATGTTGGCGATGAGGTCGATGCGCTGGCGTAGCAAGGGCTGTAAGATATCAAAGGGAACCGGAGGGTCCCAGTGCTCTCCATCCTGCCATGCAAGCAGGTTGGTGGCGGCCATTGGTGCTGGAAGACAGGAGGGAGGAGGATAAACAAATGCTGAAGAGTGAAAATGAAACCCTAAAACCTTTTAAGTACCCTTTTTGTTTTATGCTGACGTCAGCATTGACAAATTTTTTTTTTTTTTTTTTAACATATTAGAATTTGTTTATTTAATCGTAGATAGCTGTGCTATAACAAGGACACAGT
The DNA here is from genome assembly GCA_021234155.1 of Isoetes taiwanensis. NCBI lineage: Eukaryota > Viridiplantae > Streptophyta > Lycopodiopsida > Isoetales > Isoetaceae > Isoetes > Isoetes taiwanensis. The sequence continues at coordinate 4,571,526 of JAJEKV010000039.1, forward strand.
GGAAAAAAAACTAGGATTTCTATTGAAATGTACAAAAATGATTACAATGCTAATGCCCGAGGCCAGCTATGGATGCTCTCCCCGAATTCTCCGGGCAAGGGCTAGATCCTTGGTCATTATGGTGACTCTCTTTGCGTGGATAGCGCAAAGATTTGTGTCACTAAAGAGAGCTATCAGGTAGGCTTCAGCAGCCTCCTGAAGTGCCAAAATTGCAAAAGTCTGGAAGCGGAGGTCAGTCTTGAATTCCTGTGCTATCTCTCGAACCAACCTCTGGAAAGGCAGCTTCCTTATTAGGAGCTCCGTGGTCTTCTGATACTTACGGATCTTTCGTAAGGCCACGGTGCCTGGTCTGAAGCGATGAGGCTTCCTCGAGGTAGCAGGCTTTGAAGTCGGCCCCTTCTTCTGTGGTACCGTCTTGCCTGCAGTGATGGGATGGGACCGTGAAGCATCCACCCGCTCTTGCCTCCGGCTGGAGCTTGTGTTTTTCCCGATGTTTCTGACAACCTTTAACTTCTCTTTGTATTGGCTGCCGGACTTGTGTGCTGTGGATTTCCTGCGCCTCTTGATGGGCGGCTGGTCCACTTGATCAGGCCCACGCTAGGTCTCTTGCTCCCTGTTGGCCTGCTGTTGGTGTTGCTCTTGCCGAGCCTTTTCTTGTTGCTCCTTTTGCTGTTGCTCCTGTTGAGCCTTCTCTGCCTGCTCTCGAGCCTCACGGGCTCGTGCCATATCGGCTTCCATCTGAGCAAACCGCCGGGCCACGACCCTTCGGATTAGCTCAGCATGGTAGCGGTCGGGCCGGAGGTTCATATCAATATGGACTATTGTCAGGTAGTCCAGACTGATATCGGGGATCTCAGTCCACATAAAATGTTGGGAAGCCTCATGCCACTGGTATGGGGGCAGCTCAAAAGCTTCGCAATTAATAATGGCCCACCCATCCCCCAGGTATCTGTACTCATGATCCCGGGCTTCGGTGTCTGCCCGCTCTACCTCCCGAAGGTCATCTTCTCGGGCCAAACTCCGGATACGGGCGACCTCGCTTCGAATGGCCTCCTCCTCAGAATGTTCCTCGCACTCAGGAGGGTAAAACTTGATCAACATCATCACCTGGTCAGGTTGCTCGACCATGGTATACGGCAGCTGTTGGAGATTAAGCTTGATCAAGAACTGCTCAGAGAAATGAAATATAGGATAGGGTATCCTAATATCATTGCTGAAACGCTGCACCAACTCATTAAGAAGGATGTCGACCATGTCACTATCGGTGGCCATATGCTGCCCGATCAGTGCATAAATTTGGGATATAGTGAGGCGGGAAGGGTCCAAGGTGCTCTTGATGTTGGCCATGGTTGAGGCGCTGGCGGTTATGGAGGCAGAAGATAAGGCGCTAGGGCTGGAGGAGGCCGTAGACGCAAACAAGGAGCTCAAATCCGGTGGCTATGGCGGACGGCCAGTTAGGCGGGCGGAGGCGCACGAGACACGGAAAAAGAAAGCGGCCGTTACTTTAAAAATTTGAAATTTTTTTGTTAAAACCTTAAAAAAAAAAAACAACAAGGTGCTGCGCACGGAGGGTTGCCCTCCATGGCCGGAGAGGGAAGTGGCTTAAGTTGTAGTTGTAGACAATAGAGTGTTTGAATCGAAATTGCTATTTTAAGACATTGACATTTTGTGAACGTGTTGGTACGCATTTGCATTACTAAGTTCTGCTTAGGTGTTGAGGTGTTGTTGGAGTAGGATGTAGTTGGACATATGGACTTTGGGATTTGAGCGCAAGGTATTGGTGTTTGGTGCTTGGTATGGAACTAGGATGGTAGAAGCATAAAGAGAAGTGTAATAAAGGAGAGAATGGATGTACATGTTTTGTGAAGTGGCTTAAATCGTAGTTGAAAGTTATGTTTTGACATTTTATTGAAATTGGTAGTACTTGAAACCATGAGTTTATTAATAGGATGATATACATTGGAGTACTTGATAGTTGATAACATACGAAACAATTTATGAAGAATCGAAATAGAGGAACAAGAGATCAATTTTTTTTGTCAGATCCTTCTCCGTGAGCTGTAATACAAGTACTCTTTTTGTGGTACGACTTTTGATGTACGTGAGACAAAGTATACTCAATGCCTCATTAATGCCTAAGTAGGACTACAACTTGTTGTAATATACATTTTCCAATACAATGTTTTTGTTGTTTGGTGGGACTTAAGTTGTTGTGGTAGGTGTTTATTCCAAGAGACAAGTAACAGTGGGCAAGAGCACAAATTGAATGGCAGGAGCAATGTTTGTTTGTGCCATAATTTGCAGATCCTACAATAATATACTGTAAAAATGTAGAGACAGTATGCCTAGACAAGGTATTGACGTATGACTGCTATATGCATATCTTCTTAGCATGCAGTTATTGAAGTTGTTTCTCTTGGTAAGTAGATAATGCATTCCTGAAACAAATGCTTTATAGCTCAATCAAAGTTATCCATACAACATGGCAAATCACTGTTTTGTCTTTTTAACCCGTGGTCTGTTGAAGATGGAAGTTGGAAAGCAAATTCATCTCCATCTTCAAATGCAAGATTGGCTCCTTGTCCAAGGGAAGGAGATACAACATGCACAACATCTAAGACGCAAGAATATTGATTGCTTGCTTGTTAAGAACAGGAACACTTCTGCATATATTTTTATACCTTCCAAGAGCACTACAAAACTTTTATACCCTTGAAGAAGCACAGGCACATCAAGTATTCTCCTTTTAAAGATCAACTCTAGTTCCGTAGCCTAGTAGACAATTGAATTAGATTTCATTAGGTAATTCAACCAAATAAATTAGTGGGGAATAAGAACCCCGAATTATTTGATTTGCAAGTCCCTAGTTCTTGAAGGCATTTAGCAAGCTCTGCTTGGCCTCTTGAGATTCCTTAGCAGCAGTTCCACCATGTCCATCTCTGATGCTGAGGCATCAGTATTTCATGAACTCCATTAACCAAGAACATGGTAGATGAGGAAACGACACCCAAGAAGGAGATCGACTTAAAAAACCAAAGTAAAACGCTTATAGACACAGAGGCTGTCAAAAATCGAACGTAGAACAGAGGTTTACAGGTTCGCAAGTTTTTATCCCAAAACTCCTCTCCAATCGATCACCCCAACAACTCATGCAATTTGAGACTTTCCACACATATTCGGGCGAGCTCGATGTGGAAATAAACTGCTAGTACAACATCTTTTTTCTTTTCTATTCTATTCTATTCTATTCTATTCTAGCCCTCCACTTGGGATATTCTCTTCCTATTCCTTTCTACACCCTAATCTATGCCATTCGTCACACATATTACAAGCATATTCCAAATTCACCTAGGGTTTGCCCTTTGGGCAACCCAAAAACCAACACTTATATTAGGATCTTGAATTGAATAGTTTTGTCTCAGACCATTGACGATGTTTAAGACATCGAGCAAAATGCTTGTTTATGATGTCAGAGTGTAGAGTGCAGCCTGGAAATGAGACTCATTATGGGTTTTCTGAGCAAGCTTACATAACTGTGCTAGAGGCTGACCTTTATCCAGTCTGGGACTAATCACAGCTCAAGAACAATGGTTTTCGACCCTTTTTTGCTTGGTCTAGCTCGATCTTTTTATCGAATTTCTTACTTTCTTCGCCAGCTGAGGGTTTTAATCTAGATGATTTTTGAATTAGATTGATCCACATAGGGAGCCATAAGCACAGTCTGGTAAATTTTAGAGCCAGCAGAGTACGAGCCTTTCAACAAGCTGGCTATAGCCATTCACTATAACCTCCAGTTTGCATAATTCCGAGATCTGACTTTATCCAAAGCAGGCAGTGCGTAAGGAATACAAAAACCACAAGTGGAAAAAAGGTATGCTAAAATATACTATGCAACAATTTGCATCCTTTACAACGGGATAAATGCTAGCAGTTTATCTACAACAGCCAGGAACTAGGTAAGCTCACCACAATCAAGTTTATCTACAACAGCCAGGAACTAGATAAGCTCACCACAATCAAGCTGCTAAGGATGTTCAAACCATTTGCTTGTTAAGGATACGCCATGAACCCATTACAATTTGATGAATATTCACCTTGTAATTATATCCTTTGCAATTTCAGTCAAATAGAAGCTACCTTGAAAAGCTTCAATAACACAAGGAAATTTTTTTGATATCGTTTAAGGGAGTTTGTTAGCACTAGAATAACGTCATTTGTCATGGCCAGACCATGGACAATGTCGTGTGACTCTACATGTCCATTTAAATATTTAGTAGTTTGTTTGCGACCTTGATGCAAAACCATTTGACAGACTTGTTATTTGACCAATGCCATCATCAATTACCAGCATTAAGAGGATTATAGTACATAATATAAATGCAGATGCCACAAATCGACTGTTAAAAATGCAAAAAAAAAATGAATGCCTTATCATGCCCAGGGCATTCTAGTCTCACAAAACAAATGTTCACATCGACCTTAAGCCTAACCTTGAGACTCTAGATGCGTTGGAGTAAGGATTAGAGCTTCAGCTCAAGGATACAGAGGAAGATGAAGCAAGAGGTGCTGCTGTGAGAGAAAAGGCTCATTGGTATGAGCATGCAAATAAAGAAAGTTCGAAAGTGCTCTTTAGGCTGGCTGGAAACAGACTGATCAGCAATGGAATAACATTAGTTATGGATGCCAATCTTTATTGAATATTTCTTCCAAGAGTACGAGAAACTTTTTGCTGAAAAGCCTTTGCCTAGTACCTATGCAGCGGACCTTCAACAGTTCCTACCGGCCCTTCAACCAGAAATCTCAGAAGAGGATAATAGTGCCCTTCTTAGGAACATTACGTTTGATGAGGTTCATAGAACTCTGAAATCCATGCCGCATGAGAAAACACCAAGCCCTGACGGTTTTCCACCGGAATTCCTCCTTTTGGCACAAGCTCAAGGAATATATGCTGCTAGCAATCAAGGGTGTTTGGGCGGGAAAAACACTGCACCCGAGCCTAATTGCTATCTTCGTTGCCTTAGTTCTACAGGTGGAGAGGCCCTAATCCATATTAGAATGGAGGCCCATAGCTCCGACAGGAACAATATACAAAATACTAGCTAAGCAGTTGGCATTCAAATTAATAAACTGGTGTGCAAACTGAGAACCAGCCGAGAATTCGAAATACATGATGACCAAAAATAGTGCCATGTTCTCCATGGCTAATAAATATTCTTAAATACCACCTGGCAGACTCTTGCGCAATAAATTACTTATTCAACGTTTCAACCAGTGCGTGCCATCGTGGACGCTCTTCCTCAAATATATAGGTCAAGGGTGCCACAAGCACACCACTTCCAGACATCTGGGAAGGTTTTAGAAATAAGGATTTCAGAGATAAAGGAACTGATTATTATAATTCACAAACAACCAACATATGGCTTACCCCTCTTGGTTTCTTCACAGAACTGTATAAATCTTTCTTATTTGCACAAATTAATATTGTAGAATAATTGACTTTAAGACTATCCTCTTGACTATACACTGGACTCACAGTCAGACCCTGCATGATGTAACTTCAAGGTTGTTAAAACATCTTTGACCCTCCATGATTGTGCCCCTTTATAGCCGATAGCTTTTACCTGTAAACCGGAAACTTGTGCTCTTCAACACTCGCAAAGCGACATCTTTAGCAGAGTCACCCCGCATGTTAGTTGTCACCTACATGGCATCCAAAACCAGTGATGAGAATAGTAAAATAGAAAGCCACAGATTTTGGAAAAAAATTAGCCATTACTCTCATTGATAGTTATATAAAGTAATTGAACTCTCTACCAATAATTGATTCCTAGCTCTAAGATGTGTATCCAGACGTTCAAGCATTTCATGGACAACCTCCAAGGCTCCTGGGCGCTCCAATGGTGCTTTCCTACTAGCAATTAGAACGCCTTGAAATATTAAGATGATGGCCTTCAGTTTAAAAAGAGATTACAACATATTTTCCAGAAGTAAAAGCTTACCTAACTAGACATAACTTTGTCACCTTCTATTTCCTTAAGATTATTTTCGTGAAGTGTTGTCCCACTGCTAACAAGGTCCAGAATGGCATCTGCAGTACCCATCTGTCATAGATAGAACACCATCAATGAAATATGCAAATCCTTCATAACTGAGAAAGTTTGGGGCTATTAGTTGATCTGTAAGTGCTTTGGTAAAGCCAAGCTTTTAGTTTGGGGCCACGGTATCATATAGAAATGTAGTTTACAGAATAAGAGCTTATTAAAAACAAAACTGGGAACTACAATATACAGAAAGATAATGAGAATTAACATACCTCAACCATCTCGACCTGTCCACATCCTTCAAAAACTTGAGACAACACCATCTAGTGAGGTGGATGGTGCGCACCAATTAAATATATTGCAGCGCCCATTAGATGTAAGATGGCCACTAAAAATCTTCTAAAGTTATGCCCTGCAATGTAATCATGGTAATCTTCTCCAGCATAGGCTGCATTCATGCCATCCTATTTCTGACCTTCATGTTCCAGCAGAAAGACCAAATAGACGTTACAATATATAATCTCTCATTCTCATTCATAAGGAAGTTACAATATCGTAAAGTACTAGATTGATCTTATATGATTTTCCTGTGCATGTTTATTCCCATGAAGATTCTGACAGCAACTCAAATCTGGTTTCTATCTGCTTCTTTCCCTTTTCTCATATGATGGTTCTGGCATGCCATATCACCAACATTTTACGTGTACAAACATAAGCAAGGAATATGTAACTAAAAAATGGATATGATCAATATGGTTGTCATGCATGGGCACTATAGAACATGTGGAACCATGCTTTAGGACTTTTTCATTTTGTGATGAGTCTTCCAAAGTTGGCCCTTATAATAATCATTTAAGTATTAGCACAACCCAATCCTCTTAATATCCTATAAGAACCAATCAAATAAATCCATGAACTTGTAGGAGGGTGAAATGGCATGTTTCCAACCAAATCATGTACAACGTCTAACTGTCCTGCATGTCCAAGCATATCATCCTCACTCAACAAATTCCTAGCTCCATGGACGTGTATATTCCTCCTAATTTTGTCCACTGTTTTCTCGGACTTCACTCGCTCCAGAAGAAATTTCCAAACAGGTAGCATGTTACCTCTGCAGATCTTCTTCAGGACTTCAGCTGATGGAAGAGAGCGGTCTGTAGAAGAATATTGAGACGGCGATCTGTAGCCCATTTCCGGCTGAAGCCATTCCAGATACTAAATCCCACACTCTTATGCCTGGTTGCCCAGAGCAGGCCTCTCTGGTTAGCCAGTTTCAAGAGTGGCTGCCCAACAACGAAAACGACCGAGCATTTACAACCAATAAGGGGTTTTTAGCAGTCATAGGCATATTTCAAGCATATACTGGCATATACCTATAATATGCCACAAACCCACATAAACAAGGGTTTGCCCCCTTAGGGGCAACCCAAAAAAAAAAAACGGCAGAAATACGCGTTTTTATATGGTCGGGCGCCGAAGGCATTATACGGGTTTCTATCAGGATTCTAAGGCGTCAAAATGCAAGGGACGCCCAAGTTGGTTTTCGGGGCCCTTCCTCGACCTCTTTCCACCGGGTGACGATCTCCCTAGGGTATTTGGGCCGTGCCCGACGCGTTGGAACAAAAATCTCGTCGATCCGAGCTACGTGGAGAAAGTTATGGCGATTACAAAATTCGAATATCTGACTCCACTTCCTGGTCTTAGCCACTCCACTAGAGAACACTACCCTCCACAACTAGGTCATTCCTCCCATAACTAGGGCAACTAAGACACTAATTACAGAGTTGGGACGTTCTATACTAAGAAAATTTCACCGTCACTAACGAGGTAGACTATGGCCAGTGCATAATTTTGGTCCACCAAAACCATGATCTGATACCACTGTGATGCTCCCAGAATCCATACGATGCTCCCATCGTATAGACACGGGACTTCCCCTCCCATGGCGACTAAATCACCATGGCAAGGCCCTCCGTCATACTCGGACTACTTGGGATGGCCAAGTATCCGGGCGAGGATCACGGAGGTGTCATTCGCCCCACGTCCTCTATGGGGAATCCTATACAGCGGAAGCATACATATATGTTAGCATACAATCATAATGCAAAATAATATACCACCACGAAGGGTGGCCTATCCTCATCATCATGGCAAAGATAATCCATTCATAACAACATGAAATAACACAATAACAGGCCACTACCCCGGGCTCAGACTCCAAGGGATCAACTGACGGCCAGGGTCTCAAGATATCAACAGACGGAAGTATAACATGGCGTTGGTTGGCATAAGACAATGGCCAGGGTTGTCCACTCCATCCGCCCCTCCTGTGCACACTTTGCAGATAGGCTGAATCATGCTATGACGTGCTTGTAGCCCTCCGGAGACGCAATCCCAAGGAATCACCCTTTGGGACTACTCCGGGTTACATCTCCCCGGTCCGACGAGGCAGGTCAGAGAGGCGTCTCCTCCCCGAGTATGACGGATCCCTGGGTGTGCTAGAGAACATGTGCCCCCTCAGTGACCCCCGCATCCGTACCCGACTTACTCTCCTAAATCTAAAGGTCAGCTCACCAACCCGTTCGAGCCTAGGACGGCCATCTATGACTCACGCCCTCCGGTCCAGAGAGTGTCAGACCCATACCCGGCCCTCACACAGTGACCGACTATAGGCCTAGCACACTATAGGAGTCTTGTAGCCACGCTAGGCAGGACCCCACCCCCGATTCACCTTCATACTCATTGTCTGGTGCTGAACCACATCATAGCATCCACATCCAGGTAGGCTCTTGTGCACAGGCCGCAATTATTGGGTATTAAGGGATCTAGCTAGAGACATCTCTAATTCCTAGGAAGCTTTTAGGTCTCTACCCTGCCCTTAATTCCCAATACATTGAAGAAGCAGAAAGAACTAATGTAATTACCATTGATGTATTTAGAACAATTCATAAAGAGAATTTAACCATTCCATCTACTCAAAGAAGTGTCAGCAGGAAAGAAATCTATCTACTGACTAACCAGTGTCCTGGCTGGAACCATGGTCACGATAGGCATCCATCTCTTGAAACTGGTAGGTAGGTGTTGGCAAAACAAGCTTAGGCTGTTGGCTGCTGCTCCTCCTTAGTCCCAATTTAAATTTGGGAGCGAAAAAAGGGGTAGGACCCCTATTCCTAGGCCTAAAATATTAAGTCCCTGCTGGCCAATCGATTTGGGCCAGGTGGCACCCCCCCTATTGGTGATAATTAGTTAATTAGACCATAATGACTTAATTAGGTTAATTAGGCCATTATAATTCATAATTATCCCCATTGGCTTTATTAACATAGCTAATAAAAACCATTGTGGGCAACCCTCACTTGGGCCATTAAGCCCATAGTATCCTGGTGACGTGTCATGGTATGCATATGTATACCGTATAGATACCTGGAACGTCACAAATTACACCCTCTGCATCGCAGATATACCATACGACTTTAAGATAAAAGATAGCCTATTCGATGATAAAGCCTTCTCTCGAGTGCAAGTCCGAGCTTTCTTGGACGAGCTTAAGGAAATTACTTTGTCTCCGAACTGGCGTGTAATTGTATTCCACTCTGACTTACAGACCATGTCTGTACCAAAATGGATGTTGTTTGTAATGCTGGTTTTGAGAACTGCATTTTATACGTTCTAAAATATTCCGGTATAAATTTATACCGTCTCTCTTTTTGACACTGTGTGCTTTAGGTTGAAGATAAACGTTAAGCGACGTGGTGGGGGAATAGAATAGAATAGAATAGAATAGTTTTTTAACGTCCACGGAGACCAATAGGTCATGGGACCCATACAATGGGCTGGTTAGTTGCTTCGAGCATTTCTAAAAAGACCGTATTCCACTTCAATACACGAGAGGAAAAGTCTCCATCATGCAATGCGTTCCGGTTTCCTGTGCTTCAGAAGTTACGAGAACCACAATGTCAAGGTGCAGTTGTCTCCCATTACTAGAAGCCTCAAAGGCTTATAAACAATTTGATTCAGTGGTTCTCACATCCAGGCGATTGGGTTCTTGACGCATTTTCAGGAACTGGCACCACATCAGTTTGTGCTCTTAAGCAGGGGCGCAATGTGGTGTCGATAGACATTGATGCAGACAGTTCTTGTGAGATCTAGGTGTCAATACTTCTTGTGGAGATGTTAAGGTCACTTTTATAGAAGTACAACCTCCCATCACAGGCAGACGTGATCATGACGAGGTCGAGTTTGTTGACCTCGAGCCCGTAGAAGAAGATGCCGCCAAGGTGCCTGTTGAGGTTGTCTTAGAAGTCGAAGCAGGAATCTCAGGCCAAGTGGGGTCCCAAGAGACAGAAAAAAAGGATGATGAGAGTCCCTCCGACTAGGATGAATGCCGTAAGGTGTAAATCTATACCAACCCAATCGGTATAAATTTATACCAAGTCCGTATATAAATTTATACCATACTGGTCGGTATAAGATTATACCAAGCCTCCTGTGTAATTCTATTTTAAATTATTGTCTGCTCAACTTTTTGTGACATGTACTACTATATCTACTTATTAGCTACTTAAGGAACATTGTAGCAGGTGTTTCTAACTTCTATTACAATGACAACTATTTTTCTTCCTCACTTGCAAGCTTGTACGCTGCTAAGTTAGTTTAACTACATACCCCACTTTGTTTTTGAGTATTCTTTGACATTTCATTACTTTTAGTCTGTTTCATCAAGTCCTCTTTCTCTTGTTTCTGCTACAAAAACAAGGTGCAAAGCACTGTGGATTGCCCCCAAAATGCTATTATGAATAAAGCTTTATAAATGTATCTTCATGCGTCTGGTCGTTTAGTCTAGTGGTAATACACTAGGTCTAGCAACTATAGGTCTCGAGTTTGAGACCGCCCAGAATCGCACTTTGAACTGTTGGGTGTCAAAACCTACAGACGCAATGTAAAGTGGTTGGGGGCAGGGCCCAACAAAGCAATGTAGTGTGGTCACATGTCCAGTTGGATGCTGCCTAGTGGTGTGACGTTAAAATACTATCTATCTATCTATCTATTATTTAAATTATTTAATTATTTTGAAAGTAGTATAGGAACATGGATGAATCATTTCGTTGCATATGTCTTTGTTTTTGCAAGGCAAAGAGGTAAGTGGCCAATATCAATTAAGATGTTGTTTTTCTATTCTCGATCCCGTGTTGACAATTCATGTGTATTTTTTTGTTTTGTTAAGGGTGATGCGTACTTTTTTTTTGATGTTTAGATGTAGATTTTGAACATTATTTATTAGCATGTGTTTGTGTTGAATGGTTAAGTCCTTTGAGGTGTAGGGTTCGACTTAGTGTTGAATAACATGAGTAACATATGGGATTTGAATTTTTAAAATCACGTAAAAGTAAATCATTTATATAAAAGTGTTTAGTTTTGCTTTAAAAGCAAAGATTTCTACAATTATTAAAAACGTATGTGAAAAGCTCATAGGCAGTGTTGATTGTCTAGTTGTTTTCGTACTTTCGATGATTACGTTTGCACAATTGATTTTGAATATCCCTGTTGGATTTTGTTGAGATACTCGTTCACGGAATTTTAGTGGCGACGTCATCATTTCATTATACAATTCTCCATCGTCCATTCCATATGCTTTGTCAAGGAGTTCATTTCGGAAGAGTGCTTTGTATGCTTTGCCTGTATCGCTGTAGATGGAACCAGCAAGTGTTGGTACTGGCTTTGGATTTGCAGTTTCACATCGTGCGCAGTGTTCTTCTTCATACGTTTCATTTGTGCGGGCAATGTGTACAAACATATCGTATGCTATCGAAATTGTTAGTTTGTGCTTCAAATTTGCCTTTGATCTGCGGGCCATATGTCAAGACATCTTGAAATTACTTGCATATATTTGTGATTGGTACAATTGTTTGCTTCTGAATTACGTCCCCTTTGTTTTCGACATGACTTGGATACACAATGTCTTTCATCGTCGAATTGTTAATGTGTTATAATTTACAATTGTCGGGTGTGTTTCCTTCTTGGTCTTCTTCGCGAAGAATGCTAGTGTTGCATTTGATGTGGAGAGACTGCCAAATGCCTCAATGCGTGACCTGCAAATGCTTTTGAACAAAACTACTGGCTTGTCCCCTATGAAATCTAGATTAGTTTGTATTGTTGGCAATGACAAAATAAGAAATAGATTTTGTTACCTTTGAAGAATCTGTTTTGCAACTCATCATGTATTGATTCTTGTTCTTTCCAGAATGTCAAGTTTGCCATGTCCTCTTCTTGGTTGTCGTCGGCGATTTGTAGCGCACGTCTTCCTGCAAGATCTTGTGCTCCGATGACGACACTTTAAGGGAAAAACTTAAAGGCGTAGCTACTTGCAACAACAATTGTATAGACAAGTCAAGAAGGAACAATCTTTAGATAAGAACAAACAGCTTTGGTTTCCACAACCAATGGATTTGGGCATCCAGTCTCCACCCAACCGGATCCAAGACAAGAACTAAGGCAATTTCCAAGGGAAATGAATGAAAGGAATTGATCATAGCTTATTATCCCTTCGGCTTATGATCAAACCAATCTTACAATAGTATGGGCTCAATTCAATCACCAAGGAATAGAACTCAATACAATCTTAGGCTTAACCAAAAAGCCAGATATCCCTGCTGATCCAGAAGCCAGATCAAGGAGTTACAGGTCTGTCTTGGGCAACAACGATCAGGGACCCAGTTCACTGAAGCCGAGGCTGAAGGTTTGTTGGCTACTGGGATTCTCAGTAGAGCCGCCAAACAAAGCTTGAGATCCCACGTACGGATTCAAATCCAATGATGTCCCTCTATCGGATTCTTGCAGACCGCCAGTATTTGTAGACTCCCGGAACTGGCCGTTAACTCCTGATTAAGCCCAGCCGTACCTTTTGTTGGAGAAAAAGGTGGTCGCCCTGAATGCCATGCCACTGAGTTTCCCATTGAGTCTTTGGCAACACTTTAGCCACTGACTGTTGCAAATTAACAAACTTAGTATAATAGATACCTAAAACATAAATTATTAACATCACAATAAAGAGTGATGTAAATGTCAATGCTCACCTTAGCAAACATTGTCTTTGGGAATGATGTTCTGATCCAAAGCATTAAGAAACATTAGAAGAAAACAAATATCATATTAAAGTATTGGCAGAATCCCATCTGACTTTACAGGAACAACTCAAAGCTTTTTGTCGCATAGTTGCATACATCAGAAATGGACAGCTTTCTTTTGGTTCAAATTGCCATTGGTGGAATTCAGACATGACCCTCTATAGCTCAAATTGCCACCAACGGAATTTAATGCAACTTTTTGCGTTTTTTGTGCACATATTTTTCCATCCAAATACAATTTTTGTCATTACAATATGGATCAAAGTAGCGGCCTTCTTCCGCTATGATCTAGTGGGTTCTTGAGAACAAATTATCAAGGTAATATGATGTTGCAGAATAAATATATTACCTTAAGAAGAAGACGAAGCCTTTAGGCTTTCACATCAATAATTTGAGTTCGGGGTTAGTGGGCATAGTATGAACAAATAAAAGGTCAGAACCAAAGGTAATTCATCGCCTCGTTTGCCAACCATTGCCGCAGCAAAGAATGTAAACTCCATATGATGATCCCCAACCCTCCTTATTCTTCATTTTAAATTTAGTACCAACTCCTTCCCAAAGATTGTCGATCTTGACTGTTCTAGCAAAAGCGTCAAACCCTGGCAGTACTGGAACTAGTCAGTTTTAACACAAATTCTTGAATGTCGGAACCAGTACACTATCAAACTTTAACAAAGACAACATGGCATGTTCTTTTACCTTTTATCCGGAAATTCTAGCAAAATTTACAGCATCTATTAGATCACTATCACTTGCAAAGCGTAAACCGGTCACCTTCATCATCCTCGTACTTCAAAAAGAAAGGACCCATTAATAATGACCTAGGATTTGCATTTACCAATAATGACAACAGGAAGTGAACTGATACTTACCATCAATTGAGGGATCCGATATGAATCAATATCTTCCAAGCGTTGCTTAATAATAGATACAAGCTTAGAAATGCTTTGAACACCTTGCTTATGATAGATATAAGCTCATAAAGGCTTTGAACACCTGTAAGCGAAAAGAAATTTATGAAATTTACACAACTTGTGTGGATAAATCTTTGTGATAACTCACCACATTGAAACCTACGGATACGTCCCTTCCTGCCTTCCAATTTAAAAGCAAATGCATTGGAGACGAAATTATTCGTTCAAATACATTCGGTGCATGGCCATCCCAAGATGAGCCTTGCGAGTAAATGTCATTTGCGTGGAAGAAAATTTGTCAGCACTGGGCATAGCAATGCATCAATAAAGGATCAATACTAACAAAGAGAACGAATCAGTATGTTTCTCCAAAAGAGCTCTGTTCCCAGATCAATCTTTCAATATTGGCATTTGCCGTCTCCTATCTAATAAGTTCGGCTCCCTTATTCACACGCATGCTGTCTTCTTCTGAATCAACACCCAAATCCCTGTCTGCAGGACCAATGAACCCAAACTCGAGTCAAGCCACTTCGCCTTACGCTCTTTTCCTTGCCCCTTGTCTCCGTTTTTTTTTTTGCAAGAAATCCCTAGCCACAAGCTTTGGGCAAAAACCGGCAGCCACGGAATCCCCTTCATCAAAATTCCCACCTTCCCCGCATGATGAAGTACCTCTGCGAGTTAGGGCATGGCGGAGTAAAAGCAGGGCCCGACCATGTTCCTTGGAAGGAAACTTCAGCCGTGAAGGCGGCAAGGCGTGGGCCTACCTCACCCTCAGCAAATATGTTGCAGATCCATTGCAATGCCTGTAAATCCCTTCAAGGCTTCAAGCCCTGCAAATCTCTTAAGGCCCTGCGAGTTCAAAGTAGATCCCTTGAAGCCCTGCGAATCTTGCAAATTTTTTGCCATTCGGCAAGGCTAGGCTATGGCGTAGATTGCCTTTACAGCAGAGCTCTTTCCGCAAGGCCGGGCTATGGCGATGGAGGTCCCCGCAAATACCATCCCCCGCAAATCTGTGTAAACCGAAAAGCCCCGTGATATCGTCGCAAATCTGGCCAAGACTCTGCAGATCTAAAGCCGTTGCATTCTAGCCTTGTTGCTTGTGTTATGACCCTATAGGCTTTGAACGATCCACATCAAGGTCGCTCCTCCGCAAGGATTAACACCAATTTTCATTTGTTGCAATGCCCTCACTGGGGAACTGCGATCCTTACAAAATTTTTTTCCTCAAGAATAAAACAAGATCCGGAATGCCGGAGACTCCATTTTCGCTCGAGAAGAAATACGAGGTGGGACTGCCCAACCATATAAGTTTAACTCCAAACTCTTGATTTCGCTTTTGCAACCGAAAGTAGCCATGTCCAAAACCTTTTTTGCCGAGGTAGGAGCTCCCGGGGGGGAGGGGATCCGACCACCGGTCGAGCAGGTGGCCGCCCCTTCCTCCTCAGACGGCTAGGAAGTGGAGATCGAGCATTCCACCTGAGCGGATTCGTTCAAACTAGATAAGAACAAAAACGTGCGGCAGCAATAATTTTTGTCCTCTTATTTTAGAAAGGACTAAATAAATAGACGTGGCCAACTGTGGGCTCGTCTCAGCCCAGAAATATTAGGAGCAAATTCCCCCTAACGAATTGCCCCCTTAACAGGGGCAATCCAAAAAAAAGACTCTATAGATTTTTTAAAAGAAACTATATCATATATATTTTTTGGCTCGATTATTTTTGGCTTTTATAAGTTTCAAATACCCCCAAAATGTATATTTTATTTTATTTTATTTCCTTTTCATAGGTAATAACTCTATAAAATGGCTGTTTTTAAGAGCCATTTTGCATAATTTGTCATTACAAACACTTAAGGCCTCCAATTTGGAAGAATTTTAGAAACTGCCAAAAGTTTTAGAGGTATCTTTCAAATGCACTTCTTAGATAAGTGTGTTTCATTTTAAACATTGTTATAAGCGAAACAGTTCATGGTGATGCAAGGCATCATGCCCACCAATTCTAGCGCCACTGACCCTAATCCATTAAGTTAACATGGTCAATCGGCCCATGCTTAATGGCGTACCAAAATAAATCACAGTGAAGCCAAGTTAAGATGGAACATGCAACCTAATGGATATCTAAAGACCCTATAGTAACGACTAAAAAAACAAGAATTTTTGACTCAAAAGCAAGCACGCAATCTGAATCTTATATAGAAGATAGTGCGGCCACAAAACAACCACCATGTGGTCATACCCATTATGGTGCAACCACGTTTACTTCTAATTGCGGTCGTAAGGAATCCATGGCGAACATATTTTCAGGATTATGCCACCGCCAGGGGTAAAACAAGTGCGTTTGCATCAACAACATGACGTGCCTATGTTGAAAATTTGGCGGCCGCCTGTGTGTATTATGCACCATATAATGTTGCGCTCGCTTTCATTTACATTTATATGCGTCCACGAACAGCTGCCCAATGTAATGTGGGCGTCACGACCGCGCTGTTTTTTTTTTCCAGTCGGTGTATTAAATTGCCAAAAATATATTCGTATTTTTCAAAATACGTTTTGCTGAAAAAATATGCACATAATTTTGGAGGAAAACGTTCAAACCTATCCCTTGGACTGGTAGATTGATCAAATGCCCAGTGTTCCAACACTAGCATGCCTCAACTGTATTGGATTACAACCACGTGGAGACCTATACCCAGATGGCCACAGCCAGCCTAGAAGAAATTGCTGCAGTTTCCCAGGCTACAGCAACAGACTGCCCAATTGTTCAACATGCTTATGACTGATGTTAAGAAATGCTTGAGAGAAACAACCCACGATGGCCATTGGGAGCTACAAATTTTTGCGTAAACAATAGTTTGACAATGAATGTGCAAGCTTAAATGCTAGTTTCGAGATGGGTCACTAACCCTGCTTTACGCCCGCCTGCAATTAGACAATATCACAGTTTTTCTTAAAGGAAAAAAAGCCATGTACATAACGAAACGTCAAAGTAAAATGTTCTATCTCTTGGACCGTGACCCCAGGACATTATGGTGAAAAGTACTGAAGAAGCTTATGCAGCTTGTAGGGAACATCACTTCAGAGCAATGGGTACACTTTTTCCCATAGTGGACCACTGGCAAGGTTGTCCTCAATTACAAGGCAAGTGAATCTCATTCCTCAGCCAATTACTGAACCACTATAGTCAGTTCGCTCTTTGCAAATTTATTGGCCGACATTCTCAAACAACAATTGACGATGTGGGAGAGGAAGTGGAGGCTCTTAGATATGCAATATCCAGGCTCTGACACTCCACCATTGATTATATCTTCACTTTGCGGACCTTGATTGAGGGTAGCAGGAATCACCGGTAAGACTTGTACTACTGCTTTGTTGATTTTGCAAATGCCTTCAATATTGTGCCCTAGAACAATTTGTGGGATAAATTCAGGTAGTTGGGGGTCCTATAGATTTGCAAAAATACGATATACAAGTCATGAGGATAATGCAAGCAACACGTTAGTCTTGACCAAATTAATCCGCATGCCAGTGGACCAGCAAAAAGTATCCAAAGCATCCAAATTCCGCTGCATATCTTCTAAGGTGTAGGCTATGTGGTCCACATTGCCTGCGTACATGAGCTGTCTAATTACTTGTTGCACAAGAGAGCTCCCGCTCCCCCGTATTCAACAAGCCAACCTTCAAGTGATCAATATACATGCCAAACAATGTTGGAGAGAGTGGGCATCCTTGGCGGACTCCAATACTGCTGATGACATGCTGTGCTGATGGTGCCAGTGAGCCGAAACACTAGCCAAGGCCTCCGTCCTTCACTTATCAAGGCCAAAATGTGGAGGTGGCACCCACCTACAAGTATTTGGGAGTGGGGTTTCCTTCTACTACATGCTGGGACACTTCCATCCGGCTACGTGTGATAGCGGGCGGGAAGGCCATGTATGCCATGCAAAACAATAATTAAGCAGAGTTGTATGATTGGGCCCATCAGCCGCATTTGTTCAGGGCTTCGGTAGAGCATGTTCTCCTATACGAGGTTTAGGACTCGCTAATATTCCTTGCCACTTAGAATGCTCATGCAGATCAGAAAGCCTTCTTGGCTCGGACACTTGGGGTTTCATATCAAATTCTCATGTAGGAGACATGTTTCTTGTCTATTCAAAGGGTCGCACTAGACTGCCACATCATCTAATTTTAGAAGGTGGTCGGTATGGGCGATGCTCGTCTCCCTAACCTTGCCTATGCCGTGGCACGAGGTCTGCAACGCCCTAAAGCCTGCTGGAAGGAAAAATGAGTTCAGTGGTTCTCCTGCTCCTGCTGTTAGACACGGCCTCGGTGGGGTCACTGGGATCATATCTCAAAGAGATCGTGGATATGCGCAGTCTCTGGCACGGCACTGAAAATGTGTATTCTAATTTACAATTGTACAGTTTGTCATCATGCTTAAAACTGCCAAGGTTTTTCCCCCGAAAACCCTTCGGGGTGGGGGTTTTTTAACCCTAACAATAATATGCTTGATGTTCTCTTTGATTGGGTCCTATAGGCCAATTGGTCCCCGTGGATGATGAAAATACATTCGTTCATTCATTCTTATATTATATAAATACCATTCTTACACCATAATAACTCTAGATTGGTAGTTTTGGTCTTGGCCATGCATTGGCCCAAACTTAAAAGATAGAAATTGCACTATGCCTCCTGCACCAATGCTCATATTTGGGTACAATTCCTAAAATGCGTAGGAAGGTGCTGGTGTAAATTCTTGCAAGTTATAGACGTATAATAAATATTGAGGAAATTAAAACAAATGCAACCTCCTGGAACAAAGAGGGCAACCCTTCGATGTGTAATAAATGTTGAGGAAATCAAAACGAATTCAACCTCCTCAATAAAAGAGGGCAACCCTCCCATGGTAACATCTTGTTTTGTAAAAAACTTCAGCAAAAGAAAATCCTAATGGTTTCTATTGTCGCTTTGGGGAGCCAATAAAAGCACTAGAGTGCTTCGAAGAACCTCTTTACATGTCAGTATTGCAAGGAAAGCTACATGTTTGGAAATAAAGTGGTTGCTGACATATAATGTGCGAAATAAAAATGAGGTTTGGCTTTTTCGAATAACTTTTATTGACCAGAAGGAAGGCGCTTGGTAACTTATACTCAATCCTCTACCTATCTAGAATGGCTACTGTTTCCACGATTAGGGTTCGCCCCTGTTTCAGATCCTACTCCGACGTACCCAAAAGCCTACCTTTGCTCAAGCAGATCATGGCACGACCTTGCGCTTGTCAGAATTCCAGCATCTCAAAATTGATCTGATATTCGGCTTCATTTACGGCCAGTTTCATCCATCTTCGCCCTTTTCTTGCCCGTAATTAGGGGGTATATGGAGATCGAGGTCGTTGCAGATGGCCCAATTGTTGAAGGAGTAAAGATCCAAACCGATGGTGATTTGCCCCAGAGTTCTAGTGCTACAGATGAGGAGGAGGATCAAGCACGTAACGATATTTATACTGCTGCAGCATACGGTGACCTTGACAAGCTACGGCGTCTTGTTGAAGAAGAGGGCTGTTCAGTTCAGTCGCCGGATGCTGGTGGGTATTTTGCCCTCCAATGGAGTGCTTTGAATAATCGAGCTGCAGCGGCACAATATCTTGTAGAGGTGAGAGTTGCTTGTAAAAGAGTTTGAAAATTGAGACCAAGACATCATGCTGTTACTTTACTGCATATTGAATTGGGGTATAGTTGAATCTAACTCACCAATTATCAATCTAAGCAACTGTTTTTATAACAGCAAAATGCAGCATAATTTCTTATAGTTCGTACAAATTCTTGTCATATACTGTATGGCAGAAAAAAACATCTCTTTTGGGATTAATATAATGTGTCAAATTATGCAGCATGGAGCAGATGTCAATGCAGTTGATAGCACAGGTCAGACAGCATTACATTGGGCAGCTGTTCGTGGATCGATCCAGGTTGCTGAGTTGCTTCTTCATAATGGAGCACTCTTAGACCGTGCAGACAACTATGGGTATAGGGTATGTATCTATATAGGAAGTTATTGAAGTGCTCGAAAAATTTGTTTCTATAGAGTCTGTGCCCTTATGTTACTATAAGGATCAAAATTGTATTATTTATTTTTCTTATTTCATCGTCTTAGTGTTAAGTATTACTCGTTATTCTTTTGCAGGTTTCACATGTTGCTGCTCAATATGGGCAGACTGCTTTCTTGTACCATGTTGCCACAAAATGGGGGGATGATATTGACGCAGTTGATAATGATGGGCGCAGTCCTCTGCACTGGTATTAATATGATCTAAAGCATGCCATTTGGTGTTGGGCATTACATCATCTATATGCGCTTATATGGCTCATCAGCTAGGTTCTTATATTTTTTTTCAACTTTCAGGGCTGCCTATAAAGGCTTTTCAGATTGCATAAGATTGCTTCTTTTTATGGATGCTTTCCTTGGACGGCAAGACAAAGAGGGTACGTGTGAATTGACATCCAATGACGTATTTCCATATTTGCATAGTTTGTACTCTTTCATGTAGTGTATATGCGGTATTAGTATGTAAAGATTTGCTATTAACATGTTGAATATAGCAGGATGTACACCTCTACATTGGGCAGCTATAAGAGGAAACCTAGAAGCATGCACAGTGCTAGTACAAGCAGGTATGAAGGAGGACCTCATGGCAACAGATGCCACAGGGTGTACTCCTGCTCAATTAGCATCGGACAAAGGGCATCGTCATGTTGCTTTGTTTCTTGTAAGTTTGAAACTCATATTATGTAGTCATTTGTTTAAGAGGATATGGCATTGACTTTCCATTATGTCCCACAGTCTAATGCAAGAAGAATATACAACAATCGATGGGATGCAAAGGGAATCGTAGGAAAGGTGTCAAGGTTGGGGCTTGCACCAGTTCTCTGGGTCTTCGTTATCATCATGGTGGCAACTTTTATCAATTCAGTAATAACCTGTAATCTTTCATTTTGCCTTTCCTGTACATTTAAAGCTCTTAATACTCTTTCAGTACCAAAGTGCACGATTCCCCTTAACCTTAGGGGAGTCTTGACTGCACCTCATCTTACAAGATGGTAATTTTTTGTACAGCACCAACGTTGGTCAGGATATCTGTGGGAGTTGGAATATGGGCATGGCTTGGGGTATTTCTTTCAACTGGTGGTCTTTTTCTCCTGTACCGATGTAGCAGGTATGGCTTCTTTTTGGGTTGTGATGGTTTTCATGGATGTGATTGGATTATGACACGGATCCTTTTAAGCTTTGCAGTAAAGACCCTGGTTATGTAAGCACAAACCGCAGTGAGCCTTCTGTAGAGAAACATGCAGCTGTATGTCATCCCTTTTTCTTAACAATGTTTATTTGCTTATTTATTTACTGTTTACTTTATTTGTGCTGTCATTATGCAAAATAAAGATGTGATTTGCCATAATGGTTGAAATTGATTGTTTGCCGCATTATAGATCGTTTCTTTTTTTTCATGTTTCATTCCATTGCCATTACAAATTTTCCACGGAGTGCCTGTTTTTCTAACCAAACAATGTATAACACGACAGCCCTGATGGGATTTTTGTGAGACACATTCATTCATCATTCAAATAGTTTCATGCAGATGAAGCACAGACACTCATATAATTACCGATGGCTGCAGGATTACTGAGTCATTAATGTGTTCGTGGACCATAATTACTCTATTGTGTATGATTAACAGGAACCCCTGCTGAAGAGTGATTTAAGTAATCCTGCTCTTTGGGCTGGTTATTGGTCTCAGTTGTGTCCAACATGCAAGGTTAGCTTTCTCAATGTAGGCACATTTTTGAAAAATTAGTGTCAGTATAAAATGGATTCTGTATTTTTCAGATAGTTCGCCCCTTGCGGTCAAAACATTGCTCAACCTGCAACCGTTGTGTGGAACAATTTGACCACCATTGTCCATGGATTTCCAACTGTGTAGGGAAGGTGTGATCTAGTCTCATTACTATGATTCTGATGTTTAAGTAACACAATCTCTAACATGATGGGAGCCTGCAGAAGAATAAACGGGACTTTTTTATATTTCTTTTAATGGAGACATCAGCAATGATAATATGTGGTGCTGTAACTATACACAGTAAGGAAACTTGACCCTTATATTGTGCTGTCACATACAGTTATGATTGATGCTATTTTTTTCTCTGTTTCATCTTGTAGGGTTAGGAACAGATACCAATGCCCCAAGCTCTTTAGGGGAATGGTTCCACCATATAGGCTCCAATCATGGTGGTGCATTGGCGTTTATAATTGCCGATTTTTTCATGTTTTTTGGTGTAGCAGTGTTAACTGGTATTCAAGCAGTGCAGGTAAGCATGCATCTCTTGAGGATTTTATCTCATTAGCTTAATTGTCTCATGAGTCTGATGCACGAGAGATTTGCAGATTGCTCGAAACATTACAACAAATGAGATGGCCAATTCAATGCGCTATGGTTATTTAAAGGGTAATGATGGCCATTTTCAAAATCCTTATGATCATGGCATACGTAAAAATTGTGCCGATTTCTTTCATTATGGCTATATTGAAGATGTTGAAGCACCATGGCAACAGAGTCCCATTGTGGTCCAAATGGCCCAAAGGTCTGGTGTTTCAGCAGCAGCTCGCTGCATAAGCAATGTGCTAACAAATGGCCCGAGCTTGCCTTTAAGTGGCAGCACCGGGACGTCTGGCAATTCTAGACCTCATGCATGCGGGCATAACCACAGCAATGGACAGATAGAACATGTTCCGTTTGGTTTAGGGCTTGGTCTTCAACGCAGTGCTGGGAGCCACTAGCTATACCATGTATGTTTTTATATTTGCATGGCAGGCTTAATATTATGTCATATGTTATGGCTACATCAGCCGTCTGTCCAGCTAATATTTTTTTGGTGTTCTGTTGATGATCTTCACATTGAAGACTTCAAGAGGATCCCATGTATTTAGACAGAAAGTTATAAGCTTTTCAAGAGATATATCCTGGTCACCGGTTAGGATTGCAGAAAGCTTGACCTTACTGAATATTGGCAAATATAATCTTCACGGTTAAATGCGTCGAAGGTTAAATGCCTACAATTTTAGATTGTTAACATTTTAATACATGCCAAAACATGAGGTGGACAAGTTGGTTGTCAAGAGTATCTGGTTGATAGAATCTTGCTGGGCTTTTTCTTTAAGTAGAGGTTTGCTGCTAAATCGACAACTTTTAGTATTATTGTGCAAAATCCAGCTTAGTGTTAATTTTTGCAAATTCCGGCTGGTGCTAGGGGATGGTGCCCATATATGCCGCAGTTAGTCTTAGAATCTTCATAACTCTAGATTCCTGCATCAATTTTGGACAAATGAGACATCTTTAGGAAGAGGACGTCTATCGCTAATTTTTTTTTCTAATTTTTTTTTCAGATTTGGAGTTCTTGAGAAGAATTTACGAGCCTTGAAAGTAGGGTAGGTTGCCTGCCCATCTCCCTGCACCAATTGCCCATCCACTGCGCACCAAGTAGCCATCAATTGTTTTTGATGATTCCTGAGGAGATTGCAGTGCCAACGCATATGAAAAGAAAGCTCTTGAAGAGGGCTTTCAGATGCACCAATTCACGTGTCAATCCGACAATGGTGGAGAAAGTTACACAGTTGAAGGGCAAGGTATGCTCAATACAGGGGGATAAGGCTGCGGGATCAGTGGGCAAGAGTGCGGAATTGAGCCGCGCAGTAGCTGGGCACTGCGGTGATAGTGGGCACCCTCCCCTAGCTGAAACATCGGATCAATGTCCTTTATGGGAGTACAAAGATATTGCTTTTTTGTGATCAATGCCCTTTATGGAAAATTTTGTCCTCTTTTTGTTTTTTTAAAGGATAAAATTAATTTAATTAATTGAAATCAAAGTACAGAAGGCGCGATGAAGGGGAACATTCGCCCAAGTAGACACACTCAGACAGAGTCCACGTATCGCATCACCACACATTGCATTATTCCTCATGGAAGGAGTCTACGTATCGCATCACCACACATTGCATTATTCCTCATGGAAGGAATGCACCTGACTATTCACAATGTGAAGCATCCTTTCCCAAATAGCTCTTTTGAATTGTTCTCTTCGTTTGGATGCTTGATATGACATGTACAATTTATACCTCAGCCCTTTTTTTTTTTAATTCATGACAGAAGAGATTTGAACTTCCATACCCCAATGGCCATGATAACAATGCATACTACGAAAGCTTCAATAGAAATATATCTTGGAGAGAATTGACTATATGGTATCAAGTCTAAGCTTCAAGAGAAATATTATATCTTGGAGAGAATTGACCATATGGTATGGAGTCTAACGTTGAAAATGTCATTTGAGAGGGCAACGTGTAAGAAGTGACTACCAGTATCTAGACAGAAAAATTGAGATTTCAAGATCAATGGTCCATACCATATGGGCATGCATTATGCAAATAGAAAGAGAATCTAAACGTTTAGAGGCCCATGACCAAATTAAGACCATGTTATATGCATTCTCGTGCAGTGCTTAGCTACAATCATATTGTAAAAGTCTAAATAGTATATGAGCATATGTCATATACACACCGAACATAGCAGTTATAGATAGAAGATGGATACAGAACAAGCTTTCCGTTCGAAAAAAAAATCTATTATTCGTCTATCTCTGTACAAAATGGGCCGCATTATCTAATCTTGATTGAGAAGCAAGCTTTTCTGACGTGAAATCGCACTTGATCAGAGTTTCCAGTAAAAACAACATGTATCTTCCTTTGTGTTTGCCTCAAGAATATCTAAAACTAAAACTCCCTCAAGGTTGAATTTGCATCTATTAGTTCTGGATTGCAGCATATGGACCAATAATCATAAGCAGATGCAACATGTAGACTATAAATAAAAGAAAATATGTCAAACTTTTATGTTCTATATATGTATCACTATTTTGGAGCTTCATTCATAGGCTCAACATTATGTAAGAAAAAAGTTTCAAAAAAAAAAAAGGGAAGAAAAGGGGGAGAAAAACCTGAAGTGGAGGTAAGGCTTAGTGGAGGTAAGACTTTTAGGCATTATCACATGGAAAGTATTGTTTGTAATTTAGTTGAGAGACAAAAGCAATGTGTCATTTTTACACTGAGGAATGATGTGCCTATCGTATGGACAAGGACTTTAAGCAACCGTGCAAAGAGTTGCGTGCGACGTTTGAAGATTAATATAGTCCTTTTTTCAACCAATTTGTTGGATTAAATCAGACAATTTTCTTTAAGTATATAATACTAAAAAAGACAAGTACCTTTATCGATGGTTAAATGTTCTGGTTTTATTCTGCATCATCATATGATAGATCTAAAGCTATCGCATTGTTGGGCGCCTCTATTCCCCTTTCAAGGTCTCTAGTTACTTACTGGTGTGACAGAGATCCTGCAGAGTTATGAGCTAAAAGCACCCTGTTGCGAGAGAGAGCACAACTTGTCTCTGCTTCAAGATCAATGTTGTAGATGGCATAACTAGAAATAGTGCATGCATTGGCAGATGAAATAGGGCCCTTAAAGGCTATACCCCTATAAGATTTTGAGAATTGCTCTGATCTAGGTCTTGAATCTTTAGGACATTGCATAAGAACTATTTTCGCACCAAACCTTTGGCCAATTTTTGTGCCCTGCCATATAATCAGGATCAAAAGCTATTGCACATAAATCTGCCTTATTGAAATGCCAATTGAGCTGCATAGGGATGAATCAAAGGGAGAGGAAGGCGTATGATGGCCTAGGAAGCAGCAACAGTGGGTATGGTGCTGAAAGAAAAGCCATGGCCAATCTTGCCCCTGTGTCTGTTGGCACCAGGAGAATTTTACTACTATTTTTCATTTTACTATTTTTTTCCCTAAGGAGTTGGAACCTTGAAAATAATCGCATCGATCCGAGACATCGGATCGCCATTCTAGAATGGGACGACCATGCATGTCATGCATGCATGCGGGCGGCGCATGCCCGTTTTGGGTTGGGAGTTCGCTATTTCGGTGGCGTTTACGCATCCCGTCTCATGGCTTCCTCTTCTCTCAGCAGTACCTTATTCTCTTTGAATTGTTTCTAGGCAGGGGAGGGGCTTCTTCCTGCCTGGTTTAGCCAATTTGGCATTTCTTCCCTGCTATCCTGTCCTGGCTTTTGGCCTCGTCCTGTGACCTTCGTCCTCGATCCTAGTTTGTAAGGAAGTTCTCTGGTAGTCGGACGGTTTGTTGGTTTCTTGCGAGTCCCATTCTAGAATCGCATCGATCCGAGACATCGGATCGCCATTCTAGAATGGGACGAGCATGCATGTTGTGCATGCATGCGGGCGGCGCATGCCCGGTTTGGTGGGGAGTTCGCTATTTCGGCGGCGTTTACGCATCCCGTCTCATCGGCGCTTCCTCTTCTCTCGTGATACCTTATTCTCTTTGAATTGTTTCCGAGGCGGGGAGGGGCTTCTTCCTGCCTGGTTTAGCCAAATTGGCGTATCTTTCTTGCTATCCTTTACCGGCCGTTGGCCTCGTCCTGTGACCTTCGTCCTCGATCCTAGTTTGTAAGGAAGTTCTCTGGTAGTCGGGCGCTTTGTTGGTTTCTTGCGAGTCCCATTCTAGAATCGCATCGATCCGAGACATCGGATCGCCATTCTAGAATGGGACGAGCATGCATGTCATGCATGCATGCGGGCGGCGCATGCCCGTTTTGGGTTGGGACTTCGCTATTTCAGGCGCGTTTCTGCATCCACGTCTCATCGGGCTTCCTCTTCTCGGTGATTACCTTATTCTCTTTGAACCCACCCTCCCCCCCTTCTTTGTTTATTATATTTTGTACAAGTTCTGTTTATCATGTTTTTCCACCCGCTGGATGATGCTTTTTTCCACCCGCTGGGTGATGCTATTCTCTGGTATGTTTTCTCGTTTGTTGTATTGGTGATGTGCAGGTACATGTTGGCGAGCGGCATCTGTTTCGACTTCTCCATGCGGGGGTTTTTGGGAGCGATTCTCTGCCTTACGTTTGTCTAAGCCCCTTGCCGAAGGCTTATCACTAGGGTTTTTCCTCGAAAACCCGAAAGGGCGGGGTTTTTTAATCCCGGTGATAAGCTTTCGACAGGTACATCAGCCACTCATCTATTAGCATTGTATTTTTTTGGGGTCCAAATGATATAATTGGATTTTCCCTTTATTTTTCGGGGGTAGTTCGCATGTGTGCGGCTACCCACTGTCCACCATTGTAGAAAATCTGCTGAGATGAATGAGAAGCCTATCTATCGCTTTGTTGGTTTCTTGCGAGTCCCATTCTAGAATGGGAATCGAATATTTCCAATCTCGATTATATATTTCTTCATAAATCTATGAATTAGGAGGCTTAGTGTTGTAGAATAGGAATTCAAAGGCTTAAGACACTGCATAAAGTCGAGCATAATCTCTTGTCTCTGTAGTATTTTTTAAGAACCAAAAAGATGCTTGCAAATGTTATTTTATTTTTATTGCTTTCTTATTTAATATTACTATTTAATGGGAATTTGTTCGAGTTTGACACAGTATAGAAGAGGTGTTAGCGAAAGATCCGCTTGAGATTAAATCGAAGTAAATGTAGGTTCCAAAGTAGAAAGAAAAGCATACATCAATTTTCATCTTCATATCATATAATCGTAACTAGCTGGGATATCAACCAAGACCAATCCCTATGGTAAAACGAATTGTACCTGGTGGCATTTTTTATCCAAAACATCGAGTATTTAACACATATCCATGGCTGAAAAGCTAGAATAAAAAGTCATGTATATAATATTAAACATTGCTCTATTAAAAATCTCAACACACTCTGCCCTGTATGCAAATTGTTGCCCGAGACTATTGAACATTGCTTTGTCTTTTGTGATAATGTTTGTGCAACATGGGCATGGATTCAGGCTTGTTTTCCATTCGCATCTCACCAATTAGCAAATTCTCCTTGGTTCACTCCATGGACGTTGGTTGAGACTAAGAAACTAGCATTCTATATTACGTAGGCATTGGCTTGCTGGAAAAGAAGCCAATGTCATCTAGCATTAAATATCTAACATAATAATAACAGGGGGTTGTTTTTGTACTTTTGTATGCTTTTCAACATGATTTTGTTACGGTTTTGTGGTGCATTTGAGTTCATGAACAAATGCATACATCTAAAGTGTGCACACACTCGCATGGCTTTCTTTTTTTGCAATTTCCAATGGTTAGCCTACGAATTCTCACCATATCATAAATTATCAAGACATGTAAGCATCGAAGAATAATATTTTAGGGTTTTCTTTCTTGTTCGATTCTATTTTTTCTTGTAGGGGGCAAATGAGCATTGTTTAGATGAGAGCTTGCAGGTAGTGTGGTTGGAAGCTTTGCTACCCAAGAGCTTGTTGCGTCTGGGTGTTTAGTCTAGTGGTAACACACTAGTTCTAGCAACTGTAGGTCTCGAGTTCGAGACCGCCCAGAATCGCACTCTGAACTGTGGCTGTCAAAACCCACAGACGTAATGTAAAGTGGTTGGGGGCAGGGCCCAACCGAGCAATGTAGTGTGGTGTGTGGTCACATGTCCAGTTGGATGCTGCCTAGTGGCGTGACGTTAAAATACTATCTATCTATCTATCTCTCCATCGACGCCTCTGGCTATGGTCACAAGACAATGCCTGCGAAATTCAGAGGCCCAACCGAGCAATGTAGTGTGGTGTGTGGTCACATGTCCAGTTGGATGCTGCCTAGTGGCGTGACGTTAAAATACTATCTATCTATCTATCTATCTATCTATCTATCTATCTATCTATCTATCTATCTATCTATCT
Source organism: Isoetes taiwanensis (assembly GCA_021234155.1). Lineage (NCBI taxonomy): Eukaryota > Viridiplantae > Streptophyta > Lycopodiopsida > Isoetales > Isoetaceae > Isoetes > Isoetes taiwanensis. Next base: position 4,600,433 of record JAJEKV010000039.1, read on the forward strand.
ATCTATCTATCTATCTATCTATCTATCTATCTATCTATCTATCTCTCCATTGACGCCTCTGGCTATGGTCACAAGACAATGCCTGCGAAATTCAGAGGTTGCTATTTGTGGACGCATTTATTTCTACATCTTCATAAGAAGTCACACCCCTTTTCTGCGAGTCTCAGCAGCCTGTCTCTAGAAGCCCTGCTGAAGCATTTTTTGACGATCTTGACAACAATGACATTCCGTTCAATTAGTAAGATTTTTCTTCTTGATTTGTTGTTGTTGTATTGTTCTGCACAATACAATCAGGTCAAAGAAGTGCAATGGCAGGGCAAAACCAGGTTTCATTTAACAGATCACACCGATATTGGACCTTACAAATATGCTCCTGACACTACCATTTCCATGCTAAAGAAACTATTATTGCATAGTTGCCTCGTTGCTTTGCTTTCTTTTGATTTTGCTGGAATGCTAGTTTGGAGATATGTACCTTCTTTTGAAATAATTATTATAATTAGTAGGAAGGTTACTAGCATCCATAGCATCCTAGATTTCCCCTGTTATGAAGATGCAATAATGCCAGTGTAACGGTGTGAAAGTCTAGGCGTCTAGACTCTTATTAAGATGAAAGATAAAAGGTTTCCAAATGTAAAGTAGAGTATTGCAGCATATTCAAATCTTATTAATATCTTAAGCTTTGCATTTACAAGTTCTATTTTCACTGGTTGGTTCAGAATACTTAACGAAGGCGAGTACTTCACTAGAATAGTAGTTCACTATATTTTAAGTTGCTTTCAAGTTCTGGATGATCCAATTGGTACTTGTCTTATCACAATCACAGTAATTCAAAAGGCAGCATTGCAAACTATATACAAAAGATCATTGTAGTGCAGTAAGTTTTTATGAAGATATTCAAACTAAGACAGGTAGGCTGGCAGTTTATATTTTTCAGGCATCTTTCATTCCTTACTTTGGGAGATGATATTATGGTGGCCTCTCTTTATTGGTCGCATTTTGTATCGAAAAGATTTTATTTTGCAAATAATTGTTTTGGCGTGTTATGAAATTTATGCTATATTTAATGTTTTATATGTGAGTCATGAACTTGCTAATGTTCTTTTAATTTTTACTTTTATTTTTTCATGAACTTGCTATTTGTATAAGTGGCCAGCGACCATGGTTAGTCACGAGCTTCACGAAGAAACTGTTAATAGAAACGCTGGCACTCTGGAGAGAGCATGGGGTCCGTTGGCCGGAGTGCTCCTGTCAACAAATACTGCTGATAATCAAGGAACCAGTGAGGTGTGTCCATAACTAGAAATAGTTGAGCATCTGGAAAGGTGTCAGAAACACCTGAGGATGGATCATCCGTGTGAAGATGGGAGAGATAGCCTAAAACGGTATGAGACTTTCCTGGCTTGTGAATGATCTCAAAAGAAGCAAACTCTTGGAGAATGAGAACCCAGCGTACAATACGTCCCATGGTGTTGTCTTGATCCATGAAAGGCAATGGAAAATGATCCTGCTTCGTAGCCTGATTTAATTTTCAGTAATCCACGCAAACACGGATCTTACCATTGTGCTTAAGAGCAATGACTATGGAGCTCACCCACTCAGAATGTTTGACTTCATAAATGAGACTGACATTGAGAAGTTTACTCGGTCACGAGCCTGTACTGTCGTTGCTAGATGGAGCGGGAGTCGGGTTTGGTGGGAATGGTGAGCTCTTCTAATTCTTTCTTGATACCACGTAGATCTTTATAGGTCCATGCAAAGATATTCTTGAACTTCTTAAAAAGTTTCGCAGCGTTTTCGCATAAATAAGGGAAAAGACACGCAACAAGTCGAATAGGTTGATTTTGGCCCAACTCTTTTGAATCGCCTAGAGATTTTGGCGTGAGCGTGGTGGTATCAAGAGGAGAATCCACTTCATTTGTTGCGTCAAGAGAAGGCACCAGGTTAACTTGATGACATGGCGCCAAGTAAGGATCAAGCAGAGTGGCTATTGCATGATCCTGATCCAAAGTCATGTCACCCCACGGATCGGCATAATCAGGATAAGGCGACAGAGGAAGTTCAGTAGCAGGAGCTTGAACTTGATAGGTGTTAAGTTGATCTGTTTCAAGGTCCATGGTTGCCTTTTTAAGTGTCCATTGGTGAACGAGTTGATCTGTAGCCAAGTAGTGGATACTCTTAGCTTGGCAAAGAAAAGGTCTACCAACGAGCATCTCATAATGGCCGGGATCTTCATCTACTCGCCATGCACCATATTTCAGTGGGAACTTGAGATCTCCAATGTTGATAGTGAGTTGATTGGGATCTCCAATGTTGATAGTGAGTTGAGGTATGATGCCTTGTGCGCATGTGATATGGCCATTAGGAAGTTTGATATCATAGGACGCACGATACAGTTGCTTAATGCCTAATTGCTGGCGTAGTTTGTCCGTGATGAGATTGATCGCGCTGTCTCCATCTATTTGTACATGATTGACTTGCTGAGCACCCACCGTGGCGTGCACCATGGGTGTTGAAATGGCTAAGGCTTCTATGAGAAATTAGGCAATGGCAATTGTTCCCGAAGAGCAGGACAAAGTTTGAGAATAGTTGATAGATTGAGGGGGATACTGGTTCGAGTACTGGTGTTATCTCCAGAGACTGGCTCCTTGGGTAAGGAGGTGGCAACCTCTTTCAGGAGTTCAACTTCAGCAACAATATTCAGGTATGTACGAGGGCATGGAGGAGGCATGGATGCGCAAGGTTCAGTTCCTTTTACATGAGCAAGGGTAGTAGCGTGAACACTGGCTAGTATTCGTCCTTCCATAGCTTGCATAAGGTGAAGAATACTTTGTCGAACTATGGGCATGACATGTGGCTGAGATGGTCAAGATCGGGCGCAAATAAACAGATTCGGGAGCCGAATCTACTGGAATAGTGTTAACTACATAAGACGGCCGTGTGTCCTGGGGTATGAGCTGGGGGTACCGAGGCAGACAGAAGCTGTTTGGTTGTTACCTGATAACTAAACCTGAATTTGTAGAAGCTAAGGGCACATTCTAGTGATATGGCCCCATTCTCGACAATGATAGCATTGAGCTTTTGCAGGGTCAAAAGGTTGTTGTGAAGACTGACCACGCTATTGCGGCATTTGCAGTAGTGCAGTTTATATCTGTAAAACCATTTCTTAGCAAAAATACGCGGAATTAGCATGCGTGCATTCTTCCATAGTGTGATCGCACATATTGCAGCTTTTGCAATGAGGAGGTCCATTAGTAGAATTACATTCGTTAGCCAGATGGCCCTGATACTTACAAAGATGACACCAAATTTGACTGCGATGTTGGGACTGATGAGTCACAAAGTTGTGAGTGACAGTGGTGGCAGGAATGAAGGGGAGGTCCGTGAGGGAAACTCCTCGAGAAGATACATTGATAGAATGATTGACTAACTCAATGGCCTGGGTTAAGAATTTAGGGCACAAGTATTCAGTCATGAGTTGATTGACTGGAGGAAGGTCTTGGAGAAACTAGACTAAGATTTGACTTTACGTGAGATATTCTTTAAGTTTACCGATAAGAATCAACAGACGGTCGACAAAATCTCGAGCAGATTTTATGGCAAGTTGTTGAAGTTCGTTCAATTATTTCAGCAGTTGTTGATCACCATCAAGAGATCCATAATGAGCGAGGAAAGGGCTTTCATGTAAGTCCAACTTTGCTTCCAGTGGCTTTTGTTTGTTATGAGCCATTGGTGAGGGGCGTCACGCAGCGTAATGGAGAAAATGTGAAACTTGATTTGAAGTTGCGAATAACCATTAAGAACTGTAAGTATTTCAAACTCCTCTACGTGGGCTTGCGCACTTTGATCCACGATGGGTTTGCATTTTCTGTTGCCAAATATCGGATACTGGAGTTTCAGATTTAAGTCAGAAGAAAAGCAGAAGAGACAATAGAAGAAGAAATATACTGAGGGGGTGGCATGGAGGTGCCACAGTAGTGGTAGTCTTACTGTCTGAGATTGGTAGAACAAGGCATCCCTCTTGATCAAGCGTGAGGTCATCACCAATATCGTAGACATTAACTGGTGGTTGAAAAGTCGGTGACGATAGAAATTCATTGACATAGGTGGGGCCGAAAGAGATCTGAGAATAGGCCATGTCATGTTGTGGTGAAGGGGGTTGAGAGGTACAGGAGTCGGCATGGAAGAAATGTGGACATGAGTCTTTCTGGAGTCTAAAAGTATGGCGGAGTTTGATGAGGCGAATGTGGATGAGAGCAATTGCGACAATGCGTGGGTGACCCTGGACGTGAAGTGGTCTGAGGGATGGATGGGCTGAATGAGCACAGGAGCGTGGGTGACCACCTTCAATATCATAATCTCCATAGTAAGAATCGTGGACAACAACGCGACGTTGTTGATGGGCGAACTGAGCAACAGTTTGGCTGAGGAGCTCTTTTCGAGTGAAAACCTGGAAAGACACTGGTGAAAAAAAGGAACTAGGATCTGGCAATTGACAACAGTGTTTAGGGTCTGGATTCAGGAGAGCTCAAATTATCTGCAGAAACAGTTTAGAAACAAAGTTTCAACATTCTTTAATTCCTCAAATCTTCTTATTGTTAGTGGAGCAATTACCGTTTGCAAATGTTTTTTACATAAATTTTGGTTGGGAAAAAGAGTTTTAATAAAAAATAATACTATTGTCAAAGCAAAACCATTGATAATATGTAAGTCACTAAAAATAAAATGACGTTTGGCAAAAGCAAAAAGCAAGCAAAAATTTTTTTTTGAGAGAGTAAAAGTAGATTTCTCCATTAATCAAGAGAAACAGTACATAGTTCTGTTAGTCATAGCAGAAAAAGGAGCAAAATTCATACAACTCCAACCTTTCCTAAGGAGGAAAAGGCAGATGAAATATGATATAAATTAAGTAGACAAAATTCGATAGACTGTAGACGTATCACAGAATCAAATGTCTTTTCTCACAGTGAGTAAGAGAATTCCAAGAACAAAAAGATTCCAGCCACGAACCCAACAAAAACTCCCATGCCGCACCTGGTCAACACCTGGAAAATGATATAGCCAACAAAAACTCGTCCAAGATGAGGAATTAGAGTTGAGCAAATAGTGGCAATGAAGGGGTTCCATAGAGTGACAGAAAAGGCCAGCAGGTAGCAAGATTATGAGGAGAGGAAGTCAAGCTTGGCATTGTAAAAAGAGTAGAAAGAATTAGCAGAGCCAAAGGTATAGAGGTCGCCTGTCAGCTCAACAACTTCATCTAAACAGGAATCACGGGTACCAAAGTCACTTAGGATCAGCAAGGATCCATACAAATCTGCCAGAAGCCTATGAGTGTATTATAACTCCCTGTATCTTGTGAATTGTCCCTCTGACATATAATAATGATGCATGGAGATGAAGTCAAACATGCAATATACTGGGACAACCTCTCTGCAGAACAACCTTACCCAATCTGATTTATTATCCAACCATTCTTATCCACACTTACCTTTCTTATCAGATGATTTAATTCCATGTCTTCACCCTTCTTATGAAACTATCCTCCAAATCTCCAGTGTTCCTCTTACATAGATTCACATAGGCTATCAAGATCAAGAAAAATAGAATTAGAATCAATGACATTCAAGTTAGAGACAAATAAATCAAAAGAACCCTTAAAAGCGCCAATTGAGTCCCACTTCCTGTCATATTTATCAGCAAATTTTCTTTTGTGAGCTAATGCAGTTGACTCAACATCCAGCTGAAAATGCATCTTAATCCAAAAAATTGATAGACTCTTAATTCTATTTCTAGCTTTCCATATATTCCATAGAGCAATAAACATGATAGTGTTAGCAAAAGTACACTTGTTTTGAATATAGGAAAGCAGATTTCCAGTCACCATAGAGGGGAAAAGAGTACCCAATTTACCATTAAACCAGGCCCAGAAAGGATCCAGTTTAGGACAAAAGAAAATGTGATCAAGACTTTCCTCCAGCAAACAACCAAAGTGACAAATAGCAGAAATATTACTATGCCTCCTAGAGATAACTTGAAGATTTGGGATACTTCTATGAGCCAAAAGCCAAATGAAAAGGCTCACTTTAGGGAAGCAGAAGGAATTCCACACTTCTTGGAAAAGGGCTTTACCTTCCTCCTCAGAGGTAGATCACTTAATGATTGCTTTAGAGGGGACATCAGATCTATTAATGATGGAATAAATCTTACTAACTTTATAATGGCATTTTCCATTCAAACACCAATTAGATGCTTTAGGAACAGACTGATTCAGCCAATAGTGAGGGAGGATAGATTTGACATGAAGGTAAATCTTTTTGTCACTAGAGGTACCCTGTAAGATATTCCTCAAGAATGTCCAGGATATAATTTTATTATTGATATAGAGATCATTTATAACAGTGAAACCTTTATCAGTCCATTTTTTATAAATTCTCAGATGTCTCAATGCTAGAACCTTATTAGGATGATTCTTAAGAGCAAGATTCCAAAATATAGTCATATGTAGGTTTAGATCATCCGGCATAATCAAAACATGAGTAGACCTTATTCCAAGCCATAATAATATTTCTCATAAGAGGGGATATATTAGGCCCTGGGTGAAGCTCATTAAAACAAGAATCAGGGATAATGTGAGCAATAGAAGGGTGACCATCTGGGTACGAGCAAGATAACCAAAATTTGATGAAGTGAGAAAAATGGCTTGAAATATTAGTAAAGGATTTCCAAATGTACTTATCAGCTAGGGCACAGGCCTGCAAAATTTGCATCCTAACCCTCCCAAATGCTTGGCTCTAGCTATTGAGTTCCAATTTATCAAGTGGGGGTCCTTTCCAAATGAATCTTCTGATAATTTTCTCTAGCTCAATATAAACAACCTTTGGAGCAACTAACGCAGAAGATAAATATATGTGAGAGCTAGCCAAGACAGAATTTGCAATAAGAGTCCTTCCAGCAAATGTTAAACAACCTCTATAATAATTTATTTTCCTCTTAATTCTATCAATGATAGGCTGCCAGAGACCTTTTAAACAAGGGTTCAAGGAGAGAGGCATTCCCAGTAACAAAGAAGCCTGATTGCAGTTTAGAACTTTAATATTAGCAAGGTTTGGCTGGATATTATCACCAATAACAGTGCATTTGGCCAAATTCAGATGAACTCTAGAGGTAGCAGAGAATTGATTAATAATTTCAAGAAAGAATTCAATATTAGAGATATTAGCATCCAAGAAAGCAATTGTGTCATCAGCATATTAAGAGATGGTGAGAGAGTCATTACTGTTTGGCATTTTGAGACCATTGATTTTTCCTAAATCTCTAAAGTGTAGGATAGCCCTGGTTAGCATTTCAACCACAATTAAGAAAAGATAGGGAGGCAGGGGACATCCTTGTCTCACACCACGAGATAAAGGAAAAATTTGAGAAGGTGTGCCATTAAGAATAACAGCAGAATTAGAATTGATATTCAGACCATGAATAAGCAATTTAAGCTTAGGATGAAAGCCAAATTTGGTTAGAGCAAAGTCTAGAAAATCCCATCTCACAGTATCAAAAGCACGCTTGAAATCCAATTTGAAAAGCACACAATTTTGATTAGATATTTTATTCCAATGGAGGCCTTCCATAGCTGTAATGTAATTGTCCAAAATGAATCGATTTGGCAGAAAGGCAGATTGATATTGAGATATGTTCTTCTGCAAATAAGTCTTGATCCTATTAGCAATAATTTTAGCACAGATTTTGTAGGAAGTGTTAGTGAGAGAGATAGGTCTCCAATCAGAAAAAGTAGAGGGATTATCCACTTTAGGAATGAGAGCAATGAAACCAGCTGAGATGGAAGGATGTAGATGATTGGCCTCCAAAAAACCTCTAACCATGGAAAGAATATCAAATTTCAAAATATCCCAGAAATGAATATAAAATTCACTTGGCAGACCATCAGGGCCAGGAGATTTGCAGTTTCCAAAGGACTTCAGAATATTGAAAACTTCCTCTTCATTAAGAGGATTAATAATAGAATCATCCATACAGTCAATTGAAGAAGGAATAATATTGTTCATGAGATCTAAGAAATCCCTTTCTCTGGTAGAATCAATTTGTTGAGGAGGCACTTTATAAAAAAGAGAGGCATAATTGCCTTGAAAGAATGATCTGATGAGTAGGATCATCTAAGGTAGTATCTGCATCAGTTCTGACCTGAGTGATTGAGTTTCTAAGAAGCCTGATTTTAGCCATTTTGAAAAAGAATTTAGAGCTATTATAATCCGTCTCCTTTTCCACTGTCTCTCTAGCCTTCTTTCTCTCTCTGCTCTGTCTCTCTAGCCTTTCTCTCCCTATATCCTATCAAGGCGACCCATGGCACACCAATAGAGTGTCCCAGGTTCTAGAACACCTCTCTTTGCTCTGTCTCTCTAGCCTTTCTCTCTCTACATCCTATCAAGGCGACCCATGGCGCGCCAATAGAGTGTGCTCTGTCTCTCTAACCTTTCTAATCTCTACATCCTATCAAGGCGACCCATGGCGCGCCAATAGAGTGTCCCAGGTTCTAGAACACTCAAAATTCGTTGGATTTGTCGCCACCCATGGCGCGCCAATAGAATGTCCCAAGTTCTAAAACACACAAAATTTGCTGGATTTGTCGCCTTCTCTTCCTTCCTTGTGTTCTTCCTTTCCCATTTGAACCTATTCCAAAAAGCTCATTCAAACCAAGCCCATACCAAAAGTATTCCGACAGTAGCCGAAATCAAACCTCCCCCCCACAGGGTTGAACCCCCCCAAACCCCCTCGTGCCAACCACTGAGGGCGGGCATCGTTTATGCTTTTAAACATCTTTCAATTCTTCATAGCACTTTAACTCTTTAACCCCCATCCATACCATACAACTTCATGGCCGCTTCTGTAGCCCCTTGCCCAGACCCCCATTTGGAGGGAGACATTCCTCAGCCCCAACCCCAGCCCACCTGGGAGAACCAGGGGGAGGGGCCGCCGCAAAAACGGCCCCGGTCAGATAACAAAGACAAGGGAGAAACCTCTTCCATGAGGAGGGAAGCCCGGGCGAAGGCCCAATCTATGAGATTGACTCGGGAGATGGATGAAGGCTGCTCAAGCCCGGCACAGGCACAGACGAGGGCCATGAAACAGCTGGAGGAACAGATCGACTTCTAAATGCTATATGCTATGCTCTGCACCAGTATATTTTTGACTATCATCATTCCTCCCCTTTTTTTTTCATTTCTGTCTTCCTTACTTAGATTCATCCAAAATGCTCAAAAGCCTATTTTGCTCTACTGCAACTTAGAGGCGCCAGAAGTCGTTTCTATAGACATGGAGTCGGCACCTAGAATAGGCACATGCTCCATCGCCCATCCAGCGCCCATCCAGCGACCAGCTTGGTAAGTGATTTGCTTTGATCCGCTTGTTTCTGCAATCGGCTTGTCTTTGGATTTGCCCTGCCTTGCCTACAGCCCCTTGCATAGAGCCCCCTTGATTTGCCCCTTTTTGGCTTTCTCTCTCTAGGGTTTACAGTCTCTCTCTAGCCCCAAAACCCCCAAACCCCTAAAAGGTGCTCTGACCTACGTTTTTGGTCCCCAAATTGGATTCTGGGCGCAATTTTGTATGCCAGAGACCCCACTGCCTTTGAAAGACAGCGCACAGAATAATGTTGAGCTAGGCTCCAACATTTGTCTGACATTGCCATAGCCTAACCAACTGCCTCTTGGCCTTGCCTAGCCTGGCCACAGCCCTGCCACAGCCTGCCTAGCCCTGCCAGACCTGACAAGCCCCTGCCATAGCCTACCTAAACCTTGCTTGATGTGCCATAGCCCAAGTCATGGCCACAGAAGCAGCCCAGTGTCCGGACTCACCCCTAACAGGTGAGCTTCCACAGACCACAACATCCCACCCCGGGCAAACCCCAGCACAGCCTACTGACCTCACGCAGGCCGAGCCTACCTGGGAAAACCAAGAAGGGCCACCAAGGAAGCGGCCCCGTGCAGACGCAGTGGGCAAGGGAGAGACATCCTCCATGAAGAAGGAGGCCCGAGCCAAGACCCACACAACCAGGCCGGCTCGACAGACGGGAATTGGCTGCTCAGGCCCCACAGGACCCCCTCCGTTGGCAGAACCTTGGGCCGACATCCAAGCTAGAGTTGAGGCCAACAGTACTCGCATTGCGGGCCTGGAGACGGTGACGGAGTCTGCAACATCCCAGGTGTTGCGCAGATAGTTGATGATAGCAAAACAACAGATCACTGAGTTGGAGACCCAAGCACGCCAGGTGGACGACAGCATCCGCTTGGTGCACTTTGAGAGACAGCAAGACCGGCAGGTGCTCGCAGACATGCAGGCTCGCGTGGATACCTCCGGACGCCGCGAGGCGGATGTGGACCGAGGCAGAAGCGAGACATTTGCAATCACGTCTCAGCTCCGCATCGAGGTCGATGAGGCCAATGCCATGGCACGACGGCGAATGTGAGCTATTCTTTGCAAGGCGTAGGTTGCGCATCGCCTCGGAAGTTAACCAGCAAAGATCGAGCACCCGCCGGGAGAAGGATTTGGCATGGGACCGGAAATGCGGGAGCTTCGACCGCCGTTGCCCAAAGAAGGCAAGGGCCTCTATGCAGGCGCATGAACAATGGCGGCACTGCGCTTGCGACGGGGAGATGGCAAGACGTAACCAAGCCTTGCAAGAGCCGAGCTCCGGACTTCGTGAGAACGTAAGCCGCAAAGACATGACACACCGGCATCGCGGAGCCCAACAACCCGCAAGACGTCAATTGGGGTCACCCGGTCAACCTGAACGCCGACACGGCCGTAGCCCCGCCTGCCGCCATCATCATCACGCGTGCCGCCACCGGGCCGAGTGGGCGGTGGCCTCACCGGTGCCGAGCTCGTGGAGCGGCAGCGACCGAGCCACAACCTGGTAGTTCGGGGCTCTGCGGAAGAGGCGGGAGAGAATCTCACCCAAAGATACACACTGAGATCCTTGGACGCATGGCGTTTCTGGTCCAGACTGTTCGTGTTACGCGACCAGCGGCATGGGGTCCGAGCGCCCGGAGCCCTGGCCGAAGTCGTGGTGTTCACGGTTGCAGATGCACAAGTTCGAGAGGCCATACTACGACAGGGCAAGTTACTGAAGGGAACATCTCTGTATGTGAGCCGGGATCTTACTCCAGTGCAACAGGAGGCCCGCAGGAGGGAGTTCGCCAGAGTCAGGGATGCCCGCCATCGACCAAATGCTGCAGCTGCACCTGCTCAGCCAAATGCTACCTCCGCTGCCTCCGCTCCTGCTCCTCCGCAATCTGCTCCTACAACTCGGTCTGCTCCCGCTCCGCCAAATGCTGCCCCTGCTGCCTCCGCTTCTGCTTGTTTGAAGTCTGTCCCCGCAACTCAGTCTGCTCCCGCTGCTGGTCCTTCCGTGACACACACTACACAAGCATCTCCGATCGCTCAATAGGAATTGTGCCTCCGGGTGGTGGTCTGGAACTGTCGAGGTTTCCCGTGGCAGAAGGGCGATAGCCTCAATTCAGTAGCTGTGGACATGGACCTCATCTTCCTCATGGAGACATGGGAACACCCAGGCCACAGGCTGCCCGATCTGCCAGGATACCATCATTTTTCGGTGTTCAATGGTTGTACAGGGAGACGTGGGCACGGTGGGGTTGCCTGCTACTACCGGGTAGCCTTGGCACATTTGGTTTGTTTAGGGTCTGGGTTCGGGAACTCCTGCAAGACAGCCCTGCTGTGAGGACCCGTGGATCAAACAGGAGAATCTGGTAGCTGTGTCACGCGGGATTTGCAAAAGAAACTAAGGCAGGGAAAAGAGACAACAAGAAAAACAGAAAGAACAATGTAGAACACAATGAAGAGAACAAAACTCTTTGATATCAATTGTGATATATGAGCTCTCGCAATCGAGAGAAAGCAGAAGTGAGATAAGACCAAAAACTCATCTAGCCCGTGAAGGCTAGCTCTACTAATATATATAGTACAATGGCCTTTGGCCCAACATAGATACTCTGTCAGATCTCGGTGCCGACTCCTATAAGGAGGCCTGATTTGCAGGAATGCTGGCGGTGCCTCTTGAGGTGCCTGAAGTCACGCCGACGCTGACGCTGGCGGTGACGGCCCGTCACTTGTCTGTCCTGGACCTCTTCGTGCCCGTGGCCTTCGTGGTCTGCTGCTTGGCTGGCGGCTTGGGCTTCTGTGGGGCCTTTGACGACTGACCTGTGCCTGACTGAGGATCTTTGGCCTTGACCTGGTCCGTCGTGTGCATGAATAGTCCTGTACCAGGACATACAGAACTAACACTCCCCCCCACCAAACGACACTCAGGGTGAAGAAAAGGGGGAAGTGTTTCTGATGGCGGAAACCCAGCAGTCTGAAATTCATCCTCACGAGTATGAGGATGGGGGCCATTATGATAGTTGCCAATGAGATCTTAGCGTGTCTGAAGAACTGCAGGAGTGTTGAGACCAATAGCAGGATCAACATCAATGAGAAAGCCTGAGCGTACCATGTCTTCAAGGGCAGCGTGGGCGTCAGCAGGTACAAACTGGCATTCCATGAGAAGGCAGGTCTGGAGTCCAAAGGCACTGACACTGGCATTTGGGTTGCAATAAAAGATAGGGCGCTGGCGATTGAGAGAGCTGATGAGAAGACACTTCAAAGCAGCACAGAGGCCTGCTTGTCGATGAACTGAGGGATCCGGGGAGGAGGCAGCATTGGTCAAAAAGGTATCAAGACCGTGGACTGCATGACTTGGCGTCTGCCATCCACGCTCATTCGGGATGTAGATCCAATTTTCTGTGTGGTCCAAGGTGGCACCATTCTCCCAATTGGAGCGTCGAACAAAACGTGGATCCCAGCGGAGGTCCGTGGAAATCTGAGGAGGAGTCCACCCAGCGTGGCCGTCCAGGACCTTTGTCCAAAAGGGAAGACGCCAGTCGGAGGTGAGGAACCTTGGGCGTGGAGGTACACCTAATGAAGCATAAGGAGATTGAGCCAAACCCGTGGGCGTGGGCTGCTGAGCCTGCTCCCGGAATTCATGAACAAGGTCCGGATCAAGAGCACGGCACCACTGGTCCCAGTCTGAGGCAGAGAGCGGAGTAGAGACGGGAGGATTATCCCAACCCGTGGGTATGGTCTTGCTGTCCAGAAGGGCACGCAGTTGATTGTAGCCTGCTAAGTGCTGCATATAAATTTGGGCAAACTCAAGATCTTCAGGATGCGCTAAATTCTTCCGCACCTGTTCCAGTGTTTCTGCTTGCCACAGAGGTAAGTGATGAGCAAGCTCAGGCATGTACTCCTGGCCAAGAGTGTGAGATCGATCATGATCCTTTATATACGGGTTGTTGTCCATTAACAACCAGTGAGCATGAGGATTGCCTTGAAAGTTTCGATGTGGCCCATCTCGGAATTTGTCATGCGTATCAGCCAGATAGAAGTCATGAAAGATATATGCCATTGGCTGAACAACTCTGAAGATGACCAAATCAGGATCTTCACAGTTGACTAGGTCGAAGACTAAGAGGGCACAGAGTAAACCTTTGTCTTCAACAGAAAGATCCGGCCAGATCCTGAGAAAATCCGCGCTGCGTAAGGGCTGTGCATTAACCTGGCCGTCTGCCGCGTACCACTTCAGAAGAAAGAGGTGGCGTCGGGCAACCACATAATCCAGGTAACTGGAAGGAGGAGCGAAATCCACATGAACGTGGAGGGCAATATCAATGTAGCCCTCTTGTTTACTTTGGGCGTCTTCTGCTGATTGAACAGCTTGCTGGAGTTGATGTTCGAGGTCACGGATCTGATTTTCCTTTTCAAGCAGGAGACTTGATTGATCACGGAACTGTCTGTGAGAGAGCGTGCCCTGTGAAGTGGATTGCCCAGGAGTATGAAGTCGAAGTGTGGCAATCTCTGCATCATCAATTAATTTTTGTTTCTGTGCTTCTGTAAGCTGAGACTGAAGAGATGTGACCTGAGTGTGCAGCGTGGTCAGTTGGCCTTGGAGAGAGGGGAGCTGCTCATTGCGCTCCTTGAGCTCTTGAACTTGATTATGGTAATTCTGTGAGAGCTCAGTGTACAGCGTGTTAAGCTCTGCAAGGGCTTTATCCTTGTCGCCAAGGACCTTATCCTTGGCTTTGTTCTGCTCAAGCAATTCTTGAATTGTGGATTGTAACTGAGCCTGTTGATCAGTAAGCAGGCTGGTCTGATCATGTGCAGTCTTGAGATCTTCAGGGCCCGTAAAAGAGCCTCGTGCTTGGCTTGAAGTTTGTCTTCCAGGGATTGAACTTGCGTGGTGGCAGCTTGGAGATCCCTTTGAACTGCTTCCGTGGCCTCCATGTAGGCTTGAACGCCATTCATGAAGACTTCTTGCGAGTCCTGGAGTTTGAGGACAACAGCTTGGACATCTTGCTGGTATTGTTACATGAGCTGCCAAGAAGGTGGAGGTGCAGGGCCCTGGTGGAGATGGGTCTGTGACATCTGAGAAGCATGATGAGAAGTGGAAGGCATTGTGTCCGTGGATGAAGAAGAGACAGTAACATGCGTGGCATTGGTTTGGACATGACCAGGAGAAAGAGGGGGACGTGAACGTTCAGCCTGCTGGTTGTGAGGAAGAGAATGAAAGGATTGATGAGTGGATGCATAAGAAGTGGAAGGGGACCCAGGAACGGGAAGAGGAAGACAATGATGGATGAGTGCCTGAAGATGAGCACCCACCGTGGTTTCACAGCCAGAAGAAGGGGCTGCCCTGATGCGATCTACTTCATGAAGAAGTCTGAGGAACAGAATTTGTGTCCAATCAATATGGTTAGTAGAGTGGATGGCCATGATGACAACATTGTAGAACGGTTTATTGATATGGGTATTCTTGATGGAATACCCATAGAATTTTCGCCACAGAAACTTGACAAAAGAATCATGGGGCTTGGCTATGTTGGTGAGCCGATGGACCGTGGCTTGATAAGGAGCTGCATTATACTCAGAGACATCCTGATCCTGTAGGGCAGTCCAAGACAGAGAAGGTGTATGAATCGGAACCTGAAATACCCGAGAAAGCAGGCTGGGTGTAAGGGCAAAAGTATGCTGGTGGGGTACAAATAAACGCGATGCAGCACCCAACACCCAGCACTTTCCAGCATTTTTTTTTTTTGTTTTTCATAATCGGCCATGCAATTCGATCATACATGCAAAATTTCAGGGCCTAATTTGAGATATTGAGTGAGCAATTAGAGAAAACCCATTTCTGCAGCAATTTTGGTAAAACAGAACAAAATTTCTTAATTCAGCCCAAATTAAGCTAAATCAGATGGGGCTTTTCAGATTTTCATAATCGGCCATGCACCCATATCGTACCTGCAAAATTTCAGAACCTAATTTGGGATATTGTGTGAGCAATTAGAGAAAAACCATTTCTGCAGCAGTTTTGGTACAGTGAAGAATTTTTTAATTCAGCCCAAATTAAGCTAAATCAGCTGGGGCTTTTCAGATTTTCATAATCGGCCATGACCCATATCCTACGTGCAAAATTTCAGAACCTAATTTGGGATATTGAGTGAAAAATTAAAGAAAAACCATTCTTGCAACAGGTTTTTTGTAAAACACTGAGAAATCTCTTAAATCAGCCCAATTTAAGCAAAATTAGATGGGGCTTTTAGGCTGAATATGGTCGAAATGAGAATCCTACCTTGGTGGATAAGTTTTATAAAAAGATATGATGGATTGAGCAACTAATTGGAGATTCACATGCCAATTTGGAGTTTGGGTCATTTCTGCACACTAGTCAGACTCCAACCTAATGAAATCGATGCTAATCTGATGGAAAATTCGAGCAATGTGGAACGATTCTTGGCTGAAGAATCCTCTTAACAAATGAAGGGTGTAAAAAAACGAACCCACCAGCACCCAAAAAAAAGCAGGAAGCAGGGGTGCTAAAAGCATGCGTCCGGACGCGTGCTTTTGCACCCCACTAGCATACTTTTGCCCGTAAGCGAGATGATTGTTTGATCAACCTTGGTGGCGTATCCATCTGTGGTGTTGATCATATGAGCGACGAACTGCATGAGGTGCTCCGGATTTGATGCAGGAAGGTCTTGCTTGGAAAATTCATACAGCCCATGGCGTTCCGCAACGGCACGACTGGGACCTGTTAAGGCATCGCGAAAGGTGGGTGTGGAGAAAATTACTGACTCAAAAAGAGCTGGATCCCTTGGAGCAGAAGCTTGAAGTTGAGGGAATTTGGGTAGAGCGGCCATGGCGAAGAGCGTCAGAGAACAACTGGAGGAGCAGATGTGAGAAGCCGGAGGGCGGAGAGCAAAAGACGAAAACGAAGATAGATGAAAAGGTTTTAGGGCACACAAGGTGTGGCGAAGGGGTGTGAGGAAGGGAACCTTTGATGGTGCCAGGTGGCGGCAGATGCGAAGAAGGCGATTGAGAGGCAGAAATTTGGCTAAGTCCACAAGCAGTTAAGGGAGAAGCGATGAACGGTGGAGATGAAACAGGAATGAACGATCGGATGTGATAGCTGGCCAAGGTACAAATATTAATGTGCGACGGGCATGAAAGGAAGGAATGGCATTTAATGCTGGCAACTCGAAGTGGGATATCATAAAAAGGAAGTGTCAGAAGGTACCATGGCTAGATATGCGGCGGGAGAAAAGATTCTCAAGTTAGAAATGGCCTTGCATTGCAACCACGTCGGCGATTTTTCTGATTGGTCCACGTCGACAGGGTTCCCGTCGGTTGGGCTATATAAGACGAGCAGTGGGCGAAGCTGAGACACCTTTTGGCGACCATGAGTATGGCAGCGGCTGGTTTGAATGAGAACTGCACGATGCCTACCAATTGCCAGGAATGGATCACTTGCAAGATGAACTGTCTGGACCTCTGGAAATGCCACAACCGTGGCATCCCTATGGATGGCTGGTGCAGTGGGATGGCTGAGCATCCCGACCCTCTGACCAACGCCATGGAGGTGGTGGTGCATCTGCGCTGGGATCCGGAGCAGAACCTGTACCACGTCCTCCGCATCACCTCTGCTCCCAACCCGGAGTAGAGGGTTTTTGGTTTTCAGCTTAGGATAGGGTTGTTGCCCATTTTGTAAATAGGGCTCTGCCCATAGCGGAAATAGATGGGCTCTGCCCTCATTTTGTAAAAATTTGCCTCTATAATATAAATATGCCTCTTTAGTCACTATCTGTGGTGTCTGTTCCTTGTTCTGCATCAGGTGTATGACTATCCATTACCTACACTGGTTTGAGGCGAAAGCCATAACCAGTGTAGGTAATGGAGTGCCATCTAATTCTGCCAGCTTGAAAACGCTGGGTTGAACAACTTGAACTATTTGATAAGGACCAAGCCATCTGAATTTTAACTTCCCTGGAAAATTTTTGTAACGAGAATCATAAAGGAAAACCAAATCACCTTCTTGAAAAGTTTTGGCTTTCAGATGTTTGTCATGCAAAGATTTCCTTAACTGTTGGCCATGAAGAACCCGAATATAAGCGTCTCGCCTAAGCTCATCCAACTGTTCTAGTTGGTAAACTCGTTCTTGAAGAGCTGCAGGGGGGTTATGAGTGGTAGCAAGGTGGAACCGAAGTATCGGAAGAACATATTCAAAAGGCATCAATGCTTCTTGACCATAAACCAACTTAAAAGGAGTGTGACCAGTAGCAATCTTGAAACAACAGTTGTAAGCCCAAAGAACAGTAGGTAGCTTGGTTTGCCAGTCTGTGCGTGAAGCGTCACAAATTTTCTTGAGAATAGTGATGAGAGTCTTGTTTGTGCTTTCAGCCAAACCATTCCCTTGAGGATAGTAAGGTGTGCTTTTGCGGTGATGTATCAGCAGATAATCCGTCAGCTCCTTGATAGTGTGATTGACAAAATGAACACCTCGATCACTGACCAATTCCGTGGGACAGCCAAAACGCGTGATGATTTGCATATAGATGACTTTGGCTGTGCTTGCTGTCGTGTTGTCTGGAAGTGCGCAAGCCTCCGCCCATTTGGTAGCATAATCAGTGAGAACCAGAATGTAGCGGGCACGGGTGTGCCGCGCAGGAGGGTCGATAGGTCCCACAAAGTCCATTCCCCATTTGCTGAAAGGAAGTGGCGTGGCGACCGGCGTCAACGGGAGAGCGTCACGGGCCGTGGGCCGACCCACACGCTGACATACATCACACGTGCGGGCGTGAGCGTGAGCATCCTTGAAGAGCGTGGGCCAGAAATAGTCTGCGAGAAGGATTTTGCGTGCCGTGGTGTCACCATGAAAATGACCACCTCCAAGCCCATCATGTGCTTCTCGAACAATATTAGGTACTCCATGAGGAAGAACACAGCGTCGGAGGATGGTATCCTTGCCACGTTTGTAAAGATGACCTGCAACCATGGTGTAGTCACGGACCTCTCGGAGAAATTGACTGTGACGGGATTTAAGTTTTTCTGGAGAGAGCGTGGGGTCTTCTGATGGATGAGCACCAGTGAGAAGATACTGCTGATAGTTATGAAACCAATGTGACGTGGCCGTGACCAAAAAGAGTTGAGCATCAGGAAAAGCATTTGAAACTCCCGTGGAGGGATCATCTGTCTGAATGCGTGAGAGATAATCCGGGACGACATGAGATTTGCCTGCTTTATGAACAATTTCAAAAGGAGCAAATTCTTGCAGAAGAAGGACCCAACGAGCAATTCTGCCCGTGGGCGTGGATTTGTTGATCAGATAGAGAAGTGCTTGATGGTCCACAAAGAACTTGATTTGCCTGTCCAAGAGATAGTGACGGAAACGTTGGACACAAAAAATTAAGCCCAAGGCCTCCCTCTCAGTGGCAGAATAGTTGCGCTCAACAGGATTGAGTTTTCTGCTGGCATAACGGTTCAGTTTGTCGGTGTGCGCGTCATATGCTTGAGAAAGAACAGCACCAATAGCAAACGCGGAGACATCGACATGAACATGAAAGGGCTTGTCCCATTGAGGAGGAACAAGCACAGGGGCCTGAGTAAGCAAAATCTTCAACTGTTGGAAAGCAGCATCCGCCTGGGAATTCCAAGCCCAAGTGGATTCATCACCCGTGAGTTTATGAATGGGATCAACAATGGCTGCAAGGCCCGGTATGAAGGTGGAATAATAATTTACTTTGCCCAGGAAAGAACGTGTCTCCTTGATATTAGATGGTGCTTAAGCTTTAAGCACACAACTTATTTTGGCAGGATCAGTGGTGATACCTGCTTGACTGACCACATGTCCTAACAGAACACCAGAGAAAGGTGCATTTCTCAGGATTGAGACTAATGCCAGACTCATCACATTTCTGAAAGACGAGCTCTAATTTATCCAGGTGGTCTTCTATGGAACTGTAGGCAGAAAAGTCATCTTGAAAAATCTGGAGAAAGGGTTTCTCCTTCATATAATCATGAAAAACCGAGAGCATGATACGTTGGAACGTGGATGGAGAGTTTGATAACCCAAAAAGGAACCACCTTGTAGGCAAAAGTGCCCCACGGGGTGGTGAAGGTAATCTTAAGTTGATCAGCTTCTTTGATGGAAATTTGATTGTAGCCTGAAAAACCATCCATGAAGGAGTACATTTCATGACCAGCAACCTCTTCCAGAACCTGGTCTGTGAAGAGAAGTGGGAAGTGATCACGCTCCGTGGCCTGATTGAGTTTGCGGTAGCCCACGCAAATGCGGATCTTACCGTTGTGTTTGAGAGCAATGACGATGGGGCTCACCCATTCAGAATGTTTGACCTCATAGATCAAACCAGCAGCTAGAAGTTTGTCAATTTCAGCCTTGACTCGGTCACGGTAATTTGGGTTGAGCCGGTACTGTCGTTGCTATACAGGACATGCATCAGATTTAGTAGGAATGGTGAGTTCCCCCAAGTCTTTGTTGATACCCCTAAGATCTTTATAGCTCCAGGCGAAAATGTGTTTGAACTTTTTGAAGAGCGTGACGGCGCGTGCTCGATAGGTGGTCAGAAGATTTGCAGCGAGGCGGACTGGCTGATTGTTGCCAACGTCCACAATCTCCACATCAGGAGTCTGAATGTGTGGGATAACTTCCGTGTCTTGAACAACATGAGCAGGAGGATGAAGCATGACAGGATGAGTTGCACTCTGCGTGGTGAAGAAGAGTGGTTGCTGAGCGTCATCAAGCAATGGTTGCTTCATGACGGCGTGTACGTCCACTATTGCTGGAGGTAGTTCTGTATCCGAAAAATGATCGATACGTTGGATGCGATTGCAAGGAGCCAGGTAGGGATCGAGTAAAGCAGCCACAGCCTGGTCCTAATCAAGTGTCATCTCGCCCCAAGGATCTGCATATTCAGGGTAGGATGACAGAGGCAGACTCGCAGGAGTAGCCTGAATGTGATAAATGTTCTGTGCTTCATCAGAATCGGTGTCTGAGAGAGAAGGTTCAACATGTTCGACCGAAATGATCTTGCCAGTTTCCAAATCCATGGTGGCATTGAGGTGACCATCTGTAATGACTAGCTGGTCCGTGGCCCAGTAATGGATACTCTTGGCCTGACGGAGAAAAGGTCTGCCGACCAACATTTCATAACCACCTGGATCTTCCCCTGCTTTCCAAACACCAAATTCCAAGGGGAATCTGAGATCGCCTATATTGATGTGAAGAAGAGGCGTGACGCCTTGAGGGCACGTGATATGGCCATTAGCCAATTTGATGTCATATGGGGCACGATAAAGTTGTTTGATGCCCATTTGCTTGCGGAGTTTATCCGTGATGAGATTGATAGCACTACCCCCGTCAATTTGAACATGGTTGACTTGTTGATTGCCCACCGTGGCATGTATCGTGGGTGTGGAGGTAGCGACAGCCCCAACCAAAACCGTGGGAAGGGGCAACTGGTCCTTGAGAGCAGGACACAGTTTCAAAATAGTTGCCCGACTTAAAGGAATTTTGATTTTTGCGAGCTCCTCCTGGAGTTCCAACGGCACATGAGAAAATGGATCAGCTGGATCCATTGGAGCAGGAGTGCGTGGTAATGAAGCAGCAACTTCTTTGAGAAGCTCCACCTCTGCAGCAATATTCGGATATGTCTGAGAGCGTGGAGGTTGAGATGATGGAGATGCATCCTGACGCTGCTGAGCTCTGGTAGTGGCGTGGACATTTGCCAATGTGCGTCGTTCAGCAGCTTGCATGAGATTCAGAATACTTTGTCTGACTTTGGGCATGACATGAGGCATGAGTTTATCCAGATCTGGTGCAAAGTGAACCTTTTTGTCCTCAGCATGAGGGATCATGTCAACTGCAAAAGCAGGTTGCGTATCATGAGGAAGGATGGTCAAGGGGCGGGACGCCCTGGTCTGGCGTGAAACCAACCCAACCCAATTTGACGGTTGAACTGGAGGATTAAGAGCTTGATAAATCTCTTCTTGGGCTTGTTGATCCATCTGAGGAGTTGCTGCCGGAGCTGGTTGATACCGTGATTGTTGAGGCACGCGTGGTGGTTTTCGAAGAACAGGCCGAGGGCCCTGTTTGCCATTTGCGATCCAAAGTTGATAGGCTGTGAGGCGGACCGCCATGGTTTGATTCGTGCCTGGAAGTTGGACTTGAACTTGAGGAAGTTGAGGGCATGCCGTGGTGGTATGACCCCATTCCAAACAGTGATAGCACTGAGCTTTAGCAGGATCAAAAGGAGGATGGTTGCTTTGTCCCCGTGGCTGCTGAGATTGTTGATACTGTTGAGGAGGTTGTGCTTGAATTTGCTGAGGTTGATATGACAGCTGTTGCTGAGGCGTGGTCTGGACTTGATAAACCATCTTTTGCCGGAAGGGTGTAGGATGAGTACGAGTGCATTCTTCCGTGGCATGATTGCACATATTGCAGCGTTTACAATGAGGAGGACTATTGGTGGAGTTGCACTCATTGGCCAAATGGCCTTGATATTTGCAGATGTGGCACCAAATTTGACTGCGTTGAGGATTAGAGTGTTGAGGCTGAACAGCAGTCTGAGGTACCATGACAGGAGGAATGAAGGGTAGCTCCTGAAGGGCCACGCCGCGGGAGGAAACATTAACTGAATGATTGACAAGTTCGATGGCCTGCTCCAAAGTCTTGGGGCGCAGGTATTCAGTCATAAGACGAATAGCCGGAGGAAGTCCCTGCAGAAACCAGACGAGGATCTGGCTTTGCGTGGGGTACTCTTGAAGTTTGTTGAGTAAGATGTGAAGACGATCCGCAAAATCCCCGGCTGATTCCGTGGGCTCTTGCTGAAGATCATTGAATTGCTTGAGAAGTAGTTGATCATCATCAGTGGTTCCATAATGAGAAAGGAAAGCAGTCTTCATGTCAGTCCAGTTTTGTTTCCAATGGCTTTTGTTTGCCATGAGCCATTGATGAGGGGATCCACGCAGCGTGGTGGAAAAGATATGGAACTTCAGTTGAGGTTGAGGTGGCCATTTAGGACAGCCAGAGCCTCAAATTCTTCCATGTGGGCTTGAGCACTTTGATCCAATGGTTTGCCTTTAGTACTGCCAAAAGTGGGATAGGTCAGTTTGAGAGTCTGAAAAGAGGATTGTGACTGGCCTTGTGCATATAGAGGCGGTGTATAAGGAGGAACATAATGGGGCGGAACTTCCATGGATTCCGTATGAGTGGCAAAGGGGCAGAAAGACCCTGAAGATGTACAAAAGGAGGTTCTTGTGGTGGAGGACCTTGGGGTCCGTGGTCATGAGGTTTGAGATCGGTAAGAGTGTAAACTGGAAGAGTCTGTTGAAAAGAAGGAGATTGAGGATATGTCTGAACCGGGGGAGGGCCATAAGAAACATGGAGATAACCCATTCCTCCAGGGGGAGATGATGGTTGTGAAGGCAGAGGAGTATGGCCAGAGGAGATATGAATGTAGGCACTCTCGGGAGTGTGGAAATAAGCTGGAGGGGGTTGAACAGGTGTATGATGTGGTGACTGAGGTTGTGAACAATGTTTACACGCTGGAGGAGAGCCAGGACGAGAGTGAACACGAGGAGTAGGTGGCGCCGATTGAGCTCGTGAGCGAATGTGGCCTCCCTCAATATCATAGCCAGTGTCATACATATCTCGAGCAACTTCGCGACGTTGATGGCGCTCCAAACGAGACGCCGTCTGGCTAAGAAGCTCCTCTGGAGTGAAAGCTCGGGCAGACATGATGAAAGAAAGAAGGAAAAGAGAATCAGACCCGGCAGCGGCGACAATGTTTAGGGTCTGGGTTCGGGAACTCCTGCAAGACAGCCCTGCTGTGAGGACCCGTGGATCAAACAGGAGAATCCGGTAGCTGTGTCACGCGGGATTTGCAAAAGAAACTAAGGGAAAAGAGACAACAAGAAAAACAGAAAGAACAATGTAGAACACAATGAAGAGAACAAAACTCTTTGATATCAATTGTGATACATGAGCTCTCGCAATCGAGAGAAAGCAGAAGTGAGATAAGACCAAAAACTCATCTAGCCCGTGAAGGCTAGCTCTACTAATATATATAGTACAATGGCCTTTGGCCCAACATAGATACTCTGTCAGATCTCGGTGCCGACTCCTATAAGGAGGCCTGATTTGCAGGAATGCTGGCGGTGCCTCTTGAGGTGCCTGAAGTCACGCTGACGCTGACGCTGGCGGTGATGGCCCGTCACTTGTCTGTCCTGGACCTCTTCGTGCCCGTGGCCTTCATGGTCTGCTGCTTGGCTGGCGGCTTGGGCTTCTGTGGGGCCTTTGACGACTGACCTGTGCCTGACTGAGGATCTTTGGCCTTGACCTGGTCCGTCGTGTGCATGAATAGTCCTGTACCAGGACGTACAGGACTAACATGGTTTCCCTCCAGAAGACCGACATACATAACCGCTACTTGTGGGTCCAAGTGCACCACCCTGGCGGCGATCCTCTCTTCCTAGCTGCTTGCTACTTTCCCCATGCAGAGAGTCCCTTCTATCACAGCCACCCGGAGGTGGACAGAATGGACCCGTATGTCGATCTATATGATGACATACAGCAGCACAAGCGAATGGGCAGAGTCATGCTCCTTGGAGACTTTAATGCGCGGACAGGGGTGGAACAGGCCATGCGGCTGGACCCCCTCGCGGATGATGTGCTGCAGTTGCGTCCCACAGAGGCAGCTTGCCCACGGCACTCAGATGACAGTCAGGTCACCCGCTTTGGCAGACAATTGCTCCTGATGTGTGGTATCTTTGACCTGCTCATATGCAATGGCCTATCACAATGGCCCTCTTCCCACGGGTACACTTGCAGACAGGACAATCACGGCGGCGAAACTAGTGTCGTGGATTATGTCATAGTGGCTGCACGGGATGTACACCTTGTCAGCCATTTTCACGTGGGCACGGACAGTCGGGCCGAGGAGGCCGACTCAGATCACCTACCACTCTATGTGAGGCTGGCCTGGCCAGCCGCTATGGCCCCCTTAGTAGCAGCACCTTGCCGACCTCAGTTGCGCTTGGATTATGAGCAGGCGGAGGGTTACACTGACATGCTCGTAGAAGCCCTCCCGACAGTTCTGGGGGCCCACACGCTGGAGCAGCAAACCGACCAACTGGTTGAGCTCCTCAGAACAGGGGCAGACAGCTGCTTTGGGAGACCTCCCCCACGCCAGAGATCAGAGGCAGCAACCTTTCCGCATAACAGATGGTTTGATGCTGAGTGTAAGGAACGCAAATGCGCACTCCGTCTCATCGTGGATCAGGACACGCGAGCTCAGGCCACCAGCCATTACCGCGCCTTCCTCAAGGAAATAAAGGCAAGGTACCTGGCAAGGCACCAAGGAGATATGTTCGGCCTACTAGACACCCACCCGAGAACTTTCTGGCGCAGGGTACTCCAAAGGCCAAAGAAACCCAGGGGCACATGACGGGGGCAATGGGGAGAAGACCGCCCGGAATAGCTTTATGATCCCCTGGGAACACGGACAGATGTGCCCCCGCAACATGGCCCACCGCTGGTGATCACAGAAGAAGATGTCGAAGAGAGGCTGCAGCGCCTGGCTAATGGGAAGGCAGCAGACTTTAGACTACCGCAAACGAGTTGCTCAAGTGGGCGTGACAGCCCATGGTGCCCGCCCTGCTTTGACCGCTCAACAGACGCCGCAAGAGGGTTTTTCCGGCCATGGACCACAAAAGCGTGGTTGTTCCGATCTACAAGGCGTGGGGACCCATTAATCGCCCGACCACTCACCGAACCATCATGGTGAGCTCCGGTGTTTGCCAAGCCGTTGGCGGGCATTCTCGAACAGCGGGTAACCACCGGGGTAGGCCATGGGAAATCGGGGCACTTACCTGTGCAAAGCTTCGGACAATCGACATTCGACCATTGATCACATCTTCACACTCGTGGCCCCTGGGGTCGGGACAGAACCGTCGGGGAGGACCTCATCTTGCTTTTGTGGACTTTGCAAAAGCTTTCCACACGGTACCCCGGGAAAAGTTGTGGGCGAGATTGCACCATCTGGGGCTCCTTGTGTATCTGCAGAATGCAAAGGTACGGAACTATCTGAGAGCTGCAGGTCGCATGCAACCGGAAGGGATGGTCATTTGCCAAAGACATTGGAGTTAGGCAAGGTTGTCCTCTCTCACCCACACTCTTTGGACTTTACATTGACCAGTTGGAAGCCTGGTTTGCTGCCAATGGGGGGGGACGATATACAGCTCTTGCACCAGGTCATCCGGCAGCTCATCTATGCGGATGATGTGGACCTCTTGGCCCATACACCAGAGGGCATGCAGGTACACCTAGATGCCCTGGACACATTCTGCAAGGCAACGGACATGCGTGTCAACCTGGCCAAAACTAAGGTGGTCTTCATATCCTCCTCACGTCATCTAGCACCTCCGGCCCTCACTTATCAGGGGCAGATGGTAGAGGTCACACCCAGCTACAAGTACCTGGGGGTGGAATTTCCATCCTCAATGTACTGGGATGCATCCATTCGCCTTCGGGTGACCGCAGTTGGAAGGCGATATGCTAATGCAAAAAGAATAGTCACAGGCGTAGTCAGATGGTGGGGCCACCAGTCACATTTGTTTCGGGCACTGGTGGAGCCAATTCTTCTGTATGGGGTGGAGGTGTGGGGCCCAGTGGTGTCTTTGGCGACTTGGAACGACTTGGAGCAGGTCCAGAAGGCATTTTTGACGCGGGCACTTGGGGTCAAGCCCTCAGTTCCATATCAGGTCTTGTTGCGGGGAGGCGGGATTCATGCCCCCGCGGCATGCGCCCTCGATAGACACATTGTTTATTTCGGAAGGTGGCCAAAGCATGGGGCGACACTTTCGGCCCCGCTTTTCGGCTTTTGGCGTGGCGATGAGCCCAAGAAGCGACTCAGGGCTTGTTGGAAGGACAAGAGAGCCCAATGGCTGGCGGCTAGAACGTAGAGGCACATAGGTGCGTCCAGGTGCACACAGACGCCGGCCGGGATAGGCTGAGGGGGTAGTTGGACTCTTGTTTCCTGGGGAAGCTCTGGGACCACAATGCTCTGGAACAGGTAAAGATGGCACACTACAAACAACACATAAACCCCACCCTAGTTCGAGGCCCACAGCTCTACCTGCGTTCTCAATTGCCAATGAAGAAGCACAGGATCATCGCGTGCATTTGAACAGGGGCCCACCATCTTCGGCTTGAGACGGGTCGGTGGATTGGAGAGCCGCGCCAGGACATGCTTTGTCCGTGTTGCCCGCTGGGGATTGTTGAGGATGGAAGCCATGCCTTCCGTGAGTCATCCAAACCTATAGTCGATCCGGCTCGCACGCCCTCTTGGTGCGACTGGTTCCGCCATCGGGCTACCAAGACGCGCCGGTTCGATCCCTTGGCTCCTATCTCCAGGAGGTTTTGGCTTTGCGGACTCACCTCTGTCCCCACGCGCCTACCTGAGGTGCCGGGAATTCATGTGTATATGTATATTTGTACAGCTGCCAGCAGGCTTGTTGCTGCGATGGTTTTTCCCTCGTAAGGGGGTTTTTTAATCCGGGTAGCAACGGGCTTGCTGCACCCGTGTAATTTGGGTCCCATAGGCCGATTGGCCTCCACGGACGATAAAAGAACCTTCCTTCCTTCCTTCCTTCCATCTTTTGGATGCTTCCAATTCCATGTCCATTTCACAATGTCTGCAAAGCTGTATCCATTTGCAAGGAACATATTGAGTTTTATCAGTAAGTATTAATGGTTTAGTGTTTCTATTTTTGTTAGTTTGATCTTTATCTGAAGTTAAAGTTTGCTATATCAAGTCAAAATGAGATTGTCTGCACCATCAAGTTGAAATATCGCCTTTATCTAAGACGCCCGGTTATCTAAGACTGCTGAGGATCTTCAGCCTTTCATCTTTAGATGTTTCTATTGTTGTGTTTTAATATTTATCATTGTAGATGGATGTCTAGGCATGTTTTACTTAATTCATGCTTTTGTTTATTGTGCAGAATATGGCTTAATACGAGGATCAATATCAACAGTTTCAAGTTTCGGTATAGATAGCTAACTCTTGATGTATTAGTCAAAAGACTCAGAGTAATGAGTCAGGAAATCTAACCATGAAATCGGGTTGTGCAATTATCCTAGACGGTGATAACGCGATTATATAGATTTTGATGATTAAATTGCTAAGCTATGAAGAGGTTAATATGTGGATATTGACAACAATTCACTGGCTGTTTGTAGGTTTATCATCTGAAACATTATGTTTTTCTTTTTTGAAGAACTGTGTCATCAATATATTAAAAGAATGGTAATGTTACAAAGCAAGTGAGGAGGAAGGAGAACTGCCCCAAAGAGACAGCGATACCTCGACACTCCACGACAAACTCACAGAAAAACTGCAACTCTACGTCTGTACAAACCGACCAGCACTATCTACAACACCCAAGAAGTCCCGCCAAATGGCAAACTTCTGCTCCACTAATCCCAGGAACACCAGAAAGCTTTGAAATAGCTTGTACTTTAGTCAAGGAATCAGAGAGGCTGCAGGCTGCTGAATTCCCTGAAAGATCCACAACCGCCGCCGCTTCCAAATCAGCCACACCAACCAAGCCACACACAGATGCAAGGCTTGCTGCCGCAATAGCGGCCAAGCACCAGGATACACATGAAGCAGCAACTACTGACTAGTCAATCTCACCTGAAACATAGCCCTGACCCAATCCTAGGCAGGCTGCAAGTGAGGGCATAAAACCAGACAATGCTCCACAATCTCACGATGAAGGCCACAACAAGGGCAGAGAGGGCTCACACCCGGCCTAAACTGACTCACAAGGGCATTCACCCTGATACAGCGGTGCACCACCTGCCACAGAAGCACCCTAACCTTCGATGGGGGAAGTGAGCTCCATGTCCACGTCCAAACCGAGCGCCATCGAGCACCCAAAAGCTGCAGAGACCACTTGCCTGAAGGGGGCAGAGTGTCATGAATAGCCAGCACCCGGTAACAAGACCGCACAAAACAAGAAGACATAACATCCGGATGAACCTTCCAAACCTGCACCACCACAGCATCCTGAGGGACTATAGGTATGTGTAGCAGAATACTCCCCGCCACTTGTTCCCGTGATAGCCCGGGCCATCGCCCCTCAAAGAAAAGCGAAGCTCAAAAGAACTCCCATGAAGCTAGCTGACCACCCCAATACCAATCCTCCAAGGTGAGCAGCACAGCTCGCCTCCAATGGGCCTCAAGGTCCGAAAGCATGCACAAAGTGGGCACCCAAGGGCAAGTGCGCAGGGGGTAGAGGAACCCACAAGAAAGGAGAAGAGTGGTGATAAACTGAGGCATAATCTAGCTGGAAGAGCACACGCACATGATCCCAAGCCCGCAACACCCCCCCGGGTGGAGAAAAGGGGATGCATGTGGGAAAGGTCAAGACCATACAACAAAGGCCTGTGGCAACTCCACATGCATGCATGCCTTCCCAAATGCCACACAATGGTGAAGAGATCGCAACAACAAAGGCCGCACTGGAGAAGATGCTCCATCTTGCAGAGTGCTCCAAACAAACTTGGAGACCAACACCTTACTATGCAGCGCCAAATCCAGAATGGCCAAGCCCCCATCCTCCCGGGGGCGGAGACACTTTCACCAAGCTACTTTAACAACCGCCCCTTCATCATCCCCGCCCCACACAAAATTTCGAACAACCTTATCCAAAGCCTGTATCTTACCCTCAGGAGCTAACATAGCAAATGCTATATACACATGAGTGCTACAAAGTACTAACTTGGCAATAGTGATCCTACCCGCCATGGACAACTTGCTACCCTTCCACCAATTGAGGTGTTTTCAAGAACCCTGCAAAATCTCATCCCACACCCTCCCTGTGGAAACATCCCTCCAAAGGGAATACCCAAATGACCTTAGTACACACATTACCCCGGAAGCACCTTTTAAGGGAATAGAGCCAAATAAGGGGGGAGTATGGAGTCACCGAGCCCATAATGCGGAGCATTTACCCCAATTCGCATTTAATGCCCAAGGCCAAGGAGAAAGTATCCAAAGAAACCCTTCACATTCCGCAGATTCTCTCTTCGCCACCAAGAAGAGGAAAGTGTCATCGGCGAACTGGTTAATAATCTGCTGGCTACCATCCCCGCATCCAAGCCCATCCACCACCCCCCTCCTCCTGCGCAGCCTAAAAACAATCGAGATGTGGCCTCTCGCCACAATCGTAAAACCAAAATGGCGCCAAAGGGCACCCCCGACGACGCACCACCCTCGCCCAAGGAGAAAAAGGCGGAGGGACCCCCGTACACCACCGAGCAGCCCGGCCGACCTATGCAGACTTCATGATCGTTTCAGAAGCGTGGACCACAGCCCAACGCTAACATCATGGCGCATAAGAACTCCTAACGGACACTATCATAAGCTTTGGCAAAGTCAAGCTTAAGATAGGCAATGCCTTGACTCGCATTCTCTCCGCCCAATAAAGGCCATCATAAGTCCTGCGGCAACATTAGTCAAAATGTTCCTCCTGTGAACAAACCCGCATCGCACCTTACTAATGGAAGAAGTCAACACCGGCTTCAACTTCTGTCGAGGCTTTTTAATAATCTTGTACACATAGGACAACAAGGAGATAGACCTCCAATCATTAATGGTAGAAGGCTGCTTAACCTTAGGAATCAGGAAAATGCATGCGATATTCAAGATCCTATCCATTTGAGAAGACCTGCAAAGAACTCAAGATACACTGGCAATGACTCACCAGCCCACTTCCAATAAGTTTGAAAGAACTCCATAGGGATGCCATCCAGTCCAGGACATTTATCCTTGGCCATGCACATACATGCCTCCGCTAAATCCCCAAGCTTTCACGCTGGTGAGGCAGAATAGATGGCTTAACAACCCCCAAAACAAGCTCCTGCATCTCCTGCTCATAGGGAAGAGTGCGTTGTGTGAAAAACCCTGAGAAATGAGCATGCACATACCGCTGCAAATCAGCAGGATCCTCCAAAGTCCGGCCATCAGGCAAAGCAAAAGACGCCATAGATGCTGCATATCGCCGCTGCCTGGCTGCTCTGAAGGACACCGACGAACTTGTGTCCCCCTCCTTCAACCAAGTAAGGGCCGCTTTCACACGTGCCTCCTGCACTTTAACCTGCCAGAGCACCAATACGCTGCAATACTGCATTCTCCCTAATGTCGTCAGAAGGATGCGCCCGAATCTTCTCCAACTCTTGATAGAGACCATGCAACTCCTGCCGCTTCTGCTGCACACGCTGCCTACCAAAGACCTTGGCAAAACGCTTCACCCTGGGCAACACAGTCACCATACCAGACATACCCTTCAGAGATGAAAAGGTATGAAGCCACAACTCCTGGCACTGGGCCGAGAAATCCGCATCAGCCAGAAGCCGGGTGTTCAAATGGAACACCATCCTAGAGGGCCGAGAGGTAACCGCACCCTGACTGGACACAACCTGAGGGTAATGATCAGAAATGGAGGTAGACAGAATGTTACTCCGGCGCAAAGAGGGTGCGCATGGGGAAGCATAGCACCGGTCATGCCTAGCATACGCCCGGCCCGCAATCTGCCTATTACAATAGGTGAAAGACAAGTCCCCAGGGACCTCAACCAAGGCCAAATCCTGCAACAAACGAGACCACTGGTCCCTCTCAAACCCATGCACAACCTGGGTTCCAGAACCAGAGCGATCCTCTACTCGCTCTACCATATTGAAGTCCCCTAATAGCAACCAAGCGACCTGCAACCCACCAAGGGCTCGCAACTTATTCCGGACTGTGGCCCATAAAGCATCCCGCTGAGAAGGCTGATTAGGGGCATAAACATTAACAATCCCCCACTCTTGCCCTCCCTCCAACCACTTAATTATTGCCCACCGACCAAACTTGTCTGCTGCAGAGTAGGTGACCTGCACATCCATCCTCCAAGCAATAAGAATACCCCCACTAGTCCGCCCAGAAGAAGAAGCAATAGAGACAAACTGCCTACCAACCATATTCATGAGCTTGGACATATCACCCCTGTGACACTTATGCTCCTGAATGCAAACAATATCAGGACGCAACTGCGGAAGTGCCAAAGAAACATGGGCCCTCTTACTACTAGAGGACCACACCCCCCGTACATTCCAACTGAGGATCGACCGATTCATCCCGGAGGAGAAGCGTCAAGCCCCACATGCCTACCCACCAGGCCATCAGCCAACTCCACAAAGTCATCATCTAGAGCCAGAGGATTAATCACAGCAAGTGACCCACAGCCGCTCTACGTGACACTCCACTTCCAACACGTGTTGGAAATCCCCCAGGCACCTCCATAGAGTCATGGGCCACACTAGTCTCTACCTCCAACCGGGCTGCTCCAGCCACCTCATGCTCAGCACATACCGTTACCGGGACATCCCCAGCAGGATCACCAGCCCCTCCCACAGCCCTGTCCTCAAACCTAGCCACAATCAAATCATCATCTGAGCCCTCCCTTGAGCCACCACGTCCCCTAGCCCCACCACCCAATGGGCGGCCAGCAGCAAGCCTGCCCCGGCCTCGTCCCACACCATCTCTCCCAACCACTCCACCTCGTCCAACTCCACTCACTGCACCACGGAGTCCTCCACCTGTTGCCTCAGGACCAGAGGAATCCCGGGCCCCTGCACAAGCACCCGCAACCCCTACCACATCACCAGCACCAGCATGATCATCAATAGGGTCAGATGGCAACACAATAGATGGAAATATCCATCGGATCTCAGAGCCATTCAAAAGCTTCAATCGGAAGAGAGAATGCCAGGGACCACTACACACTGGAAGAGAAGTGGGCACAGGCTGCAAAGCAGGCAGAGCAACACAGATCTTGGGGACCTGCATAATAGAATGAGCCAAATATACACCCAGGCCATTAGCCATAGAAACCAAGAAATCAGACACCATCAAATCAGGAGGAAGATCCTGAATCTGGAACCAACACGGGATTTTAACCGCTGTCAAATAACTGGTGGACATTGCCAGAGTATAA
The DNA here is from genome assembly GCA_021234155.1 of Isoetes taiwanensis. Classification (NCBI taxonomy): domain Eukaryota; kingdom Viridiplantae; phylum Streptophyta; class Lycopodiopsida; order Isoetales; family Isoetaceae; genus Isoetes; species Isoetes taiwanensis. Next base: position 4,632,881 of record JAJEKV010000039.1, read on the forward strand.
TACTGATACAACACATATGATTCACCCAAAGTATCCACCCCCCGACTAACCAATTGCCACAAAGAAGACTCAGCCTCAAACATGATTATGAAGAAATTATTTGGTAGGAATTTCAGAGATTGATACCTGGGAAAACCAATCCGCCTCAAATGTCCGGCAAGCCAAGAGATAAACCTCCTCGTGTCCAATATGTAACCCGTGAAGTAGCCCAATACCGCAAATGAAACTAGATTCTCAATGGTCTGAATATGCCTGGTATGATCAATATCTATCGATGGAGTCCCTGGAAGAGCTGCCTGCAGGTCAACAAAGTGATGATCCTCCACAAATTTCAGAGCCTCTTGAACACAGACAATCCTACACTCCGGAGCCTTGCGCTTGATCCAATCTGAAAACCCCGGCCGAGTGATGCGAGCAACAGTGTCATTGCTCCGCCAGGCCGGGCGCACAGGAGTTGGGGCTGCCGCCCTGGCACCTTGAGAGGTATCCAGGGGCACCCCAGGGGCACATCAGCTGCAGGCACCCTAGAAGAGGGCGCATCACCAGCAAGTGATCCCTTCCCAAGCACAGGGGAAGAGGGCATCACAGATCCAGTTTCCAAAGGGGGCATGCTTGATGAAATCAAGACCGGAGCCTCCAAAACACAATCTACTGGGGTCTCAGAATTATATTGAGAGGAAGAGCAATCCATATACCTCTCAATCGAAGGGGATTCCAAGAGCTCCCTCATCTCTGCCACCAATTGCACGCCACTTCCTACAGCCCGCGCCTCTTCATGCATGCTGAGACCCGCGCCCTTCCCCCCCTTGGCTTCAGCCCCAAGCCATGAGGCTCAAACGATCCCCCATCAGCCTGTCTGGCAGGAGCCATGACATCCGAACCAGTCTGGAAATCAGTTGTTTGAGGCAATAAGCCACATGCAAAACAGCCGATGCTATACACCTCCGGAAAGAGCTCGGAGCAAGCTTTCCAATGAGCCCAAGCAAGTCGAAAACTGACACCAGATAAGAGAGACATCGCCTATCAAAGTTTTGCCGCCAGAACACGAGCTCCAGGCGCCAGCACCTATCTAATTAAGACCAATGTTGCTGACCTTCAATTGTCAAATTTTATGTTGCATGGTGGATTCGAACCCAAGTCTAGCTCCCCAAACCCCCCAATTCCAACCATTAAACCAAGCATTTCTTCTTCATTTGAAACATTATGTTATCCATTATTGGAACCATTTTTGGACATGGCTACATGGAGCAGAAAGTGCATAAGTAAACCTCATTTAGTAACAGGTCTATATAATAGGTGTGCTCGTTTTTTTAATAATAAACCTCATTTAGTAACAGGTCTATTATAATAGGTGTGCTCCATTGAGGGTCTCGAATATTATCAAAGAATTGCAAGATGTTGGCTGCTCACTACTCCCTTCACATGGGAATCTTAAGAAATTGGTTTATCAGGTCCGTAATCTGCCAAACAATCACATAATATATGTCCTCTCAATATCAAATCTATCTTATTTGCTTTTTTCTTTTTATCTTAGGGTGTGCTACTCTTTAATACAGTTCTCACTACAACTTTTCATTTTTGTACATGGACAAATTTAAGTATCCCATTAACATATCGTATGTGTTTATACCATGATCAGTTGCCGGACATCATTCTAATTTCCATACTAAGAGGGAATGGGAATCTTTTATAGATGCAGCCATCGTGCTATTTTTGAAATACTATCTGGAGTGGTTTCTTGCAGGGGAAAACTGCGCACAGGGAAAAAATAAGATGCTAATTTCCATTGTGCATCATTAGAATTAGAAATGTACAACTTATGTTTCTCTTCAACTAAGTAACTAACTTGGCCAGAACTAGATTATTTGATATAAGACTTGCTTCTGTCATGTAAGCACTTAAAAGAGCCAAAGGCTATGTCCTGCCAGAATGATAAGTGTTACGGACCAAAATTTTAGTACCGAAAATTTCGATTTGTATTCACATCAAACCATCAGAGTACACAGAACAAGTACTGCCTCCCACGAGGCTATATACATGAACACCACGTATACAGATAACAAGACGACAACACAAGATAACTAAATGCACACGTACGCTCCGCCAGCTATCAAACAGCCTGCACAAGCTTACACGTGTTAGCAACATGCATAACAGTTATCCAATCGTGTCAACACGAAGCAACGACTGACGGACTGCAAGAACACACATATGGAATCCACCACACGCACCATAGCATCTGCCAAGCAGACACACCCCGCCATATCTAGACAGTATGTCGTCTAGAACCCCCGCGCTGGTGGATCCAAAGTAAGGGAGAAACTGCAAGCAACATAAGACCCTAGGCTGTTAGACTGTTGGTTCCACCCATCACTGTCCCATACCAGTGATGAGGTTCACCTCACCAACACCAATGGATCTTACCCGATAAGCCACGCTTATCAATGCCATTGCTATGCGTAAAACTCCCACCGATAGGTACCCCAGGCACCTATCCTCGTATCACAAGGATACATTCACGGAGGCCTTGCTTTCACTAGACTGTTGGTGTACATATCATGTCGTCCATACCGACACCATATCACACCGCACTAGCATTTACAAGCCCCCGTTTAAATGAGTATTGCACTATGGCAATACCCTCTAGAAGGCAATTAACAAAGAAGGAGCTTGACGGCTTTGGCTTAATTCTAGCAACAAGTAGCAGCAGCATTAATTGCTAGATGGCTATGCCAAAACCAGAGAAGCCTCAAGCCTTTCTCAAAATTAAGTTGCAGGTTTACCAAGTGAGGGAAGGGATTAAACAATCCAAGATATGAAGACGGCCCTCAGCCATGTCAATCTCATTGCTCTGGTTACAGAGGGAAGCTTTCTAATCACCGGCAGTCTTTTCCTTACCATATTACTTACAGTAGATTGCGCCCAAAAGGCAACTACCAGAATACAGTTGTTTAAGCTTACCAGCACCAGCTTCTTTGCAGCGACCTCAGTCCCGCAGTCCCTCAAATCCCTTACTCGGTTCTGCCGATTGGCTTGCCGCATCTCCTCCCTTTTCTCCCAGGAGTAACTACCACTTCCGTAGTCTTTCCGGATTCTCCTTCTGTTGCCTTCCGGCCTGCCCTTTGTAACAGGCCGCCGACTGCTAAACCAGCACATGCCAACGTGGCAAACCACGTGGCGACCCAACTGCAATCATGTGGGTCTGCCGGATAGCAGCCCGGCCTGCCGCCAAGGCCGTTCAGGTGGCCGTCACAACAGCAGGGTGGCATCCCCCGATTAAGGGGTGCTCACCATTTTAAAGTCAATGGTTTATAAAACCATTAATACACCTTTTAGACAAGGGCCCTTTACCATTGTAACAAATGGCCATAGAATATTATATTCTTAAGGGTTATTTAATCCTTACATGGCCCAATGGCATTTTAGCCATTCTAACGCCCATTGTTACAAGGCCCGTGCAACAAGCAATGTTGTAACACGCTTATATTCGCACGGATCCCATTACACCCTAGCCTAATATCTTAAGGTGCACCACAACAACCTAAGCTAGATCAGGGCAAGCGACCATTATAAACATCCATTATGCCTAATATTAATATGCATGCACAATTCCGAGCAATGGTCTGTAAAATTATTTAGGCATAACATTACTCCCCCCCTGGGATTCTTGTCCTCAAGAATTGGCTCCAGACCATTGAGCCATAACATCCGGATATTGAGTCATGAAACGACGACTCTCCCACGTCGCCTCTGAGACAGGTCTATGCTTCCATTTCACCAGAAATTCCATCTGGTCTCTTTGGCGGATCCGCACTATCCGGGAATTCAATATTCTTTCAGGGGTAGGGATTCTATCCAACTCCACCATGTGTTCCTGAGAAGGCACAACATTCGCAGCTTTCCCCAGAGCTGGTCGCAACTGGCTCACATGGAAAACTGGATGAATGTCCACATTCGGTGGGAGTCGCAACTTGAAGGCAACATCACTATATTTCTTCAAAATCTTATAAGGACCACTGTATCTTGGGGAGAGCTTTGGTTTCTTTCCTGCAAGCAATGGCAATATTGCTTTTCTTTTCAGATTTGCAGGAAAGACCACACGAAGGTACATCATCTGACCCTCATGCAGCTCGATCGGGGCTCTTGACAAATTGGCACGTGCCCTTGCCCGATCCTGGGCCTGTCTCATATGCAATTGACATAACCCAAATGTCACATCCATGCCTTCAAGCATACTTATAGCAGCATCAGTTTTCAGCCCATCAAAACCAAGCGATACAGGTCCTCTGGGATTTCTCCCAAACATAGCCACAAACGGGCTCGTCTTGATGCTCTGTTGGAACCCATTATTGTAAGCAAACTCCACAATTGGCAAATAGTCCTCCCATCTGGATTGCTGAGTGGCCACATAAGATCTCAGCATATCCTCCAGAATCTGATTCACTCTTTCAGTTTGCCCATCCGTTTCCGGATGATCTCCACTAGAGAACTGAAGAGTGCATTTCAATGCAGAGAACAATTCGCGCCAGAAATTCCCAGTGAATTTCACATCACGATCGCTTACAATAGCTTTGGGTAATCCAAAAATAGGAAATACATGCTGCATGTAAGCCTTGGCTACCGCCAAGCCATCAGCATTCTTTGTCAGAGGTATAAAGCGTGCATACTTCGTCAACCTATCCACAATGACAAGTATCTGAGTATAGTGATGCACAGTACGAGGCAACTTCACAATGAAATCCATAGAGATTTCACTCCATCTCTCCTCTGGCACAAGCAGAGGTTGCAAAAGCCCTGGAGTCTTGCCTCAACCCGCTTTAACCTGCTGACAAGTCTCACAGACTTTCACATATTCTTGCACATCCTCTTTCAAGCTAGGCCAGTAAAACATTCTCTTGAGCGATTCATAGGTTTTCCACTCACCTCCATGCCCAGCATAAGGTGCATCATGGAATTCGCTCAATAATTGCTTTCTCAAAGTGTCCGCAGCAGGAACATAAATACGTCCCTTATGATACCAGAGTCCATTCTGGATATCCCAAGCATCAGGTAACTTGGATAGATGCTGCATACTCAAAATATAGGCATCCAAGTCATATGTTTGCCTAATCTGTGACACCAAAGCAATTTCACATTGAACCATTACATTTACTTCCCGAACCCTAGAAAGAGCATCAGCAATAGGATTCTTTTTCCCGGGAAGATGTTCAACATGAAAATGAAATTGAGAAAGAAAGTCCAACCATCTTGCTTGCCTTGGACTTACCTCGGCCTGGCTTTGCAGGAATTTCAACGGTTTATGATCCGTGTAGACCACAAACTCACATTTATTACGGAGATAATGTTTCCAGACTTTGAGCGCATGAACCATTGCCAGTAACTCCTGCTCATAGGTGGAATAGTTCTTCTCAGCCGCATTGAGTTGGCGACTTTTGTATGCCACTACTCTACCATCCTGCATGAGAACAGCACCAATGGCATAACCACATGCATCAGTGTAAACCTCATAAGGTTTACTCATGTCTGGAATCAACAGAATAGGCGCCGAGTTCAGCAACCTCTTCAGCATATCCATTGCCTGCTGCTGCTTCACCGTCCATTGCCACTGGACTTTAGTTTTCAACAACATAGTCAAAGCAGCTGCAATTTTGGCAAACTTCCAGACAAAACTGCGATAATAGCTGGCCAATCCCAAGAAACTACGCAACTCAAATACATTCTTTGGCACAGGCCAAGACTGAATTGCCTCCGTTTTCTTGGAATCCACAGCTATACCTTCAGCAGATACAATGTGGCCCAAATATTCCATCTGTGCTTTCAAAAATTCACACTTTGACATTTTTGCATACAACTTATGCTGTCTGAGCAGAGTTAGTACATAACACAAATGATTCAAATGCTCATCCAAGGTTTGCTATACACCAGGATATCATCTAGAAATACTTCAACAAAAGTATCCAGACATCCTGCAAAAACCTCATTCATCATTCTGGAAAAAGTAGCAGGAGCATTCGTTAGTCCAAAAGGCATCACCAAAAATTCAAAATGACCAAAAGTGGTCCTGAAGGCAGTCTTATGCACATCCGACTCCTTCACTCTTATTTGGTGATAACCACTGCGCAAATCCAACTTAGAAAAATACTTAGCTCTTGTTAATCTATCCATAATCTCGTCAATCCTAGGCAAAAGATACCTATTCTTGATCGTGATCTTATTCAAGGCACGATAATCAATGCACATCCGCATTGATCCGTCCTTTTTCTTGACTAGAATGACAGGAGCACCATAAGGGGATTTGCTAGGTCTCACAAACCCTTTGGCTAACAGCTCATGAACCTGCTTCTTTACCTCCTCTTGTTCCAATATGGACAATCTATAAGGGCTACGAAACACGGGTTTGGATCCAGGCTCTAAATCAATCTCATGTTCAATCTCTCTACTAGGTGGAAGGCCTTCAGGCAGTTCCTCAGGGAACACATCCTGAAATTCACACAACAAATCCTGCAACTCTTTTTGGCCTTTTGAATTCTCTATGACCTCACTGTCAGCACTCATATGACAGCACTCAACAGCGGGATAAGATTCATCAATAAATAAGAGAAAACATTGATTGGAAGATTTACGTACCAGTTTCTTGACCTGAAGCGACGACACGATCTTGGAAGCTCCCATCAAAGGACTCCCTTGCAGATAGATCTCACGTTCATCATGCTTCAGCGTCACCTGGTGAGTGTTCCAATCTATTGCAGTAGGCTTAACCCGCTGCAACCATGTTATCCCCAGCACCACATCATACCGGCCAACATCCAAAAGGTCAAAATCAAGTTTTTCCTGGTATCCTTGAATACACAAGGGCACCCCAGTAGCTTTACGATCCTCCACCTGAGAATCATTCACAAAAGGCCCATCCACCTTGTACTTATTAGTTTTCACACAAGGTAGGTGCAGTTCTTCCACCAACTTAGAAGATATAAACATGTCAGAAGAGCCACAATCCAATAACACAACAACGTTTCGGCCCATGATTCTGCCCAAGAATCTAATAACCCGTCCAGCAAACATGTCCATGATGTCCTTGCTTGCAGGCTTGTCCAGCGCGCACAACTCTTCCATGGCAATGGCTGAAACCGTCTTAGATTCCAATACTTTTTCAGCCTTTTCAGTCACGTTTGCTTTCTTGTTATCAGCTTCCTTGTTCTGTGGCTGAGAGCATTCACGACTAATGTGCCCAGGCTCCCCACACCTATAGCAGAAAATCCCCTTCCTGGGACCACCGGACTTAGAGTCTGCCTTACGCTTCTTGGACTCTCCACCAGCAGACTTAGACTTAGGCTGCTCAGACTTTTCAGACTTTCTCTTCTTGAAAAACCTGTTTTTCTTCTTTGAGACCTTCAAGGACGTCCTCTTGAAGGACTCATCCTCTTCCCCAAGCTGACGAGCCAACATCATCGCCCTCTCAAAATCCTCGGGCTTCAACCCGATTATCTGCTTCTTGAGAGCAACACTGGATAGACCACCTAGGAAGAAATCAACCTGCCGAGCCTTGGACAAGTCTTCAACCCTGTGGATATAACCCCGTACATTATTGATATACGCACTGAGAGAACCTGTCTGCTTACAGTACCGCAGCTTCTCAAGCGCATCACGAGCATCATGCTGAGGTGCATACTCCCCAATAAAGTACTTCCTGAAATCAGACCAGGTATTCACCTCCTTTTTCATGGTAGGACCATTCCACCAACTATAAGCGTCCGATTTCAGCCGCATCTGCGCAATAAACAACCGCGCCTTATCACCTTTATTGGTAGCCTCAAAAAAGGTCTCGCGCTTGTCAATCCAAGCCATCGCCTCCTCAGCAGTGCCTTTCCCATCCCAATCTGGGATCTTAGTGTGCTCGAAACTGCGGATGTCCTCCTTGCTCAATCCGGAACTCTTCAGTGTCTGCTCCACAGCAGCACTAGTACCAGGTACATCCGGGTCCACAACCACAACTGCCGGAGACTTCCCCTTCTCCGCAGACTTCCCTAGGCCATCCGTGCCAGGAAGGGTCTCCAATTCAGTTCTCATAGCAGTCTGAGTGTCTAATACAGCCTTGAGGCTCTGCTGCACTCCCAGCAAGTCCTCGCCCCACTTCGTCTGCATGGTCTCCAGGTTCTTCTGGGTTTCCTGTATGCGAGCAGCTAGCCCTCGTACATCAGGTTCCTCCTCCATAGGAGTCGCCTGCCCTGCTACAGTATGTGCGCCTGCACTAGTCTCGCCGTGCTCCATCTCAGCTACTCAAGGTCCAAGCCGCAACTTAGGCTCTGATACCACTGTTACGGACCAAAATTTTAGTACCAAAAATTTCGATTTGTATTTACATCAAACCATCAGAGTACACAGAACAAGTACTGCCTCCCACGAGGCTATATACATGAACACCATGTATACAGATAACAAGACGACAACACAAGATAACTAAATGCACACGTATGCTCCGCCAGCTATCAAACAGCCTGCACAAGCTTACACGTGTTAGCAACATGCATAACAGTTATCCAATCGTGTCAACACGAAGCAACGACTGACGGACTGCAAGAACACACATATGGAATCCACCACACGCACCATAGCATCTGCCAAACAGACACACCCCGCCATATCTAGACAGTACGTCGTCTAGAACCCCCGCGCTGGTGGATCCAAATAAGGGAGAAACTGCAAGCAACATAAGACCCTAGGCTGTTAGACTGTTGGTTCCACCCATCACCGTCCCATACCAGTGATGAGGTTCACCTCACCAACACCGATGGATCTTACACGATAAGCCACACTTATCTATGCCATTGCTATGCGTAAAACTCCCACCGATAGGTACCCCAGGCACCTATCCTCGTATCACAAGGATACATTCACGGAGGCCTTGCTTTCACTAGACTGTTGGTGTACATATCATGTCGTCCCATACCGACACCATATCACACCGCACTAGCACTTACAAGCCCCCGTTTAAATGAGTATTGCACTATGGCAATACCCTCTAGAAGGCAATTAACAAAGAAGGAGCTTGACGGCTTTGGCTTAATTCTAGCAACAAGTAGCAGCAGCTATTAATTGCTAGATGGCTATGCCAAAACCAGAGAAGCCTCAAGCCTTTCTCAAAATTAAGTTGCAGGTTTACCAAGTGAGGGAAGGGATTAAACAATCCAAGATATGAACACAGCCCTCAGCCATGTCAATCTCATTGCTCTGGTTACAAAGGGAAGCTTTCTAATCACCTGGATCTTTTTCCTTACCAGATTATTACTTTACGGTAGATTGCGCCAAAAGGCAACTACCGTAATCTGATTGTTTAAGCTTACGGCCACCCGGCTTCTTTTGCGGCGACCTCGGTCCATGATCCCTCAAATCCCTTACTCGGTTCTGCCGATTGGCTTGCCGCATCTCTTCCCTTTTCTCCCAGGAGTAACTACCACTTCCGTAGTCTTTCCGGATTCTCCTTCTGTTGCCTTCCGGCCTGCCCTTTGTAACAGGGACCCTGCTAAACCAGCACATGCCAACGTGGCAAAGCCACGTGGCGACCCAACTGCAATCATGTGGGTCTGCCGGATAGCAGCCCGGCCTGCCGCCAAGGCCGTTCAGGTGGCCGTCACAACAGCAGGGTGCCATCCCCCGATTAAGGGGTGCTCACCATTTTAAAGTCAATGGTTTATAAAACCATTAATACACCTTTTAGACAAGGGCCCTTTACCATTGTAACAAATGGCCATAGAATATTATCTTATCTTAACATATACAAGGAGTTTGTCGCGGCGGCCAAGGCCGCCGCGCACATTTTCTTTTTTTTGAGTTGTTTTATTGAGAAGCCATCCAATGTTTAAGCTTTTTGGGGCCTCCACATCTTTTACAAAGCTTCTTTTCATAAGAATGGACATGGAACATATGTTGTATGAGAGTTCTTCTGAACACCCTACTATTCATTAGCCAATAAAGGCGGAGCTAGCTATGGCCTGTGACACCTTCACTTGGTACGAATCCATTGTGTGTTGGTACGAATCCATTGTGTGCATCAAATCCTATGTGGGTTGGAAGAAACGAGGAAAATAAAAAGCCATAGAGATATAAGATAAATACAATAACATGCCTTACAACTTTCAATTTCTACAACTTTTAATAACATGGGAACGGCCACAACATATGCAAGTTGAGTAAAATGTGGATTATGATGCTGTACAAAAACTTAGATCTAAAACTTAAGCTCAATACCAAGTGGGATGGTAAGTTGTAATGTTGAATGCTTAAACAATTGCACTGCCTAGGGGTATGCTATGGGACAATTAATCATAATGGCATGTTATCAAATGCAATTCATTATACGAATTTAGTGGGCACCCCAAAAGCAATGATGGGAACACATCATGAGTTGTTGCATCTTTTGAGTAACTATCATGCATTGTTGTTGTTGTTGTTGTTGTTGTTGTCGTCGTCGTCTCACTCTGACTGTTGTTGTTGTTGTCTCATTCTGACTAGTTCCATCATGAGCGCTTGCTTATCCCGTTTTAATCCTCCAACTTCTTCCCCATAGGATGTGTCGATCGACTTGCTCGATTCACCAATAGAAGATTAAGCATAATGATGTTGACTCCAACATTTTCTACTTTGAATATTGTCTAGAAAATGCCTCTTCCCTCTTCCCTTGTTCAAAGGGCTCTTTACAAATAACAACCTCAATTCACAATATCACAATATTATTTATTTTGTGGCTTATTCTTTGAAAGTTACGATGGTATCATATGACAGTCACCGCCGCCCAGTGGTTTTTTGACTGATTAAGGAGTTCTCTCAAATGCCTTGAAAAATTGCAATAAATTTTAGGGAGTTAAAGACTCTCGTAACTAGATGCCCAAAAGAATAAAATACATGTCATATCTAGGGAGTTTGCTCAAATGTCTTGAAAAATAGCAATAAATTTTGGGAAGTTATCTTAAATTAAGTACTTGAGGATTTTGGAGAAGCTAGATCTGGCAGGTCGTCTCTTCCACCTCAAATTACGTACTTAAAAACTTGGAAAAGCTACATCTGGTAGGCTGCATGAGCTTGGTTATTCTTCCCCATAGATAGGTAATCTTACAGAATTAGTGGCTTAACTTCCGCATCATAGGCATGAAATTGTTATTTGAGATAAGTGGAGGCCATATTCACAGATCTGCTGGCCCTGCAAGTTTTGATTTTTTGACAAATGAGTGAGCTCAATCTATCTAAATATCATCAAATCCTAAGAGAGAACAAAATTGTAAGAAATTAGACTTACCAAAAAGCCATTTTTATGCTGCATAGAAGAAGTACAGAAACAAATAGATAGTCAACAAACACAAGCTTCTCAAATTTGGTCATTTGGCCAGGCTCCAAAGTACAACAGAAGTATTCGAAGTTAGGTGGCACAGATAATGGTTTACAAACCCAGAGCCAGCCCCGTCTTCAATAAACAAAAAAAGCGATTCTGGAAATGGGCGTTGGATCCTTCAGCAGAAGATTAGACATTCACCTTTGGCATTTGCAGTGTAGGTGTTCTGCTCCGGTCAATTCTAACAGATAATCTAGTGTATATAAGCTGAACTTTGACATCTGCAGTGTAGGTGTTCTGCTCTGGTCAATTCTAACAGATAATCTAGTGTATATAAGCTGAACTTTGACATCCCTTCAAAGATGCTATACTCCAATCAAGAAAATGACCTTTGCAAGCTTCAAACAGCCAACACTTTCTGGAAAGGAATGTAGAAAGAAAATAGTCTATAGAAAGAAACGTTAGAGGAGCTCCACATATTAATAGCAACTGCATGTCAAATTTTATTCGTAAGAAATTTTGCTTTTAAAATCCCAGAGTGTTATGCAGATTTCAAAGGCACATCTATTATGCTCCTGCATTTTGTTGAGGATGATCTTGCACCTCTTGGTGTGGATCGATGATGTGGCATGCCCTTTGGGCTGAATGGTCATCTCTCCAAGAGACACATCTCTATGATCAGACACACCTCTTCATAATCCATCCTATAAATGTACAAGCCAAGGCTGGGGCTATTCCAGTCACTCAGATCAATATATGCTTCCGCTATTCATATCTTTTGTCATGGTATCAGAGCCTCAGGCTTGAAATCTTGGGCATACAAGAAGGAGATTCGACAAAGGAAGAAATCAAATCAGAAGAAATGTAAAAGATTCGAAATCTTCTAAACCTGGGAGGGCGATCACCCTCTGATTGCACTGATTGCACCTGCACGAGAAATCAGAGTCGCGGCCAAAGAAACGCCGCAGTTCCCGTTTTCGTCCGCTGCTCCCCTTCTTTTGTGGTCGAAAACTTAATTAAACGTGGCATTTCTCATGCCATTTATAGGTTTTGTTAACATTTTGATTTTTTACTAAAAGTATTGGTTTAATAAACCATTAAATATCATTGGAAACCATGGATACTCTATCCAAGGGTAAATATGTTGTAATCGAAAAATTCAACGGCGAAAACTTCCACACTTGGCAAGTCAAGATGAAGTTCCATCTAATCGAGAAAGATTTATTTGGAGTCGTCGATGGTTCTGAGAAGAAACCAAGTGATGCTGCCGAGCTTGTGAAATGGGAATTAAAGAATAAGAAAGCTATGGCCATGATTGGATTGGGATTAGGAGACTCGCAAATTCACCATGTGGATTTCTCCAAATCTGCAAGAGATATCTGGAATGCTCTCGACCAAATCTTTGGAGCGCAAATCAAGCATTCAAAGGTACTTCTAAAGAGAAAACTATTTGAAATTCGAATGGATGAAGGAGAAAGCCTTGCTGAACATCTAAACGAGATAAGATCCATTCTGAATCAATTAGCCGGGATCAACGCAAGAGTAGAGGAAGATGACGCGAAAGCAATCTTATTCCAAAGTCTTCCACCTTCTTTCGGTAATGCTGTAACCACTCTCCAGATTGTAGAACATCTTACTTTTGAGCAGATTATTGCCTCTTTATTGGAAAAAGAGCGCAAATTGCGAAAGCAAGATCTTTCCTCTGTGGCAATGTTTGCTAAGGGAAAGGATAAACAAGGAGAAAGTGAAGAACAAAATGATGGCACTAGCAATATGGCAGAAAGAAAACCAGGAAAATGCCGCTATTGTGCAAAAGCTGGCCATTGGGCACGAGATTGTCGAAAGAAGAAAAATGATGAATCAAAATCTAAGGAACCTGATCTCAAGAGCTTTACAGCTATAATAGAAGATGATGAAGACTTAGGCTTCTAGAACTAAGGTCTATGAATGCAGATAAGAAGAAGTCACTAAAGGGTGATTGGGACTCCAAGCAGACAATTGCCGGACTAGGAGACAAGTTGATTGGAAGAATCAACAATCTTATCTGGTCATTAGGTCTTAGGTCATATATTAGATATGTTATATTATAGAGATGCTAGATCATGGGAGGGTGTTGAGGATGATCTTGCACCTCTTGGTGTGGATCGATGATGTGGCATGCCCTTTGGGCTGAATGGTCATCTCTCCAAGAGACACATCTCTATGATCAGACACACCTCTTCATAATCCATCCTATAAATGTACAAGCCAAGGCTGGGGCTATTCCAGTCACTCAGATCAATATATGCTTCCGCTATTCATATCTTTTGTCACATTTTTCATACATGTTAGTTGCAGCGGCTGCTACACTTCCATATCCATAAGGCAATGCCAATAAAAGCTCAAATAGGTCTTTCTCCGAAAGAAGCCTATAACAGTAAAATGTTCAGGAGCTCTGAAGAACATCCAAAACATCCAAAATTGGATTGTGAAAAAGAAATGATGTTGGTTGCAGAAACTCTTTTGTTGTTACTGTCTGAGCTCTACTGCAAGGAAAGAGGAAAGATGCTCCTGCAAAGGAATGATTGAAAAGCTGAAGTGCAGAACAAAGAATTAGGAACTTGAAAAGACCAGCTGAAGGATTTCATATATCAGACACCAAAAGGAATTAAAAAGATTGCACTATCACAAGAAAAACATACTGGCACTGGATATAAGTATGTCGCTGCAGCACTACAGAACTGACCAACAGAACTGACCAAAATATGTGCCGTATTTGGATCTGTCATAGCCAGAGCCCAAAAAAAAACTGCGTCCTCCTTTGTCATGCCTCTGCGCTGCCTGAGCCTGCCTCCATAGAATAAAAAACGGTAGAACTTCTGGCCTTAACATAACTCTGGCCTAACATGGGCGGAAGACCGTATTTATCATTCGGGATGTGGTTAATCTGGACACCCATTATCAGCCACCAAGAACCGCGCAGTTGCAAGCCCAAAAACCAACTGTTTTTTGCCCTTTTTTGATCGATTCTGCTCTATTTCGCCTCAAATCTCTTCTTCTCTTCGTCAATCTAGCATAAAAGGGGCATACAAAGCGATTGGCATGCTTTTTAAAGCGGATCAAACCGCCCACGGAGCAGGAAGAGCGATCTGATCAAAATTTCTGCCCCCACCGCACAGTTCTACGCCTGGTTTTTTGTCCGGATTAACCACTTTTTGTCCGGATTAACCACTTGGCTGATATCGGATGTCCGGATTAACCACCCTGGCTGATATAGGATGTCCGGATTAACCACCCTGGCTGATACCGGATGTCCGGATTAACCACTCTGTTTTGTCCGGAAAAACCACATCCCGGATGATATATACGGAGTTCCAACATGGGCTTGACGGAGAGGTCTGATAAGCCAGAATAATCCACCGACCGCTGCACAAAACCGCCCTGGATTAGACCGACAGGCTCCTTTTCTCTTTTATACCAACACAAAGGCCTTTCCAGATCATTCGCGAAGGCGCGAGACGTTCTGATTAGCTTCCAGAAAGACCCGTTACCTTCCAAATGGCTTCTCCAAAACACTCGATCCTCTTTGGAATCTTCTAGTAGCTTCCTCTTGCATGTACCATTGAAATATCTGCATTTAATGTCTAATTATAGAACATTCTAGAATCAACCCTATTATAATTATATGTTAGAGATAAAGCAAAAAGGATTTCTGTTTGATCCTAATATTTTTTCGCCAGCAAAAATTTTGGGGGTAACACGTGGATGGATGCCTTAATACAGCGGAAACATGAATGAAAATTAAAAAGAAAATCGACAGGATTCTTGCTTTGAATGAAAATTAAAAAGAAAATCGACAGGATTCTTGCTTTGGAAGCAATAGAATCCCCTGCTCTATGCATCGGATTTGGCGTATGTCGGATCTGGAGCCCCAAATGTTTTGTAGCTCCTGGCTATGGCTATGGCGATGGCGGAGCATTGAAGCTCTAGCAACTTGGGCTGCTGCAATATGACCCGGGCTAAATGCATGACCAAATGCCTCTTGCCGCTGCAAGATTTGCAAATCTTGCTTCAGGACTTTCACAGTCTGAGCAGCGAAGTGTCGACATCTGCAACCTTCAGTTCCGCAAATCCGACAGAAGATCTGGTCAAAGAATGGAACTCGCATTCATCCAATATCACGTAGGACAAGGACATTCAGGAGAAGTGACATCTAGGGTTCCAGTTTTGATAGCAGAACCCTAGCTGACGGATATCGGCAAGGATCAACAGATGGAAAGTAAATATCTATATTTTTGATAAAAATTTCACGCATGTCCCTAATAATTGTTAACGGACAATGCAGCTCATCCGGTGACTTTAGAGATGATGAGAGTAATCAGAACGGAGATAGTACTGATGGTACGTCTGAAAGCTTTTCTGCTAAGATAGCACCAAATGGGAAGCTTTCTGGAGATGATCTTGCATCTAAGGAAATTAGGAAAGCAAGCCAGAACCCACCGACCTGGCTGGCAGATGCCATGCCAAATGAATTTACGGTAGGCTCGTATATCTATTCTGTGCAGTTTTGGGTACTGTATGTTTTCTTATTTGTTTGTTTATGCACTGTATAGGAGGATATCAGAAAGAGTGATGCCCCTCTCAATACCAAATATCTCCAAACTATGGTGGAATGTATTGCAATGTTAGGAAAGGTTGCAGCATCTGGGGCCACTGATCAGGTAGGGTTTTCTGCCATTGGTACCAATTATGTTAATTTATGCTTGCTGCAATTTAATAATTGGTCCTAAACTCATAGATATTAGAATTCATATCCATGGCTTTTGAGCAATAGTAGCGTATTCCAACTTCATAACTAAGAATGAAAGGAAGTTAGTCTCTCAATATCTGGCTAATGCCACTGACTTTCTTTTATATTCTTCTACAGCCAAAGGCTTAGGCAGATGGTTCATGAAGTGATAACAGCAGAGATAAGGGCACGTGCTTCCTCTGCCGACTCTTCTAAATTGGCCATTGGTCGAGTTTCTAATGGAGCATCATCTGTACCATCTCGATTTCAGTTACGAAATGGCGTACAAAGAAGTAAGAATCAAAGGAGATCTGCTGTTGGACAATCTTTTCCGAGATTGGGCGGGGTCTCGATGGGGGGCCAATTTGGGCCAGCTCGGGTTAAAAGACAAGGACTTCTAGAATCAATTCTAGCATTGATTATTCAAATACTAGGTGCAAATTTAATGTAACTCTTTTGATCTGTTGCATTTCAAAATGCTTTTATTACTTTGATCATTACCGTGACATCCACTGTTTCATGAATATTTGCATATTTACTTTTTTACATGCAGAAAATCATGTTATTGTTGGGGAAGCACTAGAGGTTAGATCTACAGAAGCCAGCACTGTTTTCGAACATTCTCCAGGAAAACCAGATCTTCAATGGAATAATGACCTTGACAGTAATCGTGCATTGGGAGGATATAGTCTGGGTTTTGTTTTAATGGTTATACAGGTAATGGAGAGTCTCTCTTGGCTGGTTTTGGTCAGGTTAAACAACATTTTGACATGGACCGCAGTAGTTGATGTATGATCTCATGAATCAGTGCACGCATTAGTATTAAGCTTGTGTAAAAAAACTAGAGTTGAAGTTGTTGCAAATGGTGTTGTGCAGGTCACACGGTCTGCCAAATGGTGAGACGTAGAAGCTTCTTCCAATTCTTCAGATTCTGGATCATTTGAGCTACTGGTTTATTGTGCCCAAATTCTATCTGGTTCATTCTTTTTGTCTACATACATGTCTTTGCTTCCAGTCAACCATAACAGTGGAGTTCTTTCCCATTTAAAAATCAATCTCAATTTTGGATGAGGGCTCCCATCTTGGTTACCTAGCTTCCCTAGTTATGTTATCTACCTCAAAGTTTTCCTTCCTTTTGTAAGTTGATTCTCACCTTTGTTGCCTGATATATCATCAGATTGATTAAGTGCATCTTTAAGGTAAAAAATATGCATGACACACTCTATTCGTGCATTTATAACAAGATTAAAAAAAAAGGCCTTGCTCACAGGCATTTTCGCTAGTGCTGGTTGATCCGACAAAGCCAGCAGCTAAACCCAAATTGATAGCTAGGGATGGAAAACTTGAGATTGTGAAGGAAGAGGCGAGGGCGGATCCAAACGGGATAGACATCGCCATAGCCGATGCTCCAGAGCTGGATTCCACGAACGTGGTAGTCGGATCCTAAAGCATGAATGACCCCTATTTTTTTTGGGACGCCATAGCCAATTTCGGGGAGCTGACTGCCACAGCATAATTATCTTATTGCTTCTTACTGCTTCGTTGCCCTAATCAACTAACTAGGTTTTGTATGTAGGTGAAGCGCAAACAAAAGACTACAGGTTGTCGTTGTGTGGAAATTTTGTTCACAACACTTCTGAGGCACTTCACTCTTCACATTGATTATGCACAGAGCAGAAGAAAATTGTTGGTGTTGGTTTTGCAGGCAGAGAGCTGGAATCCTGAGTCCTTGTCAGCAATTGAGAAGGGCAACACAAAATCTAAGAATACCCAGCAGGAAAAGAAAGGAGCCAGCTAAAATTGGATTAGAAACAAAGCCAAATGATGAATGTCTAGCAGAACAAACTCTGATTGAACGATTTAAAACCCAGTCTCTGTCTTGCTTGGCAGCACAAAATCATGGGGAGGTTTGAAGATCCGAGCAAAATGCCCCTTCTTCCGCCATATAAAGCTTTTCATTCGCAGCTTACATTTCTAGCTCATAAAATAGTCTTGGATAAATATAGACAGACTCCTTGCACAAAACAGGACTTTCCTGCAACATCGCTACCATAACTACTGCATTGCAGCCATCCTCCATTGCAGCTTCTTTTTTTTTTGAGGGTAAGAAGTATGATTTTCTATTAATAAAAAGTGGCCCAAGACCTTATTACAAAGCGGCCCAGAGGCCTTATAGGAAGAAGTAGCACATGGTCACCAGATAGAAAGAATTAACACATACATAACAATACAGCCACCAAACTAGAGAACCTCAACAAAATGATGCCCCTGTACTCTGTCCAAAGCGCCCTCAACCTCTTCATTATCATAACAAGAGGATAGAGAACCTCCTCTCCGCCCATCCAGTACTATAGAGCATATTCCTTGTACCTTCATTGCAGATACTATGGGAAAACAGTTATATTTGTGGAGCTCTACTAAAAACATCCTTCCAGATCTTGAAGCACCCCGACATATATACCTTGGAAGAATAATTCTTTCAACATGGAGACTCGAGAATTTGGAGGTGCATTCTGAAATTCCATTCTCTTCTCTCACTTAAGTACTATGGGATACTAGTCCCTTTCCATTCGATATGTTCACGCTACCTTGAAGCACAACCCAGGAGATGCAAGCAAAAACAAAACAAAAAGTACTGGGGATTGCTCACCGTCTTCCACAAGAGAGATACTATGATTGGTCATCCAAAGGCACCAATCAGACCCAAAGTATCCGTCACTCCGCTCCTACAGCTGCCTCAACCTCTTCTTTACAACAAAGGTATTTAGATCATGCGCCTATTTCCCAAAAAAGACCAAAAGAAATGAGCTCCATTTCTTGCTATCCTAATTACTATGGGAGGAAGCCTCTTTCATTCCTAGAAGGCTTCATCATGTTAAGGCTTCAACAAGATCCGCAAACCCCAAGGATCCGTGGCAGCCCCATCATTCTGAGACAAAAGATATGGTGAAAAAAAAAAACCGCTCAATGATATCTACCTCAAGCGCACCAATCAAACATTTGAAGACAGTACCACCACAGACAGTATATGTGTCTATATAGCCGCAGCTACTACAATGAAGAATTACAAGCCTCCCGTCCTGTAACTCTTACTTTCACCATTCCTCTTCCCTGTAATGCAAGAATCACCATGAAACCCTCTCTAGCTGGGATAGAGAAGGGGAAAAATATCCACAAACGATAACGAAGCATGCAACACTTAAGATCCAGTCAATCACTACATATTCCCCATCTGTCGTGACAATAGCAAAGAAAGCGAGGCGTGTATCTGCGGTGAGTGCGCACACAACCACGGTGAGTGCGGCCCTTATGTTGCAGTGAGTGCAACCAGGATCTCAGACTTAAGGCCAAAACCACATAAGAATGGAAATAATACTGCCCGGTGCAAACAAACCAGGTTTGAAAGACCAGATCTGAAAAACCATGCTCCGAAACTGTTTATAGTTCTAGCACTAGTGGAAAAATGAGACTAAGGCAGACTAAGGCAAAAGCTCTAAGCCATCAAGAGCCTTTGCTGCTCATACTAGCTGCTAGCTATTCTCTGTCTCCATAACAAAAGCTAATGGCAAATGCAAAAAGGACACCCCTTACCCGATCATAACTGATGCTTGGGGAAGTTTTGGAAGAAGCGGCTGTATTCCATCGATTCCCTGTTGCAGCAGATCCACAAGCACGGGGAAGCAACCCCCTTTCCATCAACCATAGCCTTGCCAGAGGCAGAAGCAGCCCAATTCGCTGCTCATCCAGCAATCGTTGCAACAACAGGTTTCTCCAAGCAGTCGGGCGGCTGCCGCCTCCGCCCTAGAAATTAGGGCGCAACATGCAGCTGCTCATAGTCTTTAAATCGGGCTGCTTCAAAGTGTATGGCAAGATGCTTCACGACAGATTCGTCCTATTCCAGTAATCGCTCTGGTTTCGTTCTTCAATATTCAAAGAGTAGATTTGTCCTAAGAGTAGATTAATTCGTGGTTTTCCTTCTGCAATGCCTGTAAAGAGATGTATCTTGCATCCCTGCATATGACATTGTGAGATATGATCCTACATATTTATTTTCTTTTTCCTTTCATCATTTCCAGTACTAAAATTATGATAAACATATAGATTGCATACTTTGTTATTTTTGCTTTAAACAAAAGCAACTGGAAGATTGTTGGGCAATGCTAACATAAGGAGAAGTACAAGCCTTAGTTGCCAGTGTTATTCTCTTAAGGTTTGAGGTATGGTCGTTCAGAGTTTGGCTTGCTATTGCCAGAAAGTAGTCGATCTAAAACTGCCTTGGTTAATAAATATGATTTTTGAAACTTCTGGAGAAACCACATGCATTGCCACACGGGTCCACTTTCTGATGTCATGAAGCGACATCTTTCGGATTCTTAATCTGGCGGAATCTTTCATTCTAAGAGATTTAAGGGAGGTAGGCCTAGTTTGAATGTATTTTTTCCTTTTGAAATTGTTTCTGATGTGTTTGGTAAAATATTATGTGATGATAACTATATTTAGCACAATGATATTCTACTCACTGAGAGATTCAAGATTTGACAGTGTGTGATAGCTTTTTTTTTTTTTTTTTTTGGCAGGTAACAATATTCTATAGAGGTTGGCAATTTTGGAACCTTTTTCTAAGAGAATATTACATCTGGACATATTCATATATGTATGTTGTCATCTGTATCGCATTGTATAGTTGGCCTTTACATGTTCTCGCTTAAACTCTGTAATATAATGATGCGTTCTGGAAGGTGATGTAGACCTAACAACTGCCCATGTAAGTTTGCAACCTTACTCCATGACGCATGTCTTTGACTTTTGTGAAGAACTAAACATGCATGCAACATGAAGGGCTTTGACCCCAAATTTCTAAATGTGCCTCTTTCTGACCAATGTCATAATATTGATGAGTCTGGATCTGTATTTTTAGCCCATCAAGTTGGTTAAATTTTTCACAATCCTAAAAAAGATGTGTATGTGGCATCTTTTGATTGGACCTGCTTTAATATCTATAAATGACCAAGAATAATTGAAGATGTTTAGCAAATTTGATTGGTGAAGAGAACCTAAACATTACTTTTAAGCCATTGCGATTTCAAAGAAAAAATTGTAACTTATTCACCTTGGTAGAATAGCGGATGTTGCACGTTAGGCCATTTGTTATGGGCTGGGAAAGAGAAACGTTCGCGGCGGCCTTGGCCGCCGCGATAAGTTTCTTGTATTCTTAAGGGTTATTTAACCCTTACATGGCCCAATGGCATTTTAGCCATTCTAACGCCCATTGTCACAAGGCCCGTGCAACAAGCAATGTTGTAACACGCTTATATTCGCCCTACGTAACCCCCCGTGTGAATATGCACCCAAACCAAAGGGGGTTTTAGGGGGATGTTAATTTAAATGTATTGAATGTAATGGTTTGTGTTAATTAATGTTGATTGTAGTGATGTGTTGGTTGTTATTATGCTATATATTACTAAAAAAATTTTGGGCCCTTCGGGCCCTAATAAAGGCCTTTGGGCATTAAGGATGGCATAACTTCACGTACCAACTTTAACACTTATGCATGTAATACCACGAGAAACACTTGTAATCTAATTACACCACAAACTCTCTGCATTTTATAGTGAGGATGAACAACCCAAAATTGACCAAATGCAGCAAATTTATTTACCATTTATGTTCTGAAATAAAATTGAATCAAATAAAAGCTTTTGACATTGATAATGTTTTATTCACAAACCATTGCATGGCGTTATCTGCAGTAACAATTGGTGAGGTTCATAAAGAACCGGTAATACTTTCTCACGGGTTGCACGGCTTTGGTTTAACAAGTGAAGAGAATCGGCCGGTTTGGTGATGTGGAGTAGGTCTCTCAGAAAGCGGTCGGTGAAGCAAGATCAAGGGTAGAGGTTTTGAAGCAAGCTTGCTTTCATTAGCGTTCCACATATTGTTACTTCAGCTCTGACTATTCCTCTTTCACAATGAAACTATTGTTTAACAATCCATGTGATTTCGGATGGTCCATCTCTAGCTTAAAGATAATGCATGATTCACTTTCTGGTTCGATTAAAGTTCCAAACCTACAATATAAATGCATTCTTGTGGCCTTTGTTTGACTAATGCATGATTCAGAAAAGGCGTGGAATAATCCGCATGTTGTGTGCACAAGAATCCGTTTGTTGATTAAAGCTAAATGCTGGCTGCTATGAACAATCCGACAGGCCAGGAATATCCAAGAGTTGAAAGCAAACAGAGGGCCTAAACTCTAAACTCTTTTTGAATCTGCAGCAAATCTTAGAATAGCTAAAGGGAAGGAGACAAAGGCGAGTTTTGCAGCACTACATTGTAGAACCAGGAAAACAATACCTTGTAAAAAAAACCGTTATGCTAACTGAAGAAACATTAAAAAACAAATACCTTTGTAAGTGTGAGCAAAAAATCCACATCGTGGTAGCAAAAATCCACTCCGGCAACAAGAATCCAAGAGGGCAAGTACACATGCGCATGCACACATGCACACACACACATGAACTTGCACTTGCACATGCACAGTACACATGCACATGCATACACATGCACGTGCACATGCACATGCATACATATGCGCATTGTTCATGCACAAAGACATGCAGAGAAAGACGACAACCCTCGGATTGTTCCAACCAACGAAAATCAACGGCCCATAAAGGGTGCACTCTAGAAATACTATTTAGTACACCTCAACGAATACAACAATGAAATCATAGAAAAACCATTTGAAAAAACGTATAAAAATCTAAAAGTAACCCCATATTATTATGCTAGATATTCGCACGGATCCCATTACACCCTAGCCTAAGATCTTAAGGTGCACCACAACAACCTAAGCTAGACCAGGGCAAGCGACCATTATAAACATCCATTATGCCTAATATTAATATGCATGCACAATTCCGAGCAATGGTCTGTAAAATTATTTAGGCATAACAGATAGTATGCATATGCAGAGAATGGCTGAAATTCTACAGATTGGAGCTCCAAGAGAGGTGATTTAAAAATGTGTGATTCAAACTTTGTGAGTTCGTTGTAGTATATTCAACAAAATTCAGCTTGCTGGATATTATACTTGCCATCATATTAAATTCTTTAAGAGAATATTTTGCAGGAAAGGCTGCCAAAGTTTTTGGTGTTGTGTCCATTGAAAGAAATAATGGCCATTAGCACGGGCTATAAGCAGTCTAAATCCAGATATTGCAACAAATCTCATATTGCAGTAGGCTAGAGAATCTCATTTCTTGCATAAGAGCTATAACTCATCAATTTCTTTTTGCATTAAAAGTCATTTAAGTTTTGAAGATCTCTAGCCAATACTATTTCTCCTTCAGCCAGCTTTCCATATTGTCCAGCAACTATGAGACTTGACTATGATCCTGCTTGCATCAGGGAAGGATATTTTGCTATCCAATTATGGATGCATATGGGTTGTTAGGAATTTGTGCCTGCAGGAATACATGGGCAATGCTACACTTTTGACAAGAACTACTAAGGTAAATCTTGCAATTATGGCAAGCAATAGTTAGTGGTTCTCACGTTTCGTGTTAAGTATAACGACTCTTCATTTTTAAATTCAATACCCCTCAACCCAAGATGAAAGCCACTGACTACGTTGGTTATGTAATACAATGACTCTCTCTCTCTCTCTCTCTCTCTCTCTCTCTCTCTCTCTCTCTCTCTCTCTCTCTCTCTCTCTCTCTCTCTCTCTCTCTCTCTACAGACTCTCTCTCTCTCTCTCTCTCTCTCTCTCTCTCTCTCTCTCTCTCTCTCTCTCTCTCTCTCTCTCTCTCTCTCTCTCTCTCTCTCTCTCTCTCTCTCTCTCTCTCTCTCTCTCTCTCTCTCTCTCTCTCTCTCTCTCTCTCTCTCTCTCTCTCTCTCTCTCTCTCTCTCTCTCTCTCTCTCTCTCTCTCTCTCTCTCTCTCTCTCTCTCTCTCTCTCTCTCTCTCTCACTTAGATGGGGTGTGGTTTACGTGATAAGACGGGCATGCAAGTAAACCTAGACAAGACAAAGATTATGACGGTCGATGTGTTGAAGCAAGAAAATATTTTCAGGTACAAGGGGCATATAGTTGAAATGTGTGATTCCTATAAGTATTTAGGACTTGTTTTTAGCTGCAACCATAGATGGAATACTTGTATCACTCAGAGGATTGATGGGGGGCAACGAGCCTTGTATGCATTGCAGAGCATGTGCAGGAGATCACATCTTTGGTCATGGCATTTAAAGGTAAAATTGTTTCATTCTCTCGTACAGAGTGTGGTGCTCTATGGATGCGAGATTTGGGGGCCAGGTCTCCCACAATGTTTATGGGATGATATTGAACAGATCTTGAAGAAGTTCTTGAGACTAGAATTAGGGGTCAAAGCTCAAACACCATATCCCATGATGCTAGTGGAGAGTGGGCTTATGCCTCTAGAAGGGGAAGCAATTGTGAGGTGTATTTCATATCTTAAGAAGGTGCTAGGTATGGACGAATCAAGAATCACTAAAAAGGCTCTACTATCCAGCGAGTTAAAAGGCCTATTGCATGATGTAACGAAGTGGCTTGGAAAGTGGAAAATCCAATGGGTGGAAATAATCCAAGTGGACTCGGATTTGAGACAATGGATAATGCAAAGAGTGCATAGGAAAATGTGGAAGCAACCAAAGACCAAAATGATCTTGTATAGGCAGAATATCAACCCTGACATGGGAGAAGCTAGACACTTGAGCGACAATATATCTATACAGAAGAGACATGCAATTTGCAGGATAATGCTTAGCTCACACCACTTGGGTGTGGAGACTGGGAGATGGAGACACATATTACCTAGACATCTGAGATATTGCAAATTATGTGACACAGCACAAGTAGAAGACGAAGACCATACATTGTTACGATGTAGTGCTTACGAGGAACTCCGAGCAAAATATGGAATTCAGTATGAGGGCCTCCCTTCATTCTTTATGCCACATGGTGACATCATAGGGAAGTATCTGATTGAGTTGATACAAATTAGAGATACATATCTAGAATCTCAACCAGTTGATATAGATATGGAAATTTTGTGCGGGAGTGATGAGCTAGATGAGGATTCGGAAATTCATCTATTGTTTTATGACATTGTGTAATTTTTGTTGTCTAATAGGCCCTTGAGGCCTCCCAATAGACACAACTCTCTCTCTCTCTCTCTCTCTCTCTCTCTCTCTCTCTCTCTCTCTCTCTCTCTCTCTCTCTCTCCTCTCTCTCTCTCTCTCTCTCTCTCTCTCTCTCTCTCTCTCTCTCTCTCTCTCTCTCTCTCTCTCTCTCTCTCTCTCTCTCTCTCTCTCTCTCTCTCTCTCTCTATCCATGAAATCAGCAACTATAGAACCATTTTAGTGAGCAGCCTGTTGTCGAAGCTCTTGGCTACGATATTAGAGAAGAAAATAAGCTTATGGGCAGAGACAAATGGCAAAAGGTCGGGAAGCCTGGGGGCTGGTTTTAGGGCTGGTCGGTCTACAACAGATCATTTGCTTGTACTTAAAACAATATTCGATACAATTAAGGGGACCAAAAAACCAGCATATGTAGTCTTTGTAGACTTTAAAAAGGCCTTTGATAGAGTGCCTCGATCTCAGCTATGGGAAAGACTGGACGATCTTAATGTGCTAGAACAGCTGAGAGACGCAGTACAAGTGCTATATGAGAAGGTGCTGATACAATTATCCATGCCATTGTCATTGGAAAACGAAGATTATATTGCTAGCAACATTGGTGTCAAACAGGGCTGCCCAATGTCCCCCACCTTGTTCGGCTTATTTATTGATGGTCTTGAGAACTGGTTACATGAAAATTGCACTGGAGGTATGGATATTCATGGATATGTAATACAACTCTTGATGTATGCAGATGACGTGGTCATCTTCGCTCGCTCCTCGGAGCATATGCAGCGCCATCTTGATGGGCTGGCCCACTTTTGTGACGCCACTGGAATGCAAGTAAACATGGATAAGACGAATGTCATGACAGTAGGCGCATTGAAGCAAGTAACCTCATTCAGTTACAAAGGACAGATGGTAAGTACGTGTGATTCTTACAAATATTTAGGGCTGATATTCCATAAAAATCACAGATGGAACATGTGCATTCACCAAAGAATAGATGGTAGTCACAAAGCACTTTATGCGATGCAGAGTCTCTGTAGAGAAGTGCATTTATGGTCCTGGACCCTCAAAAAAAGACTTTTTGAATCACTTGTTCAAAGTGTTGCGCTATATGGCAGCGAGATATGGGGGCCCAGTCTCACACGAGGGCTATGGGAAGATCTTGAGCAAATACAGAAAAAATTTCTACGTCTGGAATTGGGAGTTAAGGCCCAGACACTATATCAGATGATGTTAATTGAAAGCGACATGTTGCCATTAGAAGGAGAAGCCATGATCAGATGTATTAGATATCTTAAAAAAATATCCCTGATGGATGACATGCGACTCCCTCATAAGGCTTTTCTAGCTAGCAAGGATAAGGGATGGGCGCAAGATGTTGCTACATGGCTGGGGAGATGGGATATCAATTGGGATGAGGCATTATCAGTGGAAAAAAATTTGAGACAGTGGGTTTCCAATAAAATCCAAAAGAAACTGTGGTCGCAGCCTAAAACAAAAATGATCCTCTACCGAGAGAATATGAATCCGGGGCTGGAAGTAGCTAAATATTTACATGATAATATCTCCATAAAGAAGAGGCACGCGCTTGGTAGAATCAGACTTAGTTCTCATCATCTAGGTGTGGAAACTGGCAGATGGGGACATATCATACCCAGAACTGAGAGATATTGTAAAGTATGCATGGAAGAACATGTGGAGGACGAAGACCATGCATTACTCAGATGTAGTGCCTACCATCAGTTGCGAGTGCAGCACGGAATTGATGCAAAAGATCTTCAGACCTTCTTTGCCATGGACCCGGGGGTCTCACCTAGGCACATGGGGATACCACATCTGCGTGCAAGGGGTCCAGAGAAAACCCCTGTATACGACTTTTTGTAGGTGGAAAACCCCTACATACGTAAATAGGAAAAGCCAGTTTCCAAGCCCCTTTCCGTAGATGTACTTTCGGACGATCCTAATTTTTACATACCCCTACCCGATCTTGTACTTGAGTTTGTGCTTGTGCACCCTACCCCTATGTACAGAATAAATAAAATTTCAAAATGTTTTTAATTGACATTTCTCGCATCTCGGTCTCGCATTTCCCTGGGGTTCTTACATGCATGCGACATTACAAGGGTAATTCTAAGGAGCCTTTGCAAATTATGAACACGTATAATTTAGGAGCCCTTGCGAAGACAATACCGGGACAATACATGGATAATACATGCTAATGACAATACATGGAATACATCATGGTAAGATCAATACCTCAAATTATACATCTATAATATACTACACCCTAATAGATGATGGTAAGAAATGAATGTTAAAAAACTATGGCTTTTGATGAGGTCCCATTTCTCATTCAATTATTTTTTATATTTCTGCATGTTGATGCAATACAGTGATAGTAGCTATGCATTTGGGTTATGTGCAAATAGACAAGCTTGTTATAACATTAAGCATCATAACAAAGACAGCATTGCGATAAAAGTTGTATAGGACCATGTAGGCTAGCCGCTGATAGTTCCAATGACCATGAACCAAAAGTAATCGCTTGAGAAACCTAAACTGTGCAATTGCGAAGTCTGATGCCATGATTTGCTTGACGGCCTTCTTCTGACTTATCCAGACACCAACATCGCCATACGGATCATTGCAACATCATTTGCACCTGATAAAGCCAAAATACAAGTGGATAAGAATCCAAAGCAATCATTTTAAGTAGCAAATCTCCATCCATACATACCATCTCCAATCGCTAAAGTCATTTCATTGGCCCGTTCCTTGACTAGTGCCACTATGCCGGCCTTTTGATAGGGTGCAACTCTCGTTCCTTGACTAGTGCCACTATGCCGGCCTTTTGATAGGGTGCAACTCTACAGCATACAACAACTTGACATGCCACAGCCAGTTCAAACAGCTGCATGGTACGGAATGAAATAAGAGGCGTGCTCACAGCATTTGTAACAAAATGATATTTCAATTACGTTATCCTTCAAATCTTTAGCAAGGGCATGAACAAGGCTGTTTCCATCAATAATGAGTGCAAATTCCTCCTTTTTCAAGAACTTGCTTCCTGACTTAACATCATGGCTAACTTTCTCATCTTCATCATTTGCAACATTGCTCCTCTTCATCACACTATATTTCTTCTCAAGCGTTAGCTCAATTCTCTCCTTAGCATTTTCTAAGGCTTTTAAACATGCATCTTTAGTAGTAGCATTGATAATAATTTGCTCCATGTGGTGTGTCAAAAGTAGACAAGAATACCCAATAGAGATAGCAGTCTCCTGCTTATCACCTGTTAATACCCATAGCTTCATGCCAGCTTCCCTTAGTGAAGCTATTGTTTCTGGCACCCCCTCCTGCAGCTTGTCCTCAATACCAGTAGCTCCTATAAGTGTCAGGCTATGCTCTACGACATTTGCAGCTTCTCTTAACTTATCCACACGATCAATCAATGAAACGATAGCTTCCTGATACTTGAACTGCCAGTTCTCAAGTTCTATTTCACCAAGATCTCTTGATGCAATTACAAGAGTTCGCAACCCTGCTCTAGCATATACATCTATGTGGTTAATTGTGGAGTCCCAGACTTGTTCAAGTTTCTCAGTTGAAAGCACATTATCTGGTAAATCAAATGCATCGGTTGGCCGGACAATGTCCAAGACAGTTGCATCTGCTCCCTTCAATAAGACTCTCTTCAGCATAAGCTGCAATCATAGAAGTCCACATAATAACATTTGATTCCTTTTTCTTATCAAACAATTCCCTAGCATATTCTTGCTGCCCCTGTACTATATATACAGAACCTATAAGATTCCACGGAAATACACTCCTTCTATCAATAATCTCAAAGGCTACCCAAGCACAACATGGTATTCTACACTTATTGACCTCAACCTGATATGGGCAAACATTTTCTTTTCTTTTCTTTGCCTCGTAGTAGGAGCCATGGCTTGTCTGTGAATCAAACTCGCATGAACAACAAAAGCAACATCTTTACATTATGTTCTATTTCTGCGGTGTCAGTAAAGAGTTATAAGAATAAGTAGCTACAGTAAAATTCCAGCATAAGCCATGCATTCCACCTATAACCAATGGTCTGCTTAGTTCCTGGGAATGAGTCATAGAAAATGCATTCCAAACACACGCATACAGCCTGGAATATGTAGCTGAGATGTAAAAATTCAGTTGTATTAATTGCATATGAAAAATGCAAAACATAAAATTCAATGAATTTCTTTACTGACATAAGTTGGGACTCTATCAGAAACGGAAAACAAATATAACAGGAATCTACAACCTAAGGGACTATAAAGTGCAGAACTTCAATCAAAGTACCTCTTCCCAAGGTGATAGATTGGCTGGAGCTTCCAAGAGTTTCCTGCATATAGTCAGCTCAGAGAAGTTTCTTTGAAGAAGGAACAACAAAATATTCTAGAACTAAAACAAGCATAAAAGATGAGATTCAAATACATTTTTACCACGCCACAGCAAGGAACATGACAGCCTTAGCTCTGGAGTTCAAATGTCTGTCCAAACGTTTCGCAACCAGGGCCTGCATATGGAAAAAGCAATCAATGAGATCGAATGTTGGAGCTTGCATTTTGCTCTTTAAATATAATACCTGGTAGATTGGGTTCCATGTGCAGTATGCTCACGAACCTGGTAGATTGGGTAGAAACGTCCCCTTTAGGTCACGACCAAACAACCCGGATAGAATGGTGTTGGAAGATTGATGTGTTTTTAGCAGTGATCTTCATTTGACAACATAACTTACATTTTTTTTTAATGTGGTTGGCATTAACGTAAGCCTTACTGTCTCGAAAAAACTACTCACCCTTCCTACAAAAGCTTTATATTCGAACTGCATAAGCGTAATACCCTCTGCTTCAGCAACATAGTATCATTTCGAATCCAACCTGTGACCTAAATCCAAAAAACTTGCATTTCTTGCATTTCAGAAATCCACTGTTTCAGTGGCAGGTGTTCTCCTTCACCAACAATTTCTTCCACTTCCTGAATCCATGAACATGCACCAAAGTGAAATATGTTCCCATTTAACTGAAATAAGTACAAAGCATTGCAATCATTTTACATGTTACCTGTAGAGTTGGAGAGCCACAAAGAAGGTGACTTGCATGATGTTGCCAACTCTCCACCTTACGGATAGCAATATCTAGAACCCTCTTCTCGGCTACCATTACAGGAAACAATATACCCTGAGCCGAAACAGAAATGTAGCTCGTGATGGTTAGAAGCCA
Source organism: Isoetes taiwanensis (assembly GCA_021234155.1). Lineage (NCBI taxonomy): Eukaryota > Viridiplantae > Streptophyta > Lycopodiopsida > Isoetales > Isoetaceae > Isoetes > Isoetes taiwanensis. Next base: position 4,663,375 of record JAJEKV010000039.1, read on the forward strand.
CTCAATAAACTTAGAGATTGTCTAATTTCTATGTTTTTTTATCCTCAATAGTCATCTTCTGTATCACATTTGGCATAAAATGACCATCAAACAAAAATTACATAAGCTGAATAATAACTGCTTATTTCGACTTATGATGCACGGGAGCAGTGGATATAGCACAGACATTGAAATAAGTCTGCGGGTTAAGGCAGTCCCAATAAGCTTGAGGCATTGTTTTTAGCATAAATAACCTAGATAAGCTTATTTATACCTCGGTGATCAGATTCCAGTACTGGTGGATATCCTCATCTCCGCCAGATAAAACCTTCTTTATTCGATCCGCCCGGACGCAAGAAACAAAATCCAAGACAAGATGATTGTAAGTCTTTGCAAGTCGAATCGCTATATTTGAAAGCCAAGATAGACAAGCTGGAGAAAACACGAGTAAAGGACAAAACGTCCTTCAACGAATTTTCGGCAATAGCTTTCCGATTAAACCCAAAATGCAAAGAAAGAAGTCCTAGCAAAAATATTTACCTGTTTGAGGCTTCACCGACTCCTCTGCTTCAGCGACGCTCTTGCAATTTACCGTAAGTTTAAAGCATTCGGTTCTTCAGCGCATTCAGAGTAGGAGTAGGCCCTAACGTAGCATACGGATCGGACCTTCCCGCCCAACTCCCCCTTCTCGACCACCTACGAGGGAATGGTGGTCGACCGTATGAAGCAGCAGTCCGTATACGGACGTCTCAAGTTCAAAAAAACCCCTACCCAGTCACGCTCTTGGGTCATACGGGGTTTCAATGGTGAAACCCCCGGGGCCATGGAAGGGGAAAAAATTGGGTTTTATTTATTAGAGCTTTTGCAGCAGCGAGAGAGTTACCTAAAAAGACTTGATAATATATTAGATGATGAGGATATGATGAGTGAGAGGGATGAGCTAGATGAGGATTCAGAGACTCATCTACTCTTTTATGACGTTGTTTAATTTTTATTGTCTTTTAGGCCTTTGAGGCCTCCCAAGACTTAATACACTCTCTCTCTCTCTCTCTCTCTCTCTCTCTCTCTCTCTCTCTCTCTCTCTCTCTCTCTCTCTCTCTCTCTCTCTCTCTCTCTCTCTCTCTCTCTCTCTCTCTCTCTCTCTCTCTCTCTCTCTCTCTCTCTCTCTCTCTCTCTCTCTCTCTCTCTCTCTCTCTCTCTCTCTCTCTCTCTCTCTCTCTCTCTCTCTCTGTGTGTGTGGACGCTGGACGCTAGGGTTTCAGAGGTGAAGGTTCAACAGCCCATAACTCTCTCCCAGAGTGTCAGATTGGCACGTGCTTGGGCTCTTTGGAAATTGGATTCCGAGACCTTTTTAATAATATATAGTATGACCAGGTTTGGATCTGTTTAGGTATCTGTAATTGCAATTTTCCGGTCGGGTATAGATTTTCAGCAGTTGTTGTCAGCATACGGCGAGATATGACCACCAAAAGACAAACCAGAAAGGACAAACCAATCGATGGAGGGCCCTCTAGTCCTGATTCAGGGATGGAGATCTCCCTCACCACCATATGGAAGGAACTATCTCTCTTTCGGCAAGAAGCTGCATCAAGGGAAGAGACCCTGCTAGAAGAAATATGAAAATTAAGAGAGGAGAATGAAGCAATCAGATCTGATTATCAGCAAATAAGGAAGGAACTCGAAGCAGTAAAGAGTGACATTGAAGAATTGAAGCGGGAACCCGGCCCTGGGGATGATGAGGTAACTGAAATTTCTGATTTGCGCAATACCCTTGAGCAGTTTATGGAGATACAGGACAGGAAGAGCCGAGCTTTGAACCTCAGGATTGTAGGGTTGCCAGAAAAGCCAGAGGAGAAGCCTAAAATTGCAGCAGAGCAGTTCTTCCAAGAGACCATGGGCATCCAAAAGGTAGACATCTCTGATGCATTCCGGGTAGGGAAAAGAGATACAGGAACTAGACACATGATTGTCAAATTTGCAAACAGGGATGATCGATTCTTGGTGCTGAAAAATACATATACATTGAAGGGAAAATTTATTTGGATCAATGAGGATCTAACCAAAGAGCAACTAGCAGAAAAGAAAGTAGAAATTGCTAAGTATAAGGAAGCCAGACAAAACAATCAAAAAGCAAAATGGGTCAAAGGCAAGGTGATCATTGAGGAATAGGACAGATGGGAGGCACTCAGGATAATGGTTTGGAATATAACAAAAATCCTGAGTATGCAGGACGAATTGGAAAACATTGACATAATATGCTTTTTAGAAACAAAAGAACATGACCTCTATGCTTTGCCAGACATTGATGGATTCACATTGGTGACATCCGTGAAGAATAAAAGGCACACAGGAAATGATATTGGAAATGGTGGAGTGGCTTGTTACATTAGAGATCAATACTCAGACTTAGTGGCTGCATGTAAAAAGGACATAAACAATCAATATGTATGGATACAAATAACTCGCCCATCTGGTATGATATTTTTAGCTGCATGCTATTTTGCACCACGTCATAAAAAGGCTTATTCGGATGGAGCCACAGGGGATGATATCTTTTTTGAATTGGAACAAGATATTTTGAGGTTTCAAATGCAAGGGACTGTAATCTTGACAGGAGACTTCAATGGAAGAACCGGAGACAAGCAAGCTAGTATCCATACTTGGGAAGATGATCCTCTCTGGTTTGAGACCATGGAGGAAGATGAGATGACCAAGCAAGGCTGGAATAGATGCTCCGAGGATCAGCTCATAACTAGGTCTGGTCGCCAGCTGCTAAATCTATGCACTAATGCGGAGCTTTTGATATGCAATGGAATCAGGAAATTCCCGCGCTCCCGGTCATGTACCTGCAGAGGAAGAAGTGTGGTAGACTATTTGATCATCTCACGAGATGATTTGGAGCTGATTTCAGATTTTGATATAAGAACAGAATACCTTGAATCCGATCATGTACCAATCAGATTCTCTTTACATGAATGCCGGTTAAAACCTCTTGCAATGGAGCATGTAGATCATCCAAAATTGAGCATGCTTAGGCCAAGTATGGCTGCCACATATAGGATGTATATAGAAGACAAAATTGGCCAAAGCACTTGGGATGGCACTGTGGATGACATGAATAAGAAGTTGCTGGGTATCATAACAGAAGCCACGGAGCAATATAAGCCAAGGCGGGCACAGAAAGGGCTACAATGCAAGTCTTGGTATGATCAAGCATGCCGAATAGCCAAAAGGAAATGGAGGGACTGCCATGATGATAGCAAAACAGCCCTAAGGAAGGCATATCAGAGGATCATAAGGTAAAAAAAGAGACAATTTGTACTAAAGCAGCAGGAGACCTTGATCAGTACCAAAATGATCCAAAATCATTTTGGAAAAAGCTCAAAAGCACTAAGCACACAGAAATCCCGCTTGCTGCAAGTGAGCTATGGAACCAAGTTAAACACTTATATCATGATGATAGCATCGAGGCCCCACTAAAAGTGAGGTCTGATATGATTTTTACAAAAGAAGAAGTGGTTGTCGGCATTGATAGTCTTGCAAATGGCAAAGCAAAGGATCAAAACAGGATATGTGCCGAGCATCTTAAATGGGCAGGGGGCGGCATCCATACCATAATAGCACGCATGTTTACCTTAGCAATGCAACAAGGATTCCCACAGGAGTGGCAACTCAACCGAATTGTTCCAGTGCATAAGAGTGGTTCCATGCTAGACGGAAACAATTACAGAACTCTCATGGTAAGTAATTTGTTCTCTAAATTATTTGCAAATATTGTAGAGAAAAAAACTAGTCTTTGGGCTGAGCATAACGGAAAAAGAACCAAAACCCAAATAGGTTTTAGGGCTAAAATGTCCACATTGGACCACTTGCTTGCATTAAAATGCATTTTTGATTCGGTCAAGGGGACCAGGAAACCTCTATATATCACATTTGTAGACTTTCGCAAGGCATTTGACAAAGTTCCCAGGAATAGATTATGGGAAAGAATGGAGCAATTATGTGTCCCTAAACACTTGCAGGATGCAGTTCAAATACTCTATGAGAAAGTTTTAGTACAGTTATCGATGCCATTCAAAAGTGAGATACCAGATACAGTTGAAAGTAATATTGGAGTTAAACAAGGATGCCCCTTGTCTCCTACTATATTTGGTCTCTTTATTGACAGCCTGAAAGAATGGTTACATAATAACTGTGATAGAGGCACTGAGATTCAAGGATACGTGATCCAATTGCTCTTATATGCTGATGATGTGGTGCTATTTGCACGATCCCAGGTACACATGCAGCAATTACTTGATCAATTGGCTATTTTCTGTAACAAAACGGGGATGCAAGTAAATCTAGAGAAGACTAAAACCATGACAGTAGGTGCGCTCAAGCAGGAACAGGGGTTTCTCTATTTGGGTGAAAAAGTTGAGATATGTGAGACATATAAATATCTGGGACTTACTATTAGCAGGAATCATAAATGGCATCAATGCATACAACAAAGAATTGAAAGCGGGCAGAAGGCATTGTATTCTATGCAAAGCATGTGCAGGAAAACCCACATATGGGCATGGCTACTAAAGAAAAAACTGTATGAATCTCTAGTCCAAAGCATAGTATTATATGGGGCTGAAATTTGGGGACCAGGGCTGCCACAAGGCTCTTGGGATGATATTGAACAGGTACACAAGAAGTTTCTCAGGCTGGAATTGGGTGTAAAGGCGCAAACCCCATATCCGATGATGCTAGCTGAATGCGGCACTATGCCACTTGAAGGGGAAGCTTTACTCAAATGCATTAGGTACCTTGCTAAAATAAAAAAGATGGATGCCACACGCATTCCTTATTATGCTTGCCTGAACACTGAACATAAAGGATGGTTTGCTGATGTCAAGACATGGCTTGAAAGATGGGATATCATGTGGGAAGAGGCAATTTCCATTGACAACCTGAGAACATGGGTCTATGAAAAGGTTAGAAGAAAAAATGTGGATGAGCCCAAAGACTAAGATGATATTGTACAAGATGCATATGAATCCTACATTGGATGAGGCAATATATCTAAAGGATAACTTATCGATAAAGAAGAGGCACAATATCAGCAGAATCTGGCTCAGCTCGCACCATCTAGGTGTGGAGGTTGGGAGATGGGGTACTACTCCGAGAACTATGAGATGCTGCAAAGTATATGCGGCAAAGATGAGATAGAAGACGAAGACCATGTCACACTTAAGTGGCCAGCCTATAGTATAATACGAGACAGATATGGCATCAACATGCCTGATTTACATACCTTTTTTGGATTGGAAGGAAATAGAATTGGATCCTTTTTAATTGAGACTCTACAGCATAGAGAGAGTTGTATTAAAAATGTAAATACCCTAATAGAAGAAGAGGATGCATTGAGTGAGAGTGAGGAATTGGATGAGGAATTGGAAACTCATCTAATTTTTTATGACTATGATGTATAATAATGTCGTCTTATAGGCCTGGAAGGCCTCCCAAAAGACGCAATACACTTCACTTCACTTCTTTTTTTTTTCTTTTTTTTTTTCTTTTTTTTTTCTTTTTTTTAATGTTTCATGCCTCTCTAGCCTAAGATGAAAGAAAATAACCACCTCGGTGCCTTTATCAGATGAAAGCCAACCACAACTTCGGTTTTTAGTACAATGGCTCATTGTTTTTGTGTATATTAACCACCTTAGTGCTTTTAGTGTTGACGCTCCAAACTAATGCTATTATGCATATATGTTTAAATATGCAAGTCCTAGATGTTGAACAAGTGTTTCAAAAATAGCATCGATCCGAGCCATCGGATCGTCATTCTGGGGAGGGACGAGCTACTATATAAGGCCATTTCCTCTTTCAGATCGGTTATCGGCGTCTTCTCACAGCAACTCTTCATCTATTCTCGTTGCTTCCCATTGCTTCTTCATACTCTCAGTTGTCTTCTTCTATTCTCGTTGCTTCCCATTGCTTCTTCATACTCTCGATTGTCCCTTGCTTTCCTGCCTGTCGTCGATACTTCGGCGTCATTTCACCCCATCTGACCTATCTTCCTCCCCTCCTGCTTTCTTCCTATCCACATCCGTTTTCTTATTTTTTTCATTCGTGTCAAATGAGCTACTCATGTTATGATGTTCTTCAGATCCAGGTTTTAGATGCTCTCGGTCTGTCGAATTTGTTTTGTGAATTTTGATTCGTTTTCTTTCTAATGATGCATGCCATTTCATGTGCACGAACTACTCTCTTGCATGCTCACATATTTCTCGAGCTGACTTTTCCTACCGTGTTTTCTGAGGATCCTTTTCTGGTTTGCTTGTGCTTTTTTGTGGTTTAATTTCCTTGGGGGCTCTGCTCATGCATAGATGGAGGTTTCGATTATGGGTATGGGTTTTCTCTGTTTTGCTCTTGATACATGCAGTTGGCTATGGAGCAGCACCAATCTTGGGCATCGGCGGAATCGAATCTTTCCATGGAAGATGGCAGATTATACGATTGGTTTTGCAGCACAAGGTTTTGCATTGCCGCTCTGTATTCGGCTGTGTTAAAATAATTCGAGCATGCTCTCTAACTTCGTTTCCTTCTTTTTCCTATCCTCTCCTCTGTACTTGTCGAGATCTGGCATAGCCAAGGCGGTTCCCGGCCATTTGATTGCTGACCTATGTCTGTGGTTTCTGTTACAGCCTCTTCTTCTCGCCCATTGTCCTGCCTTACAGCTGGAAATCTGCGCAGTCAAGAACCGAATCTGGAGTGGATGTGGTCGCTGGAGCATTTGACAGAGTGCTGATGCTGAATCGTTGCTGGTCCACCCGTGTTGTAGTAGATCGACTGTGGCAAACCGATGGCAGCTTTTTCCTAATATCTTTTTCCTGCCTTCACTCCCTAAGTCGATCTGCCTGGCCGGTTTCCGCTATTTAGGGTTGCTGCATGCCGCTAATTCCGCCCAGCTCGACCAATCTCTTTTTTGTTGCCATAGTCTGTAGATGGCTCGCCCTTTTCTCTACAGCCCTGCTGCTTCGCTAGGTTTGCTTTTTTCTTTTTCCAAATCGTTATGCAGAAGTGACATCTTTATGTCACTCACTGATGGATAGCTCCTTGGGCAGGCCGTTGGCCGCCTTATTTGAAGATGCTGGTTCAAACTCTGGGTATGCCCGCATTATCATTTTAATGTTACATTCTCGGTTTGCACTTTGTTGTTATACAACCACTTAATTTCAACTTCCAACTATTTCCTAGGTTATTGTCAACCCCCACATTTTTATTTTCACAATCGACTCTTTTCAGTTTATTATGGCTTTACACCTTTATCGTGTGTTAGTTCCCTTGTGAGTTGCTACACGTCACTTCTCTAGCCTCCTTTGCCATCCCAATCTCCGGCCTGTGCCTTCTCCATGTCCCTGATCCGGCTCGCTTGTCCTTTCTCCCTTTGTTCGTTTACCTTAGAGCTTACATTCATCGCATATTCCTCTTTACTTCTGGGGATTTGTATTGGTATTTACTTACGTACTTGGCATCGCATCCTTCAACTTTTTGCTTATCGGAATTCCTCTATTCTACTATATGCATACCCGTATTCATTTGGTTCGTTTAGTCCATCTTGTTTCTTTCATATTTGATCTTCTATTTACACCCTACATTTCTTAACCCATTGCACTATTGCATCGCGTTTGTTACTCTGGCCTTTTTGTGGTCTTTTGCTCTTTGGAGCACATCTTTATTTTTATTTTTCCTTTTTCTCGTGTCTAGCTTATGTTGCCTTTTTGTCAACCTCACCACGCGACAGCATTTGGGATTTGCTCTTTTATTCTCTTCGGTTCATTCTCATTTGTGCTTTTGAGGTTGAACACATTACTTCGCAACAATCATGGTAACTTCTCTTGGCGGATTTCTAGCTTGGCACATATGGATAGACCTTGGGATTTTCATTGTGCAAATGTGGTTTTCGCATGTTTTCTATTTGCTGCATTTGCTCCCATGTGCATTTCATTTCGTACTCCTTAGCGTAATATTTTAAGGTCATTTGTTAAGATTCATCTTGTTACATAATCAATTTTGTCTAGACATGTTTCATTCCTGTTGGTTTGGAATTTCTTTAGGAAGGAAGGAAGGAAGGAAGGAAGAAAATTTTAACGTCCACGGAACCCAATCGGGTTATGGGACCAGAACAAACAAAGGGGGCATAAGCCCTAACAGATCAGAGGGCCGAAGCCCAAAAAAGTAGAACATGGGGTCCAAGCCCCGTTTCAACACAGAAATAACCAAACCCGAACGAAACAAAAGAAATACAAAGCTATACAGTAAGTGCCCATGGATCAGATGGCCACTGATCTCGAATGATAGCTTGACCTCCCTATAAATGACCCACTTCATTTTGAGGGCGAGCCTCTCGCACTACGACATAACTCTTCTTTCCGTCTACAGAGCTGTGCTGGAGTCAAGTCTTCCTGGACGGAGAAGGTGGTTCCTTTCAAATGGTTGCCATGTCGCAGGATGTGCAATCGGGGAAAGAGCATCTTGAAAGCGCACCAAGAGGTGACGAGGGGCGGTCGGGACCGCCTTTGCTCCAACCCATTTGGGCGAGACAATACCATGTGCTTAGATATGCATCACTGGGTAAAAAGCATGCGGCTTCATCGTAGCAAGAGAATCACCCGTCTCACGAATACCCACAATCACGTAGGTTCAAGTATGCATCCTCGGGCAAAGTATGTGTGGATCCTCGTCTGGCGCCATCATCATCTTTAGGCATATCATTCACATGGTCGGGCCCGGTATCGTGGATCCATGTACCCTGTTATCAGCCTCGTGCATATCATTCACATGCTCGGGGCGGGCATTGTGCTAGACCGGGGGCGAAAGCGATACTATGATCTACTGGGCTGTGGCCCACAGATTGTAGCAACAACTCTAGAAGCTGCACCCAGCTTTGTAAGGGAATGAAAGCGACATTCTTTGTGACGGTGTGATGAGAGCATATTACTGTATCTTTGGCTAGGATATCTGGATGCAGGCATTTCATCTGAGCATCAAGCCTATCTAGCGCGGCATTCAGGGACGCATCAGGAACTGGTTGTGGATCCGGCTGGGACAGAATAGGACGTTGGGGCCCAAAAGAAGGGGCTGCCTGGAGATAGGGCTCTATCGTGGGATCATAAGGCTTACCAGATGACACAGACACCGTGATAAGGTTCTTTGCCTTGCGGGTCTCTCTGGCCATACGTTTGATTATACCGGGTCATCTTTGAGGCTATGTTTGGGGTGCCAAAGTTTGAGGGGTCTCTGGTGCTTTGAAGGGTGCTTAGAATCAATTTGGGGACTCCAAAAGCGGGCAGAGCACCTTTTGGCGTTTGGGGGTTTTGGGGCTAGAGAGAGATTGTAAACCCTAGAGAGAGAAAACCAGGAAAGGGGCAAATCAAGGGGTCTATGCAAAGGGCGGTGATGGTAGCGATGCTAAGAGCAATACTGGGACACAAAATAGTCCAAAATAATTCAAAGCAATCCAAAACCTGGTGCCTATGGCCGATGCTGTGGATGGAAATCCTTGCTGGCCCGAGGCTTGGGCTGGTGACCTCGGAGTAGAACGGAACCAGATCCGATCCTGTATCTTGATGCTAACTCCCTGGTACGGAGTTACATGAGCGTAGCCTCAAGGCCTTCAGAGCTTAGGACAATGGGAGAGTTTTGGCCTTTTGAACTTATGGGTGCATTTGCATGGGTTTAACTTGATAATTAATGCGTTTTTCCATGAGGTGTGTTTTTGCACGTGTATATTGCTTTTTGAATATGGGGCGATTCTGGTCCTTATGGCATATTATTCTACATCTATTGTCCTTTTCATCTCTGGCACCTTATGTTTTCGTCACTCTTGTTGTTTCCCTTGCTATTATCCCTATGTTGCATTCACGTGATCTATTTTGATAGCGGTCTTCTCATTTTTAGGGAAGGTCATCTTCACTGTTGAGTTGTTTTTGTGGGCAATATTCGGAACCTTCTGCCAACTTTAGCGTATTGTTAGTTAAAAGTTTTACTTCTCACCTATGCCTCTGGGGTATGCAATAAGGGTACCTAATCTTGGGATGTTTTGGCTTCTATCCGACGATCTATCTTCGTTTATTTACATATTGAATTTCATGTTCCTTTCATACATTTTTTTGGTCATAGCTCTCGACCAAGTTGTTTCTAGACCACATTTCCTATTTGTCTTGCGTTACCCATGTTTACATCTAGACATAAGATTGGATTTGTCTTGTTTGGTTTGAGTTTGTATACGTGGTGTTATCGATAGATATCGCATTTTAGTGTTTACATGACATTGGAATAAGTTGGCTCAATTTTGGTGGTTGTTCCCTATTTTTTGTGGGTGGTGCTGTTTCTTTCCACCCTGATGGGGACGCAAATTTCTATTTATCATGGTTTTTTCTTCCACCCGCTGGGTGCCGCTTTTTCTCCACCCTCCGGGTGATGCTATCCTCTCTTTTTCATGTATTGTTGATTTTCCTCATTACTAATCGCTCACATCGATTTGAGTGCTTGTTGTTGTGCAGCTTGCCGCTTCACCGTCATGCACATTCATTCGGCCCTATGATTCGGCGTTCTTTTATATTTTACATTTCAATAGGCGTTCTTATTTTTCTATCTATCTATCTATGTTGCGATGAATGGGGATGCGCAGGAGGGGTTAGCGCACTTCTCCTCATTCTAGACTTGGAGTTCTATCTTGCGCTTGGGCTTTCGATTTGCCTTTGATTCACCTTGCTGCTGTCCCACTCTTCCTTCCACACAACTGTCCTACCCATAACCATCTCCACTCCTTTGTCAACCTGGCCCACTTTGATCCCTTTCGGGCTCATCTATAGCGACATCACAGCTTCCTCTTCTCGGGTTTGCCTCCAAAACCATCTCTCTCTCTCTCTCTCTCTCTCTCTCTCTCTCTCTCTCTCTCTCTCTCTCTCTCTCTCTCTCTCTCTCTATGAAGAAACAAAGGAAGTGGTCTCAAAATTCTTTGTAGAAGAAATGCAAGTGACCGGAGCATGTATAGCAGATGCTTTTCGAATTGGAAGAAAGGAGCATGGAACGAGACATGTTTTGGTGAAATTCCACAAAAGGGAAGATCGATTTCAGGTTCTCAAACAGCGATATACATTGAAGGGCAAGTTTATCTGGGTAAATGATGATTTAACCAAGGAACATCTTCGTGAGAAGAAACAAGAGATGATTAAATTTAAGGACGCCAAAAACAACAATCAGAAGGTGAAGTGGATCAAAGGGAAGGCCGTAATTGAATAGGGATTCGAGGGAGGTCTCAGAATCATGGTGTGGAATATAAACAGGTTAACAGTAGATAAGATATTGAGTATGCATAAATTATTAGAGAACGTTGATGTAATTTGTTTTGTGGAAACAAAAGAGCATGATTTGTATGCTTTACCAGATATAGATGGCTTTGAGCTAATTTTCTCTACTTCCAGCAGAAAATTTCATGACAGAGATGTGGGAAATGGAGGCATAGCGTGCTTTGTCAGACCAGCTTATACAAATCTGATCTGTGGCATAAGAAAAGATGTAAATAGCCAGTACATTTGGCTGGAAATTCAAGGAATACATGTTAAATATTACTTGGCTGTATGCTATTTTGCACCCAAACACAAAAAAATTTATAAAGAAACCGATGTTTCAGGAGATGATTTGTTCTTTGGTTTGGAGCAAGATATCATGGACTTCCAAGAACGGGGATGTATAATCTTGTCTGGAGATTTCGATAGCAGGACGGGTAGCCTACAAGCAACGGCGTTATCAGGAGATAAAGATCCATTGTGGTTGATGTCCCTGAATGAAACGGAACAAGAAATAGCAGGGAGGCATGAAACGGATATCCAAAGACCACATCATCACAAGATCAGGTAGGCAATTTTTGAATTTGTGTAGTAGTGCAAATTTGATAATTTGCAATGGGCTGGCCCGGTTTCTGGTACAATGAAAAATACATGCCGTGAGAGAGAAGCATGTAGATTATGTGACAATTTGAGGAAGATTACTTGGAGGAGCTCACTAACCTACACGTAGGAGAAGTGGAGATTGAATCGGATCATAACCCGATCTTTTTCTTGTGCAAACTCATTTACACCGCCGGGGAATACTCTTCAAATGAAAGAACGGGGCGCTATGCCATGAAGGCGACTTGCAAATGCCGTCTGAGATGCGGGTCGGAAGCAAGATATCAAATCTGAAATGGGAAGGTCTTGGCTTAGACATGATGACTCGTCAATTGCATGAGATCTTGGATACATCGGCCAGCGAACTTTTCATACCTCACAGGGCTAAGAGAGGTCTATCATGCAAGGCATGGTTTGATCAAGACTGCCGGACTGCTAAGGATAACTGGAAAAAAAGCAAGGCAGATCAGAAGGAGTCTTGTAAGCAGCATTATAAAAGAGTGGTGCGCAATAAGAAACGCCTATTCATGAGAAGTAGGCAGCATCTCTTATGTACAAGGTATCTGTATGAGCCAAAACTGTTCTGGAATATGCTAAGGAAACATAAACAGATGGATATTCCGATTGATGCACAAGCACTTTGGCAACATGTAAACACACTGTACCATGACGGGGAGCATCATCATGAGGATAATACAGGCAGCTCAGAATTGACCTTTACAATTGAAGAGGTAGCGGATGGAGTGAAATTATTAGCAAATGGCAAAGCAAAAGATCATATGGGATTATGTGCGGAGCATATGAAATGGGCTGGTCCTGTTATACATCCGATCTTAGTAAGCATGTTCAATATGGCTTTAGCACAAGGATTCCCTCTTGAATGGTGTAAGAACCGGGTGGTGCCAATACATAAGGGTGGCTTGCGAACAGAGGTAAATAACTATCGTACTATCCTGGTAAGTAGTTTGTTTTCGAAGCTTTTCTCTACAATTCTGGAAAAGAAATTAAGCCAATGGGCAGAAAATAATTGTAAGAGATCAGAGACTCAGGCGGGCTTTAGAGCAGGTAGATCTACATTAGATCACCTATGGACATTGAAAACGATCTTTGATACTGTTAAAGGCACAAGGAAACCAGTTTACATGGCTTTCGTGGATTTTAAGAAAGCATTTGATAAAGTACCACGCAGCCAACTTTGGGAGCGGATGGAGAAACTTCAAGTTCCTCAGGAGCTCCAAGATGCAGTCCAGGTGCTTTATGGTAAGGTTCTGGTACAATTGTCTCACCCTTTTGCTTTGGATATTCCAGAATGTGTGGAAAGTAATATCGGAGTGAAGCAGGGATGCCCATTATCCCCCACATTATTTGGTTTGTTTATTGATAGTTTGGAAGAATGGCTTCATAATAATTGCATTGGTGGGATGGAAGTACAGGGGTACTTGATACAATTGATGTTGTATGCAGATGACGTAGTGATCTTTGCACGCACACAGGAGCACATGCAGCGTCATTTAAATGGGCTGGAATCCTTCTGTGAACAAACGGGAATGGAAGTGAATCTGGATAAGACAAGTATTATGGTAGTAGGCAAGCTGAAACAAGATCCCATTTTTCGCTACAAAGGGAATTTGGTGAACATATGTGACATGTACAAATACTTGGGACTTGTTTTCTGCAAAAATCACAGATGGAATACTTGTATAAACCAACGCGTTGAAGGTGGTCACAAAGCACTATATGCGCTCCAAAGTATGAGTAGAAGAGCACATGTGTGGTCATGGCATTTGAAGTTAAAACTCTTTCAAGCACTAGTACAAAGTGTAATTCTTTACGGATGTGAGATTTGGGGGCCAAGCCTCCCACAATGCTTGTGGGAAGACATTGAGCAAATTTTGAAGAAGTTTTTGAGATTAGAATTGGGTGTTAAGTCCCAAACACCATATCCTATGATGTTGGCGGAGAGCGGTCTTATTCCTCTTGAAGGAGAAGCCCTCATTAGGTGCATTCTTTACCTTAAGAAGATACATGGCCTAGATGTAACAAGGCTACCATATGTTACTTTGATGGGTAGTAAGGAGAAGGGTATATTTCAGGATGTGGTAAAATGGCTTGGTAAATGGGGTATCTCTTGGGAAGAGGTATCTTCCATTGACAAGGATTTAAGATCATGGATGGTATCGAGGATTCATAGGAAGATGTGGATGCAGCCAAAGACAAAGATGCTTTTGTACAAGCAGAATATCAATCCCAATCTAGAGCAAGCAAAACATCTAGATGAGAATTTATCTATTCAGAAGCGTCATGCTATTTGTAGGATACGTCTGAGTTCACATCACCTAGGGATTGAGGTAGGGAGATGGGGGCACATAATACCAAGAGAGCAGAGATATTGTAAGGTATGTGGTACGGATCAGGTTGAGGATGAAGAGCATGCTTTACTTAGATGCGAGGCATATGGGATGTTACGCGAAGAGTATGGGATTATATGTGAAGACCTTCAGATACTATTCAATATGGAGGGAGACACACTAGGGACATATTTGTTAGAGCTACTAAGGTTCAGAGAAACTTGTTTGAATACTCTTAAGACTATTGATGTGGAGGATGGATATGATATGAGTGAGAGTGATGAGCTAGATGAGGATTCGGAAACTCATCTATTGTTTTATGATGATATTTGATGTTGTTTGTCTAATAGGCCCATGAGGCCTCCCATAGACATAATAAGATTTCTCTCTCTCTCTCTCTCTCTCTCTCTCTCTCTCTCTCTCTCTCTCTCTCTCTCTCTCTCTCTCTCTCTCTCTCTCTCTCTCTCTCTCTCTCTCTCTATTGTCGTTCCATTTCAATTTTTTGAGTCTTTTTGTGTCCCATTCAAGTATTTTATGACATGTTTTCCACCTCTTTGTCCTTTGTGGCTAAATTTCTTATATGTATATTATGTATATACGTGGAGTGGAATATTTGGGGTTGCGTTTAAGATTTTTCTTCTTTTTTGGCATGATCATCCGGGAGCTTTAGTGTTTGTTGGTTCGTTTGTTCACTGTATTAGCGCAATTATTTTGTTGCTTCATGAAGTTGCATTCTCTGTTCTTGGAATTAAAGTATTTTGCGACCTGTTTTACACCTCTTTGTCCTTTGTAGCTAAATTTCTTATATGTATATTATGTATTTGGGTTTGGACTTATACTTGGATTTGAATATTTTGTGTATACAGCTTACACATTGCCCTAGGTTGAGTTTCTTCTTTGTCTTATTGTCTATGTATCGGGCTACACATGCACGGACTTCAGTCTGTGATCTGTATTCAGATGAGAAAAACCTCCACGGACATGAGTCCATGATCTGCATTCATATAAGAACTTCCTAGACACATCCACGGAGGGTGCTAGTCTTGCCTCATTCTAGTTGTCTTGGGGAATTCCTTTCTAGCTAGTTGTTGAGATCTTTTTTCACTGTAAATTGTGCTATCATTGTGCATTGCGCATTATGCTATCCTTATGCATCATTTGCCAGGGCATGCATTTCTAGCTAGCCGTTAAGCTCTTTGTTCACAGTGTATTGGGATATCATCGTGCATTGTGCTATTATTATTTATCATAATTGCTATTTATATAGTATGCTGTTTTCGTTTTGGAGTTGTGGAGGGTTTTCAGGCAGTGGTTTGGCCTATGATTTCCGTATAGTATTGTATTGAAAACAGTATAATTTGCCATGTGAGAGGAGCTTGGATGGTTATTACTATTTTGGGTTGGCAATTCTTTTTTTTGCAAAGGCTCTTTGGAAAGGTTAGTAGGGAAAAAAATTGGCGCCTTTTTTTTAGGGCGTGGATAAGAAGGCATGCTGCCTTCTTTTTTTGGCAAGGGCAGAGGAGGAGGGGCGCAGGGCATGTAGGCAGAACTTTTCCGGTGAAGGCAGCATGTCCCAGAAGTTTGATTCAGGTTGAGCTGTTTTTGGTAATACAGCGATGCTCTATTGGGCAAAGCATGGCTTCACGATAGAACGCCATGTAATTTTCGGAAGGAGTAATTTGAATGGCGTTCAAATTTCTGAAGGTTGAAAGCTGGCCACAGGGAGATTAGGCGCAGTGACATTAGCTGGCCGATTGCAGCCCATTAGTTTTGGCATCCGCATGCATCACAGAGTTCTTCTTCAGAGCTTGGCTTAGGGAAGAGGCTGCCACCTACTATTTGAAGAGCCCACAAGGCAGAGCTGTCTCTAGTTTCTTTCTCCGAATACCATCTCAGTAAATGTTTTTGACTGATTTGCAAATGCAGCGGATTTATATGCCAGTTGTGTCAGTTGTGTTCGGTGGCCTGGTATGGCGAGGGAGGGCGGAGGTTGATTTCCGGGAGCAGAAACGCCGGCTCATACTCTGGGAGCAGAACGCTGGCTCATACCTTTATGCTGACCATTGGCTTGTTTATTTTGTGTTTTTCCTGTGCTTTAACCATGTGGTCGTTCGACACCATAGGAAGTGGTTTTTTGTTTTTGGGTCAAAATCTTAATGGCCATTGATCTGGCACAATACTGGGAATATCCCACAGATCGATGGCTCGCAATAAAAGATGAACCAAACGCTATAATACATGGAAAAAACGTCTCTGCACCTGCACCTGCTATTTAGCTATGTCTAGATGTGCCAAATATTGCGTTTTTTGCAATTTTGTGACATGAGTTTCTCTTGGACTATTTTTTGTGGGTGGTGCCGTTTCTTTCCCCCCCGATGGGGAAGCGAATTTTTATTTATCCTGGTTTTTCTTCCACCCGCTGGGTGACGCTTTTTCTCCACCCTCCGGGTGATGCTATCTTCTCTTTTTCATGTATTGTTGATTTTCCTCATTACTAATCGCTCACATCGACTTGAGTTGTTGTGCAGCTTGCCGCTTCGCCGTCATGCACATTCATTCGGCCCTATCATTAGGCGTTCTTTTATATTTTACATTTCAACAGGCGTTCTTATTTTTCTATCATGTCCCTTCCGATAGTCATTGTGTTTTTGGTTCATTTATCATGTCCACTACTGTTTTTGCTTTAGTATTTCAGACCCTACATATGGCCCTAGCTTTATTTTTAATCCGTCACTTTACCTAGTCTACAATCTCTTCCTGTCATGGTCTAGTAGTGCTCCTTCGATATTTTTCTGCAGGTATCTCTGGCTGGATGCGCAGGCGCACTTCTCCTCATTCTTGACTTGGAGTTCTATCTTGCGCTTGGGATTTCGATTTGACTTTAATTCACCTTGCTGCCGTCTTCGCTCTCTCCACTCTTCCTTCCACACAACTGTCCTGCCCATGACCATCTCCACTCTTTTGTCAACCTGGCCCACTTTGATCCCTTTTGGGCTCTTCTATGGCGACATCACAGCTTCCTCTTCTCGGGTTTGCCTCCAAAACCATCTCTCTCTCTCTCTCTCTCTCTCTCTCTCTCTCTCTCTCTCTCTCTCTCTCTCTCTCTCTCTCTCTCTCTCTCTCTCTCTCTCTCTCTCTCTCTCTCTCTCTCTCTCTCTCTCTCTCTCTCTCTCTCTCTCTCTCTCTCTCTCTCTCTCTCTCTCTCTCTCTCTCTCTCTCTCTCGTCGTTCCATTTAAAATTTTTTGAGTCCTTTTCTATCCCATTAAAGTATTTTGTCCTTTGTGGCTAAATTTCTTATATGTATATTATGTATTTGGTTTTGGACCTATCCTTGGATTTGCATATTTGGGCTTGCGTTTAAGATTTTTTCTTCTTTTTTAGCATGATCATCTGGGAGCTTTAGTGTGTGTTGGTTCTTTTGTTCACTTTATTATCGCAATTATTTTGTTGCTTCATGAAGTTGCATTCTGTGTTCTTGCACATCGGTGTTGGGTGATGTTGTTAGGTGTACCATTTTTATGGATTTGGGAGATTCTTTGTTTTCGTTGGCTCCACTTTGTCTTATTAGGTGTACCATTTTTATGGATTTGGGAGATTCTTTGTTTTCGTTGGCTCCACTTTGTCTTATTCGCAGTTGGCTTATCTTTCCGTGAATAGCTTTGCTTACAATATGTACCATTTCATACTCATTGTGTTTTCATTTCCTTTAACATGTATATTCCCTCGTTGGCTTTCTAGTGACATGGGTTTCTAGTGGATCATTTTTTCTTTTTGATGCTTATTTTTCTCTAGATGTGGCATATATTGAGTTATTGTGCATGGGGTATTATCTTGGGCGCATTCTATATTAGCGCAATTATTTTGTTGCTTCACGAAGTTGCATTCTGTGTTCTTGAACATCGGTGATGGGTGATGTTGGTAGGTGTACCATTTTTATGGATTTGGGAGATTTTTTGTTTTCGTTAGCTCCACTTTGTCTTATTCGCAGTTGGCTTATCTTTCTGTGAATAGCTTTGCTTACAATATGTAACATTACATACTCATTGTGTTGTCATTTCCTTTACCATGTATAGTCCTGCCTCATTCTAGTTGTCTTGGGGAATTCCTTCTAGCTGGTTGTTGAGATCTTTTTTCACTGTTACTTGTGCTATCATTGTGCATTGTGCATTATGCTATCCTTATGCATCATTTGCCGGGGAATTCATTTCTAGCTAGCCGTTGAGCTCTTTGTTCACAGCGTATTGGGTTATCATCGTGCAGTGTGCTATCACTATTTCTCATAGTTGTTATTTAGCTATGTCTGGATGTGCCAAATATTGTGTTTGGCACTCCATTGCAATTTTGTGACAGGAGTTTCTCGTGGAATATTTTTTGTGGGTGGTGCTGTCGGGGTGACGTTTTTTCTCCACCCTCCGGGTGATGCTGTTTATTTCCACCTCGAGGGTGACGCATATTTCTTTTTACATGATTGTTATCCACCCCCCTGTGGGTGATGCTATCTCCACCGGCGGGTGATGCTGTTTATTTCCACCTCGAGGGTGACGCATATTTCTTTTTACGGAATTGTTTTCCACCCGTTGGGTGATGCTGTTCTCCACCCTATTGGGTGATGCTCTCTTTTTTTCTGCTACATGCTGGGTTGTCTTTAACCATTCACGGGTGGTTTTCGAGTTCTTTGTGTTGCTTGCAGGTTTTCCGCCATCAGCTTATAGTTGAGGAAGTCCTTGGGTAGTCGGCCAGTTTTGTGTCTCTCGCGAGTCCCTTCCCAGAATGGCATCGATCCGAGCCATCGGATCGTCATTCTGGGGAGGGACGAGCTACTATATAAGGCCATTTTCTCTTGCAGATCGGTTATCGGCGTCTTCTCACAGCAGCTCTTCATCTATTCTCGTTGCTTCCCTCCCTTCCCGCCCTGTTGCGTGGGGGCATAAATTTGCTTTTCTCTCACCATTCACGGGTGTTTTTTAGGGGTTCCTTGTGTTACTTGCAGGTTTTCGCCGTCTTCTGGGGTCCTGCTATGTTTGTGTTCGCCATCAATCCACCTCCTTCTGTTCTCTAAGCAACACATTCAAGGATTCCGCCGTCTTCTGGGGTCCTGCCGGCCGGTTTTGTGTCTCTCGCGAGTCCCTTCCCAGAATGAATCTTTCAGACTTTATGGGGGCAAAGGTGCATTAAGCATTTTCATGTTTTGCAATATTTGCAATTATCCCATTACAAGAAATTTATCGCGGCGGCCAAGGCCACCGCAAACATTTCTCTAGCCTAACTCGCGGCAAAGTAGATTTTTGTATCAAGTAAAAAAAGGATCTCAGTTATGGGCTTGCAAAATTGAATTAAATGTGTCTAAGCTGGAGAACTATAATCTTCAGATTATTTTCCAAAAAACTCAAAAAGCCATGCTTTTGGCCGCCACAACCATTTGTTTTATTCTATCCCACTTGCAAACGAAAAATGATAGTACATAACATATTTTAGATATTACCAGCCTTGGATACAAACATTGGACTTCAACTAAATCAATAGGGAAACATAAAGGAGTTGAACCTGTATTAGTGCCCATGGGATAAAAAAATTGTTGCTTTTAATTATGGAACCCCCACTTACTTACTCTCTTCCCCATCACCTTTATTTTGATTATGTTTTTTATTCCACCCGGCAGCTGTCAATGGGTTTTGAGCTTCGACGGGGGACACCCTAGTTCGATAGCCTAACCATCAAACATCCGCTGCGATGAATTTTTTATACATCTAGTGCTAGTCAGTGGGTTTTGAACTTTGATAACGGATGGCGCAAATCAAAAGTCTAACCACTAGGCCAACACCGCGATGTTTATATCATAACTTCCATTATCCTTTTTGTGGGGTTTTTATTTTTATTTTTTATTTTTTTGTTAATTCTCTGTTCATTGCACCCGGTGGTAGTCAATGGGTTTTGAGCCTCGATGGGGGACACCCCAAATCGATAGCCTGACCACTAAACAACCACTGCAGTGAATTTTTATTTTTTTGAAACATCCAATGGTAGTCAGTGGATTGTGAACTTCGAAAGGGGACACCCTGATTCGAAAGTCTGACCACTAGACCAACACCGCGATGATACAACATTTTGTTACTTCTTAATATATATTTGTTCTTTCCAATCCCTCTCACCCCACATTTTTTCTATTATCATAATATCGAAGCAACAAATCGTTTATCCCATGGGCTGTAGGGAGAGAATTATCCATAACTCGTACCTCATTAGCAGAGAACCTCCAGAAGTAGTGCATTGTTACACAAGTGCATTACACCTATGAAAATAAGTATACTATGGAAAGATCAGAGCCATGTTAATAAAGGAATAAAACATTTATTCGATCTCCCCTCTCCCCCTTTTAGGAATTGCAATGACGTACCTTATTAATTGAGAGGCTACTCGACCAGTGTTCCTACACATGTGCACTAAAAACAAATGATCCTTCGAGTGAAATGGACATACCTGATTAGGAAAGGAGTTCTTTATAAACCACATTTGCCGTTTGTCTCATTGTGTTTTCGGGGCTGAGGAGGATAAGTGCATCTTCTCTTTTGCGTATTCGCGTAAGAGCCGTATAGAGTTGTCCATGTGCGAAGACGTTTGTGCGTAAGTCAAGAACGATGCGATCCAACGTCAGTCCTTGACAACTGTTGAAAGTGGTTGAGTATGTCAGTCGAAGAGGCAGTTGGCGCCTGTGGATAGTCCATGGTCGATTCTCTGGCTGATGGAAGAAATCTGCTCTAGAAATTGGATATACGCATGTATCTGATGCACCTAATACCCTCACCATTACAAATTTCGTATGCATTGACTCAATTATCACTCTGGCATTCTTGACGAGACCTTTTTCCATATCAAGCCATTTCATAATATGGCATATTGCTCCTACCTTAAGCTTTAGTTCGTGGTTGGGAATGCCAGAATGGGTGAAGCTATTGAGGAAATTAGATGTTGCATAGGGATGGTCATGAATGATCTCCTCTTGCTCACTAATGTGATCGTAACTATAGTATGATTTGCTATTGTCAGGGACTTTAGTTAGTACACGTTCATTGAAGTCGGTGACGTTCTTGTTGATGGGTGCCAGTGACGCTCTACTTTTGCATTCAATCGGATTTTTTAAAACATCAGGCGGATAAAGAAAGTGTTCAGCCTCTGCAATATTAGTAGTTATCTTGAAAATGTCCAGCAGTACTATTGTCTTTTCCCAATTTTCTCCTATGTCGTCAACGAATCACATGTCTGCATTTCGTATTGGCTGATTTAATCTTAATACACGAAAGGTTTGCCATAACGGCGATGACTTTATGGATGCCTTGATCACAGCAGTTTTTCCTCCTCCCTTTACAACAGGTGCTACTTGTCTAAAATCTCCGGATGCTATAAAGTGTTTTCCCCCAAATGGTAGGTTATTTCCACATAGCTCTTGTAATAAATAGTTCACACTCTCTATCACAGCTTTATTGGCCATTGGGAATTCATCCCAAATTATGGCCTTTGCTTCTATGAGCAGTTGAGCTGCTCCAGAATCTCGTTCCAATAATGAGTGTAAGGCCGCATTGTTTTCTATGACGGGGATCTGGAAGAGTGAGTGCGCCGTTCGACCTCCTGGATATAATAGAGCACAAAGTCCTGTTGTGCCACACGGGAGTACTATGTTTCCATGACCACGCAGTAATAGGCATATGCAATTGAGCATGAATGTTTTACCTGTGCCCGCTTTTCCATCTACAAAAATTGGTCTTTCACTCTATGGAAGTTCTAGTTGCTCCCGTATATAGAGATATATATCCGTTTGGTTAGCATTCATCATGCTTGCCATTTACATGGCAGTGTTTATATATGTCGCGTGATCCGAAAATCTAGCTAGTTCGTTCATGACGTCCCTCGAAAGACGAGGTTGCAATTGCAAGCCAAAGGCATTGATAGTACCATGTTGTGTTAATATGTTATTGATTAGATGGAGACACTCATTGAACGCGATTGTTTCATTGTTTGAGTATTGGTCCAGCAAATCGAGGCTCATAGGCACTTTGAATTTGTTCCATATCTCTATCGCTGGTGCCTGATCAAGCAAAAGCATCGCAAATAAAAAGCGCAATTGCATGGGGCTTAAGGACAATGATGCAGCTTCTTCCATAGCTAGTGTTGCCTCATTGTGTGCAGCAAGTAGTCCTCGTGCCTCGGCAGCTTGCTGATACGTTTGATGTTGTTGACCATTCACCACTTTGAGCTCCTCCCATGTCCTTGCAGGTTGGTGTAGCAAAATTTGTCTCAAATAAAATGCCTCTCCAACTCGGGGCAATAACAAACGTATTCTACATATTATGGGTTCTCTTGATCTTTTCTTAACAACATTTCGCGTGAACCCTATTCGCTCTTGTTCTAAGTAGTCAGTAGATTGCAGTCCTGCTGCTGCATTATATGTACTCAACGTATATTGTTCATGATACTGAATGTATGTAAAGCTATCAAACGTTGAATCTAAGGGTCGTAAGAAATAGCGATCCAAAAGTGACCTGGTATTTGGTAGCGGTAAGTGTAATGGAAGACATTTGACAGAGGGTGACTTATCCGTTATGTGATAGGACATTGTCCTCCATGATGCCTCTGCGGCTGACAAATATCGTGCCTTTATGTAGTCTCGTATTTCGTTCCTAGGTGCTCTTATTTCCTGCGTTGCTGGTTCACTTTCAGATGTCTGTCTCATAGTGTGTGTTCCCTGCTCTCTAACTTCTAACGAGGGTTGTGCATCAACCATATGCCTCTCTTGAGTTACTTGGAAATTAGTACTGTCGAATCCTTTATATATGTACCCATAGAGATAGGAAAATACGTGAACAGTAGATGCGATATCCACCATGATATGACAATCTAGTTCATGAAGAAGAAAAGCATTGTATGGAACAACCCATACGTCATCTACAGACCTCCGTCTATATTGTACATAACCTCTTGAGTCAAGGTGGGTTGTCGGGTTTATAGGTTTTGGGTAGTCGTAAATGCAAGATGTATTATTTGCAGAGCATCTTTCTGTATGTCTATGTATCATAAACTTTTCAACTTGACCTCGTAGAACTGGGTCTGTTGGAAGTTCGGCAGAGATAATTTGATCGATACTGTCAATTGGTATATCAGGCTCTGTACGCAACACAAGATGTGCATGCGGCAATCCTCATTTTTGAAATTCTATGACGTGTATCATATACGATACATGCTGAAAGAATTTACGAAGTAGCTCTTTTAGTCGTTGTAACCTCCCATGAAAGTATCAAACAACGATTATAGGCGCATCTGCAGCTGTTTGCCCAGGGTTGAGTGCAAGTCTTATTTCTGGCCAATCTGTATTTGTTGTCATTAACCTAGCGTACCGTGCGGAAAGAAAAGCGGATATTGTAGCGGCTCGTACATTGGATCGAGGATGTTCATGAAGGTTGGTTGTCCTTCATTTTGGACCCAAAAACCAGCAACTCGAGGTCTGATTTCGGTTGTGTTGCTAACCTCTGCAATGGCAGCAATTTCGTCGCTTGCAATCGCTCCTTGAATTGTTATGTATGCAGAAGGTATGCGCAAGCTTCCCATAGTACGAAGGCTTCGAATAAATGGATTTATTTGATTGAGAACTGAACCAACAATTCCAATCCATTGGAAAGGTACCTCCAATTGTCCAACCCGTGTATAACGTTGTGATTCATCATAGATGTACCAGTGTATAGGATTTCCAGGGTCTGACATTGGAAGCAAACGGTGGTATGTACGTCCTGTGATTGTCACATATGAAGGGAAATCTAAAGGCACAAACCCACCGTCAACTCCGAGCACACTAAAACAAAATAGATTGTTTACTCTCCTAGATACAGCATTGAAACCTCGAGTGATGTATAAATTGCTGAGTACTGCTGGCAAAGGAGGTAGTGGTGGTAATAACCATCTCCCATTGTTGCAACAATATCCATTCTGTAATATCGCAATATGTACACCTCTTATTCCATGTACCCATAGCATAAGTACGTTTTATCGCTGAACTCATATGTTGCGCTCGAGCTTGCCAATGCAACGAAGATTGGTCTCTTGGTTCCGGCAATGTATAGTTTTGTTCACTCGTCGCATACACAAATCCACTATTTGATGCAACTTGCTCAGTAGATTCAATCATTTGTTGTGGCGTGTTTTCAATGCTAGCAGGCTCGACAGTTACTTGATCATGGTATACACTGGTTGTAATTTCTTTCTCATCCATGTTTTGACGCTTTCTTGCAATATCTATGAGCCTATCATGCTTTCCTCTTTTTTGATGCTCACTCAATGTCAAAGGCAGTTGATATTCACTCGAAGTAGAAGGGATATGCGTATTAAGTAAATCATCGGTAGCTGTGGTCTCATCAGTATCCACAGGTACATTGTGTATTGCATAAGGGTTTAGACTAATTAGCTTTGTTTGTCTACGTCTTTCTTTAATTATTTTCCTGTCTTCTTTGGTTAGATTTGCACGTAATAATCTATTTCTTTCTCTAGATCTTTCACGTATTCTCTCTCTATCTTCCTCAGGCAAATTCGCAAATGACTCTCTCTTCTTTGCCTGCACTAATCTTTTTTGTTCTTCGCTTAAGTGTAGATGGATTTCTCTCCTTCTCTCTCGTATTTTATCCCTATCCTCTTCACGTATGCTCGCTAGCCATTCCTTACGAGGCATTGGAACAACGCTACTAATTCACATATATAATTTCTCAATACAATCGTCTAAGGACGTAAAATGTAAGACGACATACTTGACATGTTCCTCTGTTAACTTCTCACTTGAACAGATTATATAATCGACATACCCGTAAAACCTACATAGATGACAACATAACACGTTATAATTCATAGACTAGACCCATTTCCATAGTACATAGATCTTTATACAATGGTCATATGCCAGTCATTGGATTGATTAAAGGATTGAATAAAGTTCAATTCAAGAGAGTGAAATCTAATACCATTTACATTTTGTAAAACAATACCATATTTTGACCTAGGAAGTTGTATTATGTAGGGTTCTATTTGAATGACTAATGATTCATCCACTTGACAAATCCTCGAAGAATTGCTAAGAATCCAAT
Organism: Isoetes taiwanensis; assembly: GCA_021234155.1. Classification (NCBI taxonomy): domain Eukaryota; kingdom Viridiplantae; phylum Streptophyta; class Lycopodiopsida; order Isoetales; family Isoetaceae; genus Isoetes; species Isoetes taiwanensis. The sequence goes on from JAJEKV010000039.1 coordinate 4,688,747, forward strand.
CCACGAATCCTCGAAGATTTGCTAAGAGTCCAACATTAATTTTCTAATTAGGATTGACTCGACAATAACAACCAAATAAATAGGGAAATTTGGTTGAATGGGAACCAGCCTGTAAACCCGAGAATTTGGTCATTTTAAGTACATGACGTGTTTTGCATATTCCACTAGTTCTCCATCTCTAAGACCAACCATAAGCAACAATATGTTGAAATCTAGAAGGCGGAGTAAAAATTTAGATTTGTTTGGTTTTAGCCACATCCATTCCACATGCCGGATTCGAACCAACTCTATGAGTTCATGGGTGAGCACATCTACTCACACTAGCTTATCATATTTGTCAACTTGTTCTAGTAATTATCTGATTGTCTACAATTCCATCATATTTGTCTACTTGATTTAGTAAAGTTGGAACTCCATGGTATGTGATTAAATAGGCCATTCATGTTACCTTGTCGTGCTCGAGGCACATTTAGCACATATTTTATGTAGTTAGTTTTTATCCATAAGGGTGTTAGTGCTTCTTATCATATGACTGACCATAAATAGCCAAGAAGGGACCCTTGAATCTCGTAGGGCAAAATGTTCCTTCTAATTGTTTATTATGCAAAATGGCCAAATGGCCAAGAGCATGCCATTTGATGGCGCTCAACATGGACCATCCCTAAGAAAATTGTCTATAGATATTTTTCTGATTGCAAGCGTTAAAAATAAAGCAACTTTAAATGGGCTTTAAACCCTCCACATTGGGAAAGTTTGCTAATGGAATCTCCCCTATAACTGGTTATTAAATCCTAAATTGTATTAAGCCATCGTGCTAATGGAATCTCCCCTATAACGATATGGTTATTAAATCATAAATTGTATAAGCCATCGTTAGCTACATGTAAATGAAACAAATGGGAGGAAATGTCAATTCCTATCTATTATTCATGATTGTGTACCATATTTATAGGATTCTTTATTATTCGTATACGTTGCTTTGGTCGCTTTGTTATCATCATATCTAGGTAAATATTGATCTTCTCCCCTTTTAACTTTCATTAATCAAATAAAGACGATATTCACACGTATTAACCACAACCCCATAACAACATATCTTCAATCTTAATGTAACATCTATCATTGCTGCTTACCAGCCTAGCTTTCATTATTTTGGTCTAAGGAGTAGATAATAGAATAGAATAGAATAGAATAGAATATGATTTTATCGTGCACGGAGACCAACTGGCCTATGGGACCCAAGTACAAAGAGAGAGCAAAGAAAGTATTACTACCGGGATTAAAAACCCCCGCCAGAAGGGTTTAGGAGGAAAAACCTTAGTAGCAATAAGGATCCGACATACCGCCTGATTATATACATAATCACAAGTACAACTGAGGTTAATGTCGGACAGGGGGGCATAACTGAGTCCGCGTATCCATTACCTCCCGGAGGTACGATCCCAACAAGCCTACAGAGGCCGTGCGCAGTAGCTCATGCAGGGCCTGATGGGGCACAACTAACCGAGCATATCGAGCGCGGATATGCTCGTGCACACGGACAGCCCGGACGGGGCGTGACCTTCATCCTCAATGGCCCGTTGGCGGCCGGCGGACTCTGTCCTCACGCGGCCCCTGAATCCACCTCCTCGTCTCAATGCGGAGGTGGTGTGCACCTGTAATGCGAATGGAAGCAATCACCACCGCACTTTTTCATGGGTAGATGGGTGCCACGAGGGTAGTGGTGTGGGCGCTTCGTGAGCATGGGATTAACCTTCTTGTCGATAATTTGCCACCTTGACATGTGACGGGGCCTCTGCATCCCAAAGCTTGGCCATGAAGCAAGCATCAATTATTTGCTTCAAAGGCGGTAGCGTTCCTTCGGTGTATGCGGGTCCACATCTCATTGTGCCTGCACATTCCATCGCGAGAACCTTTGGGCTTGCTTGTCTTTCTAGCGGGCTTTGAGTCATTTTGCGGGCCCATTGCCTTTGCCAAAGCAAGGTTGGGCAGCCGGGCTTCATCCATAGCCACCACCTTCCGGAAGTAAATAATGTGACGTTCAGTAGCGACCCTCAGAATGGAAGGAAGCCTGTCTCTGGAGCAAGATCGATATGGGACCGTGGATTTTCCTCGATTAGGGCCAAGAAGGCCTTACGTACCTACTCTAGATCGTTCCAAGTGGTGAGGGATATCACCGGCCCCCCACATACGCCCCATAGAGGAGGACCGGTTCAACCAAGGCCCTGAACAAGTGTGCCTGATGACCCCATGATACAACTCTGCCTTGTGACTGTTGTTTTGCATTGCATACAGGGCTTTCCAGCCTGCAGTGACCCGTAACCTGATGGATGCATCCCAGTGTGTGGTAGTAGAAAACTCAATGCCCAAATACTTATAAGACTGAGCCACCTCCACTACATGCCCCTGGTAAGTGAATGGGGGAAGGCGTGGGTGCCGGGATGATGGGACCAGCAGCATCCTCGTCTTGGCCAAGTTAACTCTCATGCCAGTGAATGAAAACACATCTATTAGGAACTCCTTTGAAAGAAAGTTACATATCTATTTTATAAAAGCACAAGAGAATCCAATGATTTCCATGCTATTTTATCTAGGTTTAAATCTTGGAGGTTGATTTGTTTGTGCTTTTCTTTTCGCCCCTTCTATAATATGAATATGGTTGAAATCTACTAAGATCTTTGACTTCCATTTCTAAGGCCCGGATTCCATCTAAGGCCGACAGTTGTTGTAAGTAAGCCATGTTCTTTTGAGCTTAAAGTGATTTCCAACATTCAATTGATTGTTGCGATTTATGGCTTCTTGCTATCAATTTGATTCAACTCCAAAAAATCCAATATTGCATTGAATAGTTTGTTGAAAAGTGTGTAAGCATCGTTCTAAAATAGGGGGGTTCCACCCCATACAATCCGGCCATCTTCAAAATTTCCAATGAAGTGATTGATGTTTTATCCAGTAACATGGTAACATCAAATTGAGGGCGACATTTTTCCCAGTTCGGTGGGCCACTAAATTCGACCCCTGAGCTTAAGTATGAAACGTTGCGATTTATGGCTCCCTTGCTTTACTCCAAAAAGTCAGCCCAACCGAAACCCAAATGTCACTGATAGTGGAATAAATCAAGAGAAACGTAATTATATCAACATTGACATTCAAAAATGTCCTACCTCAAAGTATGGTCCCCATTCTGAATGCTTAGGGGATATATTCTTGAACAGAACAGTCGCCAATCAGATCTATTAAAATAACAATAACGCTTTTTTAGCCAGGCCATCAGCCCTGATTTTGGTCTAAGACGAGTATACTCAAGACCAAAAAAATGCCAGCTTTGCTTCTGTATTTTTGTGTCGCAAGAAAATTTCTGAAGTTTATAATCAGCATCCAAAGGGATCCTTGAACAACTTAGCTTTCTAACTCCAAGTCTCTGAACGTTCTATTATAGCATCAAATGCGAAAACCCCTGTGCTTATAATGCCATTCTTCATCTCATATCATGAAATAATGTGCTTGAAAATTATGCCTGCATCTATAAAACTCTGCTATTTACAATGCCTCACGTTACACTTGCAGCAAACCTAAAAAATGGCAATGTTAACCTCTTGATCAAACGGCCAATGGTGTAAGAAAAAACTCCGAAAGAAATCTACTCATAAGGATGCCACAGACATGTCTACCTCAGAACATTTCTGGGGTGTCAATATAGCATGCTCAATATCTGACCTCAATGTGAGAGAGAAAAAGCAAGATGGGGCAAGCTGTGACACTTTTCGCTGGCAGCAGCTACAAACCCACAAACTTGCCCCAAACTTGCATTTTTCCCACAAACTTGCAGTGAGACACCACACTTCTGTAACTTATGAACTGCAGTAGATATAAACGGTTCTTTTCCACAGCAATATACCATTTTAAAGGCACAGCGTTTCTAAGGCAGAGCGTTTCTAAGACTGATTGGGGCGCTGGCAGAGCGTTTCTAAGGCCCGAATTCCATCTAAGGCCGCAGTTGTTGTAAGTAAGCCACTGACGAAATCTTAGAAACTGGCGATGTTGCCCGGCAGATGGCTAGCAGATGCAGGAAAAGCTTCAATCTGAAACTTAGCAGAGTCTCAGAGCTTGGCCGGAATAGGTTTGGGAGGATTTTCTGAAGAAGATGGGTCACCTGGGCTTGGCCTGGGGATTTCGCCCCTTTTAAGCGGAGCATTTCTCGAAGATCAAAATCTTGATCCCATTGGGAAGGCCCTGGGGATACTTCGAGAGTCGAGCAATGGATTCGCCCAGAAATCTGACGCGGTTTTAGTAGCTAAGAAATACCATTTTTTAAGGTCAATTCGTGATGAACTGTGTAGAACAGGCCAGTCTAGTTCAAACAGTAACTAGTGACTGTGAAGAACAAAAGAAAAGCAGGGAAACTCACAAAACAGTAACTAGTGACTGTGAATAACAACAGAAAAGCAGGGAAACTCACAGGCGACATACCTTAAACGGAAGCGATCTAACTCAGGTAACGAACTGAAAAAATTTGGGCGATCTAACTCTATTTATACTCAGAGAAAACCACAGAAATTTCAACACGTAGTAAATGATCTGCAATGATTTCACAAATATCCCGATGTGGCTGTGGTTGTGCCACTTCTTATCTTCGTCCAACTGCAATTCGTTTGCTGGCAGCAGAAGATCTGCTATGCCAGAATCATTACGGGACTTCCAGATCTGGCTACGTGCTAGAAGCGATGAGATAGATCAGAGAAAGAACGTGGCGGCTGAGTGTTTTTTTTTTCCTTTTTTTAACAGTTCTATTTTTTGCCCCCCGAAACACAGAATATGCTAAAGCATCTTGCCAATAATAATTACATGAGTTAGATTATATCAAAGTTAGATGGCCTCTTAATAATTTATGATGTACATTTATCCCTCTACAATAATTTATCCCTAGCGTTCTGGCTTATTCATACCAATAATAATCTACCTCCTCTTCTCCACCTTGATAACATCACCATATTGAGCCGCGTTTTGACAAGCTTACCCCAACTAATTTTCACAAACACCCTTAAACCATTACAATATATGAGTAACACATCATCACTAATGTTGTATCCTCCAAATTCATTGAGCTTAAGGAATACAAATCCAAGTCATGTATTATGTCTCAACACTTGGTATGCTTTTTCACCCGTCACAGTCTAAGCTGTAAGGTTGTCAAATATCTTTCTAAGCATGTATCTTATCCACAATTCATGTGGTCATTGGTTCTCCTATCTCAATGCCAATTTCTCTAAGGATTGTTGGTTTCACGGCCATTTACTACAATGATCGTTACTTTTTTCAATGACAACCTCACCCTCCGTATTTACGAACAACTTCAAACCTGCCACCCAAATTTGTCTGCCATGCATTCGTCCTCTATGATTCATTTTGAATGAGGGTATCTGGTGCTGGCCTTCTTCACTATATGTTATTAGAGAAATACTTACATTTGTTGCAATCACAAGCTATATGCATAAGTTGAAGTGGTTGCTATGTGTATGATGCCACCCTCTATTAATGCAATGAACATGTTCGTGAGAGCTCTTGATCACATTGGCATTTTAGAATTCATCTCTACCTTCACTATTGTAAGTCAATTACAATGGTTTAATGCCCATGCTTAATTTTCTAAGGCTCATATAATGGGCTAACCATTACTCTATCCCGCTCAGGAGGTAGTGGTATTGCTACCCCCGATGAATTTTAGTCAAAATAGTGTTTCATACTTCCTCCGATTTTAGAGCTATAATTGCATTGACTACACATTGGATCTGCTCTCTTCCACAAACACGAAATCCTAGACCAACCTTAAAGCTTAAATTTCATGGTGTCCTTCCTTGATCGTCTAACCATTCTATTCCACTCCATGCTCCATTATTCCTACCCATTCCACACGTCCATGGATAATGCTCGACTTCCTAAACTGCAATTCGCCATAGGCACTCCATTATGTTTATGAACACAATTATATTTACAATTCTTTACTCCACTTACAGACTTCATTATGTATACCTATTTCCCACGTCCACAACTAATGTCCGGCATCGCCGGGCACACATTTCTAGTCCTTTTTACTTTCGCTTGTTGCTGGGCATATATCATAAAGATTAGCAGAAGCAATAACACATTTTAAAACTAAGGGTACAAGAAGTTACGTGGCGACAGGCGCCACCGGAATTGGACAATAAAAACTCCAGACAGTAAAGAGAACAAGGATTGAAAGAGATCGAGATTTGGCATGAAGAATGTCAGTTGGCTCTTGGCCATCGAGTAGATCCCTAACTCTGGAATCCCTTTCACAGACGTGGCAATGGCTAATTGGTCGAAGCATGATATATGACTTTATTTAACTCTGTCATTAGTCTTAATTCTGAGCCTAATTCAAAACATTTGAAATCACTCGACCACAAGAACAGCTTTGGTCAATTGCCATTTTGGTGATCCCACGCGATTCTCGATGAAGGGATCACGCCCCATGGGGATCTAACGACTAGGGATTATGGCTCATGAACGATGGCCGTGATCTAGTGCAAGGACTGCCACACTTTCATTTATACATTGATGGTGATTTTGGAGGTGCTGATAGCGGCAGATGAAATTGGAGATGATATCAGCCACTCTGTTGTGACAATGGGACATTTAAATATGTTCAAAGATTTAGGGAAAAAAGATTTAAAGTACTGATTTTAATAACCATTGATGAAAGGGTGAGCACCCTTAAATCGGGTGGATCACCGTCGATGGCTATAATAAGCCATCAGGATTAGAATCGGCTGGTGCCGATTTGGCGTCTAGGCCAGCCACGTGGCGTGACCATGTTGGGCAAGGGAAAACCAAAAGGGCTACAGGCTGGAAGGTTGAAACGGTTGCGGACAGAACTGCGAGGAGGAATCCGGAAGCAGAGACTGACAGAAATTGTATTAGCAGAGGTTACGCAACTAGTGAAGCGGTGGATAATTCTGAGGAGGATAATTGGTAAACCTTAGGTTGCTAGAATCTGGTTGGCCATGGTGGATTGTGTCTTCTGAAAGAGAGACCAAACCAAAGAACCAGACATGGATGGAGCCATTATGAACCAACCCGTCATACGGCAGAGGCTTGCGACCATGTTGGGTGGCTCCGGCACCAGCGGTTTCAGAGATGTCAGATACAATGACTTGTACGAAGGATACAACGATTATGACGATCAATTTAATGGTGCCTATGCTCACCGGCAGGTAATTCATAGTTCTTTCGTTCTGTTGTCTCTAATCACAATCTTTAAGTAGATCAGTTGGAGGAAGTTTTTGTATTGCCAGAATGCTTTCTCAAACCGAGTTGGCGCATAGCAGATTAACCTAGCTCATTCTTTTAACGTGCTTAATATGGACATGCTTATTCTCCGTCTGACTAGGTTGGTGTGGTTGAGAATGCTGGCATTAGCGGCGACTTTACTGTCTACGATCATGTGGTTGGATATAGTGGCTCATCATCAGCATCTGAATATCAGGTACTTATTCTTGTGAAAATTTTTTGTATAACGTCCCTCTTTCTATTCAAGAATAGTATCTCGCTTGTTATTCTGTTGATTCAGGGTGGAAAAGCTTGTGAGGCTTCAGATTATTTTAATATAGATCGGACCAGTACGGTGACACCAACACCTCTAAACTTACCTGCATGGAGACCACCAAGTGTGGGAAGGCCACGCTCAGTTGCATCTACATTAGTGACAGATTCCATGAGGCCCATGACTGCTGGAAAGGCTGCTGGGTATACATCAAGAGTGAGATCTATCATCTGTAGTTACTCCATTATGACTGCATAATGTATATGAGATAGGACAGACAGTTTCCTCCCTAAGATTTGGGAAGTCCAGGTTTAAGTCTCATATCTTCCAAGTTTCATAAGTATAAGCGAACTTTTTTCCTATCTTGTTTGTGATGGAACTGCTACATTTTAATTTTTTGTTACATTTTAAATGTGTCGGGTTTTATAATCATTAATATCTAGCCTCTGTGTTGCACTTGACATGTTGTCACCCTATGTATGTTGATGTGTCCTATTTATAAAGGCAAACCATTATAGATAGATAGTTTTTCTCACATTCCGAGAGTCCATCCTAGAGTGGTTGATTTGCTTCTATTCTCAACTTCTTTATAGCTATCGAGTGTGATTCTTTAGCGGACCTATCATGATCGAGGTGGAATTATTCTTATTATATTAGTTTGTTAACTATGCATGCAGGGAAGCAGGTTTGATCCATTCAATCAAGCAGCAGGTTGTTTTCAGGGTACTTCACAAAAGAAAGAGGATGCAAATCCTACATATGTGGCGCGTGAAATGGAACGTCATGTGAACCAGATTTTAGAAGCCAGTGCTACTGCAGGCCTTGCTGTAACTATAAGGAACCCTTCATTAAACATATTATTCTGGTTTGAATTGCGTGTCGTGATCTAGGCAACTTTCTACTTAACATTGGCTCCAATTTAGATGAATGTAGCTCCCACATTATATTCTGATGAGGCCTTGCTGTAACATAAGGAACCCTTAAACATGTTGTTCTGGTTTGAGTGGCTTCTCTTGGTTTTTTCCAATTAAGATGAGTATAGCTCCCATATTATGTTTTGAAGAACTTTTGGTAAGGTATCGATGAGAAGGCCACGAATTTTCACTTTTTAAAGTTGACATTGCTTTCAACGCCCTCAATCTGTTGAAGAAGGCTTAATAAGTTTCCCAGGCCATGCTTATACGAGGGAAAATCCCTAAGTCGCTATTTCAGATTCTGGCCTTCTTCGGTTTAGTATAACCATGTAATCTTTTGTAGTGCCGCAATGCTTTGTTCTTGTACACATTAAGTAATGCCATGTTATGGGCGATGACAAGTTGATTTATTGCTAGCTTTAATAGTTGACTAACTTAATTCAATAACGATGGATGCATTAATTCAAGGTTCCAATTGGTTCTTTGTTTCTTTGGTCCACCCTTCTAGAAGACTTTAACAGCCTCTATCTTTTGTTTGGGAACTTCACCTTATGGCAGCAGCATTTATCTCGTCAGTGGAATTTGTAGATCATAGAAAGCTAGTACCTGTGTTTTTGAAATGGTTATTTGTAACTAGACGATTAGTAATATAAGGTGCACACATGACCCTTTTCACGAAACTTGCACAGGGACAATACTCCGTTGCTTTGGAAAAGGCAAAAGAAGCAGGGAAAAGGGAGAGACTCCTGTGCAAGCATCGTGAACAAGCGGGATTGGTATTCTTTTCTTTTTTTGTTATCTAAAATAAGATCTCCTCAGTAGAAAGTGTTACAGAGTACCTCTTTTGTCACTTCTTGCAGGCTGACGAGTTAAATAACGAATTCACCTTTGCAGTCTGTTTTAATTTGGGTTACCAATATCAAAAGAATCGTTTAGAATCAGAAGCATTGCACACATATTCTCAAATTGTGAAAAGCAAACAGGTTTTGTTGTTGGAACTCTGTGCTTTTTTTTTTTTTCCTTGAAGATGTTCATATTCTTATTTATACATATTTTTATCTTTTCATGCAGTTCCCACATAGTGGGAGGCTAAGAGTAAACATGGGGAACATCTACTATGAACAGAAAAAATACTCATTGGCACTCAAAATGTATCGCATGGCCTTAGATCAAACTTCAACTTCGTACAAGGAGACACGTTACAGAATCATGCGCAACATTGGCAATGCACTCATGCGTATTGGGCAGTTTCAGGTATGCACTTATCAGATTTTGAGTTTGTATTCTCTAATAATGAAACATTTTGGAAGTTCTAGTGCTAAAGAAAATTGGGTTTTAAACCAGGATGCTGTACAATCGTATGAGTCAGTAATGGAGATCAAAGTTGATCATCAAACAAGTTACAACTTAATAGTGTGCTATTACGTTCTTGGAAATGCTGCAAAGATGAAAATTACCTTCACAAAGATGCTTTTGGTGAGGCATTACGACCCTGATGCTGATGATGATGGTGAGATCGATCAGACTTCTGGGTTTCGGGTTCGTCGCTTGCCTGTTCCTGTCTTCTGCATGGTTTTGTAAGTGCTTGTTAACCTTACTCATATGTGGCATTTGTGTTATTGTTCATGATAGCATGGATAGAATAAGATATATTGAACATTCACCAAGTTATGTTGTTAAATTCCATATGCCCTATCGTAGGTCTCTGCACCATGGCCCTAATATCTAACAAAAGCATTTGGAAAAAATCCTGCCATAGATGACCTTGCTTCACAATGCTGGCCATATTTCCTAGCCAGTTCCATGAGGTTTTCATGCTGTGTAATCTCATCTTGCCCCAATATGCGTGCACAAGTCTGTAATTGGTTACTAAACCCTAGCAACACGCAACACATGTTTGGATATATAACGTTGGATATATAACATTTGGATATATAATGTAATGCACATTGCCAGGGATCCAGCGTATAACTGCCTTTGTTTATGTCTGGTTTAAAATGGCTGCTAACCCACCTCCAATGGTATCATAATTATAAATCTTATAGATGGCAATTGTTTGCCTTTGAAGTAAAATGTTAGTGTCTAGGAATGCAATACCAAAATCTTTAATCATCCAATGGCGCAATGTAAAGTGCTTTTAACAATGTATCTGATGTTGTTTCCTAGTGAAATCGGTATCTACTGTTGGCAAAAAAGGGTTAACCAGCTGTTGAACAAGTGCAGAGTGATGATCTTCGGGAGGAGCTACTATCACGGCAGAACCAGGCAAACAAATATATTATTATTTCAGCAAGGCTTATAGCTCCGGTTATTGGAGGAACTCTAGAAGAGGGCTACAATTGGATTATTGACTTGCTTCAGGATCAGAGATATCTCTCGCTTGCACATGAGATGGAAATGGATAAAGCAATTCAATATCTTCACAGACAAGATTTCAAACAGGTTAAGTTTGTAAAGCCACCCTCCCTTCATGCAAACACATGCAATTCTCGTCAAACTGCACTTGTTTGTGGATTGCTAATATGGAAAGTTGCCATGGACTTTAATAGATAGTAGATAGATAGCATTTTTTATATGAGGTTCCAATCTTTCTTCTACCTAGAATGATTTGGAGCAGACCATTGCATCATAAATATTGCCCTAACAGAATTTAATGCGAAAACCGGTGCAGGGAACAATGCTGGTTCTCAAACACCCTTGGTTTTCCACTGGATTCTCTCAAACCATTTCGACCACCTTTTTTAACAGTTTTATTTCTCACCGCAACAGTTTCAGCTAGTTAAAACATATAAAATTAAGGCTTTAGTAGACCAAAATTTTTATATAACTTGCGATTTCTAATGGATAAGTCGTATACAGGCTATAACATTGCTCAAAGAGTTTGAGAAGAAGGAGAAAGGACTTCAGGCACGAGCTGCTACAAATTTGTCTTTTTTTTATTTTCTAGAGGGGGACGTAGTTAATGCAGAAAAGCATGCTGAGCTTGCAGTCAGGACAAATCGGTACAATGCATGTGCACTGGTGAACAGAGGAAATTGCTTTTATGCACAGGTAACACCTTGATTATATTTGAATAGATAACTAAAATGCACCTCAAAGAGAATTGACCAAGATGTTTTACTTATAGGGCAATATTGAAGGTGCCAGAGCATTATATGCTGAAGCAGTAGATGCAGAAAGTGATTGCGTAGAAGCTGTTTATAATCTTGGTCTCACATATAAGAGACTTGGCGCGTTTCAAGAAGCTATGGATTCGTTTAAGAAGCTTACTCAGATATTGCCAAACAGTATTGAAGTCTTGTTCCAGGTGCCTCAGCTTTTGTACGAGGCTTTTATGCCTGTGCATTTTCACATAAACTTGCTGTGTTTTGGCATTGGAATGAGCAAAACACATATGTTCGTTCTTTGTTTCACAACTTGTTTATGATATCTAACCATCTTCTGGAAACAGATGGGACATGTGCATCAATTAATGCAAAGTCCCCAACAAGCAATCAAATGGTTTGAGATTGTCATTACGAAAGTGATGCATGACGCTGGAGTTTTAAAAATGCTAGGGGATCTTTATGTGAAATGTAATGACGAAGTAAAAGCCTTGCATTATTACAGCGAATCACACAGAGTCCATCCAACAAACATTGACATAACATCATGGCTTGGTAACTTTTATGTAAAGAATGAGCTGTATGAAAAGGCACTGCCTTTTTTTGAGCTTGCTTCCAAGATCCAGCCAGATGAGGTATTTTATATAGCTGATTAAGTTGCAGACATGCGGCAAAACGCACTGATGTATTGGTTTAATTTCAGGTAGAGTGGCGATTGATGGAGGCATCATGCTATAGGCGGACAGGAGCTTACTCAATGGCACTTGAAAAATATAGAGAAATTTTGTCTCGATATCCAAACAATGCAGAGTGCCTTCGTAGTCTGGTTCATATGTGTACAAGCCTTGGAAAGAAGTCAGAAGCACATAATTATGAATTTAGATTGCGGAAAGTAGAGAGGGATCCAATATTAGATTCTATAAGGGATGCTGCAGGCACACCTAGCTCTCTTGTATCTGAATTTTCGAACTTCGGATTTAAAACATTTATGCGTAGTACTCCTGTGAAGAAAGACAACAGGACAGATGAGGACTGGGAGGTTGGGGAAGATTTACTCCCAATCTAGTTGTACACAAAGAAAATGTAATTTTTAATTTTTACTTTCCAGACAAGTTTTGAACTAAACTCCATTCAATGGAGATTCATCATTCTAAGGCTGGGTTCACATGCAACCATCGCAGGAGAGGGGCCCTGTTTTGCCTTGTGCTATTTGGCGATGGTAGATGATGATGGTAGGTGATGGTGCGTGTAAAAGGGTGAGCCTTTTTACACGATGGCGATGGTGATGGCACCTTCATTGCATATAAACTGGCACATGCAACCATCGCCGGAGAGGGGGCCTGTTTTGCCTAGTGCAAATTGGCGATGGTGGGCGATGGTGGGCGTAACACGGTGAGCTGAGGGTCGTGAAGGTGCACGTGAACCCAGCCTAAGGGCATATCCCATGGGTTGTGGTGAGAAATTTACCTTGTGTTGTTGCAACTAGAACTCAAACATGGGGTTCCATATCCTCACAAATTTTGGGAGCTTCAACTCTTCACCTTGCACCTCATTTTGCTAGCATCCTGCTGCTCGAGTCTGCCTCATTTTGCTAGCATGTGCTGCTCAATTAGAGTGTTCTCTACTGTAGTGCTTTTAGAATTTTGCCTAACTCGAGGTGCACAATTTCATGCAATTCTAGCCTATACACATGTAGGCCACGTGTATCCTACGTGTTTGCCTTCTTCCTTCGTGGCCGTGGCCTTCTACACCTAACTTCTTTCTGACTTCACCAATCTCCACCTTCTCTGCTTCAGATCTCATCCAAGTTCAATGGCTCAATCTAAGATGGCCATCTCAACCCTCTGCTCGTATCAACACAAGCCTGGATTTTTCGCGGGCCTTAAATACGACGAACAGCTGCTTTCGGCACCTCCAAGCAAGTTTAGCTTCTATACACCCTAATTTTTTGATGAAGAAAACAAAGAACGTGCTAGTTTAAAGATCCAAATGCAACGGGAAGCTCCCTTAGGTCATGTAATTCCTTTTCTAGGTGGAAACGTTGCCGAAACAGAGATTAGGGCTCCTCTTGTAGAACAGTTGATGTCTAGAGTTTAGGGTCTCGGCATGAGTTTGGGGCTTTTTGGAAAAGAAGGCAGGCAAGTTGGGCATGTTTTGTCTCCTGAAGAGCAAGGTGAAGCATGGCTAGCAATAAAAGGGCTATTTTGCTTGAGTTTTATTCTCCAAAATGTACCCTGTGTAAGTCGTCGTTAAGGCTGGTTCTGGAGGTGGAGAGGAAGAATCAAGATTGGCTACATGTAGTCATGGCAGATGTTGACAATTGGAGATGGCTGGCAGAGGTTAGATCTATCTTACTTTGCATAAATCAAATGAAGTTCTTAGTTGGAGCTTTTTAAGTATCAAACCGTAAACATGTCAACCTGAGATTGGCTTTCTAACATTTGAAATCGTTGAGTACTGCATGGATACTTTGCATTAGCCAAGGAGACAATTGTGTTCTCAGAAAAGGTCTAGTGAACTGTAAAATGTGGTACGTTGTCTTTACTTTTTGAAGCTTGCATCTAAACAGCAGAAGAACCTTCCAGCTATCTAGCAAAAGTTGCATAACCTTCTAATAGATGGCAAAATGTATATTTTTATAAAATAGCTAGTTCAATTGCAGTCTTCACAAGGTTATGCATAGCTGAATGTAGACAGTGGGATCATATCAGGCCTATATTATTAGTTCCAAGAAGCTAACTTGTTGTGACTTCCATTTTGTAATTACTTGACTCTTATGCTGGGTTGGAGAAGTATAATGCTAGATGGAAGAAGATTATCCATTGCCCTTGTGCCTGCTAACTTTTCTGAGTAGTGGGGAGTTGAACCTGATGTTTTGTGAATTATCTGTGTTTTTAGCTGTCATGCCTGAACAAGATTATTGGTTTGCATGCTAACTGTGCATGAGCATTTCGTTCAAAATTAGTATTTGATTAGGCTGTCAAGCAGCTTTAATAAATTGGGGTTTGTTGTTTGTAGGTATTGCATTATGATATCAAGTATGTTCCTTGTTTTGTTCTGTTTGATTCATGTGGAAAAGCTTGGCAAAAACTGGAGCTCCATATAGCTGTTTGCATGTCTTGAAGGGGCTATCTTACCTTATTGAGATCATGAAGCCTATTAGATGGAGGATCAAGCACGTAGATCCACCATCTGTAGAACCAAATGGATCTATATTGTAGTCAACCTTTTCTTCTATTCTTCAAATATGCTTTGTATATCAGTGGCAAAAGCAAAACCATCCATTATATTTATCGACCATTTTTGCATTTCCATGGCACTCATGGTATTGAGCTTCATTTGGTTTATTGAATGGCATCACATTATGCCATTTAACACTGTCAGAAGCACCAATTACATCCTGATACAATATCCAGTCCTTATATAGTATATCCAGTCCCCTATGTATAATGAAGGTCAATATGAAGGCTATTGAATGCTTTGACATCATGATTTGGGAGGGGAGGACATGATTCGACAAGCTGATATTCTTACAGGGTTTCTGTGGTTTTATTTTGTGTTTGGAAACTTTCCGCTATATTGTAAAACCGTCTCATAGGCCAGTTGGCCTCCGTGGACGTTAAAATATACTTCCTTCCTTCCTTAACAACACCTCACTACAGACTGTACTAAATGCGCAGTTCTTTTACCAAATTGGAATATTTACCGCAATTCCAATGATTGTGTGTTATATTAGAGGAGGGACTATTAGAGGTAAACATTTCCTTGCTTGCTTTCAAAAAGCATTTTGACTCTCTGACAAAGGAAAAGGTGCACGCCGCAAATGCTTCATAGTATAACTTACATTTCTTTGTTCATATCCAATTATAGTCATTCCTATATTCAATTATACAATAATAGATAATTGATCTTGCATTTCCCTCTTATCTTTATAGCTCTATTTCGTAGCTCTATTTCAGTAAGATAGCTCTAAATTCTACCTTATTTGCCTTGCATATGAGCATATGCCATTCATTTGGCTGTATCTTTCACAAGTTGGTTATTGCACTTTAATGAAATTTGAAAATGGTGATCTTTAGCTTTTTGCACTACTAAATATGATTTTCGCATTGGAAATATTAACTTGAATTGGTGTGCAGATAATGTCAGATGGATGGCTGTGCTTTTGTCCAACCAAATGCAACAAGCATGCTCATATATAATTGCCAGCTTTAAGACTAGACAAATGTATCCTGATATTTGTGTGAAGATTCAGCATTTTCATATTTTGTATATTCATTCTAGCATTGTCTTAGAATATTAGTTGATGTAGACCATGTGGATTGCTGATAGATACTTAAGATATTAGAACTGATGTAGCACCATTATGGTTCGACAATTAAACTTGATTTGAATGGCAAGAAGATTAACATTTTGACGAAAAGCCCCATTTGTGTGTGCATATGCTCCATCAAAGAATTCAGAGAGCGTCAATGCTTATGACAAATCATAATGTTGTAGTTCATTTGCTACGGTTTTTACTTCTATGTTTCACCTTTTATCTCAAGACCAACTGCATTATGAATAAAGGCCTTTTGCTGAACCAATGTGAGACTCTATGTGCAACAAACTTTTGATGTTAAAAGTATTTATTTTCACATGTACATGCTACCTATATATCCTTTAGCTGAAAAGACGAAGATCTCCTCATAAGCATTAATGCTGCTTGTTCTTTTACACCTAAATTTTCTTCTCATGATGACAATTATCCCACATGTGGAAATTCTTCGTTGATACAATGTTCTATCTTGTACTACGTCTCAATTAAGTCTAGTAACAAAATATTACTTAAACAAAATTTGCCTTTTTATCACCCCTCAATCTGGTTGCAACTTGATAGATATTGAAATAACATAATGTTGCTTCAATAGAATCGAGATAGTTCATGAATTATCTTTCTATTACCCTGCAATCTCGTCGCAATATGATAGAGATTACAACCCGTAAACTCCACTGAGACAAAACACCTATAACATCCCCTTTGCAGTTTTAATGCGATCACCAACATGAATGAGTTTCCATGACGAACACATTTGAACATAAAGATACATTTTGATTGCACGAGAGATAATAACATCTACAAGAATTTGTCGCGGCGGCCACCTGTGCATTGATAAGGGAAAAACAAAAAAGCTATTTGGAATTCATGTTGTTATGGCATAAATTAATGACTATTAGAATAGAGCAATGGTGCCAATCCATATCGCTTTGTTTTTTCTTAGTGGTTATTGAAGCAAAGATTATCCATATCATCAGGTGTGCTCAGTTCCTTTTCTTTTGGTTTTGATCACATGGTTAGATTATTTGCACCATCAGGGTTTTCCATACGGGTTTACAAAAGGGTTTGTACCAGAGCTTCATGAATGAGTCAACATCTGTTTTTGCCTGCCAAAATTTTCATTTTTGAGATGGGTAATGACCCTAGTCTACTTTACCTTTTGACTTTGGTCATTCAGTTGGATTATTTGCATCAAGATTTGTTGTCAAAATTTGCAAAAGTGCTTGCACCAAAGTTTCACTAGCTGATCAGCAAAACATTTTGTGTGTCAAAATTTGGAATGGATCATGACTCTACTCTGCTTCTCCTTTCCTGTAATTGATGCAATCAATTTTTGTTAACTTTTGTCATGACCAATGATGCATTAACACGAATCCTACATCTAAGATGAAGCATGTTTAATGATGCGCAGATTTCGCCATGCCTATGGTTGCTGCAAAGGTTTTTCCCTTGAAAACCTTTCGAGGCAGGGGTTTTTTAATCCTAGTAGTAATGATTGTACTAGCCCATTGTATGGGTCCCATGACCTATTGGTCTTCGTGGACGTTAAAAAAACTATTCTATTCTATTCTATTCATAAGAACCGTATTTTCTCAAATGATCTAGCACAAGTATAGCCATTGCTATATGTGCCATTATTGTTGTTTATAGTCATCATTGTGGGTGCCAATGTCTTTCCTTATGCAACTTTGTGCCTCATTTAGACAGCCTCAACTTTATTTTTCATAATTTTAACATTAGAATCATACTTCAGATTTGACATCACCCAAAACCTGCGCTTCTAACTCAGATGGCTAATATGCACATTCTTATTACTTCAGCCAAAAGCAGCAGCAATATTTGACTAGTAATATTTGTTTGTTTCTAAAGATGGTCTGAACATAAGATGCAGATATTCAAAAGTATTGTTTCTCAGATTTGATAGAATCACCTAAAATATCTCTAAGATATACTTAAGAGATATTCCTTTAAATACCAACAAGCAAGATTTTGCTCACACGAGCTAGCTAACACCTGGCCCCTAGCCCTAGTTTATTGTTAAGACAAAAAAGAGTGAATTACCAATGCAAGGAACCGCTTGCTTAAACCAACAAAGATATAATCCACAATCTAAAAAATCTTTAAGACCAAAACCCATTAAAAATGAAACAATAACAAAAACTTTCAGAAGAAGAAGCAAAAGAAAAGTACCCTTTGACAGCTTAATAGAAGCTTGGCAAAACAGTCTCTTTCATTCCTAGCCAATTCCTAGGAAGTTTACCTGCCAATAAGAAATGTTTCAAAACATTGGCATCAATTCGAAATAGAATGGCTATGGACCACATGTGAGAAGGAATAGCTGTGTAATACATGTGAGAAATTTATGAAAACAATGGTATCTGAATGGCTCTGTAATATATGTGTGAAAGAATGCCTCTGTAATACATGCTAGAAATTTATGAAACCTTAGTATTTAGAAGGCGTGGATATGCAATCCTCATCGACAAAGGAAGACAGAAACAACTATCCCATGTTTGCCTCCTACAAGACTGGTCAAGGCAACAAGAAATACTCTAGAAGCAATAAAAACCGTCAATCACATGAGCAGATTACCTGCGTTAGAAACTTGTTGTTGAAACCATAGCCAAAGCTTAACCCTTTGGGGGCTTCTTGTATCCATGCAACTGCCAATGCAAATAAGCGCTGAAAAAGCTCTGTGCAAAAACAAAAAGACCTCAACTGCCATCGCCACCGTCTTTCAGCGACATCTGTTGGACGGGGCACCACCAACGCCATAGCCTGAGCTGTTGCAAAGAAAAAAAGGGCAAAAAAAAAAAGCAAAAGTTTTCGCTCCCAAGTTCCACGTTGTGGTGGCATGCCATCTGGTCCCACATTCCGGTGGGACCAGTGACCCGCTCTCGGCTGTCGCCGATCGCGGGGCCCCATCAGTACACACTGGAGTGTGGTCCCCGGTCACATGCCGCCATACAAGGAAGAAAACTAGCAAAACAGCGCAATAGGAGGCTTGGGCAGTTTTAGGCTTGGATTCAATTTCTCATTAAAAAAGCATGTAGAAGACAAACTATTAGACTTGGATTTCTTGTTAGGAAAGCATGTAGAAGACGAACTATTAGCATAAGGAATATTCAAACTGGGATTTAGATTAGTCATTATGGATGCTTTAGCTTTCTATATTGTTAGATTTCGTTTCTGGTTTTATGCTTGGATTCAATTTCTATATAGAAAAGCATGTACTAGACAAAATATTTATAATAACAAGAAACTTATCGCGGCGGCCAAGGCCGCCGCGAACGTTTCTCTTCCCCAACTCGTCTATACATGGTAGAACATGCAGAATTTGAACCTGCATTTTTTTGCCTTGTGTTCTGTGCTCACACGATTGAAGGATATTGACCATAACGACTCGTTACCAAAGATGTTTTGTATTAAATAAAAAGAATCTAAGTTCTGAACATGCAAAAATTGAACTGTGTTTGAGCATGGGGAATTCTAACCTCCGTAGTTTCCAATATATCTATACAAAATGGTTATTCAAAATGCACACGAATAAAACATGACCCATTAACCCAATAGCTTTCCATATGGTAAGAACGAATTTATGATATGCATCATGGAGATGGATGAATTTTTACTGGCTGTTTTATTCTTAAAGTACTGGCTGAATGATCAGAGAAATAACTGAAAAGAGTCTTTGGATGATCCTCAAGGGCAGCAAAAGGCAAAGTCGTGGGAGTCCTGTGGATTTCGCAAAAGGCAGTCCTGTGGGAGTCCCGCGGAATAGACAATCCATTTTGTTCCTGAATTGCCATTTGCCATTTTGCCTCAAGCCCATCTTCGCCGAGCCCCCTATGCCTTCCCTCCATATTATAAAGATTGAGGTCAAATTGTAATTACATATGCACCACTTCAGGCAATAGCATTTAACTCCTTGCTCGTAGTAGTTACGTGGAAAATTTGAAATTGCCTTTTCTTTACTATCAACCTCCCATCCCATGGAATGGTATCACAACTCAAATCTACTTATTTAAAATAGTGTTGGCCCATCTTAGTCAAGAAGCTTATAGCTCACTCGTGTTGATGCAGCTTGTACAAAAAAAGTGTTTGTTGCAACTGCTTTAGCCTATGGCATATTAGAATTTATAGAGCAAGGTGAACCGTTAATGCAATTTCTGGCATGCTTCAGCAATTTGATTTCGTTAACTAGTTAACGTAGTTTTTAGCATGCTTCAGCCATTTGATTTCGTTAACTATTTACCACACTGACTATTTCATTATCTGTTTACCACACTGGCTATGAAAATGTTGAATGGCTTGATTGTTGTTAAGTTGTGATGTACTGATCAATTAACCTGGTTTGCTAGAATGTAACGTTGCATTAACTTGTGCAGCTATAATGACATTGCAAAATGGACAGAAAATTGAGCTCAACATTGTTATAAATTTGAAGGCATATCAATTTGAACTATCCTTATATGTGAGACATTTTGGCGCGAGAATTGAGATCGAGATCTCAAAATGAGTCCGCCACGCAAAGGCTTAAACAATCCCATCTAATGTTCAATATTTACCAGACAAATCCACATTTTCCATAACACCATCTATCTGTGACA
The DNA here is from genome assembly GCA_021234155.1 of Isoetes taiwanensis. NCBI lineage: Eukaryota > Viridiplantae > Streptophyta > Lycopodiopsida > Isoetales > Isoetaceae > Isoetes > Isoetes taiwanensis. The sequence goes on from JAJEKV010000039.1 coordinate 4,709,257, forward strand.
AATTCACATTTTCCATAACACCATCTATCTGGAGTCCACTCCACTTTCAATAATCTGCCAGTAGATGGCCATCATATCATGCTCCAATGTTGGCACCTGCTGCTAGGGTATTTAAGATTTGTTCCAACTTCATCGAAACAGTCCGAACTAGAAAACTCTTACCATGTAACAAAAAGATACTGCAAGCATGGCACTCCAAGTAAGTATATATTGATATGCCAAGTTAATAAAGACCTTCGCATGCCTCTTCTAAGCTCCAACCTTTTGCATACATCTGAATCAAAATGCTAGTTATGAGAATATTCAATGCTTACCTGAACATAATGCACTGCCAATAGAAAAACCTCCCCAAATGATGTTCAATTCCATATACAATCTCAAACATGGTTCTTGATCTGCCAAAAAGCACCCAGTTATCAGCACATACAACTGGATCTCCATGATGCAAGAATCTTCTATAACATACCATTATTATTAATTTAAAAGACAGTTGTTGATCTGCACAAAAAGCACTCAGTCATTAGAGAATGCAATTGATAATATAGGATGACTGGATTTCAAACAATAATAATAGTTCGTATTGACGTAAGATTGCATTCAACATAACCTTAAATCACCTGCAACCGGCACCAGCTCTGGATACGCAGGGTTTCTCTGCTCCTGAATCATTATGCTTTGCCTCAGCTAGCCTTACAACATCAAAGATGTCTAGACTTGCAAAATAGAAACCTGCATTTGGACCAGCCGAGGCTAAAAAAACAGAGCTTTCCAAATACATAAAGGTCCTCAAACCATTTTCCTGCAATATTTGGAACTCCGATTCTCAAATTATGTAGAAATGGTCTTCCCACTATTAAGTTTGAATTTTTGTCGCAGAAATATTACCGGTGTTGGTATTATCGGAATTTTCTGGCATGGAGTCCTAGAATGTGGCAAGACATCTTTCCTTATGCTGCCATGGGCATGAATACAATATTTCTAACATTATGCCTGTACACAACTTGGAATGATAGAGTATCCATCTTTTAATATATTCACAATGCATCATGTAGGTAGTGGACGTACAGAAGGTATAGTGAAGGTATAGTGCTGCAGTACTATGCAGCTTGACCTTCATATCTGAACCTTATAGTCTAGTTAGCAATTACATCTCAAGGGAAAAACCAACATCAACGCTCAATCAGTAATATAACAATTTAACTGTCATGGCAAATTTTTGCAGCCCAGCAAAATTACAGCTCTTCAAGATACGATTGAGGCACTTGTTTGCCCCATTCAACCAAGGGCTTATAAAAAAATGGGTCTTTTAAATCAGCATGCTGCAAAAAGAACGTCTAGAAAGACCAGATAATGGAACCAAGCTGTGCAAGCACAAACTTGCCCAGGAGCTTCGATCTGCTGCAGGAATCAGCAATGCCCAAACGAATAGAAAATCGGATTTATGAATGCCAGAATGAGCTAGTAACTGTCTCAGATTGTAACAACAATTATTAACAAATGGACTTTTTACAGCATAGCTATAGTGGGCAATTTTGAGGTTGACAACTTCTTGTGAGCTATTTTGTAAGATATACATGTACATTTATCTTATAGATATACATATCTCAACCACTTACATAAACGTCTGTCAATGCTTCTCTAAATAGATCGAAGTCCATAGGGATACAATTTGAGCAGTGCCCCATAAGAGTGTGGACAACTGTATCAAGGTAAAAGGCTTAACATTACGGCCAGACTTAGCTTGAAAGATCTAATAACATTAATCCAACAAAGAAATGAACGAGATCTTACTCTTAGCCTCCTCTAAATTCCAAAGCCTTATTGTACTACTTGCAGCACCTGCTACAATGAGAACCTCGACTGCATCAGAAGTCACGGATTCACCGGACTTGTGTGCCCTAATAAACTCTGCAAAATATGTCAGATTTAGGATAGAATGGAAAATCAAGTTAGGCCTTCTAGTAGTGAGCAGACCAGCACTATACTGCTTACTGCTAAGAACGTGCATTAACCATTAATATAATCCTCCATCTTATTCACATTCTTGCAAGCACTAAGTAAGCATTCCATGACCACAAAAAGGGAGGTCTATTACTTTGGAAAATAAGCCACAGAAAAATAACATCACGAACCGGACCAGGTTTGCAAATGGAAAATGGATTTTCGTTCATCATGTTCCTTTCTAATGCAACCTCCATAGAATGCAGCAGGAAATGAGAAATTATTAAAGGATGGTCTTTAGCAGAAAAAGAGAGGCACTGCCATGCAGCCTCGCATGAATGCTGTTGAAGTCATGAAATCTTGGAACAGCCGTCAACACTATTCAACAAATTGATTTTCATAAATTAAAGATCTAAAACTTAAAAATTGTAAAACAGATGCTCCAAAACCTGCGGCAGAAGCAAAAACCCTGGGGCCTCTTTGGGCTATGGAATAGAGATGACATAATTGCAGAAACCATTTTACCTGAAGCTCTAGCTAGTTGTGGCTCACGTTCGTGACTATTTGGGCTCTAGCATCTGCAAGCAAGCAACCAAAGAAATTACGTTAAGAACCTTCTAAGAAACACCAAAAGAAATCGAACCCCAAAATCCCAAAATTCCTTATATTTCCGTTTGAACACAAGAATCAACACCACATATTCATCTAGTTCTCAAATCTTGCACTAGTACGTAATCCTGCATCTCGCAGACAGAGCCAAGCTCTGTTTCATAAGAGAAAACCTGGAAAAGGCGAGTTATGTTTCTAAGAATCGAAAGCAAAAGGGCAAACCTGGTGTGCCGGATGAAAAATCCGCAGCCCTGGCTTCCGGATTTACCACCGGATGTGTGGCAAAGGAGTTCAGACGACAACTGCCTCCAGCCCATTTTCTTGACCTATTTCTTATTTTCTAAGTGATTTGTTGAAGCTTGAAGCAGAAGCAAATCGCCATAGCCAGACCCAGCACTGCCGGAACCCAAGCGTGGGCGCATTTCTGAACCTTGAAAGCGATTTGCTGAAGCTTTGAAGCACGCTACAGATCCAGAGAAGGAAGAGATTGCTTCCAAAGCAAGAAATTCGGAGCCCGTCGAATTTTCTTTCTTATTTTCATTTTTTCTTTTATAAAAATACGTGTCGCCCTAGCAAAAAAAAAAGACACGTGTCGCCCCCAAACTTTTTCCTGGAGAAAAAATATTAGAATCAAACAAAAAAAGGGTACTGCTTTATATATGTTAAGATAAGATAGTTTTAATAACAGGTTAATAATAATAATAATATAATATTGTTTAGCAAGTTGCCTTTCTATGTTGTTAGATTTTGTTTCCTTTTTTGAGAAACCAATACTTTTTTGTTTTGGACGGGTCGGCTAGTAAATTGTTGTAGCCTGTAGTGGTGGTTTCACGTTGTTGGATTATTTCTTTTTTCTAATTGATTTGCTTTTTGCTTGTTGTTGGTTGTGTGAAGGACTTGAATCTCGAAATGATCATGGAATGGTTTGTAGGTGGCAATATCTTGGGACATCTTTTTGTTCGGCTTCATTTGATGACGACGTAATCGTGCCTTGATGTTTGTAGTTTGGCCTATATAGGTTGCACCGTATCGAGTAGACCGTTATTAGCTTGCCTGTTCTTGGGAAAGAAACGTTTTAATGATTTCATGTTTGTATTGATTGTTTATTATAATAGCACTTGTTTTTAATTGTTTATTTGAAATATTATTATTGTTTTTATTGTTGATTGCGAAATTGTTTTCTGTTCATAATATATAACTCAAACTTGTCAAAGGTTTAGGAAAAATAAGAAGGTGATGGTGTTTATTTACTTTTTATTGGCGGGTGCAAATAAAAATCTAGATTTCCAAAGAGCTCGACCGCCAGGGTTTTGTCAATTGTATAAGTTACCTTTTCAATTGTTAGTGGATGGCTCTCTGATGAATGGGTGTGTTCATATAGAGACATCAGTTTTGCAGGGTAAAAGAATGCTAGGGTCTCAAAAAAATGCCCTTACATTATGTATAATGTAGGGCAATGTAGGCACCCATTTTTGTTTTTGTTTTTTATTTTTTTTTGAATTATAGTTGATTGGGATATGTAATTATTAGGATTAGCCACGTCACCAATTCAAAATTATGAGAGGGAGTGGCAAGCAGAAAGGACGTTCATTGTGATTTTTCGAAGGGAGATTGCAAAGTGTTTCCTCTTTCGGAAAAAAATTTGTCGCCCTTCCAATTTTTGGTGTTTCTATGTGGTCAAAGAAGCAATTCCGATTGCAATTTGTTCTTCTTCCTTGAAATCCTTACCCAAATCCAAGCAATGGACGTCTTTGCCTCCCAGAAGTCACCCAGATTAAATAAGAACATGAAAACAATCAATTTTAGCAAGAAAACAGAAAAGAACAAGAGGAAGGTTCAAGCATTTGAAGAACCAGGGCAAAAAAAAAGACTTATTTATGAAGAATCCGCTGTTGTGGAAGCAAAGCATGTAAGATGTGTCAATGCAGATGAAATTTTTCCAGATTTACAACAGATCATGGACGAGCAGTGGGGGCCTAAAGACATACAGGGGGTTCAAAGAATTTAGCATGAAGCCAGAGTGGTCTGAAAACTTCTACAAGCATTATGAAATAGTTTTTGGTAAGCAGGAGGTCACCAACCGCCATGTACCTGAATACTTTGCTCGTGTCTGCGACTGGACCTTGTCATCTCCACCAAGAGAGGACAGCCGAAGTTTCAGACCTGAACCGTCTTTCCCAACCGGTCAAGCTCTGAACGAATTAAGCACCATTGGATGGAGTGCTTAAAGAGCTTTCCAACAAGCCCAAACACGTCCAAAACTGCCACCAGATGCAGAAGTTATGGCCAAAAGAAGACTGCAGCCAAACCCTAGCACCGTCAAAAGAGGGCCGGGACTGTCAGGCCAATTCCGTCGACCAAAACAGAGGAAACACCATACAAATCATACACCGATGGAAAGCTCTTTCAATAAGCTTTCCAACGAGCCCAGGAACATCTGAATCTGACACCGGAATCTCAAGTTATGAGCAAAAGAGTAGAGCTGAAACCCTAAGCGCCATCATGAGCGCCCTCACATTTATTTAGTTTTTTCTCCACCTCATCAAAAGGTCAACCTATTGCTGCGCATTCTTGATGTCTCTCTTGTTCTGCTTAGCGTCGTTAGGAACACTATCAATGTCTTATTGAATCTGTGCTAGGTCCTCTTCGTGTGCATCCTTTCTTCCTCAAAACTTAATTATGTTGTCACGTAGTTGTGTCTGCTGATTTTTCAGTTCTTCAACCTTGCAAGATGTCCATGGCACTATTGCAACAGAGTTTCTGCAAATTGAAGGTCTTCCTTAGGGTAAAATCCTTGCTGCGATTTAAGGACCTTTGATGTGGATTTAGAGGTCCCAATTTCTTCTGTGATAGCAGATTCTTTTGCTCCTCCCTTTGTCAAATCTTTGGCCAAAACTTTAAATGTATCCCAATCTACTTTTTTACCTGTTAATGCCAAAACGTGCTTCTGGTGCTTCTACCACAGTTCATGGTGGAATTGGCAAAGAATATGCTGCAGATTCTCCCAGAAGGAGTGTACGTGATGCACACAAGATGGCTCGTGAGGGTGCTCTTTCGGCTCCTGAGAGTTTAGTCTCTTCGGTGCATCTCAATCCTTTAGTGTTGCCCAACATGTGTGGCCGCCTCAATTGAGACAGAAGCTCCATCTTCTTCCTCGTCTCAGTTACTTGCTCCAGTTTCCATCCCGACTGTAGTTGCAGCAACTACAGTTCGCGCTGCTGCCCACACGTCTGGTGAGACTGGAAGCCGCGTTGTGCCATTGGAAAACTCTTTCGAGAGTGTCACACCTCCAACACGCGTTGGAGGTTCCTCAGACCAGGTGGTGTGCTCTGGCCAATTAGCACCTCCAACACTCGTTGGAGGTTCTGGGGTTCAGGCAAGACCCTCTTCATCTGCCGAAGTTGCTGCTGGGCTACTAGCTCCTCCGACACAGGTTGGCAGTCCCTCATATCAGTTCAGACCTCATGTGCCTGTAGAGTGCTCCTCTGGACAGGCTGCACCTAATAGTGTTGCACGGGCGGCACCTCCAACACAGGTTGGGAGTTCCTTGATGCAGACTACTTCTACAAGTTATAGTGCTCGGGTGGTGGTGCAACCTCCACAAACTGGTGTACGTCCAACACACGTTGGAGGTTCCTCAGGGCAGGAGGAGTTTCCCCCTCTTCCCCCACGGCAGCCTGGGGCGACATCCTCTTCCATCCCCCGAGCTGCATCGACCACACCTTGGAGATCATCTGATACAGTTGCTCGAGTTACAGGTGTCCGGTTCTCTGAGTGGCTTTGCAAGGGCCTGGCGACTCCCGCCACCTCGGCTCGTGTCTCATAGGCCATTGCCACCATGGTGGATAATAACAGGCAGGAAGTTGTGTCCTATCTCCAGCAATTGCAAGCTAAGCAAGACTCTATGGATGTCCAGCTCCCATCAGATGAAATTTTTTATGAGGTTCAGGAGTGCAGGGCAACTTTTGAGCGTTTTGGGGCTCCAGTGGTGCAGATTAGCCATGAGGATCATCGACGACATGTGGAGCAGTTGGTTGCGTGTTCCGTGGTCTGCCACTTCACTGGTCCTTTCCTGGATATGAAGCGCGTGGCTGTCTGGACACCTTCACAAGCTAGGGCTTCCTGCTTATCAATCTATCAAGCTTGTGGCAAAAGATCAACATTGCTTTCTTTTGATGTTTGAATCTCTTGAACCGGCTGCTCAACTCATAGAACGAGGTGTTGATCCTCTCTGGAAACACTTCTTGCTCTATCAACAGTATGTTCCTGGATCCTTTCCAGCTAAGCCAGATGCCTTACGTGCCCCCTTCTGGTTTGCTATCGAAGATTTCACACTAACCCCGATTTTTGGTCCACAGTTGTTTTTTAGTTGTACGGAAGTGTTGTTTTATGCCAAAAACAACACCAAAATGGCGCCAAAAGTCCACGTGGCCTGTTTATCCGGATTTGCACAAAGAGACAGTGGTTTTTTGGTAGAAATTTTCTACAGTGGTCTTTTGGCAGAAAATTTCACGCGTAGAAAAAGTTGACATAGTTTTTGTGATTTGTTTGTCAACGTGTATTTTTTTAGTGGAACCATGCATTGTTTATCTTCAGAATTACATGCGTAGGTCTCGATAATACCACATGTGAAAAGCTAAATTACAACATTAGTCCAATATTAGTTTCAATACTAGTACATGTGGAAAACTCAAAAAGACAGTTCTTTTTTTCCTTTTCAATGTGTATTATTTTTTTCTTCTCTACTTGTAGTTTTTTAAGTTGATATTGTTTTCCCAAAAAAGGATATATAATATTCAAGAAACCCACATGTATTACTTTAAAATAGTTATTGTTTTCAAATGTTTTCCACCTTTCTATGTGTTGATATTTTTTTCCTCCAACATATAGTTTCAAAGGTTATTATTGTTTTTATGCTACTAACTATTGTTTTCCTTAAATAAGGACATGTAAAAAAACATTATTATAACACATAGAAAAAAAGTGGTGTTGTTTGTAATGTGTCTTCTAACCAATGAAGTTTTAACACGTGGCATACTTTTAACCAATGAATTTTTAACACGTGGCATACTAATATGCATTTTTAACTAATAAAATGTTGTCACGTGGCATGCTTTTAAATAAACAAACCATTAATATAACACAGAAAAACAAGGTGTTGTTTCATAGCATTGAAGGCATTACATATTTTAACAAGGTTGTTTATGAATCTAAGTTTCACCATCGAATAAAAAATACAAGAAGACAAGTTGTTTTATTAATCTTTGATAAACAATAACAAATAAATTAAATGAGATCACAAGGATCCTCCAAAGCTCGTTTCCTTGTTCATGCTATCTGTTTTCAGAGTTTAACCTTGTCTACAAAATAAGAAGGGAAGCTTCCTTGAATAAAAATTAAAGGATCTACATTCGCATTGAAAGATCCATGTCCCAAATGCAGAGGAAGCCCGGCTTGTGGCGGGGTTTTGTACCAAAACACGTGCTTGTGGCGATATCAGATGGACATGTCTGGGTTCACAAATCAATCCTCCAGCAAAAAATTTCTTTGATTTTGTAGGCCCTGTATGCACAACAAACAACATCAAAATACTTGCATTGAATTTCTGAATTAACATCAAATTTTAAGGAAAACCTCAAACTTACCTTTGCTTTTTAGTATTCTTCAAAATGAAGGCTGTCATCTGTGACTGTGAGCACATTATTGATGCAAACAGGGCGCCTCATCCAGCATCGAAAAGATTCAAAGATCTAGTTCATGAGGTCGATTATATTCAAAGGACAAATTATTCATGTAGATACCTCTGATTCACCATCACCAAGCAGCATTTGTGTCACAGCCAGAAGGCTTTTATCGACTTCCTCCAGTGCCTGCCAGAAACACAGCAAGAAAAGAACTGTCATATGCATCTAACAGACGAAATACTTTTACTTGCGCTCCCAAAGAAACACAATCTATGAATACCTTCTCTAGAAGACGAACATCAGCCACAGAAAGCGCCATGAGGGCATCTCTGGTCTGTTTTACATTAGGCCTAAATTGTTTAAAGAAGTAGAACGACATCCTGGCCAAATGTTACAAAGCTTCTGGGTAGATGCTAAGGTCAAACTGTGACTGCTCCCAAAAATGCCTGTGGCTATTAGCCGCCATAGCCGGAAGCAGGGGAAGCAGAGGCCGTGGAAGCAGATGCCGTGGGCATGCATGGAAGGAGCCTGGATAGCCGGAGCGCCATAGCTGAAGTGGAAGCAGACGCCGTGCGCCATAGCCGGAGCGCCATAGCAGAGCCGCCAAGGCAGAATGGTCGGCTGTCAATTCAAAGGCGGGAAACACAGGCCAATAGGAGGAGAGGACCTGGATCGAAATCCAGGCCGTTCATCTTGGCCCATCTGGGTCGTTGATAAGAGCATTTTTATAAAAATATAATATAGTTGTGGCTTTTTTCCCACAAATCCAATGTACTAGGGAAAGTTCCAATTCTAGAAAATCCACCAGCGAATTTCCTGAGGCGGCGCCACAAGACGGGTGGCACCCAAGCGGCGAAGCCGCAGCACCGCCGAGGGAATATTCCCTTACGTTATATACACTTGCTGAAATTATGAACAGAAGGAGCAGGAGCGGCTATGGCTATGGATATGGCTCGTCGATTCTTTTCTTTCAGAGAAGGAAGGGATGCAGTGGCCGGTGGAGCCATGCCTTCTCATACTTTCCAGAAAATAGGGCGCAACAGAAAAACAATCGTCCCTTTTGTCATCCCAATCCATACCTGCACATATTTAGAAAATAGAGTTCGGCTATGGCAGGGTAGTACTTCCCTATTCAGCTATAGGATGAACTGCTCTGGCTGTGGCCCAATAATCCAATTTGGATTTGCCTTTGCAAGCAAAAAAGAAATTGACAAAGGGGAAAGACAGGGGACTACTCGTTTCTTCCCAAGCGATGGTTTGAAGTGGGCATCTGAATGCAGGGCTCAGCAACTGCAGAGCATTTGAATGATGGACTCTGCGACTGCATGGCTATTCTAGACACTTCATCATAGTGGCCTCCATCTCTGATCACTCAGCCCTGTCAAAAGAAACCGCGTGGCGACGACGCTATAGATAGCGAGGGCATATTATTCGTTGTAAAATGTACAGAAATATACAGTAATTTTAAGCAAGTGTATCACATAGTTGTTTCACACAAACATTCTTCTAAATTGAATATGGAACATGTATTACTATTGTGAGGAGGAGGGCATTCTTAACTTCCACTCGAGACTACTCGACGATTCTGTGTATAGCAATGCAAGATATTGAATACTTTCTATAACAAGGCTTCTCGAAAGTTCTGTGAATGAATATTATGGAGGATGAACATATGGTGGGTTACTTAAGAGAAGATTTGCAACCTAAGTATTTGCAAAGGTAGCTCAAACATTCCACATGGACTCCAACATGCCACGTATAAGGCTCTGACATGCCAAGGTGGCTCCAACATGCCACCTAGGCTCCAACATGCCACATGGGCTCCAACATGCCAGCTAGGCTCGAACATGCCAAGGTGGCTCCAACATGCCACCTAAGATCTAACATGCCAAGGTGGCCCAGACATGCCACATGGGCTCCAACATGCCACCTAGGCTCTAACATGCCAAGGTGACTCCAACATGCCAGGCTCAAACATGCCAAGGTGACTCAACCATACCACGTGGGCTCCAACATGCCACCTAGGCTCCTAACATGCCAAGGTGGCTCAAACATGCCATGCTGGCTCCAACATGCCACCTAGGCTCGAACATGCCAAGGTGGCTCCGACATGCCACCTAGGCTCCAACATGCCAAGGTGGCTCAAACATGCCACGTGGGCTTCAACATGCCACCTAGGGCCTAACATGCCAAGGTGGCTCCAACATGCCACCCAGGCTCTAACATGCCAAGGTGGCTCAAACATGCCATGTGGTCTCCAACATGCCATGTGGTCTCCAACATGCCACCTAGGCTCAAACATGCCACGTGTGCTCCAATGTGCCACCTATGCTCTAACATGCCAAGGTGGCTCAAACATGCCACGTGGGCTCCAACATGCCACCTAGGCTCTAACATGCCAAGGTGGCTCCAACATACCCTACAATAACCTAGCAACCCACAGGGTTTGCGTTTTGGAGGCCATACCCTGGTCAGATTGGACCAGGATCTTGCACAATGTCATGAAGTAGTGGGAGGGCCTTGAAGCCAGAAGACAGAGCCCTAAAACCTTCCAGAAGAAGTTTGACCCAAAGGTCCTCTCTGGAGGGTCCCTGGCCACGGACGGGCAACTCTCCCACCCCGGAACTGTGATCTGACTCTGCCAACGGACTCGAAACATCGACATTACCCTGGAGACCAAGTTTCGTGGGTAGAAGACTACCCCTGCTCCCGGAAGCGCCAAAGTAGCTCATGTCCAACACGTTCGTAGTGAATTGCCCTTAGCGGAGGGTGCAGAATACTGCCATGTAGAGGGTTCGTGTTTCTTTTGCTGCAAAAAATGACCGCGTAACTTGGTCCCTAGGGTAATTTCATTTGTTTGGACGACATGGCTAAGTCAAATCTCCATTCCGGGGCCTTTGTACTTTGCCTTAACGACAAAACACTTGGTTTTCTACACCGTCGACTGCAGGACACTTTGCGGTTTTATATGTTCTCCCAGACAGATCTTGAATTTTTTTGAGCCTGCTCCAGGCAAGTTACTTGAATGGAGAATTCAACGGTCGGATAGGGAAATCGGGTTCCGGGAAAGGAGGCATTGGCATTTGCCCTCCCGGAGGAGCACTGGTAGGAAAACCTGCCTCGGTAAATCCAAACCCCATTTCGCGGGTTTCTATTGCTTCGGTTTTCAATCGCAGCTTCGACCATGTCTCAAGTGCAACTGAATAAAACTCGACCTCCATAACGTAAACCCTACAATAACCTAGCAACCCACAGGGTTTGCGTTTTGGAGGCCATACCCTGGTCAGATTGGACCAGGATCTTGCACAATGTCATGAGGTAGTGGGAGGGCCTTGAAGCCAGAAGACAGAGCCCTAAAACCTTCCAGAAGAAGTTTGACCCAAAGGTCCTCTCTGGAGGGTCCCTGGCCACGGACGGGCAACTCTCCCACCCCGGAACTGTGATCTGACTCTGCCAACGGACTCGAAACATCGACATTACCCTGGAGACCAACTTCGTGGGTAGAAGACTACCCCTGCTCCCGGAAGCGCCAAAGTAGCTCATGTCCAACACGTTCGTAGTGAATTGCCCTTAGCGGAGGGTGCAGAATACTGCCATGTAGAGGGTTCGTGTTTCTTTTGCTGCAAAAAATGACCGCGTAACTTGGTCCCTAGGGTAATTTCACTGTTTCGGACGACATGGCGAAGTCAAATCTCCATTCCGGGGCCTTTGTACTGCCCGAACGACAAAACACTTGGTTTTCTACACCGTCGACTGCAGGACACTTTGCGGTTTTATATGTTCTCCCGGACAGATCTTGAATTTTTTTGAGCCTACTCGAAGCAAGTTACTTGAATGGAGAATTCAACGGTCAAATAGGGAAATCGGGTTCCGGGAAGGGAGGCATTGGCATTTGCCCTCCCGGAGGAGCACTGGTAGGAAAACCTGCCTCGGTAAATCCAAACCCCATTTCGTCAGTTTCTATTGCTTCTGGTTTTCAACTGCAGCTTCTCGACCATGTCTCAAGTGCAACTGAATAAAACTCGACCTCCATAACGTAAACCCTACAATAACCTAGCAACCCACAGGGTTTGCGTTTTGGAGGCCATACCCTGGTCAGATTGGACCAGGATCTTGCACAATGTCATGAGGTAGTGGGAGGGTGTTGATGCCAGAAGACGGAGCCCGAAAACCTTCCAGAAGAAGTTCGCCCCAAAGGTCCTCTCCGGAAGGTCCTTGGCCACCTGGGACGGGCAACTCTCCCACCCCGAATCGTGGATCCGACTCGCGCCAACGGACTCAAACATCGACATTACCACCGAGACCAAGTTTCGCGGGGCGTAAGGCCACCTACGCTCCAACATGCCACCACATATGGCTTCAACATGCCACGTAGGCTCCATGGTTCAAACATGCCACCTAGGCCCAACATGCCACGTGGGCTCCTACATGCCAACATGGCTCCAACATGCCACGTGAGCTCCAACATGCCAAGTTGGCTCCAACGTGCCACCTAGGCTCAAGCATGCCAAGGTGGCTAAAATATGCCACCTAGGCTCCAACATGCCACCGGGCTTCAACATGCCACGAGGGCTCCAACATGCCAACTAGGCTCCAACATGCCTCGTGAGCTCTATCATGCCACCTAGGCTCCAACTTGCCACCTAGGCTCCAACATGCCACCTAGGCTCCAACATGCCAAGGTGGCTCCAACATGCCACCTAGGCTCAAGTGTGCCAAGGTGGCTCAAACATGCCACCTAGGCTCCAACATGCCACGTAGGCTACAACATGCCAGCTAGCCACCTACGCTCCAACATGCCACCTAGCATGCCACCTAGGCTCCAACATGCCACCTGGGCTCAAGCGTACCACGTGAGCTCCAACATGCCAAGTTGGCTCCAACGTGCCACCTAGGCTCAAATATGCCACCTAGGCTCCAACATGCCACCAAGGCTTCAACATGCCACGTAGGCTCCAACATGCCAACTAGGCTCCAACATGCCTCGTGAGCTCTAGCATGCCACCTAGGCTCCAACATGTCACCTTGGCTCCAACATGCCACGTGGGCTCCAACATGCCACCTAGCATGCCACCAAGGCTCCAACATGCCAACCTGGGCTCCAACATGCCACGTGAGCTCCAACATGCCAAGTTGGCTCCAACGTGCCACCTAGGCTCAAGCACGCCAAGGTGGCTCAGATATGCCACCATCAGCTCCAACATGCCACATAGGAACAGAACATGCCACCTTGGCTCCAACATGCCACGTGAGCTCTAACATGCCACCTAGGCTCCAACATGCCACCTAGGCTCTAACATGCCACCGTGCCTAGGTGGCATGCTTGAACCTAGGTGGCATGCCTGAGCCACCTTTGCATGTTGGAACCTAGGTGGCATGTTGGAGCTGCGTGGCATATTGGAGCCACCTTGGCATGTTTGAGCCTAGGTGGCATGTTAGAGCTTAGGTGGCATGTTTGAGCCACCTTGGCATGTTGGAGTCCACGTGGCATGTTGGAGTCCATGTGGCATGTTTGAGCCACCTTGGCATGTTGGAGCCTAGGTGGCATGTTAGAGCCTAGGTGACGTTATGGAGGTCGAGTTTTATTCAGTTGCACTTGAGACATGGTCGAGAAGCTGCAGTTGAAAACCAGAAGCAATAGAAACTGACGAAATGGGGTTTAGATTTACCGAGGCAGGCTTTCCTACCAGTGCTCCTCCGGGAGGGCAAATGCCAATGCCTCCCTTCCCGGAACCCGGTTTCCCTATCCGACCGTTGAATTCTCCATTCAAGTAACTTGCTTCGAGTAGGCTCAAAAAAATTCAAGATCTGTCCGGGAGAACATATAAAACCGCAAAGTGTCCTGCAGTCGACGGTGTAGAAAACCAAGTGTTTTGTCGTCGGGCAAGCACAAAGGCCCCTAAATGGAGATTTGACTTCGCCATGTCAGTCCAAACAAATAAATTACCCTAGGGACCAAGTTACGGCGGTCATTTTTTGCAAAAGAAAAAGAAACACGAACCCTCTACATGGCAAGATTCTCGCACCCTCCGCTAAGGGCAATTCACTACTTAACGTGTTGGACATGAGCTACTTTGCGCTTAGGGAGCGGGGGTAGTCTTCCGCCTACCTAAACTTGGTCTCCGTGGTAATGTCGATGTTCGAAGAGTTCGTTGGCGAGTCGAGATCACGATTCGGGGTGGGAGAGTTGCCCGTCCCGTGGCGAGGACCCTCCAGAGAGGACCTTTGGGTCAAACTTCTTCTGGAAGGTTTTAGGGCTCTGTCTTCTGGCTTCAATGCCCTCCCACTACCTCATGACATTGTGCAAGATCCTGGTCCAATCTGACCAGGGTATGGCCTCCAAAACGTAAAACCCTGTGGGTTGCTAGGTTATTGTAGGGTTTACGTTATGGAGGTCGAGTTTTATTCAGTTGCACTTGAGACATGGTCGAGAAGCTGCAGTTGAAAACCGAAGCAATAGAAACCGAATTTAAATGGGGTTTGGATTTACCGAGCTCCCAGTGTCGCAATTAGAAGTCAAGAACACATTTTGTAGTAGCAAATATTTTTGGAATGATTTGGGATCGCCAATAGATCCAAAGTCTGTTATGTCAGTTGCCATGGCTCCGCATGCATGTTTGAAAAAGGTATACCAGGTCCCAAGTGCAACTGACCACATTTTGGCTGGCAAACGTAAACCCTACAATAACCTGGCAAGGCACAGGGTTTGCGTTTTGGAGGCCATACCCTGGTCAGATTGGACCAGGATCTTGCACAATGTCATGAGGTAGTGGGAGGGCGTTGAAGCCAGATGACGGAGCCCTAAAACCTTCCAGAAGAAGTTCGACCCAAAGGTCCTCTCTGGAGGGTCCCTGGCCATAGACGGGCAACGCTCCCACCCCGGAACTATGATCTGACTCTGCCAACGGACTCGAAACATCGACATTACCCTGGAGACCAAGTCTCGTGGGCAGAAGACCACCCCTGCTCCCGGACGCACCAAAGTACCTCATGTCCAACACGTTCGTAGTGAATTGGCCTTAGCGAAGGGTGCAGAATACTGCCATGTAGAGGGTTCGTGTTTCTTTTGCTACAAAAAATGACCGCGTAACTTGGCCCCTAAGGTAATTTTGCTGTTTCGGACGACATGGCGAAGTCAAATCTCCATTCCGGGGCCTTTGTACTGCCCGAACGACAAAACACTTGGTTTTCTACACCGTCGACTGCAGGACACTTTGCGGTTTTATATGTTCTCCCGGACAGATCTTGAATTTTTTTGAGCCTACTCGAAGCAAGTTACTTGAATGGAGAATTCAACGGTCAAATAGGGAAATCGGGTTCCGGGAAGGGAGGCATTGGCATTTGCCCTCCCGGAGGAGCACTGGTAGGAAAACCTGCCTCGGTAAATCCAAACCCCATTTCGTCAGTTTCTATTGCTTCTGGTTTTCAACTGCAGCTTCTCGACCATGTCTCAAGTGCAACTGAATAAAACTCGACCTCCATAACGTAAACCCTACAATAACCTAGCAACCCACAGGGTTTGCGTTTTGGAGGCCATACCCTGGTCAGATTGGACCAGGATCTTGCACAATGTCATGAGGTAGTGGGAGGGTGTTGATGCCAGAAGACGGAGCCCGAAAACCTTCCAGAAGAAGTTCGTCCCAAAGGTCCTCTCTGGAAGGTCCTTGGCCACGGACGGGCAACTCTCCCACCCGAATCGCGGATCCGACCGCCAACGGACTCGAAACATCGACATTACCCTGGAGACCAAGTTTCGTGGGCAGAAGGCCACCTACGCTCCAACATGCCACCACATATGGCTTCAACATGCCACGTAGGCTCCATGGGTCAAACATGCCACCTAGGCCCAACATGCCACGTGGGCTCCTACATGCCAACATGGCTCCAACATGCCACGTGAGCTCCAACATGCCAAGTTGGCTCCAACGTGCCACCTAGGCTCAAGCATGCCAAGGTGGCTAAAATATGCCACCCTAGGCTCCAACATGCCACCGGGCTTCAACATGCCACGAGGCTCCAACATGCCAACTAGGCTCCAACATGCCTCGTGAGGCTCCAGCATGCCACCTAGGCTCCAACGTGCCACCTAGGCTCCAACATGCCACCTAGGCTCCAACATGCCAAGGTGGCTCCAACATGCCACCTAGGCTCAAGTGTGCCAAGGTGGCTCAAACATGCCACCTAGGCTCCAACATGCCCACGAGGCTACAACATGCCGCCTAGCCACCCACGCCCAACATGCCACCCAGCATGCCACCTAGGCTCCAACATGCCACCCGGGCTCAAGCGTACCACGTGAGCTCCAACATGCCAAGTTGGCTCCAACGTGCCACCTAGGCTCAAATATGCCACCTAGGCTCCAACATGCCACCAAGGCTTCAACATGCCACGTAGGCTCCAACATGCCAACTAGGCTCCAACATGCCTCGTGAGCTCTAGCATGCCACCTAGGCTCCAACATGCCACCTTGGCTCCAACATGCCACGTGGGCTCCAACATGCCACCTAGCATGCCACCAAGGCTCCAACATGCCAAACGGGCTCCAACATGCCACGCGGAGCTCCAACATGCCAAGTTGGCTCCAACGTGCCACCTAGGCTCAAGCACGCCAAGGTGGCTCAGATATGCCACCATCAGCTCCAACATGCCACATAGGCTGCAACATGCCACCTGGGCTCCAACATGCCACGTGAGCTCTAACATGCCACCTAGGCTCCAACATGCCACCTAGGCTCTAACATGCCACCGTGCCTAGGTGGCATGCTTGAACCTAGGTGGCATGCCTGAGCCACCTTTGCATGTTGGAACCTAGGTGGCATGTTGAGCCGGGGAGATATTGGAGCCACCTTGGCATGTTTGAGCCTAGGTGGCATGTTAGAGCTTAGGTGGCATGTTTGAGCCACCTTGGCATGTTGGAGTCCACGTGGCATGTTGGAGTCCATGTGGCATGTTTGAGCCACCTTGGCATGTTGGAGCCTAGGTGGCATGTTAGAGCCTAGGTGACGTTATGGAGGTCGAGTTTTATTCAGTTGCACTTGAGACATGGTCGAGAAGCTGCAGTTGAAAACCAGAAGCAATAGAAACTGACGAAATGGGGTTTAGATTTACCGAGGCAGGCTTTCCTACCAAAGCTCCTCCCGGAGGGCAAATGCCAATGCCTCCTTCCCGGAACCCGGTTTCCCTATCCGACCGTTGAATTCTCCATTCAAGTAACTTGCTTCGAGTAGGCTCAAAAAAATTCAAGATCTGTCCGGGAGAACATATAAAACCGCAAAGTGTCCTGCAGTCGACGGTGTAGAAAACCAAGTGTTTTGTCGTTCGGGCAGTACAAAGGCCCCGAAATGGAGATTTGACTTCGCCATGTAGTCAAAACAAATGAAATTACCCTAGGGACCAAATTCTGCGGTCATTTTTTGCAGCAAAGAAACACGAACCCTCTACATGGCGTTATTCGCACCCCTCGCTAGGGCAATTCACTCTGACGTGTTGGACATGAGCTACTTTGGCGCTTCCGGGAGCAGGGGTAGTCTTCTACCCACGAAACTTGGTCTCCAGGGTAATGTCGATGTTTCGAGTTCGTTGGCAGAGTCAGATCACAGTTCCGGGGTGGGAGAGTTGCCCGTCCGTGGCCAGGGACCCTCCAGAGAGGACCTTTGGGTCAAACTTCTTCTGGAAGGTTTTAGGGCTCTGTCTTCTGGCTTCAATGCCCTCCCACTACCTCATGACATTGTGCAAGATCCTGGTCCAATCTGACCAGGGTATGGCCTCCAAAACGTAAAACCCTGTGGGTTGCTAGGTTATTGTAGGGTTTACGTTATGGAGGTCGAGTTTTATTCAGTTGCACTTGAGACATGGTCGAGAAGCTGCAGTTGAAAACCAGAAGCAATAGAAACTGACGAAATGGGGTTTGGATTTACCGAGCTCCCAGTGTCGCAATTAGAAGTCAAGAACACATTTTGTAGTAGCAAATATTTTTGGAATGATTTGGGATCGCCAATAGATCCAAAGTCTGTTATGTCAGTTGCCATGGCTCCGCATGCATGTTTGAAAAAGGTATACCAGGTCCCAAGTGCAACTGACCACATTTTGGCTGGCAAACGTAAACCCTACAATAACCTGGCAAGGCACAGGGTTTGCGTTTTGGAGGCCATACCCTGGTCAGATTGGACCAGGATCTTGCATAATGTCATGAGGTAGTGGGAGGGCGTTGAAGCCAGATGACGGAGCCCTAAAACCTTCCAGAAGAAGTTCGACCCAAAGGTCCTCTCTGGAGGGTCCCTGGCCATAGACGGGCAATGCTCCCACCCCGGAACTATGATCTGACTCTGCCAACGGACTCGAAACATCGACATTACCCTGGAGACCAAGTCTCGTGGGCAGAAGACCACCCCTGCTCCCGGACGCACCAAAGTACCTCATGTCCAACACGTTCATAGTGAATTGGCCTTAGCGAAGGGTGCAGAATACTGCCATGTAGAGGGTTCGTGTTTCTTTTGCTACAAAAAATGACCGCGTAACTTGGCCCCTAAGGTAATTTTTTGTTTGTTTGGACGACATGGCGAAGTCAAATCTCCATTCCGGGGCCTTTGTACTGCCCGAACGACAAAACACTTGGTTTTCTACACCGTCGACTGCAGGACACTTTGCGGTTTTATATGTTCTCCCGGACAGATCTTGAATTTTTTTGAGCCTGCTCGAAGCAAGTTACTTGAATGGAGAATTCAACGGTCGGATAGGGAAACCGGGTTCCGGGAAGGGAGGCATTGGCATTTGCCCTCCCGGAGGAGCACTGGTAGGAAAGCCTGCCTCGGTAAATCCAAACCCCATTTCGTAACTGCAGCTTCTCGACCATGTCTCAAGTGCAACTGAATAAAACTCGACCTCCATAACGTAAACCCTACAATAACCTAGCAACCCACAGGGTTTGCGTTTTGGAGGCCATACCCTGGTCAGATTGGACCAGGATCTTGCACAATGTCATGAGTAGTGGGAGGGCGTTGACGCCAGAAGACGGAGCCCTAAAACCTTCCAGAAGAAGTTCGTCCCAAAGGTCCTCTCTGGAAGGTCCTTGGCCACGGACGGGCAACTCTCCCACCCCGGAACTGTGATCTGACTCTGCCAACGGACTCGAAACATCGACATTACCCTGGAGACCAAGTTTCGTGGGCAGAAGACCACCCCTGCTCCCGGACGCGCCAAAGTAGCTCATGTCCAACACGTTCGTAGTGAATTGGACTTAGCGAAGGGTGCAGAATACTGCCATGTAGAGGGCTCGTGTTTCTTTTGCTACAAAAAATGACCGCGTAACTTGGTCCCTCATGCCTCGGAAGCAAGGTTTTCCCGAGCAAGGTTTTCCCGAGTTTGTGTTTAGGTTTAAGGTGTTAGCTGTGGTATTTTGCTTGATGGCTCCAACAATTACATCTCTAATTCTTAATGCAAATCGTCTAAGTGCAATAAGTTATCTTGTTTTTCAAAGAACCATTGGATTCTTAGTGCAAATCGTTAGAAAGAACCATTGGATAAGATAAATTAGATACAATTAAAACCATTGGATGACGTGGATAACTATTGGATCGTCTATAGCGAACCTTAGTACCAACTAGATATAGGCATGGTTTAATGGTGTTCCACTAATGATATCCAAAATGGGGGGATAATGTTAGGATATTGCGTAGTCTTGCCATTTTATAATGCTTGGGGATTTGTTGCAATGGTCCTATTCTCCATAAACAATTACATCTCAAATTCTTAATGGTCTAAATTATACCAAGATGTAGGAACGGTTTAATGGTGTTCCACTAACGATATCCAAAATGGGGGAATAATGTTAGGATATTGCATGGTCTTGCCATTTTAATGCTTGGGGATTTGTTGCAATGGTCCTTTCCTCCATAAAGAAATACATCTCACAATTCTTAATGGTTTGTTATGCAAAAATGTAGGCATGGTTAATGGTCTTTCTCTAACAATATCCAAAATGTTAGGATATTGTTAGGATTTTGCGTGGTCCTATGACATTAATGCTTAGGGATTTGTTGCAGCGGTCCTGCACCCCCTCAAGGAATACAAATCAAATTCTTGATGGTTTTGTTATGCAAAAATAGGCATTAAGTAATTGAAGTAGTTGAAGTAACTTGTCTTACATGGAATACTAGTATAAGGACATGTGATCGTGCACGTGCATCACATGTAGCAAATCAAGTACTCTGTCATACCACTATAAAGACCCGTGATATGGAAGGATAGGACATGTAGAGAATCAAGTATTCATTCCTACTTCTATAAAGACATGTGACAATAGAAGTATTACACATGTCGTAATTCATGTATTCTTTCCTACAATGCCTTAGCAAATAAAGTACTCTGTCCTACTATTATAAAGAATAGAATTGTTTTACATGTGACATGGAAGCATACGACATGTAGAGAATCAAGTATTCTTTCCTACTTCTATAAAGACATGTGACAATAGAAGTATTACACATGTTGTAATTCATGTATTCTTTCCTACAATGCTTTAGTAAATAAAGTACTCTGTCCTACTACTATAAAGACATGTGAATGGAAGCATAGGACATGTAGAGAATCAAATATTCTTTCCTACATCTATAAAGACATGTGACAACAGAATTATTAGACATGTAGAAATTCAAGTATTCTTTCCTACGGTGGATTGTATTATAAAATGACATGTCACAATAGAGGAAACTACAAAACAACAGTGGATGTTTTAGTCCACTGAAAAAAGAACACCATTATTGAACAAAACCATACCTCCACAAATCCACATGTAGGATTCTTTGAAAACAGGACATGTAGACCTACCAAAACTGATGTTTTCCACAGTGGACCAAAAACCGGGGTGAGTGTGTTTTCCTCCAGAGTTACAGGATTCCAAGTTCATTTCTGCCATTGCTAATGAGATTGGACTCCATTTGCAACACTCCATAACCAACGGCATCACCAAGGTTTGCGTGGCAAGGCCCATTCATCGTGATTTGCCTCAAACAATTGTTGTCCAAAGTGGGCCCATGTTCTTTCCATTTAAGCTGTCCTTGTTGAATGGTCCTAAGCTAGCTCTCATGTTTCCCGAAGCCCTTCTCTTTGCTCAATATCGCAGGGTTCACCAACAGGATTCTCCATCTGCTCCTTCGGCACTCCATGCTCCTAGATCAGCTCCCACCTCAATGGATATCTCACACGTCCCTGTGCCTGTGATTGCCCCCCCTACTCTTCCAGTTGCAGCTCCTCCACCTCAGTCTTTGGATCACCAAATGTTGAGACTGGCTGAAATCCAAAAATCGCAAGAGCAAATTGAAGAGGCTCGTGGGCAGTATATGGACATTGATCGGCGTGGCATCCACCCACCACCTAAACATCCACCGGCTCTTCGTCAACCACGAAAGTCAGCTAAGGGATCTAATTCCTCTGCGTCCCAGCCCTCAGTTTCTGCTTCAGGTAGCACTGCCCCTCCCATTGCATCCCATGGTGGTCGCTTTGATCCACTTCAGTGGGCTGATTTGGTTGATGAGGTTACTGCCATGCTAGGTGCCCAGCAAACATCCTCAGGTTCCCTTGAGACACCAGTGGTCTCATCTTAATTGGCCCCATCACAAGATCAATGCGGTTAGTCTCATGGAATGTTCAGGGGGTAGCCTCATCCCCCCTCAAGCGGAGTCGTATTTCTTTTTACTTATCTAGATTGGATGCTCAGTTTATATGCTTCAAGAGCATAAGTGTCGTAAGGGAGACGTATCAAAGCTTGCAGACGTGATTGGTCACAGATTTAATGTCCTTATTGCAGCAGCTGATTCTGCCAGTGCAGGGGTCGTGATAGCATGGCTTCCTTCCTTGCCAGTCATCTTTACTCAGGCTGGTCGCTTTGGTCGTTGGGCCCTAATTTTATGGCAGGAACAAGGGGTTAAATATGGTCTAATTAATGTTTACGCCCACAATAGACCTCATCAGAGAGCTTCACTGTGGGCCTCTTTGCGAGGGAAGATACTCAGCTTGGGCTGCCACATTTCATGGCTTCTTGTTGGGGATCTCAATATGGTGGAAGTGGAGTCTGATCGGTTGGGGGCGACCTCTACAGTGGTGTCTGGTTTTGAACGCCAGCAGTGGCTTCGTCTACTCCATGACTGCAACCTCTCGGAGATTGATGGTGAAGGTGCCTTCACTTGGTGCAATGGTCAAGTTGGTGGGGGTCGCGCAAGCTCTCGGTTGGATAGAGCTTATTGGAATGCACGGTCTGATTGCGGCACTTCGGTCTCTTTCGATTATGTCTCAGAGATAACTCAGTTTCAGACCACCATCCGCAATTCATTTCAGACGAGCCACTGCAGCAGCGATGGCACGGAAGGGCGTGTTTTAAGCTTGAACGAAGTTCTTAAAGGATGTTGACTTTCAAGAAGGTTGCAAGAATACTTGGACAGCGCCTTCAACCTACGCCGAGGTATGGTGGCATAGTGGATGCAATTCGGCAGTCAAGGGTTTTGCCAAAGAGTGGGGTCGAGAGTCTGCAGCAGCAGGTCGTGCTTTACTGGACACGTCGCATGACATCAACCATGTCCTCATTGCTTTTGCCGAATGGTTCGATGCTAACAGAGCCGGTGAACTCAAAGCGACATCGCATAACCACTTCCAGACGTTTTTTGCTGAGAAACATCTTCCCTTTCAATCAGAAATGCAAGATGCTGTTTTATCTAAGATTTCCCCCATCATCTCTGGTGAGCAACGCGAGTCAATAGAGGCGGCTATGACAGCTGAAGATTTAGGTTCGGTAGTCTTTGAACTGAAAAGAGGCAAATGCCCAGGTTTGGATGGTTTGCCAATTGAGTTCTTCCAGGAGTATTGGGAATAGCTGGAGCCAGATGTGTATGATGCTTTCTGTGACTTTCGGCGGTCCACTACTTTGAATAGAATTCTAAACACAGGTGCCATCTCACTCATCCCCAAGGTCAAGGATCCTCAGACTATTTCAGATTGGCGGCCCGTTACCTTATTGTCGTCCGTATATAAGATCTTCGCCAAGGCTTTTGCAGAGCGGGTAAAGGACATCTTGGCAGAGTCCATCTCAACAACCCAGTCAGGTTTTCTTCCAAAACGGTGCATTTTGAATAATGTTGCTGCTGCTTACGAGGGAATTTATTGGGCACGTAGGCAAAACCTTCCAGTTGTATACCTTAAGCGTGATTTTGCAAAAGCTTATGACAGTGTCAGCTGGGAATTCATGCGCCACTGTATGCTGAGACTGGGATTTGGGGAACAATTCACATCAGATATTATGAAGCTGCATATCTCCGCTCGGGCGACTGTCCTCTTCCATGGTGAGCCGTCGCATGCCTTTTCACTCGGTCGTGGTATTCGCCAGGGGTGCCCTTTAGCACCATTGCTTTTCACAGTTGTTGCAGAGGCTTTGTCACAGTTATTCACCATTGCAACGACAGAGGGACTTCTCCATGGTCTTGCAATGGAGGACGGCACACAAGAGGTTTGCAATCAATATGCAGACGACACGTTCCTCTTCCTAATCGCTAATGATGAGAATCTTGCTGCTGCCAAAATGCTTTTAGATACTTTTTCAGCGGGGTGTTCTTGTGGGGTGGCGTAGTGTACGGCTTTGTGGACATTGGATAATCCGGCTCCGGCATGTGTTCACGATTATCCATGGAAATTACTTGCGCATGGACAGGGCCATCAAGTTGTTGGGGATTCGGTTGGCATCCATGTTACTATGGGAGCTGCATGGGAGGAGATCATTAGGGGTTTGGAGAAGCACTTGTTCTGGTGGTCCACTGCTAAGTTGTCTCTTGCGGGGCGCATTACAGTGGCCAAGTCAGTCCATGTTTATATGGCATCCTTACTGCTAGCTCCACAGATCAAAGTGCGTGAGCTCATTGCAATAGTTCGAAACTTTATTTGGGCGTGTATCGAGGAAGGTCTTTGTGGTTAAGGTGGCTTGGTGAAGTGCATCCTTCCAAAATGGGCAGGTGGTGCGGGTATGATGGACTTCTTCTTTGCAGAGCAAAGTGCTTATTTCAAAGTTCATTTGGAGACTCCTGAATGGTGAGGATGACTCTTCTGGTTCACGCCTTCTTAGACAAGCTCTTGGTCACTGTATCCCTCTAGGCAAGAAGGCTGTCAAACCAGTCCTACCTTGGGCTTTATTTCAGACTCTGCAGCCTTTTCCAAGTGCTTCTCCATTTTTGCGTGGCTTATTGGCAGCGTGGGAGGCAGTCAGACATCTTTTCTGGCCATGCCCCTCTATCCACACCCTATTGGAGACTCCGTGGTGGTGGGCACCACTGCCTCCAGACCCCTCAGCACCTCTATTGGCAGCCTCAGTTCATCCCCTCACACAGAGACGATGGGTTCTTGCAGGTGTTGTCTCTATTCAAGCATGGTATGAGGACGGTCGCCTACTGTCTTGGCCTGAATTTCAGGCAAAGTTCCTGCTCTCTCGTTGGGATGTATCTCTATGGGAGAAGGTCGCAGAAAATTTGCCTCTTATAGTGCAAGTTGGTGTTGCTGAAAGGGTGCCATGGGACTGTCATGAAAATATTCACAAGGGCAAGCAATTTGTCAGATCAGTATATCGCCTTCTTTTAGCACCACAACCCCTCCAGTTGCCAGATGGGTGGCACCTACATGTTCCACAACCCACTTTGTGTCGTATATGGCGATGGCTTTGGGATAGGTTGCTCCACCCTAAAGTCTTTGTACTATGGAGGCAGGTTATCCACAGGTGCCTGCGGGTTAATGCCTTTCGACATCGCTATGATCCTCGCATATCTGCAGTATGCCCGCTCTGTCTTTCGGACGTTGAGACTCTTGAGCATTGTCTCTTTGATTGTCCTGAGGTTCAACCAGCGTGGTCCTGGCTACAAGGTTTGTTTAACAGTACATTGGACTGCCGATGCATCCTTTTGGCGTCCTATCCCAATGCATGGCCTTCAGCTAAACAAAGGGCATTCCATCTTGGCTCCGGTTGGCTCCTATGGTCGGTATGGGAGCGTCGCAGACACATCTTTCAGGGCATTTATTCATCTGCACACAGTGTTATTACAGTGGCCCAGAAAAAGATATTGATAGCCTACGAGTGTTCCACCCTTGACTCAGAACTGGTGGAACGTATCTGGATTCAATACCTTCGAATTGATTCTTATCATTAGTCTCCTATTCTGGAGTAGGTACATTGTGCTCCAGGCTCGTGCTCCTGTGGTATCTTTGTGTGCTTACACAGTTAGACGAGACATGTAAATTTTGTACTTTTTCTCTGATTAATAAACTTTTTGGCTTTCGTCCTTCAAAAAAAAAAAAAAAAGAATCAGGAAGGAAGAAATGTTGAAGAGAATTCAGGAACCATTGAAGAAAGCCATTCGAGAAAAGGAGCTATAAGTCGTATTTAATTAAAGTGGGACTCATTCCATTCCCATTTTTTTTTGGAACCCTGTTAATTTACACAAAAAGAAGCACCCCGACCCAGAAACTGGCCATAATTGGAATTTTTGTCTATTAGTGTGCATCCAAGCTTTTCTTCCAGTTTTCTTGGATAGCGTGTCGAGAACAAGAACAATGCAACGCAAACATGCATTAGACCTATCAAGTTCTAATTGAAAAAGATTCTTAGTTGAACATTTTGGCTCTATTTTCTTAGGTGGGCAGACAATAGATCACAAATTCCAACAAAAATTATGCAAATCGTTTACTTAATCACCCAAAAATACTAGTTTTGAGATACCTTATATTTATAAATGGGCTCATTACCATATATATTACAGTGGGTGAAGAGACCATAGTGGTCGTATGGGCACAATCATTACACCCTCTTCACACATGAACCACCTAGTGCAAAGGGCGCGTGGAGCTCTCTCCTAGTCACGGAGCAACTTTTAGGGCGATAGAAATTTGTATGAGGAGTTCCTTTATGGGCCACGTGCTTGTATGTCCAACTGATGTCACCACCCTCTTCTCGGCACCTTTCTTTAATGAACTGATCTTTTCATTGCTCCCAAGCATGTACTATTTGGTCGAGATAAGGACTGCAAGAGACAAAATCAAATTAGTCAAGTGATGCTACATGCAAAAAAAATAAAATAAAACATTCTTAGGGCCATTTTTTGGAAAATATGTGCATGAAAAGGCAGCCGGGAGGAAAAACGAGGAGGTTTTAGGGGTCAGAGTTCTTTCGACCTCGAAGTCGAGAAAGGCAGCTCAAAGTTTAAAAATGCAAGTTTTAGGGGTCGAAGGCCTTTTCGACTCGTGGTCGAAAGGCAGCTCAAAGCCGTAAATTAGTTTTATGGGTCAGAAGATTTTTCGACTATGAGTCGAGAAAGGCTCAAAGTTGAACGGGTTTTATGGGTCAGAAGGCCTTTCTCGACTCGCGCAAGTCGAGAAAGGCCTTCTGATCCATAAACCCGCGGTTTCGCGGGTCAAGGCCTTTTCGACTCAAGAAGTCGAAAGGCCTTCGATCCATAAAACCCGTGGAGTTGAGTGCCTTTTCTCGACTCACGAGTCGAGAAAGGCCTTCTGACCCATAAAACAAATTTTGAGGGTCTTTCTCGACTCGCAAGTCGAAAAAGGCAACTCAGAGTAAAAAAAGGACAATTTCAAAGCTCAAAGTCCGAGAAGGTCGAAAATGAATAACCTTCAAACATCCTATGTATTTTCTATGAAAAACTACTCTCCCCATAATGCACATGTAAATAGCAACATATGCACCTATAATGCACATTATAACCTACGAGAGCCTAATGCACATGTAAATAGCAACATATGCACCTATAATGCACATTATAACCTACGAGAGCCTATTAGACCTATGCATTAAATCTATTAATAAGCATTAGACCTAAGGTCAACATAAGGTGTAAAATATGATTATACAAGCACACATATAAACACAACCATGCTATCAATTTGTGACAAAAATTCAAATATTTACATGGGCGACACTAATAAAATTATAGCCCAATTAATGGTATGTTTTTAATATATTAATGTAACTAGCTTTTTTTTCCCATTAACCTTAGAAAAATAACCCATTAACCTTAGAAAAATAACCCATTGTCCACACTATATCCGTATTTTTTTTTCTTACATACACTCTATTATTATTCTGCTTTTTTCTCTTAATATTTGGCTTTTTTTTCTCCCACCTCTTAAGTTAGAAATTTGAAATTGAAAACGGGGGGAGATTTTCGAAATTTGAAATTAAAAAGGGGGGAGATTTGGTACATACCTTTTGAGAAGAAGAAATTTGGTACACTTACGAAATCGTGGCTGGCTATGGCGAACTCTCAAGATCCTGGCTGGCTATGGCGAACTCTCAAGAAAATTTTCTAAGAACCTCGGCCCAGCCGTTGTTGAAGAGCGTCGTTGTTGAAGCCGCAGTATTGCTTCTCCGGCTCTGTTAATCTCTCCTTAGATCGAAAAAGGCACAGGTATGCCATAGCTCTGTTTATGCAGCATAAAGATTCTTTCGGCAGCATACTCTGTTTCGCGATCAGAAATGCTTAAAACCTAACAGAGCTTTTATGCCTTTACAAGCCTTGGTGTGTCTGATTGACGGATTATCTTTACTACTTTCACCGAAAATAGGCGTGGAAACAAGCTTCGCAGGCAATCCTTCTTCAACCATACTCAGCTTTTCGCTTGCGCTTTCCATAATGCCTCCTCTCCATAATGCACAGAAATATTGGGGAAGCGCAAATCCAAAGCTAACGGAGCTATCCTGCACCATTTTCGAAGCTAAGCCAAAAATCTTCCTTACAGTATTCGACAGAAAGCTCAAGTCCAAGGGAAGGTGAGGGCGCTTCCAGGGATGGGAGCTAGAAGCTTCACCGTGGGCAGTCATCTGCTAAGGGGAGGAAAAGGGGACGGCTAGTGGGAAGGGGGGCAGCTGAGATAGGTATGGACATCTGAGACATCGGATTTCTGAAAGGAGGCTTTTTTTTTTCTTTTGCATCTGTTTCAGGAATACCCAGACCTACAGGTATCGTCACTGGAGCCTCCAAGCCTGCGTTAGCTGAGCCTGAGAGCTCTTGCATACCCTGAATAGATAAAACAGAGGTCGTATCTGGAAGAGCAGGTGGGACATCATCAGAACTTTCGGCTGCAGCCTGAACCGAGCCTCTTTTTTTTTTCCTATTTTCTGTGTATTATCCTTGGAGCTGTCGGATTTGGCATCAGGAGCCTTTTCTACTGTTTTCTGTGCATCAGCTTTGGAGCCCTTGGACCGTTGTGCCTCTGGCGACCCCTTAGATGTGCTGCCCGGCTCCAGCCCATTATTCCTTCCCTTCCTTAGCGCCATACCCTGCGCCAACTGGCTATGGAGTTTTGGAGCTCGAGGCGGATCGGATTGGCGGGGTGGAGCGTGTGGGTATGTGTATGGAGGAAATGGAGAAATATTTTGGCGCTGCTGGACAAAACCCAGCAATTCTTAACATTCTGTACAGAGCCGGTTATTCCAATTTTCTACTCACTAGTGGAGAAGAGAACAATGAGGGGATCTATGTTTTCCAATTCTCGACTCACTAGTCGAGAAGAGGAGAATGGTTTATATTTTTTTTATTGGTTATTTATTTAATTAAATTAATTAAATTATTTATAATTAATTATTAATTATATTATTTTGGCTTTCCCCTCCCCCTTCCCCACCCTCCCTTTCCCCTTGCCCCTTCTTCTCCCTTGCCCCTTCCCTTGCCCCCCTTCCCCTTGCCCCCCTTCCTTGCCCCCCTTTCCCTTCCTTGCCCTTTGCCCCTTCTTCTCCCTTGCCCCTTTCCCCTTGCCCCTTGCCCCCTTGCCCTTGCCCCTTCCTTGCCCCCTTTCCCCTTCATTGCCCCTTGCCCTTCTTCTCCCTTGCCCCCTTTCTCACTCCCCGTCTTCCCCTTCCCTCCCCTTTCGAACTCACCTCGCTCAACTTTCTCAACTATTTATTTGGAAATTCTGTAAGAAAATATTATGAACCAGTCCTTCTTATATGATGTGAAATTTAGATGTCAATATAAGTCCCATTTTCAGTCCGAGTCCCAAAATTCAAGATTTGTCCCACTTTAATTAAATACGACTTCTATGTGAAAAAAGGATTGCAGAACTTGAGGAGGCTCATAAAGTTCAGTTTGAGTGCTGCAGATGGCTTGATGATATGCATAAGTACATGATGCATTCTATAGCGATTCTCCTTCAGCCCAAAACAAGCTTGATGATCTCTCCAGCACAAGAAAAATTCATATCTGTGCATGGATGTATTTTTTATAGTAATGGCTTTGCTAACAATGAACCTATCCTAGTTGCTCCATGCAAGCATTCATTTCATGTCTTTTGTTTCTCATATTCTATTTCTGCTGGACTATCCTGCCCAAATGCAAATGGGACGAAAACATTTCAAAGATCTTGGATGTGTACGCTGGAGATAAGCAGTATTTCATTATCTATATTCAATTTGCTGCACCCAGGGTTACTACAATATAAAATCCATTTACATGTACAATGCTGCACTTAAGGTTTTGCTATAACATGTAGGAGTGTACTGGTTATTTATACTTATAGTTCCATGGCTTGCATGTCATCCTATATTATAAAACCGTGGCATCGGTCTGTCCGCCCGATCGACGACCGAGATTCTTCAGATGTCCCTCCGCCCCAATCAACAGTCCAAATTTGTCTCTTTGCCCTTTTGTCCCTTTCAACGGCCTAGATTGTGCCACGCGGCGTAAGTGAAGCGTTTTTAAAAATGAAAGGGCGTGAAATGAGATCTTGGCTAGATGATCAAGAAAAAAAAATTCTGAAGACCGTCGTTACGAAGAGAGGATAGCAGGAGCAGAACGGAAGTATGGGTTGAAAGATCCGGCAAGAAGTTTTGGACAAGGAATTTAATCTATGGCAGGGGCAAAAGGTCACAAGATCGTTCACATTCAGGCTATGTGCTCAAATAAAACATTCTCAGCAGAAGGTTTTATAAAGACGGGCTATCGAAGGGCACAAGGAAATTCCACTAGATTTTTGCAGGGCCGAAATTTTGGCAGATTGAATAAAAAAATAGAGCACAAGGTTATCCGAGCAGCCATACACAAGCTGGCTGTTAGTTATCTCAGTGCCGGCTAGAATTTTTGCAGATTGAATTGAAAAATAACGAGCAAGGTTATCCCAGCAGTTATAGGCAAATACCCAAGATGACATATTTAATAAAATTTGAACTTATTCAAATCTAATAGAAGAATGCAATTTATATGTATTTTTAACTCTTTTAAATTTTTATAAAATTTTCAGGTTTAACTTCAGATAAAAAGTATGAAAGTTATCAATGTTTAAAATTGTTTTCTACACTAATTTTTAATTTAATATATTTAAAATTAATCTTTCATCTAAGATGAACTCTATATGATTGAAATATTATTATTTTTTAAATGTTTAAAGAAAGTTTAGATGAAATATATCAAATGATTACGTTTATGTTTTAATTAAAAAATAATTTGAATAGTTTAGTTTTAATTAATTTTCAATATATATTTTTCAATATTTGTTATTAAAACATAAACTTTATATTTTAATTAATATTAATCTAACACTTTTTTTAAAGTATTTTTAAAGTACTAAGAGCTTGTAAATTATGAAATTCTCATATAATTTTTAGTCACTCACATATCAAACCATTATATTTTATTTACAAATTATCCTGATTGCCAAATTTTAAATTTGTTAAGAACTCATTGAAAATTAAAATTTTATATTCTCGAAATGTCTAATTCTAAATAGATTCACATGAAAATTAGTTTAGAAAGCAATTGTTTATGTTTCTATAACAATTATACTTTAAATTTAAAGATAAAGTTATATAATTAGAGCTTGTAAAAATTATAAGTATCAAGAAAAATTAAACATAACATTTAATCTTAAAATGATACCCCAGTCTATTATATCTGAATAAGTCCAAGTTTTGTCAAGAGAATATCCATCCGCCATAGCTCACTTCAAAGAGAAAATCCACCTGCCATGACAATGAACGAGGAGGGAAACAAGCTCGAAAAAGTTCCACACAAGAGTCCAGCAAAAAGTTCTGGAAAAAAACTTGAAAAAACAAGACTGCATGCAAACTTGCTTTTCATCACGGTATTTTCCTCCACTACAAATCTTCTATTATAAAATTATTGAGTAAGTATGTCGTCAACAAAACCCTAATCCTAACCCTAATCCATTCTTCAGCTTCCAAATCCGGCAGGCTTTGATTTCTTATGCATTGTGGATTAATCTGTTTTGGACCATATCGATTAGGGTTAGCCTCAGCGACATCCGGAAAGAGCAGTTTATTTTTTTTATGACAAGATAAGAGCTTCCTTTCAAGATATACGGACTTCTCAGGTATTTAAGATTCGGCTGGGCTTGCCCGAATATTTTTTGCAAAATTCCAGCTTCCGGGTCCTCCTGATGATTGAGCTGGATGCTGACCATAGCAATAGACCACAACCACGGCCACAACCACAGCCACAGCTCCTGTAAAAAGAAATGGTGCAAGCAGATGTTTTCAAGGCGGTTCAAGCAGATGTTCAAGGCGATCTTGGCTGGATGCATTTCGAAGAGCTAAGAGATGAAAGAGAGTAGATTTGTTTTTAAAGATGGTAGATTACAGACACCCCAGACACCCAGGTCTTTTAAGAAATCCAGACTGTAAGGGATGCTCCTGTAAAACGAAATGGTGCAAGCAGATGTTTTCAAGGCGGGTTACTCCTATAGTGCTCTATAAGGTAGGTAATCGTAGATCGATCCCTTTGTTGGCTAGCTAGAAAGATACATGTAACCTTCTTCGATAAGAGGAAAGAACGTGATGGATTCTGCATGTTTTGTTTCTTGCATGAGAAGAATTTTTGCAATTCATTTCTGGCATGCAAAGCTCGAAACTGCCAACTATTTTATGAAATCAAACTTCTGAACTTTGCATTTCTATTCTTGCATGCATTTACAGATTGCAATTAGCTAATTTTGACATCTTTTGTGCTCTTTTGTGCATTGAATAAGGCATTTTGAATCCCTTTGTGCAGTACAAGCAATATCTAATTTTGATCCTTCATGGAATTTGTACAATTTGCATTTCATTGATAATTTAGCTACATTTTTCATTGATTCATTTGCATTCTGTCTGATCTCAGGTTGTTTGATTATTTCAGCATGCAAGGTATGTCTTGCGGTGTTATCTCAAGGTCAAGCCAATCAAATTCGTTTTTCTTTTGATCTGCATTATTGTTCCTTGCATGTGGTCTGCATTGGCATGTGTAAGCATGTGGAATTTGGATCATGAAACTTTCAGTGGTTTCATGTTGTTATCATATTATTTACTTGGATATGAGATTTCACTGGTTTCATTGAATTTAGATTATAAGTTTTTACTCGGTTCAGGTTAATCGCATCGTATATGTCTAGATCACGAAATTTTCATTGGGTTCAGGTTATACTCATTTTAATGTTTAGATACAGTGCCATCAAGTACAAGGATGCAATCTGGAATGCAATCTTTGTCCACAGAGCAAGACAGAGGCTCTTGCACCAGCCATGCCTTCGATCATGGCGACAATAGTTCCTCATGTTGCAGCATTGTAGGGCCTTCACAAACA
This sequence comes from Isoetes taiwanensis, assembly GCA_021234155.1. NCBI lineage: Eukaryota > Viridiplantae > Streptophyta > Lycopodiopsida > Isoetales > Isoetaceae > Isoetes > Isoetes taiwanensis. The sequence continues at coordinate 4,742,099 of JAJEKV010000039.1, forward strand.
CCTCCACATAATCTGCATGGACTTCCCGAACAACAATCCACACAGGCATTTGTGCATACTTTGCAGATGGGCTAGATCAAGTTGTGGCATGACTCTAACCTTCTCGGATACGCAATCCCATGGCATCACCCATCGGGACTACTCCAGGTTGCATCTCCCTGGTCCGACGAGGTAGGAAGGGTTGCATCTCCCCTTCCCGGGGTCTAGAGGCTCCACGGGCGGCTAGAGAATCGTGGCGACACACGATTCGTACCCGACTGAACCCCCCAAAACAAGAGCCAAGCTGACACTTGCAACTCTTGAGAGGCAGGGCGACACCATTGCCCCAGGAGGTGTCGGACCCATGCTCGGCCCACACGAAGTGACCGACCATAAGCCTAACCCACTATGGGATCCCCCGAAGCCCCCACTCGGCAGGGATCCACCCTCCATCTTGCCTCTAGCCCCGTTATGTGGTGCTGAGTCACATCATAGCCTCCATAGCCCGGTGGGTTCCTATGCACAGGCCGCAACTAATAGGAACTAAGGGATCTACACTAGGAGCATACTACATATGGCCCTAGGTCTCTACCCCCCTTCCCAATACAAGAGGAGCAATATGATCAACCAATATCCCATACATCACATCATGATCAATATCAATATCATATGAACATCTTAACCTAATCATACATAGCTAACTAACAGTTAGGGTTCCTTGATTAGGGTTCAAGATGTTCAACAAAGGATCTAGGGTGGCTCTACTCTAGACACGAATCACTAACCCATCTGGAATGCTAACTTCCAGATGAACTAACATGAACTCTACTCAACCTACCTCCTCCAGAAGCGCTTCCTCCCATCCCTGGCGTCTCCATGCTCCTAGACGTGGTTCGAAGGCTTGCTTCCTCTACGATCATACACACCTTCCAGGGGCTGCTGCTCCAGGCTAGGCTATGACGAACGGTGCTCGAAACGGGGTTTCGGGCACGTGGATGAGAGTTCAGGTGCTAGGTCAGGGAAAAACGGTCTAGGGTTAGGGTTAGAGCTCATATAGGTGTGGGTCCACGTGGGATGTCACGTGGCACCACTAAGATGAGGCCGTGTGGCTGTTGCCCAATAGGATAAGGCCATGTGGAAATGGGCCTTATCCTAAGGTTATCTAAGTTAAACAATTAACTTAGATGTGCACCCCTTGCCACTTATCCAAGGCATACAAGGCTATCTAGGTAGACTTGTATGGTGACGGGTCCAGGAATATACGTATTTATGGCGTATATTCCCTTGGAACGTCACATTCTCCCCCCCCCTTAGGACAATGTTGTCCTCAGCATTGCGCTAAGGTGACGAGCCTATCTATCCTGCAAAACAACATAAGATCATACATTAAGTTTAATTTAAACGATCAACTTCCTATTAAAGTTAAATGTCAAAGTTTAGGCTATATTCGTACTTATACAAAATTATATAGCCTTAACAAGGTTACTTCTTACAATAATTCAAAACATTATTATAAGAGTTATTAGGGTTCATAATCTAAATTATGGTTCCCCCCATCTTCTCGTAATGCACCCCACCTCGAAGCTCCCTCTCACTTGCCTGCACATGGAGCACATTACGTTAGTTTAATTAATAAGTTTGTGGTTTTAGGGGACCACCCCCCTTATCATACCTTGCACTCGATCATGGCCCTTACGGATTTGAGCTTAAGGACCATTTAAGATGATCCCATCATCGCCCATGATCAAGTGCTACCTTGTACTCGGTTACCCGGTGCCGAGTACCCCTAGTGCATCATGCCCCAAGGGTTTTAAGCTAGGGAACGTCTCACGATCCCATCATCGCACATGATCACTTTGACCTTCACCATGACCCCCCTATGGCCATGTGTGCGAACCCCACATCGTGGCATAGAGAGCATCCGACCGATGTCTCATCATCGCGCACCATGCCTTTCCTCTCTCACTCGCATGACCCTATTGGTCATGCGCACCTCTTGGTGCATGTTGGCCTAGAGAACGCCTTAAAGGCTTATCTCATCATCGCCCACATGTTCCAAGATTCTGGCCTATGTATTCGACTAACTAGAATACATCTGCCAGAACTAGAGGCTAACTAAGAACATACTAAGCTAACCTCGGCAAGTCGGAGTTCGACCAAGTGGGAGGCGACTTCGCCCATCAAACTCCTTCATAAATTGCGGGTATTGCTTCTCCAAATCTGCTTTCAATACCCATGTCGCGTCTTCCACGGGCAAGTGTTTCCACTTGACCAAATCTTTGGAGGAAGGCGAGACCTTCTAGTCTTCTTGAATGACTTGTCAAGAAGTAACTCAGGCACGATTTCAACTTGCTCCTCCGTCATTTCCAACAAAGTTGGAGTATCCAAGACCTCATCAGGGTTAGGATTGTGCCTTTTCAATAAACTTACGTGGAAAACCTTGTGAACTTTGAGATGGGCTGGAAGATCCAACTTGTAGGCTTGGGAGCCCACTCTCTCCAAAATCTTGAACGGACCAGCCCACCTAGGGGCAAGCTTCTTACAACTCCCAATCCGAAGCTTAGCTTGCTTGACCTTGATCTTCAACCACACGCTTATCGCCTACCTTGAACTCTCTTACGGTCTGTGTTTGCTTGTCGGCTACACTCTTCGCCGACTTCTTGCTGCTAGGAGGTAACCCCTCACTTCTTCCACCAAGCGGCGCGATATCTCCTAGCATCTGCTGGGACACTTCAACCTTTGACACGGGATTGTGCCAAGTGTCCGGGGTTAAGCACTGGTACCCGTAATTTACCATGAAAGGAGACATCTGAGATGACTCCTTGGCACTATTGTAGGCGAATTCCGCCAAGTGGATGTACTCATCCCACTTGGACTGCTTATTCCACACAAAGCTTCTGAGCATGTCTTCCAAGATTCGATTCGTCCTCTCCGTCTGACCATCTGTTTGGGGATGATATGCCGTGCTCATGGAGAGCTTCGTCTGAATGGTGCTAAAGAGGTCCTGCCAAAAAGCACTCATAAACTTAGAATCTCTATCAGATATTATCTCCCGAGGCATGCCATGGAGCCTAAAAATCTCCTTCACAAATAGCTTGGCGATTATCTAATGTTTGTGTCAGTAGTTCTACAAGGCACAAAATGTGCCATCTTAGATAATTTGTCTACTACGACCATCAATGCATCCTTGCCTCGAAGAGTCTTGGGAAGTCCTGTGATAAAATCCATACTTACCACTTCCCACCGTGATTCTAAGACCGCTAGAGGTTCCAAGGCTCACGGAATTTGAAGCTGCTCCGCTTTGGTTTCTTCGACACAACCGGCACTCACGAATATATCTTGCTATATCTGCTTCTTCATTCCGGCGAAGTAGCTACTTCAAATCTTGAAGTAGGTCTTCATAAAAACCCGCATGCCCGCTATTGGGCTGTTGTGTGTGTCATGAAGGATTAGCTTCCTTATACCTGACGATTCGGGCACACACAACTTATCTTTATGGTACAACAAGTTGCCTTCCTTCTTATAATGCTTGAAGGCTTCTCGTTCCTTATCTGTTCTAGCCTCCCTAGAGAGGCTTTCCCATACCTCCTTGAAATCACCATCAAATGGTAATGCCTCCTCAATTTTCTTGCCATACCCACTCGAAAGAGTTGATATAGCATTACAATGAGTTCTCGTCTCAAGAGGTCTTCTAGAAAGAGCATCGGCGACCACATTCAACTTACCTGGCTTATAAGCAATCTCAAAGTCATACTCTTCTAGGAATTTCATCCACCTCCTTTGCCTTAGATTAAGGAGTGGTTGGGTAAAGATGTATTGGAGGCTCTGGTGATCAGTATCTAACTGAAACTTTCTCCCGAGCAAATAATGCCTCCAAATACGAAGAGCTCTGATCATGGGTTGGATAGCGCTGCTCGCTGTCGTTCAACTTCTTGGAATCATAAGCTATTACTCTTCCTTCTTGCATAAGGACTCCACCTGTCGCTATCTTACTTGCATCTGTTGCTACTATCTTGTCCTTGTGCGGATCGGCGGAACTCCAGTAAGTGTTTGTTGTTAAGGCCTCCTTAAGCTTTTCAAATGAAGCTTGAACATTTTCTACCCAATGTGTTCTCCGGTCTTTCACCTTAACACTCTTAGTGAGGTCCGTCAAAGGGGCGCCCACTTGGCTAAGTCCTTCCACGAACTTCTGTAATAACCCCGCCGGGCCGAGAAAGCTTCTTACCTCCGCCACATTCTTTGGAGCTGGCCAATCCACTCTTGCCCGATTTTTTTATGGGTCGGTGGAGATCCCTTCCGCCCGATATGACATGGCCCAAGTACTCCACTCTTTCAAGTAGCAAAGTGGCATTTGGAGAGCTTTCCATACAAAGCGATGCCGCCTCAACTTTTCTAACACCCTTCTCAAATCTTGACTATGATCTTCAATGGACTTCTTTGTAGACTAGAATGTCGTCCGAAGAAGACAATGACAAACTCATCTAGAAAATCCCCTGAAGGCGTCATTCATGAGGCGCATAAAAGTTCTTTGGAGCATTCGACAATCAAAGGGCATTCATGTAAACTCAAAGTGACCATACCGGCGTTAGAAGGCGGTCTTATGGATATCTTCTTCCTTTATCCTTATTTGGTGGTATCGACCTTAAGTCAATTTTAGAGAATACCTTTGCTCCTTGGAGCTGGTCCATCAAATCATCGCCCTTGGCAATGCATACTTATTCTTTATAAATGCGCTTGTTGGTGGCGATAGTCTATGCACATTCTTAAACTACCATCTTTCTTCTTCACGAAGAGTATGGGTGCTCCAAAAGGAGACACACTTGCTCTAATAAAGCCAAGCTCAAGCAATTCCTGGAGTTGCTTCTTGAGCTCTGTCAACTCTGGTGTGCTCATCCTGTATGGTGCCTTGCTGGTAGGCTTAGCATCTGGTGCTAATGTGATCTCACATTCCACACCCCTATAAGGTGGGAGCTGCCGGATCTCATCCGGGAATACATCCTTGAATTCCGAGATAAGCCTTGCTACTGGCTTGGGCAATTGCTTCCCCTTTTGTTCGTTTCCATCCTGTTTATTGGACTCAATTGCCTCTAATCTCAAAATGTAATCCACCTTATTTCTTTCTATACTTTTCCTTAGCTGCTTCAAAGAAATACACTGCATAGAAGAAGCTGCCTTCTTACCTTTCACTATGAATTTGGTGCCGTCCGGTGCTGTCATGGCGACTTCATTGCGGTCACAGTCGATCATGGCTTTTGCTGGCTTTAGGAACTCCATTCCTACTATAAGGTCATACCTTCCAATCTCCATGACCTCTGCCCCCATCGGCCACTTACTTCCACTAAGGTCTATGTCGAATGTAATCCTCCTCCCCTTAGTGTGCCGAATGGCGTCGTTTGCCATAGCAACTGGCCTTGGCTTAGACTTCAATACCTTGTTCTTCATTAGGGCAGCCAGCCTAGGAGAGGCGAAATTGTGCGAGCTACCTGTGTCTATGAGGACTACATATGGATTGCTATCTATGATCCCATCGGCCAGCGATCCTTTGTCGGTGATTTTCTATATCACCCGACTCAATATTTGCCTGAGTATATGTGGGCCTCATCGATCGTCGTCCTCATCCGCTTACGTTGGTGAATCCCAATCTATGAGCTGAGCCGCTGCTTGCGCATGACGAATGGGCAATCATGTGTTGATTGCCACGGCCGGAAGCACACTGAAACATAGCTTCTTCTCAATACATTCTTGTCTCTTCTCTTTCGTCGTACGTCTAGTATACGGCTTTAACATGCCCCGATGCATGCGTCGACTTTACGGTCCCCAAAGTTCTTACCCGAGCTCTTCCTTGCTGCTGGCCTCGATGGCGTAGGCTGGCTGGTTGCTTACTCACGATGCGCGCCCTTGATGCTTTGCCCTATTGCCTTACCTTTGAAGGTTATTTGTTTCTCCCCGGCGTTCTTTGGAGCTTCTTCCAAACTTATGGCTTTATCCTCGGCTTACGCCCAGCGACTTAGGGTTGATTGCTTTCGGACTAGCCTTTTGATATTCTTTGTTCAATCCCTCAATGTAAGTTTCAACCCGCTTACCTTTCAGAAACTCAGGGAACATGGAGCTGAGTCGCATGAATTCCCTCGTGTACTTTTACTCTTGACAAGGTACCACTGGTTCAATCGTAGAAGCTGGCGGATCACTTTTGCTAGTATGTGACCTAGGCACATAATGTCTGCCGAAAGGCCTTCTTTGAAGGTCTTGAATCGCAAGCTGTTCCTTTTGAGCTTGTTGGACTTTGCATAGCCTTTCCACCAGATTCTATTTGCTCCTATCAAGTTTCTTTGTAGCAACTTTCCCTATATCCTTATCCTTCATGCCATAAGAGTTGCGAACTCTTCCATCTCGTCAAGCCGGGCTTACGCCTCCATATGCGACCTATCCTTCCCAGAACTGACCCAACTTCCTAGTCTTCCACACATTGCTCATAGCCTTTGTCAACTTTCTTTTGATAATCATCTTCCTTCCTTGCCCGGCTCTTACCGTGGAGTGTCGGACTCACTTTTCGAGCTAGATTTGTCTTTGATTTTATCGAAGTGTCGATGGCTGGAGCTAGGTGGTGTTGGACTCTTCTGTTTCTCCTTTTTCCTCTTCTGTCTCGACATTCCCCGATTGTCCTGCCCCTCCGTTTGTGGACCCTCCTCGATGCCTTCTTTGAGGTAGCGGTGGAGGTGGTGGTGGAGCAGTGCGTATTCTTGGGCATTCATCAATGGGGTGGCCCATTGGATCAGGTGATGCATCCGGTTCCTCATCCGGACGCGAGCCTTGCGTTGATTGCTTCCGGCGTCATTTCGTCGTTGTTGTCATCTTGATCACGTCCAAACAGGTTTCTGGGTACCCACTGGTGATGCCGACCTTGAGAACCTGAGCCTGTGTTCCTTGCTGCAAGGATTAATCGTCAATGCTTGTTATTAAGTTACACAGTTGCTTAAATTGCTGTTAGGCACAAAAGAAATCATATGAAAATTCCACTTACAAGTCAAGATCATGGTAGACATTAATTAGTATATAGAAATACATTTCATGAATTACATGATAGTACTGAAGAGAGAGTTACAATACACTTTAATTAATTAACAAAACAAGTTTTCCATCAACGATGTCGCTTCATAGACTTGAAGAAATTCTTGACACTCTTGAATCCTATGCCCTTGCCCATGTTCTGTAGGATTCTTGCCGCCGATCCTCCCTCCAATGCTCTTGCCATCCAGCGGGTGGTCTAGGAAGTTCCAGTGCGATTGCCGCCACTCTTACGACAAGTCGCATCCGAGGTGGCCCCTTGCGAAGTCGAGGGCATGAAGGGCTACGGATCTTTTGAAGAGGATAACATGGTCCATTCCGTAATCTGTCTTGGCATGTTGTCCGAAGCCTGTGAGTGCTATGAGGAGCGCCACGGATTCTTCACCCCTTGGGCTGAACTCCTTGTGGAAGACTATCATCTGTCCCTGACTAAGGGCTGGAAGATAGTACCTGAGTGATTTACCCCTGTTCGGCCCTGTGGCTCCCATACTCCTCCTCCGAGCTGCATCGCCGAAAATATCTATTGCAGTAAGATCTTCGTGGTCTCTCCACATTGTTGTTGCGTTCTCCAGATTGATGCTGCTAGATGCCTCACGCATGCTCATGGAGGCGACCGGTGGGCTTGAGCTTGGGCCTCTTCGGCTTGTACAACTTGCTTTGGATCTCACGGAATTCTTCTTCTAGAATGGCCGGGTTCTTTCTTCTTGAAACATCGCCTTATCTGTTGATGCGCTGGATGTAGTCATAGTTTCCCCTGGCGTGGGAGTGTATTTCGGCTACCTCCCTTGGGATCTCTTGGTAGGAGTAGTCGATGAAGTCACTGCCCTGCTCTTGTGCCATTAGGCCTAGGAGCTCATCCATCCTGAGGCCCTCTTCTTGACAATAGGGAAGGTTGAGGATATCGGTGGCGAATATGTACTCCCATGCCGTCGATGATCAGGGGTGAGGGCCGTGATACCCTCTTGGTGGCTCGAAGTCCCGCCTTAGTACTTCCTGTTGTCGAGCTAGACGCTTCTCCATCCTTCTTGCCTCCCTCATCTCCCAACTTGGGTTCTCCTCCTCTTCCTCTTCATAATCCTGCTCAATCTGCAACATAGGTGTTTCTGATGTGGAGCCGTAGTGTTAAATGCGCGGTCTCGATCTCGTGGATGCCTATATCTGTCTTTGCCCGAGTGTCGAGAGGTGCCAAATCCAAAGGTTGAATTGACGGCTCCCCTGGTTGGTTAACTGCCCTATACTGCATGAACAAAGCTAAGGCTGCTTGGTTTGAGAGGTACCTATGCCTATGGTGCTTACAGGTCATGTAGTCTGGCATGTTTACGGTTCTATCCCACGACCTACTCTTGCCCTGGATCCCCACCTATGGCTTGGGTAAGAGTGTCTAAGGAAAACCCATTTCCCTCCCCTAGGTGGCAAGCTAACTTCCCAGGGTAGAATGTGCTGATCGTATTGGCAAATGATGTCAGTGTAGTAGGGGGTTCTGGTCAAGGTGGCATGAAGATCAAAGAGATGATCAAAGACATGAAATGCTTGCTCAGCAGGGATTTCACGGATGTGATTGGAGTCATTGTACCATCTAACAAAGCTTGATGGCGCCATTGAGCAGAGATGGCTATGAAAAATGGCTGATGGAAGTAAGCAAAGAGCTAGAAAATCGCCAAGGGGGCTGAGAGCAGTTCTGATGGCGAGAAAATGACAAATGAGGGCCCTTTTTATAGACTAGGGGTGCCTCGGGTTCAGTGCACGAGGGTTCTTGATGGGGAAGACTTCAAATCTATGGCCATGGGTGTCCAAATAAGCTACCATGAAGTGCAATTCTAAGCAAAGCAAAACAAGAAATACTACATGGGAGTTTGTTGGATGAAAATTGGTCAATCTGGGCAAAATTGGGCAAAACCAGGTCGCGTCGCGCAGAATGGCTCTGCGTTGCAAACGCAGGCGGTATCCGCGCGATGCAACCCGATTTCGGGCCATTTCCATTTCTATGAAGGGTTTCGGGGAATTTCAAGATCCTAATATGACTTTATAGCATGATTCTAACCTAACTAGCAACTTTTGTTACTCAAATTGGATATCAATTAATGACAGAATGCCGAAATCGGGTGGCATCGCGCAGAATGGCTCTGCGTCGCGGGCGCAGAGGGGTTTTGCGCGATGCGACTCGGTTTCGACAATTTTTGCAATTTTTCAACTAATTAAGCTAGGATATTTAACTAATTAATTTTTCTTGAACATCCCAACTACATATGGCCCTAGGTCTCTACCCCCCTTCCCAATACAAGAGGAGCAATATGATCAACCAATATCCCATACATCACATCATGATCAATATCAATATCATATGAACATCTTAACCTAATCATACATAGCTAACTAACAGTTAGGGTTCCTTGATTAGGGTTCAAGATGTTCAACAAAGGATCTAGGGTGGCTCTACTCTAGACACGAATCACTAACCCATCTGGAATGCTAACTTCCAAATGAACTAACATGAACTCTACTCAACCTACCTCCTCCAGAAGCGCTTCCTCCCATCCCTGGCATCTCCATGCTCCTAGACGTGGTTCGAAGGCTTGCTTCCTCTACGATCATACACACCTTCCAGGGGCTGCTGCTCCAGGCTAGGCTATGACGAACGGTGCTCGAAACGGGGTTTCGGGCACGTGGATGAGAGTTCAGGTGCTAGGTCAGGGAAAAACGGTCTAGGGTTAGGGTTAGAGCTCATATAGGTGTGGGTCCACGTGGGATGTCACGTGGCACCACTAAGATGAGGCCGTGTGGCTGTTGCCCAATAGGATAAGGCCATGTGGAAATGGGCCTTATCCTAAGGTTATCTAAGTTAAACAATTAACTTAGATGTGCACCCCTTGCCACTTATCCAAGGCATACAAGGCTATCTAGGTAGACTTGTATGGTGACGGGTCCAGGAATATACGTATTTATGGCGTATATTCCCTTGGAACGTCATAGGCCCCCGGGCTAACATGGGGTTGATGTGCTCCTTGTAATGGGCCGTTTTGACCTGCTATAGAGCGCCGGGGTCCCAGAGCTTGCCAAGGAAGCAAGCGTCCAGGTACTCCCACAGGCTGTCACGATCGGCCTCTGTGTCCACGCTGACGCTTTTGTGCTCTGACGTTCCATCCGGCGAACCACTGATCTCTTACCCCTCCAACGGGCCCCGAGCCGCATTGCGGGCCCATTGCCCGCAAAGATAAGCCCAAAAAGGGAGCCGAGCATCACCCATATTAACCACTTTCTGAAAATAGACAATGTGTCTATCAAGGGCTGCCCGCCGGCGGCAAGAATCCGTTTCTTGCAGAGAATCTGATAGGGGTGAAGGTTTCACCCCAAGTGCCCGTGCAAAAAAATGCCTTCTGCGCACCTGCTCCAAGTCATTCCGTGTCGCCAAAAGGAGGCCAGGGCCCCAAACCTCGACCCGTCTGAAAGGACAGCTCGACCGGTGCAAAGCGGATGTGACCTGATGGCCCCAATCATAGAGCTACGCTGGTGATATTTGTTCTCACGCATGGCATAAAGCGCTTTCCGGCCACTTTGTCACCCATAGCGGATGGGCGCCTCCCAACAGAGCGAGGAGGGTAACTCCACCCCTAGGTACTTGTAGGTGGGCGTGACCTCCACCAGCTGTCCCCGATATGTGAGTGCGGGGAGGCGTGGGATGGCGTGAAGAGGATATGAGAACCACCTGGTCTTGGCGATTCACGCGCATGTCGTAGCGGCGGGGAGAATGTGTCTAGGGCATCCGGATGAGACCGCATAGCTTCCGGGGTGTGGGCGGAAGGTCAACATCGTCATATAGATGATGAGCCGGGCGGATGACTCCGTGCAAAAAGTTGTATGCCATCCCCATGCTCCAGAAGGCGGGGCTCTAACTGATCAATGTAGAGGCCAAAAAATGTTGGTGAGAGGGGGCAGCCCTGCCGGACCCCGATACTACTGGTGAATGCTTGGCCTGTCGGCTGCATCCTGCCAAAACAACTCTCATACAGCCTGTATATAGCATTCTGCACAGGCAGCGGCAGCCTCAGTTGACGCAGTCTAGCCCATAGCTTTTCCTGGGGGACCGTATCAAAAGCCTTCGCGAAGTCCACAAAGCAGCAATACAAGTCCTGCCGATGGTTCCGGCTGTCTTCAATGAAGCTGCTCAAACAACCACTAATGTTTCTCATGCTTGAACTGCCTTGGTACACCAATGGTGGGCAATTTTCTAGTACATATATATGTTTCTTACATACATGTTTTATATTCACAGTGTAGGGTCCTAGATGTAGAACATTAATACATAAAATTAGGGGTTGTATACTGTGTTTTGTGGCAGAACATTTAGAGGTCTATTATATAATAGAATTGTTTGGTATGTACATGTGCATACATTGGAGCACATTTTATGTACATTACATGTACATTCCATCTATATAAATAGCTGTTTACATGTATATGTACTCATAATACTTCAATGTAGATCAATTACAGTAATATGTACTGATATTTTTCAATAGAATAATTAGAGACTGATATCTGACTATTATGTGCCGATTTATTTTCAGAGATTCAAAGTGCCAAAAAAACAATTGAGTAGAAACTACACCACAGATCAGGTGCGCTTGTTTTGAAATTGTTTTGCATTGTGTTGGAAGAAGTAATTTCTGATTCTTGTTTCGGTTTTCACAGTTTCGGAGGTTCCAAAAAAATTGAAGTGCAATAAGATGTAGCTAAGGGAAAGAAAGCAGTGATTGAAGGAAAAAAAACTCACTATTCCTACTGTGGTACAGGTTGAGGAAGCTGGCACTTCAAGTGTGCATGGTGACATTCCAGATTATGACGAGGAACTCGAGAGATTGACATAGCAGGCAAAGGCCACATCTGGAAAAGTAAAGACAGCAGCAGAAAATGTGACCCCAAAGAAGAAGTCCACGCCTAAGAAGACACAGAAGAAGAAAATAGAACCAGTAGAAACAGGCAAAAGCATTTTATTTCAGGGTACAACATTTGAGAAGTCCATGACATCCATGTTTAAATGTTCTAATCAAGAAGAATCTTCCGAGCATGAAGGTATAGAGGAGGATACTCTTGACTTTGTGGCAACTCTTGCTTCTAACATAGTAAAGGAGGTTGAAGTTAATGACAATGAGAAATCTGGAGAGGTTGAAGTTGAGAATTCAGGACCTAAGAAGAATCTGAAAAGTGAGGAAACCAAAGAAGAAGGGAAGGAAATGGATACTGACTCCGAGAAAACAGATCCGTTAAAAACTATAAAATACTGTGGATAATAGTAGATGAATTTGTGTAAATGTACTGGTCATTGAACCCAGACTGCAGTTCTAAATACAGACCATATGATGTTTTGCTCAACCGAATGATGAAGCTGAAGAAGGCAAAGATCTTTCCTGGATCTTTGCTTGAAATGGAGTGTTATCTATTTGAACAAGATGTGCTGGACATGGATGTTGGAAAATTTTCCAACCGGCATGTGGATATGTATGCCAGGTATTGAACTTTGAACTTATTCATTTGTATGTGTAAGTCATGTTAGTAATTTCATCTTTTCAACTTGTTATAGGTACCTGCAGCTCTGTGTTCCTGCAGATAAGAAGGTTGACGTCTGGTTCTTCCCATCGACAGCTTCATGGAATTTGCAGCACACTGCAAGGAAAACGAAAAAGATAATAAATCTATGGCAGCCTTCGAGCGTGGAAGAGATATTGTAAAGGAAGCTTTTACATGGATAAATTGGCTCAAGTGCAGATGGATTATGATTCCAATGCTATGTGTTGTTACTGAACATCACACTTTGGCCATCTTCAACATGTCTCTTACTAAGAGTAAGAACACCATAAATATTCAGATCTTCAATTCTGCCGAGGACATTGACGTTGACGTTGACATGTTACACTTAAGAGGTATTTGTATTTCACATCTCCTTTTATTAAAGTATATTGAGTAGATTGGATACCATGTTAGCAGCTTTTTTCATTGATTTGCTACAGAGTTAATCTGGTCTTTTGCAGGCTCCTCATCCTCACTATGGCACGCGGTTGTGTCGAGTGTCCCACTTTCTTGAAGCATGGACAAAACCCTTCACCAGTTGTAAAGATTCATGAGTGTCCACAGTAGAAAGATGGGCAGTCATGTGGCCTTTATGTTACAGCTTATATGCAGAAGTTTGTAGACACAACCGTGTGTGGTAAAACTACCAATGTGAGTGGCTCATGCCTTTTGTCTTGTAAACAAATGGTTTCCAATACCTAAGTATGGTTGTCACATTTGCAGATTACCCGAAACTGGTTCTTACCAAAGTATGCGGAGGATCGTCGTGATGTTCTCATCTGAGCACTACTTCAGGAGTTAGACCACATTCACATCGCACCTGGAACCATTAGACCAGTTGGTACTAGTAAATGTGGCTGAGAAAGCCTATCCCCATTGTCACTGCTAAACACTATTCGATTGTAAAATATACATTTTTCCATTGAATTCTAATGAATAAAATCTCTTTTTATTCAACTCCACCATACTTTATTGATAAATTGCATGTTCTTTCATAACAGGTGTACAGAAAAGGTTGATAGTGTTTGATATCAATAATGTTTTGGCAAACAAATACATAGGACTTTGGTAGCAGATGATCAGCTAGTTGGAAACTATGACATAATAGGCAAGAAAGTGTTGTTTAAAAGGCCCCACCTAGATGAATTTCTTGAATTTGTATTTGATCACTTTGAAGTAGGAATATGGTCATCAATAGCTCCACGGAACCTATCAAGAGTAGTGGATAAAATCTTCACAATGATGCAGATAAGGGACTTAAGATTCACCTTTGATAGAAGCAACTGTTTGGAGCTGCCTTTTCGGATTGCACCTTTTGAAGATAAACCTTTGTATCTGAAGCCAATTGAGTTTATATACGAGAAATATCCAGACAAGAATGAGAATAACACACTAATAGTAGACGACTCCGAGTACAAGATGCTTTTCAATCCCAACGAAAATTGCATATGCCCACCTTAATGGCAAGAAAAAGATGTGGAAGACACAAGTCTCTTGACACTTTTGAAACCATGGCTAGAGGGTCTGTTGACAGCAGCAGACCTGCAACAGTATATGAAGCAGAACTCTTTACACAATCTAACTGACATACTAATAACAGCTGTCTGGAGACAAATGGTTTCAGAGGGCTACAGGAACAGAGATGGCCTGTGCAGGCTGTGGAAAAGCTGCAAGAAAGTAACACACTGAAACAACAGAAAAGTATACACTGGCTGGCTTCACATCGGTTGTGACCAGATTTTGAATGTAATGTAATGTTAATTTAAAACATGAACAACAGACTTCTATATATTGGCGCCATATCTCCTGTGACCAGGTTGTATATCTTGTTGCAATATCTAATACAAGAGTTTTTGTCTCCATACATCTATCTACATGTTGCACTTTCCGCTTTGTTTCATGAATCAAAAGAAAAGCTATTGATATCCTTTATAACAGAAAAAGTTCACAGAGATGCAACAATTGATGAACATTTTATACTTTCTGATTTACCTTGTGCTTGGAAACAGAAGATATTGTGTGATACTGGAATTGAAGTATATAAATGTAAATAAGAAAAAACTTGCAACAATTGACTAGTTTTCTGAACTTAACAAAAGATGATGGCAAATATGAAAGTTCCTTTGTACAAAACTTAGTCATATGCAACAATCCCAGGTAGGCTTGATATAAGCATGTCATGCACCTCTCGTGTGATCATGTATGTTGTACGTGCCCCCTTCAACTTGTGCTTGACCTGTTGCATGGTGAACTTTGCTCCAGTTACAGACTTAGCTAGTACCAATACTATTTTGTCATCCAACAACTTGTACTTGTGGTTTGTGCCTTGTAGTAGTTGATAGTAATGATCAGCTATAACCTTGTCATCAGCAAGCATTCTATTTCCATAGTCGTCAATCACATCTTCCTGAAGAATATGCATCTCCTTCACGCATAGGAGGACGAATTATGGAACATTTTCATGATTCCCTGGAGCAGCAAAAGATGCAATATGTCTCCAATTTGGAGTACTTCGGATAGTTCTTGATCATCGGCTGCATAAAACCAACTAGCTCTTCTTGTTCGTCAACCTAGGCCGAACTAGGCTCCAGTTTGTGCAGCTTCCACGCACCACAATGCTGGAGATTCTCACATTCTCCCCATCTGAAATTCAAGCAACCATTGCAAAAACATGACAGGGATCTATACATGACAAGTGTTGGGTCAGCTGGATTAATAGCAGACACACAATGTATAGATAGAGTACTAGACAATGTCGCACAAGCTGAACGAGAGTCCCTGTTAATGTCTTCTGCCATGACCTCCCATATGACTGCCTATTTTGCACTTCTTTTGTCTTACTAAACTGCAAGTAGAGTTGGCACCCAAAATCAGAACACCATTCTCTTTCCTTTGCTCGTCTGCGAGGAACTTTTTCTCCAAAGCAGCCTGCCCCTCATGTTCTCCTTTCCCATGGCCTGAGCCAAAATAATTCCACTGCATCCTATACTGGGTCACATTCAAATAGAACACCCATCAGACCACATGATATGGTATTTGATGTGGCCAAAACCTTTTTGCATCATCCAAGTATGGTGTTTCTTGAGTGCAGCCTGAACAAAGAAAGCATCATGCAAACATCGAAAACATACAAATGAACAGTTTTTTTCAGCTCACTATTGACTTTCATCATGGTTATGTGCACCAAAATAGTTATCTGGTCATTGTTCCAATGCTCGGACTGAACCTCCCCGAGTGGCTGCAAAGTATAGTTCTCTGCAAAGTCCATTACTGACAAAACAGAATCATTCCTCAAATTTTGCACTGATTTCTTGAATTATTTGCTCTGCCCAACTTGCTAAAAAGTTGTGAATAGTGAACTTTCTAAGGTGATGAAACATCTTGTCAAGCAATGTACCTGGACTTCCGCTTTCAGTCCTTGAAGTGCCAGCTTTGGAAGGGTTCCTTAACACAGTCCAAACTATGCCACTCTTCACCTTCCTTATCACAGACCGTAGCTCTCCACATTTTGAAATGTTTTAGAAGGAGCTTGGCAGATGCCATTCTTCTAATCTGTCGTAAAACACCGCAAGAACACGTACAATTGGCATGAAATTTGCTCCTTAGGACGCTAAATGATTTCCTGTATAGCTCAGCTTGTTCATGCTTCACGCAACAACATGTTTTCCTCTCGTTCAACCTTCTCACACACGTAGGCTTAAGTAGCTCGAACATTCTGCAAGGAAAAAAGCAGCATATGTAAGTAGAACATAAATTAAAACTACTTACGAATTCAAAGATGTTGCAGACATTACATTAGTTCTATGGCAGTCAGGCCATGATTTGATATACATTCAACTACTATAACACAACATCGTACATATTATGTACATGATATGTATATAAATATGTAGAAAAATACTCACGCATTCCAGATGTACATACAAAACTCAATATGTAACCATGTCACGCACAGTGTTACTGTGTTACAGATGTATGTATTCAATACTTTTCTTATGGAGGGAAGTACATTTAGATAGTTTTCTGTATCACCCTATGTTTCAACAGTATCTTGAGTTCAAAAAAGCATAGAACGTACTAGAATGTACTTGGAAACTATGGAAACCGAGACTATAAAAACACAGCCTGTCTTTCAACACATTTTCTGCTTTCTGCGACATTGGATGTAATTGGAAGTATATCCAAGTACTTTTCCTGTTAAACATAACTCAATCAGTGCCTCTAAGTGTAAAAATATGATTATTGTAGTTGGATGTATTTCAATGTATATCAGATACATCCCTTGCATGGAATGCAAATAGGATTACTAAACTAATCCAGGGTATACAAAAACTAGCTTCTATCGAGCTCGCAACAAAGAGAATTAAAAGGCTTAAAACTGACCTGGGGCATGTCCAGAAACTAGATTGGGAGTGTCCTTTTCTTCCTGACATCCCTGTACTATGGATTAACCAAAAATCATTTACCACGTGTTTAGTTGATTTCGGAAGCATGTCTGCCCTGGGTTGCCTTC
This sequence comes from Isoetes taiwanensis, assembly GCA_021234155.1. Lineage (NCBI taxonomy): Eukaryota > Viridiplantae > Streptophyta > Lycopodiopsida > Isoetales > Isoetaceae > Isoetes > Isoetes taiwanensis. The sequence goes on from JAJEKV010000039.1 coordinate 4,759,221, forward strand.
CTGCCAGCGCCCACATGTTAGCACATGATAATGACATGCGCTTTCTTCTAATTGCAGCTTTTTTAAGGTTTCTTGCTTGCACTTGAAGAATTCTGGAGGCTACTCCTTTTTGCTTGAGTTTCCCATTCTCATCAAAAATCATTGATAACAGGGAATGCTTAGCTGCTAATTTTCATTGCTATTTGCTTGTTTCACTTCCTGCAGACCTTCCCGGATATTTTGTAGCATGGTATCCTTCACAATGGCTTGCACTGGATTTCTAATGGCAGGTTCAAAAAAGAAGTGCAGCCTTTCATCCTGAACAGTTTTAATTGCTAAAACCCTCCTTTGCACATGACATAAATCTTGAACCTGATCGTATATAAATTTAACAATTTCATCAATCTTAACGCTTCATTTTCTTTGTCAATTCCCGATATTGCAATCTTCTTGCACCGTTTTTGTTCCTTTGTTGTTCATCATGGTTCTTGCGTGGTGTAATTAAGGTTAGCTGGGGGAATTCTGGCAAGAAGGAGGGAAATCCTGGAGCTAGGCGAAGTTTTCGCCAGAAAATGGGAAATTCTCCTAACGTACAGGCGTTTCTTGGAGTGGTTAAATGGTGGAAATGAAACCTGCTTCATGATTGCGTTTTAGTTGACGTGACAAGTAGTTCCAAAAAAAAAAAGATTCCTTAATATAGCTATTATGTACATACTGAAAAAACAGTTATGTATCACATCTCGTACTCTACATTTGGCCAAATGTAGGATACCCTAGCATTCTTTTACCCTGCATCATGGTCTGTGCCGTTTTCTTGAACAGAGATGTTAGCGCATCAATGGAGACGTATCTATAGTGTAATATGCTCGCTTGGTATGGATTTATTGAAGGTGGTTGATTTGCACGTTGTCGCTAGCGCCAGTGCGCCTTGTGACTTGGTAAGGGTCGAGTAGTCAAGGTCGACATTTCTTTGGCAAAGTATATGCTTAAGTAGACCTGTACGAGTTATAGATCCTGGTTAGTTCAATATTCACGTGGAAGTTAGGTTGTTTGAGTGCAAAAAACCTTCGGCAGGCGGGCAGGGGGTTCTTTGTGTTGTTCTTCAAACTTGATTTTTTCATCTTTTGCCGTGTTTCTAAATTCGTCGTCATTTTTTATAAGCCCACGGATTTGGCATTCTATGAAATAGCAGGATTTGGAATTTCGGCTTGATATCAAATGATTTTCTTGGATAAAATAGCACTTCTGCTAATAGAAACCCTTCAAAGTGATGCAATGGATGGTAATCTGTAAAGCGAACTATATTTTTTGATGGTACAATTTTATTGCCATAGTTGTCGATGCCAATGGCATCTAGTTTGTAGCCTTTTGGCGCAAGTTGGTATTTTTTTCAATATTCTTTGAATGTTATTTGTTGAAAGCTTTGAGGTCTAGCACAATAGAGGTCAACAGGATGTAAAGTTGTTGTTGATGCTTTTGACACAATTCTTTGTCGTGATGATGGAGGTGATGTGTCTATGTATTGTACTTTTTCTGATCTTTGTATGGATGGGATCTGTAGGCATGTCAGTGTCGCTTCTATAGCCGAGATTGGCTTTGTAAGTAGCATAGCAAAGATAATTTTGCACTTTGTGTCATCAAGGTTGGTTATGCCTAGTTTTCTTATATCGTCAATGTTCAAGATGAGGTTGCCGTACGGTTCGCACTTCATGGCATACTTTAGAAAGTAGTATGACCAGCATCCACCTATTACTCTTTGAATATTCATGTGTGCTGGTCAAGTTCAACTGTAGCAGAGTAATGTGGAGGGAAAGGAAATCCATACTTGCATTGCTTTACATGAGAGTACTTGTAACATGATGGTCTACATGTATGGATTTGTTTTTGCAAGACAAGGCCTTGCAATCTCTGAGAAAAGCAATCAGTACTTGCATTTGGAATGACAACATCTATTTCATTCGTTCCTCTATCAATATCTCGACTTGATACCCAGAGGACAATATGGGCATGCAATGAATACCTATTCTGAACTTCGTATCTCAAAACATAATGGAGAACATTGCCAATTATTGCATTTTCACAAAGTATGTAATTTTTAGGAATATTTGCATCCTAACATGGAACAACACTGCGCATTCAACTGGGCAATCTGCTCACGTTCCAATATCTGGGCAATCTCAATATCGGATATCTCCATCCACCTTGTGCTACTCACCTCGTCTGCAATTAGTGTGAGGAAGAATGATGGAATTCCTCAATATTCCACCATGGCTAACATGTCTTTAAGGTGTTTTCTATGCCATGACGACGAGTTTGGGATTGTTTTTGGCACTATGTACTTAAGCACATTATATAGACGATCTTCTTCACTGGAGGCTGGATGTGTCCTATATTCTATCATGTTCTTTTCCAAACAACATCTATTTAGAGGCCTTGCTATAAGAGAAGCTTGTCTGACCTGGTACATCATTAGGAGATATGGCTTGTAGAAGGTGTATACTGAGAACATATAGCTGATTCTTTGGTTTAAGTATTCAAATATGTCTTATTTCCCATCATAGCTTCCAGTACTATGTGAAAATAAAAAAGGGAACATGCACATCTCTAATGTCATTGGCAAGCTAGATACTCTATTGTCTATTGTTGTACCAGTCAATGTCATATATTTCGTGACTTGTGTTAGATCGCCCCCATCTCTCTTTGACAATGTTGGGAGCTCGTATATCTCATGTTTTGAGAAAGTGTCTGATGACCCATTTTGTGTCACATCTTCTAATATTGAAAATCCCCTTGTATTTGCTGTCTCCATTGTGATGTATGGTCTTGTAACAGCATATTGGTCAGCAATTTTCTATATTACATTGACAAACATGATGCTTATTCCGGTTGTTGGATTCGGCCTTCCATACAGTGTTAGGAATTTTTTCACAAAAGGATTGTGCACCAATAGGTATTCCAACAAAGATCGTATGCTCGCTTCATGGTTTGCATCCATTGGAAGATCAATCATGTCATCCCATGCCATGGCTGGGTTTTCTAGCAATGATCTGTTGCAATGAGTTCCAAATGCAATGCCATTATATTTCTTGACTACTTCAATGGACACATCGACGAGCGACAACAAAAAGATGGGAAGCATCAAGAGTTGACAGATGTATGCCGGACTAAACGATGAGTTGATGTTGGATTGCCTTGGATTTTTTATGCAACTTGAGCATACTTTGCAGCGGAGCCCATTTCTTACCAAGTAATGGTAAAGGAAAGGATTGCATATGCTGAGGGCAGGCACATCGTCAGTTAGGGCTGCCATGGATCTGGTTCAATTACCCATGCGTTGTAATATGAAGTGTTGCTGCATATGCCACAAACATGGAGAGAATGCACTGTTTTTGTGGTGATTCCATTCCAACTTTCATGGTATTCGGTTATTTCTAACCATGAGTCTGCGCTTGGTTGTAGATGTATCTTTCTAAGTTTTCGTCTGTTTTCTTTTGCATTATGACACTTGCATTTCAAGGTTATTTTTTTGGAACTGGTGGCCATTGTCTGCAATGAATTTTGGAATCTATTTTTTTTTCTTTTTTTCTTTTTACACTATGTGCATATCATGACATTATTATGTTCGAGACCTTGAACGCTTCAAGTCCAATAAGTATACAATCGGAAAAAATACATTTAGGTATGCAATTACAAAAAGGTTTAATGGTTATCAATCTTGTTAATTTGGGATTTTCCGGCCTGGTGAAAGTATTTTTGGATTTTTTTTTTTTTTACTTATTTTCCTAAGGTTTATGGGGAGTTTGGATGCTGGAACAAATTTCCAGTGTTCCAGAAATCGAGAGAATTTTTTTTGTGTGATTTGGGGCCCCTATTTTCGATTCATTCCTCTTTGCTCTCTTTATCCGGATGCGCTGGAATTAAGCATGTATGCCACGATTGCAACAATCGTCTCAGCTTCGTAGGCTAAATCCTTGCGTGGTGAAAGATTCGTAGCTTAAATCCTCGCATCGTCAATTGGAAGATTAGGTTTGCTTGCAGCTTCAATAATATCCAGTTTCAATAATATGGGCAACATAAAAACACTGGACGTCTGAAGTTTTCGACATTTCATGCCCTTTGAGAGCCTGCTGCATACTACACTCAGCCCAATCACAGGTATTACTAGATCCCCTTCCATGGACAGATGCAAAGGGATGCCTGGTTAATTTTATTTCTCAGGTTCAAATGGCTTAACTTAACTCGCTAGGATGATGGGATATTGCTGTCTATGCAGATTTATTTACATGTGAGCTACTACATTAATGCATTGCATCGCAGGAATGCAATTCAGAAAGTTGCCCATGGTATCATTGTGACAAGAATCTATCTACAGAGATTCAGAGATTCACTTGCATTAACTTAGATGTTGTGGTGGAGAGTGAGATACAACTAAGCTGTCCATGAACATACAAAGAACTTTTTTGTAACATTCCAGCAGGTATAACAACTTATTCTTTCATCTATTTGATGCGCTAATTTAAGTTAACCTGTCTTTCCAAGAGTTTTGAAGCGCAAGGTGAATTGAAAAGCTCATATGGAGACTTATTAGTTGGTAGAGGCAGAAAAGGCATGTCGATATGGCTGAACCTAAAAACGGTCCCCGATTTACATAAGGCAAATGCAGGGCTAGGCCACTTGATAAAATGCCAAGTGGTTGTTGAGATGTTGAACCCCCTCATGGCCGAATAATGTCATCATGCTGGAATAGCGACTTCATAAAATGCCAAGTGGATGTTGACATGTTGAACCCTCTCATGTGATGTCAAATAATGTTATCATGTTGGAATGGATGCAAAACTATGATATTGTTTTGTGTAAGGGCATTTGCCTCCATTTTAGAAATGAGAAATTAATGAGGTGTTAACCAACATTATGCCACCGACAGTGTTTGTCCACATATTTGGCTGCAAAGGTAGATGACGGGCAATTACATATCTGGCAATCCTTAGAAAGCCTGCGCAGAGATAGAGGTTTATTATGATGCAGTGCTATGCAGTTTGGATGTTCTCATATACATTTTGCTCTTATTTGTAGTTTTCCTTCATCCTATTGGTAAGGTATACCTTCTTGGTACATTTTTTTGCAGTTGTTTTGCAATTGCATTGTAGATAATGAAATCACATGCCTGGTATATTTGTTGGAGTCTTGCAATTGCATTGTACATAATAGAACACATGCTAGAGATTCTTGGTAATTCAATTGCTAGACCTGAACTCTCAATCTGATGGACACAGATCATTATGACGCAGTGCTATGCAGTTTGGATCTTCTTAATGCACAATTTACTTCTATTTGAAGTTTTACTGGCAAGATGTACCTTCTATGTACATTCGTTGCAGTTGTTTTGTAATTGCACTTAGATAATGGAACCACAGGCTTGGTGCATTTGTTGCAGTTGCTTTGCAATTTCATTGCCTCTGGTCTTACCTTTATTGTTCAGCTAACATGAGCATGAAGGCATGTCTTCCCATCGCCGATGTCACGTAACATGTACAAACAAATTAAATCGTTATAGCAATTTCCCTCAAGTGTTCTTTCATTTTTCTAGCCTCTATTTTTTGCTTCAGAGTTTTCTTTCCACTTTCCTAGATTTTGATCTTTAGTTCAAAGTTTCTGATGCATGGTAATTTGGTGCAGACTATGATTAATAGCTTGGGTGATGCTCATAGTGAATCATAGATCACAGCATATATTAGGGCAGCTGCAATTTGCCAGCTCTTATCCCTCATTTAGCACGGACCATGTACACTAAATTCTTGACAGGTCTATACATCTTCTTTGAGTTTGTATTTGCAATATGGATTATTGTTTGTAGTATAAATCCAAGTCAAGCGAGTCATGATTGAATTTTCGCTGTGGATCTAAAAGGTCATATGTTTTCAAGTGATTGAGTTGCCTATAAACTTTAAGATTTATTCCTTTTTTCTCCAAGTATTTTATAGGTTATTGAGTTTGTTTGTACTTTAGAATTTAGGAGTTTATTTTATGCATTATATTTTATTGTATTAAATTGGGTTAGCCTAAACAGGCATAGTCAAGTTAGAAGTTTAGAAGCAGCAGTGAAATCAGTGGTGGCATTTCTTGATACCGCCATGAAACGAGTGTCAAGATGCTTCATGGTAAGGCAAGATGCCCGGTATGGTTAACTTATTCTGGTCATGCCATCTGCAAAGGGCAAGTGGAAGAAACCCATCTCCATTTTATTGGCACATATTGGGGAGTAGTTAGCTCGCCTTACTGCTGTGGAATTGTTGAATTAGATGATGTATACCTGTTTCCAGACCCAATTTGTAGATAATCAGATGATGAAGCCATGTAATGACAACAACTTTGTTGGATATTCACTTCTTATGAGGAAGAAGACTATTGTTGTGAAGCCTGGTTGTGTTACAATTGGAAGTGGTTTGATTTGGTTGTATATGAAGGACTTTCTAATTGATCTTGCAAAGAAATTAAAGAAAAATATTTCAGCTATGGAGAACTTCAGAAGAATGTATGTCCCTCCCCATAGATCATGTTGTTTGACATGCTAAAAGCAAGGAGAATCTTAGAGTGAATGCATTTTTCAAACATATTCAAGTAAGACTTGGTTAGATAATGTTTCCTTGGTTTTTAATAACAATGAAACCATTTCTGGTCAATATCTCATGTTAGGAACAAGAAAAACTTATGTTTCTAAAATGGAGCAAAGATTGCTCATTTGCAAGGGATGACCATTTTCATAAGAGCAAGAGATGGTCAATCATGCATTCCAGTTTTGTCTCTAAATTGTGCAAATAGGAAGATGTTGGATTTCTAAGCACAAAGCAAATGTAGATGCTTAGATTTCATTGATTAAGAGCACATTCTGCACATTCATGTTCTCTAGGCCAAATTTCTTTTAACAAAAAGACAAGGAACAATGGACAGTGCAACGGAATCAATGATATAACCACATGACCTCAAGTTACATAATATGAAAGACAAGTAGGACAAGCACCTCCATCCAAATGGAAATCAAGTTCGGTTCGCGATAAACAACGAAGCCAAACACCATTGTAGGGGTAATAATGTCTTTTGCATGGGCAGCACCAGTGGTTTTGTAGTTATGTGTAATACACAATTCCACTAAGACGAAAACAATAGCAACAATTAAACCCAATTCTAACATCTTCCCTTTTCCTTTCATATTCTATTCTATTCTTTCATACGTCGATCCCCTTTCAAATCTTGCAAATGTGACAACGGTAAACTGATGCCTGAATTGGCCTATTGTTGCCTTCACATTGCAACATAAATTTCTATAGATTGCTAAAGCCCCGCAATGTCTCACCATAAAATCGTTCCAATAAAAGTTTCATAAAAACAAAAAGACCACATACTACAACATATTTGCAATCAAAATCAAAATCCTATTTTTTCTTTGGCATAATGACTTTCTATATTCATCAATGAATTTTAAAAGGGTTGCTCTATATTACCTTTGCTTCCTCCAAGCCACACTATTCATTCTATCCAACAAAACCAGCTCTTCAAATTGCTTTTAAAGCCCGGCAACGCCGGGCACCATAACTAGTCACCATTAAGATGAAATGTCAAATTGTGTAAATTTCATTATTTAAAGAATAGCTTATGGTCAAGTCTGATAAATACGATAGATAGACATTCTAAAAAAGGATATTTAGGTAGGCAATTACAAAAAGGTTTAGTGGTTGTCACCGAATGTTTGAGTTATCTTAAGATGAAATGTCAAATTGTGTAAATTTCATTATTTAAAGAATAGCAATTATGGCCCAAGCGTGTAAACATTTTAGAATTGAGTGACTGTGGATTTCATTGCTATTGGATTTTTTTTTTCTTGTATGGATGATAAAAATGAGCGAATGCCACGGATATGCGATTGGATTCCTTTAATTCTTAAGTGTTGCCGAACTATAGCTTGGAGTGGATTCAATTCTAGGAGGGTCATGTTTGGACGTTCATCCAAGTTCACATGGAATGACGTCATTGAAGTGTGTAAATCAACGATTGATTGCTCCAACTGAGCAATGTGTTGGAGCACATTATCTGCATCATTGTTTCTAGGTGCCTATAAAACAAAAGCATGATGTTAATTGATACATTTTTTTTTATGCAACAGAAAATATGTCTTACGATAGGGTTGAGGATGCCAAGATATCATGGAATCAAACGATATTCATGCCAATAAGCAGTATACACACAAAAAACAGAACCTTGACAGACCAAGAGCTGGGTTATTTTTACCGTAGATCCAAATCTTATCTACATATTCGCTTGATTTGCAAGGATGGTATAATACCTTCAAAATGCTAAGGATAAATTCCACAGCCTCTGAAGGACTTTTCTTATATTTCCCTCGTACTACTTGCAGAAGATTACTTCATGGAATCAAACATTATTCATGCCAAGAAGTAGTATACACACAAAAAACATAACTTTGACAGACCAAGAGATGGGTTATTTTTATTAAATAATATGCAAAAATGTATGACCTTACAACTGTAGATCCAAATCTTGTCTACATATTTGCTTGATTTGTAAGGATGGTATAATACCTTCAAAATGCTAAGGATAAATTCCACACCCTCAGAAGGACTTTTCTTATATTTCCCCCGTACTACCTACAGAAGATTAACATGTTAGACATGATGGTCATGCAGATGATGGATGTAAATGCCAGAAGTTGAGATCATAGACTCCTTCCATGCCATTGATCGACATTTACTTTCTGAAATGTAGGTTTTGGCAATGCATCTTTTGGAGTGAGATTCTTTGATATATTGCTCAATAAACTAACACAAAGCAAAATAGAGCTTCAAGGAAGATTTGCAAGTACATACAAGTGGCAAAATGGCATCTGGTGGTCCAGGAAGTGGAGCACAAAGGTATTTGAAGCAGCAAGCCATTCCGTGGGCTTTGCCTGCAGTGTTACAAATGTATTCATATAATATAGTCCCCACATTGGCACTCACCGTATTGAATGTGAGGAAAAATCCAGAAGAAAGATTTACTGAAAACCTATCAACTAAGTGCTTATGGGATGTATATATTAGCTTAAGTCAAGGCTGCCATCTCTAATTCCTGGAAATGTAAAATGTCTAATTCAACATTTTGAAAATATCAAACGCTTCAATGTAGGGGATGCACAATATGCGTTTTACAAAATGAGAGAAAAAAAAATGTTTTCATTATTTTATGCAAGAAACGAGGACTTGTTATGCAAGAAACGATTTAGAAAAAATTCATATATTTCCTTTCCTGGACAGGATTTACAAAGCTTCATGCAATGACAGAGGAGGAATGATTGACTTACCAGTAGGGCATCCTAGTTTTGCTTTTGCAACTATTTGAGAAGATGAAACAAGTATATATAAGACCATGATGGTTTTGTATTTGCAAATATCTTTGGATGCTTGTGGCAGCACTGGATGCATAGAGCATGGCAAAATGGTTCACAAACAGGTTTTGCAAGGTAGACATAAATCAGATGTTTTTTGAGGGGAAAACACCTCATTCACATGTTCATGGACAATAGACTTATGTCAAGTATTGTACTGGAAATGTTGTCATTCACATTCACATGTATAAAATGTCTATGAGGCAATGCCAAATAACTTTTTATGAGATGCAGCAGTGCGACATTGTCTCATAGAGTGCAACGATTCTAAAATATGCCAGTACTAGAAATGCCATGTTTCCCATGGAAGATTTTAAGATGGAAGGAGAGAGTGTCAGACCAAACGAGGTAACATGAAGAAAACAAGGTAGAAAAATGAAGAATTTGCCTTGCCAATTTTGCAACTTTTAGCAAAATCATATTTTACCATGGTGACATGGCATTTATTTGGATGATGTGGCATGTCACATGTTAACTAGAAATTTTACACAGTAAATGACTAGATTAATTTTTAGGAAAAAGGCTTTTTTAGGAATATATAGAAAATATTTGAGCAGAGCCTGAGGAAGGTCAGAACTTCATCATTTATCACGCATAAAAAATAAAAATAAAATAATATTTATTGGCGCGTCATAAAGTTGTATTTCATCCCACAGCCGAGATAAACCTTCCAGATCTTGATCCCTGTCTTATTAACTTATTGGCCCTTAAAATTAACGGTTGAGATTGACGACATCCAAGATCAACGGCACAGATTTTGATCTTAGTCCTCTGATCTTATTGGTTCTAGAATCAAGGGCTGAGATTAATGACCGAGATTGTGATTCCCTGTGCCTTGTGTTTTTGCTTTCCTTCTCCAGCTATGGCGATGGCAAAACTCTGTCTATCTTTTTCATTTGCTCAGGAGGCCGAGATGCTATAAGCTATGCAAATATAGTAGCGTCTAGGTTTATACGAATGAAATTTTTATTTGCCGCATTTAGCAAGAGGATTTCAATTTCCAGCTAAAAATGAAGATCTTTTTCCCTTTACCTCATGAGTGAGAGTAGGATAAAAGAGCGCAAAATGATTTTGGCCATTGTCTGACAAAAAATTGAGCAAGCATCTAAAAAAGTCAATGTAGCACGTATGTTTTTTTTTAAGAGGTTATGGTAAAATCTTGCTCAATAAATGGCGTATATACTAAATCAAAAAATTAACTAACAAGATCTCAGGGTGCAAATCCACATGGAAGGGTGCAAATGCAACTTTTAAGAAAAAGAATTGTGACCTACATTAAGCTACTTAACAATCAACATGGCAAGAGAGCAAATCCAGTGATACAGATTGAAGCGGTCGGAGGAGTGCTGCAGAGGTTCAAAAGAAGACTCCAACTCTGTTTGATCTACTCGGTTTCCAGGACTGCCTTCTGTGTTGCAGTTTTTCTTCGCCAAATTTGGGAACCTACTTTGAAATTCCAGTGCTCTTTGTGCTATGTCACCGTCTTCACTCTAAATTCTTCTCATCTGTTCACTCTCCTTTGTGCTTATCTCTTTTGTTCTTATCTCTCTTTTGTGAATGCAATGATGTTCGTTCATTTTTGGTGTGTATAGATTGAAGTATACCATGTATGTATACACGTATAATAGCCATATGGGGTGCGCAAACTTATACGTGGGTCTGATGTGGAAATTCCACAGCCCTCCATTTGGCATATTCATGGAATTATGCTTGGATCCAATGATCCAAAAAAAACAATAAGGATAGTGCAATAAGGAGAGTCCAAAAGAGAGTGTCAGAACAAATGAGGTAACATTTGCAAGTATTCTTATTGAATTATGTTGTGCAGGCATTAAAGGCAAAATTATTCAGATGACACAGATGAAAACCTAACCTCCAGAAATATATCTTCACAAGTTTTGGAATCCGAAGTAACGGCGATGGTAGAGGATGTTCATGAAAGTCATCCTGGAATCGGGACGTTGACAACGGCAAACAGAAATTTTCCAAGGCCGCAAGCATCTGGGGCCAGGACGTTTCCAACCGGCATCGACTTCTTTATTTTTCCCAACCCTCCATTTCTTTAGATCAAAATCCAACGGCATGTTGCACGTCCATGTCAAATTTTTAGACACATGGATAGGCTAGGCTTCGAGATAATGTGCCACTCGAGGTTAGGCTGTTGCGGTAAAAAAAAGGGAAGAGAGAGAGAAAAGGAGGGAAAAAAATGAAAACAAAACTGAAAAAGAAAAAAACGAAAAAAAGGGGCAAAAAACGAGGAAGGGAAAAGGGACGAATTTGCACAACTCTCTTATAGCCCAAGAACAACTACGGTTGGGCTTGGTTTCTAGTCTATCCATAAAATCATATCAATATTTTTACAATGGCTCTTTTCCCATTTTGACTTTATGAATTGCTGCTACTAAAATATGGAGTCATCTAGATACATCTGAAAAAAAAAAAAACAGTTTTACTAATCTTAAACATGTCTTAGCACGTTATAATGCCACTTCATATTGTGATGCCACTTCCATAAGGCTTGAACACAATTAACTTCAACGTAATCATTTCTTTGTTCCTTCTGACCATGTACATTATGACGATGCAATGGTGGAAAAGTCCTACAAGAAAAGGATCCGATGCAGTTTTTAGCTGTAATTGTAGCAAAAAATAGATCCTTTAACCTCAATCATTTCATTTTACTAGTACACAATCGAGTCTCAGCCAAGGCAAGATAGCTGGGCCATGAAGGTGAAGATAATTTGTGCACATCAATGAAAAAAAGTTTCAAAGGGGGGGGGATTTGCAGGTACAGACACACATTGCCAACTCTGCTTTCGTTTCGAGTTCATCGATTTGAACCCCGGCTGTTAATGGCCTTGGTACTTCTTTCAGTAGGAAAACTTAATCTATCTTGGTTTCTGAATAGAAGGCTTTCTCCTATGGGTGGTAAATTCATTGCGTCAATAAATTGATTGTTCTTCAAAGAGTACGTCTTCACAACATTAGAGAAACTTTGTTTCGACACAACATTAGAGCAACTCTGTTTCGACAGTTTGTTTGATTTATGTGGCATATGATGGAAGGCGTTTAGAGACCTACAAAATGCATGTAGAGGAGTGTATAAGAATAATGAAAAGGGTTGCATATCTTATTTCCAACATTAGCTTGTCTTACATTTGCTTCAAAAAAAGCTGCTACAAGGTTCTTAACCCATTTTAAAGTTGAAACAAAGAAAGCAATATCATAATATCATGATAGAAATTACTTAAATTTCTTGCACAAAAGATAGATATCTAAAAACTGACCTCCTTTTCCCAATGTCTTGAGTCATGGATGCTCGGGGGCTTTGTATTGTACGGGGAGAAGCTACTCCATTATAAGCTCCCTTCTGCACAAGAAAAATAGCATTCATTAAGTGGATAATAAAGACAACAACAAAGTGGTTTGTAAGTGTGATTCCAACCCGCATCCAGTTGAATGTTAATTTAAGCTTTCAGCCAGGGCAGGTCTCTTGGACACCTATTACTACTACCTTTCTACTATTAAAGTATTTGTCAAATTTCCTTTCTTTTTCTTAGTAAGCTTGGAGGGTGTTTTTATGACAATAAATTGTGAAGGATGACTGGTGCAAGGCAGAACCTCATTAATCCATGGATGCTCCATCAATGCCTCTGGTGTCAGTCTGTCTGCCTTATTCCACCTCAAACAGCATTCCAAGAAGCTAGTAAAAAATGGATCGTTACACTTAATTGCAGCAGATAGAGATTTTGTTCCTGGCAAGTACTTCTTGCCCCAAAAATTTGGTACTATCCTTGGTTGTTTATTACTATCTGCAACCATTCCACAAAAGAAATCAACATCCAAGTTAAACCATAAGGACTATAATGGTCTGCAGCTTTATGCACTTACCAAAGAACATTTTTTTCTTTGTGGACTGTTCTATAAGTTCGTCCGGGGGAACACCTAAAACTTCCATAATGCAGGCAAGTTGCTCAATCTCATTTTCACCTGGAAACAAAGGGCCCCCTGCAAATCCAATATTACCAAGCTTGGTTAATTGTTTATCTGTACCACACCCAAGAGAGCATCTTCACAAGCAGATCACTTACCAGAATACAGCTCGGCAAGAATGCATCCAAAACTCCAGATGTCAATCATTGTGTCATATGGAAGACCTGTTGATATGTTAGAGATAAATTATTTACAAGCATCAGAGTACCATTTATACTTTGATCATTAGACATCCAACTACAATGCACACTCTATAGACCCAAGGACATTTGCAACTATCCCAATCTTATTAGTAGCTAGAAGAAACTTGTATGACAAAAAAGAATCTCACCAAGAATAATTTCAGGGGAACGATAAAAACGGCTCTGGATGTAAGTATATACTGCAATAAGCAAAATCAGTACAGTGAGATACATACTTCCTCAAAAAATTGGAATTTATGGACTAAGGTTATGTACTTTCTAAATATAATGAAGGAATGTTTCCAGTAATTTACTTTTTTCCTGCTCAAAGCAACTCGATCCAAAATCAATTACTTTAATCCCTGACATGGTGCCATGTTGTAAAAGTATATTTTCAGGCTTTAAGTCACAATGAATAACACGGAGCTTCCGAAGGAATGTCAGTGCTGTCAAAATTTGTCGAGCAATACTTCTTATTAGCACCATATTGATGCCCTGAAATTTGGTTTGCTTGATAACCTCATACAAACTGATATCATGTAATTCAAATACTATACACAAATGCCCTCGAAAGTAGAAACTCTCACAAATTGTCACAATATTGTAGTTTGCAGAGTCCTCTGCGGCCTGCACAGACCTTCCATTAAAATCGAGTTTCAGATTTGCTGCCAAATTTCTACCCTTTATATGTTATTTTGATGGATTCCCCAATGTTAATTTCTGATTAGGAAAGAATATGATTAGAAACAGACAAATTCTATTCTTCCTCTTTGTACATATTTACATAGAGAAATGATCAAACTCTGTTGGTCCAACAAAGTAAATCAAAATCTCAAGCTCATCTTAACCCCATTAGAAGTTGCAAGAGCCCTCAATCCACATTGAAGAACATCATGCAGCAAACCTCTGTTATATACTTAACATATTTCCCCCTTACCTGCACTCAACAGCAAGAAGTGTATGGGCAAGAGAATCATTATTAAACCCAACAACCTGGCTAATTCTTCTGTAACTGCTTCTTCCAGGCAATTGCTCCGAAATGGTCAATATCATTCTTTAAGAGGGGGTTCACTTCCTCTGCGATGCCATTATGTAATGGCCATAATGACTGGGGAGGGTGAACTCACAGCTTCACTATCGCCTGAATTGTAAATCCACGGCGCGACTCACCTTCCAAGCCTGGATTATCAACCCTCCCCCAGGGATTATTAGCATCCAAGAGTGAATCTGAAGCTGATCTTCAGCACGCTTCAACACAGTTCCTGGTACTTGTTTCATGTACTATATCCAGTGTTCAGAAGCTAAACGAATTGTCCCTCTCCTATCCATAAGAAAATGCATCCCTTGCCAATCCATCCCAGATCCAAAATATTGAGAGTATATTGCTTGTTTTCCCCCAAATTCTATGTGGTATATTGTCAACTCAAAATGACCATTTCAATGAATGCTTTCTTATAAAAAAATATACAATCTCATATACATATAGCAACATATTATTACCTTATCACGCAAATGCTCCAATATTTTTACTTCAATGAGTGCTTGCTGATGAAACCGTTTCTTATTGCGTATAATTTTAACTGCCCTGAAAAGTTTAGTCTTGTGGTCTTTACACTTCAACACTTGGCCAAAGCTTCCCTTTCCTAATAATCCCATGACCTCATGGCGGTATGCCAGGTGATCATGTTCCACAACATTATAGTCCCCCCTCTCATCATCAAAACCTAAAGGGTTCACAGCAAAGAATATGTATTGGTTAAGAACAGGCCATAAATGACTTTATCTCTGCGATAAAGGTTAATGTAACTACATTATGCTCTGCATACCATCATAACAACGACACGTACCAAAATTACAATTTCCAGGAGTTGACGCGGCTTGAATCTTCTGGCATTTACCCCCAATAAAATAAACATCTTTGTATGGTAAGATCTCCTGCTTCTCATAGTCACTCATGTGGCTCTCACACTGTTTCAGCACCACTGTGTGAACTCTTGTGCATTAGAACTATTACCACAAGATATTGTATGTCATAAATCTAAGATCTATGAAATAGTTAGATAATCGCTGCATAAGAAAAAAAGAGCTGCTTGAGATCTATGTAAGAAGAATTCGCCTTCATAAAACACTAAAATAGCCCCCTTGCTGAACTAACTTTATTATCACTAGGACATTTTATGCAAAATAACACAGGTTGGGACATGTGGTAAGAGAACAAAAATATCTATTCTACGACATTCCTCAACAATAAATCCAATGCATCCTCTGAATGCAAGGAAAAATATTACAACAATAAGGCTTTTCCTGCATCATTAGCGTTCTCGTAAGCTCATAGTTCCGTTGGCTCTATTTGAACTAGTGTATCTGATGCTCTCTCCTGGTAAATCGTCCATCTGTTACATTATCACTATAAAATGTGTCTGCTCCTAACCACCTTGCTTTCCTTTGATCTATTGCTCCGTGAGTTCATAGCAATCTGACCAGAGAGGGTAGCACTGAAAGAATCCTTATGGAATGTAAAGCCAAAATCTGAAAGATGGCAGTTTGCAAAGTCATTTCAAAAAGCCTGTATGTTTGTCTCTGCTTCACAATCCGCCTCCAGGTTCATGAGGAACAACATTGTAAGGATTAACAGCAATAGGTTCAGTGCATGGAATTAATTGAGGTGAGCCCACAGGCCTTCTATGCAAGAAAGATGACATGACTTTGTACCATTGAACTTAAAAACTGGGATAGACCTTACAACAGCTTTATATTTTGCCAAATGCAATATGGATAAAAATGACAATAACTCATACAACTATATATGCAAAATGAGAATAGATCATGGAGCTATGCACTTACTTTCTGGGGTTGCTGCGGCACCCCCGAAAAGCGCAGTAAGAATAGGAGTATCAACTTTCTGTATAACAAAACAAACCAGTTATCAAATAACTGCTGTAGAACTGTTACACTCATGGATACAAGTAACTTTTATAACATCCTAGTACATGGAAGTCCCAATTTTTAACACTTCATGAATATCTCCTTTGTCAAATGATAGCACACACCTTCCTCTTTAAAAATGTCTGAAGATTATCCTTCCGAGACATTCTTCTTTCCGTCAGTGCAGAACGTGGACTTTGAACAGGAACATTATGCATCTAGAATATTTGATTAGCATTGTCAAAACACGAAATAAGAACACAGTAATAATTCATGCAACTTATCTAGGAATTGAACAATGGGTAGAAAACATCATCAATACAATGACAGGTTTCTTACAGTGTTAGAAGCACGTGCAGTCTGAACACAGTCTACTGGATTACCACCAAATCCTGTATGCCCATCATTAAATGGTCACAAGAGAATGATTGCAAAAGCACCTTGAAGAGAATAAGTGTCTTAAGCTTTACAGAGATTTTATTCCTGGAGTATATTTCTATGCTTAAAAACAACAAAACAAATATTCCCTAATGCTTAGTTCATCGTCTCAACGAGGGTAATATGATTAAAACGGGATAAAGTGTGGCTCAGGAGTTATTTGAGAAAAGTATATAGAGAACAGCTAGCATTGCCTATAAATCACTAGCTTCTTAACTGTGCGCTTCGCTCAGATACTTTTATTTGCAAGAGAAGAAAAATATTACAATATGTTGAGCCTAAAACATTTGGTTTGCTACACATTTAATAATTGTAAAAAATTTACTCTTGACTCTACTGTACCTAGTGGAATTGAACTTTGGTTGTTATCTAGAAGTAACTTTCTCGGCTTTAACTTTACTTGTTCTGTCTCTCCTTCCTTGACTCGGTTCTCCATGTTCACATGCTGGATCCTGAGAATTTTGCTTTCTTCTTAAAAACGTCCCAGATAAAGCAAATTAAATAACTGAGCATTTAAAATTGTTTAACCTACCCAGCACAGTCTTTACTTGCTTCTTGATGCAAATATCCTTCCAATGGGCCAAGAAGCTTTTCTTTTGTGACCTTTGGGGAGTTCAAGGGTTTGTGCTCTTCCATTGAGTGATGGTCACGCTTAGCCACTTTAGCTAAAGCATCTTGTAAAGAGGTCACCAAACCTAGAGAAAGCCTTTTAGCCTGCAACTTGGCAACCCTAGCCTTTGCATTTTCCAGCTCGTGAACAAATCCAGAATCCAATTCACGGTTGGTCCACATCTTTGTTGAGTAGCTTTCAAAATTATGTCTTCGGGTGGTCAAATTACCAGCAGTAGCAACAGCAGAAGATAAAAGAGGGGCCATGGGATCACTGTATGAATACTTGACGATCTTTTCTGGGTCGTTATTGCCACCTAAATCTAACTTTACATCCTCATAGCTTGATTCTTTTTTCACATTTGTGGTATTAAAATGAGCCTCGCTGGAAGTAGCTCCCAACCCATTGAAAAGAGGGCTTTCTTTTGTACCCCTTCTGCTAAGAAAAATCCTTTTATCTCCTTTAACACTCTGAGGACAAAACCGGGGGGAAGTATACAAACCCACTCTGTTGAAAGACTCATCCTTCACAGATGGGGAGAGAAAATGAGAATCTGAAGCCACCAAACATTCCTTCTGATCCAAGTTTTGCCTGACTTTGGCCAAGTTGAGGCGAGGAATATCAAAACATTTCTGCTGGAGGGATTTTGTATTTAAACTCTTTTTGGTTTCTCCGGTCTTCTTAGAAGGGCCATCACCAGGCTTTGCAGCCAAGCCAGGCTTTCTGGTGACCTTCCTGAGGCCGGGAAACATATCCACTGGCAAAAAGGCCTCAGCATTCGGTCCATCCACATAACATCCTCCTCAATCTTCAAATTTATGAACAGAATTGGATTGAACGTCTAGGTGCAGCCAATTGGATAAGAGGAATGCATCCCATAGGGTACGGCTTCCAAGCCGAAGAAACCCAGAAGCTTGTGTTTTGCTATGGGTGATCTCGCCCATGTCAAAGAAGGTCGTCGGAATGGCCGGTGCGGTTAGGAAAAGAGACGATCCCAGTTTTTTCCCAATGGGGTGGCCATCACCGGCGCTCGGTTTGCCTACGTGGCATTCTCTATCCGCTTCAACATCCACGTATCATTTGGACATCCGTAAAGAACAGTTAGGTGCTGTTCTGCCCTCTCGTCCAACCCTGACTTTGTAGGTTGGTATTTTTGAGCCCATCCTCAAAAAGATCCACAAATGGGAGCATCTTGGTTTTTGTGCGGGAACGCCGCATGTTACGCCGCATGCGGCGTTCCCTCCCGCTTGCAGCTCCCGCTTGCGATCAGCTCGCCGGATGCTGGTTAATGGCATTGTTTGCCGTTTTTTTTTACATTTTTGAATGGGCCTCTCTTTCATGGGGCCGAGCTACCTTCCTCGAATTCTTCCTTTCAAAGGAAAAGTATCGATTAGATGCCTCAACGATGACTAATGTAACCGTGATTACGTTAAACTGCGGATTCTTCTTATGGGCGACTTTTTAGGGTCTTCTTCATGGTCGCCTTTGAAGCTACAAACCTTTACAATGGTAAAGCCGTAACGTCTTCCTTCTCATACTCGGCAATAATGCGTTGGCGTGCGAGATCGTGTCTCTAGCCAAAGCATGAAGCGCATGATCTTTGATTCTTGGCATGTTAACCTTTGCCGCCTTTGCATCAAAAATGGGAAAAGTTTTCATTTTTTCAAAGTTTTGTGGCAAGACACAATGTAACTCAATAAATACTTTGGGAGTTTTGGAACTTTTGGCATCCGACTATGTAGTCTTTTTTCTGCTTTTTCTCGCACTATTGTTTGGGATTGGGATTTTGCACCACGGGTTCTCGGTGTTCAATTCGTGCTCTAAGGACTGATCCTTCACCTTGGATAGTCCATTGTGACAATATTCACTGCGGCATCACCGGGTAACTTATGTAAGCTTGGTTTCTCGGGCCGTGTTTTTGTTCGGTTTAGAAGCTTAATGAATTTTTGCGTGAGATATGCATTGCATTTTGTGTAGTTGCGACCACCAAAGAAATCTCTACTCTCATATCTTGAGATTCCCCGAGGGATAAGAGACCTCATGCAATCGCATAAAATTTTCTTTTATGTAATTATTGCCAACAAAATGCGCTGAACCCAAGCTAATTACTAAGGTCGATGCTATGGAGGGACTAAACTTCATTGGGGCGGATGAGAGCAAAGAGCCAATTTGATGAGTGGATTCAAACGGCGGTTGTGGTTCTTTGGCGGATTGAGGCGTTCTTCCTTGATTTTCACTACCATTTTCTTGCAAGGTTATCCACGAGGAGCTTTCACGATAGACTCTGCGTTTAAGGTAAGCTCGCTCTTGATTTTGCATGTGACAAATCATTTTCTTTTTGCAAAGACGACACTCCCTTTTGGAGAGTTTGGAGGAGATTTTTGTTTCTAAGCATCTAGCATAAACCGATCCTTTACCTTGGATAGTCCATTGTGACAATATCGCTCTGGGCATCACCGGGTAACTTATGTAAGCTTGGTTAGGTAACTTATGTAAGCTTGGTTTATTCTTTGTGTTTTTGTTCGGTTTAGAAGCTTAATGAATTTTATGTAAGATATGCATTGCATTGTGTAGTTGCGACCACCAACAAATCTCTACTCTCATATCTTGAGATTTCGAGGGATAAAAGACCTCATGCACCGCATAAAAGTTTATTTATGTAATTATTGTCACAAAATGAGCGCTGAACCCAAGCTAATTACTAGGGCCGATGCTATGGAGGGACTAACAGCTTCATTGGGGCGGATTCAAATGGCGGTTTATGGTTCATGGCGGATTGAGGCGTTCTTCCTTGATTTTCACTACCATTTTCTTGCAAGGTTATCCACGAGGAGCTTTCACGATAAACTCTGCGTTTAAGGCAAGTTCGCTCTTGATTTTGCATGTGACAAATCATTTTCTTTTGCAAAGGCGGCACTTCCTTTTGGAGAGTTTGGAGGAGATTTTTTTGTTTCTAGGCGCCTAGCATAATCTCCTATCATTTTGAAGTGCACGGAACCCCAAAGCAGACCGGGCCACAATAACAGAGTTGGCATACCACGAGTTGGCGATTGGCCATAATAACAGAGTTGGCATATGTATCAGGCCTTCATTATCATGCATTCTACATGCAATCGCTAGACATGATATTTTCTCTTGCCTTTTCTAAAACTAAGTTTACTCCCAATCCTCAAATCCATGCATGTAGTAGAAATATTGGTGTTATCTACGATGGGCTGGATTGAGAGGGCCGAAAGAGATTGAGGTAGTTAGACAAGCCATCATGGTGCATATATTGCTCTACTCCTAGATCTTCACAAGTGCACAATGTTTCCTTAAAGCCCAAAGCAGCTCGCAAACTTTTGGGCGGTTCTAGAGCTGATTTGGATCTGCATCTCTCATATCTGCTGAAGCTAAATTCATGCTCTTTGTTATGCATTTTATTTTTGTCATTAAAAGCAAAATAAATTTGGTCTCGATTTATGTTCATGTCCTTTAGCAAAAGATACATACGATTTTTGGACAACTTGAGAGTAACTTGATCCTTATGTTTTATAGATTCCAAACATCACTTTGTTGCATAAGCTGCAGACATTGGCAAGCCTATTATGTTTACTGGGTATGCTAAAGGAGATTGCAGGACTACTAACAAATTTTCAAAATAAGAATGTTCCAGTTCCATGTAATTGAAATAGCCAAATTCAAATAATGGCATATTGAACCTGTCTACACGGATTAAGTTCGTTTCAAAAAAAGATCACACATGATGAAGTTGGAAAGATTGGATTGATTTGTTGCCACTTTGGCCTTCTATGACCTTTGTAAGATACTTAGTCTCATATTTCTTCGCTAAATTGTCGCCTTTTATATTCTTATAATTCAACCGTGAAGCCACGTCATTTACCATGTATGATTGTTTAAAGTAGAAGTAGAGGACCATGATTCTCATTTTCCACAACATGAAGTGAAAGCAATAATCCAAAATAGATATGAATAATCCAAAAGTGGTGAATAAATGATGTCCAAATTTTTGTTTTGCCTTTCTTAATTTTACATCGATGCCTATAGTCACTACATCTAGCAGAGGTGCTTACCTCCAAAGAGACCAATTGTTCAGAACCTTCAAGAGTATTAATTATGGGAAGGCCACATTATTAACATGTATTCAAAAAGATGCTCCATAATTATGTCTAGGAATATTCAAAAGGGCATTAAATATGCAAACTAATTCACACGCTCCATAGTCATGTCTTGAAATTTTCGAAATAGTACAAAGGCTTCATAAAAAAAATGTATGGTTTGAAAGATGCTCCATAATAGTTCTTCATAATAGCTATGCATTGCCGGCGTTCTTCATTGCATCCTTTCAATACATAGGCATAGAATTGTCCTTGAGTGGAAATGATTACGAGTTTGTCTTAGTATGTTGTATAACTGGGGTTCAAGTTGTGTTTGTTCCTCACAAATGCATTTCTAAGTACAACAATGAACATAGGTTGTAGTATTTGTATTTATATCAATATATATTTATGATCTTGCGTGTTCCCATTCTCAAAAACACCTCTAGAGAAATATAGTTTTGTAACTATTTTAACTTGGTTTTGGAAATGACCTATGCATGACTCTGAACTAATGTGACTAGGGTGGGTTTTTATGCACCCAACGGGACACACAATTGGTCCTTGACATGATAAATTATAGAACAATTTCAATGTAGACGTGCCAATTTTATAAATGTAAAAAAACAGCATGAATTGTCAAACGGCGGAAACCACCTATTGTTATATTCAAGTAATTTAAGAAGTTGGGCAGCGCCTGCATCCTGCACCTATTACATATTTTTTTTCACACATCCTGCACCTATTACATTTTTTTTTTCACACGTCCATGACAAATGCCCGGCATCGCCGGGCACACGTTTCTAGTGACTTTGTAGGTTGGTATTTTTGAGCCCATCCTCAAAAAGATCCACAGATTTTCTGGGATAAGGTAGGGATCCTAGCATAGAGCTCCCTATAAGCTCATGAATGAAATTAAGTAGTGTCGCAGTCTGCTTGACAGTACGAAGCTTCACTAAAGCATCACGCTCATCATGAAGTGGCGCATATTCATTTATGAAATGCTTCTTGAACTGATCCCAAATCTTCACCTCCACACCCTTTGTTCTCAAAGGTGGAGATGTAGTATCTCCACCTTTGAGATATTCCATCTCTCCTTGCACACTTGATCCGTCCTCAGCATGCTGCTCATGACCACCATTCTTTAAACCTTCTTGTGTAATGGGGCTCGTGGGTGGCTGGGTAGATTTTGTTTGGAGGCGATTCATAGAAGGATGATGCCCCTCTTCTTCCTCATGGCCCAAACCTGCTAGAAGTCTGTCCATTTCTGCAATCTTTTCCTCAAAGTGGGCACATTTATACCATAGTCTACCAGATCAGTATCACTAAGATTACCCTGCTCTGGTAATTCTGGCTGATCCTCAGCCCCTGGCTGTTGCACTGGATCATTAGTCCCAGAAGAGCTTATCATTGCGCTCTGATACCAAAATTGTTACACCTAATGGAAGCACCGCCTTTAGCTAGAAGCGTACACTTATCGCTCACGCCAATGGATTCCTTGAATTCCCCACGGTGTAATCTGCAATCCCTGATTGCCAATAATCCCTGATTGGCTGTTTATTTCTAGCTTTTGTAGTTGCCTTAAATCAACTACTATAGTTGTAGGAAGAAAGGGAAAAGCCAATAGCCAAGATTCCTACTCAATGAGGATGCAGGAACAATCTCCGGAGCGCTTTGGCCGGAATAGTATTGGTAGGACTGACCTTCCGGGAAGTTAAAGCACGCTTGGACCGGAATAGTACTTTAAGTCATAATATATTGGGATGAGTGACCTCTCGAGAAGTTAAGTGTGCTTTAGGTCATAATAGTACTGAGATGGATGACCTCTTGGAAAGCTTTAGTGTTGCACCCAACCACCGCATTTTTTTCGAACTTAAAAAAAGTTGAGACATATTGATGGAGTCGTTCAACATCTTCTTTAGCTTCAGCTTACTACAAAAGCATCATCCGTCTTCTGCTAAAACCAAGTACTATAGGAGCCCCTCCATTCCTACAACTAATCTATTTGCTTGTCCAAATGTAGCAGCTTCTTTTACCTTCAATGGTTATAATGATTCGAATTCTTTGCAAACTAGAGGAGAAAGGCTTGAACCAAAATCTAGAAAAGATAGTCAATAATTGCCAAACCTTATGCTTGAAGACAACCATTTCCATTGTAAAGGCAGTGCAAATCTCTTAGCTCCCCATGAATCTAAATCCAAACTAGACTTCAGTCCAGCCCTGAAAATTGATTTGAAACATGATGCATTGTTAGAGTTTCCACTAGGTCATCATGCTTCTTTACAAGTAAAAGTTATCCATTCACATAACCCGTCCTCATAAAGTGAAATTCAAGGTCTTACGCCACCTGAATTTTAAGAGTTTCAGGTCTATAAGGGGGGTTCACAGTTTTGGACGTATAACCCATTTGCGTGCACGTCGAGGGGCTTTTTAATGGTTGTTGGCATACGTATATGTCCGTGAAAATACGAGTTACAGGAACACATTTTTTGTAGACTAATATGAAGGGGAGTGTGGCATGAGAACTATACGCCTCCTCCTTGTGAGCTGTCTCACGCTGTATGGGATTTCCCTTTAAGTTTTGGAGCTTCAAGTCAGATTTTGGATTTAACTTTGGTTATTTATTTTTGACAAAAAAAAAAAAGGTGTCTCATATCAGGGATGTTGATGTGCCTTCTTGCTCCAAATGTATCGAGCTTAGTTGGAACGTCATTTATATTGCATTTGCAACTGTTGATTCTCTATTTTAGTTTTAATATGCAAAAAATGCAGCATTGTTTTAGTTCTTTCTTCAATTTGAGCAATATGCTAAACTGTAGCATTTTGTTTGGCCTATTATCATGCCTTCTTGCATCACGCTCACATTTGTTCTCGTCATTTTTATGACCAAGTTGTAGTTATAGTCCCGTGAAACTTCATTGGCAACGGTAGATGGTTCTTTTTTATGCTAAAAGAGCTGAATTCCAGAAGCAGTTTTGAAGCGGCTGAAGAACTCGTTTTCTAGCTACCCATTTGCTCTTAATAAAGGCATATTAGCAAGGCAATATCTTGATTATCATGTTAGAATTTTTTTTCTTCTCTATGCTTGATCTGGCCACCAGTATCTTTCCATTATTTCATGTAGGATCCAATAATTTGTGGACTGTTGCTTCTCCCGGTAGAAGTAATCCTGCGGGCATTAGAAGCTTTTTTACGAAAGAGCACATCAAGTCTATTAAGGTATTTCCATTTTGCCAGCAAAGGATTCCAAATAAAGATTATCACTCCTTCTTGTCTTCCATGTGAGTATGCATGACATATTCAGATTTAAATCATTTAGACATAGATGGCATGGATGATATTGTTATTGCCATTACTATTAAGACATAACGACCCATGTATTGTGAACTTGAAGCTTGAAAAAAAGGCATATGCTACTCTTTTGCATGCCATAGCATTCTATTTCTGTGCACTCACAAGACAGGGTTGCTGGAGGAAGGGATGTGACAGGATTAACTTATAGTATCAGCCATGTTTCTAAAGTTATTTAATCCATTAAAACTGCTAGATTGGCTAGAGACAAAGAAAGGGATGCTGCAAATATCACGGCTCTGCTTCAGAAAGAGGGTGAGGTAATTTGTCCGGAAGGCACTACATGTAGAGAGCCATTTCTGCTAAGATTTAGTGTATTGTTTGCAGAATTGAGTGATAAAATTGTTTGCCCTACGTAACCCCCCGTGTGAATATGCACACAAACCAAAGGGGGTCTAAGGGGGATTTTAATTTAAATGTATTAAATGCAATGGTTTGTGTTAATAATGTTAATGGTAGTTGTGTGTTGATGGTTTATGTTAACTAAAAAAAAATTCGGCCCCTTAAGGATGGTGTAGGGGTGTAGATATAGACATTACCTAATACTCTAATGATGGATGATGTATCATAGCCTCAGATACAATATGTCATAATATAACCATAGAAAGATAAATTAATACTAGAATCGTGTGCCCGACGATGCCGGGCATTAGTCATGGATGTGTGAAGGCATTTATATGCAATATGCGCAATGCATTTAAGACAATATATGTTTAGGTGCAATAACGCATATAGGTAGGGAACAAACTTTACCTTTAAAGTGTACACATAATATGAAGTTCAAACAAAATCGTAAACGTCAACCTCAATGGAACCACAACATAAAGAACCTATCCCAAAGAACTCTAGGAGCGTTGTCGACTTAATATGAAGCTCATTTGCGAAGCCGACAGGTATAGAAGCTCCTCCCGTCATGCCTATGGTGGCGAACATGAATGTGTAAATATGCTCTGATATCATGTACCACACTCGCGACTCGGGTCTACCAACAACGATGTTATACTTGTTCAACAATATTATACTTGTTAGAAACTCGAGGAGCTCATAATCACCAACTGCATCGTGTGGAATCGATGCCAAAGCCGTCGTCGTCATCGTCGTGTGCAATGCCAGGCATTAGTCATAGATGTGTGAAGTCATTTATGTGCGTTAGTCGTGGTCATGTCGTGAACATGCACAATGCATTTAAGACAACAAATGTTTAGGTGCAATAACACATATAGATAGGGAACAAACTTTACCTTTAAAGTGTCCACATAAAATGAAGTTCAAATAAAATCGTAAACCTCAATCTCAATGGATCCACATCATAAAGAACCTATCCCAAAGAACTCTAGGAACGTCTGCCAGCTCGATGTAAAATTCATTTGCAAAGCGGGCATGTATAGGATCTCCTTCCGTCATGCCTATGGTGGCGAACATATGAATGTGTAAACATGCTTGTACCACACTCGCGACTCGGGTCTACCAACGACGATGTTATACTTGTTAGAAACTCGGGAAGCTCATAATCACCAATTGCGTCATGTGGGATCGATGCGCCCTTGAACCATTTCCCATCGCAAGCACCAATATCTGTGATGCCTCCTGACTTGAAGCAAGTTCCCTTACATGTATATTAAGAGGGGAACTTTTTCGACTCCAACACAGCAACATGCCAGCATGTGTTATCAACACTGAACAACACAATGTACCAAGTTCATTCTTCCACAGCAAAACCCTTATAAAGAGACATGCCGCAGTTTTAGTGTTGGAATAGAACACAACCGGAACCAAATAAATTTCAAATAGAACATATAATACGCGGAATAAAGATGCAAAGTCGACATAGGTTTATAGAAAACAAAGGAGCTCTGTATGAACGAAGAAGAAGACTTGAGAATCTACATCTTTATTGCCACTATAGATCCGCTTAATGGATTCCTTATCTGCTACTCTGCTCAAAAGTGGGAAAAACCATAGAGGAAGAAGGCCAACAGACGCACATGGCCAAAAAACCCCGTGAGTGGAAGAGGAAACACCGCATGCGGCATTACATGCAGCCTTCCAGGTTCAGAAACCAAAGCCCTCCCAAAATAATTAAGAAGATATAATCTAGAATGTCACTATCCATCATATCAAGCAATATCATTTGAAATGATTCATTATTAGTGTTTCAGCCTATAGAATAAGACCAGAGTGTCATGAACTTGGGCTTGGGCCCTCTATGACATAAATTTGTGTTAGGTTATTACATAAACTTCACCACCATTATATTGTTTCCGTATTTGTGTAAACAACATGCATTAGTAGTCCTCTATAATCTTCAATACTATTGTATTGTTTTCACATTTGTATAAACAACGTGCATTACATCAATGGTGCATTGTTTGCAAATTGTAAAGGTGACATGCATTAGTAGTCCTTGTAAACACAACGTTGATGTACAAAGTAGTCATTTTAATATTCAAAATAATTGCACCTTTTAGAAACAACAAAGCCATATATTATATGACCTAACAGAAACTTTCAAGCTATTGCTGCACAAACCAAGTTCCATAGCCACCAACTTATATAATCGTCTCTGCAACTGCTTTTTGTACTACATGTTAACGTACAAAAATATATAACATAAAGAAATAAACCATTTCAACGCCGTTAAATTGATGTAGTAGCATTGAGATGCTTCGAGAAAGTCTATGGACAATAGGCATACATGCAAGGTACTCCCCTGGTGGTCATGGTTCTTCAACACTTATGTGTCAAGCAGTAAATCTCAGCAAAATGTATTATGATTAACAAACCAAATTACAATGTATGAGCTTTGTTTTATACAGTGGCGAATAGCAACATTTTTTCACATTTTAAAGTCCAGCATGAAAAAGCAACAATTTTTGAAGCATAAGTTACCCTTACCTACGTTTCTCTAAGAACCCTAAGCTTGCTATATAGAAAACATTTTCTGTTACCAATTTGATTCCCATAATAGTGCAGGAAGACGGGGATGCGATACTCACTGCAACTTGATTTGTTGAAGCTCCCAAAACGTGGATGCAATGGATAGCCATATATTGACATCCTCTAGCATGTGTTGCAATGCATCAAAAATAGACATTAGGCCTTGATGGTTCTGTGCATATGGGCATGATTCCTCCTACTAAACAAACTATATCATGAATAACAAACCAAGTTACAATGTATAAGCTTGCATTTTATGTAGTACCAATTAACAACATTCTCCCCAACTATTCTAAGTTCCCAGCATAAAAAGCAATACTTTTTGAAACAAAACTGACCCGTTCCTCCGTTTCTTTAAGAACCCTAAGCTTGTTATAGAAAAGGTTTATCAGCTACTAAGTTGATTCCCATAATAGGTGCAAGAAGAAGAAGGGGATGCAGATAGAAGAAGAAGACGCAGATACTTACTGAAAATATTGATTTGCTGCAGCTTCTAAAAACATGGATGCAATGAGTAGCCATATATTGACATGCTCTAGCATGTGTTGCAGTGCATCAATAATAGACATTAAGCCTTGGTGGTCCTGTGGGCATGATATACAACCAACAAAACTAAGGGCTTGTTCTTCCGATATAATCAAACCTAATGAAATGCAATTGTACAGAGGTACATATGTTACCTTTACAAAGAAATAAATTATCTTGCAAGAAAGGAATTACCCAAAAGCTTTCCAGATGAGAGATTGTAGGACAGTAAAGGCGATGAATTTTTTGACAGAATATCCCTCGGTAAAATCTTATATTAAACATCTGCAAGGAATACTGATATCAAAATTTGCAGCTATCAACTTGCAATCACTCAGCTACCATAGTGCCGAAGCAATCAAATTTAGACCGTCTATTCTGCAAAGTGCAGATTCTGAATTGCTAGAATGCCTATATGCTCCTTACGGCTAGTAAGTGTGCATAAGCCATGTCACAATTACCCCTAACAGTATTCGGAACATTCCAAAATGGGTCTCGCTCTTACTTTTAAAACAATGTCAAAACCAGAGAATAAACTCTTACAACTTGTGAGCTTATTATTTGTTCTCAAATTTTCTTACCTGGCTAAACACGAAATTAGAATAGCTCCCATTTGGTGTTGTTAAAAGTTTGTCTGCAAATGAAGAAAAAATAAAGTGTTACAATTGAGAAGAACAGAAAAATGGGCTTACAATTCCGTTATTTTTGCCATGCATAACTAACAAAGGAACAAAAGCTTGAAACTTCTTCTCAGTTATCCAACCTGATGATGCAATTCTTATCTTCATGGAACATGGAATAGAATTCAGAGATGAACTTACAACGTATTTGATACTGTGGCATGAAGTATTATGTAGGTTTCAGCTCCTGAAGTATTATGCAGGTTTCAGCTCCTGCAACCATATAATTCAATATGCAATGTGCAATCATGAGAGTTGAACCCATGCATTACCGAAATAAACACATCATCATAGGATATTAACAACTGAAATATGTGAAGAAGGTAGTCACAAATGAGAAGGTAGCAGGCATCTTGAGACTCTTCGGAGAATATCACAAACTGAGGACTTAATATTGTTAGGTATCCATTCAACAAAGTATGAAGAGTTCTTACTTTGGACATTGAACATTTGTTTATCAACTTCCTGTATGTCCATGCAGCCCAAAAACATTGCCAATGCGGTTAGATATCAGACATAATGTGGATCTGCAGCACGCATCATAATTTTTGCAATCCAGATTGTTATGCAAATTCTGGCACAACATGTTACACTGTACATAGTTGCAAAGATCAAATGGTTGAAGTCACCAACTGCATCAAAGTAGTTTACGTATTCGTTTAGTAAGCGAATGGTTAAATATGAACATGCAGGATCAAACAAAGATCAAATAGAAGGGACCAAGAAGTGATGGAAATGAAATTGTTAACTAACTGCTCTCTAATATAATTGTATAGGCCAGTGATGCTATGTTGAGGGCTTACAGGTTGGGATTGTGAGCATCGGGTCCTGAAGCAGATATAGTAGAGAGTCTCGTAGTCTAACACCATGCACACTCATCCAGTAGTCTAACACCATGCACACTCATCCAGCTGATGCACTGATAAGGTTGCATTGCATGACTCCACAATCATATCAGACATCCTTGGAAAAGGGAATACTTAGAAGGTCATGCAGTCAGGATATTTTCGTCCCATCTCCCATAGAGTCTTGAAAACTTGCATGTCAACAACCATGATGCTGAGAATAACTATATATGTAGAGTAAAATAGGAAGTTATAATGATGTGAAATGAGAGTTGGGATTTGAATTAAAAGAAAGCAGTCGATGTAATTATCATAACTATCAAAGCAGTCCTTGATTATAAGGGATGCTAAAACAAAAGATTGAGCATAGAAATGCCGAAATGTATAAAGAAAGCAATAAAAATATGTACTGACATTTTTACCTGATCTCTGAACTTGGACAGCATAAAGATTTCCTACATCAAAGAAGCGCAGTACCAATCTAATGATACTGTCCATCACGAAATTTGCAAGACTGTCTAGATTCAAAAACGTCCTGCTGCAAGCAAATGCTGATTATGGCATATTGCAAGGGCCAAGCGTTTCAGACACAGAGTAAACTTCTATGCAATGGAAAAAGAAACCTAGAAACAAAGAGTTGTGTTAGAAAAATAGCAAACTGTAATCTACCTAATATTTGTTCTGCAGCAACGAATCTTGCACAACGCTGTGACCAGTATCAGCAAACATCTTCTAACTGGTGCTAATGTCGTTTGCTGCTGCCTGAGGACTCTGGGATTTGATTTACTTCTGCCGTTTTCAAGCTCTGAAAGGAACCGTGGAAAGGCGGAGCAGAGGAATGTTGCTTATGAAGATCTAATCGGCTCTCAATCAAGCATCTGCAGATTGATAACTGCCCGAGCATTATAACATCGTCTGAAAATGCCATAAGCACCTTCCAAATTTCTTTAAAAAACGCCCAAAATCAAAGCCAAAGGCAAAAACGAACTGAGGCTTGCAAACTCTGAGGCTTGTTAGTTTTGAATTCCGACCCAGCTCAGGCTTGGGCGTCAAAAACCATGGAGAGAGCTTGGGGCGCCAAAAATCGTGAGCATAGCATAGAGGACGGAAGGAAATAATGCGTAGGCAGCATTCAAACACCCCACCAGCTCAAAAACTGGCCATCAATGCTGCCAGCCCGCGTCTCACAGCCGGGCCGCAAAAGGAAAGGGAAGCCGCAAAAAGAAAGGGAACGCCGCATGCGGCGTAACATGCGGCGTTCCTGGCACGGTTCCCAACCCCTTCTCAAAATAAAAAAGAAGATGTGAAGCAACAAGAATTGAGATTTGGAACCATCGTATTGTTGTTTGAAAATACAATCTTGAATCGACTTTGGATTTAAATGTGCACAGAGGATCTGGAATACATTAAACAAATCTGGAATAGAGGACAAAATAGTAGAGGCTTGAGGTAGAGCAGTGGAAATGTAAGGAAAGATAATTTAATCGAACTACAACAGGCTGAATGAGCTTATTAAATATGCGCCATGCATTAATATGAGCCATGCATTATCTGGGTCCCCAAATTATCTACAAATAGAAACATTAACATTTTCGTCTCTGAGCCACTTTCCAAGGCAAAAGCCTGACACTTTTGTGCATCACCTTTAAGAAGAACATCAGAGTTTCCTTTTCTTTGCTATGTTGAACATAAGCCGCGATAATTGTTGTCCAAGAGAATATATTTTGTGCTTCCATATAATGTCAATCAGTCAAAAATGTGTTGTAAAAGTGTAGATGACTCTTGCTCCCACAACTCAGAATTTCTTCTAGACGTTTCTTATACAAACATGGACCTTTATAGACCAAAAACCACCATGAATACGGTTCATCTGCACATTTGTTAATCACAAGCTCAAATGTGAACCTACAAACATGGAGTTAAATATTAGAGAGCTTAATCACACCAAGCACATCAAGCAGGTTGGCAACAATGATAGAGCCAAGCATGATCAAGAACCAACAGCGTTATTCCTTTTGTGCAATGGGACAAAATGAACCACGTAATGTCAACCAGTCAGAAATGTGCTCTAAAAGTGGAGACGACTCTTGCTGCCACAACTCAGAATTGCTTCTAAAATCTATCCATATTTTCTAACTAAAAGCTTGGTGTACATGGATAAATTAGCAGTGCTTTCTTTATATTCTCTACTGCCAATTCCTTTGCCTTATTACATGTGTCTCTTTGCTTCAAACACATAACTTGGCACATTACGAATCCGGCATTTTCTCATTTCAAAGCCTGTTTTAGCCATTGAAATCAATTTAAACACCTAAAACGAACATATTTCGATGTCTTGGTCTCAATCTCACACTCATTTCTACCTAATGTAATGTAAAATTAATTCATATGCAGACACATCAATGGTCACGAAGGTATGAAGGATATCAACAGGCTTGGTAGTCTGTCCTAACCCAAGGAGTTTATATCAGGAAGCTCCAATGGATGTTACACAT
The DNA here is from genome assembly GCA_021234155.1 of Isoetes taiwanensis. NCBI lineage: Eukaryota > Viridiplantae > Streptophyta > Lycopodiopsida > Isoetales > Isoetaceae > Isoetes > Isoetes taiwanensis. Next base: position 4,791,714 of record JAJEKV010000039.1, read on the forward strand.
ATATTGCAATTTTCTCTCAAATATCAACATTGTTATCCGAACCTCACTCCACCTAATCACAAGAATGGAAACTAAATTTGGCTCTCTTGACTGACCACTTTACACTGCCCGGCCCGGGTTTGTTAGGCTCTTTTCTCACTCCATGGTGTGTATGCAGCAGCATTCCAGACCAACATTCCAAGAGAAATTATTCCGTACATTAATTATTTCATTGCTGCACAAACTGATCAAAGCTGTATTTATTTGTGACTTTTTAAGTAGGTTTGTCTTAGCAAACTTGGTTTCCATAGCAGCTGGAGTTAAGTATTGAAGAGTTTATCAGAACGTTGATGTTTATTAAGCATTTTATGCAAAATAACACAGGTTGGGACATGTGGTAAGAGAACAAAAATATCTATTCTACGACATTCCTCAACAATAAATCCAATGCATCCTCTGAATGCAAGGAAAAATATTACAACAACAAGGCTTTTCCTGCATCATTAGCGTTCTCGTAAGCTCATAGTTCCGTTGGCTCTATTTGAACTAGTGTATCTGATGCTCTCTCCTGGTAAATCGTCCATCTGTTACATTATCACTATAAAATGTGTCTGCTCCTAACCACCTTGCTTTCCTTTGATCTATTGCTCGTGAGTTCATAGCAATCGACTGCAGAGGGTAGCACCGAAAGAATCCTTATGGAATGTAAAGCCAAAATCGAAAGATGGCGGTTTGCAAAGTCATTTCAAAAAGCACGTATGTTTGTCTACGCTTCACAATCCGCCTCCGGGTTCATGAGGAACAACATTGTAAGGATTAACAAGCAATAGGTTCAAGTGCATGGAATTAATTGAGGTGAGCCCACGTGCCTTCTATGCAAGAAAGATGACATGACTTTGTACCATTGAACTTAAAAACTGGGATAGACCTTACAACGCCTTTTATATTTTGCCAAATGCAATATGGATAAAAATGACAATAACTCATACAACTATATATGCAAAATGAGAATAGATCATGGAGCTATGCACTTACTTTCTTCGGGGTTCTTTGCGGCACCCAAAAAAAGCTAGAGAAGAATAGGAGTATCAACTTTACGTATAACAAAACAAACCGGTTATCAAATAAGCTGCTTTGTAGAACTGCTATTACACTCATGGATACAAGTAACTTTTATAACATCCTAGTACATGGAAGTCCCAATTTTTAACACTTCATGAATATCTCCTTTGTCAAATGATAGCACACACCTTCCTCTTTAAAAATGTCTCAAGATTATCCTTCCGAGACATTCTTCTTTCCGTCGGTCGCGTAGCGTGGACTTTGAACAGAACATTATGCATCTAGAATATTTGATTAGCATTGTCAAAACATCTAAATAAGAAACAAGTAATAATTCATGCAACTTATCTAGGAATTGAACAATGGGTAGAAAACATCATCAATACAATGGCGGGTTTCTTACAAGTGTTAGAAGCACGTGCGATCCCGAACACGTCTCATTGGATTACCACCAAATCCTCGTATGCCCATCATTAAATGGTCACAAGAGAATGATTGCAAAAGCACCTTGAAGAGAATAAGTGTCTTAAGCTTTACAGAGATTTTATTCCCGGAGTATATTTCTATGCTTAAAAACAACAAAACAGATATTCCCTAATGCTTAGTTCATCGCCTCAATGAGGGTAATATGATTAAAACGGGATAAAGTGTGGCTCGGGAGTTATTTGAGAAAAGTATATAGAGAACACTAGCATTGCCTATAAATCACTAGCTTTTAACTCAGGCGCTTTCGCTAAGATACTTTTATTTGCAAGAGAAGAAAAATATTACAATATGTTGAGCCTAAAACATTTGGTTTGCTACACATTTAATAATTGTAAAAAAATTTACTCTTGACTCTACGTACCTAGTGGAATTGAACTTTGGTTGTTATCTAGAAGTAACTTTTCGGCTTTAACTTTACTTGTTCGTCTCTCCTTCCTTGACTTCGGTTCTCCATGTTCACATCTTTGGATCCCGAGAATTTTGCTTTCTTCTTAAAACGTCCCAGATAAAGCAAATTAAATAACCGAGCATTTAAAATTGTTTAACCTACCCAAAGACAGTCTTTACTTGCTTCTTGATGCAAATATCCTTCCAATGGGCCAAGAAGCTTTTCTTTTGTGACCTTTGGGGAGTTCAAGGGTTTGTGCTCTTCCATTGAGTGATGGTCACGCTTAGCCACTTTAGCTAAAGCATCTTGTAAAGAGGTCACCAAACCTAGAGAAAGCCTTTTAGCACGCAACTTGGCAACCCTAGCCTTTGCATTTTCCATTTCGTGAACAAATCCAGAATCCAATTCACGGTTGGTCCACATCTTTGTTGAGTAGCTTTCAAAATTATGTCTTGGTGGTCAAATTACCGCCAGTAGCAACATGCAGAAGATAAAAGAGGGGCCATGGGATCCTTTGTATGAATACTTGACGATCTTTTCTCGGGTCGTTATTGCCACCTAAATCTAACTTTACATCCTCATAGCTTGATTCTTTTTTTCACATTTGTGGTATTAAAATGAGCCTCATTTGGAAGTAGCTCCCAACCCATTGAAAAGAGGGCTTTCTTTTGTACCCCTTACGCTAAGAAAAATCCTTTTATCTCCTTTAACACTCGAGGACAAAACCGGGAAGTATACAAACCCACTCTGTTGAAAGACTCATCCTTCACAGAGATGGGGAGAGAAAATGAGAATCTGAAGCCACCAAACATTCCTTCGATCCAAGTTTTGCGACTTTGGCCAAGTTGAGGCGAGGAATATCAAAACATTTCGCTGGAGGGATTTTGTATTTAAACTCTTTTTGGTTTCTCCGGTCTTCTTAGAAGGGCCATCACTGTGCTTTTGCAGCCAAGCCGGGCTTTCGGTGACCTTCCCGAGGCCGGAAACATATCCACCGGCAAAAGGCCTCAAAGATTTGGTCCATCCACATAACATCCTCCTCAATCTTCAAATTTATGAACAGAATTGGATTGAACGTCTAGGTGCAGCCAATTGGATAAGAGGAATGCATCCCATAGGGTACGGCTTCCAAGCCGAAGAAACCCAGAAGCTTGTGTTTTGCTATGGGTGATCTAGGCGCCCATGTCAAAGAAGGTCGTCGGAATGGCCGGTGCGGTTAGGAAAAGAGACGATCCCAGTTTTTTCCCAATGGGGTGGCCATCACCGGCGCTCGGTTTGCCTACGTGGCATTCTCTATCCGCTTCAACATCCACGTATCATTTGCACATCCGTAAAGAACAGTTAGGTGATGTTCTGCCCTCTCGTCCAACCCTCTAGGTTTCTCAAATGACTTTGTAGGTTGGTATTTTTGAGCCCATCCTCAAAAAGATCCACAGATTTTCTGGGATAAGGTAGGGATCCTAGCATAGAGCTCCCTATAAGCTCATGAATGAAATTAAGTAGTGTCGCAGTCTGCTTGACAGTATGAAGCTTCACTAAAGCATCACGCTCATCATGAAGTGGCGCATATTCATTTATGAAATGCTTCTTGAACTGATCCCAAATCTTCACCTCCACACCCTTTGTTCTCAAAGGTGGAGATGTAGTATCTCCACCTTTGAGATATTCCATCTCTCCTTGCACACTTGATCCGTCCTCAGCATGCTGCTCATGACCACCATTCTTTAAACCTTCTTGTGTAATGGGGCTCGTGGGTGGCTGGGTAGATTTTGTTTGGAGGCGATTCATAGAAGGATGATGCACCTCTTCTTCCTCATGGCCCAAACCTGCTAGAAGTCTGTCCATTTCTGCAATCTTTTCCTCAAAGTGGGCACATTTATACCATAGTCTACCAGATCAGTATCACTAAGATTACCCTGCTCTGGTAATTCTGGCTGATCCTCAGCCCCTGGCTGTTGCACTGGATCATTAGTCCCAGAAGAGCTTATCATTGCGCTCTGATACCAAAATTGTTACACCTAATGGAAGCACCGCCTTTTGCTAGAAGCGTACACTTATCGCTCACGCCAATGGATTCCTTGAATTCCCCACGGTGTAATCTGCAATCCCTGATTGCCAATAATTCCTGATTGGCTGTTTATTTCTAGCTTTTGTAGTTGCCTTAAATCAACTACTATAGTTGTAGGAAGAAAGGGAAAAGCCAATAGCCAAGATTCCTACTCAATGAGGATGCGGGGAACAATCTCCGGGCGCTTTGGTAGGAATAGTATTGGTAGGGACCGACCTTAGGGAAGTTAAAAGCACGCTTGGACCGGAATAGTACTTTAAGTCATAATATATTGGGATGAGTGACCTCTCGAGAAGTTAAGTGTGCTTTAGGTCATAATAGTACTGAGATGGATGACCTCTTGGAAAGCTTTAGTGTTGCACCCAACCACCGCATTTTTTTCGAACTTAAAAAAAGTTGAGACATATTGATGGAGTCGTTCAACATCTTCTTTAGCTTCACTTACTACAAAAGCATCATCCGCTTTCGCTAAAACCAAGTACTATAGGAGCCCCTCCATTCCTACAACTAATCTATTTGCTTGTCCAAATGTAGCAGCTTCTTTTACCTTCAATGGTTATAATGATTCGAATTCTTTGCAAACTAGAGGAGAAAGGCTTGAACCAAAATCTAGAAAAGATAGTCAATAATTGCCAAACCTTATGCTTGAAGACAACCATTTCCATTGTAAAGGCAGTGCAAATCTCTTAGCTCCCCATGAATCTAAATCCAAACTAGACTTCAGTCCAGCCCTGAAAATTGATTTGAAACATGATGCATTGTTAGAGTTTCCACTAGGTCATCATGCTTCTTTACAAGTAAAAGTTATCCATTCACATAACCCGTCCTCATAAAGTGAAATTCAAGGTCTTACGCCACCTGAATTTTAAGAGTTTCAGGTCTATAAGGGGGGTTCACAGTTTTGGACGTATAACCCATTTGTGTGACGAGCCTGCCGAGTTGACCCTCCGGGCAACTCGGGATCTTGTCTGACTTACAACTAGATTTATGCACAGGCGAATTTAGGTGAAGAATTAAATCTTCCTTTGCAAATTAAATCCACAGTTTAGGCTCAACAAGCAATCCTGGTTCAGGCATTCAACATATTCATAAGCTTTTATATTCCAAGTTCTAACTGAGCAAATCAATAGCTCAAATATTTACAATGTGTTATCAATATCCATGTACAACAACACTGAGCAAATCAACAGGAACTGCTAGCTCTAGAATTCAAGCACGATTCCCGGCCACATTGCGACCATCAACTTGGCCGCCACCTTGCGGGTTCACTGCACATGCACTCACTGGGATTAGTCCTCGTGACTAAGTGGGGATCCCGTAGCTGCTACTGCGTACATAGGAACACTCTGACATCTTGGATAACATACACATGAACAATTCCAAATATACAAGAGACTATGGTGCAGTGCTAGACAATGACAACAAAAGAAATATCATAAGAGTCCAGAGCAAGAACACAAAGCCAAAGTACCAAAACAACATAACAAAGCTCCGGGACAATGGGAAGCTCAGCCAGCCTACAAGCAGGCCCTGTTAGCAGAGAAATGCCCGGCCAGCTCACATTCCGAGCCCCGTTGGCGGAGTTGGTGGGGTGAACCTCGTATGCGCATACCCTTCCCAGCCCACGTCTGGCGCTGGAGGACCTCTTACCATGGAGTTCACAAGAGTTGACGTACAACCTCACCGGGAAGCTACGCCCGTGAGGAGGCCACGCCCGGTGTCACAGAGCATAGATACAAAGAACACAGATGACATGAGAATGCCGGAACTACCCAGGCCACCGAACCTGGAAGTCCGACCCCGGAGGTTCCAAGTACATAACATAATATCAAGGACGACAGTGGAACAATTCAAAGACCATAACAGAATTTACTATAAATGTGCCTAGATCATACTCTTAGCCCTTGTCGAGGTTGCCCATACAACCTAACCATGCCGAAGTAGCTAGATCGGTGATGGAAACCCTGATGACAACTCAAATGTTGATGCAGCGTGCTCAAACCACCCCTGTAAGGTTGATGCAGTACTCACTTCGCCATATTATTTACTTAAGCTCCCTTAGGTATGGTTTGAAGGTTTTAATATTTAAAGTTCCACTTCTTAGCTAATGAATTAATTGCGCATTCAAACTGGCGCCTCCAACTTATGCTTTTCCTGCTTAAAAATCTATGGGGTCCCCTGACCGCAACTGCCTGGAACTTCCGTCAAGCAGCACACAGGCAAGCCCCATCTCTGGGAGCAAGCTGGTATAATTATCCCATGCACCTTTGAATTATTACTTTTCAATTACCTATTATCTTAGTTAAATACAACCAATCCTAGAATTCCCGCAACTTGTTATTATTCTGCCCAGGCGCCATGCTCAAATTTGCTCTGCTAACCAATTCTTCCTTAAGCCAAGGGCAACCCAATCCCATCTATGATTATCTAGATTTATATTTGAACAACCAACAAGCAACCCACCAAACTGATTAAAACAACAAATTAATAAATCCAATAAAAAACAAGATAAAAAGCAAAACTAACGTGAGCTTTAGATCCGGTGCCGACCAGCCCATATCCTTCTACTTTGCCCACTGATTTGGGCTTCTTGGACCCTCAAATCTTCTGATTTCCTCCTGGCTCTGTGTTCCAGGGAATTCCAGACAGTTCCAGGGCAGTTTGAAGACAGTTTTCTGCTCTAAAATTTTACCAAGCAAGCTTCTGTAACCATTTCTGAAAGCTAAAATTTCTCCCTCTACTTCCAAATTCGGCCCTCTTAGACCCAAATCGGCCCTTCTCATCCAATTTCGACCTGTTCCAGGTCATTTTCAAGCATTTCTGGCAGTTTCGGTGCCATCTGTGATGGCTTGGTTGCAAGTAAAACTTATTGCTACAGCCTATGATTTCTGAAATTGCTCTCTCCTGGATCAATTTCGGCCTACTTCAGGCCCTCTTACTATAACTTTTCCATCAACATCATCTCATATGCTTGCTCCAGTAAAGAAAACCCTCTCCATCCACCGTTACAGTTCTTACAAAAGCATGCACAAATCTGATCCTGAAAACCTATGCAGCTCAATTGAATCCATAAAATCAGAATTCAAAACCCCACCTGGAAGAGAAATTGATGCAGTCTCTGTCTACGACAAGCTCCGATGCTCTCTGCCTCGATGCTGAGAGTAGCCTTCTCTTGCAAAAGCTTCACGTCTCCAAAAAGCCCCAAATTTCTAAACCCTTGCTCATACATCTATGCCCTACATGTATCTTCATAAATACTTGTACAATACTGGCCCCTAGCTGCCCAGGACCATTACAATTTGCGTGCACGTCGAGGGGCTTTTTAATGGTTGTTGGCATACGTATATGTCCGTGAAAATACGAGTTACAGGAACACATTTTTTGTAGACATATGAAGGGGAGTGTGGCATGAGAACTATACGCCTCCTCCTTGTGAGCTGTCTCACGCTGTATGGGATTTCCCTTTAAGTTTTGGAGCTTCAAGTCAGATTTTGGATTTAACTTTGGTTATTTATTTTTGACAAAAAAAAAAAGGTGTCTCATATCAGGGATGTTGATGTGCCTTCTTGCTCCAAATGTATCGAGCTTAGTTGGAACGTCATTTATATTGCATTTGCAACTGTTGATTCTCTATTTTAGTTTTAATATGCAAAAAATGCAGCATTGTTTTAGTTCTTTCTTCAATTTGAGCAATATGCTAAACTGTAGCATTTTGTTTGGCCTATTATCATGCCTTCTTGCATCACGCTCACATTTGTTCTCGTCATTTTTATGACCAAGTTGTAGTTATAGTCCCGTGAAACTTCATTGGCAACGGTAGATGGTTCTTTTTTATGCTAAAAGAGCTGAATTCCAGAAGCAGTTTTGAAGCGGCTGAAGAACTCGTTTTCTAGCTACCCATTTGCTCTTAATAAAGGCATATTAGCAAGGCAATATCTTGATTATCATGTTAGAATTTTTTTTCTTCTCTATGCTTGATCTGGCCACCAGTATCTTTCCATTATTTCATGTAGGATCCAATAATTTGTGGACTGTTGCTTCTCCCGGTAGAAGTAATCCTGCGGGCATTAGAAGCTTTTTTACGAAAGAGCACATCAAGTCTATTAAGGTATTTCCATTTTGCCAGCAAAGGATTCCAAATAAAGATTATCACTCCTTCTTGTCTTCCATGTGAGTATGCATGACATATTCAGATTTAAATCATTTAGACATAGATGGCATGGATGATATTGTTATTGCCATTACTATTAAGACATAACGACCCATGTATTGTGAACTTGAAGCTTGAAAAAAAGGCATATGCTACTCTTTTGCATGCCATAGCATTCTATTTCTGTGCACTCACAAGACAGGGTTGCTGGAGGAAGGGATGTGACAGGATTAACTTATAGTATCAGCCATGTTTCTGAAGTTATTTAATCCATTAAAACTGCTAGATTGGCTAGAGACAAAGAAAGGGATGCTGCAAATATCACGGCTCTGCTTCAGAAAGAGGGTGAGGTAATTTGTTCGGAAGGCACTACATGTAGAGAGCCATTTTTGCTAAGATTTAGTGTATTGTTTGCAGAATTGAGTGATAAAATTGTTTGCCCTACGCAACCCCCCCGGGTGAATATGCACCCAAACCAAAGGGGGTCTAAGGGGGATTTTAATTTAAATGTGTTAAATGCAATGGTTTGTGTTAATAATGTTAATGGTAGTTGTGTGTTAATGGTTTATGTTAACTAAAAAAAATTCGGCCCCTTCGGGGCCTTAAGGATGGTGTAGGGGTGTAGATATAGACATTACCTAATACTCTAATGATGGATGATGTATCATAGCCTCAGATACAATATATGTCATAATATAACCATAGAAAGATAAATTAATATGTGAAGCAACAAGAATTGAGATTTGGAACCATCGTATTGTTGTTTGAAAATATAATCTTGAATCGACTTTGGATTTAAATGTGCACAGAGGATCTGGAATACATTAAACAAATCTGGAATAGAGGACAAAATAGTAGAGGCTTGAGGTAGAGCAGTGGAAATGTAAGGAAAGGAATGAGCTTATTAAATATGAGCCATGCATTATCTGGGTCCCCAAATTATCTACAAATAGAAACATTAACATTTTCGTCTCTGAGCCACTTTCCAAGGCAAAATCCTGACACGATTTGATGCTTTTGTGCATCACCTTTAAGAAGAACATCAGAGTTTCCTTTTCTTTGCTATGTTGAACATAAGCCGCGATAATTGTTGTCCAAGAGAATATATTTTGTGCTTCCATATAATGTCAATCAGTCAAAAATGTGTTGTAAAAGTGTAGATGACTCTTGCTGCTACAACTCAGAATTTCTTCTAGACGTTTCTTATACAAACATGGACCTTTATAGACCAAAAACCACCATGAATACGGTTCATCTGCACATTTGTTAATCACAAGCTCAAATGTGAACCTACAAACATGGAGTTAAATATTAGAGAGCTTAATCACACCAAGCACATCAAGCAGGTTGGCAACAATGATAGAGCCAAGCATGATCAAGAACCAACAGCGTTATTCCTTTTGTGCAATGGGACAAAATGAACCACGTAATGTCAATCAGTCAGAAATGTGCTCTAAAAGTGGAGACGACTCTTGCTGCCACAACTCAGAATTGCTTCTAAAATCTATCCATATTTTCTAACTAAAAGCTTGGTGTACATGGATAAATTAGCAGTGCTTTCTTTATACTCTCTACTGCCAATTCCTTTGCCTTATTACATGTGCCTCTTTGCTTCAAACACATAACTTGGCACATTACGAATCCGACATTTTCTCATTTCAAAGCCTGTTTTAGCCATTGAAATCAATTTAAACACCTAAAACGAACATATTTCGATGTCTTGGTCTCAATCTCACACTCATTTCTACCTAATGTAATGTAAAATTAATTCATATGCAGACACATCAATGGTCACGAAGGTATGAAGGATATCAACAGGCTTGGTAGTCTGTCCTAACCCAAGGAGTTTATATCAGGAAGCTCCAATGGATGTTACACATATATTGCAATTTTCTCTCAAATATCAACATTGTTATCCGAACCTCACTCCACCTAATCACAAGAATGGAAACTAAATTTGGCTCTCTTGACTGACTACTTTACACTGCCCGGCCCGGGTTTGTTAGGCTCTTTTCTCACTCCATGGTGTGTATGCAGCAGCATTCCAGACCACCATTCCAAGAGAAATTATTCCGTACATTAATTATTTCATTGCTGCACAAACCGATCAAAGCTGTATTTATTTGTGACTTTTTAAGTAGGTTTGTCTTAGCAAACTTGGTTTCCATAGCAGCTGGAGTTAAATATTGAAGAGTTTATCGGAACGTTGATGTTTATTAAGCATTTTTGAGTCTTGGGCACATTGGGATATCACAAGTTAGGTTCCTAAAACTGAGCATAGGATGGCATGCCTGCACCAATGCCTTTGTTCTTACTTAGATTAATTTATCATGGAAGCTGAAAAGTGAAGAGACTAGTACATATTGTCTAAGAGAGGACCAAAAGAATTTTGACAGTAGTTATGTAAGCAAGTAAAAAATATAAATGTGGCATACATCACTTACAGAGTGTCTAATGAACTTAATGAGCCCAAATCCGTTGGTATCTTTATCGTTTAAGTTGTTGAAGCTTAAATCCCTGGAAACGTGCTGGCATCGCTATTCAATTGTATTAAGGAAAAGGCATTTTAGGTAAAAGGAACATACAAGTAAGTGAGAGACTGCAAACTCCCCAGAAAAGAAGGTATTGCCCCAGTCAGCTGACAGTTTTGTAAGGGTCTATGACAAGAACAAGTTTTGCCAAGGCATGCTTTGTTATCTCAGACTTTCAACAAGGCATCAAATATACTTAACTTACAGTTTTGTCTTGCATAGCGGGCAACCTGACATCAGATTATGGGATGCCTTCTTCAACTTTCAATACAAGGGCACAAATAAGAAATGACATTTCCGGCCACTCTATTGGAGGCTCCTCTGTCTATGAACCACGAACCAGCTTATTATTGTTGGTCTGATACCTCTCTCAAATCCAAGAAGCTCCTATGTTTCCACCTATTGCCAGAAGAATTAAAGCAGAAGAGAGCTTTGATAGAGATAGAGTCGGCTGCAGAAGGGTCGCTATGGTTAGTCGAATCAGCCATAACAGATATCTAACAAAACCAACAAAACCAACGGCCGCTCCAACGCTCACCAAGACTTGAAAGGATGCTGCCGTATCCTACTCTCGAGGCCGCTCCAAGCCCTTGCCTCACCAAGACCACCAAAACCACCAAAACTCAATAACCCTAAAAAAAACCCTGTTCGATGCTTACATGCTCGATTTTGTGACGTTCCACATATTTATACGCCTTTTTAAGTATAAATACGTGACACGTCACTATGAATAATTAATGGCACATTAATTATTCATAAGCTAAGGTTAGCTATGTTAATAATTAAATTATAAAGGTGGAAACCTAACCTTAAACCCTAATTCGAATTTAGGGCTTAATCTAATATTAAAAGGGCCTAAAATACCAAATTAGTTAATATTAGCCAACCCGGAGCTGCCACCTGGCCCAAATCGATTGGGCAAGGGAGAGTTACTAACTTGGGACCCAAATTGGGGTTTTGCACCCCCATTTGCCCCAATTCGAATTAGGAGCAAGTGGAGATGGAGAGGAGGAGCAAGCAGCCGGGCACCCTTCAGCAAATCGACCAAGAGGAGCTGAGCGCCACCTTTGAGGAGCTGAGCGCCTGCCAAGCTGAGCGCCACCTTTGCCAAGCACGTACCTGTGTAGCTGAAGCTGAGCACCAAATCCAAGGAAGATGGAAGCACCAAATGACAACGGGTCCAGCAGGAACTCAGGTGGGTGGCTAGTATAGCTTGGGAATTCTAGGGTAGCGCCCCTGTTGGGCACTTGTAGTGTGTATTTCTTCTGTTCTCTCTGTGTTTTACTTGTAGGAACTAACCCTTGATTGTAAAGGTAAGTTCTCTTTATATTCTGATTCTGGGTTTGCTCTTAAAGGATGGATTGATAGTTCTTTGCATAGTATTACTCTGGAAATGGGGGAATTAAGGGGGGTAGAGACCTCTGAGCCATGATAGTAGGATGCTCCTAGGTAGATCCCTGTACTTCCCATTAGTTGCGGCCTGTGCACAAGAGCCCACCGGGTCATAGATGCTATGGTACTGGCTTAGCACCAGACAAGGAACACAGTGGTGAAGTGGAGGTGGGGTCTTGCACGAACATAAAAGGCTCCTGGGACTCCTATAGCGAGCTAGACCTGATAGCCGGTCACGTAGAGGGCCGGGTATGGGTCTGACACTCCCTGGGTGGGAAGGTGTGACCCGTATGGGGCACCTTGCACTTTGAGTAGATTTAGGGTGAGTAAGTCGGGTACGGATGCGGGGGTCGCTGATGCGGCACGTATTCTCTAGCTCGCCCATGGAGCCACTGTGATTCTGGAAGGGGACGCTTCCCTGACCTGCCTCATCGGACCGGGGCTTCATGAACCCTGGAGTAGGCTCAGCAGGGTGATGCCTCGAGCCTGCGTCTCCGGAAGGCTATAGCGACGCCATAGCGTGAATTGACCCATCTGCAAAGTGTGCACAGGAGGGGCGGATGGAGTGGACAACCCTAGCCGATGTTCTATGCCAGCCAACGCCATGTTATACCTCTGTCTGCTGATCTCTTGAGACCGAGCCGTCAGTCTATCCTCACAGGAGTCTGAGCCGGGGTAGAACCATGGGTTTGGGGTGCTTTCCTTAGGATTAGATGCATATTCTTTGCCGTTGGTATTTGGATGGATGTTCCACCCTTCGTGGTGGTTATTTATATATATTTGTGCTGTGTGCTAACATGTATTCACGCTTCCGCGACATAGGAGTCCCACTGAAGGCGTGGGCCGAATGACACCTCCGTGTCCTTCACTCGGGCATCTCTCTGTAGATGGCCCGGGATAGACGGAGGGCCCTGCTCATGGCGAGATAGTAGCCATGGGAGGGGGAAGTCCCCGTATGTATACGGCCGGGTGTCGTATATATTTAGGGAGCGTCACAGATTTGAGATATTTAGTGAAATCATAGTTGTAACCATTGGAAAATGCCACTAAAAATAACTTGACAGTATGCGCACTCTAAATGTACCGATTAGTATGTCTCATCAAATACCATCATCAAATCATATAAAAACCATAGGAAAAAACGTATAAAAATACGAAAAAAAACCCCTTGTTATTATGCTAGATATTCCATATATCATTTCCACCAAACATTGAAGTATTTCAGATTTTTCCTCTTGTATTTATGCATAGAAAATTATAGTATTTGAAGCCTAAGGTAACAATCTAACTTCCAAAGAAAATTATGAGCCCGTAGGGACGACATGCCTGACATGCTTCATGAACCTTCTTAAGCATGCATTCTAACTTAATCAATAATGGTCAATCAAAATGTAGAGAACTTTGGATAGTTAAAATCCATAGCACATTCTTAAAATATGCAAGCAAGATAGAGAAGAATAGTATCTAAAAAGCTCTACCGAAAGATTACATTAACAGATTGATAGATTGAGTTCACCTTAAATCCAAATAAATGTCCTTAGCAGACCCTTGAAGATGGTCTGCACGTAATTCGTTGAATGGTTTGTTCGAATAGAATCTTCCATCATTCTTCAAAATGATCCTGTAATGTGTAAAAGCAAAAATGAGATTTCACTATTTACCACATGAACTTATGCCTTCAAATAAGCAATATAATTACCTGCAAGATTCGCATCAATGACAATCACAATAAGATAAGGAATAGTTTTCATGGAGTACAAGGTGAAGAAGAAGAGCCAGAGATAGAAGCAACAAATATATTTATGCCTAAAACCTGTTATTTGTGTTTTGCATTTGCACATAAGACGTGCAAATGTAGCTAAAAGGATCGTGTCTAACATTAGATTATTCTCTGAATAACAAAGTATAAAAAATATGTATAGGTACTACTCTTTATAATAAGTTATTTCACCAAAGAAACCGTTATATATGCAAATATACATAATTCTCTGAAGTTATTGATGGTTGATAAAAGAAACTGAAGAAATCTTAAGAGGTCAAATGTACCGCACTGTCCAAAGCTCTTAACGGGTGTTAGTAAATCTTAGAACGAAACCTTGACTTATAGCTCCATTTCTAGCCAGAGATTTAAGCTTTCTTACCGCTTTGTAAATGTTGCCAGTGCACAAAGTAAAACAACATCGTGAAGAAGATCTATACATAATGAAGCAACCCATAACGGAGGCAGTTACTCGTAAAGAAGTTCCAGCATGATTCATGCAGATCACTCTTTGACATCATATGCTCTCTCACTTGCAAGCAAAGGAAATATTAGAAAATGAAAAACGTGCCATACTAAACAATAACCTAATTTTTCCAAACATCTCGATTCGTCCCATCCAATCTCGTCCACCAATTTATGGCCTTAAAGAGAATACCAACTTCAGCATCACTGCATAAACATATTTCAGAATGAGATTTATATACAAATAGAAGAAACTTGATCTGGCTTGAAGAAACTTGATCTGGCTAGACCTATCTGAGCAATTCTTTTTCAAAGCTTCTTGAAGCAAGAATAAAGTATGAAAATAGACAGACGCCATGGAAGTCAATTTGCCCATGTTTCATGCCATGGAATGCAACTTGCTACCCATGCGCTTTCCATGCCATTATAGGAACTTCAATAAATGAGTCACATAAAATTGCCATTCAATATGACACATTGTTTTTGGATTTTTTTGGACAATCGCAGCCTGCAAATAGAGCTCTGGCAAGTAGAGACTATTTGGAAGCATTGGACATTTGGAAGCAGCTCAACAAAGGAGTGCATGTCGGTCTGGTCGGGAAAACTTAAAGCCGTAGATAACTACTCTCTCAATGCCATTTCAATTTTTGGAAGCTGGTTTATTTTTTAAGAAGGGCCGAAATAAAGCAAATCATAGGAAACCATAGTATATCATCAACCGAAGAAAAAAATTCCCACTTGCCGAAAAAACCAAATCTAAACAAGTGACACATGAGGTTAAAAAAGTGAAATCAATGGTTAGAAAATGTTAGTGTATACCAAATGACATGCCCTTGACATGCAAATGTCGAGAATATCTCTTATCCCCTATATTACACCATTAAATAAACAAAACAAATTTCAATCAAGTAAAAATAATTGTGAATGCAAATTCTTAATGCAAAGATTACTCGAAAAACCTCCACTTTACAACTTCCAGTTGTAGTGCAAGTGTTCCATCAACACAGAGTTTATATTGTATCCACTATAGTTTAGCAAATCTCCCATACATACATAAATGTGAAATAAATAAATAAAAATAAAAATTAAATCTCGCATTTATTTATGATCTACAAGCATGTAGTACGAGAAAAAAATATTTTCTTGCTACTCATGGCAACATTCATGAATGTCTATAAGATTCTAGAAATGAAAGGAAAAGAAAAATAGTTGGTAGAACCTTATGAAGTCCCAAATGTAAGGCTCGTGTTTTCTCTTTTTAATTAATATATAAAACAAATTCATTAGTCGGTTCTTTGGAGGAATTGGAAAGACACTCACAATCATATTGGCATTATATATTAGCAGTCAATGTGATTGATTTGGGGTTCTATTGTTCAAACATCACTAAGTGAACTTCACTCATTACAATTTCATTCGCTTGCTATTTTAATTCCTCCTTTTTTTTTCAAGAATGTAATAAAGTAGGCACGATTTACATGATTAAACATATTAAATTCCAAGAGAATATTTTCTATTACATGATGTCCCACAAATATCTAGGCTTCCATGTCTTGGTGTCTATGACGTTATGTGGAAAGGGAACATGGAGTATATTCCGTACTAGCAGGGGCAGCCAGCAGCCGGGAGCGCCGTTTAGGCGCGACTGGCTGCTGGCTGGCCCTGCCAGTCCGGAATACATGACTTGTTCCTATTCCACAGCATAAAGGAAAGCTAAGAACTGGCTGCAGGGCGAAGAAATGGCGAAAAACCTTGATCTTGAATTGCTAAATCTGCCATCGAACTTGCTCGCATATCATGCGAGAAACAGGCCCCAACAAGTCATAGCAAGAAAACCATTCTTGATTTGAATGGTCGCCACATGGTGGCTATTCATTGGCTGATAATCAAGAATGAAGACTCACTTTCCTTGACATTATGAGAAGCCATTAATGTTGGCTTTTACATCACAAAATGGAAGGGCCCCTTGGCACAAGGGGCATGATAAGGATACATGGTCCATGCTTAATGATATCTAATAAAAGCAGAGTGGAATAGAACCTACTAAATATGATCTTGGCGCAAGGGGCATGATAAGGAGACATGGTCCATGCTTAATGATATCTAATAATAAAAGCAGAGTGGAATAGAACCTACTAATTATGGTCTTGACGCGGTGTTAGGTAAACTACATGGTCCATGCTTAATGATATCTAATAAAGGCATATAGTGAAATGAAACATACGAAATATGGTCTTTACGCAAATTATGTAAACTACACGAAAATAATACACACTCACCACCAAACCATCATAATATGCAAGAACAGGAGATTTTAAATAAAACAAATAGAACAACATTGACATTGATGGTCAAGGAGACACCTAAGAAAGACTAAGGCAATTTTGTCCAAAAAAAAAACACAAAGCCACGCGGAAAAAATTGCTTTGGAATATACATTTAGATGTCGAGGGTCATGAGTACGAGGTTGCCAGGGAGTTCTTACAATGAAAATCTAGGCGAGGAGTTGTCTTGGATTTTAATAGTTCAAATGTGGTTATGAAGGCTTGCACATAGTTCTTATGAGGAAAATCATTGTTTTGGATTTGAGGACTTCGTGGTTGCTTCCAAGTTCCTAGAGTATGCATATTATAAGGGGGAGGTTGCAAGGTTGAAACCTAAGGAAGTAAACAAGAAACAACGTGATGTTAGAGTTATTCTCGTCAGGCTGATGTGGTGCAATCTCAACGGTTGGTGATTCCATCCCGTAGAATAACCAACGGTGGTGATTGTGCCACGACCTATAACAAGGGTAACTGTATTTTCACCTAGAAACAATGGAGAAAAACACATGGAAAGTGTGTATATGGGGAAGGTGTACAAGGTTGGAACTTTATAAGGAATCAAACAAACTACTTGAAAAAGGCTTGACGTTTGCGACACGTGTTCATCTCCAATAGGCTCCAGTATCACCGGGTCTTCCTCCTAAATCTAGTAAAAGACTTACGTGGCGCTTGCATATCGAAGATTTTACGTCTCTTGGCGCTCCCTTTTCCCGTTTTCAACGGTCATAAATATAGAACTCCTCACATCCGACCGCTCGGAACGCTCCACGTCAACAGAACTTCTCATCCCAGCCGTTAGCAAATCGTTCTAGCATTTAACCATCGATCCCAGCCGCCCGTTAGGAGATGTTAATAGTTATAATTTATACCACGAGGGACGGACGGCCCTGGATGGCTCTTCGTGTGGAACCAATAAATCTGCACCGTTGAAGGTTGCAAAAGGAGTAGTGCTTGCGTGCTCGTTCTATGCGTGCCTGCTTGCTGGCTGGCGGCGTGTGGTATTAGCCGGCTCAATTATGCGCTTCCTTGTCAGATTCACGATTTGAATTAAGTCGTACAGCTTTTTACAGAAAACAAGTTTATGATCCCTTTTTCCGCTCCCAATTTGGCCTTAAAATAGCAGGCTGAATTGGATTCTTGCTCTTATATACATAGAGATTTGTACAAGCTACAAACTGGAGTTGATTTAAACAATTTATGCACTGGGATCAGCATTCTAAATTTGTCTTTTGATCCTGGGGGATCAAGCTGAATCTGGCTGCAGAAGTAGTAAAAGGTAAAAAGCAGCTGCTCATGCTTTATAGGCTGAAAACAGAAGCGACAGACTTAAAGCAGATGGGCATTGAGAAAGAAAGGGATACGCAAGTATATGCTGGATGGGTATATCATGTTGGTTCTAACTCTGTGGGCTATCAATTTTGTCGTCTCCGTTACCTTGTGATTAAGGGCAAGTATGTAGAGATGTATAAACGAGATCCCACAGAAGATCCTAACCTGGTATATACAGACTCCATTCTTGTCGAGATATATTATATCATTTGATATTACACCTATTGATATTCTCTTGCAAAATTTTCAGAAGCCCATAAGAAGAGGAATTGCAGGTCGTTCTATGATGGTGGAAGAGGTTGGCAGGCAAATTTATCACGGCAGGGTAATTTTATTTCATTTTCTTGTTTTCAGAAGACATGTATATTTAGGAATTAGCCAATTAATATTTATAGTTTCGTATCTAAAACTTGGATTTTAATGTTCAGGCTGTATATGTGCTGAAGATTTATAGCCTTGTTAACCATAACAAACATGGGGAGGTATGCAGTCATTAAGCTATCATTAAGTGAATTTTAAAATGAAGTTCCATTTCTCACCACTTGCTTTCGTATGCAAGATTGCATGCAATAGCGCTGAGGAGGCAGAGAAATGGATCTCAGCCTTTCAGCATGCCAAAGAAGAGGTACTTGTCGGATATTATATTAGATTGTTCATGAGCCCTTTGAAAATGAATAGCTAAGATGCACTTTTCCAGGCAGAATTTGACATTAGAAGCACCCGGAGGTTCATCAACAATGAAGCCGAGTAAGTTAATTATTTTTAAAATCAAGAAAGGCCTTTACCTTGTCATCTTATTGATGGTAATCTCAATCTGGCAGATTCAAGTTAAATGGTAGGAAGAACTCTCGATCCTATGCGCGAGGCTTAATCAAGCTTATATACATTGGCAGAGGTAAGGGGGTGAAGCATTTGATTGCTCAAAACTCCACTGGTTCAAACTTGACCAATGCCATTGTGATCAGGTCCCGAGTCTGTTTTGGGACGTCCCGCGGTAGTGGCACAAGAACCAGGATCTGATGAGTACTACAAGCAAGGAGGTGATGCAGTTGAGCAAGCTGATTGGAGGTGTATACGAACTGTTAATGGTATGTTCATGACTAATGCCATGCGTATTTCATTTGTTGTTCATTGATAAACCTTTTGATTCTATTCTTTATTGCAGGCCTTAGGATATTTGAAGATGTTGCTGCATCAAAGGTGCTTGCATTATACTTAAGTATTTTTTTAAGTGCAGATGCCAACATGGGTTTAATACTCACAATGCATTATGTATACCAAGTTGCCTGTTACATTTGGATACAATCTACTGCCAATTAAACACTAAATGCTGCTGGTGTAACAGGCAGACAAGGGAACAATCATGAAGTCTGTTGGAGTTGTTGATGCAACTCCAGATATGATTTTTGAGATGATAATAAGTTTGGACAAGTCCCAAAGATATCAGTACGTACCAGCATACCCTTAGCAAACATTTACCTGAAATCCAGTTCTATTGCTTACGCTGGAATTATATTTACAGATGGGATACATTAACAGGTGATTTGGAGCTGGTGGAACATATAGATGGTCATTCGGACATTGTTTATGGAACATTTGATCCTAAATATTTCAAAAGGTTGTTCATGTGTGTCAGTTTCTCGGATTGTTCAGTTTATAATTCAGATGTTTTTTATATTCAGATGGAATTCGTTCTTTGGCATGAAAAGGGACTTCATATTTTCACGTTACTGGCGCAGGGATCAGGATGGGTCATATTGTAAGTCTCCCTTATAAGTTTTGCTCCATATGATCGGTGATGCGTTACATGATGAGGATGTGCTTTATGCAGATATCAATCAGACAACTGTAACTCACAAGAATCGACCACCAAGGCGTCACTACTGCCGGATTATCCTGAACAGTAAGCTTTTGTATTTGCAGATAATGGAAAATGTGTCTCTTATCTTTGTGTTCCTTGCAGCTGGCATTTGGGAGATATCTCCACTTTCATCTAAACCTATGATGGGGCCAAGGTCATTGGTAACTCAGATAATTGAGATCAAATCGACTGGATGGGGACGTTGGAAGAAAAGCCATTATTCCAAGTTTCACACGACTGTGCCATATGCACTGCTATTACGAACGGCAGGTAACAATTGCTCTTGTATCTCTAATATTTTTAAGTGATCTTTTGTGACCATTCAGATTAATTCGTGGATTGACATCTAGGTTTACGGGAGTTTTTTGCTGCTGAAAATGAAATGCGAGTGTCAACACCAGTTGCTTATGCACGCGAAATTAAGAAAGCACCAGGAACCACCATGGAGGAATGCCAAAGCCAGGAAACAAATGAACAGTTTTATGATGCAATAATGGCAGAAGACTCCCCTGAAGATGATGATAGTGAAGAGGAAAGGAAACCACTTAATAAGGTCCGCATTGTCAGACGCAAGAAACATTCTAAGATTTTTTTTCACAGTATGAAACTTTGAATCCTTGTCTTTTACAATCGCTTAGTCCAATTATCATCCTCTGCTTCTTCTGCTAAAGAATAGTTGTCTTTGTAATAGCTTTTCTGCCTTACAATCCTCATATAATTCATTTGTTTCCTGTAGGCTGCAAGCAAGAGCCACAAATTTAGAAGTGTTTCATGGAGTGTGATGCTTGGCCTTTCTCATAAGAAACCTCCAGGTATGCTCTCTCATTGATATTATGTTTTAATGTAGAGCTTTTAACCATTTGCAGTTGAAATATAGGAAGGGAAGACAATGGAGAATTAGTTTTAAATTGCCCACCTGTAGACCTAGACATATCTTGCTTCAAGGGGTCACTATGCCATGCTCGTGATGACAGAGACCATAATTGTTGGGACGATCCTGGTGGAAAGGGCTTTATGGTCCGTGGGAAAACATATATAAAAGACTATCTTAAGGTCAGTAGCAGCAGTGAATGTATTATTTGAACCATTAAATTAACTCCACTCAAAACTTTCTTTCTTTAGGTTCCTGCAGAAGATCCTCTACTGAAGCTTCTTGCTGTGGACTGGCTAAAATCTGCTTCAAAAATTTCAGCACTAGCAAAGCACCCTAATTCTGTTGTGCAGGTAGTCCTTAATAAAGAACAATTCATTTGGATTTTGCATTTTTATATGAACTTAACTTTCAGCTTCTTTATTCTAGTCGGATGCAGGGAGGAAATTGCCATTCATTTTAATTGTGAACCTGCAGGTATATTTCCATCTTTCCTAGTACTCGTGACATGCAAACTGATGGTATTACTCTTGTTTAAGGTCCCAGCGAAGCCCAACTATAGTCTTGCATTTTATTTTGGAGCAGATAGACCTATTAGACCAGGTTCTATATTAGACAGATTTGTAAATGGAGATGATGCATTCCGGAATGCCAGGTTTAAATTGATTCCTAGCATAGCGGAGGTGAGCTTCGGATATCCTTTTAAGCAATTGCCGCGTGATAAAGGAACTTATAATGTTCTTCTACTTTTTCAGGGGTACTGGGTTGTGAAGAGGGCTGTTGGCACAAAAGCATGTTTGTTAGGGAGAGCTGTAACATGCAACTACATTAGAGAAGACAATTTTTTAGAGGCATGTGAAATACACCCCTTTATTGTGATCTTACAAAAATTTGAAACAAGCTTTCTTAACGAATTTAGCGGTGGGTGTTTCCAGATTGATGTAGATATTGGATCATCGAGTGTGGCACGGAGTGTAGTTGGATTAGTTTTGGGCTATGTTACAAATGTTGTTGTAGACCTTGCCATTCTTATTGAGGTAAAATATCATATTGATTTGTGTTGGATGCGCGGTGTACTCAAGCAGCTATGACTTTGCAGGCAAAGGAGGAGGAGGAGTTGCCAGAATATTTGTTGGGGACAGTGAGGGTGGACCGCGTTGTTCCTGAGACAGCAAACCTATACCTTTAAATAGCTACTCGAGATAGAATTCAGGTTTGCCTTTGAACATTAGCAGGAGATTCAATCAAGTAGAAAGCAGAGATTAACAATTGTTTTGTTGTTTGTTCAGCAATCATTTTTTGGCGGTGCGTAAGATGGAACAGACTTTGTATAGCAAATCACTTGTAAAATATAATGGCCGCTTATAGACACATGAAAGGTGATTCAAGAAATTTGAGCATTTTCTAGCGTCATTCACTTCGAGAACCCAGTTACTCATTTTCCACCTCATATACCTTTAGGACCAAGGTTGTGGTCCTAGAATTCAATAAGAATCAAGGGCATTGGGCCCCACAATGATGGTGCATTGCTTATTTTGTTCCAAGCATGCGCTGTCGAAGGTTGTATCATACAGCAAGATATGTGAAGGGCAAAACCAAAAAAGGAATTGTAAAAAAACAGAAAGCAAATTATAAATATCATAAATTACCATTCCATTTCACTTGCTATTTCTGATTTACAGTTGGCAATGTTTCACAAGATCCTCCTACGTCGGAAAGACATGAAGAGTGTCTTAATTTGCAAAGGCTTATGCAAAAATAAAGAGTATATTCAATTTTAAATCAGCGGTAAAGAGTATATTCAAGTTTAAATCAGCGGAATTATGTCATTCCAAACATTGTATATAGAGAGCCTCTTATTAAAAGCTACAATAGTTAAGCTACCAACATGAAGCTTATATATCTCCATCTTGGGGTCATAGGTTTTTTGTCGGGAAGGTTAGCATTCCTTTTTTCTGCTCACTAAGAAAATTAGTTCATCTTCATGCTGGAAGAAGTTTGGTCCAAGATTATGGAAGTTGTGAGCAAGTTGGTGGGCAAGAAACTCTTTGATGATCATGGCGGCCAAACAAAAGATTTTTTTAGCAACACATTCTTCAGATGTTTATGTGGCGTGTCGAATATAAAGTCTGCCAATTGACAGGCCAAACAAAAGATTTTTTTAGCAAATCAGATGTTTATGTGGCGTGTCGAATATAAAGTCTGCCAATTGACAGGCCAAACAAAAGATTTTTTTAGCAAATCAGATGTTTATGTGGCGTGTCGAATGTTTATAAAGTCTGCCAATTGACGGACGAAATAGTAGAAGGGAAGACCTTGACGGTACAACTTGGATATGCTGAAAGATATTGAGAGCAGAGGGCTTTGGATATAAGGACTCTGACCTTCATGCATTGAGATGATCTTGATTATGCCAACAATGTCGTGCAAAAGGAGTATTCAACTTTTGACGAGCCTGCAGACCAATTCCTAGAATTCTCAGGGTAGCATCTTCCTAATATTGCAGATTCTGATTTTGAATATGTTAAAGCAAATTATAACAAGGACCATGTTTTAGGAAATCTGTTAAATGCCTCTTTTGAAGGTATTAGCTTCATATAAAACAAAAAGAAAAAAGGAAAAGAGAAATATTGTACATATTGTTACTAAGTTGGGCATACTCTTGTCAGTACCAATTTTTGAAATTGATATTTTTTTATATGAGGAGCTTCACTAGAGATTGGGAGGTCAAGAAGTATTTGAATGGTCGGCATGGCAACATCAAAGATATATCATCGGCATATTCTTGCGCTCAATGCAACTACCAAATTGCTTGTATAGTGAGAGCCAATTATAAGGTATTTCACATTTTTCGGTGGGTCCTTATCTAACTTGCAACATCGTTAAGAATAGAATATAATAGAATAGATTTTTTAGCATCCACGGAGACCGATTGGCCTATGGGACCCAAACAAAAAGAGAGCAGCAAGCGTATTACTGACAGGATTAAAATACCCCCGCCCCGACAGTATGCTGGCACGCTGTACAATTGTATAGAACAGTTTAATACCGCCCCGGAGGACACAACTGAGTCCGTGCATCCATAACCTCCTGGAAGTATGACCCCAACAAACCCACTGACGCCTATTCAATAACTCATGCAATGGTTGGCCAGGCACTAGCAATCGAACATACCGCTCTCGGATATGGGCAAACGCTGGGCAGATCTGGAGGGCATGACATTCATCCTCAATGGTGCCATGGTGGCAACACTGGCAAAGCCTTTCCTCCCCTGCTTCCCGAGCCCAACATCCTGTCTCAATGCAGAGACGATGTGCACCTGTGCGAATGAAAGCTATAAGTCTGTGCTTCTTCATGGGCAAATGGGTGTACAAGTACTGGTGTGGGCCTCTCGTGAGCCTAGGATTGACTTGCTGCTGATAGTGTGCCAGCTTAACGCGCGTCAGAGCATCCGCATCCCAAAGCTTGCGAAGGAAAGTAGCATCTAGGTACAGCTTAAGTGCCTTGTGATCTTTCTTTGTCCTTACATGTACGCATCTGTTTGCCTGTACACCCCAGCGTGAGAACCACTGAGCTTGCTTGTCCTTCCAGCAGGCTTTAAGGCGTTGGGGACCTATCACGATGGCCAAAGCAAGGTTGGTCAAACGTTTATCGCCCATAGCGACCACCTTCTGGAAGTAAATGATATGGCGTTCCAATGCAGCCCGTTGAAGGGGTAGAAAACCTGTCTCCTAGAGTAGGATCTGGTATGGAACTGTGGACTTTACCCCAAGGGCTCGTGCCAAGAAGGCTTTCTGCACCTGCTTGAGGTCATTCCAAGTGTTGAGGGATACCATCGGACCCCACATTTCTATTCAGTCAGGACAGCGGAAAGTGCAATGGTTATGGCATTGGCTAGGGTAAAACAGTTTGCAAAAGAATGGGGGCGGCAAAAGGCTTTGGCTCAGCGTCGCAGGTTGGATGCCTTATATGCGGAACTGTTGTCTCTTAGAGGGCGGGTCTCTGATGGCTTGCGTGAGCAGCAGGTGCTTCGTCAGATCGAGGTTGAGGAGGAGGCCAAGGTGTCACAGGCCAGGGTCAAAGCGGATTTGACGTGGCTGAAGCAGTCTGACACTTGCTCTAAAGTCTTTTTTTCCGAAAGCAGCCCGCCGGAAGAAGTATGCACGGTGAGCCATGGCGGACATAGTTATTTTGTGGAGTGGTGTTGCAGCAACCAGATGCTATCAAGGCCTTTGTAGCAGCACACTATGAAACATTTTTCAAGGAGAGCCCTCTTCCCTCACAGAGTGTTTTTCAAGAGCTGGTGCTGGCCAAGGTATCGTCAAGAATCTCAGCCCTTCAAAGACAGAGCTTAGAAAAGCCGTTGACAGGCGGGGAGTTGGGGGACGATGTCACTTTGTTGGCTCGGAATAAGTGTCCTGGGTTGGATGGAATACCAGTGGAGTTTTTTTAGAAGTAATTGGGAATGGGTGGGGACTCGGTGGTGGTGTGGTGTATGTGGATCTTTTGGGGAATAACTCGATGCATCCTCTGCTGAATACATGTTGTATTTCACTTATACCTAAGTGTAAGCATCCTAAAACTATCAATGACTGGAGGCCTATTACTCTGTTGTCTTTAGTGTATAAAATCATTGCTAAGGCTTTGGCTGAGAGGCTTAAGCCAGCACTAGTTCACGCCATTAGTGCAGAAGCGATACGGTTTTATACCTCAAATGGAATATTCTTCATAATGTGGCTGCTGCTTTTGAGGGAGTGCATTGGGCTCGTAGGATGAGGCAGCCCCTTGTTTTTCTTAAGCTGGATTTTGCCAAGGCTTATGACAGTGTCAGGTGGCAGTTCTTGGCAGATATGATGCAGGCCTTTGGGTGCGGGCCTAGTTTCAGGGAAACAGTTATGAAGTTGCACGTGTTTGCTAGGGCGACAGTGTGGTATCAGGGTGAGACCTCTTCAATCTTCCCTGTGGGCCGAGGCATTAGGCAGGGATGTCCGTTGGCCCCCTTCCTGTTCACTATAGTGGCAGAAGCTCTCTTGCAGCTTTTTCAGGTGGCAATTGCTGACAATGTGGTGCAAGGTCTCCGCATAGATGATGGGTCGCAATAGGTTTGCAGTCAATTTGTGGATGATACATTCCTCTTTCTTCATGCAGATGAGTCCAATCTTCAGGCAGCCAAGAATATTTTGGATGCCTTTTCTTTAGCTTCGGGATGCTTGCTTAACTGGTCGAAGTGCTCGGCCATGTGGGTACTGGAGGAACCTCCTCTCCCATGGTTGAGTCAGTTTTCCTGGGCTCTAACACCGCCACACACAGCTGCCAAACTGTTAGGCATACCATTTGGCTTGGACATTAATGCTAGGGCAATTTGGGCGGAGACATTACAGAATCTTAAGCAGCATTTGAATTGGTGGAGGGGAAGTAAACTCATCATGGCTAGTAGGATTCTTGTAGCCAAGTCAGTGCTCTGTAGCACTCATGTTTACGCAGCCTCCTGCATACTTGCGCCAGAAAGTGTGGTTAAGGAGTTGGATGACACCATTCGCAATTTTGTTTGGGGAGGGAATGAGGAGGGGGCTACAGTGAAGGTCGCATGGTGGAAGTGTGTGCGTCCCAGACAGGCAGGGGGCTTGGGTATGCTTGATGTGTTGTTACACACGAAGGTTCTGGTGTCGAAATTCATCTGGCAGTTGTTGCAGAAGCAACAATCCTCAGATTTGGCTCTGTTGGCACAGTCGCTTCGTCACTCTATTGTGTTTAGGAAGCCAGCTATTCCGGCTCAGTTGCCGTGGGCTCTGTTTGAGGATTTGCGGCCATTCCCTCATGCTTCGCCTTTTCTTAAGGGTCTCCTGAAGGCCTGGAAGGTGGTCAATGTTCTCTTTTCATTGGACCCTAGCAGGTGTATGGTAGCCTCATCGCCCTTTCTCTGGGTACCCTTGGACTCTGCATCTCCCTTGGCCTCTTCCCTACACCCAGGTACTCAGCGGCGATGGATTGCGGCAGGGGTAACATCCATCCGTGACTGGTATTGGGAGGGTCATCTGGCGCCGTGGGAGTTTTTTAGGGAGAGATTTGGCCTTCGGTGGTGGGACATACAGACTTGGGCCAGAATTGCCAATGCTATTCCATTGCAGTTGTCTTCTCAAGTCAATCGCGTTTGGAAGTCGCATAGTGAACTTGATGCATCTCAGTTTGTAGCATCGGTTTATGGGCTCCCTAGCGCCAGACACGCTGTCGCCGGATAAGTGGTCGCTTAAGCTTCCGGGGAGTAAGTGGCCCGCCATGTGGAAGTGGGCGTGGAATACATTGCCTCCTCCTAAAACTGCACCCTTTTGTGGCAGATCTTGCACCGTGAGCCTCGGGGTGAATGTCCGAGGCCCACGTGTTCAAGCCTCAGGTAGCGGAAACATGCCCTTTATGTGGGAGGCGACGTGAGACCATTGAGCACTGCTTTGTCCTATGCACAGAGGTAGGGGCAGCTTGGTCCTGGGTGAGAGCCCTCTTTGAAACTTCACTATGCAGTCAGAAGATTCTCTTGGGAGTCCTTCCTAGTAGGTGGGCAAAGGGCTGCGGCGGCGTTTCATTTATGCAGAGCTTGGCTTTTGTGGCTGATTTGGAAAAGACGGAGAGCGAAGGTCTTTCAGAATGCAGTGCTTAGCCCTTTTCGGTTGGTTCCGATCTTGAGGCATAAGTTGTGGCAGGCTTACCAAGTCTCAAGCTTGTCTGGCACAGTTAAGCGGGAAATTTGGTCGACATTCCTACAGCTTGTGGATCATGATGGGCGCTTCATTTCTTAGCACCACACTTATCATTGTACTTGATCGCATTCTAATGGTTTATTCTTCAAAAAAAAAAAAAAAAAAAGGCGAGAGAAGGCGACAAAATCTGGAGCAAGAAAGGCGAGAAAAGGATGGCACGGGGGATAAAGGCGGGGCTGAGGGCGGATCCCCATTACAGAAATTCCCAGTTTCTGGGTTTTGTCACGTAAGCAAAGCGCAGGCCTCCAAATCAAGACCATTTCCATTGAAAATAGGCACTCCGAGCTCTCGAAGTGGAGCAAGAACCAACATCATGATGGCTAAACTAGCTATAAGACAGAAATCTATGGCGGAGGCTGGCTACAAGACAAAAAGCTTCAGAAAAACAACAAACTCTAGGGCGACTTCAGTTTTTCAGATGGAATGAAGGGGCATCTGAAATTTTTGCCGGATTCTGTGCCATGTCATCCTAATTCATTTCCTGTAAAACTAATAGGAACGGGAAATCAGGCAGTCGGAATTGCCATGTGGCACAGGAATGCCCCAAAGAGAGAGATGGGCCCTGATATAAGGATAGAAGCATCTTCAAAATGGAGATACCAAAAGGAGAAGTTCAAGGCAGGCATGGATTCAAGCGGCATCATCTGGCTTCTTCCTGCTAAGGTTCTTCCTATCCGGCTCTGATCCGTTGCGTGCGTCCTACAACAACAGACATCTGTGTTGCAGAAACAAATAAGGCAGAGACCTCCAACGCCGGAACTGCTTCCACTCCATTTTCTTAAAGTTTGAGAGGGTGCATATTCATTAAACAGACTGGTTAAGGCGCACAGAGGCGCCCTGCAAAGCGCCATACAGCTAAGCTCCAGCTCCTCCAGCTTCAAGGGTTTAGCATCTCCAGCATCTTATGTATCTTGAACTAAGCTCCAGCATCTTCGATATACGACGCATCTCCGACATCTTCAGCTAATCTTTAGCATCTCTGGCTCTAGCTGCTGCCAAAAGGGGGATGTATCAAGTTTTGCAAATCTTGTCCCCTCATTTTATTTTCATTATTATTCCCTCTTATTTTCAATGTTAGCTTCCAGATATGATCTTGAAGCCTCTACAAAAGCCGAGAAATCTTTGGAAATGGCGTGAATCTCCATAGCTGGAAGCTCAGATGTTTGAAGGCCCGGATCATCGGGAGGGGGGAGGAGGAGGGAAGGTATATACTAAATTTTAAATTTCAAGAACGAGCGGGAAAAGAAAGCGGGGTATATATTTTGACCTTATTTTGATATTTTATTATCACATTTTACACATTATAGATGCATATTTGCTAGGTATAATTGACTTATGCTTATTATAGGTGTATATAGGGGACCTTATAGGTGCATACTGACTTTATGTTAAGGTAAGAAGTTAATGTTGGCTTATAGAAGCATATTCGCTAGGCATATAATTGACTTATGTTGAGCTTATGCTAAGATAAAGAATTGACTATGAAATTTTATTTCCAAAGGTTTGTTTGAGCCATTGGTAAAGATGGGCCTATAGGTAAAAATCATGATGTATGCTTAACTATACTCTGGAGTGTATTGATACAATATCTTAGTAGAATTACCCAATATGATGAAAATGAGATCTTTTTATCTATGTTAAAAATAGTGAATGAAGGCGGTTGAACCTTACAGCCTTTAATAAAGATGCAAAAGTGGTGTACAATATTGGAGTAATGTATCCCTTTGCAGTATTGACAGCCCAGACTACCTTTTTCACTCCAGAAAAGCCCTCAAACTTATCTTTTTTCCACTCTGAGCTGCCTTTCTCACTGCGAGTCGAGAAAGGGGCAAAAGTATGCTGATGGGGTACAAAAAAAATGCGATCCTGGCACTTAGATCAGCACCCTGCACCTACTATTCTATCATAGTATTCCACTTGTCATTCATTGGAGCTGTTACATATTTCTATTGATTACCTAATTACCATGTACTAGTACTAGTAACACCCTAAACAAGCTGCCATATGGGGTGCTATATGAGTGCTGTCAGCATGTGTCTGGATGCCTGCTTTTGTACCCCATCAGCATACTTTTGCCAAAGACCCCCAGACTTGCCCTTTTGTTTTTGCTCTGAGCTGCTTTCTCAACTCACAAGTCGAAAAAGATACTTCAGAAGAAAAAACGCAGGTCTGAGAGCAAAAAGCGCAGGTTTGAGGACCCTTCTCGAGATTAGCATTTTTCACTTTGAGTTGTCTTTCGCGACTCGCGAGTCGAGAACGGCTATCAGACCCACGTTTTTCAAAAATGGCCTTCAGAATTACCTTTTTCACTTTAAGCTGCCTTTCTCAACTCGCGTGTCAAGAAAGGCTCTCAGATTTGTGTTTTCAAAAAATGCCCCTTAGAATTGGTTTTTATTTTATTTTTCTTGCCAATAGCATCACTTGACTAACTTGATTCTATCTTTCACAGTCCTTATCCCGACCAGATAGTACATGCTTGGGAGCAATAGAAAGACCCGTTCATTGAAGAAAGAAGGCGAGAAGAGAGTGGTGATATCGGTTGGGCGGATTAGTGCGTGGCCTGTGAAGGACCTCCTCGTACAAATTTCTATCATCTGTAAGTTGATGTCGTGGCTTGGAGAGTGCTCCACGCGACGTTCGCACTAGTGGTCTATGTGTGAAGAGGATATGATCATTGTGATAACATGGCCACTATGATCTCTTCACCCACTATAATATGTATTGTAGTGAGCCCATTCATAAACATAAAGTACCTCAAAACTAGTATTTATTGGTGACTAAGTAAACAATTTGCTTAATTTTTGTTGGAGTTTGTGATTTCTTGTCTACCCATCCAAGAAAAAAGAGTCAAAATGTCTTGGTAAAGGAATTCACCCTCACACGAAAATACTCTTATTTTGAACGACAAATAAGGCCCAAAATGTTTCGAACGTTCTTTTCATGTAAAATAGGAGGGTTCCAAAAGAAAATGGGAATGGCGTGTGACCCACTTTAATTAAATGCGACCTAACAACTTATAGATTCAAATTCAATATTCATCTAAGCACGATTGAGATAGCTAATGGTGACATCTAAATGAAAGAGGTCCCTGAATATATTCGGTATGGCTATCTGCATTGATTAGGGTGCGCTTAATCCGCTTTAAAGAAGGAAATTCAGCATGCCATACAACAACGAATCCTGGTTAAATTCTAGATGTCTATAATTTTTTCCCTTATGAAATGGCTAAATTATTTTTTTCTAAAAATTTACCTTTATTAACTTTAGCCACAAAATTTGACTAAAGGTCTAAAAAAATGCCATTTGGCAAATTTTTGCCACTCTTTGATATCCTGAGCAAATACCTCAAATGGTGTGAAGATTTTGAAACTCATTCTCACACCGCCGTTCTCAAACAATCCCGCTTGTACCTCATCGGTCGGGCATTTCTTCATTGTAATTACATTGTTCTCATTAGGTTGTGGCTTGCACAATTCGCTTAAGGGAGGCAATTTAACCAGCCAGAAGCTCAATCTCCTAATTTTTACGCTGTAATCATGGCCGTAAAACCAAATGCCAATACCCCGAAAGGTCACAGCATTCAAAAGGACACGCCCGATGTCTACATGAAGACGACAACGATAGTAGTAATGCTTTCGGCCAGAACGACATCCTCAATGTCTGATGAACATATACATGAACAAAAATTATGTTCGTAAAGATGAAACAAAGAAATAAACAAAAAGAGAAGGAGATCATAGGACGAGAAATTGGGCCTTCTATTTAAATAGTTGACACTCAATTTTGCGTCGTTGATCCCGTTTACGTGGTTACCATTTGAGGGCAATTTTGGGAAAGTTGTTGTAGTGGAGATTAGCTCTTTTGCCATATTTGAAGGAGTATATGCATGTCATATTGTTATACTTTCCACTTTGCGACCGGTAGAATTCAACTTGAACTCTTTTATTCTCCCAGTCCAATCGTCCGCACATCTCCTCAACGTCGTCATTTAACTCTATGGTTGCCCCTCGTTATTGGCAGCATACTGGAGATCTCCCAATTCCTGCCCTTGAGAGTTCTGTAAACGAGGCAAAAATAGAGAGACTATAGAAGACATGCATTCCAAATGAAGAGTGAAGCACCAGAGTGAACAGTAGAAAAGTTTGGCATGTGGGCATGTGCAAAGCAAGTGGACAAAGTAGCCATTATTTTAGTCCGCGATATGATTTCCTGAAAATACGAGCCATTAACGAGGCTGCGATGAATGCGCAAACATTTCCTATGAAAATCTACCATGTGGATGCCAAGTAAGCATGCTCCTTCCTATAGTTGCCAACTAATACTGACTTTGAAGAAAAATGCGCAAAAATGATTGGCCATGGCAATTATGACGTGGAATTCTTAAACCCAAGTTATGAGCCATTTTGAGATCCCAAATCCGCTCTAATGAGTGCAGGTCACATGTCCTGTAGATGGGAACAACTCTCCTAGTGGTCCACTGCGGGCGGGAAACCTTTCTATAACGCCCTGTTGAACAAGACAGTTAGGACTGGTACTATGGATGGCCTTGTACACTTGAGCAACTATGCCTGCATACCATCCAAGTTTGTCGCTTTTCAATTGACAAGACACTGTAAGCCTTGGACAACATCTGCCTCTGTGATTTCCATTACCGGCCCTTCCTGCAGAGGTATTGCTGCTCGTGCACCCTGAGGATCATAGAGCTACTGCAAGCATTGCCCCCATTGCTTGGGGGAATGTTCCCTACACGATGTACTAGCTTTCTGAGCACCCTTCGCCAGATGGTCCTAGGATGACGGTCTAGGGGGTCCTTGATGCTCCGTGATGTAGCTGGCTTCTGCTGCCAAATGAGCTTACAGCCGGCTGTGAACTCTGGATCCTGAAGAAAGGTTGTGTTAAGCTTAAAAACCGTCCTGAGAGGCCGCAGTGGGTGGTTATGAAGCCGCTAAATGATCTGGGGAGTGTGATCAGAGACAGAGGTGGCCAGAACATTCACCCTAGTGAAGGCTGGAACATAATCCAAGACTGCTGGAGTGCCATAAACTCTATCCAGCCTAGAGTATGCCCTATCATGCCCCAGCCAATTATTGCACCAAGTAAAACTCCGATCCCCGGGAAGCTCTGTCAAACCCCACTCTTGCACAAGCCTAAGCCATTGGTCACACTCAAAACCCTATACAATATCTGAACCAATACCATGCCTGTCCTCTGGGAGCTCCACCATGTTAAAGTCACCCAGGACAAACCATGTAGAACCCATACCAAAGGACTGGAGCTTATTTCGCAGTTGTGCCCATAAACAACCTCTCTGAGTGGCCCCAATTGGAGCATACACATTTACTAAGCCC
Source organism: Isoetes taiwanensis (assembly GCA_021234155.1). Classification (NCBI taxonomy): domain Eukaryota; kingdom Viridiplantae; phylum Streptophyta; class Lycopodiopsida; order Isoetales; family Isoetaceae; genus Isoetes; species Isoetes taiwanensis. The sequence continues at coordinate 4,824,479 of JAJEKV010000039.1, forward strand.
CACTCAGATTGGCCCTGGCTATCTGTGGCTAAAAAGGTTACATGTACACCCATTTTCCAACAAATCAAAGTACCTCCCCTGACCCTGCCCGTTGTAGCAGCTGCCGCTACATATTGATTACCCAAGATATTCATTAGGTTGTTAATATCGCCCCTGCACATTTATGCTCCTGCAAACACAAGATATCTGGATTAAGATTCTTCACAGCCATGGCGAGACGTGCTCACTTATTCGGAGAGGATTTGATGCCTCTCACATTCCAAGATAGAATTTTCTTATCCATGTGGGTCCTTGTGCACCAAGGGGTCAGGATCCCCTTGCAAAGCCTCACATGCCTCCACACGATCAGCCCAGGAAGAAAAGTTCTAGACTACCTGATCAATCACCATTCGATCCACTTGAGGAGGGGCCAGCACAGTGGGCTGCAGATGAGCTAAATGACCCTCTTGAGGAGCTCTCACCTGAGCTCGCCTCCTAGAAACAACCTGTTGCCACCCTTCCTCTTTCTGCTGCAACTCTTCAATCTGTGCAAGTCTCCTACATACCTCGGGATGCACCATACGAGAGAAGGGTTCAAGTTGTGTCTCTGGACTGCCCACACGCCGCCCTGACCTTCAAACAGGGGGAACAAGTGCAGAAGATGAAGGCGGTCCAATCACTATTTGCTCTGCCTGCTTGGGTGCTGAATGCAGATTATGCTGGTGAAACTGCTTAAGCGAGGGAAACATTGCCAAAAGCTCTCCCCCATTGAGCAAGTCCAACTGGAAGTAAAAATAATAATCACCACTCTTAACCACAAGACTCTGAGGTAACACTTCATCCGCCTGGGAATACCTACACATATATCGTGGTGCACCCACAATCGAAAGGCGCTTATGTGAGTTCCCAGGCCTTTGGCCATGGCCACTAGAAACTCAGGCACCATCATCTCTGGAGGCAGATCCCGGATTTGAAGCTAGCATGGCACTCTAACTGCAGCAGGCCTAGCAGAAGAGAAACCTGGAGCATAATGCTGGAACAAAACATATGCCCCTCCCATACGTGCCACTCCATGCGAGACCAACCGCTCCCACCGCGGGCCTCGAGAATCAACCATAATAAGAAAAAAATTATTACCCAGAGACTTGAGGGTCACATATGGAGGCAACCCTGAGCCTCTTAAACCGAGCCCATAGCCGCACTCCAAGCCTCTGTGATATCCAAAAAGGCCCCAAATTGAAATGGCCTAACAATCAAGATGCAACCAAATTCTCAGATAATCGCACATGCTTCCGGTGATTAATTTCTACAACAGGAGGTAATGATTTAAAAACTTGCTGCAAATCCTTCTTGTTATTACGCTTCTAAGATAAGCGGTGCCTCGTCACCCTAGAACTTTTTCTCGCGACTTTTCGCTTTGCAACGGTTGCCTAATCCAATCGAAAACCTAGGCCTAGAAAGGCGGGCAACAAGGTGTCATTACCTTTCCATGCATGAGGAGCTGGGGCTCGTGGTGGTTGAGGCATCACCTCACGGGGAACATACCCAAAGGGGTCTTCCGGCAAAACAAACCACCATTCTCACCAACCAAAGATGGTAAAGTTAGGACTCCAAAGGTGGCATTGAGTGGGCACCACCTCTCTATTCTCCATCCTCTCGGAATTTTGAAGCCAACTCACGGGAATCCACCGGATGCCTCTTGGATACATCCCGGCTAAGAATTGGCTCTTGAAGATCCGGCGCCAAGCCGATGCGACTTTTGGATATGTCCTTGCCTCCTTTCTTTCCTCTCGCAGCATCTCTGACACGAATCCCTGGCCCAGCCTTCTCCAGGCCCAAAATCGGTGCAGAATTCCCCGCCATCACCATATTCAGGGGTTTACAGTAGGAGGTCGCAATAGGGGTATCAAAACCGGCCGCCAAACACAGTAAGAACCAATCCAGGTTTATTCAAGATAGGGTCCGGAGCGATGTATCTCATGCAGAGGATGAATCCAATTTTTTCTTAGAAGATGATCTGTAGGATGGGGTTTTTCTATGAATTGCAGTATCTGTGCAAACAGGTTCATCTTGAGGGAAAATTTTGAAAAATATTTGGTAGAAGCAGGTGTCTTGTTTCTGAATCTTAATATGATTTCAAAGCAAGTTTTGAAGCAGGTACATATTGCGCAAATTTTGAAGCAGATGCAGGACAATATGGCTATTGATCTGGAAGGACAAGAATACTAGATTAAAAATCACGGTACTAAGAAGCAAAAACACCATAGATTGCATTCTCCGTCTTTCATTTGTGATGAGGATGGATGTTTGCCCTGGTCTGCGTGTAAGCATGGCAGAATCCATGTTTTGAAGCTCCCAATCAGCTGGTTGGCACTGCTCAAGGCAAGCTAAGCTTCCAAATTATGCGTTCCTCTACTTTAGCAAGGTTCCAGAAGAATGGCAGAAGATGCTTCAGATGGGCCAGATGGGCTTAGTCAGTATGAAAAGGAGATGCTTCAGATGGGCAATCGGTGTGAGCAAATTACTTGATTCATCCCATTCTCGACTCATTAGTCGAGAATGGCTTATAGTATTTAGTCATTAAAAATTAATTCATTTAATTGAAATATAATTAAATTGATATTAATTATGTTTAAATATTAATTATGTTTTGCAAAGAATTATTATTATTATTATTATTTTGGAGGGTGTTAAATAGAGCTACTTGGGGGGGATTTTTCAAAATTAGATGAAAGGAAAGGGCAACAACCCTTTGCCCCTCCCTCTCCTCCTTTGCCCCTTTGCTCCTCTCTCCCTAGCCCTTCTTCCAACTTATCCCCTCCATGGAATAATTTAAGGGCTAAACTTAGCTATTTGGCGATTTTTTAGCACATTTTCAGAAAAAATTGGCTAAAGTAAACGGAAAAAATTGGGAAGAAAATAATAATTTTAGCTTAACTTTTTTGGGGACTGCACCAACCCTGGAGTTCTTTAGCCAAATGCTAGAAGGTAAGAGAGTGAAATTTGATATTGTTTAGCTAAACCATAGAAACTTTTAGAATGAATTTTGGGCTAGTTTAGCTAACATCATTCCAGTTTATATGAAAAATATATGACTAGTAGTTTAGCTTCTGCCATTATATTTCAATTTGAGTCCTACGTCTTGCTAGTTAGCATTATTTTAGAATGTTTTCACAAAGAAAATGACTAAATTAAGTGGAAACAATTGAAAAAAGGTATAGTAATTTGGCTTTTAATGCCTTATGTTGGCCACACCATAGAATGTTTTCGGATGATGTTTGGGTTAGTCTAGCTAAATGCTAGAAAGTATGAGAGGAAAAATATGTAGAGTTTAGCTAAACTACAGAAAGTTTTGAGATTAATATCGAGCAAGTTTAACTAAAGTCATTCTGGCTAAAAAAAATATGCGATTAGTAATTTATTCCCTGATCCCCTCCCCCTCCTCTTGTGTTATCACTTTGTAATAGAAGCATCTTGAATCAGTTGTCATTCATGTACTAATAAGTGCCCAGAATTTGAAGTTAAATAATTGCACTTCGCCAACACAAGAATTTCATATCATATAAATTTACATTTTAGCCAAGTGGGAAAATAATTAAAGGGCTTTATTTTATCAAATTTTGCCAAAAAGGCAATCTATGAACTTATGTTTTTCATAGGTTAAGCCAATCTTCATTTAAATAGAAAAACATTTAAGGCCCTTAAAATTTACCCTGTATTTGCTAACATATTCCAGATGACGCAAGAAGTACGAAAAGCTCCAAAGATATATGCATGCTTTCTGCCTCCTGCTGAGTTTGTGGATGGCCTATTTTTTGGTCCCTCGTGGGATGTTCGATTTCACGAATCCTCCGATCAGCTAACAGAGTGCCGCGTAGTATAATCCTCTTTTAAGTTTAGATATTTTCTTCCAAAGAAATATTTATATAATAATTGTCAACTAGAACGAAGAAAATAGAAAAAAAAGAGGCTGAACATCTTATTGGAAGCCATTTGAGGACCATAACAGACACTCAGATGCGTTAGATATTCAAGTATAGCGATGGGAGGCAGTCATTTATACAATGTCAATGGAAGTCGAATGGCCATTCTCGGAATTAAGAGTGCTAATGGAGACAAAAGAAATTGCATCTGATTTTCATTACTTCATTGATGGCATTAGGGTTGGATATAGGCAGGAGTACAATGTAAAGTTTACTGAGTTTGTGATCAATAAGAAATTGTCTATTACTTAGCCTCTTGAATTCCTTTTATTTTTTCATTTTTGCGTGAAATTTGTTTTGTCTGGTTCTGCAAATTACATTTTAACATAGTTACCAGTATAATTTACTTTCAACATTTTTTTTACTATTTATCTCTTGCCAGTTGTCCATTTCTTGTCAGAGTGTTTGTAGTATAAAGCGCCTTTTGCTGAGAAGCCATGGCTCGAACTAAACAAATCGCAAGGATTCATCCACGTAGTCTTAGGCCAGTTGATTACATTACTCCTCCTTCTTCAAATGAATCTGAAGTTTATGATCGAGAATCGCCGCCTCCAATAATGTCTAACAGATGGTCAGGTAAAGAAATATACATGACAGGCGCTTCTAGAGTAAATAGGGAGGTGAACTCTGGCTCGAAGATTTAAGATGGAAGGGTCACAAATCGGTGAGCAGATTATGACGGCGGATTGATAGATGGGAAAGGGATTCCTGCTAATCTGCTTGTGAGCATACCATAGGCTTCTAATCAAAGGAGACAAGGTCATCGAAGAAAGGGAAAGGACATCAAATTGTCTAGAAATGTGAGGAGACGATTAGAAGAGGCGGCCGAGCAGCAACCTAGAAATGAACAGCAGAATGAGGTAGGTGAGGGTAGTGGCCAACGTGGAGCCATAGAGCAACAGCAATCGCAGTAGCCACATCCAGCAAAGCTAGCAAGAAGGAAGCGGTGGACAAAGCCTGGTGTCAAAGCATTGCGTGAGGTTAAGAAGTATTGGAGGAGCACTGAATTGGTCATTCCACGTCTCCCATTTGCGAAGCTTATGAAAGAGATACTACAAAAATGTGACACTGTACATAATTCCACATGTAGGATTCAAGCAACAACCTTGAGTGCTCTTCAAATGGCTGTGGAAGCAGTTGGGGTCAGTCGGTTTGAGGACTCGTAGCTTGCAGCCATATATGCCAAGAGGGTGACTGTCATGCCCAAGGACATGTGCCTGGTCTTACGTATAAGGGATCCAGAGTACTATGGTCGTAATTTTGAAACTATGTACAACAAGAAAAAATAGCTACCAGATCCTAATGCGCCTTTATGGCTAACTTAAAATGCTTTTGTATTGCTTTAGGGTTTAGCCACAACGCTTTTGCTTAGCAGATGTGCTTTGCTAGTGTTCTTGGCCTATGGATTATGAAACTAGCTTTAGAAGAAGCGACTTCACATTTGCAAGGGTCGAAGACATTTTTGAAGGATGCAACGCAGTGGGCTTTGCCAGATTGAATGCTTGTAATTAAGAAGGTAGCTTATATCTCTTTGCCATTTGCATTTGCTTCTTATTGCATCTTGCTCAGCCAATGCGAGGATACAATGGAAACAATGAAGTCATTAATTCAAGGGCGGTCATTTATTTGTGACGATGAAGATAATGAGATAGAAATGGAGATTGATCTACATGAAGAAGAAAAACAATCTAAGAAAATTAGCACGGAGCCACTCATTTTGTGTGGGAAGGAAGATGATGAGGTTAAAGATTGATTCAAAAGAGGAGTTGAGGATGAGGATGAACCGAAGTTGTCCAAAATAATGCCAATTTTGGTGGAAGGAAGAGTATACCACATGCTATGAGTAGGTTTGGCCAAGCCATCATGCTATGCATTCACTTAGTGATGGTATTAACATTAGACTTCCAAATTTAAGAAATCCGTAAGTAGCCAACTCGGAGCCAAGATGTAGCTAACTTGAAAGCCAACATGTGGCTAACTTAAAAATCATTTATTAATAATAATAATAATAAAAAAAAAACTCCTCTGCAAGCAATCCTGGACACCATAGCAGAGTCTCCTCACAACTCTTGCTCTGCAAGTAATATGGGCTCTGCTCGGCACTGGATCCACAATATATCGCCATTATTGCACTAGAATGCTCATGCCTTTCTTTCTCTGCAAGCAAACTCTGGCTTATCAATCTGGAGCACTGGAGGAAGCTCCAGATTGCCCAAGGTATGGCTATGGCAGCCCCTCTCTTTTTCCTTCCTTTTCTTTTTTCATCTGGGTTCTGTGTTTTTGGAAATGAAGGTCTGAGATATGGCGGATTTGCATGGTGAATGAAGTCTACGGCACTACATCTTTTAATTAGAAGCAGGGCCAAATATGATCCTGAACCGAAGCAAATGGACAGTGTGTAGGCCAAATTCTAACCAAGTGTTGGATCGGCAGCAAGGAATAAATTACTAATCACATATTTCTTATTAGCCAGAATGACTTTAGCTAAACTTGCTCAATATTAATCCCAAAACTTTCTGTAGTTTAACTAAACTGTACACATCTTTCCTCTCATACTTTCTAGCATATAGATGTCACACATGTCATCAAAGACTTTTGTAATCTTGTCAAAGTCCACCCCAGCTTTGTTCATCATTGAAAAAGTTCTAATTCATTGAATACATCCCAAATGCAAGATAATGAATCCTGCAAAACTGTCAAATGCAACTTATTAGTTATCCCATAAACTTTGAGACAGTTCAACACATCAGATTTATAAAGGTAATTGAACTAAATACTTGAGTTTAAGATCCCAATGACACTGGTATAACCAATGATCAGAAATCCTAAAAAAAACCCAATCCACGCTAGCCTTAGCAACGGCCAACTAGCCATGACATCTACCCAGGTCAATCCCTGCGGTAGTCTTATCTGCCCAAACTTAGAAATTAATCCATGATGACACCGAGTTCTCAATCATCAAGTATTTAACTCATAACCTAGTCAAATCCATGTTTCAAATTAGACCCAAGTACTAATTAACTATGCACTATCATGTTATATACATGTCATAGACCATTGTCTATCAGATTTTTAAAGGCCACAAGCACGGTAACATCCAGCCTAGTTTCTGCATGTTTACACTGGTCATTATGCATACGCATGTGGAAATGACCACCTTATTGTTTATAATTAGCACTCAGCCATTGCCAGCCTTATTGTATACACTTTTACTCAACTTGTATGTCTACATCTTAGACTTAGTAATCATCAAAAATAAAAATATTTTGAAATAAAACTTGGATCATGTCATTACAGTATTTGACAAAGGCTATTGTTACAGTTTGAATTGAGAAATTTCACCTTAAATGCCCTCCATAATAGTTGGATTTTGAACTGACACCAAGTTGGTGAAAATCTCAAGTACGAAGAAGAAATTATTCTTCACAAGCTATTTAATCTTCACCTTAGTTTCCACTTGTGACTAGTGCAAAAACAAACAATGCAAATATCAATAACCATTGAATGAATATCATACGAAAATTTTTCATTTAGTAATGACTACATTATTGTAGCATAATAGACTGTTTCATTCACACAACTTTCTACCTTTAATCGATCATCAATTCCTCTGTTGTTCATACTGTAGATTTCTTCTTTACATTTTGAATCATATACAAGCAGTTCCGGCAGTCCTGGAACCTTTGGGTTTTCTAGGAGTTGACCTTTTTCAAAAATGGTCTTGGCTCCATTTCATTCGTCCAAGCTTTTCTATTTCCTGATTTAAATAGGAAATACCATAAATAATGCAAAAGGATTAAATTACATAGGTATAATCTTAAGAGCATCTCAAGTATATTATCTAGATGATGTTGTAGTGATCTTCACAACCCTCTGTCCATACACCAGTATTGTTTTTTTCGTTGAGAAACTTGTGCAATGCATTCAACTTCCTCAACTTAAGCTTTGTTGATGTGAATATTTCCAACATGTGTAATATTGTCGTATTCCTTAGTTGTTTGAAGGATGATAAACTTAAAGTCTAGAATCTATTGCAAAGATAAATTTCAAAGTGAAAGAGTTGGGAGAAGAGATTTCATATTTACACTGTAAATGCAAAAAATGCCGAAACCATGTCCAAATTATCTTCTCCGAGTGATTTGTGTCTTATACATGTTACATGATGACATCAATAGAGGAACTCCAAGTTTTAAAGACAATTGAACTCATGAGGATATGAGTTGATTTTTCTCTCTTAGTATGGATTTCTAATTCACAAGGCAACTAAACTCACGAGGACATGGGTTGATTTTTAGAGGTGGGCTCTTTCAGTATTGTTGTCAAAGGGGAAAACCTCAATGCCTAGGATCATGGTCTAGAGACTCAAAACTAATAACATTTGGAAACATTTGTAATAGTGGTAATGTGGGTCCTGATTGTTTTTTTGTGGCAACGTGTAAGGAGGCGTAAGGATCAAACAAGTAAAAAAAATAAATGAGAGCAAAAATGGGCGCTCTTGAATTGTATTTTAGATTAATAGAGTCAAGGTTATTAATTTTTATAACATTGGCGGTTCTATGGTCTAGTGGTAAGGACACTGGACTCTGAATCCAGTAGCCCGAGTTCAAATCTCGGTAGAACCTTCTAATATTTTTCCACAATCGACGATCTTCCAAAATTACTATATGCCAGCTCTTTTTTTCCAATGAATATTTGTCCACTATTTTTTTTTAGGGCAGTGCAGCTTCAATAATAATTTCTACTTTTTTCTACCCTTCTGACATTCTCACTTCGCGATTTTCCACGTGCTATTTTTGTAGCGGCATTTCATCATTTTGCAGATTCGAAGATGTCTTCTATGAGAGCTCACTTAGAAATGCGAACAACAGATTTCTCTTCTTCGAAATCAGTCTTTGTGATGTTTTAAGTATTTCATTTGAGATATTTTTTCCGTAGCAGAAATTTGCGTGTATGTTCTCCGAGAACCAAGGATTAGAAGCTCCATGCTATTTCTTTTTGTTGTAGTATAGCTGATGTTTTTCATGCATCCGCTAAGAATCTGTTTGCAGTTAACTCTCTTATTTCTTCATTTGCTTCAGTCCGAAAATGATTCTTATTACAGGCCGAAATCTTCTTGTTTTGTTGTATGCCAGTGTCTTAATTATGAGTAGGCAACAGCCTACATTCTACAGTCTGCAACAGCCATGCCGCCGGCGGCCATAGCTCTGCGGCTTTAAAAAAAAAAATTTTAGAGTTTTGAACTCTTTCTGTCAAGAATGGGATTTGAACCCATGCCCTTTCGGACCAGTACCTGAAACTGGCGCCTTAGACCAACTCGGCCATCTTGACTTGTTACAATTTTTGCTTAATTTATTACATATACTCGAGAATATTGGAGCACAAATAAAAATGGGCGAACCAGCTGCTTTGAGAGAAATGGTCAAGTTATTCGATTATGTAGAGTCGACTAGTAGACGGGTGCATGCCGAGCTATGTTTGGGAGCAGGGCTCAACTTATAAGGGTAGACCCTACTTTTTTTTCTAAGGGCTAAAATTTTATCAGCCTTTTTATTTTATGGTGCAATGTAAACTGCCCTTATTTACTGCAAAACTCATTATAAAACAACATTTGTCTATCAAATCACACATTTATAGAAAATAAAGTAATTTTCGTTTCAAAAAAACATAGCAGTTTATATGTTTATAAACATATCATAGTCGGAATATAAAGAGAATATAAACCTTTTTTGAGATTTCGAGCTGTAAAATTTGTTGATCAGATAATAAAGAATGGAAGAATGCAACAAAGAACTGGCAAGAATAGAAAGAAATGCACTAAAGCAAACAAAATACAAAGGAATGCAAGGAATTGGAAGCAAGCACTAAACTGCGAGGTTTTTCATATGAATCAAATGTCATGCACGATGCACTGGCAAAGCAACGATTTTTTTTTGAGAATGCAAGCCAATGAGTCTAATTCTTGATTTTTTGTCCCTGTCTGGTGATTTTGATCACTCCGGGGACTCTTATCACTAAGAGTGATGCATCATGCATGTCGCTGTTGAAGAAAGTATAGTAGATAGAGGGAACTTCTCATCCGCCTGCCGCAAAAAATGAACGTCGCCTTTTGTTTTTCCAATTTCTTTTCTTTTCTTTATTTTTTTTTCTTTTGCTTTTCAAAAATTGGCTTTTGTAAGTATAGATTTTTAATTTCTTGCTTTTTTACAATAATATATAGGATAATGATATACATTTTGGCTATTGATGTGAATAGAACTTTAAGGCTTTTTTAAATCATTGCCCTTATTTTAAAGGTTGCTTAATTTTTTGCCCTTTTAAGGGAAAGGGCATTTTTTGTATGCCACCCTTACTCATAATGGCTATAATTTTTTTCACCTTCTTTTGCAGGGGAGGAGACCTATTTAAGTGTGTGCAGGCCATGAAAGTTGATCACTGTTGGGAGATTATAGTGATTCTTGATTTTGTTGTCAAATTTGTCTTGAGGGCCATTGTATTAATTGGGTTCATTAAAGAAACGGATTTCTTTTTAACAAGATTCTAACGCATCAATGGTTTGCCCAAGGGATACTGCTAAACTGCCAATTTTTTTACGTAATACTTGGATGATAATGCGGCACCCATGGCACGAAAATTAGTAACAAAGCAGGTCATTGGAGCATGCTGCACATGCTCATTCAGCATGAGTTAAGATGTTGGCATTTAGGTTTATATTGTGTGACGAGTTCCTACTTTAACTTTGTCAAACTTTGCTAATGTAGTAGTTTGCCCAACTCGTTGCATCTGTTATGTTACTTGAGAGTTATATAGAAATTAATTTATAAATTCTCATGTAGAAACATTGAGGGGTTCGAAAAGATTGCATTGTTATCCCTAAAAAAGCTTGCATTACTTACCATACAACATTTGCCCTTATAAGAGCAAACTTGTGTATGAGAAACTCAGGAAAGAAACTTTGCACATCCAAGCAATAAGGTTATGATTCTTATATGTAATCAAAATCAAAGTAGTAACAAACCCTCTGAAAGCGGTTGTAGCATCCCTTGATCTTAATAGATATAATCCATGATAGTATTTTCACAAATGATTAAGCTATGGATGTGTTACCAATTTGCCCACGTTTTGTAACTACTTTCTCTATCAGCTGACTTCAGCATGTCATTTAGCATAGTATGGCTGGTGACCGAGTGCCTTCAATACTAAAAAAAACTTGCCATAACCATTGAGTTGCCTGGGTCCCAAGCAGCCAAATTATTCATAAGCGGTCCTGTTTATTGATTACTCGACTTTCTTGAGTACTTCCTATTCGTATTTGACTTTTCAAGCTTACACTTGCCTTTTCATTCGGCTCGACTCACTCGGCTCTGGTTTGGGGAATCACACCAAAATGTGAAATGATCCGGCCCTCTCAGTTCGAGGTGAATAATGAGTTCGGCTTGGCTATGGCAGTGGGATGTCAGTCTAGCACATTATGATCAAAATCTCATACATGCTTTTAAAAAACAATAGGGATATCGGTGACAGGGTGACCAATTTACTTTTTAACTTTTGCTATAGAAAAATGGGACTTCCAAAAATATTGGAAAGGACATGATTTTCTAAAGCATCCCAATACGACGAGCACATAGAAATAAGTTGAAATCCAATACAACATTGTAAAGCGTTATGTTTAAGATTAATTCTCAATATTGGTCAGGTCAACGCACGTTAGGACAAAGCAAGTCGATATAGATTTCTGTTTACATAGCCAGCAAGAGAACTATAAATTTGAGAACTGCAATGATGCAACAGTAAAGCTTATTGTCAATGTGATTCATTTGGTTATTTAATGTGACGACCATAAGGATATTCGTATCATACAAACATTATACTCGTATGTACAAAAGATGATCGTTACACGGATGCAAAAGGGTAGTTGCACAAGACAAGATTTGAACTCGCAACCTACACCTTTGCCAAGTGCACTACCAACATTTATTAAAGACATTTCCTCATGGCTTTCTCATATGCGGGGTTGTTTCCCGGAGGTTCTAGAATATTCTAGAACTTACATGCATGCTCGACACTTGACATGATCTCATCCATTAGAGTGGCGCGGTCCTAACCGTTGGCCTAGATATATAAGGAGGCACCTCCTTCTTGTCGAACTATTCCAGTTCAACGCCAGTCTCGAGCCTTCTAGGCATCTGTCTCATGTTCCTGCTTGCCTTCGGCCCATTGTACTCTTGATTCCTGTTCATATATCATATTCTTTGCCGATCTTGGCATATTTCTTCCGTATTTCTTGCATATCTTTCACGTATTTTCCTTGTTTTCGCGTAGGTTCATGATAGTTTGAACGGGAATCCCTTACCGGTTCTCGCATGATCTGATCCTAAGCATTCTTTTGCTCATATTTGGTGACTTTATATCTATGGAGGAGGTTTCGACTTTATTACAGCAGGTCTAGCAGCTTGTTCAAGTATGCCAGCAGTTGCAGTTCGACAATAAAGAGGTTAAGGAACGTGTTGCTTCACATGAATCCGCTTCTAGCTCTGGATTGGCGTTGAGCCTGTCTGGGAATGCTTTAATGTGGTGGAATCGTCATAAGGCAGCACATAAGGTGACTGACGAAGAAGTTGCTTGGGAGACTTTCAAGGAACTCTTCGTATCGAAATATTGCCCCCCTTCCTTTCATATTATACAGATGAACAAATTCATGGAGTGTAAATAGAAAGGGCAATCCTTGGATAACTATATACAAGAATTCTCCACTTTGGAACAACATTGTCCAAAGTTAGATTCAAAGGCAAGGAATTATTCTGTTAAGCAAGCATCATTCACTAAATTAATTATTATAAAAGTAATAATTAGTCTTTAACTGCAGGAATTAGCTTGTCACTTCGTGCAAGGACTAGATATGGAGCTTAAAAAATTAGTTGGATGTGATCAACTTAGCTTAGAAGAAGTGGAGCACAAGGCTCGATATTTCGAGAGTATTCTTAAGGAGGAGAAGAAGTCAATCGTAGAGAGCAACAAAGAGGAAATTTCCAAAGGAATTATAGAGATGAATCAAACTCTCAGGTTCATCAAACTTCTCATAATATCCCTAAGTTACCTTTGAATGCAATGTCACAGATGGATGAAGAAAAGAAGAAGGTTAAATATGATAAGTGCATGAAGGAAAAATTATGTTTTTACTGTAAGCAGAAGGGGCATAGGGCATGTTTTTGTCCTAAGAAGAATAACTCAAATGCCAAGGTTCAAGGATCTCAGAATGTAAGGGCAAATGAGAGCTCATCAAGCAACTCTCATGGATTTAGAGGAAGATATGCAAGTTTGTGAAACAGTCGATCAAGGAACAGCGCAGCTGCAGGCACATGTAATGCAAAGTTGAAGGTAAAATAAATGAAGTTCCTTTTAGTATTTTGATTGATACGGGAGCCACTCACAATTTTATTTCACCAAGGCTTGTCAAGCTGTTTGGGTTGAATACTAACCAACAAGCCTTATGAATGGTGATTATGGCAGATGGTAAGCGAAAAGCTACTAGTGAGTATGTGCATGCATTAAAATTGAAAGTGCAAGAAATGCCTACAATTGCAAATTTCCATGTCCTTCAGCTAGGCTCATATGATATGATTATAGGCATGGAATGGCTTAGTGAGGTGCATGCTATAGTAGATTGTCATGAAAGGGTTGTGAGAGTAAAATCTAAGGAACATCAGGAGCTATATATACGGGAAGGATTGAATAAGCAGTATTTTACTCCTAAACCCATTAGATGCAAGCAAATCAAGAGGTCAATTAAGAAGCATGAAAGGTTGGGAGTGCTTGTACTCAAAGGATCAGGAGAAATTAATCAAGTATTCATGAATGATGGTAGGACATCCTCGAGAGTTCAAGAAAGTGTTTTCGGAAGAGGTGACGGAGTTACCTCTTCGAAGATATGTTGATCATGCGATTGAATTGGTTCCAGGAGCTTCTCCTCTATCAAAAGCTCCATATAGATTTGCTTCACATTGTTTCAGCAGAGGGAATTAAACCTGACCCCAAAAAGGTTGAGGCGGTGAGAGAATGGCCAGTTCTTAAAAAACCAAAACAGGTGCGTTCATTCTTAGGACTTGCAGGGTTCTATAGGAAATTTATCAAAAGTCTTTCTACAATAGCAAGTCCTTTGACACCACTTACAAAATCAAATATAGCTTTTCAATGGGATGAGAAATGTGAGAAAGCTTCTCGGAAATTTAAAAGAGAAGTAGATAAATGCTCTTATTTTAAAAGTGGCAGACCCGAGTAAGAAATATTAGGTTATGACAGATGCTAGTGGGGAAGGGACAGGAGCTGTATTGATACAAGACAAGCATGTGTATGCATACATTTCTCATAAGCTGAACGATGCCGAACGAAATTTTCCTACTCATGATCAGGAACTATTGGCAATTGTACATGCACTTAGAGCTTGGAGACATTATCTATTAAGGAATCATTTTGAGGTGCATACTAACCATGCTAGTCTTGCATACTTTATGAAACAACCTACTTTGAATTTGAGACAACGTAGGTGGATGGAATTTCTTCAAGAGTATGACTTTCAGATTAATTATAAAACGGGCAGTACAAACGTCATTGTAGACGCTTTGTCTAGACTTTCGGCTTGTTATGCAATAACAATGATTACAACAGATTAGTTGGATGAGGTAAAAAATACTATTGCTGCAGACAATTTTGGACCGAAATTGAGGAAGTATAAAAAGAGAATCTAGAGATAAAGGATAATTATAGTTTTGAACAGGGAATATTGAGGTACAAATCAAGAGTTTGTATTCTTGCAATAGATCACATTAAAAAGAAGATACTAAATGAATGTCATGATGCAGTAATATCAGGTCATCCAGGGTTTCATAAGACATATCACAATGTAAAGAGAAGTTTCTTTTGGCCAGGATTAAAAGATTATGTTCGTAAGTATATCCAAAATTGTGTGATGTGTTCACGTGTTAAGGACAAACAGATTAGGGCACCTGGCCTTTTGCAGCCATTATCTATTTCAGAAAGAAAATAAGAATCTATTAGCATGGATTTCATAGTAGGATTGCCAAGAACACAAACAGGAAATGATGCTATTCTTGTAGTGATCAATTGACAAATTAACTAAACATGCTCATTTCTTTCCAGTTAGAAAAACAATAACAGCAAAGGAAACTGCTAATATCTTTATTCATGACATCTTTCATTTACATGGCATTCCTACAAGTATTGTTTCCGATAGAGATCCAAGGTTTACTAGTAACTTTTGGACTTCGTTTTTCAAGGGAGTTGGAACTCAATTGCGGATGAGTACAGTCTATCACCCAGAAACCGATGGGCAAACAGAAGGAGTAAACAGGGCCCTTGAGGACATGTTGCAGATGTATCGTCAACATAATCCAAAGAAATGGGAAGGTTTGTTACCTTTAGTAGAGTTTGCTTACAATAATTCTAAACAGGAGTCTATAAGAATGACACCTTTTGAAGCACTTTACGGACATGATTGTTATGCTCCAATAAATTGGTATGATCCCATGGTTAAATCTGAAATTTCTAGACAGATGTTGGAAGAATATGCAGATAAGGTGCAGCTTATAAGAAGCAGGTTAGCAAAAGCACAACATAGGCAGAAGCAATTTGCAGACAAGCATAGAATACATCGAGAGTTCAAGGTGGGAGACTTTGTATATTTCCGTGTGAAACCAAAGAAAAGTCAGCTCAGAAATGGAAAATGTAGTAAACTTGCTCCAAGATATGCTGGTCCCTTCAAAATCATTAAAAGGATGGGGAACCTAGCCTGCCAATTAGAGCTGCCACCACATGTAAAGATTCATGATATTTTTCACGTCAGCACATTAAAACCCTCTTTACATGACGGAGATCAATTGCTTCCGGATTTGCAATTAATCCAGGAGAATAATACCTTTGAAGTAATGCTATCCCAAATATTGCAGTATCGGGAATGGAAGCTGCGTAGTAGAACGATCAAAGAAATCCTTATACAATGGGCGGACTATCCTATAGAAGATGCAACTTGGATGGGTTAAACGAGGCCAAGCAAAATATGCTAAGGATTTTCCGAACCTTTTTCAATCTATATCATGCCATGGAATAAGACTATCTAAGGGATGTATCAAACTTGTTAAGTATAAACAATACATGAAGTTGTGAAGGAGTATAACTTGCAATAATGTAGATGTGATGTGAATTGTATTCGACGAGGACATCGAATCTTAAAGGGGATGGCATGGCAAAGAGAGATTAGGAAACAGAAACGAAAAGAGAGAAAGAGGGGAACGTGAGGAGCAGAAACAAAAAGGAAGCAGAAGATTAAGAAACTAAGAACAAGGATTAGAAGAAGCAATCGAAGGTAGGTAATCCATTAAACAACTGCTTTATATTTTAAACTAAGGAACCCTTCCATTAGAAAAATTTAGAAGAGGAGGAATAGCTATTAGCTGCTGCATCAAATCCTGCTTTAAATCGTGAACAGTTGGGTTCTCCTTTAAGCCCAAGAGCCAAAATCTCTATTTACTCCATCTCTAGATCTTATGATTCCTCTGGGGATCATCTCAGAGTACAAGGCAAGCCATCCGGCCGCTGCCTGTGCTGAATAGAACCAAAGGAAGTTGTGAACACAGATGATTCAGTAATAATAAATCAACTAGGCTGGAACTAATAGCAAACAGAGGTACAAGGATTATAAAAGATTCAAGCGAAGTTCTTTTCCTCAAACAGAAACGACAACTGTATTTATCAGGAAGGATCGGTCCCTTTTTCTGGAATCGTCTTCCCTGGTTGCAAATAGCATAGAAAAAGGTAAATAGGTGTGAAATCAGATCGAATGCAAGTAGCACAGATTCGGCCATATACAGAAGGATCGAGCCTTTTTATGCCCACAACTCTCTGGGGAGAATAAGCAGAAACCGAGGCCACGAGTGTTAAGCACTCAACACTAGTGAGTGGGTACTGATGAAACTCGCTAGTGCGGACTCGATGCTGGCCACGTCGAGTTGCTTCTAGTTGAAGGTTTTCCCCTGAGCTAGAGACCCATAGCTTAGGGAGACCGCAACATATTACTTGGGGTTTGGGGATGACTTGTAGGTTCTGCACCCATGGGATCTTGAGCTTTGTGTGAGGTACTTCAGTAACGATCGGTGTCGGGCGAAGAGTTGTCACAGGATATGGCAAACGTATGCTTCCATCCACAATAACCTCCATAAACACTACCACGGTGCCATCTGGCAAAGGGAAGTTGTGATGTTTGGTGAAGCTATATAATTTGCCCTCGCCGACTTTGACATCATTGAATAGTATGGACCTTAAATCAGCCATCCTGAATCAGAAAGACAGATAATGCTATTAGAAATCATGGTGGCGATGTTACCAAGCACTAAATGCTCGTTTAAAGATATAGTTGAGCAGTAGAAAAAGGAAGTGCTGCTCGACATCACCGCCGCGATCTAGCTGAGGACTCACAGGCTTGTTCAAGAAATCTGAATATAGTAGACAATAATTTAGTATCCATTTTTTCTGCAATTAGTTTGCTCCAACGTTAACCACTCATACTTCTTGAATGCTGATGAAGATCGCCGCCGCGATCTAGCTGAGGACTCACATGCTTGTTCAAGAAATCTGAATATAGTAGACAATAAATTAGTATCCATTTTTTCTGCAATCAGTTTGCTCCAACATTAACCACTTATACTTCTTGAATGCTGATGAAGATCACCGTCGCGATCTGGATGCGGACCTACAAAGTGATTTGATTCTAATAAACACGGCGTATGTCACGAATTAGTTGTTACGACTTGTTTGCCAGGGTCATTCTTATTTTCTAAAGTTGTTTTTAGCCAAGATACTACTTTAAAGAGAATAGAAGCTACGAATTACTTCCTGCGACTAGTTTGCCAGGGTGATTCCTATTTTCTAAAATTCATTTCAGCCAAGAAACTACTTTAAAGAGAATACAAGATGAAATGTGGGCCTCTTGTACTCTTTAAATCATGTATTTCATATAACAGGCTTTAAATTGAAATAGATGTGCTTGAATCTAATAAAAACAAAGTTTAATGGAGTATCTTGCATGCTTTCAGCCTTCAGAGCATTTAGCAGTCCAAACACCAGGAAAATGCTTTCAAATTTAGAAGATCGCCTTCTATTTCCTGATGAGCATCTCAAATGCTTCGAATTTGGATGATCGCCTTGGAATCTATTTAGCGCCTAAGAAGCCTGTTTCCTGATTTTTATTAGAATGAATGGCTGGTGAGGCCATTGAGGTGGGTGAATTGAGTTTGAATTTCAAATTCAGGTCATTTGGGTGGGGCGTTTCCATGCCGTATTGTGACTGTCATTGTCTCATTTAAACTCACGTGTCGTAGGCATTATATTGTCCCTCCCGCGGCCCATGAATAGCCACAAGTTACCCCCATATTTTGAACTTAATGGTGGCGTCCGTACATAGAATGAGAATTTTCCCGCTGCCAGCATTTATCGCGCCCGGCGAATTTATTGCGCTCGCCGAAATTTAATTTTCTGGCTGTCATTATGACGGGCCATTAATGACCGCCCTCCTATAAATTAACAAGCCTTCTAAATTCCAGATCCTTCGCGATCCAAATTACCAGTGCCTAAAAACAAATTTGAGTGCCTTCGGCGAAAACCGACTGCCATCATGTCTCGCACAGTTGCCTTGAAAGAAGGTAATTTCCGTGCTTTTCTCGACCAATAGTGTCGTTCTAGCATTAGTTGTGTCTTTTTAAGCAGTCTATGAGGTCAAAAGGATCGCAAACGCGATGTTCATGATCAGTTCTTCTTTATTTTTAGTATCATAATGTAGGAATCGCATTCGCGATTCTTATCACTAGTACATACAAAATAATTTTTAATATATTGCTCACACATTCTCCTAAACCTAAATAATGTCTAGGTAATAATGTTTTTATCTGTCTATTTCTTGTAAAGGTCGCGGCCGCGTTTTTTGTGTGCACTTTGCCAGGACATTGACCAGTGAACGGTGTTACTTACCAGTTTCATATTTTACTTGCAGCACTGGATCTTTTCCGTGGCCCCAACGTGGAACCCATGCGGATCATAAGTCCTGATAGAAGTCGGAATTGGTGCATGGAAATAGCCTAGGCCAAACCGCATGTGGCAGGAGAACGCCGCAAAGACTTGTGTTTCTTTTTGAAGAACGGAAAGGGGCCAGAAGATTTCGAACAGCTGGGCATAATAGTCACTATGTGGGAAGGCACGAAGAATAATATTCAGGATGCAATCATATGTAGCGTGGAGGATACACAACAACTTCAATTTGTGGAGTATGTTTTGCGGTGGCAAAACTACGATCCTAACCTGCCATCTTATGATTCGTTGAGTTTGTCTGGGATAAAGTGCAATAGAGATATACTTTTAGCATGTGCAGAAAGGGCCTTTTCGGCTGATAGGAAACCTCCTTCTATTGCATTGAAGGCTACAAAAGACAACAAATTGCCTTCTCAGATGGACACGAACTGGTTGCGGGCAGTGGCTAAGAAAAAGCTGTTGTTCCATTGGCTGTTGCAGGTGAACCAACAAATCTCAAAGAACCTTTAGTGTCCTCTCAGCCTATACAAAATATGAATCCAGGTGGATCTGCCATTGTCGATCCCTCCGGTCAAAATATGCTTATGCCTCTTCCAGTTAAAGACTCGGATGCACAAGAAGCACCTCTGCCAAGAAAGATAAGTACCTTCAAATTAAAGCTTTGAAATTTTAATATTGAAGAGGCAGCCTTCTTCTTCGTCTACTCCCACCTCGTCCACCAACCCTATAGCTACGACTTTATTGACATGGCCATCTGCTTCACATATGCTTGATGAGTTGAAGTTTAATCCTGATGAAGAAAAGAAGCTTGCTGAACAGACCGCCTCCAAACTAGAAGAATTTAAAAGGTTCTATACTATGGGAGTGAATTGGTTCCAGAAGTTCACCATTTTTTATTGTAAGACGGTCCCCGCAAATCTAACTCATAGGGTTTGGTCTAACGGTCATGTACAAAGTTAATAAAGAGCTTCAAAAGGTGCCCAACGGAGGTTCTCACGCCTGCAGATATCGTCCCATTTGATCCAGTGACAAGGTAAGCTTTATTGGGCATTTCTCTGCACTATACTTCGACAAAATCCTGTAAACAACAGCTGGTCAGGATCGTGACGGCGATTTTCTTTAGCTTAAAATAAAAACTAACCTATTCATTGATGGGACACCAATGTAGGAAGTTGATGACTTAGTCTCGCCCTGAGGAGCTATTGAACAAAAAGTTTTATATCATTTCTGGTAATCACAGCATCTTTGCTGCGCAAATTCTGTGTACTATGATGGGTAATGTCGAGCAACGGATGGAATTTGCTAAAGCATATGCAAAGCGAAGAAGCCGTGTACTAAATGGAAATCTCTCTAACAAGGAGTACATTCAGTTATCCATACAGTGCAATGACATAATCGCGGATACAGTATATAAAGAGCCACTAATTGAAAAGCTCCAGCAACTAAGGAATCAGCACAAGGCTTATGGTTGCCCTCCACAAGGGCCAACAGGCACTGCAATATCATCTGCTTGGAAGGTTAGTTTTTATTTTAAGCTAAAAAAGATCACCGTCGCGATCCTGACCAGCTGTTGTTTACAGGATTTTGTCGAAGTAGCTACAACAACCATGAAAGTTAAAGAACTTAAGGATGAAAAGCAATTCCTTTTCATGCAAGAAGAATCATGGTCTAAGCTTGTAGCTGTTGTTAACAATTGGGCAGCGCAGAAGCTGACTAATGATCATGGGAACTGCCAGATAAGCGTTCTAAGGAGTTTTTTAACAAAACTTTCCTAAGATACCTTCGAGGAATGAATAATGCATGGACGAAATCCTCGAAGGCAAAGTATTTCTAAAAGTTCAATCTCGTTGTACAGGCCGCTTTGATTGCCGACGGAGGGCCCTGGACATCAGAACACTGTCACTAGTGCATTGTTAAGTGTTGTCCTACGTCAATTGTATATTTTAAAAGCAATACCGAATTTTTGAGGAGTTAGCTACATGTTTTCTAGATCTTCCTGAGCAACGATTGCTGGATATAGCCGACACAAATTTCGACTATATTAAGGCCAACTGTAATAAAGAATCAGTGCAAGGCAATATCCCCAGTGCTTTTCTGGAAGCTATTATCGCTATTATAAAGCCAGAAGAGGCAAGGAAACTGAAAGAGAAGAGGAACATCGTGTAGCATGTCACCAAGTCCGGTATTCCTGTCTCTGCACTGGTGTCGGAGAATGCCACAATGATTTTTATTGACATGCGTAGTTTCACGACACTATGGGAAGTGAAGTACACAGATTTATTTAGCAAGATTGCAGGCATGACAAAAGCCAAAGTTCATCATGTTCCTCAGATCCGCCCATTTGCCAAACTGCATGTACAATCAAAGTCAAATTCAAGGTAGTTCTCATGTTTCCCTTGGGGCTTACGAAGAACAAGGCTGGGAGAGCAAGAAAAATATTAAGGAGTTCCAATACTACGTCATCTATGTCACGATAAACAGAAATGAGGCTCGTGTGTTGCCTTGAAGTCTAAACTGGAGGTACGGCAGATTCAGGTGACCAATGCACCGAAAAACATGCCCCTTCCAAAATATCTGTTAACTGGTGACGAAGAGATGGATATAAAAACAAAGAAAAAAATATTTGAGTACTTTACAGATAAACCCAAGTTCTCTTGGGCAACAATGGAAGGCGACTTCGTCCATAAGAGCCAGACAAAAACATCATATGTTTACTTCATGATGAAGGAGCTGGTTCCACTGGACGATTGTGTTCTTGATTTTTTTCTCGGCTGGTACAGCTTCAAGAGTTGCTCTAATGCAAAGAAAACGCAGTGTTTCCTTCGAATATGACGATAAGGTATGCCATTTCCTCAGATCCTTCTTTAAAACTCGAGAGAAAATGGCAAGGCCTGCCAAAGAAGAGGAAGAAGAAAAGGCTATGCCTGATAAGCCAAGAAGTTACGACGTGCTGGACATCAATATAACTCAGGATACAGATCTCAGCAGGATGGATCAAATACTTAGCAGTGCCCGAGTTTCTTGTAGCCTCTCTTCGAAACTTTTCTGATACAGAAAATCAGAAAAGTTTCGAAGAGAGGCTAGAGGAAACTCGGGCACTGCTAGAAAAAACAGAAAAGGCATCAGCTGAGCTTGACCTACAGTTCAAAAAGCTGGAGGCACAGAACAAAAATCTTGAAAATATCATGCCAGCGTTAACAGGTTATGTAGAAAAGCCGCTTCATAATTTCGAATATATGGGAATGTCTGATGGCACCTCTGGAAATGGGAGACTTCACCAAAGAGACAGAAGTTGGTTCACTCTACAGAATACTCTATAGCATTGGAGGATGAATTGTTGGATAGTTCACAGATGTCAGGGCGCCTGCAAGAGGTAGCTATCGCAATGAATGTCGATATGTCGGATACTACAAGATATACAGAGATGGACATATCACAGACGGTTGCCATTGGAAAGGAGCATGTTAGAAGAATAGCTGCGGAGCTTGGCATTGATGTAGACTCTATGAAAGAAACTCAGCAAAAGCACCTTCGCGATTATGCCATGCTTTAATCCTGTCAATCTATATGTACAATTTTTTAATAATTATAATTACCATTAGAGTTTTTTTGAGGTCAAATAAGGGCCTTGTAAGAGTATATTGGGGGGGCTGCCACGTAGGATCCCGAACCTACCTTTCCCCCCTCCATACCTAACTTTCACTCTCCCCTAACCTAACTTCCCCCCCTCCGAACCTAACCTCGTACCTAACTTTGCAATCATTATTTCCTAACGACCACAAAATTTGATTACATCTAAGATTTTCCTTTTCCCACCATCGAGCTTCAGCGCCATCGAGCTTGCCATCGCGCCATCGAGCGCCAACGACCTTGCCATCACGCCCAAGCATTGTTTGAATTTGAATTATGGTGGATTCTTGCCAGCAAATTTCGCTCTGTTTGTTGGCAAGAATCTTCCTAATTCTAAGCTCCGCTCCGGTTCTCGGTCTTTTGCAACGTCAATGGCAAAGGTATTTGGTTTCCAAGTTGTCATTGCATTCCTTTGAATGTTCTTGGTTCTAATACTTCTGTTTTAGGATCAAACTAATTCCGAGGGTCAATTTAGAGTGCAATTGTCAAAAGGATGTCTGCCTTACAGGAATAAGTTCACTTGGAAGAAACCAATAGATGAAGATGCATTGCGAGCTTTTGGAGCTATGAATATAGACTTCTGGGCTAAAGGCCAACTGTATTCTTGTGATCCTTTCACTCGAGCCCATCCAAACTTCTACTCTGCATCTGGCCTTATTGAATTTGCTTGTAAGGGACAGCAAGGGTTACTAGGTTACTGTAATAATTTGCTTAATGTAATACTGATCCATATTTGCGTGCTATGTATAACCACTTGTATGGATTCAATTGCAAAGTTTTATCAGATGTTAATCAGCTTTAACAGGCGAACTACTTGTTGTCTCAACAATGCTGCAAGCTCAATGAATTGGAGGTAGAAAATAAAAAATTGGTGACGGAGATGAAATCACTGCTGCAAGGAATGAAGAGGGTTGCACAAGAAAATGATTCCCTCCACAAGCGAGTCAAATGAATGAAAACAACTCCACTGGGGTTCAGGGAAAGGGCAAGAAACTTGAAGCCCATAAACGGGATATGCTTCTGATAACCCCCAAGTAGACAGTTTCTTCTCAGAGACCTCCTCTTCCAATACTTCCTCATTCTCCTCGTTTTCCAGTAGGAGCTTCTTTTCTGCAAGATCTATTTGCTCCTCTACTGGTGAGGCAGGACATTCTATCTGAGCGACCTCCACACTTGAAGAAGAACCGGCATCTTGGTTTGACTTATTGTAAATCATGTATGTGTTGAACATAATATCTACGCTGTAAAAACTTTCTTTGCCTTTTTTCCTGCACAGTTCTGCAGGTAGTCTCCTCAAAAACCTCCTAATTCGGTCTTGATCAGCCTTCAGAAATATCTTAATTAAAGCTTGCATGCTCAGTAAAGGCAAATCAGTCACATAACATGGTTTCAGGTCAGGTCCAGCTCTAGCCATGAAGCTATGAAGAATGCCCCCATATGTATTGTTAGACCTGTTACACTCTACCATAACGTCTACTGTCAGGCAAAAATTATTGTATACTGTAGTTGCATCAACTAGCTCCTCTATCTCCTCCTCAAACTCTTCTGGATGCTTCTGACGAAAATTCCATTCTTTCTCGACTATATTATCATACCATGTGCTAAACAACTCCCATGCCTTATCTGATTTACTCTTTACCATTCTCGTTGAGCAACACCTTGATTTGTGATAGTTTGAAGGTGAGTGCCTTAGTAGCAGCTTGATATACAAGAGTGACTAACACCATAGCTACGGTGCAAAAATAACGTTTCCATATTTTATGTTATACACAATTTCGCACCGTGGCTACGGTGCGAAAATAACGTTTCCATATTTTATGTTATACACAATTTCGCACCGTGGCTACGGTGCGAAAATAACACTTCCATATTTTATGTTATACACATTTACGCACCGTGGCTACAGTGCAGAAACAACACTTTCTTATTTTATAGCTGCCATACAAGAAGAGGTTCAATTGGAGGGAGGAAGTTGATGAGGATGCTTTCAGTAATTTAGAGCAATGAACATTGATATTTAGGCAATGACAACTCTTTTTGTTTCATTAAATTTTGAGTAGTGTTTTGTGAGTTCAAAAGTAGTCTCTCGTTAGTTATTGCCAAATTGACTATGAAAGAGTGGGGCACAAGATGGTTACAAAGTCTTGAAATGCATGTATCCGTTGAAATTTTGTAGACATGGCAAATTCAAGACAGAGCCACGGTCTAGAAAGAAAGAAAGAAAGAAAGAAAGAAAGAAAGAAAGAAAAAAAAAAAAAAAAAAAAAAAAAAAAAAAACACATAGTAGTTACAGTGCGAAATGCATGTATCCGTTTGGTTTGTGGACATATGGCAAATTAAGATCAGTAATTCACGCCTAAAAAAAAAAAATTTTTTTTTAGGGCGAGTTACAAAGGCGAAATGCATGTATCCGTTGGGCTGTGGACATGGCAAATTCGCATTGTGATGGCAAATTCGCACTGTAACCACGCCCTAATTTTTTTTTTTTTTTTTTGAGTTACTGATCGCGAAATGCATGTATCCGTTGGGCTGTGGATATGGCAAATTCGCATTGTAGCTACGCCCTAAAAAAAAAAGGGTACGAAAAAAAAGGGCACAGTGGTTACAATGCGAAATGCATGTATTCATTGGGCTGTGAACATGGCAAATTCACATCGTAGCCACGCCCTAAAAAGAAAGAAATAAAGTGTTGCATAATAGCCACAGTACGAAATGCATGTAACCATTGGTTATGGATATGGCAAATACGCACTGTAACCACGCTCTTGAGATTGTTAATGAAATACAGATTTGAATCTACAACCTGTTCATTAGAAACCTAGAGTCTCAGGCCTCAACCCTAGTGGGTTTCCATGCTGGCATCGGGGTTGGGCCCTTAAGTGATCCCATCAAACCTCTAATGAATTTTTACCAGTAGCTACGGTCGGAAAAAAACAACACTTCCATATTTTATGTTATAGATAATTTAGACCGTACTGCCTACGGTCGAAAAACAACACTTCCTTATTTTATGATATTCATATTTTCGCATCGTAGCTACTTTAATTTTTTATGTTACATCGAAAAGCAAACCTTTCCAATCAATATACAATAGATCTCCAATTAATCGTCCACGTATATTTATATTACATAGATTCATATACGATGCAATATCTAAACCGAACCATGTCTTGACTTATCCTCGCATTCAAAGAGATTCAGCTCCATCATGAAGTCGAAAGCACTCCAACCTTCAAGAAATAGACTATCTAAAAACTATCCACCGATCGGCCGGAATGTAAACATCTTGAATAAGGCAATAAACAAATCAATTCCTAAATTTGTCTTCACATGCCCATGAGAAACCTCCCTTCTCCTTCAATGCCGTGTAAACATTTCTCGTGACAACTTACTCCGTGCTAGTAAAACAGAAGTGGCATCCGAGGCCCGCAAAGATAGCTCTGACAAAGCCGGGCAATGGAAGCTCAATAAGCTTGGATCTTCGTGGAGAGTATTCATACCTCCAGATATAGCCTTTTTCTGTGAGTTGCACTGGTATGCTACCTTCGAACAACAAGGAGCCCATATCTTGGTGAAAACAATGGAATACACTACTGTGAGGAGACTGTGTTCTACACATCAGATATACACAAACCTGAGAGAATAGGAATGAACTGGATAAGTAACTGAACTAATTTAGATATGGATTGCATAGGAGTACATACTTACAATTTGCTTCTAACCGTGGGAAAGTTCTTCGCGTGCTTATTTTTTCTTTTGCCATATTTGTTGGAGTGTATACATGACTCACTTGTACAAATATCTCTTTGCCTGATCGAAAACCGACCACCAAAGCCTTTCAATGTGCAGAAACATCACTTCTCCTGCATCTTTTGACTCGCTATTCAACTCGCATTCCAGGTTGAAGTGTAACAAAGCTCCCGGTCGACACCACGAAGCTTTCAAAGTCATTTCCAATTGTGATAGAACGTACAGCCATCTAAAGTCACAGAATTCAAATTAGAATGTGGAGCGGAATCGAAATACTAGGAAAGGCTCGGTGATTTTACCTTGATCGAAGCTTTTTTGTGGTCGAAACTCACTTTGGCACAAGTCGAAGCTATTCCCGAGCAAATCGAAGTTCCCTTGGCGCGGGCAATCGATCTTCGCGCAAACTTTGTTGAAGAAAATACCTGAGCGGGAATTGAGGGCGGGAGCTAACGGTAATAATTGCTACGTGTGTAATCTGACACCCGAAGCTAGAGGCACGGATATTACCGAAGCTACGTTGGAATGGCGAAACCAAGGCTCGGTAAAAAAACTCTGTACAAGCTCGGCTCCCCATTGGCCGCGAGCTTTTTGACGTGGCATCGAGTAGTTATACTTCTTTGCCAATACATACTTTATGAAGTCTGTCTACTTTGCATGAATACATTTGTCTAAAAGATCGCGACGGCGACTATGTAGACAAGATCTGTCTATTTTTAAGATCAATATTATGTAATTGCAAGCAGTGAACTCTTTATGTTTTACCTTGCCTTCTTGTCCCAAATATCGCCGTGGCGATCTTTGGGACCACTAGTGATGCTTCTTGAACCCCATAGTTAGTGTTATGACACCTAGAGACTATCTGTACAAGCAATTTTTGGCGATTGTAATTTTTTCAAGCTGATATACTAATTATTAATGCTTCATTCTAGTTGCATACAACCATTTTTTAGTTTGCCCGAGGTGACCGCGACCTATTTCATTGTCAAACGAGAAAATGAAATTTCTCTAATTAATGAATTCTTGCTTTTTGACTGCTCACATACTCTGCACTGTAGATAGCATGCTATGTTCACCTCTTCTATAACCATTTATATAAATCCAGAATACTAAACTCAGAGCAATAAACTTGGAGGTATACATAGATTTAGATTTGCATGTATCTGAAGATGGGCAACCAACATTTGAAGAAGTTGAAGCTGGAGAAGTAAAAAGTGCACTCTAAATGGGTTCCTTATGTATCTTTTGTTTCGTGCCTGAAGAAAAAGCAGACAGGTTAAGAGAAGGCAATAATTTATGGCAAGAATCAACTCTAAAGAAAATGAAAAACTTACCTGCATGTCAAACCTAAAGCTCCAGCCTGCTATCTGAGTGTTTTTTGCTGCAAACAAAACTTTCATGATCAAAGTTTGTGTGATGTTTATTCAAAAGAAAACTTGAAATAGCATGAGTTAGAGTCTAAAAACCCTGTGAGGATGAAGCTAAGCTTTGCCAAAACAGTGAATTCTGATGTTTGAATCCTGGTCCTGAGACAAACCTGCATCAAAGAACAGAAAACATGCAGACCATATAGAAACTCGTAATACCTGGAATGGAGTAGAATGGAATAGCAGAAGATGGATCTTGCTATTACTTACCAGAAAAACGTAATGGATAGATAAGCAAAAAGAACTGTCATGTGCCATCGCCTTAAAAATTATCTCCAGGAATCCGGTACCTATTTACACAAAAAGGGAGATCCCTGAACAATTGGCAACCACATTTGGTTCTAATCTTGATTTCTGCCGGAGCCGCTAGCTATGGAAGCGCTTGGGTTCCAAAAGATGATGAAAGTTGGAGAGAAATCCCCCGCCATATCTCAGCTCATTAACTGTAACAGTAACCCACCACCCACCACTCTTCGTGAAGAGGGAATAAAAAACGATCAGAGAAAAAAGAAATAGGTTGGCCGGAAAACGTGTTTTTGGGTTCCAAATGTAACACCCAAAAAATGTCACACCGGCGTTACCACCCACCCCCAAAAACATTTTAAATAAGTAGATACTTATTTAATTTACATGTTGGTTATGCAATGTTTTATACAGTAGTATTTTCAAAATTTCATAATACAAACCATAACCTTCACAATTATAATTAAATTCCCCCTGAAAACCCCCTTTGGTTTGGGTGCATATTCACACGGGGGGTGACTCCGGGCATCGAGAGCTGTTGGATAGGCATATGCACCCTTTATTCCTTGATCTACACCGCACATAAAGTTCCTCGTTTGTGGGGTATGCATGTACAAGATTTGCCATACTGTATAAGAAGATTTGCAAAATACTATAAGATTTAAGGTAATGTACTATATGGTGTTCATTTTGTACATGTGAAACATAATTTTAGGGGCTCTCGCTGCCCTACGTCACCCCCCGTGTCAACACAACACTGGAAATGCTGAGGAAGGAATATCTAACATTCTTTATAAAGAACATAACATCTGGATAAAGGACATGACATCACTTTCACCACTTTGGTTATTGCTAGGCTAGATTTCTATTTTTAAGAATAGGATTCATGTGGAGTTCCTCTCTTCTATACCGGTCCCAACTAACAAACTAGCATATGAGATCTTAAAACTCCAACTATGAAACTAGCACACAAGATTTTAAAAATGAGAAAGTTGAAGCACATGTATATATAACCAGCAAAAGGTATTCCTTATTTTACAACCTTGTGGTGAATTGGATTTCTAACAAGGAGCGTGTAAACTTTCTTTCTTCCTCCTTGTAAACTTTCTTTCTTCCTCCTCGGCTTTCTTTTTTGCTTCCTGCATCATGAGATTGATTGAGAAATTAAAAGTATTCTTTCATTTTTTCTAGAAACAAAAAGCTTTTAATATGGCATTGCACATGAGGAATGGGAGAAACAAGCTTGCAAGTATGACAAGAACACTAATAAAACTCAAGGCATACTGAGAAACCTGGTAATAAGGGCGTATGCATGGTGAAAATAAAAAACTCAATGCAAACAAATGCTTACTTCACGATCGCAATATCTAGCATAACCCATGAATTCTCAGAGACTTCTAGAATGCCGCAGCCTCAACAATATAGTACATTTGCATTAAGAATATCCTGCAAACTGAGTTGTAAATTGTCCGTCCTGCATAGAAGTAAAGGAAAAATGAGAGTTTTTCTACTTATGTAAAAGCCTTCTCATTTGACGCTAGTACATAAATCCCTGGCCTCTTGCATCACAGGTTTACCTTTTGCTCTCGGTTGAAGCCCCATCATGAGGTGGAAAGTGCCATAAGGCCTCGGAGCAGGGGCCCTGTAGGGTTTAGGAAGCGATAGAAATTAATTACCGAGAAGCCAAATCAAACCGGATGGGAGCCGATGCCCCGCATTTGCCCAAAAGAGGCCAACATTTTGAGGTAGAAGAAGCGTAAGAGCTCCGGTTGCTGTGAGAATAATTCATCCAATTTTTAATATCGGACATCTTTGCATTGCACAAGTGTTCTCGCGTAGCGAGGAATCAAATTAAGACCGCTTTTGAGAAGCTAGGACTTACGAGGTTGTCTGGCGCTGGCGAAAAATTTGGGAAGCCATATCTACTTAGTAGGATTTTCTCTGTGTAGATTCATTCGAATACTAAGCTGGCGGGCCGAAGTCGAGATTTACCCTTGCAATATCAATCGCCATGCTCTCATACCAGACCTACCAATCAATAATAATGCCCACACAAAATAACCGAAATAAAAAGCGATCCGCATTAGGAAAATGAGAAAACCCCACATGCCCATATATGGGATAGCTCGGGTTCAAGTTCATATGGAGCTCGATATAAATTTCTCATTTGTTAACACAAATGCATTGCAGAAAGGAGGCTTTAAACACCAAGTAGAATGTCGATCCGCCTACCCGATGCAAATGGAGCAACCGAGGTGACAATTTCGCCGAGGCCACGAAGAGAGTGCAACAAGGGCAACGATGATCCGGGAGCTTGAATAGGCCGCTATAGGAGACTAAATGTGGTCAGAATCACGAGAGCAAAGAACTGGAAGAGTCGGATTTGGAAGACCCAACAAGAGAAGCCTCTTTATTCGCTTTTACCCCTACCCACCAAGCAACAAAAAAAGAAAAGGGGCCCATACGGATTTATCACCGTAACTGGACCACAAACCGGGTTGACTCTTGTTTCCCCTTGTAAATGCATAGGGACTATTTGCTCTGGTTGGCCGAGTGCAAAAGATCGGCAAATTTGGAAGAGCAAAAGAATGGAAACCCTAGAATACATGAGCTCGTCATCCGTGCATGTTGGCTTTTGATTTTAAAAACAATTACATGGGCTATGGAAATAGGGTGTTTATTGTGAGCCCTTGATTAAGGACTCACCACTCCATCTTGGCCATTAACATAACATGATGGCACAAACATGGGTCTAAACCATTACAAATATGAAATTAGGAAGTGAAAAACAAAGGTCGCACTCTAGAGATGCGCATTAGTACACCTTGCAAAAAATCTGGCCACCAAATCATATAAAAACCATAGGGAAAAATGTACAAAAATACAAAAACAACCCCCTGTTATTATGCTACATATTCATATGGCACATAGCCCGTATATCTTAATACAAGGGCGTGCTCATATGAGTTGGGGAGGGATGGTGGTGTTAGAACCATAAGAATTACGAGACGCACACCATAGGAATTGCCGAGATGTCCACCAGCATGTTTAGGATCATAAGATGAGCATATTTATCGTCCCAAAGATGGATGGCATGTGCTCCATGACGAGGACATTTCTGGAAGAATTGCACTGAGCACTTTTAATAAAACTCAATGCATGTGGATAGAATGAAAGTAACCCTTCAATAGATGGCCCTCTATGAAGACAAGATAAGATAATATAAGTTTTTCACGTCCACGGGGACCCAATTGATCCATGGGACGAGTACATGCAGAGGGCAAGAGACCAAAATGGAACTCGAGGATGAAGCCCCATCACCAGAAGACAAAAACAAGTAGTAATTACAAACAAATATAAAGAAGATCAGGGCTATACAAAAATTGTCCATGGATCAGAAGGCTCTTGTATACTACCCTTTGTTGCAGGCCAGGATCGCGTACCTGACATAATTCCTCCTTCCATCTGCAAAGCTGTGCTGGGGTGAGATCCTCTTGAACGGAGAAGGTGGTCTCTCTATGAAGAGGTGATTTTGTGGGTTTACATGAAAAAGATTGACATACTTTTGGCTCGAAGGTTTGAACCATCACTATTATTATGTTTGCATGAAAACATCCAAGAAGATGTAGATCAAGCTTGGCCATCAAGGGAGCTCATCTCAATTTTTATTTTTCATAAGCCATAGAATGAGAAAATTAGGAATCTAACGGGTATTTTGACACCACAACAAAATTTCGCTGATGTGTATGTATCACATGTGGATATGATAGAATTGTAGAAAAGCTTTGCCCTCCCTTAAGCAAGCCTCCTAGTAATGCATCAAGAGTATCCTAAATTGTACACCGCCATGACAAAAAAGCTAACGTTCTAAATTAGCAAGGACTTCAGAGATGACCAATAAAACTGAATTTAATGCGACAATTCTCTTATAAAAGGACATGCAGATGTTAGAAGCTATATAATATTATAACATGATAAAGCAAACATGGCCCAATGATGTGGAATAGTAGAGACATAGCACTGAAATGTTGTTGGAGAAAAGGTACCCAGAGGTGGTCTATATTCTTTCTTTTTAATGACCATGGCCGTCTTGAGAGGACCAAGGCGAGATGATATTGATCACTTTCACCATCTTTTGTAAATAAAGGATCCCGACAACTCCCATCAATAGTTTACTACATTTCTTAAACAATTATTGTGTTTGGCTCGATTTACCATGCCAAGGTCCATATTTCAAATGTACATCCTCCATCACAACATATGTATAACTTAAAATCGCATTTTATAAAAGGGACAACACAATGGTGCCATGCATCAAGGATTATATACCATGCACCAGCTCCAAGGTGGGTGTACTGGTGTATCTCGGATGATACTTTTACAAGGAACAGTTCTCAGAGACTGGCTTCAGTCACTATTCCCATCCTTAGTTCCTCATATTGTATGTGTGGGTGTGAAGCACACTTGCCTCGACAACACACTTAACCCTTTGCCCTCGTGCAAACAAGGAAGCTGCTGAAAACGATAATAAAGTTGTTCTTTAATGTGGTAAAGAATATGAGGGTCGTGCAGCCTCTTGACAAAACACTGCATATCATCAGAAAACTTCTTGCTTGCAACAAAACTTTTATGACAGAACAATAAATACTGGCAAGGAACACAAGATGTTAAACTTGCACAGGTTCCAATTGGATCAAATAGTACATTATGATACCCATATAAGAAGCATGATGACGCATGCAATATTTTTGTATATAAGGGGGGTTTCTGTACTTAAGCATGGGCATCTTATCAATGCATCTGAGTAATATATACTATTGAATGAGGTCGGGCTGAGTGGGATTGGAAGTACACTTTTGCTTGACAAAATGTAGGCATGAGGTTAGGTAGGGGGCTTGAGAGTGGACAATTGTTCATGCCATCACCACTAAAGTTGGACGACAAAAGCTAGGACATTGTTTGGGTCGACATTATATCAAGTACTGATGCGACATTGATGCAACATTCACATGGCTGGCATTGGCTAGAAGATGAAGGATTGATGGAGATGGTTATCACATATTGGTGTGGTGCATATGTTTGTGGACTCAATATTATCTTTGCAATGTGGCATGCCATGATTGAACCGAAGATGCGGGATGCAGATGTCGTATTGTGTAAGTCTGAGGCGAGAAAAGTGCATAATGAAGGGCAACATGTCTGATAGCGAGAAAAGAGCACAATGGGATATGGAACTGCCAACAGATAAAGAGTCTTCCAAACCAATAGATCGGCAATGGATGAAAGACAGATAACCACCAAAAGGTTATAATAGTTAGATAATTTAAAAAAGATACACATGAGATGGGAGTAAGCTCTAGGTTACACATATGCATTAACCCTTTTTAATTTATGCACTATGCCATTTTTAGATTTATGGATTAGGAAGGAGTGGATTTGGGGGAATAGAATTATGTTGAATTGATTTGAACTATTAACACCAAAGCCTAAAATTTAATCAAGAAAGTGGAGTCGAAAACATCCGTCCTCCAATGTTGTTGACCTATGCGTCTTGACTTCATTCGATATACATTACATGTCATACTTCAATAGGTTCAAACTTGCTATCAGTAGCTAACGAACAGTTTACGGGTGACAAAACGAAAACAAGAACAAAGAACACGTGAAGTGCAGATGAGAACAATAAGAGATCAGAGCTGTTGGATTCACATCTCTCCTCCAGCTATGCTCAGTTGTGCAGACAATTACCACATGTACCTGGGGACACAGAGAGATAAGGAGGACCCCCTGCTATAGACGGGTCACCCTAGACGGGCTTGACACAAAAACCTAAATACAGACAGTAGTCTACATTGCAGTGAGCAAAAGACATAGGAAGAGAGGTAGACAACCTAACAACAAAACCAATGTGAAGAATAAGAACCATCGAAGGAGAAGAATTTACTGTATACAGGAACACAACATGTTAGAAATATAATAAGAAGTATTAATTAATCCCAAGTGGGAAATAAAAAAGGAAACAGAAAAACAAAAACAAAGCATTAAGTACAGTACAGGAGGAACCAGTGGAAAGGCGAAGTGGGGGGCAATATGTAGTTCCATTGAGGGCGGCCGTAAACACGGGCACATGGGAAGTCCTAAAACAGCGCTGCCCGCCCTGCCCGAATCAAAGTCAAGCCGCACGGGCGGTGGGTCGGAGAGTGCCCGGGACCGCCACGCGCCGGTCGCCCCGCGAGGCGGTCCCACGAAAACCGGCTCGGCCTGTCCTCCCGGTGCTCTTTTGGTTTGTTTGTGTCTGCCTGTTCTCTCAACTAGGAAGAGTGTATTTTGGTTTCTTCTGTTCTTGGTTCTAGTTGTCATGTCCGTAGCCCTTTCTCGCCGATCGGCCAAGCCTTTTGCAGCGATTATCCGCCGGATTTCTTCTCTAAAATCTTCATCCCACCTGCTCAATCCTTCGCCCCCTGCTTCCGGCCCCTCTCTATGGCTTCAGCCATCTCCATAGCCCATCTTCAGATTATGGCCCCTTGCGCTGCTGCCCACATCGTATTTCATTCCCCTTTCGCTTCCAGATATTCTATTCCGGTGCTCCAACATTGATTTCAGGTGGGTTTGTCTCTTGGGTCTGAGTTCAGCATCATATTGGGCTTCATGGGTTTCATGGGTTTAGAGCATTTGATGCTGCGCAGGTGAGAAAGGAGCCCGTTCTTCCGGTTTGGCATTTCAAATTGTCGATCTGCTAAAACTCTGCTTCAAACCAGAAATTTGAGCTGTTTTGTGCTTCTGATCACCGGATTTGGTGAAGCCCTGTTTCTTGTCAGATACGCCAAAATTGCTCCTTTAGTTGCTCCACCCCCGCTGGCTGGAATGCCTGGGCAAAGCCCTGGTATGCTGGTTGGTGGCGTAATGAGAATGGATAAGGCAGATCCGGCAGCAGTTGGGAAAGGGTTTGCAGGGGTTCGTGACCGTGGTGGAGGTCCGGCGGACATTCCTAATGCTATGAAGGATAAGAAAGGTCTGGATTCTCAGCTATGGCATGCATGTGCCGGAGGTATGGTGCAGCTACCTCCCGTGGGTGCGAAAGTAATATATTTTCCTCAAGGCCATGGAGAACAAGCTGCATCCCCACCGGAGTACCCCCGCAACTTGGGGCCATCAGGAAGCATCCCTTGCCGGATTATTTCTGTAAATTTTTTGGCCGATGCAGAAACAGATGAGGTTTATGCAAAGATTAGGCTTCAGCCAGAGAATCCGTTTGGCATTGGAAATGGGCAGGAAGAAGATGAGCCCCCATCTCCTCCTGCTGTGGAAAAACCAGCGTCCTTTGCTAAAACTCTAACCCAGAGTGATGCAAACAATGGTGGGGGGTTTTCTGTTCCAAGGTATTGTGCAGAGACTATATTCCCAAGGCTTGATTACTCTGTTGATCCTCCTGTGCAGACTGTTTTGGCCAAAGATGTTCATGGGGAGGTTTGGAAATTTAGGCATATATATAGAGGGACTCCCAGAAGGCATCTGCTTACTACTGGATGGAGCACATTTGTGAATCAGAAGAAACTTGTTGCTGGAGATGCCATTGTGTTTTTAAGAAGTGCAAGTGGGGAGCTATGTGTTGGAGTCCGGCGCTCAATGAGAACAGCAGGGGGGTCTGATTCTGTTTCGTGGCATTCTTCAAATCAATCAGGCCTTCCTCCACAGCGCCCTTCTAGATGGGAGCTTAAGTCTCCTGATGGCAGTTATTCTGAGCTTCTTCATGCTGATGGAACCCTTGGCCTGAATGGCAATGGCAGATCTTCTGGCGCTGGGTCTGGCAGCTCAAACTTTGCTCGGAATCGCGCAAGGGTTACCTCGAAGTCTGTTTTTGAGGCTGCTAATCTTGCTTCCATGGGACAACCCTTTGAGGTTGTTTACTATCCTAGAGCCAGCACTGCTGAATTTTGTGTCAAAGCTGCTACTGTTAGAGGTTCCATAGAGCATAGCTGGTACCCTGGAATGAGGTTCAAGATGGCATTCGAGACCGAGGATTCTTCTCGAATCAGCTGGTTCATGGGTACTATATCTGCTGTGCAACCTGCAGATCCCATTCGATGGCCCACGTCTCCATGGCGGATTTTGCAGGTAAGCTTCATTATATTTTTTTCAAACACTTTTCTAGTAGCATCTGAGTTTCTTGACGTTTGATAGAAAATTCTTGTTACTTAAAATCCTCATAATCGTGTCTTCGAGTATTATTTGATTAAAGATGACACTTTTAGGATTTCAAGGTTAAGAAGGTTGTGATGTATCCTCTTGCAATGCTTGTTATCGAGGATCCACTGCATGAAAACTTCCTATGGCCTGTGTTCTTATTTCAATTCTGAATCTCAACCATGAGAAAATTTCTTCAGGTTGAGAAGATTGTTTTGACAATTATTAGGAATGCCTATCCA
This sequence comes from Isoetes taiwanensis, assembly GCA_021234155.1. Taxonomy (NCBI): domain Eukaryota; kingdom Viridiplantae; phylum Streptophyta; class Lycopodiopsida; order Isoetales; family Isoetaceae; genus Isoetes; species Isoetes taiwanensis. The sequence goes on from JAJEKV010000039.1 coordinate 4,861,004, forward strand.
ACAGTCATCGGCCTGTAGACGTTAACATAGCCTGATTGTGAATGAGGTGCATGGGCGTCGGATCTGCTCTTACATCTGTATTTATAGATATTAGGAAAGTTTATTAGATCTTGCTGATATCTGTTCTTTTAGGTGACTTGGGACGAGCCGGATCTGCTGCAAGGTGTCAATCGTGTAAGTCCTTGGCAGGTAGAGCTAGTCTCAACGCTACCAATGCAGCTTCCGCCTTTTTCCTTACCAAAAAAGAAGTTTCGTGCTTCACAGCCTCTTGAACTTCAATTAGCTGAAGGACATGGGTTTATGGGTTTGCCAATGGCAACACTTGCCAACAGTCTATTGGGGCAAATGAATCCTTGGCAGGGTCTTTCAAATGATATTCCTGCAGGCATGCAGGGAGCCAGGCATGAGAGATACTATGGGTTTACTTTGTCCGACTGTCAGCCAAAAAGTTATCAGGCTGGAATGTATTTGGATAGTTTATACCCTATGGAACGGACCAGTGTGGTCAATCACAATGCTGCAGATTTAAAACTTGGTAACTTCTTGCAGCATGATTCCATAGGAGTTCAGGGAAGTCACCCAAATTTTACAATATTGACAGGTAATCCTCAGATTACAACAAACAACATTGGTCAAAACCGTTGGACTGGAAGCACCAATAACAAGAGCTCTACATTTTTGTTATTTGGCAAAGCTATAGATCCGAACAGTATAACAAAGGGCCAACAGCAGCAAAGCTCTGGGGGCAGCTCTTCAGAAGGGACCTCATGTCAACAGGTTAAAGAAAGCTCTCCTTTGATGCAACTTAGTGTCAACTCATCTTTTGAGGACAGTCATTCTGATTCGCAGGAGAAAGTTCACAAGAACTCTCCAAATTCAAGAAAGAGATGTGTTGATTTACGCCTTTGTCAAGGAGATAGCAGTGAGTCGGATTTGACAAACGAGATAGGAAGCATGAAATGGATGAAAGAGCAAGCAAGCATGTTGAATTCAGAAAGAAAAGATGTGCTTGATAAAGAAACTGGAGATGGTCTGATCCATTGCAAAATATTTATGGAAAGTGAAGAGGTTGGGCGGACACTTGACCTCTCATTGTTCACAACATATGAGGAGCTTTACAACCAGTTATCAAGTATGTTTAACATAGAAAAGACGAAATTGTCAGGTCGTGTTGTGTACAAGGATCTTGAAGGTTCCACCATCCACATTGGAGGCGAGCCTTACAGGTGCATATCTGGTTCTCCTTTTAAATTTCTTATCTATTTTTCTTGTTATTACATGCTGGAACTGTTTTCTGGGGTCTCCTGCTCGGAGGACAATGGTTTGAGAGGCTCTGATATTCTTTGATGAACATCTTTTAAAATATGCCTTTAGTAGCAGGGTAACATGCTACACTTAAATGCATTTTGCAGTAGATGTTGAATGACCAGAAGGGAAGCTACGTGAATCTGATGGGACGTTTTTGGATTTGTGTAGGAATTTCATGACATCTGTGAGGAGATTAACAATTCTATCTATTCCTAATGGGCTGTCTTCACAATCATGGTAATCCAGACTGTTGGCTTGAATTTTGTTGCATCTGGAAATTCTCCATTGTCGAACAAGGGGAAGTCTGAAGTAGCAGAGATAGCAGCGGTTTATGCCTTTGTATTTTGGGGAAACTAGTATCCTCATGGCTTGCTGTACAATAGCAATTTAAACTATTTTGCTATTGCGATATTAAATATAGTTGTATTCTGTAAACTGTATTCTAGAAATATTACATTCTAAGTAGCCCTGTGGGCTGCTAAAAATATTGAAAAAAGGGCACCTGCATGTGCTTTATGAACTCAAAAATATTTGTTTTTACTATAAGCTATTAAATTTATTAATTAGTAGGACATGATGGACTGGCAGCAGATTTGTGTGGTTAAGTTCCAGTGAGAAACTAGTTCAGTTTCTCTGTGTGTTGTATTTCGTTTTCCGTTGTCTTGGCGGAAATTTGGAAAGCATTGATGGGTCCTTGTGCCATATAATTTTTAACTGTTTTCTTCCTTGAAAGGGGGAGAACTGGAGTCAAATTTAGAATCTTTGTTTTTCATTTTTACAGGATTTTGTATGAAGCAATCATCTATTACACGTGAATCTCAGGAAGAACTTACGGTTTTTGAGAATCTGGGCATTATAGAAATGCCAGGACTACATTTGACCAAAGCTGGTTAGTTTTTTGGTAAATGAAGCATGTGCTCAAATGGGTTAAAGAATTACAGTGCAAGCATATGACAATCTGGCATTGACATGAAGGTGCTGTTGATATAAAAAATGGTAAATCTATGTAATGATTTTACTAACAACTGTTTAAGTATTGATCTACGCGACAATGTTGCTTTCCTTCCAAATTCTAAAGAGATTGTTGGGAGACCAAGTTTCTTTGGTAGATTAAATTGCCTATTTTAGTCATGCAAATTGATCATTCTGATTGCGTTTTTCTATGTTCTATTTGACCAAGTAGGTTAGGTAGAATATATGTATGGGCCATAGCTATCAATGCAATAAAAAGTAAGAAAATATAAGATGCACAAAGTCACACATAAAATAGTTATATGTTAACGAAGTGAATATTGACTTAACATAAGACGTTTTCCCTTTGAGAAGCAAAAACGATGCTTTACCATCTCTTTTCTAAAAAATGTTTTGCCAACGAACGGGATGGGGATGAAAGAAATGGCAATGCACGTTTTGACTAGAAGTTTGCAAATTGTGATAACTAAAACACATTATGTAAGTAACTCACAAATTGTCAATGTCGATTGTGAAATCCCCATTTCACTTAGACAATGGCTAGAGTAGAGGCTATGCAATTATTTGCAAATGGTGTTAAAGTGTTGCTATAATTGTTCCATGCCTACCAGTTCTTATCTTTCACAACATAAGTCTAAGCAGATCGCATGGTTGTTGGTTGGAGACTTTAATAGGGTAGAGTTGGAAACAGACAAGCGGTCGGGAATCTGAAGTGGTGCAAGGGTTTGAGAAAGAACATCAATTACGCCTTTTACATGATTGTTAGCTTACAGAGAGATCGATGGAGATCAGTCCGTTACGTGGTGTAATGTTTGGACGAGAGATGGCAGAGCTTATGCAATGGATGATAGAGGATATTTTAATGCTTATGCAGCTGCTTCGCTAGCAGACTTTCGTCATAATCATCAACTGCTGATCATAAACTGCAACTCCTATCTAATGATGTAGCTAATTGTCACAGACAGCCAGAACTTATTTTAAGCAGTTTAAAGTTAGCTGTAGTCGAGTCTGTCTCGGGCTTTCTCACCTTGTAGGGAACATGTTTGAAACAATAGCATTGTTGTGAAACCATTTGTATAAGAGTGAGAGAAAGTCAGGGCTACAGAAGCTAGAAGGCTATTTGTGGTCAGTTCAACAATTTAAAACAAATGCACTAGCAATTTCTCTTAAGAAGATCACTACTCAATCACTTATGCAATTCAATAATTCATAGGTGTTCATCTTTATCCTTAACTAGATAATACCCTTTAAACCATCGAAATTCAAATTACGGAATTTACTGTAGCTTTGGGAATGATCACAATACTGTAGCACTTTAACCTTACTTGTTGAACTGTATTTGGTAGATCCGGCTCACTCAGAGTTAGATCTACAGTTCATACATGTTTATAGACCAGTAGATCCGGCGGTTAAGCAACCGAGGCTTCACTTCCGACGGTTTTGGCTTCACCGATCACTGAATATTTAGTTGCCACTGTTTTATTTGTTATCTCAAATAGGCAATGCAACTTTCCCTCCAAATAATCGATGTCTTTAAACTTAACCTTTAACCTTTTAACCTTAGGCTTTTAACCATAGGTATTCGACCACCAATATTAATCCTTATACAACCATTGCTAGCAAAGGTTAAGGTTTAATGTAACTCACCAGTTAATACCCAGAACTGAATCTGTGTGCAGGATCTCAACAAGTTCCCCCATCAAGAATATTGTCTGATATACAACATTCCCCCATCAGATAATATTCTGTAATTCATAGACTGAATTGAACTTTAGCAGATTGCTGCTCTGAAATGTTAAAACCTGTAACACCAAGTAATTCTTTGAACTTCTAGAACTTGGCTTGTGTGAGTGCCTTTGTAAATATGTCTGCAGCTTGATCTTGAGTGCTTATAAATTCAACTGATACATATTTTTTTGCAACCATTTCCCTGATGAAATGCATATGTAGCTCAATGTGTTTAGTCCTTTGATGTAAGACAGGATTTTTTGTAATAGCAATGCAGCTTTGGCTATCACATAGTAGGATGGTTGCCCTTATTTGCATTATGCCTAGTTCATTAAGTAGCCTCCTGGCCCAGACAATTTCTTTGGCTGCAAGAGTAGTGGCTGCATATTCAGCCTCAGCTGAAGACATGGCAATACTAGATTGTTTCTTTGATTTCCATATTATTGCAGCTCCTCCAAGCATCAATGAAAACCCTAATGTAGACTTTCTGCTGTCTAAATCTGAGCCCCAGTCTGCATCACAGTACCCTTTGAGTATCAAATCATCATTAGAATAGCATATGCCCTGATCTTGAGTTCCCTTGAGAAATCTCAGAATTCTTTTAGCTGCTATCCAGTGTTGTTTTCCTGGATTGTTTGTGTACCTGCTTAGAAGGCTAACAGAGAAGGCAATATCAGGTCGTGTGCAATTGCTGATGTATAGTAAACAACCAAGCAGTTCTCTGTATGGTATCCCCTCCATTTCCTTCATTTCTTCAATGGATTTAGGACACATGTCCTCTGATATAGAATGACCAGGAACCAAAGATGTGTCCACAGTCTTGCATTCACTCATACCAAATCTGTCTAGTATGCTTTGAATATTTGCAGTTTGTGTGAGTGTGAGTTTCCTGTTTGCTCTGTTTCTTTGCATCCCCAAGAATTTCTTTAATTCACCTAGGTCAGTCATCTTGAATTAATCCTTTAGCATGGCTTTGCTGCAATTGAGACATTCCATAGTATTTGAAATCATGATGCAATCATCCACATATAGTGCAATGATGCAATAGTTGCCATTTTGTTTCAAAACATAAATATTACCATCACTTTGCAATTTACTGAAGCCCTTTTTTCTGAGGGAATCATCCATGCAAATATACCATTGTCTGGGAGCTTGTTTAAGTCCATAGACTGCTCTCTTTAATTTCCATACCATGTTAGATCCAACCTCAAAGCCCTGTGGTTGTTCCATGAAGATTTCCTCATCTAACTAAGCATTCAAAAAAGCAGTACTGACATCCATATGATGTATCTCAAGGTTTTTTGCATTTGCATATGCCAATAGCATTCTAATCAATGTTGTTAAAAAACCCGTTTTTTATTTTTAAAGTACCTTTATAAAAATCCTCACGTTTTTAAAGGATTTTTATGATTTGGTATGGCCAAGAAAAAAAAAAGAAAAAAAAAAATTGCACATTCTTTTCACTGCTTTATTGGATATATTTGCTACAGTTAAACTGCACATTTTTGCTGCAAGCATGCTAACAAGTAAATCAGAAGTTTATGCTGCTACTAGAAACTATTAAGTTCAAGTACAAAGATATCATAGTTGTCTTGCCATGTAACTCTTAAAGAAGTTCAGAAAGACATTATTATAGAGGTTAAGAAATATAAGAATTTCATATATAAGGATAAATAAGTTCAAGAATATTATATATTTGGATAAAAAAAATCACAGTCTAAGGATTTTTAAAGATTTTTAAGGATTTTTAAAGATTTTTAAGGATTTTAGAGATTTTTAACGTATTTTATATAAAATACGTTTTTAAAGATTTTTTTCAAAAATTTTAAAAATCTTAAAAAACGTTTTTTAAAGGTACGGATTTTGACGTACTTAACAACATTGATTCTAATACTTGCCAATTTGACTATTGATGAGAAAGTCTCATCATAATCCAGCCCTTTTCTCTGAGAGAATCCTTTTGCAACTAATCTGGCCGTATATTTCTGCCCTTTCCCATCTGACTCTGGTTTGAGTTTAAATGTCCATTTGTTTTTGACAATATTTTTCCCACTAGGTCTTTCAACCAGCTCATAAGTTTGTGTCCTTTGAAAGGCATTCATTTCCTCTTCGATGGCTTTCTTCCAACATAATGAATCATTTGCAGTCATAGATTCTTCATAGCTGCAAGGTACATTAGGTTCAAGAATGGCTAGAATTTGTTCAAGCTCGGGTTCCTCCTCTGCAAATCTCCTACTTTTTCCTTCATCACTTCTTCCGTATTTATTTGTGTCAATGTCTAAATCATTCTTGAGTTTTTCTGCTTCAGTCTTCCTTCTTTTGGTTTTCAACACATAATCTCCATGTTCTATATCTGCCTGATTCCTTTCATTGTCCACATCTCTGATATTTATTGAATTTCCAGCAAATTCTCCATTGATATCCTCATCATCACATATTTCTGGTTTTTCAGACTCCCTATTCACATCCTTAATTTTATCTTCACCGTTTGTATTTCCTACTTCTTTTGATTTCTCCTTCTCTCTATGTTTGAACAGAGTACTTTCATCAAATGTTACATCACGACTTACTATAATTCTTCTTTTAGCTGGCTCATATAACTGATACCCCTTTGAATGCTCGTCATAACCTATGAGATAGCATAGGCAAGCTCTGTCATCTAATTTCTTCCTAACTTCTTCTGGTATATGAGCATATCTGCACATCCATACACTCTATAATGTTCAAAAGAGGGTTCAGTCCCATACCATAGTTTTTCAGGTACTTCTCCATTCGTACTTCTAGTAGGCAATTTGTTTTGAATATTTGCTGCTGATTTGAGCGCTTCCTCCCACAGAAAGTTTGGCAGGCCAGCATGCTTGATCATAGATCTCACTGCATTAAGCAATGATCTATTCTTCCTCTCTGCTACTCCATTTTGTTGAGGAGTGTGTGAGCATGTAAGTTGCCTTCTAATCCCAAGACTTTGACAGTATTTGTTAAACCTGTAAGAAACAAACTCACCTCCGCTGTCAGTTTTCAAGCATTTAATTTTCTTACCAGTTTGCCTTTCTGCTTCAGCTTGAAATATTTTGAATGCTTCAAAGGCTTGATCCTTGGTCCTCAGTGTATAGCATTTTGTTTTCCTAGTTAGATCATCTGTAAAAGTAATAAAGTACTTTCTCCCATGAATGCTCCTTACATTTAGTGGTCCACATAGATCACTATGCACAATCTCCAAGATTTCTTTTGCCCTTTTTGCTTTCTTGGGAAATGGTAATCTACTATTTTTTCCCAACAAACAGCCCTCACATTTAAGGTTTCCAACCTTATCTTCTTCCCCAATGATCAGACCTCTTTTGATCATATAGTTAATATTATTTGCATGAGTATGGCCGAGTCTCTCATGCCACAATTTCAAGGTAGGTTATTCTTACTGTATTGATTGCATCAGCCATATCATTATAGAAACCAAAGAGTTTGCCAATACATTTCCCAAGAAACTTGATTTTATTATGCAACATCACTTTACAAAATAGTTTTTCAAATACTACTTGATAACCAAGATCCACTAATTGAGTGACAGAAATAAGGTTCTTCACTATATTAGGAACACAAAATACTTTATCTAACATCACAATCTTTCCCTCCAAGTCATACAATTCCAAAAGTCCTCCTTCAACCTTTTCTAATTTCCCATCTCCCATTGAAACAAAGCTGGAAATTTTGCTAGTCTTCTCCTTTAGCCTGCACCTGGATTTTATCACGCTTCTTTCAGCTCCACTATCTATGACAAATAGATTATCATCATCCTTAGAAGTTCTTTCAGAAACAGAAAATATTTTTGAATTGCTTACCTCTGCATTTTCGTCCATTTCATCTTCAGCCTCCTCTTCTTCTGCTTCTCTGGTTATGTTTACAGCAGATGCTCTTCCTTTGCCTTTGTTCCTAAAATTTCCTCTTTTCCTTGAGTTATTACCTCGGGTATTATACCCTCTGCCCCTAGCATTCATCCCTCTTCCTCTACCCTTTTCTTGATCCCTTGGGCTGGAACAGTTAGCAGCTACATGACCGTAACCTTGGCAATTAAAGCATCTATTCTCCTTTGGCAGTTTAGGATAGTTAGCCTTAATGTGGCCTTCTAGATTGCAATAAAAGCATGGACCTATTCAGCCTCTTCCCCCAGCATAGAGTATTTCATTATTTTCATCACTCTCCTTTTTTACTTTCCTTTGCTCTACTTCTGTCCTGAGCATATTTTCAGCTTTATTCCTTGTCTTAGCAACATTTCTGATTAAGACTGACAGATGCTCATTAGAAGAAACAGCTCGGGCTATGGATAACACTTGATACCTTTCATTTATAACAGCTCCAGCTCCATCTAAATCAGTTATGATGTTGTCAAATTTATTAAAAAATTCTGGCACATCATCATCCTCTTGAAACCTTAGATTCCGTAATTCGATTTCTAAAACATCAATTTGTGAAGATGTTTTGGCCTCATAATTTTTAAGCAAATAGCTCCACATCTGCCTAGATGTCTTACCTCTCAGCTTGAGCATGATAGTTGGACCAACTTTGCTGCAAATAATGCCTTTGGCCTCCTTTATTTTGGCAATTCATGTTGCATTTGCTGAGCTTCCTTCTCCACTAGGATTTAATCCTGAATTAGCAGATTGACCCCATCCTCTAACTTCTCCTGCTGTTGAACTTGCACCAGCATCACTTGTGGCAGATGTATCACCTGCATTATCCTCACCTTCATTGGGATCTACAAGTTCCCAAAGATCTTCTACTTCCAGGATATGCATAATCTGATTTTTCCAGATTTGAAATCCTGAACCTCCTTTGTAAACTTCAACAGCATTGAGTAGACTTGCTCCAAATCTACTGGCCATGATCCTTAACCTGGGGTGCTCTGATACCACTTGTGGTCAGTTCAACAATTTAAAACAAATGCACTAGCAATTTCTCTTAAGAAGATCACTACTCAATCACTTATGCAATTCAATAATACATAGGTATTCATCTTTATCCTTAACTAGATAATACCCTTTAAACCATTGAAATTCAAATTACGGAATTTACTGTAGCTTTGGGAATGATCACAATACTGTAGCACTTTAACCTTACTTGTTGAACTGTATTTGGTAGATCCGGCTCACTCAGAGTTAGATCTACAGTTCATACATGTTTATAGACCAGTAGATCCGGCAGTTAAGCAACCGAGGCTTCACTTCTGACGGTTTTGGCTTCACCGATCGATGAATACTTAGTCGCCACTGTTTTATTTGTTAGCTCAAATAGGCAATGCAACTTTCCCTCCAAATAATCGATGTCTTTAAACTTAACCTTTAACCTTTTAACCTTAGGCTTTTAACCATAGGTATTCGACCACCAATATTAATCCTTATACAACCATTGCTAGCAAAGGTTAAGGTTTAATGTAACTCACCAGTTAATACCTAGAACTGAATCTGTGTGCAGGATCTCAACAAGTTCCCCCATCAAGAATATTGTCTGACATACAACACTATTGACTTCATTATATCAAGAATTAGGATTGAATTGAAGTTTATCTCCATATCTATAGGTAGGCCTTTGCATGGCATTTCCTTAACTCTTTAGCTGCCCATTTTGTAAAGCACAATAGTATGTTGCGGAGTACCAGGGGTTCAGAACATAGGAAGGGAAGGGCGTCGAGCAAGATGCATGCAAAATTTGTGATTGCTTTTCTTACTATTTTCTATGGTCAATACACAAGAGAGAAGTGATAAACAATAGTATCAACTATTTCTGGCCTATTGCCGCAGTGGACCTAGGTCTGATTCAGATGAAGGTCGATCTCATTTTTTACTCAAGGCCCTCTTCTTCTCTAGGTTTTGAAAGAAAGGTAATGACAGATTACATATTGAAATAAAGCACTAGATTTTAGTTGAATTCTTTTCTCTTTTTGACCTATGGCCTTGATTGAGGATCATATACAATAGGCAGTAATAAATGGAGTACCAAACAAAGACATGCCACATCCATTCAGAAGTTTGAGCAAGATGCAGCAGGCCCAAGAGTGGATGAAAAGTGTGTGAAATCTGCTCTCGCTCCACATTGCAAGATGTATTCTTATAATAGAATGGAATAGAATAGATTTTTTTTTTACCATCCACGAAGACCAATCGGCCTATGGGACCTGATGAAAGAGTGCATCAGACTTATACTATTCGATTTACCCCCCTCTCCCCCCCCCCTCCCCTCCCCCTCACTCAAGATGTTCACATCATAAGAAATATCTGGCCTGATCAATTGGCCAAATATAATACCAACCAACAATTCTCGATATGGCAGATCTTGAACCGCACTCCTCTCCTCTTCACTTCTTATCCAAGCACCATAGGGATTCTGACTAATTTACACTCTTCCATATTGAACCTTTTCAGCACCTTTGTCCTTGAGAACATGCCATAATTTTCCTGTCTCTATTTCTGTGAATCTCAATGTCTAGAAATTCTTTAACTCTCCCACGTCAGTCATCTTAAAGATTAATGTAAAGCCCAAACAATGTAGAAGAGAGAGGGCATCCTTGGAGAACCCCGATACTACTATCGGATGGTTGGCCTATCGGCTGCAACTGGCCTGAGCATGTCTCGTATAGCTTGTACACTACCTTCTGCATGGCTGTAGGAACCCCCAGCTTTCGCAATCTTGCCCATAGCTTTTTCCGAGGCATAGTGTCAAAAGTCTTGGCGAAGTTCCAAAGCAGCAGTACAAGTCTTGCCGACGGTTCCTACTGTCTTCAACTGGAGTCCGCAATGTGAAGATGTGATCAATAGTTGAATGCAGTCTGAACTCTGCCTGCATGAGAGCCCACATCCCTGCTACCTCTACCAAGGCCATCAACTATTGCTCGAGAATCCTGACTAGCAAATTTACAAACACTGAACTGACCATGATTGTTCGATAATTGGCTGGGCAGTGTGGGTCACTTGCCTTGTAGATGGGAACAACTATGCTAGTGGTCCACTATAGGGGGAAACCTTTTGCAACACCTTGTTGAATAAGGTGGTGAGTATCAGTACTATGGACAGTCCTGTCGACTTAAGCAACTCTCCTTGCATACCGTCCAGGTCTGGCGCTTTTCCATTGGTGAGACGATGTAAGCCCTGGCTCACATCTGCCTCTGTGATTTCTAGCGCCAGGCCTTGTTATGAGGGTAATGTTGCTTGTGCACCCTGAGGATCATAAAGATCTTGGAAATATTGCCTCCACTGCTCGAGAGTGATATTTCCTGTAGATTGTACAGACATTCTGAGCACCATTCACCATAAGGTCTTGGGATGACGGTCCAGGAGGTAGAACATTTTTTGTTGATGGGCCGCAATGTACCTAGCTTTCTTAGCCTTAAGGAAAAGGCAGTCTTGTCTGATCTTGTGAGGATGCAGAGCAGGATCTATGACCTGGCGGAGCTAGCATTTGTGTTCCTTTCACGCAGCGTCAAGCCACTATTTACGAGAAGGAGAAGTGATCTTCAAGGCCCGTCGAGGGTGGCTTCTCTTAAAGCACCTTTCTATAGCAGTCCCAAGGACGTCAATCACCTGGCCCGCTTGTTGCTCCAGTGTAGAGTACTGCAGAATGATTGCCAAGTCATCTGTGAGCATTTGGGCATAAACCTCAGCATGTTTATAAATCAAACACAGCTGAGGCATGCGAGGAGGTTCTGCATAGGGGGTTCGAACAACCTGTCAAGCCAGATGCAAATAAAGTGGTAGGTGGTCTGAGTCCACCTCCTCATCCCTGCTATCAGTTCCCACTCGAAAGTGTTTGATGATATGCATATACTGCTTAGCCACAAACATATAGTTTATCACACTAGATCTGCCCCCTTTGGTTCTTCTGCCTACAAGTGCACTTGCAGGAGGACAACCTCCATTGCAAATTACTAGGTCGAAGATACTACAGAGAAAAAGCAGCCGCCTACCATAGCGCGTGACTCGATTATCATCTGATGCCCGTGGCCAAGCTCCTTCTGAAGGGCACAACTGCAACACATCGTCAGTCAAGGGATAAAATCTCATGGGTTGTTCTGCGCCGGTGCGTGCATTGAAGTCTCCGAGGAGTATGACACTACTTGACTATTTGTGCTACTGTATATCATCATATAGATCGATATAGGGATCCAGCCTATTCAAATCCGAGTAGATGTAATAGAAGTTACTCTCGGCATGTGGGAAGTAGCAGGCTGCCATAAAGAAAGGGTTGCCACTATAATTTTGCACGTGCATCCACAAGTACTAGTTGTTCTTGTCTATCTTGCACAGGGAAATTGATTGTGCCAGGTCTATTCGGTAGTCCCCTCCCCCCTCCCGCGTGTCCCCGCTTTCCTGTGCAGTCATTGAAGACTGAGTAGCGCTGGTATCCTGGCAAGTCAAGTAGTTTGTGTCATGTGTGCTCCTATGTTTCCAAGAGGAAGATCTTCCAACTGCCGCGAGAAGCCCTGACAATTCTAGGAGATCATGCGGAAGGACAATTCCTATTTGCTGGCAGGAGCTGCTGCTATTCAGTGGTGGCGGCAAAAGGGAGGGTGGTAGAAGTGGAAGCAACATGTAGTATGTGGACAGCAGCAGGCGAGGCACTCGAAGTAGGTCATGCGGCTATGGCGGGCCCCAAGGGTTCGCAACATTTGCAGCAGCATTTTGGCGGCTGGAAGATCTGCATCTAGCCCCGAACAAATCTTGCAGCTCCTCCCAATCCGCGGACGCTCTTAACTTTGACCAACTCGTGAGTGCGGTTCTCTTATTGTGCTGGGGTTAGATCTCGGTCAATATACAGGGTGGTATTCCTAAACTGCTTGTCTTGACGTAGATGTATACTGGCATATGGAACATCATCCGGGCCAGGATCAACATCTGGAGCTAGTTGATGAGATTGTCGCTTCCCTCTTCTGTTAGGCTAAACACCACATATTATGGCTTCTGTGTCTCATCTCTCGGAGCTCTCTGATCGTCAGGACAATGCTGACTGGGGTGGGAGGTGTTGTTTGCGATTGGCGAGGAGTGGGATGTGGCCTGCATTGGGGTGGTGGTGGCATGGGGCGGCTTGATGGTGCCGCAGTGCGTGGCCCTGGCTGATGTTGTGTAGGTTTTTAGACTTGTGGATTTGTCGTGCCTTGTGTAGTAACCTATCCTTCTTAAAGCCAGGAGCTTAGCTCTTGCTAGAATTGTTGCTGCCTTGCCAATACATGCATGCACCACTCCGTTGCTCATGAGCCAGTTTCTATAAGCGAGAGTCCAATGCAGTGTTCACTGCCGATGATGCCTCTTCCCATGATTCAACCCTACTCCGAAGGGCTCTCAATTGTGATTGGCTCTCTTCAAAGGCGACCTAGACTCATTGCATCATGATAGCAACCTTCTTAGCTTCTGATCGAAGGCGGGAGATGGTTGCCATTGTTTGCTGCTCAGATGCTGCCTATTCTATGTCATAGCTTTCATGGTGGTGGATAGGGAGTCTATGCGGGCCTGCGAGACTCTGCTTGTCCTGTTGCCTCTTGAATCGCGCCAAGCGGATGCTATGTGCAGGTCTCCATTTCCGCAATCCGATGTTTTTTCATTACCAATTGTCTTCCTGGACACCTGGAGCACCAAGGACTTCTCTTCTATCAGACCTGCAATTCAGGTACTGTTACTTTCGATTCTTGACTCAAGTTATTTCCAGACCTCCGTCGATGCCTAGCTTGTCGTTGGACCTGGGCCATAGTCATCCACCTACCGAGCCGATTTTGTTGACTAGGTGCCTCCGTCCTCATGGAAGAGGCTTCTCCCTTGCCTTTGTCGTCTGGTCTGGGTCATTTTCATAGTGGGCCATCCACTTAGTCCCCCCAGAAGAGCTCTTCATACGTGGGGCCGTCATGTTGCTAGTGTGTCTAAGCATGAGGTTGGATCTTGGGGGGTTGGACATCCAAATTGGGATCGAGGTAGGGGGCTACATAAGTGGCCCTAGCTAGTTGGGGTGTGGAGAATGAGGTCTAGGCAGAGATCAGGACAAAGTGGAGGTATTGCTCAGAGAACGTTTTGGAATTTAGAATTTAAAATGGGACTCAAAAATGTTGTTTGCACAACAATTTGGGCCCTAGAAGCAAAACCCTAGTGAGAGAACAGGCCAGAGAGAAGTGTTGCTCAAAGGATATTTTGGACGTTTAGAATCCAAAATGGGAACTCGAAAATGTCAGTTGCACAACAATTTAGGCCCCGGAAGCAAAACCCTAGTGAGAGAGTAGGCAAGAGAGAGGTGTATTTTGGGCACTTAGAATCCAAAACATGGACTCGAAACATCATTTGCACAATAATTCGGAATCTAAAAGCAAACCCTAGCGTGAGAGTGTGGGCAAACACCTAACCCTAGAGAGAAAGTGGCCCAAGACACTAGAGGGTAAGATAGGTAGGCACTAGAGAGAGAAGAGGGGGGATGGGAAGGCGCTAGAGAGAGAATATACTGGATGGGAAGGCGTTAGAGAGAGAAGGAGGATGGAAAGACGCTAGAGAGAGAAGAGGAAGGATGGGAAGACAGTTGTATATTTTGGACTTCTTATAGAGGCAAGATTCCCATTACTGTAACTGTCAAGCTAGAAGTTCACCACCTGCCATTTGATATTCTTGAAGTAGGGTTAAGAGTTACCAACACCATGCCTTCATTTCCTCTAAAACCGAATATTAATTCATCATCAGCATCATCCTCATCTTGCATCAAAGACATCTTCACTTATATGCTGCCATCCATCCATAGAGATTGAATCGAGGACTTTTTGCAGAAAGTAGATATTTGTTGAAATAATTTGGAAAACAGAGCAATTTTCATTGAAAATGGAATTTCAAGAGGAATCATCATCATGAGTCATTAATAGCATTCAATATGAGGGTAATACAAGTTGGAAATAGTGCTCAGCACTGCACATCAAGAGAATCTTGAGATTTTTCATTATCTTTTAGAGTTTCAGTAGAAAACCTTCAAACAGGCAAGGATTTAATCATTAAAAGGCCAAAGGTAGTGAAAGATCACAAAGTGATGCACGAACTCAATCTTGATCATAAAAGATGTCCAAGATCTGTTCTAAAATGCATCTGAGATCTCAGAGTTTTGCAAAATCCAAGGTTTATCGTCTTATAACTCGATTTCCAGAGCAAAAAAGGATCAAGTTGATTGAATTTTGTTGTAACCATGTCGATAAGTGTTTTCATAATCCGAGTCGATTCGAGCATGCATCACTCCAAATTTTTTGTTTGAGGCTTTTTCTTAGCATGAGCCGTAAAAAATTTCTTTGAAGCATGAAACATCCCACGATCCTGTAGTGAAAAAGAAGCTGCGTGTATATAAGGTTCTGATTTCTGATAAGTGCTGCGATATCAAGAGAAGGGCAACAACCCAAACTTATGCTAATTGTGGAGGAGAAATTGATGAAGGAATATGGGTAGAATAGGCAGATTTTTTAAGGTTAGGAGAGATTGGAGGAAATGGCCATTTCTCCGCTAATTGCACTTTTTTGCAATTATTCTTCTTTGTTGGCAAGAAGTGGGCAGAGAAAGGTGACTAAGCAGATGAGGAGGCAAATACAAAAGAAAAGTTTTTAAGGTATTGGATTTTTTAGATCAAACTTAGTGGGTCAGCAGTTTTGATGACTAGAATGGTGATGTCATCAATTAAATAATGTGGCAGGATGATGTGGCATTGACCTCAAGGTCGTTTTTTGCTAATCTTCACATTTTAAGACTTTTTGCCCAAGTGGCTTGATGACATAGCAAAATGAATCGACATGTCATGATGACATGGCATTTGACCTAGTATGCATAGTTTGGTCTTGAAAAAATCTTTTTGAGCTAGGTTGACACGAAGACAATGGTTTGAGTGGCCAAAGGTGAAGGTTAAATAATGTGCTAACGCATTGTGGATTGCCCTTGGAACTGTATTGTAGATAAAGGTTGTTGTTTTTGTTTGTTAGTTAGTGGTCTTTTTATGAGCATGCCCTAAATTGTTGCCTTAAATTGCTTAATGGGCTTTGCCGTCGCCTTGATGGAATTATGATCATATTATATTATGTTGAAGATGTTCTGATATATCCCATAGGTTGAAGACATGCTCATCATGATAAGTAAATGGTACACAGAGATTATATCACATTTGCATCTGCTAAACAACTATAGAAGGTAGTTGGAAGTCTGCAATATATACCAACTAAATACTAGGTCAATAATTGACCTAGGGCATTAGGGTTAATATGATACTTGATCGAAGATTTAAACGAACTACGTTATTGCTAATGGTTTTTGTGACTAAATACTCGGTCGAATAGTGTTAAACCGAGTTTGTATACAAATATAGCATTGGAATGAAATTGACGAGGAGTATCTGGTGTCGATTCTCTGTGAAAATGGTGCCGACTGAGATAATATATAAGAAGGAACTGATTGTTGTGTATTTATATAGACTTGTGGATTGGATCATCTGTATGGTGAATGCCTGGGTGTTGAGGCATGTGATTGCTGGCTGGAGAGCACTTTATGCAATGCAAAATGATTGTTTTTGCACAGAGATCCATTACTGGTCATGGAAAGTCCACTTGTTTGGGGCTTTGGTAGAGCCTGTTTTACTGTATGGTTCTGAATTGTGGAGGCCTGCGTTAGTGCTAGTGGTTCAAAGAGCTTGGAATGGGTGCAAAAGCCCCTTCTTACTTACAGTCTAGGAGTCAAAACTATGGTGCCCTATGCTATTCTTTTACAAGAGATAAGTCTTTGTACGCTTCAAGATTATGCCTAATCAATGAGCAAGACAAGGGCCATTGCATTTGCATGAATAACATTTTTGTCAAATATACATGAAACAATATGTGTTTTTGAAATACAAAAGCAACTGAATTTGGGCATCATTCCATTCATAATATAGTGTGCAGGCTTGACCATCCCCATAAATTCTTTATTGGCTTAGATAGAAGTGACAAACCAAATTGATATATGATTATTTCAACCAGTAAGAAGTGACAATGTTAAAAGTCCACCTCTATCTTAGTTGCATCCCAAAACTATATTTTTCTGCTGGAAATAATACTCCCCTAAAGAAATGGAAACAAATGGTATAAAGTCATGGAATCAAGGTAGAATCCCCGCATTTGCAAAGGTATAGAGTTATCAATCTAGTAACCTCTTCCAAACTTCAACTTGTCTTCTAACTAGTGATTACTCTTTCTCAAATTCTTGTGAATGTGCTGCATTTCAAATTGTGGCTCAATGATGAAGGATCCCGCAAAATGTAAACGCGTTAATCGTTGCCAAAACCTGGCAACATAATGCTCAAACGAAAATATTTAGCTGGTCCCTGAGCCAGTGTTCTTGCAGATATGAAACTTAGTTTGTCCAACATGATAAGGGTGAGGCAAATGGCAATATAGCATAGTTCTTGATGGAAAACTATGCCAAAAAGTGTATGCAGATGATAATACGAATAAAGTATGAACAAATGGACCTGTAGTTTTAGGCCTAATTAGTCATTGAAAAGAAGAGTTTATTCGTGTGAGGCTCAGTCCCTTTACGAATACTGTTTGCCTCATTTTGGATAGCGAGTCTAGAATAGCAAAAATACATCAAAACAAAGGAAATTGTTTGCAAATTCAAAAGAAAGTGCTAGTCTTGAAAGAATTTTTATTTATAAATGATATCATTACAATATATATTACATTAGACGAAGACACCATGATGATTCTGCTATCACAACAGTTACACCCTCTTTATAGACGGACCATCCTAATATGCATCTGTATGCATGTTACATTACTTCATACCTTTTACTCACTTTACATGTGAACGCATTACTTCATACTACTTTCACACCTTTGACTATCTCCTCCTGCGCCCTGGGCGTGAGCTAGCGCTCTCCTTCCAGCAGCTCCGATGTTGCCATAGCAGCTTGCGCATTACCTTAGCAGCTTGCTCTTCGCCATAACAGCTCACTCTTGAAGTATGGACACCTCAAGATTAGTGCTTTATCCCACTTACTATTTAGTAGCTTACGTTGTGGGTCAGAAGAAACGGGGTGTGAAGACTAGATGTATGTTCTCTTTAGATGGATGTTTTAGACATATGTTCTCTTTGGATAGATGATCTAAGATGTATGATGTTACTCTTAAGCTCTATTCATGCATCTCATGGAAAGGATTTCTTAGTTAGAACATTAGCTGAAGGATTAGTTTGAATTTGTTAGGATGTTCCTAGTTCTAAAGTTCTTGAACCTATTCCTGCTCTAAGTCATTCCAAGTTGCCAGGGATACCACTGGGACCCAGTTCTCGACCCCGTACAGAAGAACGGGTTCCAACACTACCCTGAACAGATGTGAACAGATGTGACTAATGGCCCCAATCATGAACAAACACATGTATGCACACCAAGTTCAGAGTTAGATTGAAGCCGTGTATAGACACCAAATTTTGTACGGACACCAAATTGTAAGTCTGATTGAAGCCGCAGGCAAAGATATCCTATTGGAGCTACGTGGCAATGACACGTAACCCTAATCTATAAGTACCCTAACCATAACCCTAAACCACTTTTTGGCTCCACCTGCCTTGAGACCTGTTCTTCGCTCTGAATTCCGTTTCGATTATCGTTCGTTGCGGCACAGCTCAATTCGACAGCCCCAAGGCAGTGCATCCATCAGAACGAGGAGGACCCACCCGACTCACCATCAAGTCATGGAGACCCCAGGAGTTGGAGGAAGTTCGTCTAGAGCAGGTATTCAGAGTAGCTTCATAGGTAGATTATTTGGAACCTAGGATTCCAGATGAGCTAGACTCTTTCCTTTCTAGTAGAGCCTTCCTAGAACCCCTAGTCTAGGCTTCAAACCCTAAGCAAGGAACCCTAAAAAGCAGGTAGATTCATGTGTGTATATTAGATGTTATCGTCATTTATTATCATGCTATATTGATGTATGATGTTGGTTGATTTTATGTTTGCACCTCTTGTGTATTGGGAAGGGGGGTAGAGACCTAGTAGCCATTATCTAGATGATGCTCCTAGTTTAGACCCCTTAGTTCCTATTAGTTGCGGCCTATGCATAGGAACCCACATGACTACATGGGCTATGAAGTGACTTAGCACCATACAACTGGACTAGTGGCAAAGTGGAGGGAGGTCCTTGCTGAGCGTGGTTACTGGGGACCCATAGTGGGCTAGATCTATAGTGGGTCACTTCGAGTGGGTCGAGTATGGGTCTGACACCTCCTGGGGCAATGGTGTTGCCCTACCTCTCAAGAGTTGCAGGTGTTGGCCTGGCTCTTGTTTTGCGGGGTTCAGTCGGGTATGGATTGTGTGTCGCCACGATCTTCTAGCCACCCAGAGAGCCATACAATAAGTGACGGCAAATGTTGATGAAATCACGTTATCTATATCGCCACCCATAGCATCACCAATAACAACAGTTGAGTATCATATTCTATAGCATTATAATGGCATAATAGTTACATTTGTACCATCATCTATAGCTGTGGTTATAATATCATGCATTTTGCCCTTGTGGTGCTATAATAGTGCCAGTTATAGGATCACATTTAGTGTCAACTATAGCATCACATGTATTGCAATAATTAAATTACTTACAATGTCAAACGAGCGTCATCCTTTGTATCATCCTTTCTAACATGATTAGTATCAGATATAGCATCATTGTTGTATCATCCTTCCTAACACGATTAGTATCATGTAGCATCATTGACGGTGCCACATATAATACCATGTGGAGGTTATTATTGTATCATTATTAAAATGTTAAATATGATTGTAATTGTACCAAAGTATATAATGGTTTAAAGCCCCCAAAAATCAAACTTGTATCAAAATATATTATTGAAGGCCCCCCCTCCCCCCCAGGAATCGATTACTCCAAAGAGCCATAAAAACAATAAACATGGCTGGTGATGCATGTATCTTCAACCTCTCTCACGCCTACAACAATATGTTGCATTCAAATATGCTGCTGGACACCCATCTTTAAACTATTGCACACCATAGCTCCACCTCCTCCTATCATATTTTAACATGTGAACTCCGTGAGCGTAACTAAAACTTTTAGCTCACCACCATTGCAAGACCTTGCCAAGAAGATGCTTGTGCAATATTATGCCTTTTTCTACCTTCTATGTCAATGCCATCAAAGAACTTGCATTGATCCTTTGACATCCAGCACATTAAACACACTGACCCCGATTTTTGGTCCACAGTTGTTTTTTTGTTGTACGGAAGTGTTGTTTTATGCCAAAAACAACACCAACATGGTCCTAAAAGACCACGTGGCCCGTTTATCCGGATTTGCACAAAGGGACAGTGGTTTTTTTGGAAGAAAAGGTCTACACGTGGAAAATTGGCGCAAATATTTTTTTTTTCTAACATGTCTTTTTTCTTGACTATTGTTTTTTGCTACTTTTTATCCACGTGTTGTTTTTATGTAATGTGGTTTTATGAGGTTCTAGGTGTTGTTTGTCTTCAAAATAACAGATGTAGGTTTAAGCATTTATACATGTGGACCACTTAATATCAACACTATAAATAAAAGACTAAAGAAATAGCCACATGTAGGAGAAGGGAAAAACACCACTTTTTTTGCATAAACCATGTATTGTTATCTCCAAAGTACACTAGTTGTTCTATATTTTTGAGCCAATTTACAATAGCCAAAAAAAAAATTATAGGGTTGTATATTGTTGTTTTAGGCATTTGAGGCGTGTACTTTTTAGTAACTCAATATGTAGAGGAACAATTTTGTATGCATTGCTATATCTAAATTAAACATGTTGTTCTATACTTTTGGACCAATTTACAACACCCAAAAGAAAACTATAGAGTTGAATATTGTTCTTTTAGGCATTTGAGACATGTCATTTTTGTGAACTCAATGTGTAGAGAAACAATTTTATTTGAGAAGAAACACGTTGCTATATGGCTTTCCAACAGGTCCAAAAGAATCTGTTTGGTTGTTTTATGCATTTAGACATGTAACATTTAGAAAACCAATAGGTGGAGAAACTTGATGATGTCCTTTAAAGAGCATGTTGTTTTATCGTGGAAAACACATTTTACAATACACGAAATAAAGCTCTGAGATATAATATTCTTGTTTTAGACATGTGAATAAGGTAATACTACACAATGTCCCATCTAAAAGCATTGTGGTTTCAAGGGTTTCTATTTAAAGTATGTGATGTTTCTCCACGGTTTACGTGTGAAAGGTCTAATGTTTTTCTTTTCTTCTACGTGTTTCTTAGTATTGTATTCTTCTCACTTTTAGATATTGTTGCATATTTCTTGGTGCAAAGCATTTTAATTTGTTGTCTCTGCCTCCTAAACATATATTCTATCATACATTCTTAATTCTGACAAGAGACAATATGAACAAATCTTTTATATTATGGAGCGAAAAGTGAACACAAGATGCATAGAGCACAAGCGCCCATAATTTACATTATGATTGTCTTGTCTTGATAGAGCATTACCAAAAAGAGACTGTGAGCATCTTCTCATGCGGCTTGATCGGACTGGCTGCGGTGTTCGCTTCTACCTCCGGTGAAGATGCGGTTACGGTAGGCCGTCATATCCGAAATATTGGTTGCCTTAGTGGCGGGTAAGTGCGCATACACATAATTCACGAGCTTACTTTTTTCTTCCCACCGCTTAATACAAAACTAAGCGATCAAGTGCGGCGACAACCCTTTTGGATCAGTAGTTGTGGCCTAAGCATGCACTGTTAGAATGGGAAACTATTAACTCATGGCTCTCTGCAAAATCAGCCCGTAAGTAATCTCATGCGTGCACTGTAATACATCTTTGAAATGCTCTAGCATCAATGTCAGAACCGATGTCATCCATTAAAACAACGTAGTATCTTTGGTGCGGTTGTTCCTGCGGGTTCATGTGTGCACATTAATCATATCTATTGTCACTTTCGTATTTCGATAATTAAAAGCATATCACTTACAATAACTCGGCATAATTTGAACTCATAGTTTTGGGGATGACATCAAATGGACCGTATCCATGATTGTTCTGGATGAAATTGCACCACATTTCTAAGCAATTTGAGAGTGCATATCTGAGCGAAACTAAAAATTTTACGGCTTTGATGAACACGGCTATGAGAAACAAAAGATTTCACTTGCCGAGTGCGAACATGTATGAGGGCGTTTTTCTGCGCAACAATTAATGTTATCTTTGGATTATAGTTGCGGGGATGGCGTCGGTGAATCAATTCGCAAGTTTTCTCAATGTAGACTTGGTCGTTCAACTTGCATCTTCTTTGCCAACTCTACAAATGAGAACACTTGCGGCGGGCATCGCAGACGCCATCCCCGCAGACTATAATCCAATAAACTTCATTAAACTTGATAACTTGAGACATGGTAGAGAACTATAAAAAACCATAAAGCGATAAATACCTGAATAGAAGAAGCTGTGGAGGAAAATGTTTTGGTCTGGTACCTAGTCAGCAAATTCCTTCACAATCGAGCAGGCCCTAGTAAATAGCAATGGTCAATAACAAAAGCAAGCAGATTTTTTGTAGATTTCTAAAGCAAGGATGAAGTCCTCATTACCTGGTCTTGCGTCGCTCCAAATGTTTGCTGCCGGCGAAGCCTATGCCAACAAGTAAGCCTAATATGGATGGCTACTTACAGACCATACAAAAACAGAGTAATACTCAACGAATTTTTTAAGTTAAACGAGATTTTTCTGTTTGGTTACAGAAGTTTGAAGTTCAAAATGACCTTGACAGATATTTGGGACAGAGCGATATATAATTCAAAGCATCTATTATCCGAACTGTTACATAATTCAAAGCATCTATTATCCGAACTGTTACAAATTCAAAGCATATATTATCGGACGCTATAGATCTTAGAAGATCGAGAAAGCGAAGTCACAAAGGTTTAGAAGTTCAAAAACAAAAAAGTAGCATGTCACATAAGATTATGTGCTTAATCACTAGTTCGAGAGAGTATTGTGATCGGAAGATGAAAGCTAAATCGAGGAGAGCGGGTAACATAAAAGCTACATAAGGAGAAGCCGGCTGTCCTCAAATTTCTTTGCCATCCCATGCATCGTCCTAACGAAAGGCAGACACACGCAACTCAAGCATTGCTCCACGAACTTCGTCGTGTGAGCTCGTCTATCTTGATGTTTTTCAGGTGGAACTTGCCATCATGCTTCTCCTTACAGAAGGACATGATCCGGTTGGCCGAAAGGCGCCTATCTTGAAGGACAAACTGGGCAAGATTTCTTAAATCTGCGGGACTCCGCTTTCGCAGCTTATTCTTCCATGTTTTTGGAAGATGATAGACCGGGATATCGTACTCTTCCTCATCTTCGTCCCATTTGCTTTTGTGAAGAAAGTATTAAAAGCTGATTACCTTGCTTGAGTCATAACAAAAGCTAGAATTAAAATCATGATCGCTAGAAACAAGCATCTTAACCTAGAGCTCCCATTAAAATTCATGTTTAAACACTATTGCGACCTAGTTTAACTAGAAAGGACGTACCAATTTGGGAGACCAGGTAATATGCTTTGGAGGATAGGCAACCATCGCTTTGATGATATCAGGTCCCGCTTTATCCGTGACCCCTTGGATAAGTATCTCTAACTCCCCCTCGTGTGACTTGACTCTGCCTCGGGCGACCTTCTCTCCATCTTCATTCATAAGAATGATGTTGTCCCCTTTGTGGAACTTGTCATCGTCATCTGTCATCGGTGAGGCATTAGAAAATAATGTTGCAACAAAGCGCATTATAACGAAGCACTAATTCTACAACTTCGTCCCTCTGCGGCCGTCCTCCTTGTCGCTACCGGCATGTTGTTCATGTGGAGTTGACCTAGTTGCGAGCCTTCTTGCCAATCCTCCCGGCCCGCCATCCGAACTTCAACTGCGCAGGTCGGGGTTCGTAATGTCCACTTGAAGTAGTGGCGTTGGCGGAATTTCATTGCTACAACCTTCACGCCGGTTGCTAGAGCACACGCGTCCCGATTTGGAAAAGCAGAAACAAAACAAGTTGAGAATGTGCCAAGGTACCTACCGCGAGGGGATTGCCGCGGCTTGTTCTGCTCTTTGTTGATGCCCGCGCCGAGAAAACCAGCACTTAGCCTCCTTGCCCTCTGGCGAGAAAGAGAACATGTTAAAATGAGCGGACCACACAAAGTTGCGAGAATTGAACTACGGTGCCTTTACCTTAGTCTCCCCCGATTCGTGCAAGGACTTCCCCATTCAAATCTGTCATACACTCAGGCCGGATGACCTTCTCCTATTGGATAAATGTCCAAAGAATGTAAATGACAAGAAAATGCAAATATCTCTTTGAAACAACGATTGAAAGTAAATTTAAGACAACCTCGATTGTAAATACTAATTTCAATGACCAATCACGAGAAAATGAAGCACGTGCGCAATCAATTTACCTCTACTTCAGTTAAGCGGTATGTTTAGCCGGGACAAACATTGTTTGCAATGTGTCTTACGGAGTGACAATCGTCTTGGCGATTACCGACTATGCATACCATCCCCACAGCAATACCATGTACAATGGCAGTCCCCAGCGTGATCGGTGAGGTCCTCATAGTATTTCTCTCTCTTTTGCAACGCGGCATACACGCGCGATCACGAATTTCAGCTCCCTTAGCTCGAACAATCGTCGAAGTTCCAACGAGGAAGGCGATGGTTTCACCAAAGTCATAATTTCTTTGAGGCCTGCGCTTCTTGAGCATGTCCTTGAGCCGAGCCCCTCTTATCGTGCAAGTATGTCGAAATCCGCAATTAAAAGAGGAAGAAAAGGAAGTATATCGATATTTAGCAAGCATCAAAGAATTAATACAATTGTGATTGCTCATTTTTGAGTCAGCCCCTTTCTGATTTTATGGAAGTTTTTAGCCCATTCATTAGGCGAGGAGTAAGCTTGATCTTTGCATGATTCAATCAACCACTATTGAATTATCTGAGAATAAATGGCGAGTATAGTTTAACAACTAGAAGCTGGAATTTGCAAGCAAAATAGGATCGAAGTTGTTGGACCTCCGGTACATGTACTCAATCTTCGTCCCACTAAAAGAAAGCCCTGGTCTAGATCTTATCTTTGGCAATGAAAACCTAAACCTCAAGAATGGAACCACGGATCGGCCATGAATGGATTGAGGGAAAAGTATGGAGCACTTTGAGGAACCCATTGGAGGGCAAACATTTCATACTCCCAAAGTTTGGTACACCTGGGGTTACAACATCCCACATTCTAGATCCGGAGTTAAAAAATAGGAAAACTTTACTATCTTGTGAAATAAAGAGTAACCTATTTGTAATGTCTGTAGCAACTCATTCTAGATCTGAACTCAAAAGGCAGGAAACGTTCTGATAATGTAATGCTCGAAACAAAGAGTAACCTACTAACACTTTCACCTCTGTAATCGGCACTAGCAACTTAAAGAAAGTTAAAAATAATACAAAGAATCCGAGTTACCTGCGGTACAGCGAACTTCGGTAGCTAGGCAAGCGAAAGCATCCATCCGGAACTTCACGGACCTTGAGAGAACCGCTTGCAAGTATCTCTTCAGCCACGTTAGCCCTCAAGTTTCTCTCCTCCACGTTGTCCTTGCTAAAATTCACTTCATCATAAATGGGGAAGTGTTTGTGCGCACTCGGATTCGCCCGGATTTGTTCAAGCAATGCTCCACTCTGCTCATCATACCCACATCTCTTTAAATCCAAATGAGTGTAGCCCCTTTCGCCCCTTTGCTAACGTAAATGAGTTTTGGATCGATAGAAAATTCTTTATTACGGTTAGAGTCGAATAGCATCAAAAGCGGCCTGTAAAGATGAGCGATTCTTTGTACACCTGGTTGATGTTTTTTGGACATGCCGAAGGCCCTTGCCTGAGATGGGGGCGTGCCCTTTCGGTCCAGAAATCTCCTCGGCTATTCCCACAAAAGGCGGCAATGCCTATTGAAGCGGCAGCCCCGGGAATGCATCCAATGCTCAAGTTTGAGCCTTAAGAAGGCCATTCCATTAACTCTTCCCTTCTCTAAAGCTTGCCCGATGATCTTTTCGATCATCCTCCCAATCCTCCCCCGCAAACATGCCCGACAATATGTTCAAAAATCTTATCCCGGCTCAAGATTTGAATTACGCTTGAGAAACCCCGGATTGAGCCATCAGCGGGATTTCAGTAGTGGGAGGAAGTGGAGGAGAAGGAGTAGGAAATGGAGAAAAAGCTGTGGAATCCACGACCCAATCGAACCCATCTCATGTATTCTGCTGCCGCGATCATTCATTCCTCGCTCCCTCCACAATAATTTGGATTTGGGTGGGCGGACCCGTGTGCACCTCACGCCAAGGTGGAAATCTTTGCATGGTTCAATGGTTATAAGAAATTAATAATTTTTACCCCATGCACTTACACCCTAATGTGTTACCTCAACATTGTGCTTAAAAACCCTAATGTGTCACCTGAACTAGCATGTTGTTGTTATGAACAAATCATGAAGGTGGACCAATGTTACAAGCCATTATTGTGGCAAATATAGCATTGAAAATGTGAATGTGAACAAGAAGCTGACGCGTTAGCCCCATTGGATCATTGAAAGCGGTAGCAAATATTATGCCGCTCAATGGGTGCGATACCCAAGTGAAGTTGGAACCAACCATGCGACCGTAGTTGATCCCGGCCCAGTCATCTGCCACATCCCATGAAATAATGCATCGATCTCGTCTGGCCTTCGTTGAAAAAAAGAAGAGGGCAATACAGACAAGCTCGTCACATAGTAATGTTGTCTCGTCTAACATGTTGCAAGTGTCCTGATTTTTAGGTGTCCTGGTTTTGTAACTCATGACGGTCGGTAAAAGCGGAAAAGAGGATGAACCTTAAGAGCGGGTTCACGGGC
Source organism: Isoetes taiwanensis (assembly GCA_021234155.1). Taxonomy (NCBI): domain Eukaryota; kingdom Viridiplantae; phylum Streptophyta; class Lycopodiopsida; order Isoetales; family Isoetaceae; genus Isoetes; species Isoetes taiwanensis. The sequence goes on from JAJEKV010000039.1 coordinate 4,887,927, forward strand.
CTAGGTGGCATTTGGAGCCCACGTGGCATGTCTAAGCCATCCTGGCATGTTGGAGCCCACGTGGCACGTTCGAGCCCACGTGTCATGTTGGAGCGTAGGTGGCATGTTGGAGCCTAGGTGGCATGTTGGAGCCACCTTGGCATGTTGGAGCCTAGGTGGCATGTTGGAGCCACCTTGGCATGTTGGAGCCTGCGTGGCATGTTGAAGCCTTGGTGGCATGATGGAGCCTAGGTGGCATATTTGAGCCACCTTGGCATGCTTGAGCCTAGGTGGCACGTTGGAGCCAACTTGGCATGTTGGAGCCTTTGTGGCATGTTGGAGCTCGCGTGGCATGTTGGAGCCCGGTGGCATGTTGGAGCCTAGGTGGCATGCTAGGTGGCATGTTGGGCACTGGGTGGCATGTTGGAGCGTAGGTGGCATGTTGGAGCCTAGGTGGCATATTGGAGCCACCTTGACATGTTGGAGCACTGGGTGGCATGTTGGGCGTGGGTGGCATGTTGGAGCCTAGGTGGCATGTTAGAGCTCCGTGGCATGTTGGAGCCCGGGTTGCATGTTACGGCCCTAGGTGGCATGCTAGGTGGCATGTTGGAGCCCGTGGCATGTTGGAGGCGTGGGTGGCGTGTTGGAGCCTAGGTGGCATGTTGGAGCCACCTTGGCATGTTGGAGCCTAGGTGGCGTGTTGGAGCCACCTTGACATGTTGGAGCCTAGGCGGCATGTTGGAGCGTAGGTGGCATGTTGGAGCCTAGGTGGCATGTTAGAGCTCACGTGGCATGTTTGGAGCCTCGTGGCATGTTGAAGCCCGGTGGCATGTTGGGTGATGGTGGCATATTTGAGCCACCTTGGCATGCTTGTGCCTAGGTGGCATGTTGGAGCCACCTTGGCATGTTGGAGCCTAGGTGGCACATTGGAGCCTAGGTGGCATGCTAGAGCTCACGAGGCATGTTGGGCGGCGTGGCATGTTGGAGCCACGTTGGCATGTTGGGCCTAGGTGGCATGTTTGACTAATGGAGCCTACGTGGCATGTTGAAGCCATATGTGGTGGCATGTTGGAGCCTAGGTGGCATATTTGAGCCACCTTGGCATGCTTGAGCCTAGGTGGCACGTTGGAGCCAACTTGGCATGTTGGAGCTCACGTGGCATGTTGGAGCCCAGGTGGCATGTTGCAGCCTAGGTGGCATGCTAGGTGGCATGTTGGCATGCTAGGTGACATGTTGAGCCCCCGTGGCATGTTGGGGCCAAGGTGGCACGTTGGAGCCTACGTGGCATGCTAGAGCTCACGAGGCATGTTGGAGCCTAGTTGGCATGTTGGAGCCCAGGTGGCATGTTGGAGCTCACGTGGTACGCTTGAGCCCAGGTGGCATGTTGGAGCCTAGGTGGCATGCTAGGTGGCATGTTGGAGCCCACGTGGCAAGCTGGCATGTTGGAGCCTACGTGGCACGTTGGAGCCTAGGTGGCATGTTTGAGCCACCTTGGCACGCTTGAGCCTAGGTGGCATGTTGGAGGCACCTTGGCATGTTGGAGCCCTAGGTGGCACGTTGGAGCCTAGGTGGCATGCTAGAGCTCACGAGGCATGTTGGAGCCTAGTTGGCATGTTGGAGCCTCACGTGGCATGTTGGAGCCTAGGCCGACATGTTGGAGCCTATGTGGCATGTTGGTGCCTAGGTGGCATGTTGGAGCTCCGTGGCATGTTGGAGCCTAGGTGGCATGTTTTAGCCACCTTGGCACGCTTGAGCGGATAATGGCATGTTGGAGCCACCTTGGCATGTTGGAGCCAAGGTGGCATGTTGGAGCCTAGGTGGCATATTTGAGCCACCTTGGCATGCTTGAGCCTAGGTGGCACGTTGGAGCCAACTTGGCATGTTGGAGCACACGTGGCATGTTGGAGCCAGGTGGCATGTTGGAGCCTAGGTGGCATTCTAGGTGGCATGTTGGAGCCCACGTGGCATGTTGGAGCCAAGGTGGCACGCGTTGGAGCCTAGGTGGCATGCTAGAGCTCACGAGGCATGTTGGAGCCTAGTTGGCATGTTGGAGCCTACTTGGCATGTTGAAGCCTTGGTGGGATGTTGGAGCCTAGGTGGCATAATTGAGCCACCTTCGCATGGTGGAGCCTAGGTGGCATGTTGGAGCCAACTTGGCATGTTGGAGCTCACGTGGCATGTTGGAGCCCGGTGGCATGTTGGAGCCTAGGTGGCATGCTAGGTGCCATGTTGGAGCCCGTGGCATGTTGGGCGTGGGTGGCATGTTGGAGCCTAGGCATGTTGGAGCCAAGGTGGCACATTGGAGCCTAGGTGGCATGTTTAAGCCACCTTGGCACGCTTGAGCCTAGGTGGCATGTTGGAGCCACCTTGGCATGGTGGAGCCTAGGTGGCATGTTGGAGCCCCATTAGTGCGCTTGAGCCGGGTGGCATGTTGGAGCCTAGGTGGCATGCTAAGTGGCATGTTGGAGCCCACGTGGCATGTTGGAGCGTAGGTGGCATGTTGGAGCCTAGCTGGCATGTTCGAGCCTACGTGGCATGTTGGAGCCTAGGTGGCATGTTTGAGCCACCTTGGCACGCTTGAGCCTAGGTGGCATGTTCTGCCCACGAAACTTGGTCTCCAGGGTAATGTCGATGTTTAGAGTCCATTGTCGGATAGCGGTTACGGGGGGTGGGAGAGTTGCCCGTCCGTGGCCAGAGACCCTAAAGAGAGGACCTTGGGGTCGGACTTCTTCTGGAAGGCTTTAGGGCTCCGTCTTCTGGCTTCAAGGCCCTCCCACTACCTCATGACATTGTGCAAGATCCTGGTCCAATCTGACCAGGGTGTGGCCTCCAAAACGCATACCCTGTGCGTTGCCAGGTTATTGTAGGGTTTACGTTATGGAGGTCGAGTTTTATCCAGTTGCACTTGAGACATGGTCGAGAAGCTGCAGTTGAAAACCAGAAGCAACAGAAACTGACGAAATGGGGTCTGGAATTACCGAGGCAGGCTTTCCTACCAGTGCTCCTCCGGGAGGGCAAATGCCAATGCCTCCCAACCCGGAACCCGGTTTCCCTATCCGACCGTTGAATTCTCCATTCAAGTAACTTGCTTCGAGCAGGCTCAAAAAGATTCAAGATCTGTCAGGAGAACATATAAAACCGCCAAAGTGTCCTGCGGTCGACGGTGTAGAAAACCAAGTGTTTTGTCGTTCGGGCAAGATTACAAAGGCCGGAATGGAGATTTGACTTAGCCATGTCGTCCAAAACAAATGAAATTACCCTAGGGACCAAGTTACCGGTCATTTTTTGCAGCAAAAGAAACCACGAACCCTCTACGTGGCGTGATACGCACCCTCCGCTAAGGCCAATTCACTCTGAGCGTGTTGGACATGAGCTACTTTGGCTTAGGGAGAGGGGGTGGTCTTACGCCTACGAAACTTGGTCTCCAAGGTAATGTCGATGTTCCGAGTCCATTGGCAGAGTCAGATGACAGTTCCGGGGTGGGAGAGTTGCCCGTTCATGGCCAGAGACCCTAAAGAGAGGACCTTGGGGTCGGACTTCTTCTGGAAGGCTTTAGGGCTCCGTCTTCTGGCTTCAAGGCCCTCCCACTACCTCATGACATTGTGCAAGATCCTGGTCCAATCTGACCAGGGTGTGGCCTCCAAAACGCAAACCCTGTGCGTTGCCAGGTTATTGTAGGGTTTACGTTATGAAGGTCGAGTTTTATCCAGTTTTATCCAGTTTTACGTGGCTCCAACATGCCACGTAGGCTCGAACATGCCAGCTAGGCTCCAACATGCCACCTACGCTCCAACATGCCACGTGGGCTCCAACATGCCACTTACCAACATGCCACCTGGGCTCAAGCGTACCACGTGAGCTCCAACATGCCACCTAGGCTCCACCATGCCAAGGTGGCTCCAACATGCCACCTAGGCTCAAGCGTGCCAAGGTGGCTTAAACATGCCACCTAGGCTCCAATGTGCCACCTTGGCTCCAACATGCCAACTAGGCTCCAACATGCCACCTACGCTCCAACATGCCACGTGGGCTCCAACATGGCACCTAGCATGCCACCTAGGCTCCAACATGCCACCTGGGCTCCAACATGCCACGTGAGCTCCAACATGCCAAGTTGGCTCCACCCTGCGAAGGTGGCTCAATTATGCCACCTAGGCTCCAACATCCCACCAAGGCTTCAACATGCCAAGTAGGCTCCAACATGCCAACTAGGCTCCAACATGCCTCGTGAGCTCTAGCATGCCACCCTAGGCTCCAGCGTGCCACCTTGGCTCCAACATGCCCGTGGGCTCCAACATGCCACCTAGAATGCCACCTAGGCTCCAACATGCCCACGGGCTCCAACATGCCACGTGAGCTCCAACATGCCAAGTTGGCTCCAACGTGCCACCTAGGCTCAAGCATGCCAAGGTGGCTCAAATATGCCACCTAGGCTCCAACATGCCACCTGGGCTCCAACATGCCAAGGTGGCTCCAACATGCCATTATCCGGCTCCAAGCGTGCCAAGGTGGCTAAAACATGCCACCTAGGCTCCAACATGCCACGTGAGCTCCAACATGCCACCTAGGCACCAACATGCCACATAGGCTCCAACATGCCAGCTAGGCTCCAACATGCCACGTAGGCTCCAACATGCCAACTAGGCTCCAACATGCCTCGTGAGCTCTAGCATGCCACCTAGGCTCCAACGTGCCACCTAGGCTCCAACATGCCACCTAGGCTCCAACATGCCAAGGTGCCTCCAACATGCCACCTAGGCTCAAGCGTGCCAAGGTGGCTCAAACATGCCACGTAGGCGCGCAAGCACCAGGCTTCAACCCATGGGTAAAGATGAGCAGTTTGGCCTTTGTTGTCAGACATTGTTTAAAATAGCAAATTTTTGGATTTGCCTTTGCTAGTCTTGGGACTATGTTAAACAGGTTGTTTTTCAATGTTTTTGATAAAAGCCGTACTACAAATAATAACGAAATAAAAGAATGTTTTGGAGATTATCACAATAATCTCTAGAATATTCCAAATAATCTTCAGAATATTCTAAAGATCATTACCTGTTTTAACCCCAACTAATTCTAACGCCGCCAGCGGATTGAACTTGGTAACCTTTTGAGCCACAGTAGTGCGAGGATTTTTCGTGCCTTACAATTTATAATCTTAGGATTAATATTATAAGTTAATAATATTTGAACTTACTATTGTAACACATTATTATTGGCAATAACCCATTGTCGGAGGTATAATAGGTTGTAACATTGATGATTTATAACGTTAGGTTTTTTATTTGTGAAAAAGCAGAATTCGTTTGGTCTTGGGAACCATCAGATTCTACATCAAATTTTACCTCTCCAGCTCACGGATTTGCTAAAACTATGTCGGATCAATGAAAAATATTCTCTAAACTATCTATCAATCCAGAACTAGACATCAAAAACTTTGCATGCATTCCAGGATTTCGTTTTGATGCTTCTACATGGCGCGAGCCTTTGTTCACTCAACCACATGGCATTATTTGACCCGAAAAAGACAAATCGAAATCACTCAACCATATGGCATTATTTGCTCCATTGCGGCTCTGTTATAAGTTTATGACACCAGCAGAGCGAACCTTGGTGCTTCAAAGCAACAACACTTGATCTTGCGGCTTGAGCCTCCCTATCACTCATTTTGCCTTTCATTTTGCTCTCCAAAATAGTTACAACCTTGAGAAGTAGAGCTTGAACTTTGGTGCCTCGGTCTCTCCTATTGGTTAACGAAATTGCTCTTGTTTCATTTATGTACTTTTAAAACATGACATGTGATAACATGTGATAATGCAACTCAAGCGCCACCTTTTGGACTCCACTACCTTACCTTGTTATTTATTCTCGTTTTGTTTTGGTTTAAAAGGCTGCGGATCCTCGATGCGAGAACTACTAGCTTTGCACTCCTTCTTTGTATGGATCTACTTGGTTATTACCATTGTACTACCATTGTACAATTTGGAGATTCAAAGGCTAGGACCCCATTGTACTCCTTGGATATTGGAAGCTAGGACCTCTGTATTTGTTAGAAGCTGTCTCTATTAGGAGATTGAGCTGTCTCTATTGAGAACTTTTTCAAAGCTGTCTCTATTGAACTATACGTAATAAGAGATTCATGACTCCATGAGAACTGTCTCTACAAAAATATGGAACCTAGTAATGGACAATATAATACGTGTAATGTAACTCGCCAAGGCCCAAATTTCATATGCTCATCGCAAGCACGTTCGACTAGTTCAAACATGTCCTATGGCAATATGGCTAACAGTACCAACCCTAATACGCATTAATGAAAAACAACTAAGTGAGAAAAGAATTATCGACAAAGGGAATGCATAATTTGTTGACAATGTTTGTAGCGATTTGCTCGGATCGGCAAGAATTTGCACACTTGCGAGCGATATAACTGCGCTTTTTGCTTTGCATTGATTATAGCGGTGTAACACGCAATAAAAATATAACTCACACACCTTTGCCTTTGCTTTTGTAAACACTTTCGGACTCGTTTCTTGCCTTCTTTGCCTTTGTTAACTAGTACAAGAACTGGAAAAGCATTTATAAACCGGTGAGTCAAACATGATTAAAACTATATGCTCTGCTCATTTCTAGCATGCAAGCGCAAAAGGCACCTTGAGAATGTCATAGTAGGAGTTCTTAGCGACAATGTTTCTTTAACAAAAGCCCTTCTTATTTACGGTAAAATACATTGCTGATTAAGCCAATGGCCATCGACATTCAAACTAGGCTTTTCCTAGTTTATGTCATCGGTAGGAATATATAGCGTGTGCTTACCCTTCCAATGACTCACTGGCGGGACTACGCTGGTGATTGTGCCAAATGATGTTCGAAGTCTTTCTTCATAGTGGCGCAACCAACCATGAGCATGGCTCTTCATCCATGTCATTACAATATGCTCATACCGTAGTCGGCCGTGTCGACTGTCCCATCCAAAGTTCGTCACCACGGGAGTGGCGCAATCTTACTATGTCCCCCTGGCATGGGTAGTGTGGAGGTATGCCCGGGCCACCTGGTGAAAGTAATCTCGAAGGAACTTCAAGTGTCCTGGTCTCTAGAACCACCTTTGTGCCATCTCTGTGACCCGCTAAAATGCAAACCTCTCTAAGCGGTGGTTGGCGATTACGATGCACTCGATGTCATTTCAACACTTCCTTGCAACACCACTTTCGGTGCTATCTTTCTCGATCGATTTCCTTCAACAAGACATACCTTGTGGTAAAGACCTGTGAAACACAACGCTGATCCAGTGGTTGTGCTGAATATGATGATGTTAATCAGTCGACAATACCAATCATGAACATCCGGTAATGCGAAACAGCGGCGACCTGATCGCCAACGGGAAGAGTTCCACGGAAGAAACAATGCTTGAACAGTCTCACTTCGTTGGATGTCAATTCCAGGTCATAATTGCGGGCAGCCAATAGCTCCATTCACGAGGCATCTCTGCAGTGCGGCTTCTCCGCTCAAGATTGGAGTCTCGCAATAATCTCTCGCCTCTCCTCACGGAACACCCTCTGAGAACCCAAAAATCGTCGTCCCCTCTCATTTTACGGTGGCAATGTACCCTGCGTAGGGATGTCACATTATAACGATTCGGCGAGGACAATTCATGTACAAAAGACCCAATTCATACAAGCGGTAAAGGGCGGTGAGCTTATAAATGTATCATTTGCAAGGGGAATCACAAGGTCACTTGCAAGGGGAATCACAAGGTTACTTGTACATTTGCAAGTCCCCTTCAAGTGATGACCGCAGCAAATTCTCCCACCTTTGTGGGTGTAGATCACCATTCTGTCTTGGATTGAGCACACATAATCTCAGAAAAAAGTTTGTTCATAAAATTTTGCAAAAGTGAGCTCCATGTGCGGGGTTGGTGCATATCTTGTTAACCTTCGGCGCCTCTCCATCCCTTAGTAAGTGGCGGAAGTTTACTAAGCAAACCCTAAATGTAAAAGTAATTCAAAGGCATTTGCATACCTGTAACACCATGTCCCATCCAGCCCACCGTAGTTGCGAATGTCCTCAATCATGTGCCTCGACCCGAACATATGATGGATGATTTTGCTATTCTCTCCGAAGAAGGCTTCGCTCATGATCCGCCAGGAGACTTGCAGGTTAGCAAGACTTTCAAGGGCTACTTGGGACCAGCCACCATTCCTTGACTGGTCGTAAATGAGACGACAACAATCAGCCAGCAGTTGATGAAAGAGCATTCTTTCCTCCGAGATCAGACCACAGAAAACATATTCAGCATAAAACTGAGCAAAAGCTTGATGTTCGATCTGCTTTCCAATACCCCCTGCGCGTAAAAGGATCGCCTGGAAATCTTCTATTGCGTAAATACGGAGTTCGGTTATGTTTAACCTCGGCTAGTCGCCTCTCAACTTCCTTGCGTCTTGAAGTGTCACCGTCTCTCACCTCTAGCAACCTGAAGGTGTCCTCGTTGGTGTCTTTGGCCACACCTGCATGAAGGAACAGTCCCAATTCAATTATACGGGGTCAGGGCCAGTGCCACAACTCTTGCTACAAAAAATAATCAAAATGTTAAACTAGACCACATTCAATACTAAGACATTCCAGGGTTTGAACGGGGTTAGCGTTTTACCAAGGGCAACTGTGTGCATCGTATCAATGGGGTGATCTTGCGGTAAGATCGTGACCTTGCGAATGATGAAGTCGTATGAGTGTGGACTTCCCCTTCGCCATGCTCCCGAATGTTGCTTTTCTTTGCTTTTGTACTGTCAATGGACTCAAGAATGAACTCCATTGTCTTTGGCTCATCGGGAATCTTGACTTCTTGTGCGGCTCCTTGAAAATGCCACCATCCGTCACGAACATGGCGATAGCGGCATGGGTTTAGGCCACCTGCAAATGATATCAAGTGTAAGCAATGCCGGGCTTAGGCTAGCTGCACTCAAAGGAAGTCAGCGGTAAGCAACAATCGATAAGTCAGCGGCTTTAATAGAGTAAGCAAGGACCTTGCGAAGTTTTTAGCGATTGCGCAATGAGCAATGTGGTCTCCCATGAAACCAAAGAAAGAAGTCCACGTGGATGAAATGCCTATTAAATTTCAAACCGAAACCGAAGTCGGGGATGTCGATAGCATAGTCCAATTCCACACCGTGGCGAGAACAACGGTCAATCAATCTCCACGATGATGTCCTCGAACTTCGTCAAACACATCGCCCCCACCCTCGACTAGCTTCGCTTTCGGGATGTACATGGCGGGAGAACAAAACATCGACTTCGGGCAGCATCGGATCTCCATTTAGGGCGACTAGAGAGTGCGCTTCAACCGAATGCACTTTTGTTGGACGCAGCTTGGAAGCCATCCACGTGCAACATCGCTGCCCAATGGCGCGGGTCACCGCAAGAATATCACGGGCTCATATCTGAATTCATTGGAGCAATTAGCACATTCAAGCGCAAAGCCGGTCCCATGCTCCTTCTTGTCCAAGGCTGCGGGGGTGAACATCGGGCCAACATCTATGCCCGGTCTCACACTTGGGGCACATTCTTTGGAAGCTCTAACAATGCTTTTGGATTCCATAGATCTTGTATTTGCCTCCAAATTTTTCCGTGACAAAAATGTTTCATGAGCCCGCCAAAACAATGCAACTTAATCAACTATAACTTCTCCAAAGCGCTTTTTGTCATGGTGCTTCCACACAAATGTCATTACCTCAGTGCGAGTCAACTGATTTGCCAAGCCGGTCATCCCGCAACCTCCGGTGTGAAGTGAATTCCAACAAATCGGCGGACGCGGAGCACATCATCTAACACGGTTAGCCAAAGGAATCACGACAAATTGTACACTTTCCTTCCGTGTGTCGCTGCTGCGGGTTGGGCAGACACGGCAATTGGGCGAGTAACAATGCTCTCATCATCAACTCTGGCTGAATACATGGTTCTTCGATCCTTGAAAGCCCGCTTTGTGGTAGCAAATTGCATAGCGCTGAATTGGTGTGAGGCCCGGGTGCTTTAGAAGGCGCTTCATGCTCCTCGAACTAGAAGGGACTTTATGGCCATTGATAAAGCCGTCCCAGTTTCCCTTCTGGGAGATCAGGGAAGCTAGACTAGATTGTTTCGCATCACAGAATAGAACTCTAAGAATGTCGTCTATCAAACTTTCTGATCCTGAGTGCATCTCGAGGACATTCTCTAGCTTCATTATAGCGGGAGAATATGGTCATCTACGGTTGCATCGTAGTATGACTGGTTTCAAAACCCCGAGCATCATCATCCCCCTCCTCGTCTCCATCATTTGTCAACCGATCTTCCACGGGCGGCAAAAACAACGAGATGGCGATCACCTTCGACGGTACCGGCTCTTCGGAGCAACAAAGCCCTCGGCTCACAAATAATATCGTGTCGCAGCCACTCCCCCCGCTCTGTTTCCTCGGCCCACGGCTGCAACCAACATGTCCCTCTTACGTGCGAGGCATTGCCACATCATGATCCTCAATCATATCGAAGCCAAGATTTGCATTACTTATGCGCCAAAATGCATGAGATAATCTGCTTGCGCCTAAAAGACAAGCCATGGGGATTGGCAAGAATACACCTTTGGCATTGGCAAATGCAATCCCTCCTGGCAGTCTTGGATTTGCGAAGGCTTGCCCTGAATGATGCCCATTTGGACTCTCTATCGTGATCCCACCATGTTGAGTACGGAATCAAGACACCAAATTTGGATTCTTGGCTTCACACTACGGCGAGCGAGCTTCAGCTGCCTCTTGCTTGTGGATTGTGGCTTCTTCAAACCTAAACCTCTGTTACTCTTAGTCATCGGTAGCTAGGAGAGCTCAGCTTTGAATGCCTCACTCTCTGTGACACTTCTAGCTTCTTTGAATTGCAGTTCAGTTTGCACAAGATTGACAAGTGCAAGGTCTTCAATACAAGTAAAATGCATCGTGCTTTTAAACAACTTGCCTACATTACCAAGTCGACGGTATGCTCCTTGGAGATGAGGTGCACGAGATAGGAAGAGAAACAATCAAGTACATGTATTTCTTACTAGAATTTAATTTGAATCATGTATTGGTTTCAATGGCGGTTTTAACAAGTAAAAACAACCAAAGTTGTAAACTATGTAATTACAGGAAAATACAAGAGGTTGCAATACAAGAGGTTGAAGGAGCGAACTAGCAAAGGAAGTAGTCCCTTTTGATCCCTGATGGAACCCCTGTGGCATCTATAATTCTTTACTTCCTATCAAGTTCTAAAGGGCATAACTTCACTTAGGGTCCTCCTTCCTTCGCATTCATGCATTCGAGCACAGTATGGTGCAGCAATCCTGTTTGTCATAAGCACCAAACATTCATGCGGATGTGGAGGTTCTCTTAGGAGTCTTAACAATTGTTTGCTTGTTGCATAAGTTGTCTAAGAAATTATGATTCTTCATCTGAGTCATGTCTTTGATACAAAGTTTTCTATGGAGATTATAACTTTTGTAAAAAAAAAGAAAGCACTTACGGTGAGAACTCGACAAGTTTGCCATTTAAACAAGAATAAAGGCCCTTAAGAGATAATCTTTCCACCCAATTCAGCTGCCTGCAAAAACCTACCCTGTCAATTCTATTGCATTCATACTCCTTAGGAAGCTTAGTCAACGATTTAAAGGATTCCTATGCAGAAGTATGACAAAGATATTTTGATGCAATCGTTTGGAATTAGGGAGCTGCCAAACTATAACGTCTAGCCACTAGTTTAGAGGATTACCATGCAGAGGAGCTCTGATACCTTCGTGGACTCGGAAGCAAGGTTTTCCACGAGCAAAATTTTTCGAGTTTGTGTTTAGGTTTAAGGTGTTAGGCTGTGGTATTTTGCTTATGGCTCCAACAATTACATCTCTATTTCTTAGTGCAAATCGTATAAGTGCAATGGGAGGTGTTACATAAGGTTTCCAAAGGTTTATAGCATGTATTCGTATTTCACACCGTATTTTGTCGACGGTGGCGTCCAGGGTTTGGATATGCAGTGGGTTTTTTTTTTTTGTTGTTTTCACAGGGTCGGAACGCTAGCAAGGAGACCATGGAGTTGGAGTCGGAGGAGAGAAGAACCGGTGGCGGTTCGGCGACCACGTTGAGGCGAGGAGGAAGAATCGGCATGGGGCCTTCTTTGGGCTTACGTTCGAGGTAAGTGAGAGCATAGTGCTAGGATTACGTCTCTGAATTTCGATTTGCCTCTACGGCTATCTCAATGCGTGAATTTTGTTGCATTTCAAAGAACCATTGGATTCTTAGTGCAAATCGTCTAAGTGCAATAAGTTGTCTTGTTTTTCAAATAACCATTGGATTCTTAGTGCAAATCGTTAGAAAGAACCATTGGATAAGATAAATTAGATACAATTAAAACCATTGGATGACGTGGATAACTATTGGATCGTCTATAGCGAACCTTAGTACCAACTAGATATAGGCATGGTTTAATGGTGTTCCACTAATGATATCCAAAATGGGGGGATAATGTTAGGATATTGCGTAGTCTTGCCATTCTATAATGCTTGGGGATTTCTTGCAATGGTCCTATATATTCCTCATAGACAATTACATCTCAAATTCTTAATGGTCTAAATTATACCAAGATGTAGGAATGGTTTAATGGTGTTCCACTAACGATATCCAAAATGGGGGAATAATATTAGGATATTGCATGGTCTTGCCATTTTAATGCTTGGGGATTTGTTGCAATGGTCCTTTCCTCCATGAAGAAATACATCTCACAATTCTTAATGGTTTGTTATGCAAAAATGTAGGCGTGGTTTAATGGTCTTTCTCTAACAATAACTTCCTTCCTTCTAACAATATCCAAAATGTTAGGATATTGTTAGGATTTTGCTCGTGGTCCTATGACATTAATGCTTAGGGATTTGTTCTTGTGGTCCTGCACCCCCTCAAGGAATACAAATCAAATTCTTGATGGTTTTGTTATGCA